>OX941083.1:113490364-114740364 GCA_954870635.1 Arctium minus | reverse complement strand
GTCGGGGTCGGGGTCGGGGTCGTGGTCGTGGTAGAGACTGTGGTCACGGTCGCGGTCGTGGAGGATATCCTGGTGTCCAATTTAATACTCCAAAGCTACATACCCATGAAAAGAAAAACTCATATGAGAAGAAAGAAAAACCGACAAGTAGTACATGCAATCGCTGTGGCATGGAAAATCATTGGGCCCGGACATGTCGAACAGCAAAGCATCTGGTTGAACTTTATCAGAAATCCCTCAACAATGAGAGGAAAGGGGCAAAAGTGAATTACACTTATGAGCAAAACGAAAGCCTTGATGGTCCTGAAGACCACAACAAAGCAACTCACTTGGATGTTGGAGATTTTATTATCAATGAATGAGCACTATCCCAAAATTAAGAAATATGTCAAGTTTTTTTTCTTCTTTTGTTTTCATGTATTTCCTATTTTAGTAAACGAGCAAGATATTTATGGAATTTAGTGATGAACATCATATTGTATGAATTTCTAAAACAATATTCTCATCTTATACAAACTTGAAAAAAAAATCAAACAGTAAGTTGCGCGACTCATACCGTGGGCAAAGCCGCGGGTATACCCACGCGACTCACTGTTTCATCTTGACATTGTAGTCATTTATTATACAATCCAACAAAACCTACTCTATTTTACTTGTTGGAAATTTATGAAATTTTAATGTTTCCTTTTAGAAAATATGGATTGCTTAAAACAACTGGATATTGATGACGAGGACATATGTCTGGTGGATAGTGCATCAACACACACAATCCTCAAGAAAAAGAGTTATTTTTCTCACTTATCTATGCAAAAGGCAAATATCAACACAATATCCGGAAGTACAAATATAATTGAAGGTTTTGGAAAAGCACATGTGCTATTACCAGGCGGTACTAATTTGGAAATTGAAAGTGCACTTTATTCCCCCAAGTCTCACATAAATTTACTGAATTTCAAAGATATCTGTAAGAATGGATACCATATTGAGACTACAACAGAAGAACATACTGAATATATTCACATTACAAGTATGATGACAGGATAGAAACAAGTGTTGGAAAAATTGCCTATGTTTTCTTCCGGATTATACTACACTAAAATAAGTGCAACCGAATCAAATGTGGTCATAAACCAGAAGTTTATGGACCGAGAAAGATTTATCCTTTGGCATGACCGGTTGGGCCATCCCGGGTCAGTAATGATGCGAAAAATAATAGAACAATCATGTGGGCATATTTTGAAGAACCAGAAAATCCTTCAACCTAATAATATCACTTGTGTTGCTTGTTCACAAGGAAAACTAATCACTCGCCCATCACTAGCCAAAGTAGGGTTTGAATCCCTTAATTTTCTGGAAAGGATAAGGGGGGTATATGTGGGCCAATACACCCCTCTTGTGGACCATTTAGGTATTTTATGGTTTTAATTGATGCATCAACCAAATGGTCACATGTGTGCTTATTATCAAGTCGCAATTTGGCGTTTGTGCGATTACTTGCCCAATTAATACGATTGAGAGCACATTTTCCAGATTACCCTATCAAAGCAATTCGTTTAGACAATGCTGGTGAATTCACATCCCAAGTATTTAATGACTATTGTATGTTTATTGGGATAAAAGTCGAGCACCCTGTAGCTCACGTTCATACGCAAAATGGGCTTGCTGAATCGCTTATCAAGCGACTACAAATGATAGCCAGGCCAATGATTATGAAAGCTAAATTACCAGTTTCCGCCTGGGGCCATGCTATCTTGCACGCAGCAACACTAATTCGCATCAGGCCAACAAGTTATAACGCCTCCTCCCCTTTAAAAATGGTTTTTGGTCAGGAACCTAATATTTTCCATCTAAGGATTTTTGGATGTGTGGTTTATGTTCCAATTGCTCCACCACAACGCACAAAGATGGGACCTCAAAGGAGGTTGGGAATATATGTCGGATACGAATCAGTATCTATAATCAAATATTTAGATCCATCAACGGGGGACTTATTTACGACTCGGTTTGCTGATTGTCACTTTAATGAATCAGAATTCCCAGCATTAGGGGGAGGGACTAAACAGCTAGAAAATCAAAGTAAAATAAGTTGGAGTGAATTATCATTATCTCATCTTGATCCTCGAACTAAACAATGTGAACTAGAAGTTCAAAAGATAATTCACTTGCAAGGACTTGCAAATCAATTACCAGACGCATTCACTGACCCAAAGAAAGTGACAAAGTCACATGTGCCAGCCGCTAATGCTCCCATTAAAATTGATATCCCAAAGGGGCAAGACAACTTAAGCAATGAGTCTAGAGCACGCCAGAAGCGTGGTAGACCAATCGGTTCCAAAGATAAAAATCCTCGAAAGAAAAGGGGAGCTAATAGCCAAGATGGTCAAAACGAGGTAAGAGAAACGCCAGAAGAGTCTCCCGAAGAGACACTAGACATCATGGTTCCAGAAGAACCTCAGGTACCTGAAAATGAAGAGATCTCAATAAATTATATCATGTCTAGAAAAGTATGGAATCGAAACAAAACCGACGTCGATGATATTTTTGCATATAATATAGCGCTGAATGTGATTGAAAATGAGGAGGATCAAGAACCAAAATCTGTCAATGAATGCATGCATAGATGTGACACCCTGGATTTTCGTTATACATATATCGTTGTAAATCTTGTGTATAACTCGTGTCGTTATCACCATAATTGGTTTATCGTTCAAATTTATGTTGTTCGGTAAAGTTGGAACCTTCCAGTGAGTTCCGCGACTTGCTCGCGACTTGGAGTCGCGGCATAAGTCGCGATGTCCACTGTTGATTATGGGTATACGAGCTTCGCGACTTGCATGGGAGTGGTAGTCGCGGCATTAGTCGCGACATCCACTGTTTGGGTTTTGATTTGAGAACACGGACGAGTTATGCCGCGAGTTGAGGTCGCGGCATAACCCGCGAATCCCCCTGGACCGACTTAAGGGTTCAGTATTGATGAACCAAGATCACAAGATCGTAGAGAGAGAATCTAGAGAGAGAAAGTACGCTTCAATGCAACAGTATATTGTATTCAAAACAGTGTACGGTTCCTTACAAAACAAACAAGCCAAGGGGACTTAAATACCCCAAGGTACTAACAAAAACAGATAACACTACTGAAAGCAGTAAAATAAATACAATGATTACTATAAAATCAGATCTAACAATCTCCCCCTTAGTAATCATTGGCGCCGAGGTCTTCAAAAACAATCTTCAAAAACAGCATTGACCTTCTAGACGACTTTGAAGGATCATTGACGTTCTTCTCGTTGACGTAGTCTGTTCAGTCCAACTAACTCTTCCAATCGTCGCAGAGTTGAACAGAGATTCAATCTGTCTTGAATAGTGTCCAAAGATCTACGGATCAGACGAATTTCATCGTTTTCAAACAGATATGACTCTCTTCTTGTTTCCAAAAACTTTCTTCTAGCCTCTTGCAAAAGATGCTTCAACTGAAGTTTGATCACCTTTAGAGTTCCATCAGAGTAATATCCAACTTCATCAAATCGTAGAAAGCATTTTTCACTTGAGTTGTTCTTGTATACTACTCCAAATGGATCTTCGATAATGGTGAATAACGAATAAGATTCTAGATTATGCAAACTCCGGTTGGGTCTTTCCAGATTAACCACAGGCTGAAAACTTTCGACGGCCATCTGAAAATCAAAAACACGATAAAATCGGATCTGTCTTCGAATGAATTGTTTAAGAACATAAAGAGTTTGAGAAACATCCTGAGTCCGGTGATAAAGATTCCTGAAGTGATCATATAGGAATTCAACATCATCTATTGAAAGATCAACGAAATCTGCCTCTGAAAAGATGTACTGCTTGCAGTCTCTTCTTTCCACTTCAAGATTTGGATACCAAATATTCATAAACTTACAAATAGTGACACTGAGAACTCGAACTATTAGATGAGAAGAAGTAACAGTGTTATTCCTTCTGCGCTGGCATTTGATAAAAGTTAAGTATTCATGTTGATAAGCTTCTGATTCTTTCTCTACTCCAAGAATGGCATATAAATTGAGTGTCCTTCTTCTAGAAACAAAGATGTTGCTTTGGATATCTTCCAGAAAAGCAGTTCTGAGTCTAGAAGCCATATATCTTTGCTGTAGATTTCGCTGCCTTTGCTGTCTAGTTAAAGTTTCTCCTTCTTCTAGAAGAGATGGAGGAATTACTGGTTCAGAAGAAGGAATAACTACTTGAGCTCTATACGACTCACCAACTTCAAATGCACTTGATGGAATATTGGTTGTCGGAGCAGAACTAATTACTGGAGTAGACGAAGGTTGATCAACTTCTGGAATCTCACCTTGACTTGGAAGATCAGCATATAATAATTCAGCCTCTTTTGTATCTGTTGTATCCATGAAAACAGAATCATCCTCTGTATCAGATAAGATGATGATATTGTTGCAATCTTCTTCTTTAACTTGAGCAACTTTCTCAAATCTAACTTCTTCATCATCATCTAAATTTATCTCAATGAAGTTCGCAAAGAAAGATCTCATGTCATTTGTTGCTTCTGATTCTTCAACTTCATGAGCTCTACCTGAGACATCTGGATCTACATAAACTACAATTTGCATATTATTAAAATTTGCTTCAGACAAATTAAATTCATTATGCAAAGCAGTTACATCAGCATTGTCAATCATAACATCCATTAAGTCTTGGATACTGCAATCTTGAACTGTATCAACAGTCTTTTCTCTATCTTCAGCCACTTCTTCTTGAACAACTTCTCGTGCTTCAGAAGACCCTTCTGTTCTTTGTCTCTTTGCCATCTCCCCCTCATGACCTTGATGATCGGGATCATCTTGGTCATGTCTTCGTTTAAGAGACGGACCGACCTCAGTTCTGCAACTTTGTTCATGAATATCAAGCTTGGAAGATAAATCAGAGAAAGTTTGAGATATAAACGATTTGAGATCAGCAAAACTTGATTGAACTTCCGATCTGAATGCTTGAAACTCAGTAGATGAAACATAGATTCTGTCAGATTCAGATGAAGAAACTGGAGGCGGCGTAGGTTGAAAGTTCCGAAGCAGAGAAAGAAGATCTTGATCCTTATGTTCTGGTGGCGACATAGAAAGAAGTCGAGCATAGAGAAAATCTGTCAACTCTGAAATAGGAAGATCTGATACTGGAATGCTAGAAGAGGACACAGGTATATGAGTAGATGAAGAAATTCCAGCTGACTGTGTAATCAACGGAGGTAGAGGAATAGACATGATCGCTGGAGCAGAAGATTGAACAGCAGAAGACGGCTCTCTTAGAACAACCCCAGATGGACGTCTGAATGGAATTTATGTAGGAATCACTGAAGTATCAATTTCAGGCATCTTCCCTTTGAATAAAGCTTTTAACTTCAGAATCTGTGCTTCCTTTTCAGCATCCATTCTCTCCGATAACTGCCGAATTACATCATTCAAAGTAGAGAATTTGTCAGTGGAAACCCTAGTTTGATCAGAAGTAAGTTCTACAGCTGATGAAGTAGACTGAATAACTGCAAGTGTAGTTGATGGAGCTTGACTTTGAACCGAAGCTGTGGCTTGATCAAAAGTTGTATCCAATTCATCTACTTGAAGATGTGCAACTGAAGGATTAACTGGAACTGAATCATCATCAGAAATAACTTCTGTTAAGATAACCACTTCCGGAGTTCTTACTTTCCGTTCATACACTTTCATGTTCGATTGATCAGCATCATCATCACCATCATTTGAATCACTTGTCGTATTTTCACCATCATCAGAAAACTCAGCATTTGTCTCATCATCATCAGCAACTACAGTTTCATCAGGATTAGCATCTTTTCTAACATCAGTAGTTGCTTCAACTTCAATATCAGCAATGACAGATTCAACGCGATGAGTAGCAACATCTTGTGGTGTTGCAGAAAAATCAACATCTGTCTCTATTATCTGAGGATTTGCTTCAACTTGCTCTTCATGAGTAGTACCAGCTGGAGTGCCATGAGAAGGTTCTTCCTGTTCAGCCTCTTCAAAGTCATTTTCTAAACAATAATCAATGACACTAGGATCGGTCATGTCAGCATAATTAGCAATAAGACCATAAGGAATGGTCATAGAAAATGTGAAGGACTTCTTCTGTTTCTGAAGGAAAAGCATCTCAGTATCCGGAACTTGCGGCCAAGATAATCTTCGTGGAATTGTCGGATTACTTCGAAACATGCTTCTAACAATCAGCTTGAGAAACCTGATAAAAGGAATGAACTTTCGTCGCTTGTTGGTTAACTTGTCTTTCACTATTTCAGATAGCTCGGTCCAGAAAATAATCGTGTAGTCGACATGCAGGTCATAGACTACTGCATGGAACAGTCGAAGATAGTGAAGACTGGAACTATCCGTGCCAGTATGTTTAGACGTTAAACACCTGTTGATGACAGAAAATAAAGAATACCAGACAGAAGGAAGATTAGACTTGTCAAAGTCTACAACCCTGTTCAGTGGACCAACATAGCCTAGTCGTTTGATGCCTTCAAACACTTCTTCTTCAGATGGAAACTGATCATATGTTGTCCGTCCATGTCTAGAATTAGGCTCAGGAAGCTCAAGAATCAACCTTAACCGCTTGTAAGACAGATATGAATCAAATTGATCAATTTGAAGATCAAATCGATGAGGACGTGCCAGTTCATTCTTTGTGATGGTGTGCCAGACTTGCTGAACGTAGACTTCTGGAACATCGGCAACTGAACATAGAGCTTGAGAGAGCGGATGTCCATGAAGAATAGTGTGTATGACAGGATGAATCTTGATGCGATCAAAGTCAACAAAGTAGTTGTTATGCTTATAAGGCATGTACATGACGTTCGGGAACACATCATTTGGATTTCGCCTTGATATGGAAAAATCAGCCCCAACAGATGGAACAGACGGCATAGGTGTATCATGAGATGCCTGATCAGTCGGATCCTGAAGAATTACATTCTCATCTTGAATCATTGGATCAGTATTTGTTTGAGAAGTCATGATAACCTGAAAGAAAAACACAAAAAAAAACATTTAGCAAAAAAAAAACACTAAAAATATTCCAAGTATGAAATGCGTGTCCTGAAGGAAACGCATATGAGGTATGTGTGTCCTGAAGGAAACGCATATGAGGGAATGCGTATCATGAAGGAAACGCATAAGAGAGAATGCGTGTTATGAAGGAAACACATTTCATACTAAGAATCAACGAAACACAACTATGCGTGTCACTAAGGATACGCAAAAAAGACTATGCGTGTTCTTAGTGATACGAAAACTACACAAAGCAAAACAACACAAACTAGAAGAATACGGGTCTCGGGTGAACTTGACTATGCGGGTCACAAGTGAAACGCATATTTGAGTATGCGGGTCACAAGTGAAACGCATATTTGAGTATGCGGGTCACAAGTGAAACGCATAATTGACTATGCGGGTCACAAGTGAAACGCATATTTGAGTATGCGGGTCACAAGTGAAACGCATAGTTCACTTATGCGGGTCACAAGTGAAACGCATAGTTCACCTATGCGTGTCACATGTGAAACGCATAGTTCACTTAAAACTGAACAAAACCCTAGAAAAGCGGCTGTTCGAACCCGAAATCCACATAAACTAAAATTAAAAACACAAAACACGAAATTAAAGTAAAAGAAAACATACCTGATAGTCGATTATAAGGTCTAAACACAACCCAATACGCAAATCGATCTAAATCAACTTGAATCTGAGTTTTAGAAAACGATGAACAGTGAAATAATCGCACATCAGTTTAAAACGCACAATACGAAATCAAGAAAGAAATATAAACAAAGTAATAAAACAATAATCGAACTACAAACATAGAATGAAAAACAAAAAACATACCTGATCTTTCCAAAATCACAATCTGAAATGAACAGTAAAGAGCGCAGGAAGAAGAGTATGCAGAGAATATGGAGGGAAGGTGAATGGTCAAAACAAGTTCAAATGGAATAAAGAAAAAAAAAACACTATTACTTCTATATATATTCTAAAAGCAAAATACTTAAAAAAATAACTACTAAAAAAATACCTGATAAGCCCCCATTACTCCCCATACACAAATGCACAAAATTTAACAAATTAGTTTAGCATTTGCATAGTAATTTCAGAAAAACTTACCTTATGAATTTTTGATCAGCACAGGAAGAAATTAATAAGTAATATTCACTCCCCCTCAAAAACAGAATATTCTCAGAAATAGAAACCAGATATACACTCCCCCTTGAAAAATGCACAGACCATATGACAAAAACACAGACAACAAACATAAAGACATCAATATTAAAGATGATCATATTGAATATAAATTTTGTAACAACTGAATATATAAACTTTTAAACACTAAACAAATTAAAGTCTACTCAGTAGAATATCCTAGATTTATTAATCAGTTGAAATCAAACGGGAGTTGTTGGATACAGAAACATGTTTCATTGATATCAAGTTAAGACATGTTCATATTCAAACACTTACAGGTATCTATTCAGTGTGCTTGCATGCGATCTCTGATTAACTTCAGGAAAAATGTAATTCTAAACATAAAATGAAGAACTTTGCATGTACAGACACTAAGTCATCAAGAATTAAGATTTTCACAAATTACAGGTTTATCGCAACTCAAAATATATCACCAAGTATCAAGAGATGTGTGCTCATTAACATCTTTTAGTTGTGTGCACATTGGCATCTTCACATGAGTGTGCTCTTTGGCATCTTTTAAACTTTGTGAACTTTGGCATCTTTTAATCAAAGAGTTCATTAAGTAAAGAACATGCCGTAAACGTAACTTTCTAACTGACCCTATTGCAGGATTTGGGTCAGCCGCTCCCAGACCAGTTGGCCTTAGGGGACTAGGTGTCAAGCACCCCTTGGAACTTACTTTCCCGGATCAGAAAGGCTACATCAACATATCCTAAACCCATTCATACCAGTAGAACATGACTTTCGATCTGATTCTATTGCAGGATTTCTGTTCGATCACTCCCAGATCAATTGACCTTAGGGGACCAGCTGTCAAGCATCCCTCGGAACTTACTTTCCCAAACCAGAAAGGTTACAGGTATAAACTGTAGATCCCAGTGCAGTGCAAATCAGAATAACAACAATCAAAGATGAACAGATTATAGGCCACAACAACTAGTCATATGATTGATATTACTTCAAAGGGTTTAGGTTTACAGAGAGAATTTCTGATAAGAGTTTGTAAACCTAATGACTAGAAAACTGAATAATGAACTTCTAACCTCTCTAAACTGTTCAACCCCAAATATGAGATAAATAATGCCTTTATATACCAGGCTTACAGGCCTAATGAGCTAATGGGCTTGGGCCCATCTAATTAATCAACTATTAAAGAATTACAATATAAACCCTTATAAATACTTTATTCCACTTTCAACACACAGGACTTTCAGTTCTAACAATCTCCCCCTAAAGTTGAATAAATCATTTATCTTCTTGAAATCTTCAAACATTGATCTTCTTTCCCTCTTGAATCTTTGAAGAACTTTGATGTTGCTTGACTTCATGTCTTTCCACGCTCCCCCTTGAATAAAGCTCTTGTTCTTCATAGTATCAACTTTGTAACCAGATTCAATGTACAGTAGCCTCGACTGAACGCACTATCAAGCAGCTTTCAGCTGTAAAAACTCAATCACATCGGATCAGCACACAATAAAGATAATGTGAGAGTTACTTGACATTCCACGATGCATCTTCAGTTTAAAACAAAGAATCTGTCTTTGAACCGCGAGTTGAATAGGCTTTCAGCTTAAGAACTTGTTTCAATCAGCTCGTAGGAGGAATAATGAAGAAACTTGTAGCAGACACCACATGATACGGGAAAGAATCAATACAAACTTTGAAAACTTCACTGTCTTCAGACAAACAAATTTAGCATAGCATTAAACTCATATCTTCATCTCTTTGATCTTTAGACCGTCTTCAGAAAAACAAACTTTCTTTCTTCAAACCTTTGAAATTGAACTTTTAAAACTTCTCCCCCTTTTTTTATGATTGTGAGCATCATGATCATCAAAACTTCTTCAATTTCAACGCATTCTTTGATCTCCCCTTTATGATAATATGATATTCTTCGTCCTTTGATCTGAGTATCCGTCAATTCATGAAATGTATATATCCGAATCTTTTCAAATTCATACATAATGGACAATGTAACCCTGATTCAACAGATGAAACAGTTAGTATGCCTGTAAGTAGCACAGAGCCACTTTGTACAACGGATGTACATTGGAAAGGAGTTTTTGTGATGTTCACTCCCCTAGGGCTTCCATTCAATCATCGAAAAACCACAAAGGAATTTTCTATGAATGTTATGACAAGAAAACTCATTCCTTGTGTGCTCGTGAAAGTGTAGAAATGATTGAAGCTACTTAGCTTGATCAGGATCAAATTGTGTAAACTGTTGAGACAGCAACAGATATTACACGGACTCAATGTGCATGAAAGAGGTGCGAAGGTGGGGCAACTTTCCTTCTTTTTCAATATCTAAATCTTCCAAATGAAGACTAGATAGCAGATATGCTGCGTGCCCAAAGAAAATGAAACATTTCTTTGTTAAGAAAGAAACGAGTGGCTGGTGGGGTTATAGCAAGAGTTAGCATGGGCTCACTGCCTGTTTCAATGATTGTCACCAAAGAATGTGAACCAATCAGAATATGTGGCTGCCCGGCTCAGAAAGTGGTTGGTGCAGAGTTCTGATATTCTTTTAACTCTGTTCTCACACCCTCTTTCTTTTTAACATTAAAGCTCACTTCTAACCAAACTCTCTTTTTCATTTTTCCGCTCCACACAATGAGAAAAACTCAATCAGATGAGTTATCTCCCCCACTCTTTGATTTATGACCCCTCACCCCTCAAATCACTCTAGGATAACTTCCGGGGTAGGAAACACTGGTTAACGTGAATCCATGGAAGTTCTGTTTAAGTTCTCACACAAAACACATGTAAGTCCTAAAAAGAATAGTAGCTCAACAGTTTAACTTGAACATTTAAGCTCAAATAAGATAACACTGTCAGAAAGTATGCTCAGGAGATTTGAGCAATTGATCTTTGAACAGACTGACAATGTACCAATCAGATCAACTAAACAGGTTAGGGTATCAAAGAACTGGATATTTTGTTTATATGAACAAATATAAACAATTTAGCAATGAAAGCACAAAATTAGAAATTATGATTGAAGCTCAACAACATTGAATTTCTAACGGGGGTATTACCATCGAAAAATTGGTTCATTATGAGAAATGGTAATAACAAATACAAACGAAGTACTGAACCTGTGTGTGTGAATACGTTACAGTATAAAGACAAGATAATACGCAAGTATTGATCTTTAGAAACACACAGTTAGTTAAACATTAAAGCTCAAAACTGAAAAACATTTAAAATCACACTTCTATATTCATAAAATCTTTTGAGAACCAGAAGTGGATATTTAAAATCACACTTCTATATACGAAAGTTGTTCTTCTTTCAAACAACCAGAGATCTAGGATTAGAAGATATTTACCTTTTAAGCTCCCCCTCAAATCATGATAGAATGATATAAATCTATTAAGCTCCCCCTGGATATTTGCAACATATCCAAGTCTGAACGTTGACGGACGGGTCCTGATATGTCATATGATCAGAAGCCAAACTTCGTTGAAGTCCGGGTTCTAAGCTGATTTACTTAGAAGCCATCGTTCTTCTACTCCCCCTTGATAGTAGGTGTCTGCAACAAAGAATCGGTTTTCGGCTTTGGTACCCACTGGTATTTGGGTCCATGAATGTTAGTTGCAGTTCTTGTGGGGGATATAGAATAAGAACCATACCATAAGTGATCTCTGGTTTTGTGAATGTGATCATGTGTACGACAATAAGAACAGTGGTATTTCTTACCTGACAACCTAAGTAATTGATCTCTCGAGTAGATGTGATCAGGTTTACCTTTACTCGCATTGTTCTTCTTGGCATTAAACGCATGTACACACGATTCTCTTTCTTTCAGCTCATCTTTCACTGGTTTCTTCTTCCAGACCAGTTCCTCATCTTTGTATCTCCTCGTTCTATGACGTGTACCTGAACCATCTATATTTTTGTCAAGCACTTTAATCGTCGAAGCAAAGTTGTCTCTTTCTTTAACAATCAGGTCAATCTTCTTCGTGAATTCAGATTTCGTTCTCTGATCTTTTAGTGCCTTCTCAGATAGTTCAGATAACTTGGCAGTAAGCTTTTTGATCTCAGTCTCAAACAAGCTTCTTTCTTCTTCAAATCCCTTCTCAGCATTGTTTCTTTGGCCAGATATTTCTTTGAAGACACCAACATTCTTTTGTTCAATGGTCTTCTTCTCTTTGGCAAACTTCTCTCTTTCAAGAATGATTACTTTCTGAAAATCAGAAACTTGCTGAGAAAGTTTTATGCATTTCAGCTCAACTTCTTTCTTCTCATCAGCACATTTTCTCGAAAAATCTGAGAACTTCTTTGCAAACGATTTCTCAAACTCGGATTTATCTTGAGCATGCTTTTGCTCCAAATCAGATATTTGCTTTTGAAGCTCAGCATTTGTATCTTTCAGATGCTCAATCTGCTCCTCAGAACTTTCAACAGATGTTGCTTGTTGGATTTGGACAATTTGAACTTCCAGATCAGAAATCCGTCTTTTTAGTTCAGAGTTCTCAGTTTCCAAAAACTTTACTCTTGAAGACATCTTTGGTCCTATCATTATCTTCTCAAGATGTTCCCACAGCTGTTTTCCTGTAGCCTTTTTACTGTCTAAACTTACAGAAATCTCTTTTGAAATCTCCTCGGAAATTCCTTGCACGATAAAAGCATTAGATAATTTATCAGCTTCAAATCTCTTTCTTTGCTCATCTGTGTAATCCTTAAATGGTATTGTGTACACTTCGTGTTCCGTTCTTCCATTTTCTCCCATATAATAACAAATATCTGTCGGAGTTTTCATTCTTCCTTCCCTCAGAGATAATCTGATATAGTCAGCCAAGTCATTTCTGTCGATGAAGTCCAAGAATCTGTCCTTCCATTGCTCGTACTCTCCTCTGAAAAGTACTGGTGGATTCTCATTCGTACTGATTGAAAGAGCTTCGCTTGAAGGCATTCCTTTTGATATACAGGGACTGAACTTGACAAGAGATGAAACTTGAAAGTGCAGGGACCAAAAGTGACAAATTGTGAAACTTGAAAGTTTCGGGTCACAAATGACACACTACTGAAACCTTGAAGTACGGGGGCTAAAAGAAATGCACTGCAAAATGATCGTGAGACAAAAAAATTGACCCTTTTGTACTCTTTTTTTTTTTAAACACAGGTCGAGCAAGGTACCGGTCGAACCAAAGGACCGGTATAAACAACGTACCGGTCGAACCAAAGGACCGGTATAGACAGACTATCGGTCGAATCCAAATGACCTATAAACACAATGTACCGGTCAAAGCCAAATACCGGTAACAACAAAGTCTCGGCCGAACAAAAGGACCGATAAAGGCAATATACCGGTCGAAAGAAAGACCGGAGTAAGCAAGTACCCGGTCGAATGGTAAGACCGGAGTAAGCAAGTACCCGGTCGAAGGGTAAGACCGGAGTAGCAAGTACCCGGTCGAAGAACCGAGTATCGGTCGAATGCTAGACCGGAAACCACTAAGGTCCGGTCGAAGCACCTACCCGGTCGAAGGGAAAGACCGGGGAAAGATAAGGTCCGGTCGAAGGGAATGACCGGAGATCACAACTACCCGGTCGAAGTAAGGACCGGTGTTTACAAACACTCGGTCGAAGGCTCAGGTCGAATAACAATCGGTCAAAACACTAAAGACGATAAACACAAGTAACAGATAAGATCGATTAACATAAAGGACCGATAAACACGATGAATCGACCGAAGAACACGATGAGTTTCTGGGATTCGACCGAACCCAAACCCAGAAACTTCGATCCTTCGATCGAATGAAACACACAATAAATCAACAGAAATCAATTCAACCGATCAACAATCAACAGTAAAACTTAGACCCAATACACATAGACCGATAAACATCAATAACAATCGACCGAATAAAAAATTGTTTTCCAGAAAATTAATCGACCGATAAAATCTTTACTGAAAATTCGATCGAAAACCAGATGAACAGTAAACGATTCAAGCAGATTAAACAGATACTCGATTAGGGATGTTAGACAAACCTTTTTACTGGATCAAACCTTTTTGCCTATCTGCTCTGATACCAATTGTAGATCCCAGTGCAGTGCAAATCAGAATAACAACAATCAAAGATGAACAGATTATAGGCCACATCAACTAGTCATATGATTGATATTACTTCAAAGGGTTTAGGTTTACAGAGAGAATTTCTGATAAGAGTTTGTAAACCTAATGACTAGAAAACTGAATAATAAACTTCTAACCTCTCTAAACTGTTCAACCCCAAATATGAGATAAATAATGCCTTTATATACCAGGCTTACAGGCCTAATGGGCTAATGGGCTTGGGCCCATCTAATTAATCAACTATTAAAGAATTACAATATAAACCCTTATAAATACTTTATTCCACTTTCAACACACAGGACTTTCAGTTCTAACAATCTCCCCCTAAAGTTGAATAAAGCATTTATCTTCTTGAAATCTTCAAACATTGATCTTCTTTCCCTCTTGAATCTGTGAAGAACTTTGAAACTTTGGTAGGTTCAACGCTTCAGAAACTTTGGTAGGTTCAATCTTGCTTAGAAATCAAGTGTACAAACATTCGTTGGAAGAAGCTGTTCTGGAGCGAGTAGAGACACTTGCTTGAGGATTCCCAATAATTTGATGGATTGGATGAGATCTTGTCCATTTTGTTGAATGAGGGAGAGGATCAATAACTTCTTGAACCACTTCTCTTTGTTGAGGAGGATCTTCAGATGGAATAATGTCAGAAAATGAGACAGATATGATTTCAACTGAAGGAGGAAGAGTTTCCATAACATCAGATTCAGACTCTTGTTGACCAGGAATAGCTTGTACTTCTTGTTGAACACTTTCTTCTGGAACAACTTCATCTTCTACAGACTCCTCATGAACATTTTCAGCAATTTCTGGTTCATGAATAACTTGATCAGGATGATATTCAGAAGGTATGTCTTGAATCTCATTAGGTACTAAAGAAGCATCAATTTCAGAAGTTGATGCAGCGGAATTAGAATTTGATGCACTCACAGATTCCTGATTCAAAACATTTGACACATTATCAGTGTTTGGTTTAGGAACATCATCATAAAAATTTTCAAACAGAAAATCAAGATCAGAAAAATTAGACAGAGAAGTAGAAAGATCCTGATTTGTCGACTGAAGTGCAGGTTCTGAACTAATTTGTTCAGAAGCTGAGTTTCCAGTAAAAGCGGGTTCTGAACTGTTTTGTCCAGAAGCCAAATCGGCAGCTTCATCAAATTTGACATTCACTGACTCTATCACTTTTCTTGCAGAGAGAAGAAAGACTCTGTAAGCAGTAGAGTTAGAAGAATAGCCCAGAAAAACACCTTCATCTGCCTTTGGACTAAATTTGTTCAAAATATCTCTGTCATTCAAAACATAGCATTTACACCCGAAAGACTTGAAATATTTGATGTTGGGTTTGATACCATTCATCAATTCATATGGAGTCTTGTTGAACCTGCGGTGTAGAATTGATCTGTTTTGAGTATGACAGGAAGTTGATATGGCTTCGGCCCAGTGAGACAAAGGAAGACCTGAATAAGCAAGCATAGATCTAGCAACTTCCACAAGCGTTCTGTTTCTTCTTTCAACAACTCCATTCTGTTGCGGTGTTCTTGCAGCAGAAAACTGTTGTTGTATACCCTGATCATCATAGAATGCTTGAAGAGTTGAATTCTTGAATTCTGTGCCATTATCTGATCTTACAACTTTGACATGCTTTTGCTTATTTGTCTGAATGGTTTTGATGAGGTTGATGAGAATTTCAGGTGTCTCATCTTTAGATTTGAGAAATTTCACCCATGTGTATCTGGAGTAGTCATCAACAACAACCAAAACATATTTCTTCTTCCCAATACTCTTTGTCTTCATTGGTCCGCACAAATCAACATGAATTAGATCTAGAATGTCCGTCGTGCAATGTTCAGGCTTTGGCTTATGAGAAGCTTTCTTCATCTTTCCTTTCTCGCAGTCCTGACAGAGATGGTCTTTCTGGAAACGGAGGATTGGAAGACCTCTCACGGAATCATTCATAACCAAGCGATCCATATATTTGAAATTGAGATGAGCTAGACGACAGTGCCACACCCAGCTTTCATGAATAGAGGCTTTTGATAGAAGACAAATATCTGATGGAACCTTTACTTCGGAAAGATTAATGGTATAAAGATTTGATCTTCTCTTTCCAACAAGTAAATCCATGCCACTATTATTCTTTACAGCAACTCTTTTAGACTTTAAACTGACTTCAAGATCTTTATCACAGAACTTTCCGATGCTGAATAGATTGTGACTTAATCCTTCGACATAGCTTACTCTTTTGACAGTTATGTTACCTTGAACAAGATCACCATAACCAAGAATGGGAGTCGTCTCGCAGTTTCCAAATTTGACACGACTGCAACATTTTTCTTTAAAATTTGAAAGAAGAGATTTGTTGCCAGTCATGTGTTTGGAACACCCCGAATCTAGATACCATAATTGATTTAGCTGGACAATCAACAATTACTGAGATTTAGGTACCCATATAAATATGGGTCCCTTCTTGTTAGTCCTTTCCTTTTTCTTTTTCAAAAAATTATTTTTCCATAACATCTGAGATTGATCAAATAAAGCATGAACATCATCACATATTAAAGAAGAAACACAGTCATCAGAATCAGAACTAGAGAGACAATATGAGATATTCTTTGAAATTTGAAACATTTGCTCAACAGAATATTTTGTAGATTTATTACAAAATGCAAATGAGTCTTGTTTACAAAGAAAATCTACACATTTATTATCTACAGAAACAATTTCTTCAGATCTCTGTTTCTTTTGCCAAACAGACTTCACAGACTTCTTCAAAGGCCTATCTGAAATAGAAGAATCAGAAAAATTAGAATTTTCAGAAATATCAAACTCTTTCTTCTTTTTATTCTTTGACCTTCTTCTTTTACGCTTTGTTTTATAAAAATGATCATTTAGCGTAAAAGTGTCATCAACAATTTTAGATAAAATATTTGATTTAGAAGAAGAAGTTTTATCAATAAAATCAAACTGATCAGTTAAATTATTTGGATAAACCTCAGAGCAAGAAACATCAGATGAACACAAGTTGATGGAAGATTTGATAATACCAGAACTATTTTCTTTAAAATTCGATGTCATAAAAGAAAAAATGACATCGTTTTCAATTTTTTCTCAAAATCTCTTGTTCTTCCAATTGTTCTTCTAGATCAAAGATTTGACATTCTAAGACTAAAGGAGGTATATATCTCTTAGTATCATAAGATACTGGAGATATTTTGTCCTTATTAGGATTAGCATCATTTAAATCAAAGAAATCATTTGATCTAGAAGATTTAGTAGAAGAAACAATGTTTAACTTTTGTCTTTTCTTCTTTATTTTTTCAGGAAAATATTTTGCATTTTCTTGAGTGTAAACAAAAGGAACTTCCATCCTCTTGTTGTTTATCCGTTTCTTATCTTCCTCAATAGTGGTCTCTTTAGCACTTGTCCAAAAGGATTTGTATTGAGAACCATATTTTGAAAGTCCAAGACAGTCGTAATCATAAAAATTGGGAATCTCAATATTAGCTTTCTTTAAAAACTGAGGATTTTTAAATCCAAGACCCCAATTTTCTTTTAACGACTCATAGCTCCTTGGTTTATGCATATGAATTGTTTGTTCAGTTTGATTTTGTTTATATAACTTTTCTTCTAATTTAAATATTTTATCCGAAAACGCTTGATTTAAAATTGACAGAGCAGACAAAGAATCATGAGAAGTCTATTTTTCAATTTCTAACTCTTCTATTCTTTCTTGAAATTTCTCTTTTGTAAATTTTAAAATAGCTTTTTCATCTCTCAGAGAAATCTTCAACTTTTCAATTTAAACAGACTTATCTTGATTTTCGCATTTTTCGGATATAAGCTTTGAACGAAAGTCATGTAAAGCATTTGTGATGACATTCATTTGTGAAGAAATAAAATTAAAATCAAACTCAGATGGTACCTCAGATCCATCGGTTGAAGTCTCCTCATCCTCATCATCACTGTTGTCGTCTCCAATAAAACACATAGCAGCAGTCTCAACATTGTCAGCTTCGTTATCTGAGTGGTCCAACCAATATTCCTCCTCAGCCAACAAAATTGTTCCACTTGCTTTCTTCTCAGCCAAAGCTAATTTCTTCTTATAGAAATCCACATCTTTCACAATCTTCGTTCTGCATTCCTTTGAAATATGCCCGGGTTTGCCACAGTTGTAGCAAGTCACAGCCTTTTTCTCTTCTTTCTTTGGTTCAACTGCTGTATCAAGCTCATATTTGGGAAAGAAAGGCTTTGATGTAGAACCGAGTTCTATCTTCTTTGAACCAGAAGAGAAACGAAGATTGTTTGAGCCTGACCGTTTCTGATATTTCTTTTGATAGTGCTGACTTAGAAGAATCATGGCTTTTTCCAATGCTTCGCCATCGTCATCTGTTGACCCATCGTAAGCAGACTCAGTCAAGGCTTGCTCAGCCATTTGGCTAGCTAAAAGAGCGATTGGATCCACAGTCTTTGGCTTATGCTTATCCAGCTTAGCTTTCTTTTTCATTACCATGGCTTCATCAGACATCAGAATTTCAAACATTTCCTGAATGGGCATTTTAGAAATTCTGGGATCATTCCTCATTCGATGACAAGATTTTTCCCATTCAGGTTTGAGTGCATTAAGAAACTTCAGGTTTGTCTCCAGCTCATTCTTTATTACCTTGATCTTATACAGATCATTAATAACAGTCCAGAACCTGTCGAAGACACTTTTCAGACTTTCCCCATCCTTTGCTTTGAACTCTTCAAAATTGTTCATGTACCTTGTCTGACGAAGCTGGGTAGACATAGCAGTACCAAGCATGATTTTCTCCAGTTGTGTC
This sequence comes from Arctium minus, assembly GCA_954870635.1. Lineage (NCBI taxonomy): Eukaryota > Viridiplantae > Streptophyta > Magnoliopsida > Asterales > Asteraceae > Arctium > Arctium minus. Next base: position 114,721,216 of record OX941083.1, on the reverse strand, counting down.
CACATTAGCATAGGATTGTGTTTGAAACAATCGATTCTGTTATAGATGGAATTTGGTAGAGCAAGAATCAAGTTTGACTTGGCCTGATTATCAGCTTGGTATCTCAGAAGTTCATCAACATCATATTTTATCAGTGCTTTTTCTCCATCAGTAGCTAGAGTGTTTTCAACAGCAGGTATCACTTTCCTTGGCTTGACCATGGGACCTTCAGTCAAAGCTTTCATCATATTTTCCCCATTAGATTGCCTTTCGATGAAATTAATAAACCTGTCCTGCCATTGTTCAAATTCGTTCTCATTTATCAGCACAAGTGGTCGAGTATCAGACCCCAATGACATCATGAGATCATTCTTGTACAGTTGAGCTTGAAGAGACATTTTGAAGAAATCTGGAATTCAGAAAAAATACTAAGTCTTGAAGACCCGCACAACCCAAGAAATGCGTATCCTGAGAAATGCGTGTTGAGAGAAATGCGTGTCTAGAAAGTCACTCGATGCTAGATGTGTGACCAAGTTAAATGCGCGTCCAAGAGAAATGCGTATCCTGAGGGGCACACACTTGAAGTTGTGCGTGTTCAGAGTGACCCGCACTTTGAAGAAATGCGTGTTAAGGCAGATACGCACTTGAAGAAATGCGTGTTAAGGCAGACACGCACTTGAAGAAATGCGTGTTAAGGTAGACACGCACTTGAAGAAATGCGTGTTAAGGCCACTTGAAGTAATGCGTTTCCAAAAGAGAATCAATAACCTGAGAAAAACACTAACACTCAAAAGTTAGTTGCACACGATTTTATGAACAACACGCATATTAATAATATGAATAACCCGCATAAATCTTGAATAATCCGCATACTTCAAAAATTTATAATATGTAAACTAGTATGAATGACACACACAACATATATGAATGACACAACATATATGAATGACACGCATATCAGGATGAATGACCCGCACATCTGGATGAATAAAATTGATCGAAAACATGTTTTTAATACATTTCAATTGATAATTTCGATCAAAACACTCTGAAACTCAAAATTCAAAACAAACAGAACAACAAACTCGACTTTTTCAGAATGTATTCAAACTCAAAATTGAAACATCAAATCACGTTTTTATGCAAATCAACAAGAAACAGAATAGATCGACTAACTAAGATGCATCTAAAATCATCAAAATCAATGCAATTCGATCACAAATCAGACTGAATTTGGTGAAAATCCAGAAAACGAGATTTTTCTTGAAAAAACAACAAAAATCAATCAAATTTTCGAATTAACCAACCAAATCAGAAACAATTATACACTAATCTCAATCCTCTCAAGATCTTGGAGGCTCTGATACCAATTGATGAACCAAGATCACAAGATCGTAGAGAGAGAATCTAGAGAGAGAAAGTATGCTTCAATGCAACAATATATTGTATTCAAAACAGTGTACGGTTCCTTACAAAACAAACAAGCCAAGGGGACTTAAATACCCTAAGGCACTAACAAAAACAGATAACACTACTGAAAGCAGTAAAATAAATACAATGATTACTATAAAATCAGATCTAACAAGTTTCCAAAAATATCTCATTCTCTCAATCTCAAAATCTCTAACTCTCTCCTCTCTCTCTCTCTAAATCTTTTCTCTCTCTCTCTCTCTAGAGTTTGGTAGTTATATTTGGTGTTCGATCCGAGGTTTTGGTGTATAAAGCTTCACCTCTACGTCGTGATCGTTATATGGTTTTCCGGGTTTTATCCTAAAACCTACTGGTGAGTTCCTACTATCATTTTAAACTTTATACATATCAAAAGTTACCTTTTTGGAACTCCTATATATCTCAATGGTTTCAGATTTAAGTTTTCTACATATTTGATATAACTTGAGTTTTGGGAGATTTTAGGGTTCCCGATCATTGTGTTTACTAAAATGATGGATCTTATCTTAATGTAGTAAAATGATGTTTTACTTGTACATTATGTGGATATATGAAAAGAATGTTTAAGAACTCATTTTAATGATTTTCATTCTTACCAGAAGTTGAACTGGAAACGACATTTTGTTTATAAAATGTGTTTATACCATATGTTTATTATGGTTGGTCACATATGTTGTTGTAACGAGTCTGTACCATTACTAGCGGATCCCTAGGTTTTGAGTCGACTGTATTGTTGGGATGTCACATTCCCCATTTTGTAGCTATGGATGCATATGATCCTCGGGGGCAACTTGGTACGGTTATGTGAGGCCAGATACTAACCATGGTTCATAGTGATCCTAGTGAAGGAGTATACATTGGTTTTGCTTGGGGCTAGATCTCACGTTGTATCACGGACTTATGTGTTCGTATCCTTGGATTCCAATTGTTTAGCTCATAACTCGGATTTTGGCTTACTTTGTGTTATGCCACAATCCTTGGTAAAATGTTTTATCATTGGTCATTTGATAACATGTTTATAACGAAAAAGCCCGGTTGTGGCAAAGGTTTCAATTGTAAGATTAAACCTCTTTGGAAATATTATCTTATGATACAAATGTTTATATCTTTTGAGTTTTATAAACTATATGTTCTCACCAGGATTTAAGTCTGACACTTTTTCTCAAATGATATGTATAACAGGTTTCCCTTAGCGGTGGGATGCACTGGGTTTTGAGAGACGAGTTGGGTCTCGAAGCATTTTGAGATGACTAAAGTGTTGATAGTTGGGCATTGTTAAGTCCCATTCTTTTGATGAATTTTGGATTGTCAACTGGTGTAATCTAGATAGTTATATTTAGATTAGTCTGTTGGTGAATTCTATGTCCCTACAGGTTTTTGTAAAGTCTTAAGGACTGATACACTTGTTGTGAAGTTTATATCAATACAGATGGCATATTGCCTTATTTTTTGAAGTTTAAATTTACTCTGAATTTTAGGATGTTACAATAGAAAAGATTGGCCAAAATGGAAAGACGCAATGCGGGCAGAACTGAATTCACTAATGAAACGGGAAGTTTTCGGACCTGTCGTCCGTACACCTGAAGGTATAAAACCTGTCGGGCATAAATGGGTCTTCATAAGGAAACGTAATGAGAAAAATGAAATTGTGAGATATAAAGCACGACTAGTAGCACAAGGATTCTCACAAAGACCCGAAATCGATTATGAGGAGACTTATTCTCCCGTGGTGGATGCAACTACTTTCCGATATCTTATAAGTATGGTAGTACAAGAAGGGATTGATATGTGTCTAATGGATGTCGTGACAACTTATTTATATGGGTCACTTGACACTGATATTTACATGAAACTCTCCGAAGGATTGAAATTGCCTGAATCATGTAAAGTAAGTTCTCGAGAACAATGTTCAATCAAGATAAATAAATCATTATATGGTTTGAAACAGTCAGGGCGTATGTGGTACAATCGCCTTAGTGAATATTTACTAAAGGAAGGTTATAAGAATGATTCGATTTGCCCGTGTATCTTTATAAAGAGATCTGGACCCGAGTATGTCATAATTGCCGTGTATGTGGATGATTTAAATATAATAGGGACTCCTGGTGAGCTTCCTCGGGCAATAAAATACTTGAAAAAGGGTTTCGAAATGAAATATCTTGGAAAGACAAAGTTTTGTTTAGGGCTACAAATCGAACACCTTAAAGGTGGAATTCTTGTGCATCAAGAAACTTATATAGAGAAGGTGTTGAAAAGGTTTTATATGGATAAATCACATCCAATGAGCACCCCTATGGTTGTGAGGTCGCTTGATGTTGAGAAGGACCCTTTCCGACCTCCAACAGATAATGAAGATATCCTTGATCCTGAAGTACCATACCTAAGTGCTATTGGGGCATTTATGTTTGTCGCTGGTCATACCAGACCGGACATATCATTCTCTTTGAATCTACTAGCGAGATATAGTTCGTGTCCAACGAAGAGGCACTGGAATGGAATAAAGCAAATATTTCGATATCTTCAGGGTACTAAAGATTTGGGTTTATATTTCGCTAACCCATCAAAAACAGGTTTAATTGGTTTTGCAGATACTGGATACTTGTCAGATCCTCATACCGGTCGATCACAAACCGGGTATATGTTTACCGTTGGTGGAACAGCGATTTCCTGGCGCTACACAAAACAGACTATAGCAGCCACTTCATCCAATCATGCTGATATCTTAGCTATCCACGAAGCCAATAGGGAATGTGTTTGGTTAAGAAATGTAATACAACACATTCGTGGATCTTGCGGTATTATTCTTGATAAGGAGTTACCAACAGTCTTGTATGAAGACAATGCGGCTTGTATCGCTCAACTCAAGGAAGGGTACATTAAAGGATATAGAACCAAGCATATACTTCCAAAGTTCTTCTTCACACATGATTTGCAGAAAAGCGGTGACATCAGTGTTCAACAAGTTCGTTCATGTGAGAACCTAGCCGACCTATTCACCAAGTCACTTCCGAACTCAACGTTTCAAAGGCTGGTTCGTGATATTGGGATGCGTCGACTGAAAGAGCTCAAGTGATGTGATTTTCAGGGGGAGAAAATACGCGTTGCACTCTTTTTCCCTTGATCATGGTTTTGTCCCACTGGGTTTTCCTAACAAGGTTTTTAACGAAGCAACAACCCCAAGCGTATTTGGAGTAATTATGTACTCTTTTCCCTTCACTAAGTTTTCCCACAGGGTTTTACTTGGTAAGGTTTTTAACAAGGCATAGTACTCTTGATAGACATCCAAGGGGGAGTGTTATGAATGAATATGGAATGAATGTCAATCCCCTTTGTATTTGGTAAAGATATGTACCATATATGTATTGTGTTTCTTGGTAGCTAAGCAATATGTATCTATATATATGTATCATCTATTGAATAAGAGAATAAGCTTTTGGCTCTCATATCTCCATCTCTCTCAATCTCGCCATCTCTCTCTCTACTCTCAGTTATTCATAACAGTTTCTTACTTTTACCAAGAAACTAATCTTTAAATTATTTTTTCAAATAAAAAATGTTGAATTTTCTCATTTTAAATGATTAAATCCTTAAATGTTTTTATGAATAAATAAATTATCGAACTTTTAAAATTTTGTTACTTGTATCATTTTAACCCAAAAAAATTACGTAAAACCGACCAAAAAGGTTTAAGAGTAAATAAAACACCTAAATCGGTTTTATCGTTCACAAACTCTACGTCATTCAAACCTCTCGTCGTCTCATCGTCATCCGCTCTTTATCACCATCGTTGGTCCATGCCATCGATCTCCCTCTTTTTTTTGGTTATCCATCTTTTTTTGTATGTTTATACGTGTTCCGTTAAATTGTTGTAAAAGATGGAAAATCGATTGACAAAAAGGAATTGATCAAAAAAAGGGTGATCGATGACAAGGCTAACGACAATGAGTGGTATGGAGAAGGGATAACGATGGGGTGTCGATGAGTGATGAGGAGGGAGTGATGAGTGTTGGGAACAGTAAAACTGATTTAGTTTTTTTTTTTACTTTAAAACATTCCTAGCTAATTACAGATAGTTTTTTTAGTTAAAATAATGTAGTTAAATAATTTTTAAAAGTCTAATGGTTTATTTATTTAAAAAAAAATTAGGGACTTAATCACTCAAATTGAGAAAATTCAATCATTATTTCATTCAAAAAAATTGTTGAGGAAAATAATCATTTAAAATGTGAAAGTTCATTTGGGTAATTTTGAACGATTTTTTAGATTTCATGCCTCATTATTTTTCTAAAACAAAGCATTAAAAGACAAAATATTTATAAAAAAATACATAAAACTCAACATAGAGTAGTTGTTGGAGATGAATGTAATTTTTCTTAGAGATTTAAAGCATCTCCAACAACTATGTTATAATTTTCTAAAATAGAGTATAAAAAGTTGAAATCTTTAAAAAAAATTACAACCAACTCCAACAGCTACTCTATTTTAGCAATTATATCATCAACTATATTAATAAAATATTATTTATATCTCTTAAACATACAACTTCAATGTCTTCTATTGGTGGAAAAGAATAAAATATTATTTCTCTCTCTTCAATATGGGGTTTTAGAGATTTCTCTAAATTTGGAGATTTTTACCTTCTGTCTCCTATTTTTTATATTTTAGCATATGATATAGCATAGTTGTTGGAGCAAAAAAATTGTTAAAATCTCATTTTTTTTCTATTTTAGCATAGCTGTTGGAGATGATCTTAGACTTTTTTTACTCTATTATAGAAAAATTATATCATAGCTCTTGGAGATGCTCTAAATATCTATGCTTAAGAAAGAGAAATATTTCATTTTTTCTCACTAATAGGAGACATTGAAGTTGTTTGTTTAGTAGAAAGAAATAATATTTTATTAAATGTATTAAATATTTTAATAATAAAATTTATGATAAAATTGCTAAAATAGAGTAGTTGTTAGAGTTTTATGTCATTTTTTTAAAGATTTTAATTTTTCGTACTCTATTTTAAAAAAATTATAACATAACTAATAGAGCAAAGATATCTTATGAATTTCTAAAATTTATATTTTAACATAACTGTTAAAAGATACTCTAGTATACTTATAGAACTCTTCAAATTAAAATTGTATACGACTTTTTCAAAGATTTTAATTTTTTTACTCTATTTTAAAATTTTTGAACTAGTTTTTATGTGCCATTAAATAGTTTTAAAGGCAAATATTTGAAAATCACGTGATCAAAATTTATAGCCCATGATATTTGATTACATCCTAACTATTTTCGAAAGACATTTGGTTCACAAAATGGAATTTGATGGAATTGGGGTCCATTGAAGGAATTAGAATGAAATTTGACCATGTGTTTGGTGGGTAGAAATTCAATCCCGTCACTTAAGCAAGGAATGAATTCCTTAAATTGTGGAATTCAATGGAATTAGAAGAATTTCACCGTTTTCATTCCATCAACCAAACATAGGCTTGAAATTTGGTCACTCTAATGATCGCCATCTCTCCCAGAAACGGAATGATTATCCCAAATTTGAAGAAGATGCACTAAATCACCACATATGATTTCAGCGGCAAATTTTTATTAATTAACAATAAATAAATAAAACTATAATATTTCTCATACAATATGCAGCCATACAGTGCAAAGAGTATATCCCAAATCTTTTTTAATACTATTGAACTCCATATGCAAACTAGGTTCTTTGATTGTCTCTTTCATATCTGGTTCTTGTAGGTCTTACTTTTACAAAGCATCAATCATCTTCATCTCATATCACCAAGTCCATCAATCTCTATGATTCATGAAACATCTTCTCGTATCATCATCATCTTCAACTGTAAATAAAAATATTAAATTCAAGTCGTATCAGAGCAATTGATTCACTAGATCAACTATGTAGCATAAAAAGAGGAAACAACTGGAATGATAATAACACAAAACTCTTGAAGACCAACTACAATGGTGTACATTACATCCATGGTTATGATATAGTTGAATAAAATTAAAAATTAAACACAAATTATATATATATATATATATAGAGAGAGAGAGGATCAAACGAGAACGATACCTATTTAAAAGAACACGAGAACGGCAAATCACATACAAAATCATAAATGATTTTACATGTGATTCCAGCGACCTTAAGTCGTGGCAAAAGTCGCCCGCGTACTGTGATTTTGCATGACTTCCCCGCTAATGTAAAATCACTTATGATTTTATATGTAATTTTCCGTTCTCGTGTTCTTTTAAATAGGTACCGTTCTCGTTTGAACCCGACTCTCTCTCTCTCTCTCTCTATATATATATATATACACACACACAAAGAGGAACCCAAAATTGATTAGAAACCTACGAACGTCCACACACGCCACGTGTCCCTCTTCAGGATGAACAATACATCATGAATAACACATTCACAATATATATGCCGTGTTGTGGGCGGTACCCCAGTTCATAACAAAAACATGCCCTATATATATATATAGTTAGGATCGTCGGAAATCAAATTTTGATGAGAAGCTTAGGAAGGTTACAAAAAACGTTAACAAATGTTCACATTGAAATGTTAACATAAGTGGGCATAAGTTAAAATAAATTAACATATCTTAACATGAAAATATTAAGATATGTTAACATGTTAACATATGTGAACATCCACTAACAAAGCACTTCCTACGCTTCCTACAAAATTTTGATTTCCTATCGGAACCCAACCATCTATCTCTCTCTCTATATATATAGAGAACATTAAGGTGCCGTTTGTTTTTTAAGAGGTCTAAAGTCTGAAGTCTTATTTTAGTTATGATTAATAAGAGGTAGCGTGTAAAAAAGTCTGAACGAATTAGACTTAAGAGTCATTAAGAGTTTTTTTGAAAAAAACAAACAACCCTAAGAGAATAAGAAAATTGTTGATTTACACAACTTTGGCCGCGATCTGAGGTTGCGGGCCACGTCGCCCGCACACCCTTTTGTGGACCGTTAATGTAAAATCACATGTGATTTTGCACGTGATTTGGCTGTTTTCGTATTCTCTTATTTAGTTACCGTTCTCGTTTGAACCTCCCTATATATATATATATATATTACCATCTGAAATCTAGGTGTTCAAATCTGTACAGAAACACCTTTTTTAGCCATCAGATTCATGGGCATCGCCAGAAGTTGATGGGCACCAAAATTTGGAACCAGTTATTCGGTCACTTAATGAGCCAGAAGAGACAGCATTGTTGAAATCCCGAAAACATAATACACACTCTTCTTGATTGTAACCAGCAGTAACAATACGAAAACCATCTGCAGCCAAACCAGAACAGCCAGTGTTGTCTAGAGGTGACGAAATCAGAATATTTGTTTGATTACCGGTATCCGTCTGCCAGATATTAACAAATGGATCTTCAGGACCTCCGGTTACTATTTTGTATGGGTCCATGTGCAAATGTGTAACCGGACCTATATGCCCATCTAGTTCAGCCATTGGACCTGCTTCCCCTGTCCCTGTGCTTCTCCTGATGTCCCAAAGCATGGCTCTACACGAAATAAATAGAAATATCACAACCCCGTTTGCAAATAGTAAACAGATATATTCCGAGACATCATGCAATAAAAACTACTCCTCTATCCCATGAAAATCGTTGTGACCATGTTTGGGCTTATTTAAAAGACCTGTTTGAAACCGGTCTTAAGCTAGCTTTTTGATTCAAGTAGCATTTCAATAAGCTTTAAGGGGTTTTTTCTTCCAATTATTCCCCTAATATTTTTCCAATTAATCTTTTAACGTGTCCTTTTAAGTCATTTTACATTGTTCCTCTAGCTTATTAGCTAATTTTTACTAAACATAGTACATAACTAGCTTCCCAGCTAATAATAAACTAGCATATTAGCCAACAATTCAGCCAACAACTAGCTTATTAGCTAGTTTTCCAAACATGGCTTATATTTCTTCAAATGACTAAAGCATTCGAATAATGACAAAAATGGAAAAAAACTTGCATACCACCATCATAACAAAAGCTTTAAATGGGCAATTAGGTAATTAAATATTGAAATTTTGCCAAAAAATAAAATATTGCATCTCAAAATAAACATTGTTGCAAACTCCGTGGAACAGATAGAGTGCATGAATGTCCACAAATAAAGATAATTGTAATATCTTGGACGAGCTTTACCTGCCAAGTCCACCGGTGCATGCTAAGAAATTTGACGGCATAATGTCAAATGAATACAATTTTCCTTGGTGAGTTGATGTCCTGAAGACTCTTCTCATGGTCCTCAAGTCAACAGCTTCAATAGAAGAACCCGCAGCTATATATAGCAATGAATCATGGCACTTCATGCCCACCGGCACACCAGAGACGGAGGTCGTGCCCACACAGCTAGAATTACGATCTGAAGCTGATATTGAGGCGTCCCATACCCTAACCTATTTTTTAATTAAAATTGTTAAAAAAAACTTGCAACGTACGTTTGCAAGCTCTTTAAAAAATAAAAAGGGCAGTGTGTTAACTAAGCAAGTAATATATATAAAAAGTTTCTATAAGCCACCATCGATTCAATCCATAAGAGTTCAGAGACCCGAGAACAAGAGACGGGATCTAACAAATAGAGCATTGACGTATTAAACCAAACCAAACTAACCATGACTCCAATTACTACTTGAGATGATCATTCATTTCAAGAAACAAAAGAGAACATCGAAAGTACAGAGAGAGGTCATCCTGATAGGGCATAACAGATACCAGATTATAAAAACCTACAGGTAAAACGAAATGAAAATTTGATGTAGTCATCAAACATCTTTTATGAGGTGAACAAGTGTAAAAATACTTGGAAGAATATAAATTAAAGCCAGGCTTCATTGCACATTTGGTCCATTCGGACCAAAATGCTGCAAGATTACATAGAAAAATCAGAATCCCAAATATAATACGATTCAACAAGAATATGCCTGATTGACACTGCCGAGGACAGTTCATGCCAAAAACTACCAAGTCGCAACTGAAATGGGAAGTGATGAAAATAAGATAGTTTGAAGGAATGACAATACCTTGGAATCTTTGGACATGCTCACTATAAGGGAAGCCCTATGCCTGGATATGGATACAAAAAAAGGAATATGTGTGAATGAGTAAGCATGCATGCATCCATCAATCAATCCACATGGACAGACACACACGCAAACAGACACCCCTCCCCAGGGCACACCACACGTACACACAAATATACATGCATGTATACATATATACACACATACATGTCATATATATATATATGATACATACATACATACATACATACATACATACATGCAGTTGCATTGACCTACTAGTAGTTTGTCCCGTGACCTCATCATTTGATATGTCGATTAAATAGGAGATAAATTAAGAATTTGATACTCCCTCCGTCCCAAAGAAATGTTGACTTATATTTGACTAATGGTCTAATGTCTAAAATGCCTTTTAATAAGAACAAAAACGTTTTGTGGACTAAAATTAAAGTTGCTAATTTCAAGTAATCATTAGTAATGGGCAAAAAGGTAAAATAGGATTTAAAACTTACCAAAAATGCATTTTTTGGGACAACCAAAAAGGAAAAGTGTTCATAATTTATAGTTGAATTTAGTTCCAACTACTTGAAATCAATCAACTAGAAGAATGGTGCCCTTAAATGAAATGCCAGACAGTCAAATTAAAATACACTCATAACAGATATCCAAAGGCAGAAGTATAACATATGTTTAAGACGTCTAAATTATAGATAGACCTCCAAACTTCCAAATTACAGAAGCTAAGTTAGGAGTCTAGAAAGCAAGATACATATAGGATAAAGGATTTTGAGCTCACCACTCACTTTAAATAGTATCTTTTGAGGGGGGAAGGAACTTAAGGACCAATGTAGGTAGTGGACATTTCACTTCTTGGCTAGATCTTACAAATTGTTGTACCCATACCACCTCATATACTATTCATTGTGAGGGAAGCCTTAAAGCCCTTTCCCCTGTATGTGTGTGCCTTTTGTGTGAACAGCATTGCAAATGATGATGATTTATACCCGGTAACAGACATCAGCACTATAGGTTTCTCATGCCCATAAAGTGTGGCCTTCAAAGCATGTTGACCACGCTTTCCACTTGAGCTCAGTGACCAAAGGCGAACCGTACTGTCTTCACCTCCACTGGCAAACACTTTTCCAGTTCCATCTCCTAACAATTTATCAGAGAGGATGGTAACTGGACCATTGTGACCTCTAAAACATCGCTGGCAACTTCCCTGGAATCAGCATTTGTATCAAACTTCACTAATTAATCGAGGATATGTACCAACAAAATGCTGTAGCTCAAACTGCATTAAATGCTACAAAGCACATTCATGGTTCGATTGGTGTTTTGGAAGATGCATCACAGGCATGGATTCCAGGATTAATGAATGAAAGTGAATCCCATAAAGGTTATTATCCATACCTTCCACCATAGTCGAATAGAGTGATCACAGCTTGAGGTGACTAAAACATTTTCATTTATTTGCGCCTCATTCCGAAATAACGATGTTTCTTTCAGAGGAAACAATCTGCGTGCAAAAGGCCATTGTCAACCATAACCAGATGAACCACAAAAGCAGTTCAAAATCAAAGAGGTGTGTGTGTATGCATATATATATTCAATGATTAACCACAGGCTGGAACTAAGCATGTGTGCCATTAGCAAGGGTGAAATCAATTAACATCTGAAGTATACTAAGAAGAAAAGGCTTCCAGTCATAAAGGCAAGAATGGGTTCACAAAACGAGTCCAATATATGAGAATGTTAAGAAGGTTATATCTACATATCAAGTTAACAGAAGTTTCTTCATTCACTATATGCTTTATGAAATGACACCAGCATTTTCCATGATTTCATGGTATTCTGCCTTGCCTTCTTTCTGCTTAACAATCACCTTTATAAAAGTAAACTGATATCCGAACATGTCAAGTTGTATGCTTAGACCTTTTCACATGTTTGTTATGATGACCCTTTCTACAAAAAGGTCAAGGTCAATAAATTGGACAAGATACCTCATAGAGAAGAAATAAATTTGAAGCCTTACCTCATGCTCGTAATCCTGGCACGATGATCATTAAGTGGGACAAGGGAAACTTTTCCTTCTAAAAGTTTATCGATATTCAAAATCTGTATAAGTGGACCCTGCAAGTTTGTAACAAACAAGAAACAAGTGGCAAGGCTTGATGATAAAAACAGGTTATGGTGATGCGAATATAAATAGCAAAATTAAGGTGCCCTTTTTTTTCCTTGAGACAATCACAGTAAGAAGAATTATTTACAAGTAAATTTGAAGCTGAAGCAATCAGCCTAAAGCATAATTCAAAATGCACGAGAGCACACTGCTAGAAAGTAGGCTTCTGCAGAACAGCAAAAAACCCTTGTCTTATCCACTGAAAATTATCACACTTTCTCAAGTAATACATTCCGTCAACAAACCAGTGAACACTGTCTGCTTCTTAAAATGTAGGTTTTTGGAAGAATAGTATGAATCACTTTTGACTTGAAAAGTCTATCTCACTTGGAAGGCTATCAAATTCTTACACTATCCTCTCAGCCCCTTCAACTGCCTCCAGGATGAAAGTTTTGTTGAGCGGAGTATCTGATATACCCAATTAAACGTCATGAACTGTTGTGGAAAATGCCACAGACATGATGTAGTTCAAGTTGTGTCTCTGAATTATGATTTGGAGAAGAGCCAGAAATAGTGTCTCAATTATAAGCTCATGGACCCAGTTCATAAGAGCACTCGATTTTTTTCCCTTCTTTCTTTATGTCCCAGTTCGGGAACAAGGACATGCCCAACTAACTTTGCAATTCAGTTCAATAACAGCAAATCTTCGTAGTTGCTACAATGTCAAAAATAAGCTGGCCCTGACAATCTGATAACGCTCGATCTAAAAGGTACCATTGTTAACTGCAAATATGTGGACCACAAGAAATTATTTTTTTTCTTTTAGTAATCCTTCTTACACTTGCAAAATATTCTAGACATCCAGAATTAGTTTTCTAATAAATGGCATTTTCTTCTTGACAATAATCCATTCTTTCCGGATACAATTTAAAACCCCACAAATTGATCAGAAATGAGAAGGATAATGAGTTAATGACACACACAGGTTCAAATATAGCTATAAATATCCTAGTTGAGATTGGAACTGCTAATGCTCCACATTCTAGCGGAATATGTTCAGTGATTGTTATTTAGCCCAATGGTGAAATGCTCACAGGGTAACGCATGAGAATACATTTTGAACTAGTGCAACCATGTTGTAATAAATAGTGCACTCGTCCAAGAACATGTCTACGCAAGACAATAACTAACAGTGACAGTTTATCTAATACATGCTAATATTTGCAAATACATGGAGAAAATGTCAGCTTAGAACCCTGTGTATTCCCAAGCTCCAACAAGATTAATGTGCACACGGATATGCAGTCACGTATAAACAATTTATTGTAAAGATATTATCTAAAAACTATACCCTAACGCATGTGCAATATCACTGCCAGAATAAAACCATAAAAAAATTGTATATTAAGTACCTGAGAAAAAATTATAGAATCCTTGCTCAATAAGAGATCACTGGATTTTGCCCCAATGTATAAGTCATAAACTAGAGGGTCAACAAACTTAAACTGCTGCAAAGCTCTGTATCGTGCCATATATGCTTCTCTTACACCCGATGTTTGTGAAATGATATAGGCTTCCTGATGTAGCCACCGCTCCCTTCAATTAGCGGTATAAAATTCCATTTAGCACCACTATTACACCATGCAGATAAAACCACAACCCCAGTCCATGCCTTCACTATCCAGTCTCACATATATAAGAAAATGACCAGAAAGACATAATACAGAATATAAGCAAGTCAGTGAGTCTATATATCACACAATAGAGTCGGGATTCAAATTCTCTTTGTCTTGCTCGGATTTTTTTTTCCCACCTACCAAACAGTACTGGCAAATAATATCTTTGTGATGAATATCAATTTATATAATATTCATGCGCCTCAACTGCAGTGCAATTTTTGAATATACATGTAACTGAGAGGATGATAGTGACTTATTGAGAACATCACACTCTTCTTTCTGAAAAGAAGCTACAATAAAAACTTTACTTTCAAGCTAGTATTTATAAAAATGCAGATTTAACATAGAGTTTCTTGAACTTTAACACCGATTTCAATCTATTGTAGTAGTTGCATATTAATTATGAAGCTGAAATAATATATAACAAAGTGCTACTGCTACATGTAAGAGGATACGCCATAAAAGCCCTAAAAAGCGATTGCGAGAATAGAACCTGAACAAGCGTCGCCAAATTGAATCAGAAGAAGCGACGCGATTGAGAAATTTGCAGGAGATGGCCATGTTAGAGAGATCTTGAAGGGTGAGATGGCTTGCGCAATGGACGAGCGAGTCCATATCCATATCTGTAACCTTCGTCGTTGAATCATGGTTCGTCGATGTTGACGGTAAGGGCTGATTACACGCCATTAAATTCCGATTCTTTCTTTTTCTCTCAAGATTTATGGAGCTATCGGATTAGATAGAGAGATTGATATTGAATAAACCCAGGAAGCCCCAAAATCCCAGTTGGTAGGAAAAAAAAAAAAAAAAAAAAAAAAAAAAAAAAAAAGGGTAAGATTTTATCAATTTTGTTGCTCCAACAGCTATGCTAAACCATATGCTAAAATAGAAAAAAGAAGAGAGAGAGAGAGAGAGAGATAAAAATCTCCAAATTTGGAGAAATCTCTAAAACTCTATTTTTAAGAGAGAGAAATAATATTTAATTATTTTCACCAATAGGATAAATTGAAGTTGTGTGTTTAGGAGAATAAATAATATTATATTAAATGTATTGAATATGTTAATAATATAATTGATGATGAAATTGCTAAAATAGAGTAGCTGTTGGAGTTAGATGTAATTTTTTTTAGAGATTTTAACTTTTTATACTCTATTTTAGAAAAATTATAGTATAGTTATTGGAGATGCTCTTATGCACGGACAAAAAGAAATAACCGTTGTAAGATCAAAGACATAACTGGAAATGTGAAACCGTTGCGGATTTTTAAAGGAGGGAATAGTTGGTCTCTTTATTAAAACAAATTGTATAAGCTTACAAAAGAATTTCTCTAAAACAGAGAATCAAAAGTGAAAATCTCTAAAAATTATTATATTCAACTCCAACAGATTTGTTATTTTAGAGATTTTAAAACAACTTATATTATTATAATATTCAATAATTTATCATCCTAAATTTCCAATGCACTTTAAAAAAAACTTAATATAAAATTAAATCTTGTGATTGAATAAAATAATCATTTCTCTCTCTTATCATCAAGTTTTAGAAAATTCTCTAAACTTGGAAAATTTTTAAGTTTTTTCTATTATAGCAAACAAGATAGCAAAGCTGTTGGAGAGGTTTAGAGAACAAAAACCCATTTTTTTTTCTATTTTAGCAAAGTTGTTGAAGATGCTCTAAGTTTTTAAGTGAAAATGCATTCTTTATTTTGTCTTGTTATCATCGTATGTGAAATGTTCAATACTATTTTATATGCGGAAAAAAATGGTTATGAACGCTTTATATATGAAACAACATCGTATAAATATTGTATTTTCATACATATTTAATATATGAAAATTGGTTTATAAGTTGATACAAATATTGGATTTGTAAAATAACGAGACTTTACTTTTATATTTCATAAGTTCTATTTATAGAAAAACTTTAATGGATGATATGTGAATGATAGAATCTAAGGTGGTGTTTGGTTCGTTAGAATCCGGTGGAATTTGAAGAAATTGGAATGGTCAAAATTTCATTCCTACATCTGGTTCATCTGTTGAGGTTTAGCTAAGAATTCAAATTCCACAAATGATGGAATGTTCCTTAGATTATAGTTATACTAGTAAGGAATTTTAATTCCTTTCTACCATTTTTTAAGAAAAACTATTATACATTTATACTCCTTTATATAATTGCATTTCATTTTATTCCACCACGATGGATGTCACCACCGCCGCCACCACCCATTACCGCCACTGCCATCACCACCCGTCATTGCCACCTCCACCACCACCTGTCGTTACATGCCTCCACCACCATCACTTGTCGTTGCCGCGTCCACCACCATCGTAAGCATCACCTCCACCACCACCATCGTAAGCATCACCTCCACTGCTTCCACAACCTGTCACCACTGCCACCACCACAACTTGTCGTCACCACCCCCACTAGTCGTCGCCACCACCACCACTCGTCGTCACCGCCACCACCACCACCCGTCGTCGCCGTTGCCATCACCACCATCGTAAGCACCAACCCATTACCACCACCACCCCATTGACATCATCAACGTCTCCATGCCATCACCAATATAACATTTAATAAACGAAACATACATATTCAAATTCTTTTGACAGATTCCATTCCAATTTCTGTCAACCAAAAGCATGGTCAAACATGATTAAATTCCATTCCAATTCCTTTATATTCCAATTCCTTTGACAGATTCCAATTCCGACAGATTCCATTCCGTGAACCAAACGCCACCTAACTATTTTAGTCTTGAAAAACTCAACTCATTTAAAATATTTTAAACATATAATTCAATCATAATCTTCCGTATGCTTTTTAATTGGGAGGGGCAAGTTTGGGAAAATCTTGACTTTCTGCATAAAACTCCCTTGTAAAAATTTACTTAATGAGCCACTTTCTATATTCATTAAATCATTACCAAACAGTCATATATAGTTGATTGAATAAGTTGTAAGTCTTATTAAACTGCTAACAAACAGGTCCTAAATATAGTACCAAAAGATAAGTTTGAACTATTTGTTGAGTCGTTCTCATCGGGTTGTATTGGGTTTATTTTGGCTGAACTCATTTCTGACCCAACTATCTTGGCTTGCATTTAGCGAGACAAATAAATTACATATAAGTGGATGGTGGTTTTTGATAAGGGTAAGTGGCTGACGATTTTGAATAAAAGAGAAATCTTGATGGATTATAGGGGTGGATTGAGGTGTGCCATGACTCGGTTGTAAACCTACCTACTAATTTTTTGCTCATATATATCATGTAACACCCGGGAATTTATAAGGTAAATCTTTGTCCTTTAATACTTTAATTGTGTTTACCTGAAAATGTAAGTTTTTATATATGCGTATGATCTTGATTTCGGGACTAAGATGCTATCTGATTAATATAATAATTTCATGTGTTTAGACCTCGCGCCTATTTTCGAAATTTGCTAAGTTTTCGGGCTGGGATGAACTTGGCGCGATAGTGACATCGCGCCGGGCACAATCGTCGGGATTGTACCGAGAGGGGGGGGGGAGTCTAGCGATAGTGACACGCGATAGTGACAATTGTCACTATCGCCGGGCATACTCGCGGAAGATGTACCGTGAGTGCGTGAGTGCTCGCGATTGTGACTCGCGATAGTGCCCTTGGCACTATCGCCGGGCACTATCGCCCGCGTGGTCTGGTGGATTTAAAACACTTTGGCAGCCTCATTTCTCACATTAACACTTTACAAAAACGGGAGAGCTCTTCTTGGAGGCGATTTTTAGGGTTTCATCATCTACCACATTCATTTCTAGGGTTTTAGGTTGTTGGGAGCATTAAGTGGTCATCAAGCTTCATCCAAGTGTTCCCATTGAAGTGTTCTTCAAGATTCTCATTTCTCACCTTCAAGCCTCATCTTCTCCAACTTCTAGGGTTTCCATATTTTCTAGGTTTTGGGTTCAAAACCTAGATTGTGAGTTTACTAAACCTTTGTTAAAACTAGATACACATCATAATCTCCTATTTGCTGCTTTATCTCTATATGTTCAAATGTTTGAGGATTTCTTTATGAAAATAGTTGGAAGATGTATATATATGGGTGATTTGCCATGATTATTGTTATATGTATCATTATTTGGGATTTGTCTCATAGCTACATAATGTGGGTACCTTGATATGTTAAATGTATGCATAAATGGGTATTATGATGATTCTAGTTGGGACACCATTTTGGTGATATGTTTATATGCATGATGAGCATGATTTACATTGGGTCTTTTGTTAGACATCATGAGGATAAGGTGGTAATATTATACCCGTAGTTGGTATTGAATTATGTGGGTTGAAATATACCTAAAGGACCCCTTATAAATGTTATGTGGACGAACCAAGTCAGTACACTAGGAGGATATAGTCTTGGGCGCCACTGTGATGGTATGTGCCTAGACCTCCGCCACTCGGGGAATTTTCTTAGCGATAGTCTTCGGGTGGGCTGGGCCTTTGGGGTGTTCCTTGTTAAGGGCATCAAGGTATATCGACTCTTGGGTGGGACTTGATTGGTGCTTTGGGTCTCCCCTAATGACTCCACACATATTGAACACTGGTTATCTGCTGATAAGAATTATATATGTTCATGCATGCTTATTATTGTTCAACTCACTAGGCTTTTTGGCCTAACACTTGTTTGGTGTCGATGTGTATCTCAGGTTCTAGCGGCGGCGGTCTTAAGCAGGTTTAGTTGCTTTGGGTGAGAGCTTGGGGAATTGCACATGGACGCGTTATACTTTTGGATATAGACCGCTTGGGTTTATAGATGACAACCCTTTTTGTAATCTCTTTTCTAGATGTAGAAATTAGATTAGTTGGTTGTTGTTAATTGTCCGTTAAATTGCAATTGTGATTAAACAGGTTATATATATATTTCCCCATTTTTGGGAGGCTCTTGCTATGACAATTTTAGCATACCTAATGTCCTATTTCCGGATTTTTGTTATCCTTATTTTTAGGGTGTTACATATCATCATCAAAACTTTTTGTTTACATTTTCAATTCATGATTTGACCAGATTCTTATATAAATAGGTGTACATGTAACAACATCCACGAAAAATTACGAGTGATTTGAGGTAGTTACATTGACGTCGACTGTTATAAATATCTCGCTAACATCCTTGTAGATAAACAAAAAGGCCACACTTGAATCCATAAAACCAAGTATAACATGTTCTAAAACAAGCAGCCAATAGATCTAAGTAGAGCAGATTTTAACATCTGCAGTACATTTATTTTGGAGAAACTCACATACACAACCGAACCACCAGATGAATTTACACACGGCGACGTGCCATCCCGACTGCTACTGATTCTGCTGCTGCTATTAATGTAGTAACTAAAATATGGTAACGACGCTATCGTGAACCCTGGATTTCTGGTTCTGAGCCACACACTCGGATATCCACATCAAGTTCCTGATCTCTTGCTCCCTCAACCTCATGTACGCAAAGAACACGCCATAGTGAAACTAAAAACACACAAAACAACCCGACCACTTTCAACTTATTTATCACCCTAAATCTCAATTTACGAAAGAAACAAACAAACAAACACAAACCTGCTGCTCAAAAGATAAGCAAAGTCGTTTCACTTCCTCTTCATAGAATGCCTTATCAAGCATCTGGCTCTCTCCGTAGGATAACTTGCCAAATATAGCCTGGTAAGGAGGGTATTTCTCCATCACACCACGAACCTACAACACCCCCCCCCCCCCCAAAAAAAAAAAGAAATCCAAATAAACAACATTTTTAGCCATTTTCTAAGCATAGAAGGCAAGCTTTTTTTTTGAAGGGTGTCCTAGGCTATGCCTAGACTAATCCCGGCAAATTATGATTGCAAGAAATCAAACCCTGATAATCTCAGTGGCCACAATTGTTGTGTACGCCTGGATTCGAACCCTGGACAGATGGGATATTTCACCACATCACCCAGGCTTAACCACTACGCCACAACCCTTGTGGTTTAGAAGGCAAGTTTCTTCACATGAAAACCAAATTTCTTCGAAGTTTTCTTAAAACAGAAGCATCCTAATATCGATTTGGGTTGTTCCGTTTATTTATCAACAATTTGTTTCTATTGGTTATCGACATCACTTCTGTCCTTTTCTTACTGCTGTCCTTTTCTTACCAATCCGTTATCAACATCAAATGTAAAATGTGCTCTTTGGGGACGGAAGTAATACATCATACATTTTTTCCTGATTCTTGCATATAGACAGAGCCAAGGATATGTACCTGATCTATATCCTCACACACAGCAAGTTCCTCGTGGCCATAGGGGTAGCTGTTTTAAAGCAAAAAAAGATAAGAACACAATAAAGAAGATGAAAAAAAAACTGTAATTAGCATTATCACATGAAGTTACATTGTCTTACAGTAAGCCAAAACTAGAATACAACTTTCTACGATCATCTCGTGTAAGCTCTGTTCCAATGCTGCATATAGAAACCACAAGTCAAAAGAGCAATAAATTACAATTAGAAACTTGCTTCTGTACAGTAGCATACTACAGGAACAAAATATTTAATCATGGCAGCACCTATTTATGGTGATATTAACGGCTCTTCTATCAGCCTCAAATGCTAAAAGGTCAGACATTATTTCAGCAGTGGCACCACCTAGTTTCTGTTCACAAATTCTAGTTCAGACCAGAAATGCAGAAAGATATTTGCAAATTCAAAAACAACCAACCCATGGTTACCTAGCAAAACTGGTAGAAATCCTCAAGATATGCCTTGTAAAGAGTATTTCTCATAATCTCAATGTTCATATCATCCAAATCCTGTGGATGGTAGTAATTTGTTTGGAAGAAACTAAGGAACATAAATAAGATAAATGGGAATTTAGCATACATATTGATGAAAACTGACGGATTGTAAAGAGTTTGGAACAGATAGAATAGACAATTACACTAGTGCTTGTAATTCTATTCATTGGAAACTTGTCAGTGATATGTTTTCAAGGTTTAATATATATATATATATATATATATATATATATAAGAACGCCAAAATCTTCTGTGAAGACAATATGGATCTACACCCAATTGAATATAGACCACAAAGACGACTCTTACTTCAGTCGACTCTATTCACTTTGGCACCCAAAAACCAGGTGAGTATGAAATTAATATTGCAAAACTAAGGTGGGTAGCAGTGGGATAAAAAAGAAAAATGGTATATACCTCTGATGTAATGCATTCAGAAAAGTATGGAGCGAGTGGTGTATCCACGAGCACCAGTCTGTAGAGCTCACGCATATTCTGAGCTACTGCCAGGGTAGCAATACTGAAAAAACAAAAATTAAATAAAAATATTACATTAAGCAAAACTTGCAACTAAATTAAGAAGATGAGTTGCAGGCGGTTACCTGTCAAACATCCCCAAAGGATGACATTTCTCCAACAGTTCCTGAACATCTCTCTCATGCAGGGTTCCAGTAACAATGAGGACAACATTGTCAATCATGTGACCATATCTGAGGGGAAACAGAAATATTAGGTCCCAACCAATTTAGAAAAATCATTTTCCTTTTGCGTTTTTGGCTGTTCAGGAACTATTGTGTATCTGCAAAATGAAAACCTAAAGCTGTGTCCCAATGGAACCCATCTGCTCACTCTGATGATCCTTGATGTATGAAGGTAGGTGATGGGTACAACTTTTCTCATTGCTATACAACTATGAAAAGAAACAGTAACTTGATATTCAACAACCATCATGAAGTGGTCTAGACATATCCCATACCCCCCCCCCCTTTCCTACTTCCCAGACTTCGGTGCCAATATTTTGCATATTGATAGTTCAGGTAGAAATTTAATGGAACTCTCAATGGTAAATGCGTGTAAAGCGGAATTTCATGGATATCAAACACACAAACATGGTTGCAAGGATTAGTTATAGCCACAAATGTTTGACAAGTGCCAATGATGGCAAAACCTCAAACTCATTAGACTTTAAGTAGCTACTTATATTTTCAATGATGAACGAATACTCCATCATTACTTAAGCCAGAGAATGGAGAAGTGCATCTAACAGTGACATGCTTGGTATGCAGTAATGACGGCTGGAAAGAAATAGATGCAGGATATAGAATGAAAATATATGCTTGTTTGGTTTTGAGGGATGAAATTCTGCGTTTGTTTGAAAATCTAGCAAATCCCATGTTTTGTATTCCTCGGGTAGGTTTGTTTTATGTTTTAAAACCCCATTATATAAAAACCAAACAAAACTCAATCATCTCTCATATATGATGAAGAAACAAATTACGGCGATGATGATGTCAATATATCTATGAAGATGATTACAACTTGAATAATGTTTTTTGAGTCGATTCTTGTAGTTGTATCATTGTTCTCCAATATGATAACAAACTTAATAAACACTTGATTAATCAAATGACTCCTTTAGAACTTAAACCATAATGGAACTAGCCTGGACAACAGTTGAGAATAGTAATGATTATTCCGGACTTTTGCCGCATGGATGGAGTATGGAATATAAATAAGGTTGTCATGTTGTTGCTGTTTATAAGAAGAAGCAACATTGATCGACATATAACTACAACTCTGTGAGTATATATGATGCAGCCTTGTAAACATAAAGTCTTTCGATTAGAAGCAAAGCCAACATCATTGCCAAAGGAAACAGGTTCAGTTTCTAGGATTATTCTGTGGATGTGATTTCAGTGACAAAGAAGGTACCAACTTGAGGATTGAAATTGTCACGTCTATTACATCCCATTTCAGAAAGAAAAATACACGAAAAAAAGCCAAACACATCTAAGGAAACTAGGAAAGTGAATTGTACATCCCATAACAAGTTTCAATGTAACAGTGTGTCACTGAATTCAACCAGCATTTCATTCATATGTACCAAAAGTTGCATAGTTTCCTTCTCCAAATAACAATCAGCTGCTAGAAGCTTTAGCTATATAAGTGCCTGATTGTAGGAGCAACCATAGTGACAAATTTATCGTGCAGTTAAAGTTATTGATAGCTTCCCCTTAAAGATAAACAGCCCAAATTCACTGCATGACAAAGAGCGAATGGAAAGAAAAAAAAAATCAAAGCAGGGTCAAAACCAAGATCATCCCCATTCCCCATTGGCACAACCCGTTGGCCAAGCTGTTAGCCAGCAGCCAACAATTTAGATAGGTATCAGTGATGAACTAAGTGAACTATTTGCAACCAAAAAATATCAAGGATATACAGATATGAAATACGCAGTAATGCTTACAACATACATATTATAGCAAAACACATATAGAAGGATAAATAAATATACGTACGTTATATACTCTAGGAAGGTTGACAATGGCTCAGTGGCTTGGGATAACATGTGCTTATACTCATCAACCAATTTAAGAGTGCATTTTTCTACAATTGTAGTGGTATGAAGAGGTGAAGGTTCTGCAATAAATTACCATAACAAAGATCAGCAAACGCAATTACACAAATTAATCCTGAAAGCATCAAATGTAGAAATCCAACTGCTTTTTTGGCCGAATAACATATTTATGCAAGCTACATGTCCACTTGGGAACATATAACACTTACTCCATCCTAAATTAAAGGGGCCAAGGGGGCATTTTGACTTTTAGTTTTGTCCAAGAATAAATGAGCCAAATCTTCTTTTTACTCTTTAAATAACATACCATCTTAATGTTATATATTTTCCAATTCGTATACATTAAATAGAAACTCTTCTAATTTCCTCTAACAAATTCTTCTAATAATAACCAATGTTTACTAATCAAATGAGTGTCTCTCGGAAAGTGCTTTTAATCATGTTCCACACATGATATCTCATCAACTTATATAAGCTATTCAAATGCACTCTTTTTGGATATTTGGTAACAAAGTGACTTTAAATCCCTGGATATATATATATATATATGTGTGTGTGTGTGTGTGTGTGTATCAATAGTGGCTAGTAGTGATTTGCACCTCAAAATGATTAAATAAGATCCCTTTATTTTATATTTTGAGCAATAGCTCATCTATTCCTAGGCGGAGAGGGTACGTGGAAATGAATATACAAACACTTTCCGAGAGACTCTTTTGATTAGTAAACATTTCAATAAATCAATATTGGGTATTAATGTTTTTTATGTTCAGTATTAAGCCATTGGTAAGATTAGTTTGTGCCACGAACGAATATCGAATCACGGGATTGGTTGTATAGCATTGAGACTATTAGAGTATAGACAGAAGATCTTATGCTAATATAATATTTTCCGGTAAAGTGGCATCCATAGATCTTTTTGACACTTGGTCTGTTAGTGATCTTAGCTTGTACAAAGACTGAATATCAAACCATTGTTTTCGACATTTGGTTTGTTAGTAATCTTAGCTTGTTAGCCATAAACATTAAATTTAGCATAAAAACATTGGTCTAATATTCTCAGTCTTCTACAAGCTAACATCACTAACAACCCAAATGTCAAAAATATCCATGGATGCCACTTTACTGGAAAATATTATATTTGCATAACATCTTCTGTCTATAGTCTCAATTTTCGTTGATAGCACAAACTAATCTTACCAATGGCTTAATACTGAACATAATAAACATTAATACTCGATAATTGATTTATACCTAGAAACAACGAATTGCAATACCGTTTTGAAGATAAGGTCCGTATTCGGTAGCGGAGAGATGCATCTTGATGTCATCGAGGGTTTCGCACTGGCAGAGATTGTTGTAATCAGCAGCGGTCAACAAACCAGATCTATGGCCCCTGACGATTGCTTCGAGGTAACCTCCATGAATGTTGAAGGTCATAGCTTCGAACCCGTACATTTTTGTCAAATTGTATAAATTTCCCCCTTCAAGAACCCTGACAATGGAGAGGGGAAGATTGAATTGTGTAGTAATCAAGGTATGAAAACAGAGGGTTTGATCTTCTACGATCAAAAGGTTTCAAGATCAAATCAAATTTCAGGTATTTGCCTCGATGCAAAACACAGTGTTTGTTGTTGTTTTTTCTCTCATAACTTGCCAATTGCCATTTTAGTGTTGAATCTAAATTTTATAAAAGTGTTTGAATTAGTTTGTGTTGTTACCAAAACATAACAAACAAACGAAATTTAGGGGATGTTTGGTATTGCTTATACATGTAAAATAATAAAAAACTCATAAGTTATTTCAAATAAATTAATAATTTAAAATAGAATAACTTATCAAAAACTCCTTAGGATCACCGTGTGTCAAACCAGTATAAGCATTGTTATTTGTTTCTCATCTAAACACTAAAAACTACTTATTACTATTGCTATCACATCGAAATAAGTTAATAAGCATTTTAAATAAGTAATCCCGAACACCCCCTACGTTCTTTCAACCCCCAATTTGATAGGCCGTATCAAACCGGTTCACCTTTACACAATAAAACGTGTCTGGTCTTTTAAGAAGGGAAAAAAAAACTCTTCTCAACATCTTATGTTTGATTCGATAAGAGGTGAGGTCGTTTATACCGTTTGTTTTTCTAAATTTTTAGAGTTTTTTTATGTCTTATTGTTCTCTTTAATAGTTCTTTTCTCTCAATCGATCTACTTGGATTATAAAAAACTCAATTTACTATAATTAGGTGACTTTCTAATTTAAATATATTATAATCTTTCAATCAATTAACCTTACTCGTTTAAATGAATGTTAATTTTACAATTTAGATGTAAATTTCGTAATGATAATGAACAAATTCATACATTTATCAGTTTACAAAAACAAATAGTTTTATTGATTAAATTTTCAGACTTCAACACCACCTCTTATCAATCAGAAGTGAAATAAGACTTCAGACTTCAACACCTCTTAAAAATCGAACGCCACCTTAGAGTTGTTCATGGGCGGTACATCCTGTTAGAAAAAACGGGTTTGAACAACCATTCTAAAAAAAATGGATGGGCCCGGGCTAGACTGCTAATGTTAATGGGTGGGCTCAAGTGATGAAAATCGAACAGGCCTATCATATTATTGTAGTTAATTAAATCTTATATGTAGTTTATACTATGTTTTTTTTAATTAAAAAAATTAGAAGTGGTTTTGAGTTGGGTTTTCTCTACTGAGTAACAACCATCTCCTACGTATATATTATATGTGGTATGTCATATAGTACGTCTCGAATCACAATTTTGAAATATTAGGTGGTTAACTATTTTATTGTTAAAAACCCTAGGATTTGAAAGTTGATAAATCATTGGAGATGAAATGTTCATACTTCATATTTTGTGAAACTAATTTTTTTTCTTATATTGTTTATATTGGTATCTTTTACGTATTATTTTATATTTGAAAGAAATTTGTGTAATTTTGAATGATTTTACATAACATATGATTTTATATAATTTTCGTTTTTCAAATGTAAAAAAAACAAATTAGGCCCGTTAATCCGTGGACAAGCCCAGTCACTTTATGGGACGGGAGGGTACATGCAAGTTCTTAAGCTCGTAAAAATGGACTTGAGTTTGCTATATTAAGGTTTAGGGTTTGTTATATTAAATCCGTTGGATAAAAAGTTATGTTAAACCCGATAAACAAAAATTACATTAAAAAATGTATTTTATGTTGGTTTTTATTATTAAATAACTTATATTTAAATTATTTATTTTGATGTCTTTTCTAAAACGGTTGATAAAAAATAGGTTATTGCTAGCGTGATATTGATATTTTTATTTTTAATCAAACAACAAAAATTCATGTCATTGAATATTTTTCTTAAGAATCATAATATTGTTTTTGATAAATCGTTTATGCTATTAAAAAAAATTCCAATTTACTTTGAAAAATTATTAACCGGTTTTTTTTCTTAATTGGCATTAATAAAATAAAAATATCAACTTTACGTAAACGGTTTGAGATGTCACATCTTAGATACCAAATTAAACGTTTTCAAAGTACTTTACCCAAATTAGGAACCAGAATAAAGTATGGCTTATCTTCATACAATTTGCCCTATTAATTTAATATAAAATTTGTGTTTTTAAGTTTTTGCTCACCATTTTTATCAAGTTTTATACCCTCCGTGAAAGTAACGCCTTCGACTCTTTTCTTAGCCGTTTACCCAATTACTTACCCGGTAAGCGCTTACCGGTAAATTCGACACTATCACTTATCTTACCCGTTAAGATTTTAGTCCATGAAAAACGGCATCATACGCAATAAATCATCCAGTAAGCGCTAACCAGATAAAAATCGTAACCATCACTTACCGGGTAAGACTCTTGGACCTTGCCATAGTTCTTACCGGGTAAGATTCATGGTCCTTGCCATGTCCATCGATAAGGTAACGTGACTTGGTAAGCACTTACCAGGTAAGCATTAGGTAAACGACCCCTTAGCATCAAGTTTAGAATGTAAATGTTTCATGGTCATTTTGTTAATCAATAGAGTCAAGAAACATCATTGTCAAGTCCAACCACTTATCATACCAATCATTTATTTATTTCAAAAACATCAATCGCATAAAACAACTCCATCCATAGTTTTCAAGACTCAGAAGAAACCGTCACCAAATTTCCACTTGATTCTAAAATGTTGTCGCATTTAAACCATGGTTCAAGTATTTATAATCAAAAGAGTACATAGGCCTAGTAATTAAAACGCGAACTCAACCCATCAAGCATTTTATTGCTTTTAACGATGACCCATTCTTAGACCATTTTAGAAAATAATGCACCCCTATTTTTGGTCAAATTAATCATTTGCTTTTCAAAATTGAACCAAATATGAAAAGCCCAACTTTAAAAGGAAGTTATACACTTCGGTACCGTTTGTTTTTTAAGAGGTCTAAAGTTTAAATTCTTATTTTAGTTATGATTAATAAGAGATGATGTGTAAAAAAGGTCTGAACGATTCAGACTTAAGAGTCATTAAGAGGTTTTTTTTTTTAAAACAAACAACCCCTTCTACTTATGAGCCTTTTTATTGCTTCAAGGCATAGGTGGATTCATTAAGACCGGAAAGACCACCGGTCATTTTCGACCCTTACAAAACTTTAAAAAGAATACTGCTAACGTGTCATACATGCACCTTCTTCTCAACGCCCCATGTATGCCACTGATCGTTAAAGATTTTGAATTCATCACTACTTTTGAATCTTATTTAGGGTTTGATTGTAGTTTTTGTCAACATAATAAGAAAAATAAATGTATGGGACCATGGGGTAAGTGTCCTTAAAAGGACATGTGACAACACAATTCAACATCCAACCTCCACAACTATTAAATAAAAAGATTCAATGAACCTAAAAACCTTAATGGTTGTGCACTACACACATTTTACTTTGTTTTTATAAGTTTCATTTATTTCAAAATAAACTGGCAATGTCAGTTTAAATGTAAAAAGGTTTATGAATGGCTAGTTGACGTATGAGGTGATGTTATATTGGACTTTTTACAATTGACTTAACTTTACAAGTGTTTTTTATAAATCAATTTTGAGTCTCAAACAATATTTCTTTCACAAATTACAGTCCTTGTTCAACTTTTTTAAACGATATTGTCTAGATAAATATTTGGCCTTTTATTTTTCATTTGGTTGAAATTAACTATTTATTGTCTCAATGAGGGAGATTTTTTTAATGTTATTACTCGACTTTTATCGTCACTTTTACTGGGGTTTTCTATCTCTATAATGTACTAGTCATATACCCGCGCGCGATGCGGCACGAGTGTTAAATTTTCTTGTAAATTGTGATTGAAAAATTAATACGATTATTTATAGAATGTTTTATATAATTTAATTATGGGTTGTTTGCAAGTAAAATATTATCATGAAAGCCAAATGAAAAATACTAAGGTTGAAACTTATAAAAATCAATCATTTCGTATAGTTTATTTGAAGAAATAGTTCGTGTATTAGATCTCAAAGAATTTTAGGACTTTATTTTTTATTTCATATTAATTGAATGCAAATAATAAAATGTTCTATAAAAAAATCAACGATAATATACAAACATTAGGTTTCACAAATAACCATCTAAGCATTTTTCAAGTTTCTTATTGAGTTAAACAAAACAAAGAAATAAATTTATAAGATCGTGCTCCTAATTGAAATCTCATTTACGGTTATTTATCTGAATGACCCTAAAAAGATGCATGATCCCATTGAAGTTCACGAAAAATCTCAAGCTTTAATGAAGAAAATCGCGATATATAAAACATGATATATTGTTATATAACATATAAGCGAGAACGAAGAACAAGACTATAGGAAAATACCTGTGTCAAACTGGTTTTAAATATGAATATGAATATGAATTACAACTGGTGTTTCTTCAATTATGTAACACCCTAAAAATAAGGATAACAAAAATCCGAAAAACGAACATGTGGTATATAAAATTGCCATAGCAATAGCCTCCCAAAAATGGGAAAATATACAAATCTGCTTAATTACAATTGTAATTTAACGGACAATAAATAACAACCAACTAATCTAATTTCTATAACTAGAAAAGAGATTACAAAAGTTATAACACCAATTTTTGGTGTTATTTTCATATCACTAATTGGGTAAAATTGTTTTTTCCAAGTAAATTTAGTAGAATTTTACGATTTAAATCAAGCGTTTCAGGAATTTCATCATGTCAAAAGATAGCCAAAAATAAATGCAAAAAGTACTTTTCCGAATGGTAATCGAACTTAATGTCCGTGAAGTCCAAACCCGAGAATTGACCGGTGAAAAAGTGAAGTTAAGAAGGATTTTTCAAGCCCAAATGAAGGCCAAAATCAGTGGCCTAAGTACCTTTTATGTGGGTTGCTGAAGTTCAACCCACTTGCAACTCACCTTGTTATAAATTAGGGTACCTTTTATGTGAGTTGCTGAAGCTAACCTACGGATCAACCCACGAGAATGGTGCTGAACGTTTTTTAGGCATATCTCTTAGGGTTTTAGGGGACTTATCATTCTATTCTCAACTTGGCGACGGGAGGAAGCAAGGAGGCGACTTTGGGGCGATTTTTACAAGAGGAAAACACCGGATTGAAGCTAGGAAACATCTTGGGTCACAATTCTTACATAGTTTCTTCCAATTATTCGTCGGTATTAAATATTCAAAAGGGAGTTTTTCAATCTTTGATGTTTGAGAGAACTTTTCTTAGATCTATGAATTCTTCTAGTATTTTCTTGTTTAATACCCCCAACATGAACTAATCTTTAGATGTTGGGGGTTGGTTTGATTATGGTTTAAGCTTGTGAACATGTGATTGGGAGTTTTTATCAGTTTTTCTTAATTAATGAAGCATATGATTTGGGTGTTAATGCTTTTGTGAGTTTGGCCAACTTTCATCGGATTTGTTCGTTATAAATTCAATTCGAGATAATTAATTGTTAACAAAAACTAGAATTATATGCCTAGGGTGAGAAATTGGATAGAGACATACCAACTAAACCCTAGTATCATAATAATCTGGAACTTAATGTGTTTTGAACTCATGTGTTAAGATCGAGAGATGAGACTTTTGTTTTCAAAATAAAATCTGTTGTTGCTTGAGAAAGAACAACAGTGATTTTACATATTTGATTTTCATTAAAGGGTTTAACTGATAATTATTTTCAATTCTACTGTTCATTAGTGAAAACCATAGGATTTCCAACCCTCAACTATTTGTCTCCATAAAAGTTTCCAAAGCCGTTATTTGAATAGTGTGTTTATTTTAATTTATTGTTATTAGTACTCAGTTAATCATTTATAAAAATTCAATCTTTTTGACCGTTCAGTTAATAGTAAATATAGTCATTGTGATACTCAGTTCCTAGTTCCCTTGGTTCGATACTCGTACTTTCACGTACATATTACTTGATTCGACCCGTATACTTGCGGTTAGATTAGGGGGGTGTAAACCCGCCTATCAAAAAGGGGTGTCATCTATAGACCCAACATCTTCTCCAAAAATATAAATATCCACGTGCAATTCCCCAAGCTCTCACCCAAAGCAACTATGCCTGCTTAGATCCGACACCACTAGAACCTGAGATACACATCGACACCAAACAAATGTTAGGCCAAAAAGCCTAGTGAGTTGAACAAGAAATAACATATAAGATCAATTACAATTCTTATCAGCAGTTAATCAATGTTCAATAAATGTGAAGTCAATAGGGGAGACCCATAGCACCAATCAAGTTCCACCCAAATAGTCGATATACCTTGATGCCAACTAACAAGAGGCACCCGAAAGGCCCGGCACATCCGGGGACTATAACTATGGAAATTCCCCGAATGGCGGAGGTCTAGGCACATATTGTAACACCCCGAATTTCGAAAGGTATCATTTCAAGCTAATGCGGAAATCAGTAGCCTTAAGGGGGGAAAATAAGATTGTTGATCTTGGACTTGAATTCTATATTTTATAGTCTTAATGGATAAATGATTCAATTACGAGTCCAACGGTTCCTTCCGGAGCGAAATCGGAGCTAAATCGAAGAAGTTATGGCCAAAACAGCGTTCGGTACCCTCTTGGCTATTGTGACAGCGATTGTGACAATGTCACTATAGCCGTCACAATAGCCAGAGCTGGCGATTGTGCCAGCGATTGTGCCACTGGCACAATAGCCTGGCACTATAGCCAAAGCCAATAACCTCACGGTACAATCTCGGCGATTGTGCCAGCGATTGTGCCACTGGCACAATCGCCTGGCACTATAGCCTACGGGTACCAGAGTGTTAAAATCGCGATTTTCAGCCATTTCTCTCACTTTCTCATTTCTAATCTCTTCCTTTCTCTCCCAAACCGATCCCTCACCCTTTCCCACGAACCCTAACTTATTTTGGCTCAAATCCTTGGATTTTGTGGAGGTGAAACATCATCAAGTGGTAGGATTGAAAGCTATGGTCAAGGATTCACCATCTTCATCTTCATCTTCAACCTCAAGTCATTTTTGGGTTTTCTAGGTTTTCATCAAAACCTAAGTGGTAAGTGTATCCCTTCCATTTCTAAACCTTGATATAAGTTATAAATGTTCCATTGATGGTTCCCTAGTGTTTGCTTTCTCTAATTTCGGTTTGGAAGTATTTTGGGAGTTTTGGGTTAAAATTAGGGTTTTACCCAAAGTGGAGATTTTGATGATAAGTATTTGGGGAATGGTTCTATATGGTTGATTATGGTTATTTACGGTTGGATACTTGTGGATCTAGGTTATGGAAGTTTTGACCTTGAAGATTCAAGTCTCTTCAAAGGAGCTCAAAGCGGGCTAAAATCTAGATTTAGCCTAAATCTAGCAAGGTGAGTTCAAGTTGATTTGTTAAAACGGTGTACATGCCAAAATGTGTATTTTGAAGTAAAAAGGTGTTTTACTTGGTATTTGTCAAAGCGTGAGTATTTTGATAAGTTTTCATATTTGGTAAACTTGGGTTGTGTTAACCTCATAAAATGCTCATATTTGGGTTTCTAGCAATTTTGCACAAATAGAGTCCGTTTCATGGGTTATGCATCTTTGATGATTTTTGTACCAACAAAGTCTATTTCACGTCATATGCATTTTGGGTATATTTTTGCATTCATAAAACCGTTGGAAAATCTTTGGTCCCAATGCGTGTTGAGTTTTGGTTTAATCACATCTTTGGGGTATGTGTCTTCATAAAAACGTTGTTTAAAGACATTTCATTATTTGGAGGACGTTAACTGTTGGTCAAAAGGCTGTTGAGCATTTTAGCTCGGTACTGGCGTAAATGAGTATTGAGGACACTTGTCCGGTTTTAATGGCTCGATTTAGAGTCCAAAAATACGGGTTACATCTCAATGCATTTTATTTCAAATTCATTATAAGTACAGGCTCGAGTATTGTAGTCACTCATGAGTAGTCGTGTATTTTAGACTATGTTGCATTGGATCCATAGGCACGTACGTCAGTTTTATTTGATGGTCAATTGGGTGGTACGGGGTCGGACTCCGGGACTCATGTTTTATGACCGAAACTTGACAAGGAGGGACTAGGAGGGTTGAGTCTGGATAGTGCTGCCTGGGCGGTGAGTACTGTGACCCCCCGTCATTTCATTATTGGGGATTTCCTTTGTTGTAGTCCCCGGGGCCTTTGTGGGGTGGAGTTCTTTGTAACAGCCACCAAGGTCAATGACCTCTAATGGTGAACTTGTCAAGAGGTCGTAGGGGCACTTGGGCCGCGGGCCGTGAAGTGTCATGCGATCAACGTTGTTGAGTGGCATACTTTGTGTTCCTCCGCTCTCAACGGATATGGGTACCCCCCGTTGTCGGCCCGTTGCATTTTGGATATTTAATTGTCCATACTTTAATAATTGGATTTCATTCTATTTTACGGTCGTGTGAGTATTAATTCGAGTTACTGGTTTTCAATAACGCACCATATCTTTACGAATTGTTTTCCTTTATTCAAGGGTCCAGTATCACGTCACGCCCGTGTGTTGGGTGTTTTGGGATATGAGGTATTATTCACCTTTTTACAAACTGAGCGTCAAACTATGATCCCGTTTGGGTGAGCTATGCGTTGCATCATTTTATAAAGAAGGGGTGTCTGGGAGTATTGTCTTTAAAATGCATATTGTTAGTAAATGAGTTGTTCTCTTATTTCAAAGTAAATCATTTTAAAGGATCGCGATTATATGTTACAATGTTTCCATTTTACGCTTTCCTCTATGATCATGATATAAAACTCTTGAACTCACTAGGCGTTAGCCTAACCTTTTTATTTGTCGGCATGTGCATCAGGTTTCATCTCGGGATTAGTTCTAGCGACACCGTGAAGTGATGAGTGCTAATTGTGTGCTCGATGAAGTGATTTAGCTTGATGAAGTCTTCCGCATTATTATTGGAGATAGCGATTTGGTATGGGGTTATAGTAACACTCGACTTTAGTTAGTCTTTATGTAAGATTTTAATTATCTGTTGATGGTTCAACCTAGAAATTTATTTAAATTATGGACTGGTAGTAATAGATTTATTATCCTTTAAGGTATTGTTGAAAGTTTTTAATTAGTCGCTCTTTCCAAATTTGAGGGTGTTACACATACCATCACGGTGGCGCCCAAGACTACATCCTCCTAGAGAGAAAAGAGAGAAATGAAGTGCAAATCGGTCAAGAAACTCATTTAATCCTCTCAGCCTGACGGCAATAGTGCCATTGGCACTATCGCGTGTCACAATCGTGCGAATCACCCGAATCTCAGTACACTCTCCGCGAGAGTGACCTGCGATAGTGACATGGCACAATCGCGCCGGGTCACGAACTCATGGTACATACCCCGCGAGAGTGACCTGCGATAGTGACAATGTCACTATCATGTGGCACTCTCGCGCCACTCTCCCAAAAGCCCAAAAACTCAGTTTAAAACGATTACGAGCGCGAGGTTCATACAGTTAAGATGATTAAACAATTCATATAACATTATAACATAATAATGATGATCATACGCATATTAAGGACTCATATACTCAGATAAACACAATTAATGAAGTGAGGGAAACAATTACTTACCTTATGAATTTCCGGGCGTTACAAATTATCTAATGGTTTATTTTCTACACATTCCAATCTCTCTCATACAAGTACACAACGTTATCCTGCTTGTCCCCGACACCTATCATTATGAGGTTGAGAATGAAGCTTAGAGGGTAACTATAATCAGTTTGTCATAAACTTCACACTAAAATTAGTTAGATCTTGTGAGAACCCAGCGTTTAGACCACAACGAGTTTCTAAAATTGGGACCGAGAGGAATGATAAACTTTCATTTGGATCTCACTTGCCAGTTATTACATTCGGCTAATTATAAAAACTAATTTGAGAGTATCATGTAACCGAATACAATTACCTGGACTTCTATATGCATTGGCCTTGTTATATATTTCTCCAGCTAAATTGTGTTTACGCCAAAAGAAGCAGCAACCTCATGCTGAGCTCCTAAGAATGAGTCAACAAATTCTTTTGGACTTTGCAGTTTGCACAATCCTCATACTCTGAAACACAACAAACAATTACAACAAAATGACATAAATATGTGATCTGAAACAAGATTTAACAAATGTGCGACTCAACAATGATTTATTTGTTGTGTGATAGGAAGAGTTTGGGCATCAAGCAAGGGTAAAATAAATTTACATTAACATCATTATAACTGCTTAAAATGGAACAATTTGTATTTCACGTAGTTTTGTACTATTTGCAATATATCTTCAAGTATTAACTCTAAAAATATTCGTTTCAAAGCACTGATATGTCGATTTTGGTCTATAAAACTACTTTCCGAAACACATTTGTTAAAATTAGCAACAAAGTACATATCAAGTTTAAACATTGGCAAAGTATTTGGTTTGATTTATCATTAATTACTTACATCATTGAAGAAAAGCGAGAAATCATTGGCGGTGGAAAAATATTTACTATTATTTGCTTTTGCAAATTTCGGAAATAATCACATATGAATATGACCAAACTGGTCGTATTTAGACAACAATTTTTTGTACCCGTCAAAGCCTTATGAGATATCTGTTTGGCAGTCAATACTTGAATGGGTATGTTAAGATATGTGTAAAATAGACCATATTTCAATCATTGCCAACTTTTACCATTTTGGTAGCATATCACAATATTAACCTGAAGAAAAAGTTCGTAAACATCAAATGCAAAAGACAATACCATATGAAACCTACAAATTCCCTTCTGCATTTGGTCAACATTTTGCAAATTGAATTGTAACTTTTAGACCATCAATTTCTCTACCTGGTAAGAAAATAAAAGAAAAAACCAACTACAATAAGATTCTAAAATGCTGAAATGTTGTTGTAATCTAAACAAACGTGTTTATCAAAAACATGTATCAATATCACCTAAAATTGTAAAACATAGACAGAGAAGTTAAGGATAAAATTCAAACCTGGAGATTTAGAATGATCAAGTGGAGATTAAGAAGGTATGATCAGATAGAAAGCATCCACCAAGAGATAATGTTACTGCAAACCCCTTGCATGTTAAAATCATTCCACATAAATTAGTAAAAGACATCAAACCAGAATCAAGTAATCTGCATATATCAATAAAGCGCAAAAACAGAATCAAGCAAAATCCCACTAAATCGGTAAACCAGAATTAAGCAATCCAGATAAATCAGTAGAGATTAGATGCTTACCTGAGAGGCAAAAGAAAAGAGGCAATTGGAGTTGTGGGTTGAGATGTGTACCCTAACTCGCCGGTCAGCACAGGAGCACTGCAGTAGTGGCGGTCGACGATTGGAGTAGAGGGACTGAGGGTGTCGACGGGTAGAAAAACCCTTGAATCGGTAGAAGTTGGGGCAGCGTGAAAAACACCTGATGATTGATTTCTGAACCCTGGATTGACGATGAGATTGGGGCAGCGTGAAACCCCCCCATTAATGAATGAGATTACATGAATCTCATGAATGAGTAGGAGTTATTGCATGAGGGAGGGAATATAAAGCGGAGAAGGAGAGAAATCGGCGCTTGGAACGTGGATGAGGGAGAGGTCTTGTGGAGAACTTGGGGAGGGAGAGGGCGTGGAGAAGGAGATGGGAGGGATAGGTCTTGTGGAGAACTGCTTTCAATTTTGTGCCTTGAAGGTTGTACAATAGGTTTAAAAATCAGTAATCTTAAAACTTGAAAAAAAACATTAATAGAATTTTCACAATATAGTATAGATATAGAATAGATAGTATATATAATGCTACACATTTATATATGCTATTTTAAAATATTATAAAACTCATAAAAATATTCAATAATTAGTTTATATTAAAATTATTGACTAAAAAATTATAATGATATAATTTATAATAAGAATGAAATGCATTTTTAATATATTTTAGTTGATTTACGATTAAATATTTTTAATGTGATAACGGTGAAAAAAATAAAACGTATGAATAGAAAACAAATTAATTCGTAGATATTCATGATATTTAATAGTACGGTTAAATTAAAAATATTCAATATTGGACTCGTTTTGAAGGTATTGACGAGACGATTATAATGGTATAATTTGTGAAAAAAACGTATTTTTTCATTACATTTTTGTTCATATACGATTATTTGTGTTAACATGATAAGTGTGTAAAATGAAAAATGAAAAAGCAAATAATATAAAGTAATTTAAATAACTAATTGTAAGAGTGTTAAAATGTAACATTGATTCTTGAAAATAACCGATTTATAATTTTAATATAATAGTATAGATATAGATAGTATATATGATTCTACACATTTATGCTATTTTAAAATATTATAAAACCTATAAAAATATTCAATAATTAGTTTATATTAAAATTATTGACGAAAAATTATAATGATATAATTTATAATAAGAATGAAACGTATTTTTAATATATTTTAGTTGATCTACGATTAGTATTTTTAATGTGCTAACGGTGGGAAAAAAAATAAAACGTATGGATACAAAACAAATTAATTCGTAGATATTCAAGATATTTAATAGTACGGTTAAATTAAAAAAATATTCGATATTGAACTCGTTTTGAAGGTATTGACGAGACGATTATAATGATATAATTTGTAAAAAACGTATTTTTCCATTGCATTTTTGTTCATATACGATTATTTGTGTTAATATGATAATGATGTAAAATGAAAAATGAAAAAAACAAGTGATATAAAGTAAATTAAATAAGTAATTGTAAGGATGATAAATGTAACATTATAAATGAAACTTGGGGAGAAAAAAATGGCTTTCAAACCATTATAAATATAACTGTTTTAGAATTTTTATAGAATAGTATAAATGTATTATTTTGCATCGTTTATTGTGCTAGTAACTGGGTTTAACTCAATTATTCTCGTCCTTTTAACCTTTTTCATAGTTGGCTGATATGTTTGTATTTTTCATTGATGACATCCTTAAAATATTCACATAATTACAAGTTTGACAGTTTTTTGTAAAATAAACAAATAATCTTAACAATTCTTTTTAAAGAAATGACATTTTAAAGTAAAATTAAAATTAAAATGTGTTCTTTGAAGATGTGACTATGTTATGGTGAACTTATGAGTTATGATAGGCTATAAATTCTCCACGTTTTACAAATTGTTGTCAATAAAAACTAATCAAGTTTTAGAATACGTTAATTTAAAACAAACATGTTTTAAAGCATGATTACTTTGTTATATTGCAAAGGATTTTAAATCATATCCAACCACTAAATATAAAACATACTAAAAGTGAGATTTTTGGAGTTTTTTTAAATTATGTTATCTAAAACTTTATTCAAAATAAATAAAGTACAAATAATGTGAATTTTTATTTTTCAAATTTAGAAATTTTGTACTCAATAAAAACAAAGTCATCAAAATATCAGTAAAGTTAAAAGAAGTAAGGGGTTGTTTGGCAGTTGCTGAATGGTTTAGTGTAGAATGATTAAGTGGTCTGAATGATTAAGAGGTTTTTATGATACAGTGTAAAATGAAATATGGTTGTTTGCTAATTGTTCATAATGAAATCAGGGCTCTTAATGGTTAAGTGAGGGTCAGGGTACAAAATCATTAAGAGGATTTTGGAACCATTAAGAGACAGCCATTTTTTTTGCCAAACAAGATTTACCTTTTAGCGGTTTAGAGGCTGTCTCTTAATGGAACCATTCAGAGGTAAACAAACAGCCCCTAAGAAAGAGAAATTATTTTTTCTATTTTAATTTTTTTAATAATATATTTATAATTAAATATTTTAGTAATGTTTAATATTAAAGTATTTAAAAAAATGTTAATAATATAGATGATTGCAATTGGCCCATTCTAGCATTCTCACTTGGGCATTGTTTGGCAAAAAAGAAAAAAAACTAGCTTATAAGCTAGCTTTTTTTTGTATATGTTTAGATGACCATAAACTAGCTTATTGAAAAGCTACTCATAGTAGCGTTTTGAAAAGTCAGCTTATCAGCTACCAGCTACTTTGCCAAACATAGCCTTGATCAAATATATAGCTACGATTTAGGTAACTAACTAAAGTTATAGCACGTTTTGTTCGCATAATGTAATTTGATGGAATTGGAATTCATTAAAATCATTTGATATTGAAAAATTGGAATGAAATTTGACCACACGTTTGATTGGTAGAAATTGAATGAAATTCAATTCTTTCAACTTAGGCAAAGAATAATGAATTCCTTGATTTGTGAAATTCAATGGAATTCAAATCATTTCATCATGATCAATATGTGAACCAAACAAATAATTGGAATTTGGTCAAAGGAATTATCCATTCCAATTCCTTCAAAATCCATGAACCAAAGGTGTTTGGTTCATGGATTTTTGGTTCATGGATTTTGAAGGAATTGGAATGGATAATTCCTTTGACCAAATTCCAACTCCTTTGTTTGGTTCACATATTGAGCATGATGTAATCCTTTGAATTCCAATGAATTCCACAAATCAAGAAATTCATTATTCCTTGGCTAAAGTAAAATAAATTGAATTCCATCCAATTCCTACCAACCAAACGCCTAGTCAAATTCCATCAATTTTCATTCTAATTCTTTCAAAGTCAAATTCTTTCAATTCCATTATGCGAACCAAAGTCCCCCTTTAATGTTTGGTTTGTGTGATGGAATTGGATTTTTGAGGGATTTTGTATTAAATTTCATTTATCTTCCATTTTTGGTTTGAAGGGTTTTCTAGATTTGGAATCCAGGTATTTAATTGAAATCTTATATATATATATATATAGATATATATATATATATATATAGAGAGAGAGAGAGAGAGAGGTGAGTTCAAACGAGAATGGTGTCTATTTAAAAGAATAAAAAGACAAATCTCAACCACAAATTGGATAGAATCAATGGCTTAAAATAATAGTGACATATTATGTAATTAATAAAACAAAAAATTAATTTCCAACAAGGTCAAAAAAATTTAAGGGTAAACTTGGAAAAATAAAATATTATTTAATTGATTTGTTGAGATTGGCGAGAAATATGGGATATGATTATCCTTCCAAATCGGCTAAAACAATTCTTTCCAAAAAAAAAAGTCAAACGCCACTTAATTCATTCAAAAAAACATGTGATTTAGGATATAGTAGAATCACATATGATTCTGTAATAATAACATTCTGCAGACTTTAAGATATAGTAGAATCACATATGATTCTGTAATGGACTGTATAATATAGCATTATGTCTAAGTTGTAGAATCACATATGATTCAAAGATGCATCATCCAAAACAATTATTTTCAAATAAGTTGTAGTAAAATCACATATGATTGTGTGATATATCTTGAAGATAATCATTCTTTCCAATTCAATACTAGTGTAACCACATATAACAAAAAACATACCGATAGAAAACTTGGTAAATCATATATGATTATACTATTCAGAAATAAGACAAGATGCTAAACTATACCAACCATTACAACATCATATGTGATTGAACACGAAAAAATTAATAATCATGTATGTACCAACCAAAATCACCTGTGATACTATTAACAATTATATGTATACCCATTTGAAATTCTGGAATCATGTATACCCAGATGCATACTCGAAAAAAAACCAAGATTCAGACCTACTCCCCATCTTCTTCACTTTCTTCATCGCCGGCGGCAAAACTCCGGCCATCGTCTTCACTTTAGCGTCCTACCTCCGGTCACCGTTTTCACACCAACTCTCCGGCGATGTATTCACAACCTCCATGGTCGGTGTATTCACAACCCCATGTTCTGTTCAATCAAAGGCTCCATGAATAGACGATTCATATCAATTTTGACTTTTGAGTTGACGATTAAAAGCCACCATCTTCACATTAGTGACCTACCTCCGGTCACCGTTTTCACACCAACGGCCTGCCGCTTGCCTCATCTTCTCCGGCGGTGTATTCACAACCTCCATGGTCGGTTCAATCAAAGCCTCCATGAATAGATGATTCATATCAATTTTGATTTGGATTCAATTTGGATTGGGATGCCTATCAGAATCGCATGAATTTAGGATAGTGATATACTATCCTAAATTATTCACAATGAAATGTTACGTTTTTACCCTTTTTAAAATACCTTTTTATTAAAATAAACAATTAGTAATTTCTTAATTATGATTGGTCCATAATTGTCCCTTTATTCTTTTAAATTGATGTCATTCTCGTATGATCCTCCCTATATATATATATATATATATAGAGAGAGAGAGAGAGAGAGAGGTGAGTTATTATGCAACCTTTTTAATGGTGCAACTCATGCAACCCACCTATCTACCACTCATTTATTTTCATCTTTTTTAATTAAAAAGGTGAAAACAAAATGAGTGGTAGATAGGTGGGTTGAATGGGGTTGCACCATTAAAAAGGTTGCATAATAACTCACCTCTCTCTCTCTCTCTCTATATATATATATATATATACCATTGGTTGTTGGTATTTCACAGGATTTCATAAGATTTGCAAGTAACAATGTTTTCAAATATCTTAAAAGAGTTGTTTTGTAATAATCAATTAATAAAAATGTAATTTAATTATTTTTATAATTATTTGTAATTTGTTTACAAATCTATACATATAATAAATAAGTAACTAGAAGGATACGTATCGCCTTCTGGTGAACCCATTTTTTCATTTTCCCGCCTAAACATGTATTTAGACACATTTTACATTATAAGTTCATTTACCACATCCACATTCATTTCTTCTTAAATTTTTCCTTAATTCAATTTTTTAAATTTATATCTTACATTTACTACCCTTATAATTAGGTATGTAGTTTATTTTTAATCCCTTACTTTTTTATTTTAATTTTAGACTCTTATCATATAAACATAAATAATGTATATGAACTAAAATGCATTAAAAAACATTGTTATTTTTTACATATTATACCATTGTAATCGCTTCGTCAATACCTTCGAAATGAGTCCAATATTGAATATTTTTGGATTTAATTATATTATTAAATATCATAAATAGAATTAATGTGTCGTGATTAGCATGAGATTTGATACAAATAATCACTAAATTATCTTAATTTTCTTTTGGCTATTTCATATCAATTTTTACTTCAAGAATTTTTTATAAAAACCTCATCCCCTTTAAATTTTTATACAGGAATTTTGATTTTTATCATGAAGTTTTATAAAATAACAAATTTTAATTTTATTTTCTTGACATTATGATATTTTTATTTTAAAAATATTAATTATAGATGATGAAGGTATAATTAGCAATAGAACAAAAAATGTTGTATATAAAGAAGTATTTGGTAATTTGTGATACGTGATTCTTATTTTATTAATATTTTAACTATGCACTTTTCTATAATGTCATTTACGTTCTATTATAAATTTTGTTTTATAAATTCTTAGGGGGTGTTTGGGATTGCTTATTTGAGGTGCTTATTAACTTATTGCGTTTTCAAACAGCAAATAAGTTGTTTTGAGTGTTTGGATTGAAAACTGTTTATGACTTTACCACTCCGCTAATAAGCAGTTTTTGATAAGTCATTCTCAACTGACTTATTTGAAACTCCTTATTAACTTATTTAACCAAATTACATATTTGCCCCTTCTTCCTATAAGTTAATAAGCACTTTACAAATAATCACAAGTTAATAAACACTTTTGCAAATAAGCATAAGTTGTTTTAAATAAGCAATCCCAAACACCCCCTTAATATTTATTCATACTTTTTATTAATTTTTTGCAAAACTTTCTTTTGTGAAAACTGCCTAAAACAAAGACATTTTGTAAACAACTGCAAAAAGAAAACAACTCTGAAGGGAAAAAAGCTTGAAAAAGTAGCATCATACTTTCGATGATCATTCATATCTATAAGATAAGTTTTTTGGCATGATTTAATTTTTTTAAATTACCCCGTGTAATACATGGGGTCGAATTTAGTTATTTATAAATAATGAAATTCAATTGAATCAAGTTCATTCCAAATCCTACAAATAGGACACATCAAATGTTCCAAAATTTTCTACGAATTCAAATCTTTCAAAACAATTCATCAAACCAAACGTCCTAAATATATTTATATACTTGATATAAAAAACATTATATGCTCTAACACATTTATTGTTTTATAATACAAGGGACATGTTCAAACGAGAAGCTAAACATTTTGCGAGAAGGCGATAAGTGTTTAATCATATACGACACACAAGTTTAATCATATATGATTAAACACATGTTATATTGGCAATACATAGACGTTTAATCATATATGATTAAACACACCTACAGGTCGTGTAATCATATATGATATCATACTTCTCGCCTTCTCGCAAAATGTTTACCTTCTCGCATGATCCTTCCTCTATAATACAAATAGTCTTATATTTAATTTTATTGATGTATTTAATATGTAATAAAGGTCACATTAACCTATCGCTAAGAAGAGGTTTTATACAATCTAGTACATCAAATTTTTATTTCTATATTGTTATATTATAAACCGATTGGGTTTTACCTTTTTTTGTTTTTAATCGGCTAGGTTGGGTATAGGGAGCCTAAAAGCGAATTATGCTTTGTTAGCCAAGTGGTGGTGTAGGTTTGGTAATGAAAAAAATTCGTTGTGGGTCAAAATTATGTGTAGTTTGTACGGTTTAGAGGGCGGTTTGGTCGTATAAGGAAGTGTTCGTCAAAAAAGTAACTAGGGGTGTTTGGAATAACATCATTAATTCGTCTTTTGACATAGCTCGTTTGGTGTGTATTTTTCTACATCCTTCATCAAAAAACTTGGTGATGGATCCTCAATCCCCGTTTGGTTAGATAATTGGTTAGGAACCTTTCCCTTTTGCGATCATTTTCCTCGTCTATTTAGTTTAGAAAGTGATAAGGGGGTAAAAGTCGGGAATCGGGGTTATTGGGAAGAGGAGCGTCGGGTTTGGAAATGGGGTTGGAATAGGGCGCCTAGAGGTCGGACCATCAACAAGTTTGGTGATCTTTATAACTTAACCCAAAACTTTTATTCTTATCCTAATCACATGGACAAGTGGTGGTGGCTTATAGACAAGAACGGAATTATCAGCCAACAAGTTAAAGGCTGTAACACCCGGAAAATTTAAAAGGTAAGTAATGGTTCCTTTATTTCAAAAATTATGTCTACTTGAGAATATGAGCCTTTTATATACGTATACTGATCATTATTATATCGAAATGTTATATAAACTGATTTACCATCTTATTCGTTTAAACCTCACGCTCGTAATCGTGTCAGAC
The DNA here is from genome assembly GCA_954870635.1 of Arctium minus. Classification (NCBI taxonomy): domain Eukaryota; kingdom Viridiplantae; phylum Streptophyta; class Magnoliopsida; order Asterales; family Asteraceae; genus Arctium; species Arctium minus. Next base: position 114,676,736 of record OX941083.1, on the reverse strand, counting down.
TGCATTTTTGGGCTGAGGAGAGTGTGGCGCGAGAGTGCCACGCGATAGTGACATTGTCACTAATGTCACTATCGCCGGTCACTTTCGCGGGAGATGTACCGTGAGTGGGGGGAGTCTTCGCAATAGTGACACTGTCACTATCGTCGGGCACACTCGCGTGGTTTGTACCGCGGGTGCCTAAGAGTCTTCGCGATTGTGACTCGCGATAGTGCCCTTGGCACTATCGCCGGGCACTATCGCCGTCGGGGTGCAGTTCCTTAAATGAGCTTTTATCAGATTTCTACTTCATTTTGCTCTCAACCCTCTCTTCATTTGGCGATTTTGAAACCCTCCAAATTGATTTCTTTCTCACCAAACCCTAACCCACATAAATACAACTCTTCTTGGTGGTTGGATCTTCACACTTGCATTAACTTCTCTCAAAAGATCTTTTGCTAGGGTTTCTCAAGTCTACAACATTTCTCATCTCCAAGTCTCATCTCCTCAAAGCTAGGGTTTTATATTTTCTAGGTTTTGGTTCAAAACCTAGATTGTGAGTTTACTAACCCTTTGTAAAACTAGATACACATCATAATCTCTTACTTGTTATCATTGTTCTTATTACTCAAAATGTTATCCTTTAAATATTCAGGTATTTGGGATTTATTTATGATTATATGTATTTGGGTAACCTACCATGATTTAATGTATGCATATGTTGGGGATATGACGATTTACACTTGGAATACATTTTAGTGATATTATGCCTTCATGATGTGTAAGGATATTATTTGGATCATATGTTGAATTTACATGTTTTGGGATGGTAATATTGTACCCATGGTCGGTATCGAAATATGCTTGATTGAAATATACCTCAATACCTCCTATATGTATTATGTTGGACGAACCAAATCAGTAGACGCTAGGAGGATGTAGTCTTGGGCGCCACCGTAATGGTATGTGCCTAGACCTCCGCCATTCGGGGAATTTTCTTAGTTGTAGTCCTCGGATGTGCCGGGCCTTTCGGGTGCCCCTTGGTAGTTGGCATCAAGGTACATTGTCTCTTTGGGTGGAACTTGATTGGTGCTATGGGTCTCCCCTATTGACTCCACATTTGGTGAACATTGGTTAACTGCTAATAAAAATTGTATTTTATCTTGTCTGCTATTTCTTGTTCAACTCACAAGGCTTTTTGGCCTAACACTTGTTTGGTGTCGATGTGTATCTCAGGTTCTAGCGGCGCCGGTTCTAAGCTGACATAGTCGATTGGGTGAGAGCTTGGGGAAAACTTTGCAATTGGACATACTTTTGGTAGAAGAACATTTGGGTTTATAGATGACACCCCTTTTGTAATCTCTTCTCTAGTTATATAAATTAGATTAGTTGGTTGTTATTTATTGTCCGTTAAATTACAAATTGTAATTAAACATGTTCTTATATTTCCCCATTTTTGGGAGGCTCTTGCTATGACAATTTTATATACCATATTTCCGTTTCCCGGAAAATTTTGTTATCCCTATTTTAGGGTGTTACAAAGGCACTCATTGAAGATAAAATCCTTAGAGATGGCGACTCTCATCCAGAATCTCGATGGAATTGTAACACCCTAAAATTTAGAAAGAGCAACTAATTAAAATTTTCAACAATGCATCACATGAAGGATAAAAATCCATTTTTACAAATCAATACTTGAAATACCTCAAATATAATTCTAGATTTATCCTTAACTGTGACACCTCGAGTTTTCGATATGTTAAATTTTGGCATTTAGACTTCCAATCTTGTGAATTGTTAATCTGGGTGTTCGGGTGTTTAATGTTGTCGTTAGCACCCGTTTAGTATCGTGCTTGGGTATTTAAGTTTTGATGGAAATGTAGCATCATAGGGGCTTACGCGAGTTACACCGCGACTTGCAAGCCGCGACACAACCCGCGTAACCCACTGTTGGAAATTCATCTCAGGTAAGCGGGCGGCTTATGCCGCGACTTGAGGTCGCGGCATAACTCGCGGGAGTCCCCTGATCACCCAAATACGGGTTTCTTCCCATTTTTCTCACTTATCTCAAATGTGGAACTAAGGAGGACGATTTTAGAGCCCTAGGTAAGTCTTCCCTCATCTCTCTTCATTTATTGACTTATCACAAGCATTTATGGAGGTTTATTGCTTGGTTAGGGTGATCATTTGGGGAAACTAACTTGTGTCATCATCTCAAGTCTTCAGCTCTCTATCTCCTCTTCTAGGGTTTTGATTTTTGTAAGAAATCATCAAGGTGAGTGTACTTCTTGATTCTCCTACTTTTGTACGTGTCCAATAATGTGCTAGTAATTATATGCACTTTTCTTATCTAATTATTTGATTATGTGGAACTAACCTAAAATCCCACTTGTGGGTGAAGTTTCAAAGGGAGAATATTAGAGATAATATTTGACCTAAATATGTAGCACAAGTTATATGAGGCTAGTAATTCATATGGTTGGTCATGTTGGGGTTGATGTGATTCATAAATTTCGGCTTGAGTTACCGTCATCGATAGACTAAAGACTCGGTTTGGGTTGAGGTCACAAATAGACTAAAGACCCGGTTTGGGTTGAGGTCATATATGGACTAAAGACCCGGTTTGGGTTGAGGTCATAAATAGAATAAAGACTCGGTCTGAGTTTATTGTTAATTAGGTTAAAGACTCAATTGAAGTTAAGGTCATATATAGGCTAAAGACCCGGTTTGGGTTGAGTGCCCAAATAGCTAAAGATCTTGTTTGGGTTGATGCTAATCAAGTTAAATGACTTGGGAGGTTATATTATGTTCTCCAGTGTAATGACAGGTGAATCAAATTGGTAGAGTGCTGTGAAGAATACAATGTCCTTGTGTCGTGATTTCATTCTATCATTTAGTTTACGATTATACGTTCTCACTAGGCTTTAGCCTAACACTTGTTTCTTTGGTTGTCATGTATGGCAGGGAATCCTAGTGGCGGGAACCTTCGGGAGTGAGTGGTCGATCGTGTGATCGAGAGCGGTCCTTTTTGGGAGATCTAGAGACCGGTGCACATGATTAGTAGATATCATTTTTGGAAGAATAGCGACACCCGACTGTAATCTAATAAAATAATCTAGATTATCTAGGTTGTCGTATACCTATTCTTCATTCAATGAGTTTGTACGCATTATACTATATTTCCCGTTTGGGCGATACTTTGGGATTACCTTGTCAGGTTTCGGTACAAACAAGACTTATCAAATTACAACCGTCTTTTTGCCAAAAAAAAAATTAAGTGTTAATTTACCCCAATTTTTAGGGTGTTACATTAACAAATAATCACCCAAGTCTTATATAAAGACTAAATAAAGGTCGGGTGTTACTAAACCCATAAACGATTGCTAGTTCTAAATGTGCGGAAGACATCACTCAATAGCTACATCCTTCTCGTGCATCTAAATAGTACTCAACTCTTCACGATGCCGCTAGTAGCATTCCCCAACTAGGATCTAATACACATGCCGACAAATAAAACGGGTTAGGCTTAACGCCTAGTGAGCTCAATAGTTTTATCAATTATGCATTCAATAGAACGGAAGGAATATTATTTAAAACACAATTTCCATTACGCAAAATGTTGAGAATAAATAGTGGTGTCTTTTCCAAAAATCTCACCTTTCGTGATAAAATGCTTAAATTGAGATACTCCGAAAACTTGGAACCAACCCAATACTCATGCGAAACTGTTATTCCCAGTATTCAAGTTCTAAATGCTACAAACATCAAGATGAGAATTGAATTCATATGTCATTGATTTCAATCTCAAATATTACAAACTTACAACTTTCTCACTCTACAAGATACTCTCTCTCTAGAATGATATGAATTATGCTCTTCTCTAATACGCTCTCTCTCTCTGATTCACACATCTGATTGATACTACTCATTACAAAGGAAACAAAGGTATTTATACCCTTGACAATTACAAAGGAAAAACAAAATACAAATACATTGACTTTGACATTTTATTACAAAGACTTTGACTTTCACATGAGAGTTGACTTTCTTCAGCTTTGACTTCTTAAACCTTGACTTTTATCTTCTTGATCTTGTATCCAACAAATTTATGCTCTAACAGAAAATAAGTAGGACAAAAATCCAAATACAAAAGCATAAAAATAACTGCTTCATTCAAACCTTAATATATATGGAAGGAATCCAATATTAAAGTCATCAATCACAATTACTCGCTAAAGACCAAACGATATTGAAACATAGATATTACAACATGCGAAAACAATGTTTGAAAACAACAGGGGAGACCCGTATCCGTTGAGAGTGAAGGAAACAAATGAGTATATCACTCGAACAATGTGTAATACTCTCAAATATGGAAATAGCAACTAATTAAATTTTTTCTAAATATATCAATAATTGAATCACCTAAAATAACAACTTAAGGATTAACTTCAATAAACACAACTCAAACCTTATACAGGATCTATAATAGGGACGGGTGTTACTAAACCCATAAACGATTGCTATCTCCAAATGTGCGGAAAACATCACTCAATAGCTACATCATTCTCAAGCATCTAAATAACATTCAACACTTCACAGTGCTGCATGAGACTTGCCCAACTAGGACCTGATGCACATGCCGACAAATAAAAAGGGTTAGGCTTAACGTCTAGCGTGTAACACCCGGTTTTTCGTAAGACAAGCTCTGTCCTTCGTTGGTTATCTCTCTGCCTTCCGTCTATCTTTTGAGTGGAAAAGGTTGTACTTTCGAACCTTAAGTCGACCCATGCGAGAATCTCGAGTTTCAACCTTTTCGGGGCTCAGTACGTGTGGCGCGATTGTGACTCGCGATAGTGACATGTGTCACTATCGCGTGTCACAATCGCCGGGGGTGTACCACCCGCGGTACATTTCCCGCGAGAGTGCCCTCGCGATAGTGACAATGTCACTATCGCATGGCATAATCGCCCGCGGCCACTGGTTCCCTAAATGCCCGAATTTCTCACCATTTCTCTCATTTTTCACTTCTATCTTCTTCCCTTTTCTCTCCCAAACCCCAAAACCGAACCCTAACCCATTTTGGGGGTTTTTCCTCCCCAAACCACATGTTTACTCACCATCTAACTAGTTGGAATCTTGAACCATAAAACCTCCATTTTCATCTTCCCCATCAAGTCCATCGGTTGGGAGCTCGGGTTGAAGAGTTGGATTGGGTGTTCTCAGAAAGTCTCGTCATCTTTAATGGTAAGCTTTCTTGAAATAATGTTAAATGCTCCATTGGTGGTTTCTTAGTGTTGGGTATCTCAAATCTCGGATTTGATGGTTTTTGGGAAACTAGGGTTTTGGTCTTGTTGAAGAATTTAGTATATAAAGATTGGGGAAATGTTTCTATATGATTATGTATGGATATTTATGGTTTGGATTTATATGGATCTAGGTTTTGGAAGTTTTCGGCTTGAGGATTCAAACGGCCTTCAAAAGAGCTCGTTGGGTGAAATCGAGATTTAGCCTAAATCTAGCAAGGTGAGTTCAAGTTGATTTGTGAAAACGGTGTACATGCCAAAATGTTTATTTTAAAGTGTTTTGCGTCTTACATGAAAATTGTTAACTGCTGATAAGTTTGATTATTTGAAAGTGTTTAACTTCATAAACTTATATAACACACATCTCTGGGATTTTGGATACTATGATATATAAATCATATATTTTGGTATCTTAAGGTTTTATTTTATGGAAATAGATTTTGAGAATAAATGTATTTCATTTTGTGTTTTGGAGAAATGCATGGTTTTGTGTTATGGGACGTTTTGAGAGGTAAATGTTATAAACTCACTTGGAAAATGATTTGTCCCAATCTAAACTACGTTGGAATTAATTATATGTTTTGGAGTATGGGTTTACATAAGTACGGGTTGTTTATGTTTGATTCCAATTTATGATTTTCAACGTTGAGTCTTTGGATCTGTTTGAGCTTATGGCTCGGCTTGGATTTTGTTGGGTTTCGAGGACACTTGTCCGCTTTTAATAGTTCAATGTTGAGCGTTTGGTTATGATTTGCATTTACTGCATCTTAGTTGAGAATTACATGTTTTGGATGCATTAGTTCATTCACTTTGAGTCATGTAATGGTTTAGTTAGTGCAATGGATCCATAGGCACGGTGTTCCTATGTCCCCGCTTTGGGCATTGGTTCATCATTTGGCACGGAATAGGCATCGGGTCACCATGGTAAGTAAGGTGTGGACCTATACGGTCGGGCAGCGTCCCATGGGCAGTAAGGTGTAATTCCCTTGTGCTAGAGTTCCCCGTTTTAGAACTCTCAAGAATAGACCTAGAGGGGTTGACTTGATGTTTTCGAGTGATAGACTCAGAGGAGTTGAGCTCGGTGGGTTTTATTTGTGTAACCCACATGTTTTGATTTCTTACATGATTATGTGACCTACTTTTGTGTTTCGTCACGTACAATGTAATCGGGTATTTCCCGTCACCAGTAGGTGAGGTTTTGGTTATGGAGTTTTATAATCCATGTTTTCGGAGACGTTTGAATGTGGGTATTTATCTACGTTTTAAGGTTTTGGTTTTTGAAACTCATTCGAGTTATTGGGATGTTTTGGAAGTTGGGGTTATCTACGTTTTCCGTGTTTGATCATTATAATGTCAATTATGTTTTACGTGCGCTTTGGGTTTTGGCTTTATTTCAGGAGGCGTTTGTTTTATGATTTTTAATCACGAAAGGGGTGAATGATGGAAAGGAGATTGTTTTTTAGATTTAATGCATTTCATTTTGGTTGCCTTCAAATCAAATGTATTGCATTTTGGAAATCATGATTTTTAAATAATGATCTTAAAGTCTTTGATGTATATATCTCTAAGGAAAACTCTTGAGCTCACTAGGCGTTAAGCCTAACCTTTTATTTGTCGGCATGTGCATCAGGTTTCAAGGTTGGGAGTTGGTTCTAGCAACCCTATGAAGAGTAGAGCCTTAGCTAGATCCGAAAGTAAGTATTCGGTGAAGTCTTCCGCATTATGGAGATAGTGACTATGCATGGGTATGAGTAGCACTCGTCATTTACAGTCCGTATGTATAAGATGGTATATGTGTATTGTAGTTGAATCCAAATTTGTGGTTGTAGATGATTCAATTATTGACGTGTTTAGAAATTTTAAATAAGTTGCTATTTCCAGAATTCAGGGTGTTACAAGTGAGTTTAAGAGTTTTCAACATGAATAAATATTTCGTTAAAAATGAAAGAATGCCACTTAAAACACAATATTTCAAAATTATTTTCTTTAAATATGAAAATGACTCATTTTCTAATAAAATGCATCTTTAAGGACGAACGCCCCAATACAAAACATTCTTTATAAATTGACGCAGCCCAAAACTCACTCAAAATATGAATAGAAAACGGACTCTCAAATTATAAAAACGTGGATAAGACTTTATATCCTAAAACACCCAAAACACGGGTGGGGCATAATACCCAACTCATAAATCATGGAAATAATTCATATAAATATAATATGCCACCGAAAACATGGAACTAAAATTCAATATTCACGCGACCATAAAATGGAATGAAATCCAAATGTTAAAGCATAGACCATTAAATATCTAAAATATTGTTGGCCGACTACGGGGGAGACCCGTATCTATGGAGAGTGGAGGAACACAAAAGCAGGGCCGGTCCTGAGATTTTGGATGCCCATGGCGAAAGGCAAAAAAAATGCCCCTTTATTACGCAAACGAAAAAACAATTTAAAGGGGTTTGGAACCTAGTCAAGCTAGGCGGCTCATCCCCACACCGGGTCTTTATTAACTAAAGCATTTGCATCACAAACATTCGCAAGCATTTGCATCACAAACATTTTCATCACAAACATTTGGTTGTCTAACAATAAACTTATTTAAAGAACCCCACATAGATTGAGCAATTTCTTCTTGTCTTTTTTTTTTCGTTTTCTATTTTGAGCACCCGAGGGTTGTGATCGAGGATACATAGTTTAAACAACTAAACAAGTAATATTAGTAGAGATCAGAAGGATAACACCTGATTTAGTTGAAATTGCCAAACTTGTTGTTGAACCCTAGAAGTTGAATAATTATAGTAGCAACTCTATTACTCTAATTTCTGCAACCAATAAACATAATAACATTCAGATTCAGTCATTCTTATTCAAACCAAAATAACAAGAAGCCAACAACAAAACAAATAATCCATTCAATGATTCAACCATTCATGATTTAACCCAAATACCCAATACAATAACCCTAAATGTAACTCAATCTGTAAAGTAAAATGTAAAAGAAAACACTCAAAAATCAAAAATCAAAACAGTAAATACTAAATAGAGAATCAAATACCTCGATGGACGATGGCTCGATTCGATGTTGCTGCCCCCCTGAGAATCTGAGATGAAACGATTCAACGAAAGAGAGCGAGAGCCGAGAGCGAGACTGTGAGATAGAGAGAGAGCGAGAGCGAGACTGTGAGAGAGAGACAGAGACACAGAGTTTCGATTGAGAGAGCGAGAGCGTGAGAGAGAGACAGAGAGTATTGAGAGAGCGAGAGAGAGAGCAAGAGACCAAGAGTCGTTCGATTAGAATTTAGAGGGAGCCAGGTAGGAAACGAAATAATTTTGAAGCGTCATTGTAGTACAGTAGTAGCCTAGTAGGAGTCCGTTGGCTGGCTTATAACAGTTCAAAAAATTAAGGCCCAAGCCCAAATAAACACACACACACACACACACACACACACATATATATATATATATATATAATAGACTTGGGCTTAAAATATGATGCCCTATAGATTTTTGATGCCCTGGGCCATCGCCTCACTGACCTAGGCCCAGGGCCGGCCCTGCACAAAAGTGTGACACTCATACAACGTTAATCGCATGACATGTCCCGACATGAAGTCCAAATGTCCTTACGACTCCTCGTCAAGTTTCACCCAAAGAGTCGGTTGACCTTAGTCTCTATCCTCATGGATTTTTACCAAAAGACTCGGCAACATTCGAGGACTACAACTATGGCATTACCCCAGACGGCGGAGGTCCTAGTGCCTACCCACACAAGGTAGCACCACCCCGTACTCAACCCTCTTAGTGTCTACTTGAAAGGTTAAGGTCATAAAACATAGGTCTCAGAGTCAAATTACGCAACATCCAGTTGACCATCAAATAAAGACTAACTTACATACCTATGGATCCAATTCAATACGGTCTAAAATTACATGACTACACAGGAATGACCAATGCACTCGAGCCTGTAATTATCATTAATATGTAACAAGATGTAAATCATAAATGGGGCTCTACATTGAGCCATTAGAACTAGACAAATGTCCTCAAGACTCTTTTAAGTCAAAACCGAGCTAAAATGTTCAAAATCAATTTGACCAACAAATAACGGTCCCCAGATAGAAAAACGCATTTAAATGACATTTATGCAGACACATACCTCAAAGATGTGAATAACCCAAAACTCATCACGGATTGGGACAAAAGATTTTCCAAATGGGCTCATACACTTATGTTTCCAAAATGTCTCATAACACGGAGGCATGCATTTTCCAAATGGTTTATGAAATCAAATACACCAAAAATGCATAAATCATAAATTATACTTCATTTGTATAAAAATCACCAAAAATGCATAAATCATAAAATAGACTTCATTTGTACAAAATCACCAAATGCATAAATCATGATATTTACTTATCAAAATGTCCAAATCCCAAATATGGGCATTTCATGAGATTAAAACAACCGAGTTCACCAAATATGAAATTTTATCAAAATACTTAACACACCGACAATTACCAAGTAATACATTGTTGGGTCATCTAAGATTTAAAGATAACCTCTCCTTAGTCTTTATTGATGTGTGAACCTTGTATTTTGATTTGTGGTTCTTTGTAATATCTTAGTTAGTTAAACAGATCGGTGAATCGAAGACAAACCGAATTCAACATGAAGGAAGTCTACAATGCGGATTGAGATAAACTTCAAATGTGAAACTAAGCCCAGTCTGCCGATTCCTTTTCGGCATACCCCATCCTTGCCGAATTTCCATTCGGCATGTCCTCCCTTTGTTGCCGAACCTCTTGTGTTCGGCACATGCCTAATCTACCGAATTCTTCTTCGGTAGTTTTCCTCTTACAGATTGCTTCTTTATCTAGTAAGAGCATTTATGTTAAACCCTCATGATTTGACGTACTTCCTCATTCCCAATGATCCTCTGACAATGGGAATGGAAACCTCTTTCTTCCTTGAGAAAATTTACATTTAGTCTTAATTTGATTAGATGTTTATTTTCTTTCTGATTTCAAAAAGATTGTCCCTTGAATATTTTATAATAGATATTGTACTTTCATAGCACAAAAGTTACCTTTTGTGTTATGACATGTCACGTCAAATATCTTATAATTTATTGACAATATCTCAACCACCCATGCCTTTACTTCTATATGTCCTTTGCACTCATTACATTGGATAGTATATAAAAGATGGAGGTAGCACCTTGCTACTCACGCTTTTAGCTCAAATTTTCAAATTCAGAAGTTATCAAGCAGGTTGAAAGCTTTCCTTGTATTTCTAAGATTAAGTCTTTGTGTTCTTAAATATCTTCTAAGTGTTAGATTGTTTAGAGTAGTTCTTAACTATTCTTTTTCCGCAACAGTCTTTATTTCTCTTTGTGTAATTCTTGATATTTCATATCAAATAAAAGAATTAAAATTTAAGTAAATTTGAGTATTGCATTCAACCCCCCCCCCTTTACAATACTTGTTGTGCCATTTTGGGACTAACATACATATTTTTACTTCAAAATACACATTTTGGCATGTACATAGTTTTCACAAAGCAACTTGAACTCATCTTGTTAGATTTAGGCTAAATCCAGATTTTACCCCAACTTGAGCTTCCCTGAAGAAATCTGAATCCTTAAGCCAAATCTTCCAAAAACCTAGATCCATAAGTTTTCAACCATTAATACGTAAACCCAAGTACCTATAATCATACTCCAAACACCTTTCACCTTAAATCTCCATTTTGGTTAAAACCCTAATTTTGACCTAACTTTCCCAAAATCATCTAAACCGAAAATTTGAGAAGTAGAAGCATTTGTAACCCAAAAATGGAACATTTATAACCTTGCATAAGGATTTAGAAAGGATTAGAATAACTCACCATTTAGGTTTTGGCAAAACTCCAAAAACCTATAAATCTCTTAGAATTAAAGGTAAACACTTGGTCTTGCACTTGAGGTTGTAATTACAAGCTTCGATGATGAAGGACACTTTAAAATCAAAGAAAATGGTCACAAAATGAGTTAGGGTTCGACAAAGATGATGGGGGATCGATTTAGGAGATAAATGGTTAAGTGTGAGAAGTAAGAAATGAGATAAAGCTGAGAAAAACGGGTTAAAAACTCTCTGGTACACGCTAGCGACATTGCCAGGCGACTATGACAATGTCATTGTCGCATGAAGTGTACCGAGAGTGCCCCTTCAGCTGCGACTATGCCAGGCGACATTGACACTGTCATAGTCGCATGGCATTATCGTTGGGCCTGTACCGAGCCCTAAAATTCGACTTCTCCCAACTGTAACACTCTCGACACTGATAGGGATCCAAGGCAATATGTTCCAAATCATAAATCCATAAATTAGAAACCTCAAAAAACCACAGAGTGACTTTTACTTACCGAAAATCCGGGCATTACACAACGTTAATCGTATAACACTTCGCGACCAGACGTCCAAATGTTCCTACGACTACTTAGCAAGTTTCACCTCAAGAGTAGGTTGACCTTAGTATCTATTCCCACGAATTCCACCACAAGGCCCAACACACTTAAGGACTACTTCCAAGGCATTACCTTCAAGCGACGAAGGTCCTAGTGCTTACCTCCAAGGTAGCACCTCCAGACTAAACCCACCTAGTGCATACTTGAAAAGTTTAAGGTCACAAAACATGGGTCCTGGAGTCCAGCCCCACAATACCCATTCTACCAACAAATAAAGATTGACTTACGTGCCTATGGATCCAATGCAACACAGTCTAAAATTACACGACTCCAAAAGAATGACCAACATCCTCAAAACATATGATTTATTGCATGTGGTTGTAAACTTTGTTAAGACTTTATTATTCTCGTTGTTGTCCAACCCTATTTTCGGATATTGTGATGCCCGTATTTTGATGTTGTTTAGGGTCTTAGACAAGTAACTGCGACTTATGACTTTAACATTGGATCTCCTCCACATATGTTAAGGCTTTGGACGAAAAGTTACCTTCCATTATTTTGGTGTTCGAGTTCTATTGAGAATTTTATTCCATGCGATTTTGTTGATTTGATGTGAATATTTTAATGGCTTCCAATTGTATTATTTTCCCTCGAGTTTTGTGTGAGCGGTTGGGTAACATTTAGTATGCGTACATATTCTAGTTGGAATTTCTATCATGGTGTTTTAGCCAACATTTTAGAATGATGAGAGCATATTGTTATTTGGCTGTGAACTTGAAACCGACATAAATTATTTTATGTTTTAACCAAAGTGCATGCACATATCACCCTACTAGTTTTGCGAAATAAACTGACGCATGCAAGATTTGTTGTTGAATCTTATTCCGTGTCGTGTTGTGACTAAAAGAGAGAAAACTTTGGAAGTTTGATATCATGTAAATTATGTTTGGAGTTTATGCAAACATTTTGTTGTACGTTATTTAATGCACAAATTAATTTACATCCATAGCGTGAGTTAATCGTACGTTGGGATTGAGATGATCCGTGTTCATGTTTCATTTTGTGCATCTTCATCTATTGTTGTTCTTGATATTGGTAAAAAAAAAGATGCGTTGTAATTGAATGGTTTTACATGTGTGGCAATTGCGGTCACTTCAAACGATTTCCTAGTCGTGCTAAATACTTTTAACGTGTGTAAAATTGATTATAAAGATTTTATGTTTGGCAAATCTTTAAGAATAATATTGGCATGATTGTTGAGTCTTATAGTTGAAAACCTTGAACTCATTAGAGTCATATTTTTAAACCCCTTTGTAGGAGGACTTATTATTAAGGACTAGAGGCGTCATTGGGAATTGAAGCGTCGGATGAGATAAATTGTGGTCAGTTTTGAATTTTGGATTTCCGTTTTATAGATCTGTGCTCGCATAAATATTTAAGGTATTAGATTTATATATCCTCCTAGTTATTTAAGTGGTGATCTTTCGGTTTCGGTAAATCTTCGGGTTAAAGCTTATGTGGTTGCTTGCATATGGTTAAATTTAAATTGACGGGTTGTTGTTCGACACCATGTATGTGTTGGTGGTGTGCCATCTTGGCGAATCTTCAGGGATAAAGAAGGTGTTGTTGTTCGTTCGTTAGAGGTGTAAGATTTGGAATTTTAGTGCCATATCAGGTGTCAACTTTAATTCGACATTGAAGATTGTCACAGTGCAAACCTTTAATGAAATAATTGTTGGCATACCCATGTTTGCAGTATAGTCATTTTAAGGATATGTGTTGACACTCGATTTCGAGGACAATAATCGTTAGGGTGCTTCAGTGCACTTCTGTTGAATCCTATGTGTTTGCAAGTTAAGTGGTAACTTTAAGGAGATTAGATGTTGGTAATTAGGAAATGATTATTGGTATTTCTGTAATTGGTAGGGCTTTTGCTGATTCGATAATTGATGCTTGAATGCATTATGGGAGTTGTGTAACCAGGGAGTTTGGGATAATCGACTATCTGTAGAGCGTAATGGTACGTTCCTGGATGAAGCATCAAACCAAACTTGTTGATAGTAATTTCATCAAGGAAATGATGATAAAATCCTTGGTGGTATTGATTATTGGAGACATTTAGTGAGAATATCGAGGTAGACCTTAGGTAGAAATCGATTATTGAGGGGATCTTGATTTGTCGAGATTATAAAAACATTTCTCTAGCAACAGCGGGTGATTGAATCAACAATTTTTATACGGATCCCTTCACCACCCGGGTAAAGTCAACCTGGCGGTGAGTACTCGGAATTGAGAGGAGTATGGTCAAACTATGGTTGGACTGTTTCTGCCAGAGCTGTTGTGTTCTTGAAGGCAAGAAAAGAGTGTAACGTGATGCAATGAAAGACGATTAGAAGTATCTAAGGGTAAAGTCCGTTTAGGGGTATCCTTGGTGGAACTGGTTAGTCAAAGTCGTAAGCTGATTGAGGTAATATGAACAAACTAAGGTTGGGAGGCAACCGAAGTCTTAATGTGAGGAAAATAAGTTAATAAGGACTCGATGTTCATCCCGTCATCAATAAGTTATATCGAACATTGAGATCGGGTTTGTGGCGACTCGCTATGAGAAAAAAAATAGTGACAATCTTAAATGGGATGTAATCGGTTTCGTATATGAGGTAGAATATTGTTGAGGCACCCCTTTTGGATAGAGAACCAGTAGTTTTGTGGAAATGATATCGTCTAAATTCTCCACTGTATAATTGTTAGTTTCTTCAAGTGAGTGGGTGAAAAGCCATCCATCAGACTGGTTTTCCGGGATGAGCGACATTTGAACTGTCGTTTACATCTTTTGCATCCCTTGTGCTCTCTAAAAAAGGAAATGGTATGATATCAATGTTGGGAAAATCCTTAAGTCGAGGTTTAGTTACAAGGGAAGACGAAAATAGGGAAAATCAATTAACCCCGTTAAACATAACATCGGGTGTTTGGTCGGTACAAGATTTCGAGGACGAAATATCTTTTAAGGCTGGGAGGATTGTAAGACCTGCAATTTCCTAAAAACGGTCAATAATCGGCCAAGGAAACAGCCAACGTCCGGCCAAGAGAAACGGTCGGGGAACGGTTTAACACGAGGGGTGAGAAGGTGCAACAGGCGACACACGCGGCTTGGTTCGCGGCCTCAAGCCGCGGCTAGGCCCACGGAAGTCGCTGTGATCCGCGGCTCAGGAACACGCGTGGCTTGCCCCGTGACTTGAGGTCGCGACCAAGGCCGCGGGGACAGTCTGGTCGACTTAAAACCCAATTTTTAGGGTTTCTATCGTTCTTACTCCCACACTCTCCATTTCTCTCAATTGGTGCGATTTTTGGGAGCTCTTATATCAGATTTGGAGCACCCGTGGTGGATTTATCATAAGAAAGCATAAGGGTTCGTTATTTGGAAGCTCGGGTTGAAGAGTTTGATGGTTTCCTTGGATAGCTTTGGTGGAGAGTCTCAATATCTTAAAGTGGTAAGTTTCCTTGAATATTCCAAGATTTAGTATAAGGATCTTTGTAGATCTAAAGGTTTTACTTGTTGATGGTTTATTCTAGACTTGAAGAAATTGGTTATTTGGAAACCCTAGCTTATTGTTGGTGATGACTTGAAAATGGTGGAATCTACACTATTGGAGGCTAATGGTTGGATTTGGAACCTAGGTTTAACTTAATCTAGCAAGGTGAGTTCAAGTTGATTTGTGAAAATGTTGTAGATGACAAAATGTCCATTTTAAAGTGTTTATGTATTTTACATGAAATTATCAATTGTTGATGTTACACCCTCAAATTTGGTAAGAGCAACTAATAAAATTTTCGATAAAACATCAATTGAAAGACAACATCTATTCCCACATGTCAAACTCAAAATGCCTCAAAATAAGATTCGATAAATAACCTCAATAAATGCAAACTCCAATAATACACAAAGACTAAACCACAGTCGGGTGCTACTTAACCCCCAAACGCAAGTTGCTCTAAATGCGGAAGACTTCACTAAGATATCCACTCCTCGAGCACACAACTAGCACTCTTCGCTTCACAATGTCACTAGGACTATTCCCAACCGAAACCTGTTGCACATGCCGACAAATAAAAAGGTTAGGCTAACGCCTAGTGAGTTCAAGAGTTTTTAACATGGATAAAGACATCATTGAAAAGAAGTAATGCAATTCAAATCATAATCTTTTAAAATGATCATTTTAGGCATATAAGGACTTGTTCTCCAACATGATGCATTTTACAAAGATGAATACCTCAACACAAAACATTATTTATAAAATAATGCATTTTAAAACTTACTCAAAGGATGTAACATCGACTTCCAATTTGTGAAAACATGAATAATATTTCGTATTACAAAAACACCCAAATGCGAATGGGACTCAACACTACGCACACCAAATTATGGACAATAATCCACCCGTAAAGGACATCACTGAAAACATAAATATAAAAGACCCAGCCCAAAAACAACACCTTTCGATGACGGGGGATACCCGATTCCATATAATGCGACGGACACGAAGTAAGCCACACATTATGTTAAATTGGTATTAAGTATCGAGATCTACATCTTTCAGTATACACCCATAGATACTTGCACGGAGGACTTACACCATACCGAAGATGCCTAACCGCATCGCAATGGGGAAAACTAAGTGTTCCACCATCGAACAAAGTAATAAAAGTATCGAGCTCATCATCTTTCAGCGTACACCCATAGATACTTGCACGAAGGACTTACAACCCAATTTGATGCCTAACGTGCCGCGATGTGGAAAACTAGTCGTTCCAACATCGGATAAAATAACAAAAGTGCTCATGGATCCATAGCAGACAGGGCTAAAACATAACATGACTTCACTTGAATGACACACACACTCAAAATATGAAATCATCAACAATATTTCACAATGACCAAAGCTCTACACTGAGCTACAAAATGGACAAGTGTCCCCAAAACCCAATCATAATCAAATACCGAGCTACAGGCTCAAACGACCAAATGACACATTGTCAAAAGCAATATAATGCAATAGAACGCACTCGACCAACGTTTATGCAACTCTGTATTCCAAAGTACACGGCTAAACTCCAACACAACTCAAAATAAGGCGGATCATTTTTCCAAACAAGGTTATACCATTGACCCTTTTCAAAACGTCCCAAACACGAGCTATGCATATTTTCCAACAAAGACAACAAAGCACTTTTACCAAGAAATCTCCATTTATACAATACACTGATAAAAACAAATGACCATTTATTACTCATTTATCGAAATGCCCAAAAATCCCAAATATGGTGTTTCACAAGATTTATAAGATCTTATTTGTTCAAATAGCAAAACTCATCAAATATTTCAACCTTTTATAATAATAGAGTAATATACATAAATATTCTAAAATAGACATTTTTGGCATGTACAACGTTTTCACAAATCAACTTGAACTCACCTTACTAGATTTAGGTTAAATCTAGATTTTACCCAACTTGAGCTTCCTTGGAGCAAACTTGAATCCACGAGTAAATCCTTCCAAAAACCTAGATCCACGAGTTTCCAACCATAAATAATCATATTCAACCATCTACAATCGTTCCCCAAACATTTTACATCAACATTCCCAACTTGACCAAAACCCTAGTTTTCATGAATGAAGAAAAGAGATGATTACCTCAATCACAACTTCAATCCACCAACCACCTACTTCTAGATCACCAAGATGAGCCATTCATTCCAAATCTTCAAGTTGATAAAAGAAATTGGGTGAAAACCCTAGAAATTGATAAGGGTGATGAAGAAGATGAACACATTTTAACCTTAGCCTCCAACCTTGCTAAATGATGAGGAGTCACTTGGATTCCTTAGTTTTGGTACCTCAAAAGCCCAAAATGGACAATAGGAGCATAAGGGTTCGGTTCTTGAGAGAGGAGGATGAAAGTGGGGGATGAAACAAGTGAAAAGGGGTTAAAATCGGGTTTTAAAACAAGCTGGGGCCGACCGTGATTGTGACAAGTGATAGTGACAGTGTCACTATCGCGAGTCACTCTCGTCAAGGATTTACCGCGAGGGTACTACTCCCCGCGATTGTGCCCTGGCGATAGTGACACTGTCACTATCGCGGGGCACTCTCGCCTGAAGCGTACCGAGCCCCCCAAACTCACTTCTCTCGCACGGATCGCCCTTGATTCTCATGGGGACTAATATAGGTGAGTTCCCAACTCAAAATCACAACTTAGAAACCTAAGAAAGCGCACGAGGTGACTTTTACTTACCGAGAATTACGGGTGTTACAGTTGAGTTATTTGGTGGGTTTTGATTATTTGAGGTGTTTGACTTTATAAACTTTGTAAAACACCCACATTTGGGATTTTTGGGCATTTTGATAAATAAGTCATAAATGATCATATTCAACCATCTACAATCGTTCCCCAAACATTTTACATCAACATTCCCAACTTGACCAAAACCCTAGTTTTCATGAATGAAGAAAAGAGATGATTACCTTAATCACAACTTCAATCCACCAACCACCTACTTCTAGATCACCAAGATGAGCCATTCATCACAAATCTTCAAGTTGATAAAAGAAATTGGGTGAAAACCCTAGAAATTGATAAGGGTGATGAAGAAGATGAACACATTTTAACCTTAGCCTCCAACCTTGCTAAATGACGAGGAGTCACTTAGATTCCTTAGTTTTGGTACCTCAAAAGCCCAAAATGGACAATAGGAGCATAAGGGTTCGGTTCTTGAGAGAGGAGGATGAAAGTGGGGGATGAAACAAGTGAAAAGGGGTTAAAATCGGGTTTTAAAACAAGTTGGGGTCGGCCGTGATTGTGACAAGTGATAGTGACAGTGTCACTATCGCGAGTCACTCTCGTCGAGGATTTACCGCGAGGGTACTACTCCCCGCGATTGTGCCCTGGCGATAGTGGTCACTATCGCGGGGCACTCTCGCCTGAAGCGTACCGAGCCCCCCAAACTCACTTCTCTCACACGGATCGCCCTCGATTCTAATGGGGACTAATATAGGTGAGTTCCCAACTCAAAATTACAACTTAGAAACCTAAGAAAGCGCACGGCGTGACTTTTACTTACCGAGAATTACGGGTGTTACAGTTGAGTTATTTGGTGGGTTTTGATTATTTGAGGTGTTTGACTTTATAAACTTTGTAAAACACCCACATTTGAGATTTTTGGGCATTTTGATAAACAAGTCATAAATGAAAGCGTTTTGACGATTTATTGCATAAATGGAGATTATTTGGTCAAAATGCACTTTTAGTGTTTGTTGGAAATATGCATCGTTTGCATAATGGGACGTTTTGAAAGTACGAACGTGTGAGTCATTTGAACTTTAGTCATTCCCAACCTTGTGAACATTTTAGAAATTGTGAACCTTTTTGGTTTTGGGCCGAAGGCCAATTGTGATTTGAGAGACAAAGATTTTGGGAAAAGATGTAATTTGGTTTATGTAACCCTATTGGCGCCCGTATTTTAGCCAAATGTTTATTATGCCTTTGGGACTTGATTTATACTCAGATGAGTCTTTGGAGTATTTATTCGGTTTTAGTAGTTCGATAAGGAGCCTTTGACATATGGTGTACTTAGTTGCATCTTATTTGAGCATGTTTTAAATGCGTTAGTTCATTCATTGGAGTCATGTAACGTTTTAGACTGTAATGCATTGGATTCATAGGCATATGAGTCAGTCAGTTGGTTTAATTGGGAACTTTATGCCTGTTTTGGAACTGGAAATATTTTTGGTTAGCAGGGACTCGAGGTATAGATCGTGGGTGGTTGAACTCGATGACCGTGTAACCTTTAGCGAAGGGCTCGAGGTATAGATCGTGGGTGGTTGAACTCGATGCCCATGTAATCCAATCGGTTTATTCATCGTGGAATTCTAGTGTCCGCGTTTGAAGTCTAGTGAGTGGTCTCCAAGTCATGTTTTTATGTAAGCTTACGGTGGTGCTCTGCGGAGCCGTATACGGAGCTAAGTATTGCGGTGGTGCCCATGGTGAGCCAGATACGGGGACTTGTAGATTTTGTGGTGACACTCATCTAGAGGTCGAGTAGACACTAGGCTTGTTTGGGTATCTTGCGGTGGTTGCTCAGAGGAGCCGTATACGGGGATCCATGACTCTATGTGAAGCTCGAGAACATTGATAAGTGGCTTAACTTTGTGTGCCCGCCACATTCGATGGAATTGGGGTCTCCCCCGTCACCGAAAGGTGTTATTTTGGCTATTGAGCTTTAGTATCCATGTTTTCGGTGACGTTTTGTATATATGGATTATTATCCATGATTTATGGGTTGAGTATTATGAATTTATGACCCACCCGTGTTTTGGGTGTTTCGGGATATAAAGTTTTATCCGTGTTTTTCATAAATTGAGAGTTCGATTTCTATTCACGTTTGGAGTATGTTTTGGGTTGCATCACTTCATCAAAGTATGTTTTGTATTGGACGTCCATCTTTAAATCATGCGTATTATTGGAAATGAGTCGCTTTCATATTTAAAGTAAATTGCCTTGAAAGATTATGATTTAAGTTGCATTCATTCCTTTTACGATATATTTATTTATGAAGAAAACTCTTGAACTCACTAGGCGTTAGCCTAACCTCTTTATTTGTCGACATGTGCATCAAGTTAGTGACACTTTGAAGAGAAGAGTGCTAGTTGTGTGCTCGAGAAGTGAATAGCTTGGTAAAGTCTTCCGCATTTATTTATGGGATTAACAACTTGTATTTGGGTTAAGTAAAGTCCGACTTTGATTTAGTCCTTATATAAGACTGTAGTTTATAATTGATGAGGTAAAATATAGAATTTTGTTTTGGATGTGTATCAAGTCTTGATTTATAGGAAGAAGATTTGTTTTTTATTTGATGTATTATCGAAAATTTTAATTAGTTGTTCTTTCCAAATTTGAGGGTGTTACACTTGAAGAAGATGAAGATGCGTTAACTCCTACCTTCCAAATTTAGAAGATGAAGCCTAAATCAATATATATATATATATATATATATATATATATATATATATATATATATATAAAGGAGGGCAATGGAGAGAGAATTAAGGAGGGTCATTCTACCTATTTATCTTTTTTCTCATAATTTTGAATTATTTTTAATTGATTTCCACATATTAAATGTTAAAACTTTTCATTTTCTTTTTTAATTTAAATTAGAACTCATCAATCAATATATATATATATATATACCTATTATTATTTAAAATATTATTTCCATTACATTTTTAATTATTCAATGAATCCAACAATTTTTTTATTTAAATCTATAAACTTATTATTATTTTTATTTAATTAATAGGGTTTATTAAACTTATTATTTTTGTAATTCAAAATTTTTATTTAACTTTTGTAATTTTCATTTTTTAGTTAAACTAACAATGCTTATAAATCAAAACTTTTATTAAAATGATTTAATTTTTCGTATTTTTTTGTAAGTTAACAATGTTTATAAATCAGAAACTTTATTAAAATGGTTAATAAACTTTTACTGATCCACTCGTAGATTTTACGTTTGAATTCAAAGAAGAGTTCCGTAATGTTACCGCCTTCTTTTTTGAAAACCAACTTATTTCTATGGGACCAAATGAAGTACATAAGCGCCCACTTGGTCCCCGTCCATATCGTCTCTCGATTCACATCTCTGATTTCATTTTCTTGAAGAATATATTGGATAGATTCCACTTTGTCAAGGTCTTTTTTCCACCATCTACCCGTAAGACTCCATAATTTCTTCACTTCCGGGCACGCGACCAGGGCATGATCCAAAGTTTCCACTATATCACCACATCTCGGACAGAGCGTCGTATCCATGTCTATACCTATTTTATCCAAGGTGTACCTACATGGAATACGGCCCAAACGTATCCTCCATACGAAGATGCATACCTTTTTTTGGGATTATGTTTACCCACTTGTTTGGATCAAGTCGTTTGGATTCTCCACGATCTCTTCTAGTAGCTCCCGCAACCTCTTGACTGTGTATTCCTTCGATTCGTCTAGCAACCATTCCACCTTGTCCGCCTTATCATGTATCGGTGTAATGTCGATCAACCAAGTCATGAGATTGTCTAGCTCGCCTTTTTCTCTACCACGTGGCGTGCGTCTCCATTTCCATTTCCAATGCCATTCTCCGTCCACCCATTCACCTCTCTCCGCGATAGTCGTTTCCTTCTCTACTTTCGATTGTTTTAGATTATTTTGAATTATTTAAGTAAAATATTGATAGCTAGTAATATCAATTGGTTGTATTTGGAATCTTTCTCCTAATAACTAATTATGGAAATATATTTTAGAATGTGACTAAATGGCTGAGCTTAGCAAAAGAATTCAAACCCGTCTTCCATAAGATCAAAACTTGAAGATGTTGTATTTTCGAAGAAACAAATTTTGCAATTTTCTAAATTTAAATATGCAATCATTTGTTTTAGATAAATAAAACAATATTTTTAAACATTTTTTTTTGGGGGGGGGAGGGGGGGAATAAACCAATGCCATTATAAGGCATTAAAAAAGTAATAAAACACATGGGAGTGAAATGCAATAACCAAATGTTGAAGGGCAAAGATTGTACGAGGTTAGGACTTTGGACTGACCTTCGAGGAAGGTGTGTGTTTTATTTTTATTTATGTCTTTTTCCTTCTCGTTTTGAGCATTTTTTTTTTTTCATTTACCTTTTTACTCATAATTCTATATTAAATATTTTTATTTACATTAAAATATGAGTTAGTAACCGTCCCATTTTATTAATTAATTGTTATATGTTAGATCTTAGATATCAAATCTTTTGATATCTTCTTATATTATCATCGAGTTATGTTGTCACATGCTTCACTAACTGAAGTATTTCATATGAGTCATTAGTAAAACAATATATAAAAGTTAAAACCAGATTTCTTTAAAAAAAATATTTTTTTGATCGATTGTTGTTATAAATTATAATAATTAGATCTTGTAGCTATTAATGACATGGATATCAAGTTGTAAAGTGATATTATAATACTTGATAATGTAAAAAAATGACATCAATATCAACTGTCATGTAAGATAAAAATCCATTTATAAGTTAAAATTAATATACAAAAAAATGTTTGTGACATCATTATATTAAATAAAAACCGAAACACATTTTGTTACATTGTCTTAAAAATGTTAGCCTTTTGAGAAAACATCAATCTGTTTAACTAGTTGTCATATAATATCTAATATCAAAATTATATTTACAAATTAACAATTATTTTTTAATCACTATTAAACTTAAAATTTAATATTCAAAATCTATAATATTAGATATTATACATCATGTAATTTCCTAACGATACATTATTCATTTTAAAAATATATTAAGCATGTAATAATTAAGTTAAAATTATTTTGTAAGCCAAAGACAAAAAAATAAAATAAAAAATCGTCTAACAAAACCATTTTTAAGTCAAAAAACACATAAAGGGTTAACATCAAAGAAGGATTTCGCATGACAATCGTCTGCTTTTCTTCTTGCTTTTCAACAAAAGTATAAACTTTAAATGAAATAAATAAATAATAAACTACAAATTTGGTCCCTATAGTTTATAAAAATATCACTTTTCATCCATACAGTTTTAAAATTACAAGATGACCATCATCATTTACAAAAAAAAAAGACGTTTTTACAAACCATGATGGTAATCTTGTAATTTTGAAACTAGAGTCGAAAACTCTCTCTATGTGGAAATCATCTCCTAGTATCGTCAGTTTCGAAACAGTAAGTGAAATGATAAGCCAATACACAAGTATCGATTTAGTCAGTAATTTACCCGATTCAAACATTGCTGAATTTGTTAACACTAGGGGTGTAAACGAGTCGAGCTTTTAACAAGCTACTCGAGTTCGAGCTTGTTTATCTCGAGCTCGAGCTTAATAATTCTCGAGCATAAGTCGATCTCGAACACAAAATAGAACTCGGTTAACTTAACGAGTCGAGCTTTATAATACCAATGTTCGACTCGCTCGTTCGAAAACTCGATTCAATTTTTCAAGCCGAGTCGAGCTATTCGAACATACCCTTTTTCGAGTCAAACATCCTCATATATTTATTAATCATACAATAAAAATATAAAAAATACCGAGCTCAAGCCGATAAGCAGGTTAATCGATCGCGAGTTTGAACCCATAAACGTGCTTGAGCTCGACTCGATTAACCTACTACTCGACTCGACTCTGCTTGTTTACACCCCTAGTTAACACAATAAAATTGTTATTTTTGCCAAACCAAAGGGACCAAACTTATAATTTACTCATAAATAAACAACCAAAACAAATAGATAACAATAAAATAATAAATAAAAAATTAATTAAGTTGAAAGTGATCGATAAAAAACTGAATCCGCTGTTGGAACGGCCCACTGGAAAACCAAAACCATGGCCCCTAGTATTTCTTTCCCCCCCCCCTTTCCCCCTCTCGAAATCAACTCTATCTTTTCAACCAAAAATCAACACTTCTTCTTTATCTTTTATTTCATCCCATTTAAACACTCTCTCAATCGTCGTCACCATCACCTTGATCTTCATCTTATTCTTTGCATCGTAACAACTATCCAAAAAGATGCAGTCTTTTCCTTCAAATATCATCACAACAAAGTACGATTTCCATCATTGATTCTGCTCTCTCTTTTTTCTCTTATTGTCCCCATCTTTTTTACTTTTTCTTCAATACCCAGATCGTAATTTTTACTCCCTTTGGTAAAATCATATTGGGTTACCAGTCAAAGTTGCTATCTTTTGTGGGTGGGGGGGTTTTGAATTATCCATAAGACGTTGGTTAGATGCGTGTAATTTTGTGTTTTTATTGAGTTATGTCAGACTATCGTTAGCATTTGATTTTGTTTTTTTTAATTGCCGTTTTTGTGAGTTTTCGAAAATACCCTTATTGGATTAGTGGTGAAATTGCTGTTTTTTTTATCTGGGTATTGGATTATATATATTATATACATACACAAAGGTGGTTTTATTGCATGTTGTAAGCTTGGTTACCAAATGGGCATGGAGAAAGTATCAGGTGAAAGGAAGAAGAGGAGAATGAGACAGAAGAAAGTAACAGCAGTTCAGAAGCTGTATGATACGTGCAAAGAAGTCTTTGCAAATTGTGGGCCTGGAGTTGTTCCATCTGATGAGGGTATTGAACGCTTAAAGATTATTTTAGGTAAGTTTTTTTTTTTTAATGTTTTTTTTTTTCAATTTGGATATTGTTTGTTTGATGCTGATTAATGATTATGATGAGAGTGGGTTTGATCGATGGTTCATGTCAATATTCATATGTGAATCTTTGCAGTTTTAGCAATATTCATATTGTGAATGTTGAAAGAATACATTTTGATATATGGGTTTGGTGTCTTTTTGAGTTTCCCATTTCAGGGTAGATTTAATGGATCATCTTTAGTGCAATTTTGACCATGTCTCAAATGAATTATCGAAATTGATAAAGAAGTAATTATATCAAATATTTCGAGTGGATTGCCAATTTGCCATATAATTGGAGCAAAAAAACTGACAATTTCTATTTGTAGTTTGAATTTAGAATAGTATTAGGTTTGAATTAAAAAAAAAAAAGTAATTCTAATTATGGAAAGGATGAGTACATGAAAATGATGTAGTAACATATATAAACCTTTGATACTCTCTGTTCATTCTGCTTCTAATGTTATATGTGAAACTGGCTGCAAATTCAAATCATTCAACACTAATCAAACCAAACAAGTTTCCGATGTTTACATAATGTCGAATTCAACACATTTTAGTAATCTTTCAAGAACCCCTTGATATGGATTCTTATATCTTTATAGACTAATGAAATCATAGGCTACATTCAACTTCAAGGTGATACAGAAGAACTCGGAGTCAATTTATTTTCGTTAGCTGGTTTAATTTATAGGCATTAGGTTCAAGATCAACCTTGAATCTTTAAAAAAAAGGATGATTATTTTGGGTTTTCTTGATTTGATTCCCATGTGTAGTTTGACTAAATTTCTTGAAAAACAACAAGATCAACATGATTATGAGGCTTAAAATTTAATATGGTGTTTAATTAAAAGGGTATCGAAGACAATATGTGACTAATATTATGAGATTGTAGGGTCAAATGCACAAACATTTTACTTTGTTTGCGTTGAAGGATTATAGCGGTTGGATCTTTTTTTTTTCTCTCTTTTTCAGACAGGATGACTGAACTTGACGTTGGTGTACGGCCTTATATGCCCTATTTCAAGATTAAAGAAACTGGAGGATATCCTAAAATTACATATCTACACCTTTCCGAATGTGACAAATTTTCGGTATGTTTTGTTTCACAATCTCTCATATTCTATTCATCTACTTGTTCGTCTAGCTTTCTTGGCATTTTGAATTCTAGAGATGCTTTTAGAGTACACCATTTTAGTTGCAAATTTAGTAATGATTCACAATCAGTTAAAAACCAGTAAATTTCAAGAGAAAACAAATATGGAAATTGCGGTTCACTTGTACCATTTGACATGTCAGATTGGAATTTTCCTCTTGCCGCCATCCGGTGTACTCCCGCTCCATAACCATCCTCAAATGACGGTTTTCAGTAAGCTTCTCTTTGGAACCATGCACATCAAAGCTTATGATTGGGTAGACGATGGTGGTTTGATATTATCCGCTCCTAAAGCTGATTCATCAGAGGGTGAGTTCTTAACTTAACTAGAGACATTCGTGTTTTGTTTTTATATCTCTGCCAATGGGAATTGGAAGCTTGTTATCTTGACCAAGCCCTACAGGGCAGAAAAAGGCATTTTTCTTTCATCATTTTGCATGATGAAAACACGAATTAGTTTTCCGTTTTTCTGGCGATTTGAATCTTTGAAATGAACCCTGTTTTTGGTTTGTTCTTGCAATACAAAAAGTATGAGTTTTTGAAGGTTGCCACTTAAACCAATTGGCTACATGCCGATTGGCCCATGGTCGATTTATACACATCTTTACGATGTGGGTTTGTAATCTTGATCGGGTTTCAATTATTCTTACATGGTATCAGAGCAGTCATGCAATGTGTTTTTATGATCAGCTGAAGTAGAACCTGTTGGTGTACGTTTAGCGAAACTCAAGGTGGATTCCGACTTCACCGCCCCTTGCGACACGTCAATTCTTTATCCAACAGATGGTGGTAACATGCACTGCTTCACCGCACTGACATCATGTGCTGTGCTCGATGTTCTTGGCCCGCCATACAACGATCCTGAAGGCAGGCACTGCCAATACTATCGAACTCATCCTTTCGCTAACTTCTCAGGTTCACTCATAACACACTCTCTTCTTATCCCTTTTCCAATTAAAAAAAAGTCGTTTTAACTTTTTGTTCGTGCGACAGCTGACAATAAAAAGTTGGGTGATGGAGAGAAGAGCGAAAACTACGCATGGCTGGAAGAGATAGAGAAACCCAAGGGGTTAGCTGTGATCGGAGCGATGTACAACGGACCAAAAATCGTCGAGAAATGAATGTTTAGAAGTTTTGTTTGTATTTTGGTTTTTGGGTAAAGATGGTGTACATAATTTGAGCATAGCCATAGAAAAGGGTTGGTGTTGATTGTAGTAGCAATTGGGAAAAAGTGTTCACTATAAAAAGGAGGGAATAGAAACAAAAGGAAGAAAGAAAGAAAGAAAGAAAGAAAGAAAGAAAGGAAATGATGAGATGAGTGTACTTTTCTTGAATTGTTTTGAGACATGTTGGTGTTATAAATGGATCCATATTGCCATGGTTTGCTCAATTTTTTTGTACATTTCTATTTCTAATTCAGGAGTGGTAATTCCAAATGAGCTCATGATCGAATGTGGTTTTTTCATTTCTAATAAACCATTTTTTCTTTGAGTAAACTCCAATTTTGGTCCCTGAGGTTTAGTGATTTCTTTGAAAGAGGGGTCTATGGTTTCATAATTCAAGTTTACATCCTCATGGTATGAACTTTGTTTTGAAAGAGGTCTCTGGACACTAACACTGTTAAAAAGCTCCGTTAGAGGTAAGGGCATTTTCGTCCAATCATATTTTTGTCCCCTTTTTGTAATTTTCATTTGTTTTCTCTTATTTTTGTAAAACATACCAAACTTTAGGATCAAAATTGGAGTTTACTCTTTTTTTTTTCTTTCTTTTAGTAAAGCATACCAAACTTTAGGATCAAAATTGGAGTTTACTTTTTTTTTCTTTCTTTTAGAATATATATAATATTTATATACAGTAAATTGTATTTATATACAAATATACAATGCTTTATCTTTGGTGAAACTTAAACCATTAAGTTTTAAGAAATGTGGGTTAGTAAGGGTCCGTTTACTAAACGTTCATCTGGTAAATGCTTATCGGGTCACTTTACCTTATCAAATGTACATGATAAGGATTGAGAATCTTACCCGGTAAAACCGATGACAAGGATCGAGAATCTTACATGGTAAGTACGAGTGACGACTCTTATCCGGTAAATGCTTACTAGATAAAAATGTTGCATACAATGTCATTTTAATGGAATAAAATTTTACCTGATAAGTTAAGTAAAAATGTTGATTATTACTAGTAAACACTTACTGGGTAAGCATCAAGTAAACGACCCTAAGATACCATTATATAAACCATGTTTTTTAAAACAAAATACTACCAAATTGAAGGAATATAAATGTAAAAAAAAGTCATTTGTGGTAGCCCAAAAGATTTAAAGAACTAGTCAATGCATATGAGTTGGTATGAAAACATAGGCTTACCAAACAAAAATGTCAAAAAGAAATTATGTATTCAATTAATGTTTAATTACACATCTTTTATAAAGTTATTTAATTATTATACTCTCTTTCAAAATAAGTATCTAAAATTGACTTAATATATAGTTTTAGACATACATAATTATTACATATTTTTATTACCAAATGACATCTTTATTCTTATTTAATTTTTCTCTCTTCACAACTCTTAAATTTTTGTGTATTAATTATTGGTAAATATAAGAATTTAATTATTTATAAAAATATAGACACGTATGAAATTGAATAATTAATGTCTAAATAAAACAAAAAGTTATACTTTGATCTAAACTAAAATGTTACCGTTTATACTAATAAACATTAAAATAAATCTAGGAGAAAAAAGTTTTTTTTTTTCTTAAAATTCTAAAAGTAAATTGGGATATTTTCCATTTACAAAGATAAAGACAAACAACTAAATAATCACCAGCTTACATATGACGCGTAGTTGAAACTCGAAACCTTCTCCTTTTCCTTTTGTGATCGAGAGTTCTGTTTTGGAGGGCGACGCACGGAGGGCATAGGTTCCCCGCCACCACCACCGACGGCTGATCGTCATCTTCCGATCCACTTCCGTCCCCAACCTCATCTCACTTTATCTCTGACGCAGCAAGTTTTCTCCATCGCTTTATCAATTTAATTATTATGTAATTACGTTCATATTAACTTGATTAACGGAACCCTAGGATTGAATAATACATTTAGTATGTTAAATTGTTTTTTCTCATTCGGTTTTTGGTTAGAAAGCTCTTCATGTGTTATGTAATTAAACTGATTTGTTAGATCTAGGGTTTAAATACAAGTAGTTTGATCATCGTACATAGTTTTTTTTAGATGATAAAAGTCATTATGGATAGGTAGTTGATCGGCAGGCAGAATTCCAAACTGAATTGGTTTTATTGTTTGTTGAATTGCGGAATAACAGTTGACAAAGATGTCAACACCGGCAAGGAAGAGATTAATGAGGGATTTTAAGAGGTTGCAGCAAGATCCTCCTGCTGGAATCAGTGGTGCCCCATACGATAACAATATAATGCTCTGGAATGCTGTTATATTTGGGTAGGTGAAAGTGTGCATCAGTGTTTGTTGATCATAAACTAGTAGTATAGGTTGCTGTTTTTGCTTGAGATATAATGATTTTCATTGATCACTTTTATTTGCATTGCAGGCCCGACGACACTCCCTGGGATGGAGGTGAGTGAGATGCTTTCCATGGTTTAGTTTATATGCTCGAAATGAGAAAAGAAACAATACTCATGGTTGTGTTAGTATGTGTATGTATGTGGAACTATTTGGATTCTGCATGAAAAAGAACAGCGTAGAGGTTTAGAACTACGTAACAAATTATGAATGGAAAAAATGGATAAAGAAATGAATGCCATAGCTTATTTATTTATTTATTTATCCAATACACGGATTAAAAGGCACTTTTCAATAGTTTCTTCATGAAACCAGGGGTATAACTTCTGCCTCGGGTAGGGGTGAGTGGAAGGAATTGAATATTTAGCAACCTCCCCTGTCTTATCTTCCATTCCCTTTATGCAATGTGAAATCACATTCAGTTCATGCTTGTCACATGTTCAACATGTAGGCTTCAAGTACAAATTTTTTGCTAATGCAGTAGTTTACCTTAAATATTTTCATATTTGAAATTAGGGATTCTCCATATATGCTAATGGACTAACATATTATTCTTGCATATGCATTCTTGTTCTGGATGTGATTGACTTATTCGTAGTGTGAACAGCGGTTTTAATTGCTTGTGAGATGTTTGATGGAGTTTGTAGGTGTTGGCCTATGGTTATAGCTTTTCTGAATTATCACATTTTATCTTCTCAATGTAATATTATTATTTCATTCCCTGACAACTTATGCATGTCCGCCTCAGGTACGTTCAAGCTGACCCTACAGTTTTCAGAAGACTATCCAAATAAGCCACCAACTGTGCGATTCATTTCTCGAATGTTTCATCCAAACAGTAAGTGGTTGTCATCAACATGATTAATGCTTCTGTTTTCTTCTTCAAGGGTTGGGGTTGAGAGCTGTGAGGCTTGAGCTTTGCGATGTATTTTGGAGAACATGGTATGTTAATGTTAAAAGTCAGCAACTTCCGAGAGCCTTATCACTTATTAGAGAAGTGGATGAGGCATTATGTATGGGCAAGCAGCTTATGCCTTGATACACAATCTTGTGTCATTGTCCAAGTCTTAGGCTCATCATATATATAAAGCCACATTATTGACAGCGGGCAATGGCATGAATATGGTTTGGTCAAGGCGCCAAACAGTACCTATCCATATTATGTGGTTTATAGAATGGTTTCTTTATGTATTTTGCTTTTATATATGTGTGTTATTTGTGATCTCTTATTTTCATGAGCTTCTTGTATGTACCAGTTTATGCAGATGGAAGCATATGCTTGGACATCCTTCAAAATCAGTGGAGTCCAATTTATGATGTTGCTGCTATTCTGACATCAATTCAGGTGCGGTATTAGCTGTAACATAATGTGATGAGCTTACTGTTTTAAGATCTTATAATTTTGATGTAGTTCCTGCATGTTTATGGAAAAAGTTTGTACAGTATGCTTAGTTTGCTTATGTCAAATGATTATAACTTGGTTAACGGAATTTTGGCTTTGATCAGATTTTATTTATCAAAAAGAAGTTGCTCGATTGCAATAGTTTTTTTCATAATAAACAAGTTAAATGGCTTTTGAACGAGTCATCTAGGTCTCACCTTTTGTCTAATAAATAAAAATCCCTAATATTTAACTTTCATGAATGCTATTTACTTCCCAATTTACTTCCTGGTAAGGTATTTAAGAAATTATACCTTGTTCCATTGATGGGGTAAGTGATAAGTTAATTTTGGAGATGTGGGTCTATTGGAGAATAGATATTGAAGCAATTCATTCTAAGCAAGAGGTGAGTTGTGCCATCATGAAAAACAGAGTTGGCATCATCTGGTAAAACTTATTCTTACTTTAAATTAATTTGCTCTATCCTGTCATCAGCTGGTCTGTAAGACTTGAATATGTTTACTATTATTTCTCTGTTCAATCTAATGGTGGTGCTACTAAAGTAAGCATACATTGAGGCAAACCAGTTCATTTGTTGTAAATTTCTTTCCGACTGCTGATGTTTACAGTATTTTAGGCACCTCGATCTTGTAAGACAACAGGAACAAGTAGCATTATGGGCATTGTAATAAAAAAATTAAGCAAATCATGAGTTGGGACACTGATTTATTGATTGCATCTGGTGCAATTGCCATTTCTTTCAATTAATGCTGCTGGTCTATAGATGGATTTTAAGAAACATTATTTGTTTAACTACTGTATAAATTTGCATAACTTATTCCCTTGTTTTACCCTTTATGTACACCATGACTTTTGAGAACTGGAAATGATTTTCCTTCATGCTTTCTTCCGCCTTATAACAGAGGTTATGGATGTGGTAGTTTATGTTCAGTTTTTTTGAAAGGTGGAGAACTTGAACCTTCTTTGAGCGTTTGTAGCTTTGATAGTGAGAACTATAAATGAACTGGTTGCGTGCTATAGATTTTAGGATTATGTTTCTGGGTGCAGGAGGATGACTTTGCTGACCTGTAAATAAACATGTATATAGTTGTTCAACGAGGGTTCCTTCTTGCACTGATTGATGTTGGAATATAATCATGTGTTGAGAAAAGAAGCTTTAGGGTCTGAACCGTGAATGTATACTTTATCAGTGTATCATGCTGGGTAGAGTTTGTTAGATCATATACTGATGTTGGTTGGTGTTAGACTCTTAGTTAAGGCTATAAAATGGAGCTGTTACTGTTACGGCACAAGCTATTGCTGAAAATCTTGATAAGGCTTCGAGGGAAACAGTTTTTATTGATTATTGGAAGAACTCGTGATTCTGTTTTATGTAGGATGGAACATTTTTGTGGTTTCCTACTTAGGGAATGATAGATGTGGCATAACCCATGCCATGTTTGCTGTTGTTTGAGGGAGTATGATGTGTGTACTGGTAACGATTTTTTTTTTAAGAGAAAACATTTGCTGTGCCTATCACTCCATGCTAAGAACCTACATACCAACCACTACTGAAATCTTGATCTCATTATACTCCTCTGTTTGATGCCTATACTCTATGCACCAGTTGATGCTTATTTTGAATATATTGGTCGCCTAGGTGGGTTGGAGGGAAGGACTTTAGATGGTGGGAAAATTGCACGCCTTAGCTTGCGAGTTGTTGCTTTACTATTTGTGGGTTATCTTTTACTATTTATTTTGTGTGTATTTTGGCTGGGGATAGGAGGAAATATGACATTCTCAGTAACAGTTTTTGACAATAGTGTAGCGGAGGTTTATAATCATAAATGACATGAGAGGAGAACGTGTATGTGAAAGAGAAGACTGTCAAGGGTTGGGTCTGGCCATATAATCAGATACCATCTTAACCCTTTTCTGCTGGTTTCGTCTCTCTTGGATATGTGATTATTCATTTATTTTTCTCCATTTTGTCGTTGGGTTGTATTTAATTGTGTTTTGTAAGCTTTCTTTTTCTTCACAACTTGAAGTTTGGCTTCCAACCCGTTAACTATCATTCTGGAGGCATGACTCTACAAATGTATGGTTAAGCTAAGAGTAAGGGGCTGTTTGGTTGGTTTTCCATTAATTCCTGTATGGATAAAGTTGTCTGTATGGATTAATATGTCTATATAGATTGGGAAGATTTTTGTTTGGGAAGGTTTTTTATAGATGGAAGGAGCATATTTTTTAATTGAGAGGGACAGGTTTGGAAAAAAACATAGCTTTCTGCATAAAGCTTCCCCTGGAAGGGGAAGCTTAATGAACAAGTCATTTTCTATATCATTAAGCCACTACCAAACAGTTACGTATAGGTGACCGAATAAGTTCCGAGTCCCATTAAGCTCATTAAGCTAGTAAGAGTAGCTAGATGATAGATGTGTGGCTGATGTGAAGTCCCCTGTTTTACATGATGTAACACCCCTAAAATTTGAAATACCAAAATAAAGGTATTTGTCCAACATGGCAACAAAGTTCACAAGATAGAAAATACCAAGTTTGAATATAAGAGTTCTATTGACTTCTATCTAATTCAAAACTAGATTTAAGTCGAGGGTTACATCAACCACCAATGCTTGCTATCTCCCAAAAATAAGAGCTCTCCAAAAAGCTATCCTCTCTAGCACCTCAAAAAGGGGCTCCAAGCTCTAAGTCATTGACCAATGGGCTTGTCACCACTAGAACTTGTTATATAAGTCATTAAGAAAAAGTGTTGGGCTTTACGCCTAGTGAGTTCAACAATTATCCCAAGTTACAAACACATAAAGATTTAAAAGATAAGTATGGTAGGCCTCTCTTGGGAAAGAGGTGACCATGAAAGCAAGGCACAATATTTAGCGAAATATCCTGCGATAACGGGGAGAGCCGATTCCATCAGGTGGCGGAACACAAAGTAAACCACATTAAGCTGTTGACGAGTAATTCACTCTAGGCATACAAGCCGTGACATTTACTCTACTTGGGACTAAGGTAAAAACCTCAAAACTTCTTACCTAGTTGACCCCCAAGTTTACAAGATGAGAACCTCAAAACTCCTCATTTGCTTAGTATCAAAGGTCCTAAGGTGAGAAAATCAATACTTCTTTCCCTTTCCCGGACCAATGACATCAAGAAGAGAATATCAAAACTTATCCCTTGATATAAATAAAATGATGCATATGGATCTAATGCAATGACACACAATTCATGCCATAATCAAGTGATAGTCAAATATCAATTTCCAACCTAAAACATTGGAATGGTACATTATAGCTCAAATAAGTGTAAATCGATCGATAGAACTCAATGATGCTTCAATAGGTAAGAAATTACTTGAAATAGCATCAGAGTAACCTTTATTCCATCATATACCCAATTTCTCATAAAAATGAACAATCCCATCCTTTTTCCCAAAATCCATAGAAAATGACCTAAAAGTTATCAAAACTCCTCATTTGCTTAGTATCAAAGGTCCTAAGGTGAGAAAATCAATACTTCTTTCCCCTTCCCGGACCAATGACATCAAGAAGAGAACATCAAAACTTATCCCTTGATATAAATAAAATGATGCATATGGATCTAATGCCATGACACACAATTCATGCCATAATCAAGTGTGAGTCAAATATCAATTTCCAACCTAAAACATTGGAATGGTACATTATAAATAAGTGTAAATCGATCGATAGAACTCAATGATGCTTCAATAGGTAAGAAATTACTTGAAATAGCATCAGAGTAACCTTTATTCCATCATATACCCAATTTCTCATAAAAATGAACAATCCCATCCTTTTTCCCAAAATCCATAGAAAATGACCTAAAAGTTATCATAACTCAAAATGAATGATGAACTCACCTTGGTGGATTTCTAGACAAAATCTAGAAAACCAAGAATTTAGGTGGAGAAGATGGACAACCAAGGTTGACCTTCTAGCTTTAATGTCTTCTAAATACACTTCAAATCAGTAGTAAAAGCTCCAAAATCGCCTTCAATGAGGAGAGAGGGAAGATGAGATGAAAAAGTGAGAACCCTAGCTCAGAATCGGCACTTTAACCTTATCAGACGACCACGCGACTTTTCATGCGTGGTGAAAGTCGCCAGTGCCCCAAATGAGGAATTCGGACGGTAGTAACGCGGGTTTTACCGCGAGTTAGGCCGTGCGCAAAGTCGCGCGAGCCACTATCCATCCCACCTGATCCTTTGACTTCCCCCTTTTCACAATATAAGCCACTAAATGCATTTCTCTACGAAATTAAGGGTTCTAGGCTAACCATTCATTATAAACGAATACGAGGGGAGTACCAAAATACTGGTGTTACACATGATATGGTCACCATCCCCTACTACAACTGTTTTCTTTCAAGTCTCATTCATCAACTATTTGTTCTAACATTAATCACGACTTTATACATTCATTTCGACTTTCTTTCAAGTTGTTTATTCATTTGGAACCTTCAACTTAAAATTCATTTTTCTCGAAACCCCTTGAAGGTTGAACATTTTGTAACATGAAGTGATACTATGCATTTTTTGTTCTATGAATGCAGTGGTTATTTCTTTGAAGTTGTTCTAATTTGGTTTCTTTTGATTGTAGTCGTTGCTCTGTGATCCGAACCCAAACTCACCAGCTAACTCAGAAGCAGCACGGTTGTTTAGCGAGAATAAGCGCGAGTATAACAGAAAAGTACGAGAAGTGGTTGAGCAGAGCTGGACAGCCGACTAAGAGTGCATGCTGGGTGGTGCTTGGATCCTCGACGACCATGCCTCTCCCCTGCTGGTAGGGTAAGGTAGGATGGTCTGTATCTTTGTGATATTCCTGTTCTGATACTGTAATAATGAGTGCTATGGAAGCTATGTTGATTTGAAGGTCATGCTATATAACAACAATTAATTTGTAGTAGGGAATTTATTACCTTTTATGTGCCTCTTGTTGCTTGCCTATTACTCTTTCTTGTATACATATAGTTATTTCTTGTATCATATTGGCCTGAAAAAGGTATTTATGTTTTTTTTTTATCTTCAGTGGTTAATTGGAAACTTTTCATGTTATTTAGGGGTCGTTTACCAAACGATTACAGTCAATGGTCACTTTCTCACATACCTTATTGTGCAACATTTTTGGCCATTAAAATAGATTATTGATTTTAAGTATCGAATGTAGGATTAATTGGTTTTAAAATAGCATGGTTAGCACACTTTTGGAAACTATGTATAACAAGCATTTTTCTTTGTTAAAACTTAAACGTGCGTCTTTGGATATAGTATCATTATTGATTTGTTTGGAGTATCTCTTGTTGGGACTTGGGATAGGTTGATATTATGACGCTCTTTCTTGCTTTCACTTAAAGTTTTGCGTATGCGGGGGTAAATGATTTTGAGCTGATGAGTGAATTTGGTAAGAAGTGAGGTGGATATAAAATGTCGTATTGAAGGCATGTCTATATTTGTTCACATGTAATTTATAGGGGGTGTTTGGGATTGCTTATTTAAAACAACTTATGCTTATTTTGAAAAGTGCTTATCAACTTATGCGGTGTCAAACCGGAGTTTTCTAAAAAGTGTTTGGATTAGCTTAGCTTATTGTGGTACCAAAACGTAATAAGCTAATAAGTTGTTATTTAAAGGTGTTTGGAATTGCTTATACATATAAAATAACCAAAAAAGTCATAAGCACTTTTCAAATAAGTTGATAAGTTATAACAAAATGACTTATGAAAAAGTGCTTATCTCCGGTTTGACACCGCTATAAGCACTTAGATTTTTTCATCATCCAAACACTAGCAACTGCTTATCTCCGGTGCCACACCACAATAAGCTAAAAAACACCTCAAATAAGCAATCCCAAACACCCCCATAATCCAAAATTTGGAACTAAAATCTTATCTGGTAAGAGACATAGCAACAAACGAGAATCTCATCTGATAAGTGAGGGTTACCGGGTAAAAGAAGATTACCAACGATTTGATTTTGATGGCCGAGAATCTTACCGATAAATGTTTGGTAAACGGCCTATAAGTTATTAACACAACCAGACAATAACTTCAAGTTTTTTTTTTCTTCTTCTTGTTACAGGATATTTTTTTACTTGTGACACATACAATGTTATAGAAAACGAAAGAAGATAGCAAAAATGGTAGGGTGCAGGATAAGTTATTCAGTTTTTTTTCCCTTCAAGGATTCTTTCAGAATCTTTTTCAATACATAGTATTCTTGATTTGAACTATCTTTTAATTTATATTTTATGTAAGCCATATTTTATATGTGAAATTTATGTTTAGAACTATCAACATATAACATATCAATGTCGAAACAAATAAAAATTAAAATAAAGTATTAAGAAAATTATGAGATAAAAGAAACAAAAAACTAGCAGATGTTAAATAATGATCCAAAATTTCATATCCCGACAAAAAAATTGAGAACCAACTCAAATAGGACTCGGCTTGATAGGAACACTTGTGGACCCGAATCAATTATGTTTTTCTGACATACAACCTAATGAGGACCTTACTGATTAAACATCTAAACGGTCAAATTTGGATACCTGAAGTATTTCTACTAAAGCAATAAAATCATTTTGTGAAAATTCCCGTAATTCCAAATGTTAAAGTGGCATAAGTTTTTGAATGGAAAATAAATAAATACACAAATTAGGCCCGTCAAAAATGGTCAAGGACTGGTATCTAACCTCGGACTAAATATTTTATTTAACTTATCGAGCCTAAAAGAACCAATTTATACGGCTGATTTCCCTAATTCGTAGCTCGAAGATGTAGTCGTGAACGTAAAATATGGAAGCGTTATTTAAATTATTATATTTAATAATAAAAGAAAAAAGGCATTTAATGTCTTATTAAAGAACAATGAATGAGCAATGATAGTGACCCGCTAACGTCTCTCTGCTTTTAGCTGTCTCTTT
This sequence comes from Arctium minus, assembly GCA_954870635.1. NCBI lineage: Eukaryota > Viridiplantae > Streptophyta > Magnoliopsida > Asterales > Asteraceae > Arctium > Arctium minus. Next base: position 114,638,690 of record OX941083.1, on the reverse strand, counting down.
TTTCATTCCTTCAATAATCATGTACCCACCACTCCAACTATATTTTTTTAAACTTATTAAATATATGAATACTCGTGTATTTTTTTTAAAAATATATTCACAGGGAAAAATTTAAACAGCATATGATCTATATCATATATAGAAAAATGGTACTGTATTAATAAGCTTTATCTTGCAAAAGTCGCACAATTTATCCTTTTTAAGTAATAAGGTGTTGTTTTAAAATAATTACTTTAATCATGTAATTCTATCTGGATATAATAATTTCAGTTGTTCATGGTAGGCATGAGAATGGGGTTGGGACCTCAATCTTCATCCCTATCTCCGATCCTTCATCTCCATCTTTGTATGCGTCTTCATTCCTGTCGGGGAATATGATCACATCTCCAACCCGAACGGGGAATGGGGATTTTGTTTCCTGATTATGGAAGTTATTCTAAATCAAATATGAGTGAAGTCGTACATGTTTAAATCTCACATATTCCTAATAAACTTAAAATCAAAATGAATTTAATTTAATACAAAAAATCACATCATATCATAATTAATAACCTAAAACCAAAATAAATTCAATTTAATCAGAAAAAAAAATTAATGTCACACGTACCAAAACATATAAAGTAATATCTAAAACCATATCGAGTAATATCCAAATAATATCGAGTAATTTTATTTTTGACTTTACATACAAAATATTACGTCCTAACATCCAATTTTAGAAAATAACAATTTTAGATTAAAAGTCTACCAAAATATTACGTATTAGCATCCAAAAAGATAACAATTTTTAGATTTAAAACCTAGTTAAGAAATAGAAAATTATGAATTACCGGTTTAGTTGAAATAAATAGTATATATTAAATCTATTAGTTAATATATATAACGGGTACGGAATGGGGCAGAGAGTGCGATACTTGTCCCCATCCCTGGTTTGAGACAAACGGGGATCCTCGTCCCCGTCCCCATCCCCGGTTTAGCGGGGAACCCCCATCCCCAACCGGGGAGGGTGGACCGGGTTCCCCGACGGGTCGGGCCCCATTCCCGTGCCTAGTTCATGGTAATCGAAAGTTCGCAGTATATATATAGGGAGATGTCCAAATGAGAAATGTTAAGTGTGTGAGAAGTGATTTTAGCCCTTCATACGGTCAAGATTGGTCAAGCATTGCGGCTTTGACTGGTCAAATTTTACGGCTATGCAAAAAATAGAGGGGTAATTTTCTAACTTCTACAAATAGGCGGCAAAAGGGTTCATATGTGAACCCGTTTTGATTCACATATGAACCCGTGTGATTAGTTAAATAGTTCATATGTGAATCAGTTAATTAATTCATATTTGAATCACACATGTTCATATGTGAATCTGTTAAATAGTTCATATGTTAATCATAAGGGTTCATATGTAAATTAGTTAAATAGTTCATATGTGAATCACAAGGGTTTATATATGCAAAGATAGTTCATATGTGTAACACACGGGTTCACATATGAATCCGTTTGCCGCCTATTTGTAAAAATCACAAGACTACCCTCTATCTTTCACATACCTTGCGACTAAATTATTCAGTGTTTCACAGTCAAAGCCGCAAATGTTGACGAAATGAAGGCTATAATCACTTATCTACTTCTCACACACTTAACAATTCTCATTTGAACCTATGGCTACACACACATATATACATACATACCCATATAGGCGAAGAATCGTGTGAGAAGTTGAGTTAATGGTGAGAAGCGTGGGAAGTGGATCTGAACCGTTGATCTCTTTTAATTTCAAGCCCGACCATGAATTGCGACTTATAAGGGAATTGATATGGTGTGTCTCGGTGCATCTCATTCTAATGTGCGTCAATTTCTCATCCAACGGTTGATAACCACTTCTCATGCTTCTGAGGAAGGATCATGCAAGGAGTTAAACATTTTACGAGAAGGCGAGAAGTGTGATATCATATATGATTACACAGCCTGTGAGTGTGTTTAATCATAATTGATTAAACGTCTATGTATTGCTAATGTAACATGTGTTTAATCATATATGATTAAACTTGTGTATCATATATGATATCACACTTCTTGCATTCTCGCAAAATGTTTAGTTTCTCATTTGAACCTGCCCCTATATAGATATATATCCGTGTATAGGAAGAATCAAACGAGAACCGTAACTATTTAAAAGAACACGAGAACTAACAAAATTATTAGTGATTTTACATTAACACGCAAAAAAGTCACGCGGACCTGAAGTCGCGGCCAAAGTCTTTTTATCGTGTGTTAATGTAAAATCACTGATGATACTGATGATTTTGTTAGTTATTGTGTTCTTTTAAATAAATATTGTTCTCGTTTGAATCCGACTCTATACATGTATATGTATATATATATAGAGAGAGAGGAAAGATCATGCGATAAGTTAAACATTTTGCGAGAAGACGAGAAGTGTTTAATCACATATGATCACATGGCCTGTAGGTATGTTTAATCATATATGATTAAACATCTATGTATTGTCAATATGACATGTATTAATATTTAATCATATATGATTAAGCTTGTATATCATATGTGATTAAACACTTTTCGTCTTCTCGCAAAATGTTTAGCTTATCGTTTGAACCTGCCCCTATATATATATGGATCAAATTAGAAATTGTTGCTAAAGTTTGCAACAGTTGCATAGAGGGATCAAACCATATATGTCAAGTTTTGATGTAAACTCGTAAACTGTAATGCACCACCAAGACTCTTAATATATGCACATAAAAAATGTTGAAATCAAAAACTCAAACTATAACTTTAACTCTCCTTAGGGGCTGTTTGGTTGATTTTCCATTAAGTTCTGTATGGATAAAGTTGTCTGTGTGGATTAATCTGTCTGTATAGATTTAGAAGATTTTTATTTGAGAGAGTTTTTTCATAGATGGAAGGAACGTGTTTTTTTTAATGAGAGAGATTGGTTTGGAAAAAACTTGGCTTTCTGCATAAAACTCCCCCTTGAAATCTTACTGAATAAACCACTTTCTATATCATTAAGCCACTACCAAACATTCATATATAGCTGACTGAATAAGTTGTGAGTCTCATTAAGCTCATTAAGCTGCTAACAAACAAGCCCTTAGAGCATTTCCAACAATTTCTCTCAAATTTCTCTTAAAATGAACAACTAAAAGTCAAAATTTTAAAAAAAAAATTACATCTGTCTCCAACAGATTCTCCATTTTAGAGAATCAAACATTGATTATAATATTAAAATATTCTATTCATCTATTAAAATATTATTTCTCTCTCTACATATTTATTTTCAAAGTTTTCTATTGTTCCTTCACTTGGTAATCATTTTTGGAGTGATCTTCATATTTGGAGAAAAAACTATTCTCTCTTCTACTTTCTTTATTTTGGAGATAGTTTTGGGAAAACTGTTGGAGCAAAATATTAGCTTAAAATCCTCATTTTCTCAATTTTCTCTAAAATGAAGAAGCTGTTGGAGATGCTTTTACGTGTAAAACAAATGGAGATTAATTATTCTCAACTTTTATTCTTAACTGGAAGTAAAACTTACCCTTAAGGTCATAAAATAATTACATAAAGTTAACTAGTGTAAGTTTTGTTACAATTTTAAATGATTAAATAAGACTCAGTTTTAGATTTAATTTTTTTAGATGATATATTTAATTAACATTAAAAAATAAAATATGTAATGATAAGTCGTTACTGCCTATTGTTTTTGGCTTTTGTTATTCAGTATAACGACTAATCATATAACTGAGTCAACGTCTTCGTTTTTAGACCAAATATAAGACTACAATATATCAATATAGATGATTTTATAAGATCGAAATTTAGATGGACTTGAAGTTAGCTTGATGATAGAAGACACTTGGTATTTAACATTAATATGGATAAGACTAAAGACAAATAAATTATCCAACAACCATTTAAACCATAGCATATGTAAGTTAGGAGTTGATATAAACTAATAATTGAATCTTCAAAATTTATGATTTAAAGTTTAAGAGTCAATAATAACAAGATATGCATGTGCACACATATTCCAAAAGTGTAGAATTAAGTAGAACTAATAAACTTAGTTTGGTAGCAATTATTCGAACCAAAGATATACAAATAGGACTAACCAATGATCGATTCGATCTTGACCTGACTAAGACGGTTACACTGAGGACCAGGCCCAATATCAGTCATATATCGGTTTTTATGACAAAACTCGGTTAAAGTCTAATCCTCATAAGAAACAAATAAGGACTAGTTCAAATCCCCCGTTAGGCCCAACCTAGTTGTCAAGGGACTGACTGCGACCAAAGTAGCCAATGTTTGTTAAATGAAGGACCCGTCCAAAACCAAACCAAGGACCGCCTAAAGACTTTTTTGAAATATAACGGCTATCCTTTTTTTTCCTTCACCTTTTGTGTTTTCTTTTTGCTTTTACTTTTTACTTTGAAAAAGACTTTTTTCCCATAAAATAGCCATTATCAGGGGCATTAGAGGAAATGCTATATTATTAACCAAGGGTAATTTTGCATTTTTCACCATCATTAGGAGATTCAATTTTATGAAAGGATGATGAATTCTAACAACCGTTGGTTAATTTGCTAATTTCGAGGGAATTAATACCTTACATTTTGCAAACCAAACGGACCGACAATCTTCCATTAATGAAATTTATCGTTTTAATCCTATCGAACAAAATGTCATCTAAGGAATCGTTTACCAAACGTTAACCAAGTAAATGTTTACCATATAAGCACAGTAAGAACCAATAATCTTACCTAGTAAAAAAACATGTTAAGAACCGATAATCTTATCCAGTAAATAATTCTATATTTTGTTTGTTGGTAATGCTTGTTTACCTTTTAATGGTTTCATTAAGAGACAACCTCTTAATCACTAAGAGGTGAATTTTGTTTGACCAAAAAAACATCTGCCTCTTAGGGGTTATTTGACAATTACTGAATGGTTTAGTGCATAATGATTAAATGGTCAGAATGATTAAGAGGTTCCTATGATATAATGCTAAATGAAATGTGATTGTTTGGTAATTATTCAGAATGAAATCAGGGCGCTTAATGGTTAAGGGAGACCCAAGATACAAAATCATTCAGAGGGTTTTGGAACTATTAAGAGGCAGACTCTTTTTTTGCCAAACATGATTCATCTTTTAACGATTCAGAGGTTGCCTATTAATGAAACCATTAAGAGGTAAACAAACAACCCCTTAATGGTTCAAAAACCATCTGAATGATTTTGTACCTTTACCCTCCTTTAACCATTCAGTGCCCTAATTTTATTATGAACAATTAGCAAACAACCATATTTTATTTTGCACTATATCATAAGAGCCTTTTTAATAATTCTGACCATTTAATCATTCTAAACCAAACCATTCAGCAACTACCAAACAGTGATAGTATTATTTTAAGTGTATAGAAGAAGTTAAAAAAGAAAAGTATAAAAAGGAAGGAAGGGGGGTCAGCTTTAGTAAAAGAAGGTGAATACAGGTACAAATTATACCCACTCCATTGTAGTGAGAGAAAGTACAGATAGAAAGCAGAGGTAGAGGGGGTCCATGTTCCTCAACCGCATGACATCCAATTCAAGGTACCATCTCCATCTTCTTCTTCAATCTTAATTCAATTTCGATTATGTGATCTCTAACTCACCTCTTTTCTCCCCAATTTGAGTTGCTTTTCAGGAGTGGCAACTTAGGGTTTCAACACCCGTTTGGTTTTCAGGTGCATTTCCAGATCTGAACCACCTTTGCTCTCCAACCCTAACTCGTAGTTTTACTTTTTTCTATTTGATGATTTTGAAGTAGATCTTGCATTGGTTTTCTTAGTTAATTCATCGTTATATTTGTAATGTGTATAGTCTTTGCAATTGGGGTTTAACTGTCTGCGATTTGTATTAATCTAAAATTGTTTAAGTTGTTTTATGCATTTTACCTAGTATTGAATAGAATATTTTCACCTTTTTTGATTTAATTATAGTTTTTAAGCATGTTTCTTTTCACTGCCCAAACTTTGTTTAATATATATATTTTTTTACCAGATCTAATTGTAACCGGAAATGCTCAGATTCCTTTTTCCATTTGCGGGCAGTGTGATTTGGAAAAGAGAAGCGACTAGTTAAATTCCATCTGTTCCTTCGCGATAAAAAAAAAAACTCGACTTGAAGGGGACTCATTTTCGTTTGAAACTTCTTTTTTGAAGTTTTTATAAGCAAAGTACTCGGTTTTTTAAACAGAAGTGTGATCTTAGCAAGTCATTTGTGGATGATGTCGTTCAAAATAGTGATACAAAATGAAATTGAATTCAGACAATAACCCGTTGGGATGATTAAATTTAAATTTGAAGTCAATGTATGTAGGGATGATATAATTTTCATTTTTTACTTGTGTTTTGTATTTCATTCCCTGTAACTCCATTGAGAATTCATTTTTGGGATCTTGCAGAGAAATTAAGGTTGCAGCATTTCTAGCAGCAGCTATCTGTTGACAATGGGGAAGTCTCCTGGAAAGTGGATCAAGACTGTGTTTTTTGGGAAGAAGTCTTCAAAATCTAGTCTCTCAAAAGTAAGAAAATGCTGTTTATGCACACCACTTGTATTTCACTACAGATGATTGTGGTTACGTCAAATCATGGACAAAATATAGTACTATGTATGAACAGAGCATTAGATCACTTGGTCAAAATAGAAAAGGGATATACATATGGTGAGCTAGAACAATGCTTTGAGATCCTCTGGCCTCCAGTTAGTGGTTTGTGTGCACGAACGCTTCGGATGGGGTGGCTTGTTACTTGCTATGGAGTTCTTTGCTATGCTTCTGACTTAATCATTCTACAATTACTAACTTACCCAACCTGCATGTAGACAATCATGTCTCTATTTGGCTCACAAGCACGACAATAGACCTGATATCCGTAATTCAGTAACTGAATCACAATGTTGCTTCACTCAGTAGCAGCCCTCAGTTACTGTTAGTTTATGTGAATATTGATTTCCTAGGATTTTACAGGCTTTCCTTTGAAGGTGAACAAGGGCTTTGGGCCAAAAGATGATCAGGCATGACATCAGGAGTGTCTGCTGAACACTCCCATATATCTAGTACCATGCTGGTGTGAAAAAGGCTTCTGCTTTTGGTTGTGATAGAACCTTGCTGTAATCTAAACACTTCCGCCTTCCGTGGGAGTAAAAATAACATAAAGAACAGAAGGGCATATACGTACTATTAACGGGTTTTTATGGTCCATATCCCATAAACATGAAGCATTAGTTAACATCGTATAATAAGTATCCCTTCTAAACCAAGTTTCGGTTTAGGCTTACTGTACGTCTAAATCTTTTTGTGGTGCATCTAGCCCTTTTCATCGCAAAATCAAATCTGCTTAAAGCAATTCAGCTTACTTCCATGGACTTGATACTATATAGCAGACATTTTCTCTTTCTACTTTCATACCAATAGTTTGGGACCTAGCATCCTTTTACGTTCTACTTGTTGCGGTCTATACTAATTGAGATATATACTTTCTCTCTCTTGATTGTATTTTGTATTTAAGAATTAGCTGCTTCCAATCCATTTAGATTAATTCCTTTGCAGCAAAGAGTGCTTAGTGCTGACATCTTCATTTAATTATATTTTATGCTTGGCCTTTCCTTCTATCTCTAATCGAACAAGTACACATATGATCAAGTCTTAAGACTAATTGTTGAAAGACTGCAACATTTCTATACCTATTATTAGTTATTTTAATTGTGTTATGAAAATGATCTCTGCCCTTGTAATAGTGGAGCCATGGGCCTTTTCTCAACCGCCTATTACATGGCCCATAGGGGAGTAGGCTAGGTTTATACACCTGAGGGGATCAAAACCTCTTGAAAGAACTGTGCGCCTCATACCCTTCCTAAACCTCATTTGAGTTTCTTTAACATAGAAGAATAGGAGCTATTTCTTTATTGTGATTGACAAAATAAGCAATGATTTGATCATAATATCATGTTATTTCTTGAAGGATGCTACTTCAGAAATAAAGACATCCATCACTGGTAAGGCACCATCAAAGGATATTGATGCTGATTCTATGGTTATCTCGAGCCCAGTGCGTCCTGTCCTTGATTCAAGTGGAGAGCATACAGAATTGGAGAAGAGCTCCAGTGCCAACTTAATGCCTGATACAGCTGAACATATAAGAAGTCCCATAGAGTTAAATCCTGCAGATGGCGAGGAGTTAATCAGGCTAGAGCAAGCTGCCACAAAGGCACAGGCCGCTTTCAGGGGCTACTTGGTAATATTCTTGAGCTTGATTAAATACTTTTGTCAACTGAAAACACTGCTTGTCTTATGTTTCTTGTGCTTCTGCTTGCTGCAAAATTATGTTTAGGGCATATGTTGTTAACAACCCTATATCATTTTTTGTGATTTTTTTTATTACAATTCATAATGTACTGCGTGAGTATATAATCTAGCAGCTATCTTTGGCAGCATGCAGGGACACTTTTTTGGAAAAGGAACATGTGGGACACTTAAGCTGCATCAGAGGGGATAATATTCTCTCTAACATTATTGTTATATACTTGTATCATAAGCAATTTCCTGTTTTTTGTAGTTCTTTATTTATGATTTTGGATCTAATTAATAGTGGGTATCAACAACATTTCCCTGTGGGTCGAGGCAGCATGTTAATGGTGCATTTACATTAAAAAAGGAGTTTTTGTTTTAGATGCGGCTGTGAATCTGGCCTTGCCTTGAAGCTCTATACATAGACTTTTTATTGACTAATATGGAGTTCTATATTTTTTTGAATCAAGTTTACTTTCTCTTATTTTCCCCCTGAACTTTGAGCACAATCTAACCAGTCTGTGAAGCTAACTCTCTCTTTTTTTCTCTCCCCTCTTCTTCAAATCTTTTTATTATTCGTTATAGAGTTGTTTAGGCAACATGATTTAAATATTTTTTATGGGAGTTTTGGCTGTAATTCTCATTTTCGATTTTGCAATACAATAGCTTTTAGGGAGGAAATTTGATCTCAATATCGGGCAAAATCTTATGCTGACTAGGGCTGAAAATGTTCTGAGCAATGACCCAGGCTTAATTTAAATTGCTCAATTCTCATGTTACCCTTGTTATTCACTTATTTGTAGCATTATTCTTGGCATAGGTACCATCACCCTTAATATCTAGCATACAGATCTATTTAGTAGATCTAAATTTATTCCCTGAAGATATCTGTAATTCATAGAAGTTCCTGAGTGATCAAACTTATTGAGCATCTAAAATGATTCTTTGGGTGTCAAGAACCTGAAAGAACAAAAGTTGGTTGTCGTACTCATCAAGACCGTTTCCTTTGTGATTTTTACTCCCTCTTCTCTTATTCTTTTTCGTTTTTCTATTTTTTTTTTTGGGGGGGGGGGGGGGGGGGGTTGAACCGACTTCATTTGGTTTCTGTTCACTGTTTTTTATGCAAGCATCAAACAGTAAGGTTCTAGCTAAATATGTATTCTCTAACTTTATGTAGTGTAAGATATACTTTTGTGTGCACATGCTAAAATTGGCATTCATATGTGTCTCTTCTTTTCTAGTTCCATTCCATAATTTCCTAAGAGTAGTATGTGATATCTACTCATGTCTCAAAATCATGTTTGGCATTATTCAGTTCATTTGTGTTTATATCTTGCGTCATTACTGTCGTACCTACACTAACATGAATTAACTATATTTGAAGGCACGTAGGGCATTTTGGGCCCTCAAGGGTATCATAAGGCTTCAAGCACTAGTCCGTGGTCACTTGGTTAGGAGACAGGCTGTTGCAACTTTGAGTTGCATGCGTGCAATTGTTGAGTTCCAGGCATTGGTTCGAGGCCGAAGGGTCAGGCTTTCTGGTAATGGTCAAGTGCATCAGAAGTACGCTCCAGGACAAATTGTGGTAATTCCTTTGTCTTTTATTATTTTTCATGTACCCTCACCGACTTGAATTTCTTCTCTGCCACATGTTTTATCTTAATTAGATGATTTCGACTACTGCCTTGAGACAATTTGTTTTTTGTTTCTGCACACTTCTGTCACATTGTGTTATTCTATATCTGGTTGCAATTTCTGTTTGTTTTTGCATTCGAGTTTCTAATTTGTTAATATCAACTTGTGCCGTTATTTCTCCGACCTCCCATGGCATTGTTGGTACATACAATAAGATGTGTCTTTTTTAGGCTTGTAAACCTGTATTAGTCACGTCAATAACTATACCTTGGTTTTTGACTATTTGAGTTGTTATTTTTTGTTCTTCTTAATGCCCTTGTGAGAATAAGATACTTTATCTGGTGTATTCTTTTCCATATGATTTCGTCATGCTTCTTGTAAGCTGTTGACCTTCTTCCTTATGCAACTAAATGTATTTCTTTTTTTGTGTTTGTTTTGTTAGGATAAGAAACGAGCCGAATTGCTTGTAACATCCCTCCGCGAAGAGAAGCTATCAACAAACGTGTTCGCCACTAAGGTATCCTCAAATATTTATGTTGTCTTAAAAGCTTGGATTTTGATTGTATTGTCACTGTTTGTAAGGGACTAGTTTCTGTCAGTTGTCATGAACAATCTAAGTGGACAATTTACAAAACTCATGTTAGAGAAAAGTTTGTGAGGTGTCACATGGTGCTCGAATATGCTTCTATCAGCTTCCCTGTCTTGACTATGACTAAAGAGTAAAGATAACCTCAACCTGTTACTCCATTTAAAGTTATATTTCACTTTTGGTTCAAGAAAAAATGTACATAAAAACATAGAACATACATGCATACATACATACATATATATATATATATATAGAGAGAGAGAGAGAGAGTCGGGTTCATATGAGAACAATATCTAAATAAGAAAACGGTCGAATCACATGTGGTTTTGCACTAAAATCAAGTATAAAATCACATGTGATTCATGCTACTTTGGCCGCGACCTGAGGTTGCGGGCCAAGTTGCCCCCACACCCCTTTGTTGATCGTTAATGTAAAATCACATGTGATTTTCACGTGATTTGTCCGTTTTCTTATTTTCTTCTTTTGCTACTTTTCTCGTTTGAACCTACCTATATATATGTGTACATATGAGTATATACATGCATGTATACTTCGGCTTCACTTTTTTAATTAGACAAAATATGGAAGTATATCAAATTTGTTTATTACATTGGAAAATGTGACAATATATCAATTTTTTATATCAATTTTTTGGTCACTTGTTTTAATAAAAAACATAAATTTACATTAACAATATTTATATCTGTTTTACTTTAATTAAATTATTTTGAAATACTTTTGCTTAAAATAACTATATTAAAAGATATAAAGATGGCGGACAATGTTAATTTACTTTTTTTTCCCTTCATTTCTTAAAGTATTTGCAAGGGTAGTTGACTGAGAGCAAAAATTTACCGGTGAAGCCATTAAGGTGTAAAACTTATAAGTTTCAAGGGATTTGCAAATTTTACAGATTTCACTGTCATTCTTATCATATGTCTACATCTCGAGTAGTCGACTGATGCTTTATTTCTTATTTTAGCTTGTTGCTTCATTGCACACTACTATGCCCTTAAGCTTCCAATACGAACCAGTTGAACCAAATTCAGTGAGGAGCTGGCTTGAGCGTTGGTCATCTTCCTGCTTCTGGGAACCACTTCCGCAACTGAAAAAACCGCTTGATGCAAAACCTAAAAGAAAGCAGGCTAAATTGCAAGCTGAAGAAACCGAAACAGTGAAGCCAAAGAGAAGTGTTCGCAGAGTTCCTGCAGCAAATAGTGATAACAATCTGTCCAATCCCTCCGAAAATGAAAAATCCAGGCGTACCGTGAGGAAAGTCCCGAACCACCAACCAGAATCAGTTCAAGAGCAATCTCTTAATGAGCTTGAAAAGGTGAAACGCAACCTACGAAAAATATCTCTATCCACCTCTGTGGTTCCTGAGAAGTCAGAAATTAAGTCAGAAATTGACACTGAAAAACCTCCGGACGGTTTGAATAAAGTATCGCGCTCCCCCTCCCCCACTCCAGAGTTTTCTGAGCAGGAAACAAATCGTCCTTTTGAGGAAATAAACGGTTCATATGTTGAGGGCATTAAACAACCTGAGCCAGAAGAAGCACCTCCAGTTCAACCTCTAGAGGATAAACCACTTTATGTTCAGCAAGATGATCATCTTCCCATCGAGTCATCATCCCCAGAAACCAATGGAAAGCTTGAGAGTGAACCACTGGTAAATGTGGAGTTAAATGGGAAGGAAGATCATGGTAGCAAGGAAAATCAGAAAACAAGGAGGAGAAAGTCTTTGGCAACAAAACAAGAACATCATGAGAGTGTATCGCAGAACTCACCCACCTTGCCAAGCTACATGGCGGCAACTGAATCGGCGAAGGCAAAGCTTAGAGCACAAGCAGCGGCAAAGGCTGCAGAAGAAGGTGCTGAAAATGGTTTCAGCAGGCGGCATTCTCTACCATCCACCACTGGCAAACCGAGCTTGCATTCACCACGGGTTCAGAAGCCTAACAGTAAAGGAGGGAGTAAACCTAACAAATCTCAAGTGTCCCCTAGAGATGGTAAGCAAGCAATAATTTCTTTACTTATTTATTATGCAGATTTTGTCAACTCTCTTATCCCCGCGTATTGGTCAAATCTTGTTTGTTCTTATACTGTTATACACTCTCTCCACCGGTAAAAAGTGATGCATTTGACTTTTAAGAAGTTAATTACCAAATCCAAAATGGATATGACAACTTTGTAGAGAATATGCATATTTCTTAAGTTAAAAAAAGCCTTATAACCTAACAAGTCAAACTGTAGTTTTGGAAGGGTAGGCTGCCATTCTATCAACTAGTAGTTTGGGGTTTCGATGATAAATACATGTGTGTGTGTGTGCGGGTATGTTATTTGAAAACCAGATCTTATGCCACTATTCCGTTGGTTACAATATGTTAAAAAATTCCACGAGTTTACTGAAATGTTGCTCAACTCTAGTCTCTGTTTATGTAATCTTGAGTTTAGAGTCATCATCGGTGGTAACTTTTTTTTTTATTAATTTTGTAAACTGATTACTTGTATATGTGTTATTTTAGAAAAAATGGTTCAGACAGGGTGGAGAAGGTGAGTTATTAGCAGCAGGTGATCAGCAATCCTTGGATGTGTTGCAGTTGCAGTTTTCACTTTGAGTATGATTGTTATTGTGGTGTGCTACATAACATTATTAGGCATTAAGAAATAACCAATGCTTCTTGTTGCTGTCTGGTTTGGTCATTATTTTTTTCTTTGAGAGGTTATAGTCAATGTCTGAATGTATAGTGATGGACCCAAAGTTTGTTTTGAAGCTATTCATGTGTTTTTTTTTTCTTTCTATTTGGGATGTTTATGAACAGCCATCAAAGACATTGGAATAACCCTGCCTGCCCCTCTGCTAGTGGTGAACAATAACACCACGCATTGTATTGTGTGTATGAGAATGTAAGAAATCTGATTGAATTGGTTTACGTTCATAGTCCAGTCATGGGTGCAATGCAATTGCGACGTTATGTGGAGGATCCGCACTTCCTAGAGACCCTGAGGGTGTGTTTGGTATGCAGGCAATACTGGGTGGGATTAACACAAGACTGGACAAACAAGAGTAAGGTTGACGGGTGAAAGAATTGTGGAAGGTATAAGGCGCGTTTTGTTCGCATAATGTAATTTGATGGAATTGGAATCCATTGAAGGAATTGGAATCGAATTTAACCAGTCGTTTGGTTGGTAGGAATTGGATGGAATTCAATTCTTTCATTTAAGCCAAAGAATGATGAATTCCTTAATACGTGGAATTCAAGTATTCTATCATTTTCATTGTGTGAACCAAACATAACATTTGAAATTTGGTCAATAATTATCCATTCTAATTTTTTCAAAATCCATGAACCAAACACCCTTAGAGTCTTAATTTGATATAGGTAATTTAATAATTTATCAATCTGTCTCATCTTCATGATTATTGTTTCACTTGTTTTGGTGGGACAAAAAAAATCCATTTTGTTCCACCCAATCCCGTTTTGTCTCGGTCTAAGGTTGTGTTAAACATTGGATTACAAGTTTTCATTCTTTCTGTCCCATGTAAGAAGCACATCTTGTACATTTGATTTTGTGGAAATCCAATGAACTTTTAGGTCTTAACAGAAAACGAATCGAACAATACCTAAATGGATAATACAAGAACCCGATATTCATAACTTGAGCAAGTACCAATGATTCGACCGAAACCTGATATTTTAACTTGCTACTTTCAATCATCTCAAACAAGTTGTTGGACCAGCTGTGAAATGCAAAAGGTTGGCAACTATTTTGTGAGTTGTCACCGGACCAAAAGTTTAAAAAACAAACAACAATAACGAAATAACCAACAATCTTCTGATATGTGGAGGTAGAATCTTTTGCATACGATTTAAATACTCGACGGGGCATTATAAGTGTCAGTTTTATCTTTTTTTTGAAAGTTCTTTTTATCTTCTTCTATTGGTGGAAGTGTTTACGATATGGCATCAATGCATACAAAGGTAACATGCCATCCCAAATCCTTTTCAAGGCTTCTACTACTACAGGCCAAATATCCAAATCTTATTACATGCAAGTAAAACCACCAAAGAAAATCCAACTTCTAAACTTCAAATTCCTTACAGATGGAGGAAAAACAAAGGAATAGATCACATACACCAAATGAAAAGGAGGTTCAGAAACAAATAAAGCCAAACAAGAGCCTAATAAAAAGTTAGCAATTGACTTCAGATGGTGGCTGTGGATGTTTTCTTGAAATCAATCTTGTCAACCTTTACCTCTCCATCAATGAGTTCATAAACATAGACTACGACTCGCAACCCGTCAATATCCATCAGAACAAAACTTGGGTTCACATCGTACGTGATGCTGCTGTATGCACCGGTCGCTGAACCAGGGTTTATGACAACACCAGCTTCGTGTTTGTAAGCCTTGAACTGATGAGTATGACCGCTAACCAGGATGTCAACATCCAACTGTCTCTGGAGCATTGCTAAAGAATCCAAATCTCCCCATGGAACAACCTAAATAAGATGGAAAACAAAATGACCTTATCCCTACATTTCTGGGTGTATTAGTTTATAACTTTTTGTGAAAAAAAAAACTTGGAATCAAAAGAACGTTGCCGATCTAGTTGAACATGGATATTAATTTGTGTAGTATGCCAAATTAACTATAATGAGAGGGGTCCTTCCTCATCTCCTCTTTATATCTTGAATAAAAAAAAAGTGATAATCCATAGAGTGATTAACTCTTCCAATCATCTTTATATTTAGGTTTCATTAACAAACAAGAGAGATTTTGGACAAATTTTGTGTCAATACAATTTATCAAAAATTGCCATCCTTACATGGCGTTTTTTTTTTGGTCATTTTCACAAAAAACAATGGTTGGTTTAGAATAAAGATAATGTGCAATGTTGGAAAAGTTAACAACCTCGTTTAAACGAGAAAAGCCACGTAAGAAGGGTTAATATGGTTAATGATCCTCCACGATCCTAGATTGTTTTATGAACAGCAAATTTTCTAACATTTCCTTAAGATTATTGACTGAAGAGGAAGAGTTTTACGTGCTTGCAGAACTAGTATGATGCCATCAGAGCAGATGAACTTGTCAGGTATTGTTTGAAGTCATGATATCAGTAACTGAGAATGGCCAAGCTCAAGGCGACATGACTAACCTGATGACCATGACACAGTCCAAGCTTGAATTGGCCAATGGTAAGTGTTTTGGTCTCCGGGTAACGAGAATCTTCATCATATTCACCTCGTGTAATATGCAAACTAGGGCACAAGCTTTTCAAATAATCATGAACTTCCTGCTCATGGAGACACATTAACCACAGAGAAGGATAAGGTGAGAAGCCATACCAATAGTCAAAACATATTAGTGACTAGTGAAAATGCACAGTGCACAAAACAACTTTGTTTTGATGATCTTTCATAAGGTTATGGCATTACAACAGCATAACATTATGCATGGGCTCTAAGGTCCCCCCTCACTATTAGGTCATGTCATATGGGACTGGTGATGAAATTGTCTATGAGAAACAACAATCTGATGATGAACTAAATCATAAAAATAAACCCTAAATAATTAATCATAGAGAGTAACCCTTATAGAATAAACTACTGTAACCATACACCAAATGATGATTACGCCCTTTTCAACTCAGGGGTAATGTTATGCCTGGGGAATGCTGTAACGGGTAATGTTATGCCTGGGCAATGCTGTAACCTTATGCCTTTTATATCAGAAAGAGAAAAAAATGTAAAAACACAGTCATTTTGTATAGTGCTCATGCACATCATGTGCTGTGCAGAGAAAACACTTTCAGACTTTCTCAACATATTAATTTGAAGCCGTAAACGAAGTGAACCATAACATTGGGGTAAACTTGTCTAACAATCACATAACAGCAGTGATGTGAGACCTAATACTTTTCGCAGTTCATAAGAACTATGATCCTCACCAGACATCAGGCTAGTAAGAAAGATGACCTTCCCTCCTGTTGTTTTATTATAAATCTGACAATCATATATAAACTTGCAGACTTGCAGTGTAAGCACAAGCTGATAACTTAAGTGCTAAGCATATCTAGAAGGTGCTAAGCATATTTAGGAGGCGGCTTATGATATGATATACAGAAAGATTTGGTGGCAATTTCGCATGCATGTCTACATTAAAGTCTAATAGAAGTATATAAATGTGCACAAGGCAATTGGATTGTCACTACTCACAAGCCGCACAAAATGTAATAAAAGCAAAGGAAGCTTATAAAGTACTCTGGGCAATTAAAATCGAACTAATGATACAGGAGTGGCTCAGTGACAATCACGGCATAAAAAAGTAGGTGAACATGATAACTGAATTGCCAAATTCAGAAACAAAAACCGATAAGAAAATCACATTACTAGTAAATAAGCAGCAAGAAATCTAGTGTTAAGAGGCTAACAATCATTTGCAGAACAAAGTGTAGAGGGGAAAAAAAGAACCACACAATCAGATTCAAGAAACTTGCAACACCAACATACTACCAAAGCCTCAGGTTGATGGAAAATAGTGAGAGGCTCTAGGCAACTGAAACATTGTGGTCTATCTCTTGCAATTTGGATTTCCTTTTTTCCCCATTTTCAAATATACATTGGTCGTTTAGAAGCAAGATTTCAAACAAATGGTATTAAAATCTTAAATTGCTAATCACTCTTGTTCCAAAGTAAGATTCAAAATAAATGTAAACTAACACAATATACTCAAAGAACCAATCACATTTGGATGATCCCTCAATTGTTACAAAGTACTGTACAAATGAGATATTACTTACTTTGATACAGAGATTACCAGTGCAAATAATGTGTTGAATCTTGCCAGGAACAAGCATAGATTTGAACTTGGCAGGTAGATCAGGTGCCCTATGTGGAACATGTAAATCCCCAATCGCCAATACCAATACCATCTTTCCAACTCCTACAAGCAGCTACACACAGCTCAATTTCTCGCTAGGTTCCTAAAGGATCCGAGATTTCAGTAAACCCTAAAAGACAAGTATTAGGAAAAAAATTCTCGATTCAATGAAGATCGATTATAAAAACAAAATCAGCTGGATCACAGAATGATCCTAGGTTTTAGTAAACCCTTGTACATACACAGACTGTAATCAAGTCATTGAAATCGATAAACAAACTTAGAGATCAACACAACACAAGTAGATTCAAATACCTCAAGAACTTGATGAACGGGCGAACAATTCAAGGAAATTGAGTCAACTCATCAATCAATTTACAAACAAAAATTTGGTAATTATTTTGGATACCAAAATCGATCGTCGATGAAGAGAGGACTCCGTCGTTAACTAGGTGTCCAATGAAACGATGCTTTAAATTTGAAAGAATACACAAAAAGGACTTTTATTTTTGTGGGTTTGACATTTGTACCCCCTATAAAATGACTTATTTGGACAAAGAGAATCAAAATGTTTTAATAGTAACAAATACCCCCAAAAATGTAATAAATTCAATATTTTAGAACGATGTTCAAATGTTTAAAATAAGTATTTTAACAAAAACGTAATTAAAGTATATTTTCCATGACAAAATATAAAAATTATATATTCTCATTTCAGGTAATAAACAAAATGTTAAAGAACTACGAAACAATGACCAAAATGCTATTTTATAAAGTCTAAATATTTTTTTTTACAATTTCAAAATATTAACACCTTAAAATCATAACCCAAAATATTATTTATAAGTTTAAAAGCTACTTTTAAAGTTCCCAGATTTTATTTTTGATTTCACAATAAAATTTAAATAATAAACTAATAATAAATAAAAATGACAAACTGCATTTAAATGAAACCCATTTTACAGTTTATTCTTGTTTGGTGAACTAATTTTTAAAATTTTATTTTAGGGTACTAGAAGTAGCTTTACAAATAAGGGTGGCGTTTTGGTGAGAACGAATGTTACGGTGAGAACTGAGAAGGGTAAAAAGTGATCTCCACCCTTAAATGCATATTAGGATGAAATGTACTGAGATGAGATGCATTGTGATGCACCTGATCAATCCCCATATCAATCACACGATTCATGGAATCATGGGTGTGTTTGAGATTAAAAGTGATTAAGGGTTTAGATCTCTTCTTAGTTCTTACCTTCTCACCTAAACTCTTCTTCTCACACGATCATTCGTTTACAAATAATTAATGATATGGATGACATTTAACCAATTGATTTTACTGACATAGCGATGATATGGTATACAAAATTTCGACATAGAACTCTAAAAGTTAGTCCCCAAAACATGAACAAATTTAAAATTATTTTCGTTTCAATACAAATTTTCACAAAATAAAATAATTTTACAGAATCACCCCTGAGGTTTGGCGAGAATTTAAGGGGCCGTTTACCCAAATGCATACCCGGTAAGTGCTTACTGGTAAATATTAACACTTTCACTTGCCTTCTCGCGTAAGATTCTAGTTCATTTAAACGACATCGTATGCAACAATATACCTTGTAAGTGCTTACCTGATAAGACTCGTCGCCCACACTTACCAGGTAAGACTTTCATCCATTGCCATCGTTCTTACCGGATTCTCGGTACTTGTAATGTTCATCCGGTAAGGTAAATGACTTGATAAAAGCTTACCGGATAAGCGTTTGTTAAACGACTTCTAAGTATCATCATCAACGATTAGGAATACAAAAAACATCAATCCTACAACGAAATAATGTAAACTTCGAAGACATTCTTTGTAATTTTCAACCATTGATGATGATACTCAAATCAAATTATTGCCCAATCACAGCACAGGGACGATTTTTGTAATTTACTCAAAACAAATCACATCACACGGGTAAAAAATAAATCCAATCCAAATGGACCAAATCTGCCCCAAACTTGACCCACTGCCACCAGCCCATAATCACAATCGTTGCCCAACTTGCTCTAGCTCAGGTCCAAACACCCAGGTTTCGCCCACAAGGGTCCACCATTGACCCGATTGTATACAAGGCCGAATTTGCACTTTTGCCGATTTGTTTTATTTTTTTCCTTTTAAAATGAAAAATAGTGGCAAATTTACACTTACAATTACTTCAACTACTTATAGCCAGAAAATACGTCAATTAACTTCAAGTGCACATTCACAATTTCAACTTTAATTAAACTGGGTGTTGTCCCAATGTTGCATACAACAATTGTGTCCAAATCAATAAACTTTTGAAGTGACTATCTCTTGAAAAGAACTTTGGAAGTTTGGTTTGATTAATGAAATTATTGAAGGCATGTCACTGGTCTTTTGACTAAAAGTAAAGGACTTAAGGTTCTTATAAGAAAAAAATGCAATGACTTGTAGAAACTAACATCGTGAAAAGAACTCCTTCAGGTTCTTAAATAAGAATCTTGGTTCATACCATGAGATTTGTGAGATGTGACATTTTCCTTATTTTTTTATTTTATTTCTTTTACTTTATAATTATTATTAATAACAAAAAGAGATTTTTGTAAGAGCTACCGTTGTAGATATTTATATGAGTTTTTATTTTGACGAGTTGGAAGTGATGTGACATCATTAAGTGTAAAAAGAAGGTTCTTATGTTTTTATTTGAGTTTTGCAGACCCAATTGTCTTGTATCAGACCAATTTTAATATCGTGTGTGTATCTATACTATATAATGAAAATTTTAAAACGGTTATACGGTTATTGTACAATCTTTTGTACAATAACATTTATCACCCTTAATCTTTTATACAATAACATTTACTACCCTTATAATATTACATTTATCACCCTTACAATTACTTATTTAATTTATTTTATATCCCTTACTTTTTCATTTTACACCGTTATCATATTAACACAAATAATCGTATATGAACAAAAATGCGATAAAAAATACGTTCATTTTTCTACAAATTATACCATTATAATCGTCTCGTCTGACCTTCAAAATGAGCCTAATATTGAATATTTTTTAATTCAACCATACTATTAAATATCATGAATATCTACGAATTAATTTGTTTTCTATCCATACGTTTTATTTATTTTTTCACCATTAGCACATTAAAAATACATAATCGTAAAATACGTTTAATTCTTATTATAAATTATATCATTATAATTTTTTTCGTCAATAATTGTAATATAAACTAATTATTGAATATCTTTATAGGTTTAGGGTTTTATAAATTGTGATTCTTAGATTATAATTGATTGTTGATGACATATCTATAAGAAAGTAACATTAATTGTTCGTTCTTTACTTACATTTCGCTGCATTGTGCGGGTATATGTCTAGCTATATAATGAAAATTCTAAAACGGTTATACGGTTATTGTACAATCTTTTATATAATAACATTTACCACCTTTAATCTTTTGTACAATAACATTTACTACCCTTACAATGTTACATTTACCACCCTTTCAATTACTTATTTAATTTACTTTATATCCCTTACTTTTTCATTTTTCATTTTACACCGTTATCATATTAACACAAATAATCGTATATGAACAAAAATGCAATGAAAAAATACGTTCCTTTTTTTTACAAATTATACCATTATAATCATTTCGTCAATACCTTCAAAACGAGCCCAATATTGAATATTTTTTAATTTAACGTACTATTAAATATCAGAATTTATACTATATAATGAAAAAACTAAAACGGTTATTGTACAAACTTTTGTACAATTACATTTATCACCCTTACAATGTTACATTTATCACCTTTACAATTACTTATTTAATTTACTTTATATCCCTTACTTTTTCATTTTTCATTTTACATCATTATCATATTAACACAAATAATAATATATTAACAAAAATGCAATGAAAAAATACGTTCATTTTTCTACAAATTATATCATTATAAGCCTCTCTTCAATATCTTCAAAACGAACCCAATATTGAATATTTTTTAATTTAACCGTACTATTAAATATCATGAATATCTACGAAATAGTTTGTTTTTCTATTCATACGTTTTATTTTTATTTTTCCATCGTTAGCACGTTAAAAATACATAATCGTAAAATACGTTTCATTCTTATTATAAATAATATCATTATAATTTTTTTCGTCAATAATTGTAATATAAACTAATTATTGAATATCTTTATGGGTTTATGTTTCATAAGTTGTGATTCTTAGGTCATGGTTGATTATTGATGAAATGTATATAAGGAAATAACATTAATTGTTCGTTCTTTACTTACATTCCGCTGCATCGCGCGGGTATATGCCTAATATAATACTAATTGAATAAATTTTAAATCGTACGATAATTAGACTTTGACTAGATCTTCAATAATTCTTGTTTTAATCAAATTTTAACCTGCCATTTTTTTAAAAATATGTAATTGATAGCGAATGATTGGACCGAGCCTTGCAGGACCAAATTTTTTATAACCGATCCTGGACCTAGTCCCAAATGTGCATCTCTACTAATATCTTGAAATCACTTATAAACTCATTCAATTCAAATTATGTCGTATAACTTAAACAATCGAAATTAGTCCTATCATCTACTGATTTTTCTTTCTCTATTTTATCAATTGATCGAGACGTTTTAATCAACTTAACAGGTCATACATATATATTCTGAATACGTTGCCCCAATCCGTCCTTTCCACGTTCCACTTTAGCCATGAATTAGCCGATGAAACCATGTCGGTTGTTTACCCAATTCAAAATTCTAAGTCTTGCCAATTTGACAACATAGGTCCTCATCTTTTAGCAGATTAACATTTGCCCCCTACATTTCTAAGATTTCAAAACTTACACTTTAGCTCCTCTTTCAACTTTTGATTAAATGTTAGCCCGAGTTAACATTATGATATACTATAAACGTACTCGCGCAATGCAGTGAGATACATTACGATTTTAATGTTTCATTTTCTTTTTTTGTCGATTTACAGTACGATTTTAGATGACTTTGAGAAAGTGATAATGTTTTTTTATAAATTTGTTTAAGTTAGACTTAATAATATAATGTTTTTTATATAAAAAAAATTAAGTATTTTGTTAGAATTCAATGATTATCTTATATATTTTAATGACATCTAGAAAAAATAACCAATTACATATTTAATAATATAATTAAAACAAAATTATAGTAATATAATATATTAATTAATAGTGATACATGGAAAGATCTGCATAAAAGAAAGACCCTGCACATAACAAATTGGTGGGCGTTAGAAGTCTGCAGTAGTAATATATATCTTGTGATTTGATACTTATAAACTAAGAGATTTTTAAAATCTTGCATAAAATAATGGTACCTTGTTCCTAATAATTTGTATTTAAGAGTTTTTTATCCGTGATTTATAATATAGTATAGATGTATATATATATATACACATGCTGGTGTATAAACATTTTGTGGGGACCTGAACTAAAAAAGATTACCTTTCACATAACGGAGCCACCTTAGAGATAAAGAGGGACATTGTCTCCCCCTCACATTTTAATAAGAGTAAATTACATTTTTGGTCCTTTTGGTTGCCATCCATTATCAAGTTTGGTCTCTCTTTCAAACTAATTACAATTTTGGTCATTGTGGTTGTCATTTTACTTCACTTTTGGTCCCTTGGCCAACTTTACTTAAAAGGCTTAGTTAAATTAAGGGTAAATTGGTACTTTCACCTTTTCATTGTTTTTTTTTTCATTATTTATTTTATTAGAATATTTAGAAATTACAATTATAGTCCTTATGGTTTGTCATTTTACCTTTATTTTCTTTCCTACCTTTTTTTTCATTTTTTATTTTATACTCTTATTATATTAATTAATGATAATTTTAACTAACAATAAATTAAAATACGTATTTTATTTTGTAAATTATACCATTATAAAATTCTTGTAGATAACTTTAAAATAAGTTTAGTAATAAATATTTTTAAATTTTTATGCAATTTATTTGATATATATATCTGCAAATTCATCTACACTAATCCAAAAAAAACTTTTCTATTTTAAATTGTGTTTAAGAAATTTATAATTTTTTGTAGGGAAAAAATCAAAATTTATCTATGTCTATTAATTTAAAAAATGTATCGTTTATAGATATTCCATTTAATTATATGTTTTTATTAAATGTGGATGAAATAAATAAAAAAATATTACTAATTTATTTTAAAATTTAAATTTAAATTTATCATAATGAAAAATAAATAACCAATTAACAACTACGTATTTTTTTTATTTTCAAGAATCAATAGATCAGAAAGTAATGATTTACAAGGTGAAGTGCATGGTTCATGAGCCAACATTTTAGTTCAAACAAAGCAATAAGGCTCATTTGGTTTAACGTAATGTTTTCGAGAGATTTGGATTTTATGTAAGGATTTACAATTGAAAATGTTTGGAATTTTTGGGTATATGGTTCGTACTTTGGAATAAAATTTAATACAATTCTCTACATAAATTTAAGTTTATATTTTGAATATTTTTTATTATGATAAATTTTAGTTTATATTTTGATTTTTTTAATAAGTATATTATAAATTTTATTAATTGATACATATTTAAAAAACATGTAATTAATGAACTATCTAAAAATGATACATTTTTTTAATTAATAGACATAGATAAATTTTGATTTTTGTATTACATAATAAAATAGGATAATTTTCTTAAGGACAACTTAAACAGAAAGTTTTTTTGGATTAGTGGTTACGAATTTGGAGAAATATATATCAGATAATTTGCATAAAAATATTTAATATTTAATTTATTTTAAAATTATCGACAAAACTTTTATAATGGTGAAATTTACAAAATCAAATACGTATTTTTAATACATGTTTAGTTAAAAATATCATTAATTAATATAATAACGGTATAAAATGAAAAATAGAAAAAAGGTAGAAAAGAAAAGGAAAAAAAGAAAAAAAAGACAAACTACATGGACTATAATTGTAATTTACGATATAATTTAATAAAATGAAAAATAAAAAAGAAAAAGAAAAAGTAAAATGTCCAAAATGCCCTCAATTTAACTAAATTTTTTAACTTAAGTTTGTCAGCGGGACCAAAAATGAAATAAAATAGCAACCACAGTGACCAAAATTGTAATTAGTTTGAAAGAGGGACCAAACTTGATAATAGGTGTCAACCATAAGAACCAAAAATGTAATTTACTTTTTTAATAATTAAAGGGTGTTGCTAAGGCTACCCTCCTATACTTGCTAATCTCTCACATACACGACAACAACAATCCAAATATTGATTTTAAAGTATTTTAATATATATAATTACACTTTATACCATTATAATTATTTAGTTAGTTTACTTTATACCTTTTAGTTTATATTTTGCATTTTACATTTTTATCATATTAACACATATAATCGTATATTATCTAAAATACGTTAAATATTTTTTTTTTAATTTTAACAAATTATACCATTATAATCGTCTCTTCAATACCTTCGAAATAAGCCCAATATTGAATTTTTTTGATTTAATACTCTAAATATATCCACATATCGACTAATAAATTTGAAAATAAAATAAAATTGTCGACAAAATCTGAACATTTTAATGCATTTTTAAGGAATACATCACTTTTTTGGACACCAACTAAATATTGTTCATGTTTTTGTCTGCTTCATGTTTTTTAAAAGAGGGTCTGCAAATTTAATATAGGTTAATATAATTTCTATTATATGTTTATTAATTCGTGTTTTTAATTTATTTAACATGTTGTAACTTGTTAAAATGTTGATTTAAATGAATAATGGTGTATCGACGGTATTTGGATCATTTCAAAGGTATCGACGAGACGATTATAATGGTGTAACTTGTTAAAATTAAAAAGTACTCGCAAATGCAGCGAGATACAACACGATTTTAATGTTTCATTTTATTTTTTGTTTTTTTGTTACGATTTTGGATGGTTTTGAGAAAGTGATATTTTTTTTAATAAATTTGTTTAATTTATACTTAATAATATAATGTTTTTTTGTATAAAAAAATAAGTATTTTGTTAGAATTCAATGATTATCTTATATATTTTAATGACATCTAGAAAAAATAACCAATTACATATTTTATAATACTAGAAGCGTACTCGCGCAATGCAGCGAGATACAAATTGGTGGGTGTTAGAAGTCTGCAGTAGTAATATGTATCTTGTGCTTTGATACTTGTAAATTAAGAGATTTTTAAAATATTGCATAAAATTATGGTACCTGATAATTTGTATTTAAGAGTTTTTTATCCCACACAAAAGTAGATTAGATGTGTATGAAGAATATATAGAACGTACTCATACTCGTGAATATGTTGATTTAAATGAATAATCAAAGTTGAAATTTGTTGGAATAAAAAAAATACGCAATATGTTTATTATGTTTATTATCTTTATGTTAAAAACTTACGTTCGATGTGATGCATTTTCTCTTTTTTCAAAAAAAAAATCAATTAACCAAGATACAGTATATGACATATAATAATATAATCAAATAAAAAAATATTCAATATTGGGCTCATTTCGAAGGTATCGACGAAACGATTATAATGGTGTAACTTGTTAAAATTAAAAATTATTTTTTTAACGTATTTTAGTTAATATACAATTATATGTTTTAATATAATAAAAATATAAAATAAAAAATATAAAACTAAAAGGTATAAAGTAAATTAATCAAAACATTGTAGGGACCAAAAATATAATTTTGAATTCAAAAACAATAAAATAAATCGGTGTGAGGGGAGGGTGTGGGAAATTTTGCAGGGGGTAGGGAAACAATTTCCCTAATTAAAATCAATAGTCCCAAATTAATTACCCTTTTGGAACTTTGTTTGTACATATCAAAATCTATTTTTCTTCCTTTAAAAATGTCAAATTATCTAAATGTTTTAAATTAGACACATGTTGTTTTTATTGAATAAACAAAGCTTTTACGACAGTTTTCATGTATTTTTAAATGGTTTTTTCTTATATATATATATGTTCATCTACACACATCTTGTATATATTTTTATAAATATGGACATTGTTATGTTGTTTAACTTACTAATGTTTTCGAACTCCTTTATAATTAACTATTTGTAAGGACAAATATTTTATAAAAAACATATATTTTAAAAAAGTTCCTCCAACCTTGAATTATAAATTTATTTACGTTATTTATAGACCCTCCCTAAATAAATTTTCGGTCTTCGCCCCTGCTTTCACAAGCAAACTAAACATATTTTTATAACCATTAAATGAATAAATAAAATAAACCATTGTAATTAGTTGATACAAATATTACATTACATTGATAATTGTGTTATGCACCCAACTTGTCCATCATGTCACTTTTACGCTACTCGAAATGGATTAGATCAATAGTTTAGTATACACATCATTGATAAACTTTGTAATTAAGTAAATAAGTAATTATGGAAATAGCAAATATATATATATATATATATAAAAACTTTTTAAATTTAGAAATTGTAAAAATCGGTTTATGTATTATTTCGTAGATGAAACAAGTGAAAATTAAACCCGTAAAAAATTAACCAATACCATAACTTTCATTCTCACAAGAACTCAACCCTTTTGTCGTATTAGTAAGACTCAATGTAGGATCAGATATAAGAGAACTATTGAAGGTGCACATGCACCCGCTTTATCATGTCGATACACTAGAAATGTTTTTTAGAGGTCTAAAATTTTACCCATTTTTAAATGATGCGTGCTTCCTTGAATTAACAATAATATGATTGTAGTCTATTGGTATTGTGTATATGAAGTTAGAGGTTGCAAGTTCAAATTGTCTTGTCTTTGCTTTTTTATTTTCTTATAAAAGGTAAAGAAAAACTCACTTGGATGATGTATAAAACCACTTGTTTGTCATTTTTAATTAAACCATTTTCTGGATCTGTCTAAAGCTCGATGTTTTTTCTGTATCAGTTAGTTCTATGAAATCCAAATGTGAAATTTTAAAAGCTTTATACATGCAGTAATATGTTCAAACTTAAATCGTAGTATTTTTTTTTATAAAACTAGCAGTGAACCCGCGCAATGCGACGGGATGCAAAACTTAAGTAAAAGTAAGCATGACGACTGATTACAATCTCGTAACTTTAACAATCTCACAGCGCAACATCACATAGAGGTGTAAATGAGTAGAGTTGATAAAATAATATCAACCTAGAGCTCAACATGAAGTCAAATAATATTTTGAAAATGGTGTTCAAGGTAGATTGTTTTTTACAATACCGAGATCAAGCTTGATCCTCGTTTACAAACTCAAATTGAAGATCATTTTTCAAGTTAAAAAAAACATGAACAACTTAAATGTGTCCATACCCCAGAAGATGAAAACTAAGACGCAATGCAAATGATGCTTTCAATTGTAAAACAATATATACCATGTCTTTTGTTGTAAAACAATGATGAAAGCCAGTAAAACTCAAGTAAAAGTAACAATTTTATTGAATTCTTCTCAAAACTAAAAAATTATGATATTCTTTGTACATCATATTCTTCCATACAACAGAATGAAAACCTCATGAACTAAAACATGATCTTCTTTGTAATGGCTATGCATCTCTCCCCTTTTAACTTGTTGGTAGAAGCATCCTATGCTAAAAAAACAGAAGCTAAATGTGATCTCTAATTGTCTTTGTTGCAGTTGAACATACAATGATACAATAAAAAATTTCAAACAAACCACAATAACATACAGATAAAGTGAATCCCTATTATATACAAGCCTGACAATACCGATAATAAAAGCTAACCAAATGAAGCTCGCCATAAGATCAACACAACTACCCATCCTCTAAACACTTAAAATCGTCATTCCATCTTTCATTCAATTTTGAAATTCTTCCTCTGCCACAACTATCAAATGTGAGTAATATCAAATTCAACAACAACATCCAAAAATTAAGAACATTAAAATTTTCATGTAACATAACATATATGCATAAATTTTTAGTTTTTACATCTCACTTGAAGTGCAGCTTAAATGAAACCTAAAGCAATGCAACATCAATACTTTTTACAACGAAAGTAAACAGATAATATTGTTCTAAGATCATGGGGAAAGGAGTTCTATAGATAAGGAATATGAGATCTGTAGAATTAATCTTAACATCTCCATTTCTTCCTGAAAAATTAATCAATAAATTCTTGAGTGTTTCATCACAAAAAGAGTTCAAAAACCTCCATGAGCATTTCGTCTTTTGTAATCTTCAACCCTTTAAGTAAATGATAGTGTTAAATATAAGCACTTACCATAGTAAACGACCCCTAACCATCCCTAAAACACCATAAACCTAAATATGGTGCAACAGACTTGAGAGAAAAAGCGCTAAAATCCATACCTTGATACCAACAGATGCACCCAACAGTGATTTATTGATGGAAAATCCTTTAATTGATTACCAGTAGAGCCTGACCCTTTGCTCTTTCAGAACCAGCAAGATCACCAAAACTTAACTGCAAAAAAAAAAAGATTTAATCTATTAGAAAATATATGCTGACATTTATGATTTGCATAGGAATAAGAATGATTTTAAGGTGAATAGCAAAATGCAACTAAAGACATTAACCAGGTATATATATATCGTGTGAGCATAAAAATTGAGTTAACAAACTACAAATAATTTTAGCAAATAGATTATGCTTACCTTTCAGTAACTCTGATGGAATAAATCTTGCTACGATTTCCAGCAAGAGAGAAACAACGAATAAACATTTGTAATCTGACCAAAAACAAACCATGGTAGGATTTTAGGGTTATTGGTTGAAAAGAATGCTAGAGAAGGGATTTTCGATATAAACTCAAAAGTGCAGATAGGAAGAAACCAGAACAAATAAACAAAGATATGGAGTGTTTTATATATGATAACCAAAGCCCAATTACCGTGGTATTGACAAAAAGAGAGTGATAATCGATGAGGAGTGATGGATCGATGAGCAGTGAATTCTGAGCGATGGTAATTGTGAATCGACGAAGAAGAGCGTTGAATCGTCTGAGATAAGGAATCATCCATCTTGAAGAAGCGATGAGAGAAATCGTATATATAAGCCATGCTTGGAGGAGAACGAAGTGTCGTTCTTGGAGGAGGAATCGTCAGGTCGTTCTTGGAGGAGGAATCGTCAGGGCTGCATTGATAAAAGAGAAGCCTGAATCGACAATATCAAGGGTTAACGGGTTGCATTAAGGTGTTGTACTTCAGCATTGTAATGTTGTAAAGTTGAAAATTAAGTAATATGCATTAAATGGTGGTACATAAGACTAAAAAGATTGTATTTAAGCAAAGTAACCAAAATGTTTTATAAAGTAGTATAGATATTTTTGACATAAATACAAAATATTATAAAAGCATATATAAACTCTCATAGTAGGTGGTTAGTAGAAATGGGTAATGCAATAACTATATCAATGTTCAAAACAAAAATCTTGGATTACAATAATTGTTTTGATGGTGTATGATGAAATCAGATGGCATTGAACTTCATCCAAACGTCCCAAATACCACTTACATATGGTTGATTATTTGTGACTAAAGCATTTTAAATTTTTAAATACGTGATGCGAAGGTCAAAAAATTAGACTTGGAACATAATTACATTGGAAGAGACAAGCCCACATCCACTCTAAATTAGACATTTACCTTACCTATTCGTTTTCATATTACAGATTTACAAGCAAGTTAAACATTCATAACCTACATTTGGAGCTTAACCAGGATTGTTGAAACCATTTTAATTTCCGTCATATTTGAGTAATCATAGTTCTTTCTCATTTAATTAGAAATCTACAAGAAAGAATTTAAATACTTAACAAAAGACTAAACTTCCAAAAAAATAAAAAATAAAAAGATAAAGCTAACTACAATTGCATACAAATATATCTCCTAAACCGATGATTTCCAATAAACATGGCGGTTGTTGTCTCTGAAAATTAGCTATGTTCTGACAGAGTATCAGGCCATGGCTCAAAATAAAGAACAAATGCACCTAGATTCATCAAAATGAATTACCACCTCCTTGGTCAATATTTCAAGTACATGTTCAAACACGCAAATATATCAAATCACTTTTTTTTTTCAAATTTTTGCATTGAAAAAGTTGACTTGGGTCCTCATAATACATAAATCATACCCATCATACGAAAGGAAAACTATCCTATAATCAAAATGAGGAAAAGAGAAGTGTTTAAATTCCCATTACCTACTGTACACATGCTAACAAAAGATGTATGGTAGTAGTCATTATTTGTGTCCAAAATAAACATCGATGTATTAAATCCTATCCTTTCATAATGTTTATACAAAATAATGAAAATATGATTCTTACCACTTGCCCACCTCTACTTCTGGCCATCACTTCTGCCTTCATAACAATACTCCCAGAGATTAGAGATTAAAGAATGTTAGTTTGCTCTTGTTGTCAAAAATTACAAAAACAAATTTTTTTGGATGGTTACTACTGCTTTAGGATTCAAGATTAAAAGCCTACAATATACTCACGTTCGATCTTCCAGGGTATGCTAGCTTTACGATTAAAAGCCTACAATAATGTCACAAAGTCCTTGAAGTTCGAACCATCCATTATCTTAAGCAATCTCAGTGAAAAAACACAAAGCAAGAGTAGGAATTCCATCAAACAGTTTCTAGAAAACCCAAATAAATCATAACATCAACACAAAATATAGAGTTTCAAACACCCCAAGATCGAACCAGAAATAAGTAAAATAGGTAGAAATCAAACCTCCATTGGCGACAAATCAAGGAGAGATCGATCCAACCGGGGCCAAAGCGAACCACGGAGAACTGGATTCACGGAGACGTGTTACAGGGAGAAGATATCGCTCGGCACACAAATGGAGAACTGGATTCACGGAGACATTGTTCAAAATTAAAGTAACATACCTTGTGGTCGATTCTGGAGATGAATACCATTTCTAGGACTGAAAATGAATCAAATACCATCTAGGGTTGAAGATGAATCGAATATATTACACAACAAAGTCGCAATGCAATATAATGGAAGGTCGTGCCTAGAAAATCACAGCTTAATCTGAAATAGAAGTAAATAAGGAATTGGAAAAGTAAACCAAAGAAATCCAATCTCATGAAACCTTAATCAATCGTGAATATAAACTTGAAAGAACCTAAAACCATCAGAAGACTTAAACCCAGATCATAAAAAAAATCAAATCAAAAGAACACATGAAAATAAAGAGAATCGAGTTTCACTCACCTGTTTATCCGTAATGTTTATCCACGGGATGACTGGATGAGGCAAAGTCGTTGGGCAATTGTGATTGTAGAAGACGAAAGGGGGGAGCAATCGTGATTATTGAAGAGAAGGGAGAAATTTTGAATTTGTTCATAGAGAGAAGGAGATTTTTGAAATGAATAGATGTGGAGCGGTACTGTGAGTGATGTGGAGAGGAGGAAAGAACTTAATTCAAGGAGGGAAACCGAGGAGACATAACTTGTTTGAGAAGATAAATCTCGGAAATCAAAGTAATGCAAAAGGTGGACCACTTGTACATCATGCTCTATATGTTATAATCTAGAGATTTTAAATTTTCATGCATTGAACAAGAGTACTTAGTGCTTTGTGAGGTAGTAAAGTTGAAAATTAAGTAAATATGCAATAAGTAGTGGTACAATAGGCTTAAAAAGTTGTTTTTAAGAAAAGCAAGCCAAATGCTTTATAAAGTAGTATAGATATGTACCAGATACATGATAATACAATAAATATTTCATTTGAATATGTTTGTTTTAGAGTTTTTTTTTAATATATAAAATAGTACATGATAAAATAATATTTAGATAGTATATAAAGCAATATACAAAACAAACCATTTGAGTTGTAAATTACGCTGTAAGCATATAGGGTCTCCTTCTTTTGTTAACCAATGATTTTGTGTTAACCATTTTAAATCAATAGGATTTCAAATATTTTTTTGGTTTTAATAATTGTAACCGTTTTTAGTAAGGGTAAGTTAGGAATTTTAAAATTTAAACTTATCTAATAATAATAATAATAATAATAATAATAATAATAATATATTATATCATATTCAACCGTTCAATTATTTAAGGGATTGATTAGTTTTATTTCAATTACTTATCCCAATCTTCATATTATTCAAAAATATTTTGTTTTTTTTTTAAATCTTGAAACCCATATCTTCTTCCAATAATCTTGGGTTTGTTTTCTTTTTTTAAATTTATAAACTGCGTCTTCTTCCTATAATGTGTTCAATAATCGTCTCATATATGTAATCACCAAGTTCACTTATGCACATTAATAGGTATACAATTATCTTCATATATGCACACCAAACATTTTGCATATATGCACATAGCAAATTACATAATCAAATCCTTATTTTTCTTATATTCAATATCTAAACCTTAATGTGTTCAATAATGATATCAAATACGCAATCACCAAGTGCATTTATGCACATTAATGGGCATATAAGCTTCATATATGCATACCAAACATTTTGCATATATGCACATAGCAAATTACGTATTCAAATCCTTATTTTTCTTATATTTAAAATCTAAACCCTAATGTGTTCAATAATCGTCTCATATACGCAATCACCAAGTGCATTTATGCACATTAATGGGCATACAATCTTCATATATGCACACCAAACATTTTGCATATATGCACATAACAAATTACATATATGAACAAAAAACCATAAACTCACCCTTCAAAAATATTCACATATACGGAAAAAGAAAAAAAAACATAAACCCTCCATTGTAAAATATTCACATATATGAACAAAATAGTGTAAAATATCAAAAATATTCATACATTTAGTAACCCTTCATCACCGAAATAGAACAATAATGTAATAAGTTCTCTGTAACCCATTAAGTTCATAAAAACCCCAAATATTGTGAAAATTATCTTCTCTGTGTTCAATATGTTCAACTCCACCACTGGCAACAACTTTTTCAAGCTTTCGTTGTTCCACTAATTTGACATCCACGACCGTATCCATGGTGTTTTTGAAGTTGGAAAAGGAGGTTTTCAACGCAATCCTTTCACTTTTTTTGCAAATTGAACAAAGAATCAACAATGAATTTGTGCACTACAAATCGACTTTTAAACCCTATAATTTGTGAAATTTACCTCTAATTAAGTTGTACCCGCCTCCGATTTGCGTCATTTCTTGATCAATTTCACTTTAATAGATCGATATAATCAGATTCCCTAAATTGATTTGAAGATCTTGTGTCGATCATGCATCCGAAGGAGTATGAATCAGAAAACGCTTCTGGAAATCCCGTGAAACAAGCGATTTCCCTATTAAGTTAACTATCCCCTTTAGGCAAAAAGACGGTTATACCCCTCTTCATATATGAATAATGTTTATTTATCCATTTTTACCATTTAATTAATAAAAAGGTAATAGTTTTAATCTTAGCCATTGATTGTAAAAATGGATCGATGATCCAGATTGGTTAACAAAGTTAACACTAAATCATTGGTTAACAAAAGAATGGCCCTCGGTAGCAAATTTACAAAGAAAACATAAGATAATGAACCGTTGATGGTCATACATCAATGCAATAGTTTCTTAAATATTATAAGAAAACTATATATCATCGAACATGATAGTGCAATATTGCAATGATTTAGAATAGACAACTCAACTATCGAGTACAATTTTCTCGTTCAGATCTCGACATTTCTTTTTACTAATTGAATTTTCGATTTACAAGTTATATATCAAAACAACTTTGAAGTAAATTCTAAGCATTTATGTAGTTCTTTTTTTTTTTTTTCTAAAATGAAATTTGAGTATATATGCATAATGGACATCATTAAAAAAAATAGACAACTTTTTAAAAATATATCATTTTGATTAAAAATTAAAGTTTTGTGATTAATTTATATATTTTCTTGTCGAACTCAACGTCCTATTTAAGAATAAAAATTTCGGGCTCAAATGAAATTAAATGTTTGAAATCCCAGCTTCTTCTTGCTTCAACAACACCACTGAAGTTTACTAGTTTCCAAAGAATATCAACACATAATTTATGGTTGTCTTTTCAGTTGTAAAACATTTCAGGTTTTAATTCCATTCTTGATGGGGATTATTTATTTGTTGCTTTTTGCATTATTTCTTATGTGTAAATGCTAGATAAATAGGAAAAGAAAAAAAATAGTTTGGGAGAATTATTTCGGCGATGATGATGAAGGGGCGGATGAACTTTGTAAAGTGCTGACTGCTGAGCAAGATGTGTGTGAACGGTGTTGCCTATATCTACTAGGAACCAAAAAGTTTAGAAAAACTCAACCAACTTTTTCATTTTAAATGATTAAAGGGTCGTTTACCAAATACTTACCCGATAAGATCTTACCAAGTCACTTACTTTACCGAATTAATATTACAAGTATCAAGAATCTTACCCGATAAGAGCAATGGCAAGGTCCAATAGTCTTACTCGGTAAGTGAGGGCGACAACTCTTACCGGATAAGCACTTACCTGGTAAATTGTCGCATACGATGCCGTTTAAATGAAATAAAATCTTACGCGAGAAAGTAAGTGGAAGTGTTAATTTTTTAACAGTAAGCACTTACCGGGTAAACGGCCCCTAAGAGCATCTCCAACAACTTCCCCAAAATTTCTCCAAAATGGAGAACCAAAAGTCAAAATCCCCAAAAAAATTTACAACCATCTCCAACAGCTTCCCCAAAATTTCTCCAAAATGGAGATCCAAAAGTCAAAATCTCCAAAAAAATTTACAATCATCTCCAACAGCTTCCCCATTTTGGAGATAAATCATTGATTATATTATTAAAATATTCTATATATTTAATAAAATATTATTTATCTCACCTAAACAATTCATTTCAAAGTTTATCATTGGTGGAATGTAATAAAAAATAATTTTTCTCTCTTAGTAAGAGCATCTCCAACAGCTTCTCCAAAATGGAGAAAATAGAGATTTTAGGCATTTTTGTGCTCCAACAAATTCTCCAAATCTTTCTCCAAAATGGAGAAAGTAGGAGAGATAGTGTAATTTTCTCCAAATATGGAGAACTCTCCAAAATCTCAAAAAATGATTATAATAAGAGAGAAATTTTTTTATTATATTCTACCAATAAGATTTCTTCAAATGAGATGAGTATGAGAGATAAATAATATTTTATTAGATTTATACAATATTTTAATATTATAAGTAATTATTTCATCTCCAAAATGGAGAATCTGTTGGAGATAGATGTAAATTTTTATGTAGATTTTGACTTTTAATTCTCCATTTTGGAGAAATTTTGAAGATGTTGTTGGAGATGCTCTAATCATTTTTGGGGATATCTCCAAATTTGGAGAAAAAAAATATTCTATCTCCTATTTTCTCCAAAATCTCCATTTTGGAGAAAGTTTTGGGAAGCTGTTGGAACTCATTTTACACCAAAAATCTTTATTTTCTCCAAAATGGAGAAGCTGTTGGAGATGCTCTAAGTCTCTAAACTATTTTTTTGAATAAAAAACACATTAAACTTTCTCATTTTAATGATTAAGTCTCTAAATTTTTTTTTTTGAATAAATAAATTATCAAACTTTTAAAAATTGATTTTACATCATACCCAAAAAAACTATCTAAAACCGGCTAGGAAGGTTTTAACATTAAAAAAAACCTATATCGGTTTTATCATTCCCAAACCCTACGTCATTCAAACCCTCGGCGCCTCAACGACGTCCGTTCTCTATCATCGTTATTGGCCCCTGTCGTCAATCTCCTTCTTTTTTATCTTTTGTTTCCCGTTTATCCATCGTTTTTATATTTATACGTGTTGCATTCAATTGTTGTAAAATGTTGAGAATTAAAAGACAAAAAAATCTCAGAAAGTGGAAGATATATCAATTTAGTATTTACTATATCAATTTGAAAGAAAGATGGGTTGGTAATTTGGGTAAATGTGGCTTTGCGGGCTTTTTAATAGGCTTTGAGGGAACTTTCTTTCTGGAAATATAGGTAAGGCAATGAGTGCAGACCATACACACGTGTCCGTCACGTGGAACCTCATCACCAGACAGCTACTTGCAGTGATTGCGGGTGCAGCTTCTTTTTCTTTTTATTTATTTAATACACTTTTTTTCCCTTTAACTTAAATATTTTATTATTTAATCTATACTATATTATAAAACAGAAATAAAAAACTTTTACATACAAAGTATCATTATTTTATGTAATATTTTAAAAATCTCTTAATTTACAAGTATCAAAGCACATGATACATATTACTACTACAGACTTTTAACACCCACCAATTTGGTATGTGCAGAGTCTTCCTTTTATGCAGATATTTTCATGTATCACTATTAATTAATATATTATATTACTATAAATTTATTTTAATTATATTATTAAATATGTAATTGATTATTTTTTCTAAATGTCATTAAAATATATAAGATAATCATTGAATTATGACAAAGTACTTAATTTTTTTATATAAAAAACATTATATTATTAAGCCTAAATTAAACAAATTTATAAAAAAAACATTATCAATTTCTCAAATCCATCCAAAATCGTACTGTAAATCGACAAAAAAATGAAATGAAACATTAAAATCGTGATGTATCTCGCTGTATTGTGCGAGTACGTTTCTAGTATAAAATAATAGGTTTTAAATCATGAATTAAGATAAATTAATTCTCATTTAGAAAAAAAAATTAAAATAGTAATTATTTACATTTTATTTGTTGATCTTCGCCTTCTAGAAATAAGGGAGCGTTTCAAATCTTAAAAATATTCTAAATTTTTAAGTATTCAATTGTGATGAGTGGTATTTTTATTTTATATTGGTGAATTCTAAACATACCCCCTCCTATAGAGAGTATGTGAGTGAGGTAGGAAGGGTATGTGAGAGATATAGGTGGGGGTATGTGAGTGATTGTGAGTGAGGAGGGGATAGGAATAACAATGCCCTTTATATTACAACTTTAATACCTTTTCATAGTTTAATGCTTACAACTCAAATTAAAATATATCACACTTTATATATTTTTAAAATAATAATTTTTTGAATCTTGATACTAAAATGATCGTGTAAATATAAAACGTAAAATAACAATTTGATTTACCTATGAAGAAAACAAATGCATTGGAAGCAAACAAAAATGATTGAAAAATATATTCATAAATAATTCGAAAGAGTTCATTAGCATCCATAAAAAAAAGTTACATTTTTGATAAACTCAACTTCAACAAGTTGTTGATTTTTTTTTTCAACTGCATGCTTTCGTAGTCGGTTGCTTTGCCAAGGGATTAGTCTGGGCCATAGGCCCAGGACACCCTTTACAAAAAAAAAAAAACAAGTTGTTGATTTTGTTATTGTTGGTGAACTAAACTTTTCAATCTCAATAAATAGAAAAGTATTTGATTAAACACAAAGAATGAAGGGTACCAAACGTATTTCAAAAAACATGGATATTTATAGTTATTATAATTTGTTAGTTTTTATTTGAAATTTGTTAAAATTTACAAGATAAGAGTTTTTTTTGAAACAATATATGGTATTTTGCTCTAACATATTGTTTATATTATTTTCTAAAATAAAGAAAATAAGATAAAACTCTAAGTTTATAGTATTTTTTAAAACTTGATATGAGGAGTAAGAAATAAAAAACATTATTCAAAAAGAATAACAATGATATTGAGTTATTATTATTTTAATATAAAGTTTTTTTTTCTTTCTAAAAGTGTATTGGGATGACAAAATTATAAAACATATTTATAATTTAGTTAATGTTGAAACTAGAGTTGAATGTAATTGTCTTTAGAGATTTTAACCTTTTGTTTTCTATTATAGAAAAAAATTAGATAAGCTATTGGAAATGTTTTAAAGTACTACTAAAATATAATTTAATAGACAATTATCGCATTTGTTATTTTTTATTAAATTTAATGCATCCAACAACTATATTAAAATAGGTATTATTTGCCAGTTTTAAAGCTTTTTTTTACTTGATATATTACGTCCCAAAATAGAAAAAAGAAGAGAGACGATGTTAAAATCGAATAAAAATCTCATTTCCCAAATTCCTATATCTCATTCGTGTCCGACGAATGAAATTAAAACATATAAGATTTTATTTATATTTTATTTTATTTAATTCAAGTTTATATTCTCTCTCAATGGTGTGTATTAATGTGATTGGTGGACATGATAATTTGGGACTCGTTTTAATCTTCTAATTTAGAGTAAAATACAGAAATAAAATTCTTAATTTTTTATACATTAAAATTAAATGTTTAAGATAAGAAATAATATTAAAATTTTGAGATAGAATAACTATTAAAATTAAATGTAACTTTTAGATATTAAAAAAAAACAGAATAACCATTGAAAATGTTCTAAGACGTGTAAAATCAAAGTTTTGATTATTCATAAACGTGTGTTTGTGGTCCAACATTTTGAATCGAATTTTCATTGCTTTACTCCTGGAAATAAAAAATCGACAGGTTCGTAAATAATAATAATGTATAAAATTTTAAATATGTAAAAAGCATTTTTCGTCGGCGGCCGGAGTCTGTCCCACGCGTCTCAACTATTCGTTTGCTCCCACCACCACCCTATTACAAAACAAATATAATCAATCAATTACATAAGCCACAAGTGAAATTTTTGGAAGAGTTCAAACAAATCAACTTTTTAACAACTTTATTATATATTTGTTTCATACAAACTTTTTGTTGCAAAAAAGTTAAAACAAACTCCTTCTTTTTTCATTATCAAGATATTATTTGGAACTCAATAATTAAGAGATCAAGTACAATGCGTTAAAAATTAATCATTTTAAGACGTTTGTTTTTTAAGAGGTCTGAAGTCTTATTTCACTTCTGATTAATAACAAGTGGTGCTAAATTCTGAAATTTGAATCAATAAGACTGATTGTTTTTTAACATTTGGAGGCGTCTTGAGATAAATGAAATCATATGAACTGAGGTAGCAATAAGAGGTTTTAAGAACTTAGCTCATCACTTCTTATTTCAGATGCATTTAAGAGTTAAGAGATTTTGAAAACTAGAAAAAAAAAACAGTCTGAATGTAAAAAAGTCTAAACGATTCAGACTTAAGAATCATTAAGAAGTTTTTTTCATAAAAACAAACAACCCATTATACTAAATAGAAATTTTGAAAATTTTAGAGGATATTTTTGCTCTAATAGATATGTTATAAATAGAGAAAAGAAGAGAGAGTGTAAAATCTCAAAATTTGAAGAAATATCTAAAACTACGTATTTTAGAGGGATAAATAATATTTAATTTATTCTCACAAATAAAAAAATTAAATGTTTATGAGAGATAAATAATCTTTTGTAAAATGTAATAAATATTTCGATAATATATTTAATGTTATAATCTTTATAAATAAGGTAGTTGATGGAGTTTGATGAAATTTTTTTATAGATATTTTGATTTTTCAAACTGTATTTTAAAAAAATTATAAAATATTTGTTGTTGGAGATATTCCAAGAAAAAATTAAAAGATTAATAAGCAAAGTTTTACATTATTTATTGCGAATCAAAGCATAAAAATGAGTGGAATGACATATTAAATAAAAATATCAAGAGGGATTGATAGTCCTAGATCAAGAATTCAAGATGAAAAAATTAATGATAGCTAATTGGTTTGGTTTATGATATACAAAGTTGTTATATAGAAGTAGGTTCCTTTTGAAACCTTTTTTTTATAGAGAAACAGTGAATTAACGAGTGTGCGTCATATCTAAAGTAACGGGGTCGGTTTGTTAGGATGTTTAAAAAAATTGTCGGATCATTCAAACCGGTCGAACTATATTAAATCGGACTATTTTTAGCAGTTTAAGTGGTCTGACGATCCGGTTTGATCTAAAGAATAGTCAAACCGTTTGGTCCAGTCCAATATACGGTTTGAACATTTTTTGAGCGATTTAGACTGAATCAACTGCCAAAATACACATGTATTTTTATATTTAACTTTCATGTTGTATTTTCTACTTTTATGACCCAATAAAAAAATGTTCGCCTTAAACATTAAGATTTTTAGTTTTATATTCTCAGTTGTATATGTTACCTAAATCGGAAAAATTCCGAAATCCGTCAAAAAATCAAAATCCAAAATTCCAAATTGTTTTTTGACTTGCTTAATGTTTGTCTAAAAATCAAACTATTGGTGGTGGACTTATTTAACTTTGTTTCAACTTGATCAATGTTTTTTTAATTTTGCAGATAGATGTTTTTTATAGTTCGGCAAAATATATTTTTTAATAATGTTATATTGGTAGAAAATTCAATTTGGAAAGAGACGCTATGTTTATTTTTTTAGTTTAAAGCTTATAGTAGGCCTAAACCGCCAAAATTGATGAAACCAAACCGCCTTTTTTTGTGGTTCGATTTGATCGGGTTGGTTATTTGTTGCCAAACCACTAGGTTTGGAAACTTTCTAAACCATCATTGTAGTTTGGTTTGTGTTATAAAGAGTAAAACCATTCAAACTGGACCGTGAACGCCTCTAGAATTGACCCTAGTCAAAACTTAAAAAGAAAATATGGATTTTAGATTAATGAATTATTACCCTCCACAAGGGTTTAGTTCCATTTTTTAAAAACTCGTATAGTTTTTATCGGACCCCCAAAACAAAAGAAATAAACTTATACCAATATCTTGTGTATTGGTTTTGTTAAATCCAACTCAATATCAGTCACTGCAATATTTAGTTCTTTTGTATGGTTTTCTTAAATCCATTTGAATATGTTGTTATTATAAACCAACTTATCATATGTTAATTACTCACAAAGTCTCAAACCATTTATCCATAAGTAACATATGTAAAATAATGGTATAATTTGTCATTCGGTTTAACCGAAGTATTAAAAAATTACTGAAAATGTATCGTTAACCCGAAAACCAAATAACCTAAAACCATTTTGGTTGGGTTATTCCGTCCTAAAA
Source organism: Arctium minus (assembly GCA_954870635.1). Taxonomy (NCBI): domain Eukaryota; kingdom Viridiplantae; phylum Streptophyta; class Magnoliopsida; order Asterales; family Asteraceae; genus Arctium; species Arctium minus. The sequence goes on along the minus strand of OX941083.1, from coordinate 114,597,170 downwards.
ATTTTCAACACTCCTAAAACTAGGGGTGTTCATCGGTTGACATCCAATGGATGTGAGGGGAACCGAACCGATCCAATCATTCATTGGATGTTGAATTTTTCCAATCCAATGAATTATTAGATCGGTTCGGTTCCATCAATTGGATGTTCTTATTGGATATCCATTGGATCGGATTGGATCCATCCGACATCCAATGGATGATCAGATCGGATCCATCCAACGTGTTAATTTAATGCAATGTTCTAATTAATTACTTTTAGTTCGTGTTAAAACCAACATAAGTGAGACTAAAAATTCAAAAACCAACACAAAACAATTTTAGATTTAAGCAAATTGCAAAAAAAATAATAAGATAATAGTTGGATGGAAAACTGGATGATAATCGGATGAGTAATTGGATGTTGGTCGGTTCGGTTCGGTCGGTTTTGGTCGGTTCTGAACTGCCATCCAAGAACCGACCGATCCAAATTGGATGTTGAGATTTTCAATCCGATCCGATCCAATTACAATTGGATATTCAATTATGGTCGATCGATTCTAATTAAATCGGTCGGTTCCTATTAAATCAGTTGAATTTTTGCACACCCTACCTAAAACTGACCCCTATCACTTAAATTTCTAGATCTATCATTGGTGACGTGTCTATATTCATAATACTATGGACAGGAAATGTCAAGCTCATGGTGTTTTGCCGTTTTCTTGATGAAAGTGAAGTTTCTAACGGACTAAACGGAGGGTTGAAGGTGATTACACGCGCCTAAATGCGAGAGTGGGAGTTGGAAACCTTTTGTGATCGTCCCTTTTAGCGGGTGAGAAGAAAAGGAAAGAGTCATTTTAGGGAATAATTCCCGCTTTACTCTCTCTTTCTCTAACACACACTTCACGGTGTTTCACTGTGTGTTTCTTTGTTTTATTTATTTATTAATTATTATTATTAATTAAATTTTATTGGTATGTCCCCCACGACTTGAAGGCTGAAGCCGGTGTTGGAGTGTTGTTATCACCACTCGTTCTCCCCACCAATTCTCCCCCATTTCATCCTTCCTTCTCCAATTCTTCATCTTCATATTCAAATTCTTGCCACAAAATTTCATCCCTAATTTCAATGCAGATCAATATGAGGATTTGGATTGATTAGATGCTTTTGTTTTATTTATTTATTTTGATTTCTTATGGCCAACTCAATCATATTGGGGAATGTAAGAATGTTCTTTCCTTAATCTTCTATCCACTTCTTATAACCGACCCACATCCACACACACAAGATTGTGTTTAATTTAATCAATTTAATTGTCATATACGAAGTGTTTGTCTCTGGGTGTGATTCAATTTTTGATTTTTTTTTGTTGGGATTTTGGTATAATGGGCTGCGCTTCATCAAAACAACGACCGGTTTGCCGGAATTGCAGAGGGCCATGTGCTCCGATCACTCGGAGCTATTCAATGCACGTCCACCACCCTCCTCAGACCGACGGCGACAGCTACCACGTCGTTGCTCTTACATCCACTACCCTCGGATACCTTCAGCTCGATCCATCTAACTCCAATGAGGTTCGCGGAGTGAAAAATCCAGGCGTCGTTCAGATTCGTCCAGAACCTGTTCGACGAAATGCCCATGAGAAGGACAGCAAGGAATTTGCAGTTGGGGTGATTGATGCCAAGACATGGTCGAAGATGATCGAGGAAAAGATCCCCAAATTCGTTCCGAGAACACCCATCAGAACGCCTCCCGGTGAGCCGGAAACGATCAACGCCTGGGAATTGATGGAGGGTTTGGATGATACAAGCCCACTTCGACCAAAATCTGCCACCAATCACATCCGTAGCTTCTCCTTTCATGTTAATCCCAATTCATTCACATCCCCCCTCGATGAATCTGATCGGCAAACTAAAATTTCCGACAAACCATTATGTCTACAAACAACAGAGAACAACTCCGATTCAAATTCCGTTTTCAATTCAAACGATACATCAATTGGATCGGATTTTGACACCGAGGTAATTACTGCATTCCGGAAATCATTAGAGTTGTTACCGCCGGCGAACCCATTTCACCTGAAGCCCTTAGTCAACGGGAACGAGCCGGCGTCGGACGGCGGCTATGGTGATGATGATCAATTGGACATAACGAATATCAAGAAATCTTTACAAAACGGGTTTGTCAGTGATGGTAAAAACGAAAGCCCTCCACGTGTCAAAGAGAGATTGGTTTTGTACTTCACAAGTTTACGGGGAGTTAGGAAGACGTACGAGGATTGCTGCCACGTCAGAAGCATTCTGACGACCACCGGAGTCCGAATGGACGAGCGGGACGTATCGATGCATTCGGGTTTCAAGGAGGAATTGAAAGAGTTATTGGGTGGTTTTATTGGTGGTGGATTGCCTAAGGTTTTTATTGGGAGCAAATGTATCGGTGGTGCTACGGAAATCCGGCGATTGCACGAAGATGGGGAGCTTGAGAAGGTGTTGGAAGGTTGTGAAATGGTAGATGTTGGCGGTGGTGGTGGCGGAGGTGGTGGTGGTGGTTGCGAGGCTTGTGGTGATATAAGATTTGTGCCATGTGAGACTTGTTCGGGTAGTTGTAAAATTTACTATGAAGATGAGTTTGATGATGAGGAAAAAGAAGAGAGTGATTATGGGTTTCAAAGATGTCCTGATTGCAATGAAAATGGACTCATAAGGTGTCCAATTTGTTGCGATTAATTTTTTCGTTATCGATACTGTTTTTTTTCCCGTATATTTTGGATTGTATAGTGGACGGGTTCTTTTCTCTTTTCCTCGAGAAAATTATCTTGATCAATAGATTTATAACGATTACTTGACATTGAGCTTTTTTTTGGTTCCATCTTATTTGTGATTAAGATTGTGAGTTTTAGGTTCATTTGGTGAATGATGAAGGATTTCGCACATAATGGTTAAGATTTAAAAGGTTTTGTATAACTTAATAAAGATTGAAAATAATTGTTTGGTATATATTTTGAATGGATGATCTGAATAACTGGAAATTAACATATAACTCTTTGTACAGTTTAATGTAAATGAAATATTTTTCATACCCAAAAAATACACTCCAAAAATCAAAATTGTAAAATCTTGGACTCCTATGTCCCCAAATAGGTGAACCAAATCAAAATGAAATTTGATCTTGTATCACAATAATAGAGAGACATCTCACCTTCAACCTATATTTGATGTTTTGCTCTTCTTATTTATTGTTAAACTTTTTTTATTGTATTCAACACATGTCACTGTAAATTACGGACAATATTTAATGTTTTGGCACCAAAGTTTCATGTCCTAGACGAGTGTACGAGAACATGTGTATAGTCTTGGTTGAGCAAAATAACCTTTGACTTATTTTACCTCCATTTATTGCATTTGTGTTTGATGATCATCAAATATTTAAGGGATTTGTTTTAGATGAGCCATAAGTGGTCTAATTTGGGACCACAAGGGTAGTAGCATAGTGGTTTAGGCTCTGGGGATGTCATGGAATATCCATATGCCTTGGGTTCGATTCCAGATGTACACAACATTGTGGCCATTAAGCTAATCGGAGATGAGGTCTATAGTGGCAGTTTGCTAAGATTAGTCTATACATAGTTTGGAACACCCTAAAAAAGGTCTAATTCGGTGTGGTTTGTGACCCATCGAGATGGGACTTGACCTATTCTAGGTGTATGACCATCCTATGTTATTGTATGTTGTTCTCGACTTTAGATTGTCAAGAATTTATCACATTAAATTAAAACAGCAAAAGGTCTTTTTTAATATTTTATCTAAAGTTGGGTTTAACCTAAATTTAATAGGGCATTGTTGTCAATATATTAGTTTTCTATTGGTGGTATTCTTGTGTCGATTATATTATATCAAAATTAAGAATTAAAAAAATAATAGTAAAGAAAATTTTGATTTTTTCATAGGAGTAATAAAAAGATATGAGTAGGTATCAACCCTAAAAAGAGAAGTTGGTGGTGGATAATTATTAATTAAAATAAATAAAATTTAATGGGTAATAATTAGAAATACCGAAAACCATGAAAGCAGGTAAGGTGGGAATTTTGTTAATAAAATAACGGAAGAGGTGGTTTGAAAAAGTGGGGAATTGTTAAATTATTTAATTCAAAACACAAATATTATAAATTGTTCTGATGTGAAGTGGTTATTTCAAATAACAGAGATTTGATTCATTTATAAATTTGGTTTATGTAGTTTTGATATTACAAAACAACTATCATGGTGTATGAAAACGTATGAATTTAGTTCTTTCTTTTAGCGGTCGTTAAAAAGTTATGTTAAATGAAGGGGATCTTCTTCATTTTATTGATCCTTTTTTCTTTACCTAATCAAAGATTTTGTGACTTTGGTCTATCTGGTTTTTGATTGAATAAAAGACAAAAATAATCGATAAAATGATGAAAATACTTTTTATCTAACGGAATTTTTAACGGTCGTTAAAAAGAGGAAACAAATACTGACGTTTTACAAACCACGATAGTATCTTATAATTTTAAAACTGTGTGGACAAAAAATATTATTTTTGATAACCATAGTTTTACTCTATAAATTAAATAAATATAAAACTAAAAGGAGTGGTAGACCTTAAATGCTTGAGCCTAAAGACTAATGTCGTTTGACCAACAAAAGTTCCATTACCAATCAAGAACGCGTTTTGTGTTGCAAATTTAATGTTGATTATATATTTTAATTCCAAAAGTTATTACATAATTTTAAAATATTAAAGATTTGATTAATGGACGCGACTGAATTGACCGTTTCATCCCGTTTGTTTAAAAAAGTATTGATCAAAATCAAAATTTATTATTAATATTAGAGGTGTAAAATTGAAAAAAAAGTAAGTTCAAAATAATTGTTACACAAATTAAATTCCGCCAATACATATTTAAGTGTTACAACATTTTAAATTAATTTAGTACAACAATAGGATTAGTTATTTGATAATACTTTTTATATTATTATATTTATGTGGTTTGAAATTAAAACTAAACAAATTAATTATCGATGGATCAAGCGGACCCAACTATTAAATTGATCAATTCTAGCTTCTTATACAATCCGTCTAACAAGTCCATTATGCTACCTACAGACGTGATCACAAACTTGGTGGAAGTCGTCCAAATTCACAAATGAATACAAAATAGACAATGATAAACGATAAATTGGAGTGTTAAAATATAAGACGAAGGATCATATGAGAATAATAGTTAAAGTAAAAATGATATGAACTCTTGATCACTTTTAATCTAAAAACTACATATGAATTATGCTTGATATGAGGTTTGATCTGGTGCATCTCATCCCAGTATGCAACCAATGGTGGAGATCTCTTTTTACATTTTTCAACGTAATTTTCATTCTCATCGGAATTCAACCCTAAAAAATAATAGGTAATTTTTGTGTTATATATATTATTGTTAATTCAAATAATTTGTGTGATTCATATGAATATTAATTTTTTTAAGTGTTCATAATGATTTCTTTTAATATGATGACTTTGTTAGAAAATAATATGAGGATAAGCATGTAAACAAATACATTCTATTAGACCCTTTCCTTATTAGTTTCTTCTCGTATACATGAATATTGAATTCCTCTTTTGTTTTTTTTCATTTCTATTGCTATGAACGGACTTAATGATCTCTTCAACAAAGTACTTAAATGATGAATGTTAGAGTTATAAAAGTGAGTTGAACTCATGTATATAGTGACAATATTATCATCTAAATGTCTTTTTAGGGATAAAAACAGACTGTGACAATTTAAAACTCGATATAATGTCATTAACAATTTAGTCATTCATCAAATATGTAACAACCCAAAATCCAAATATAACATATGCAATAAAATATCCCAAAACGGGGCCTAATACATTTCATTTCAAATCCCGAGTTTACAAAATTTGGCAGCGGATACATATTACCACAATCGAGAATCTATCTAAGGGGCTGTTTACCAAATTTTTCATTAAGTCCTATATGGATAAATGTGTCTGTCTGGATAAATTGATGTTGGTGTTTACTTTTTTATCTGAATTAACAGTCTGAATAACAGAAATGACCAATTTACCCTTGAATATGAATTATAAGTTATTTTATAAGCAGCAAAGTTCGAACACAATAATCGAAAGGTATATTCATAAATTCATTGATACAATAATCGAAAGGTACATAGATACACACCATAGATACATAGATACAAACCAATAATCGAGAGCAATCAACATTAATCGACATAAATCAACACAATCAACATAAAGCAACAACAATCAAGAGGAGTTGTAACAATAATCAAAATCTATCAACATACATCGAGAAGACTGAACAACATGAAAAAAATCAAGAACCTAGCTTGGTAAACAACATACATCGAGAAACACCTGGTTGACAATGGAGGACCGGGGGAGAAAAAACCCCTTAAAAACTATGATTTAAATCAAATTAATTCACCAATGTCAAGTACAAAACCAAAATTAAACCCTAAATCAAATCAAAATCTTAAGTAAAAAACCTAAATCAAACCCTATAAATTAACTATATAAAACAAAAGAAATCGACGAGGGGGAGAGGTTCTGTCGACAAGGAACCGACGAGAGGCATATCATGGCAAGAAACCGACAAGAAGCATATATCAGAGATTTGGGGGAAAGCTGATCTTGCCTGGTCGCCGGCTCAGCTTCTCGCCTGCGATGAACAACGGTGGGGGGAGGTGATAGATGAGGGAGGCGGCTGAAGGAGGGAACGATGGAAGTCGCCGGCTCACACACTCGTCGACGATGAACAACAGGGGGGGGGGAGGCGATGGATGAGGGAACGATGGAAGTGTGAGGGATTATTAATAAATTTTATTTTTTATTAAGGGTAGAAATGTCCAACTTTTGTCTTAATGGGGACAACACCTCCATTCCCTACTGTGCGAATAAGCCGATTTTGTCTGTGCGAATAAGCCACAAGTAAACAACTCAAACGTCTGCGCGAATAAGACATTTTTTTCATTAAGCCCATTAAGCCACAAATAAACACCCCCTAACAATAATATTCAGGGCCGTCTCAAGCTTTTTGGAGGCCCTGTTACACTTGTATCAAAAATACGAGTCGATTGGAACACAACATATAACAAATAAAAGTTAAATAGAAAAGTTTGTATTATATTGAAAGTCTTACAAATGAAAATAACCAAAAAGTTTAAAAAGACAAAGAAACATGTCAATTTCACTTAAATAGAATCATTCTCTTAACATTCTTCGAAACAAAATCTTCAATGAGTTCTTCATAATCAACTTTCTCCAAGAAGTCATTTTCAAGTGCTATTAAGGCAAGTTCGTTAAGCCTTTCTTGTGTCATCGTGGAGCGCATATAAGACTTCAACAACTTCAGCTTTGAGAAACTTCTTTCTGCAGATGCAACAATTAAAGGAATAGTCAACAAAACTCTATAAGCAATAATAGCACTGGGGAAGCATTCCACATGTTTCAAATAATTTAAAATATCCATCGGCCCCATCTTGTATTTGGGTAAATAATCTTGAAGTATCTTCAGTTCAACATATAAGTCATTCCCGTCTATATCAGATTGGTCTTGGTTCTTTAGTGCATTTTCAAAATTAATACAAGAAGACTTTAAACAAGTATCATCCAAAGAACGCAACTTGTCAGATGTAAACAAAAACCCAAACACACTTTCATATTCTTGATATTGTTCAAATCTCCTACATAGTGAAGCAATTGCATGATCAACGACACATAAGAAATAATTAACTCTAAATGACTCCTCTGTTGATTGTGAAGTAATTTCAGATGCATCACGTGGATTTTCATCAAAATGTCTTTTCCTTCGAATTTCACGTCTTTGCGGAAACAACAGATCAATATTCAATTCAACGACAATTTTCTTTGCTGATTCTATAGCATCTAAAAATCTCGTCTCTCTATATCCCTCAAAAAAAGAAATCAAACCTTTAACTTGTTCGATAGCAACATCAATTAACATATTTTGTGATTGTAAATTCTTACTAACCAAATTTATAGCATATAGTATTTCATACCAAACCACCATTGACGCTAGAAACTCAAAATCACCAAGCTCATTTTGGCTAAAGATTTTGCTTCACTTCTTATTTTTGAATCATTATCTATTTCAACTACTTGAAGTAAAACTTCTCTTATATCTAAGACTTGAAATCTTATAGCTTTAACACTATCAATACGACTCTCCCACCGAGTAGTTGACAATGACTTTACAGTCCATCCTTTTACATTATCTTTAAACACTTGCCATCTTTTAGTAGAATTGGCAAATATTATATAAATACGTTGAATTATTCCAAAAAAATCTCTAGCTTTACCACAAGTTGTAACACCCTAAAAATAGGGATAACAAAAATCCGAAAAAAACGGACATGAGGTATACTAAAATTGCCATAGCAAGTGCCTCCAAAAAATGGGGAATATATAAATAACATGTTTAATCACAATCGTAATTTAAACGGACAATAAATTAACAACCAACTAATCTAATTTCTACAACTAGAAAAGAGATTATAAAATGGTTGTTAACTATAAACCCAACGATTCATTTCCAAAAGTAATGTACATCCAAGTGCAAAATCCCCAAGCTCTTACCCCAAAGCATCTAAACCTGCTTAGGACCGGCGCCGCTAGAACCTGAGATACACATCGATACCAAACAAGTGTTAGGCCAAAAAGCCTAGTGAGTTGAACAATAATAAGCATGCATGAATAATTACAATTCTTATCAGCAGTTACCCAGAGTTCAATATATGTGGAGTCAATAGGGGAGACCCATAGCACCAATCAAGTTCCACCCAAGAGTCGATACACCTTGATGCCCTTCTACAAGGAACACCCGAAAGGCCCGGCACACCCGAGGACTACAACTAAGGAAATTCCCCGAATGACGGAGGTCTAGGCACATACCATCACAGTGGCGCCCAAGACTACATCCTCCTAGTGTCTACTGACTTGGTTCGTCCAACATAACGCATATAGGAGGTCCTTTAGGTGTATTTCAACCCAACATATTTCAATACCAACTACGGGTACCATATTACCATCCTAATCACAAGAAGTCTAATAAGAGACCCAAATGACAATCATGCTCATCATACATGTGAATATATCACCAACATGTTATTCCAACTAGAATCATCTTAACACCAAGACATGTATACATTTATCATATAAAAGTACACCATAATATATCCAAGAGAAAAGCCCCAAATACTTGTACATATAAAGTAAATCATGATGTTTCACCAATAATCACATTTCCAACTATCATCATAAAGAACTCCCAAATACTTGAACATATAGAGATAGAAAATGATGAATAGAAGATTTTGATGTGTATCTAGTTTTAACAAAGGTTAGTAAAGTCACAATCTAGGTTTTGAACCAAAACCTAGAAAATATGGAAACCCTAGAAGTTGAAGATGAGACTTGGAGATGAGAATCTTGAAGAATACTTCAATGAAGACACTTGAATGGAGATTTGATGACAACTTAATACTCTCACCAACCCAAACCCTAGAAATTTATGGAGGTAGGTGATGAAGACCTAAAAATCGCCCAAAGAGGATGATCTCCCGTTTTTTGATGATAAAATGTTTGAAATGAGGTGTTTAATTTTATTTAAAACAACAGACTGGACCACGCGGGCGATAGTGCCAAGGGTACTATCGCGAGTCACAATCGCGAGGCCTTCCCCGCTCATGGTACCATTTCGGCGATAGTGCCTTCGGCGATAGTGCCAAGGTACAATCGCGTGGCACAATCGCTGGCATCCCCCAGCCTACGGTACATCCTTGGCGATAGTGCCAATGGCACAATCGCCAGACACAATCGCACCAACCCTAAAACAGTCCGAAAACTTAACCGAAAACGATAACGAGCACAAGGTCTGTACAATTAAAGATGGTAAATCAATATATGTGATATTTCAATATAGCAACGATCATTAAATGCATATAAAGGCTCATATTTTCAAATAGATACAATTAACATATTTAAGGGAACAATTACTTATCTTAAGAATTTACGGGTGTTACACAAGTATTGGCTATATCACACAAAGTTAAATTAAGGTGTTGTTCGGTTCGTTTTCTGTTAAGACCTGAATGGATATAACTGTCTGTATTAGTAAAGTTGTTTGTATGTTAACAGATAAGTTGTTGTTCGGTTGTTGCACTGAATAAACGGTCTGAACGTCAGAAATGACTATTTTACCCGCAGTCTTTGATTTTGTCCGAATAAAACAAATATTTGATAAAAATTTGAATAAATAACTTATGATGATGATGATGATAGTTATGTATGTTATCGATGAACATCTCACCAAAGGGTAAACAAGAAATCAGAAATATGCAACTCAAATCTCTCTCATTTTGTCAAGTTCCAGACATTCTTTCTTCCTATCATCACCACGACCTAATGGCTAGGTTTGGATTTCTTCCGCCCATGTTCTGATTTCGAAGGGATTAATCTTTATTCAAACTGATGAACATCTCGATAAGGGCTCAATGTTTGGATTTCTTCAGCCCAGGTTATGAGTTCAAAGCATGGCAAGGAGCTTTATATCCAAACAAATAAGGAAGAAGGAGTTGGAATGAGAACGCCGGTGGCTGGAAGACCGGTGGTCACTGGAAGACCGGCGACCGGTGACGGTGCTGCAGTTGAAGATTTGATGGAGGTGTTGGAAGGGAAGAGCTATCGGAACTTGACAAAAGGAGATTTGAACTGGAGATCGTGGATAGAACTCTAATGGAGGTGTTTGGATTTTTTTTGTAGAAGTTGGATCTGCAGATCGATCGTGTTCTTATGAAAAGGGTAAAGGGTAAAAAGGGAATAAAGAGGTTTAATAAATGGCTGAGTCTAAAAGACATAAATTTTCTAGCTGACCGATTCAGCCATGGGCTGGCCGAATAAGCCGTTACCGAACACCTGGATATGGCTGTGCAAATAAGCCATATCCACCATACAGCCCATTAAGCCGCAAACGAACAACCCCTAAGACTATGACAAGCACAAGAAGTATAAAATGCTCTAGGATTTATATCTAGTAATTTCTTTTGTACTCCTTGATGTTTTCCTTTCATGTTTGAACCATTATCATAACCTTGTCCTCGCACATCATCTATATCCAAACCAAGACACTTTAATTCAGCTACTAGAACATCAAACAAACCCTGACCCGTGGTATCATTTACTTCCAAAAATCCTAGAAAAGATTCCTCAATGCTAGCAGTATTAGAAGAGACGTCTACATATCTTAATATTAAGGACATTTGTTCTTGATGACTTATATCGGGAGTGCAATAAAGAATAATAGAAAAATACTTTGCCTCTTTTACTTTATTAATAATTTAAAATTTAATTCTCCTAGCAAGCAAAGTTATCAACTCATTTTGAATGTTATGACCAAGATAATGAACATGTAAATCATCATTTGTAATGCGTTGAACATGATCCTGAATAACTGGGTCAAATTCAGCCAACATCTCAATCAAGCCCAAAAAGTTACCATTGCTATTTTCATACAATCTTTCATTACTTCCACGAAATGCAAGATTATGTTTTGTAAGAAACTTTACAATAGAAACAACTCTTACTAAGACTTTTTTTCCAATGTTTTTTTTTCTTTCTCTATTTGGGTTTGAACAACTTTGTCAATAGTTTGATTTTTTTGAAGTCTTAACCGCAAATCATACCAAGTTTTCATATTCATTACATGACCTATACTTGTTTCATGCTCTTTAAGTCTAATGCTAAGATGTGACCAATCCCTATATCCATCATTTGTTAACTGACCTTTTACATGTCTTTTTTTAAAAATTTTACAACAAAAACAAAATACCTTATCAAGCTTTACCGAGTATACAAGCCAACCTCTATCACATTTCTCTCCATTTGATAAAATTCTAGTATACCATGTGGCAGAAAATCGTTTAGAAAATTTATCTTTAGGACCTTTTTGAACAGACAAATCTCTTTTAGGACCTTTAGCAACTAGCACATCAATCATTTTAGAATCTAAAGCATCCCAATTTCTTGGATCAAATATATCAAAATGATTAAAAGCATCATCAACATTAGTAGCATAATCACCATCACTAGCATCATTAGAAGCATTATTAACATTGACATTAGTATCATCTAAACCAACGCTGGTATCAACATTTGTAGCCAAATCCTCATGGGAATCATTTAGAGTGCCAACTAAATTCACCAGGTTAGGATTTTCATTAGAAGCATCAACATAAGTATCATCCAAATTAACATCAATATGCTCATTGTCAAGAGAAGTGTGTGATTCTTTTATGACAAACTTATCGAGAGCTCCTTTTTGAGATTGAATTACCTCTTCAATTATTTTCTTTTTTTTTTTTTACGTTTTTGGCATCCAGAATCATATTTTCTAACCCTAGAAGACATATTGAAACTGAAATAAGTAAAAAAAAAAGGAGCAAAACAACCTGAGTGAGGATGCCGATACTACTGTTACAAAATATGGCTATTTATGCTCGGTCCTCCCAAGTCGGCAAGTCCCAATAGATTTTGTTTATATTGCAACTCTGCAAGAGATAACACATATACATATATTAAGAATTTAACCAAGTTTAAGCAATTGAGATTTTGAATCTGAATTTGAAGTAATTGTCTATTTGAACACAATTGAAACAATTAACTGACAATCTGATTACTTCAAAATTCAAATTCTTGGATGAAAATTCTTAGATGAAACAATTAAGTGATTAACTAACAACCTAAACTATTTGTATAACTCAAATTAAAACCAATAAGAAGAACCCAATTAAAAATTTAAAACCGATAAGAAGAAAGAGTCAAAGAGGTGCTACTGTCAGGATCGAAATTCAAACAAGAATTTAACACACACTCAGAAAATATGTTAAAGGAGTCGCGGAGAACACTTTAACAGTAAATCAATGGAACAGTATCAAAATGAAAATCACAAGTTATATTGATTTAACTTAATGATTACAAACAAAACCTCAATCTGTTGAACAAGCTCAACAGACGTTCTAAACTTCTCTAAAGAAAGGATTACAATGAATCTTGAGGTTAATTCTCACTAAAACGTATTTTGAAAACTCTATCAATGTATATTCTAAACTATGCCTTCTATACAGTATATATACAAGACAGATTACAAGATAATTATAAAAGAAAAATTAATCTTCATGATCCAGTCCATAATTATCTTCAAATCTCCTTGACTTTCGCATTAATCAAATCATTCCATCATAATCTTCTCAGCAGCTTTAATCTTCATAAGCAGTAGTAACTCAACAGTATTAATCATCTTGCAGTACTAGCATGCAAGCAGTACTAACCATGTTAGCAGTATTAATCTCACCAGCAGTAGTAATATTGAACTAGCAGTATTAATTACACAAGAAGTAGTATCTGGCAGTATTAATCATCCTTAGATCATTTCAGACCCAACAATCTCCCCCTAACTTAACTTTTCAGATTAAGAAGTTAAGTTCTTCAAAATTTGGTCTTCATGATACTTTCAAAACTTAAGCTCAATTCCCAAGATTAGGATCCAAACCTAAGCTTTGATTGATGATTCTTTTGACTACTATCTTGGCCTTTTCTGAATCCTTTGAACATATCAGCTTAGCATTCAACATACCTTGCAATTTGGCTTTGCCGTGATCATAAATTTTATCCACCAGGTAGTACTCATGATAAGATCTGTCAATAGTGATGACATAGACTCCACACCTTTCAAATAGCATCCAATTGTCTATTCTTTGGAATTTATTCTCCAGATGCAGATCTCTGACAACATGTTGAACTTTGCTAGGATCAAACATCATGCATAAGTACTCCATGGCTAATCTTATTAAGATCATTCCTGCTCCTGTCAAATCCTTTTCATACAAGCTCATTCCAACCTTGAACATTTCTTCTAAGTCAGATCTGGAATAGCTTCTGATGATTTTTCCTCAAGTAGAGTACACCTCATACTTGTCTCCCATCCTTTTAATCCTGAAGTATTTCTTCCTTTGATCTTCCAGGATATCCCAATGAATAATTTCAGGGGCTTGGACTGATATTAGGTCAGCTTTTACAGGTTCACTATCAGTCACTGTCATATACAAACCAACATGTACCTTAGATTGTTCAAATTGTTCTGCACCTTGTTGACTTGATTGTTCTTCAGGAGTTGCAACAACAGGTTCAACTTCTTTTTGCACTTCTTCAATCCTCGGCCTTTTGGTATGTTTCTTTGAAGCTATGGTTTTCATTCTTTTGACAGCTTTGACTGTTTGAGCAAGAGTTTCTTCTTTATGTTCTTCTTCCACTTCTTTTGTAGAAGTGGTTTCTTCACTCTCAGGAAAAGGTTGTTGGATTTGCAGATCATGCCTTTCTTTCATTTTCCTTTCAACCTCAACCCTTTGAGCAAAGTCTCCTTGTAGCTTGGTCATTTCTTTCTTGTAAAGCTCTTCAATTCTGCCATAAGACATACCAGTGAACATGCCTTCTTTAACACCAACTGATCCTTTTAGAAAGTTGATCATTTTCCTCCTTTCTTGGTTGGCAACAAAAGTTTTTGATGGTTGTCTTTTCTTTGTCTGTGCTGGCTGCCTTGGCATAGATTCTTTTGCTTAGACTTTCTTGGCTTCAGCTGCATCCCTCAAACTCCTTTGGTACTCCTCATTGAGCTTTTTAGACAGATCTAAAGCAATTTGCCTATCTTTGGCAGTTTGAGACTCTTCTTCTGCTTCTATTTCAGCTTGCAGCTGTTTGGCTACCTCTTCATCTAGAGCTACTTGAACTGACTTCTTTTTTTTCTTCAGAGGTTGCACTACCTTTTCTTTTCCTTTTCTCTTTACCTCAGCATCACTTATTTCTTTTCTCTTCTTTTCAAATCCTCCTTCTTTGATTTCCACTCCCTTGGCCTTTTGAGTAGCCTTGGGAGTGTCTGTTTTTGCCTTCACCAGTGTTTCAACAATTTCTATCTCTTCAACTGTCAGCCCTGTTTCTGCTGCTGCTTTTACAGTTTCTACTGCAGCTTTAGTTACTGCTGCTAAGCCAATTTCTGATGCTACTTTAAATGTTTCTACTGATTTGCTGCTTTCTGCTTTTGTACCCATTTCTGCTGCTTTTCCCATCTCCCCCTCAAACTGAGATTCATCCTCTTTGGTCTCCCCTTTTTGAAAGAATCATGATCTGTGCTCCTTTTCTTCAGCACAAACTTTGATTTCTTCTTTTTGAGCACTAACTTCATTACCAGCTTCTTGAGATTGCTAATTTGCACTTGTTGTGACAAAATAACATGTTGCAGCTCCTTTATTTCCTTGCCCTGAGACATGACATCCACATTGATGTTTGCTATGGTTTCCATCAATTCATTGTACGTATATCTATCCTCACCTCCTTTAGGTGTGTTAACCACCCTGGAAGGATCCTTGGATGTTTTAGTAGGAGTCTTCTGCCTAGCAGAAGCACCCTCTACCCCCTTGGTTTCTTGGCACCTGGGACCTTTGGTTGATTGCTCACCCAAAGTTGCCGTGGGGAAGGTCTTAAAGATGTTCATACTGTCCTGCCCTGCACTTTGTGCAAAGTAAGTAGTGTGAGCCTCACTGCCCACATGCTCTTCCTCCTCCTCATTGAGCACCTTCTTGGGGTTGGGAGACACCCCGGTGGTTTCCCTTTAGATATTATCTGATGGAAAATGCTCCATCAGAGGGCTTTTAGGCTTTGGGGGTGAAGATACTAGAAGGGAAGGAACCTTCTGTACCTTTTTCCTTGTGTATGTATGAGTAATGGGTGATGTTGGCTTCTTTAGAAGGGACTGAGGGATATGCTTTGTAGTGGAAGGTGTGGGTAGGTCATCAGTGGGTTGGTCTAATGTGGGCTTTGACCCTGATGCCTCACCTTGAGAGTGGGACACAACCATCATTGTAGAGAACAATGGTGTGTCTATACCAGAGAAGTCCTGACTGGGCCTCTTCATATTTGAGAACACTTTCCCCTTTGGGAGTTTTGGTACATATACCTCCTTGAAGGTAGGTAAATCCGTCAATTCCTTATTAAGTACTTCTTGTACAAACCTTGGATACATATAAAAGCTTTTTGATTTGGTATCCAGGTTTGACATTAAATTGTTTAAGATCATTTGAGAGAAATTAAACTTTCTAGAGGTCGCTAAGCAGACCAAAGCATAAGCTAAGGTACTGCTGAACTCACTCCATCCAGTTGTTTTTCGAGAAATGCAGTGTTGTAGGGTATTGTTTGGGTAAAAAATAACCAAGGTCCTTTGTCGTACGTTTTTAGATTCCAAACAATCTATTAGCCCATAGTCGCACGACCAGAGGAAAAACTGACGTCCTTCCTTTGAGCGACTTTGATCAGACTATCAAAACTCGTCCACGATGGCTGTCGTACGACATGATTTTAGTTACTAATTTGCAACATATTTTATATTATATTTAATGCAGGATTTCAAGGACGTTTATGATGAGAGATCATAACGGAAGATGTTACCAACAATAACGGATATAACGGATGCTATCATCAATATCAAGCAGTTACTTTATTAAAGATATGCATTCAAGACTTGCTAACGGAGAATTGGAGTATAAATATGAAGATTGAACTTCGCATTCGGACATCTGATTATCAGACCTTACAAGCTCACAAATTACGTTCTCAAGCTCTCTCAGTTTCTTTCGAAGTTCATTAGATCTACTGCTGTTTGTCACGCGACGCACGACCGAAGTCTAATTACATACGACGCACGACCAACTTTACTTTATTGTACTGTTTTACATTATATTTTATTTGTAACACTTGTTAACAAGGACGATGTCCAGGATTGACGTCCATAGTGCACGACGACTTATACTCGTCCGCGGTTTTTACCCATTTTAGGGGTTTTCCACGTCACCAATTCCCTTGTCTCATTTATTTCATTTTTATTATTGTCGTGCGATTATTAAAGTTATTTTCTTTGGTTGGATCAAGCTCCACATTTACCTTAAATTTTTCTTGGGAGATTTTTCCCATAAACAGTTTGGCGCCCACCGTGGGGCCCCATCCAAAGAAAATCTTCGATAATCTTACGACGTGCTAACGTTTTCCTTTGAGTGTTCTCTTTTCAGTTATTCAGGATAATGTCATTCCAAAGAACTCAAGATCATGTTGTGGCCCAAATGAACATGGAGCTGACCGCTGCTCGTGCCCGTATTGACGCCCTAACAGCTCAGGCTCGACAGGCGGCAGAAACCATCGAGCATCTCATAAGCCAAAGTGGAAACAATGTGACTGGGACTACGAATGCTTATACTGGTGCTTGGAACGTACCTCCTCCATTGCCTAATTATCCTCGTTCACCACTAGTTAATCCTACGACCTTCGTAATCCCAACCATGCCTATGCCTTCTATGCCGTTCAATGAATGTACCTCTGATTCTTCACAGCAGACTAACTTCAACGGATCAGGTTATGTTCCATTTGGTGTTCCCGGGGGTATACCAGTAGATCCCGTTGCACAACGATTGAAGTTTCTAGAAGAGCAGAATGAGCGTGTCTTGTCGATGCTGACCAAATTGCCGGGGGCAGCAGTCCCAGTTGATGTCGAGCCACGAACAGGATTTCAGGCATCGCTGTTCGTCGATGAAATCACTTTGGTGGACATCCCAAAGAAATATAGCATCCCAACCTTCTCCCCAAAATATTCAGGTGTCACTGATCCGACAGAACACGTCGCCCAATACAAACAGCTCATGTGGACTATTTCGATACCACATCAATTTCAAGAAGTCTGCATGTGCAAGAGTTTTGGAGCAACTTTGACTGGAGCAGCGTTACAAAGGTTGATCAATCTCAAACCCAAAACTATCGGGTCTTTTGCAGAATTAGTGAATCAATTTTCTCAACAATTTGCTAGTAATCGAAAAATGGAAAAACAAACGAGCGACCTTTACTATGTCGTACAGAAGAATGGAGAGTCCATCCGGGACTACTTTAACCGGTTCAACGCAGAAATGATTAGTATCCGAAATTGTGACGTGAAAACATCCATTGAAGCATACAAACGGGGTCTGGATGATAGTTCAGGGTTATATCTTGACCTTACGAAATATCCTCCAAAAACCTTTGAAGACGTACGAGCAAGGACGCTCGCCCATATGAGGGTCGAGGATGACCTCGTTTTCAGAAATAAACATTCAAACGACAGGAAAGGTCTAGGTGTTAAAAAGCCAGATTTCAAACCGAAACCAACCGTTCGATCAGAGCCTGCACGACAGATTTCGAACGTCAGATTCGAAAAAAAGGGCCGGCGACTTCTAAACCTGTCCAATATCCTAAGGTGTCATCTTATGGTTTCCCTGGGTCAGCCAAAGACGTCGTCGCATCCCTGAAACATCTCCAACAAAACGTTCGATGGCCAAAGAAAAGCGATAAGGACAGTGATAAGAAAGACAAAACAAAATGGTGCGATTTCCATAATGACTTCGGTCATATAACGGATGATTGCATCGCCCTGAAGAAAGAACTGTCCTGGCTTAATTCGAAGGGTTATTTACAAGAATTGACGGAAAAGAAGGACGTGCGTCCCACATCCCCAGAGCATGCCAAAGTGATTAATTGTATCATCGGAGGCTCTGATGTCTGTGGGACCACATATTCAGCTGCAAAGAGACATTCTAGTCCCGGTCCCGACGACCGACCAATCCCAAAGGAGGCAAGACCCAAGGAGGACGCAGAATTAGAAGTTATGCCCTTGACGTTCGACCAAGCAGACCTCGACGACATCCATCAGAAACATCATGACGGACTAATTATCCAATTGAGCATTGGAAATTGTCTGACAAAGAGGATACTCGTCGATGGAGGTAGTTCAGCTAACATTATCTTTTTTGTTGCAGTGAAAGCAATGGGAATCGACAAATCCGAGATTACACGACGTTCAACTACACTCATTGGATTTAGCGGAGGAGCGACAAGTACCATGGGGGAAATCATACTACCAGTATTTGCTAAGGGAATCAACAGACAGACGAAGTTCAACGTCGTCGACTGTTCATCAGCTTATAACGTCATCCTTGGGCGACCATGGATCCATGATATGAAAGTTGTACCTTCGACGTACCATCAAATCTTGAAATTCCCCACACAATGGGGGGTACAGGAAATCAAAGGCGAAAGAAAAGTTGCTAGGGAATGTTACAAAGTTTCTTTGAAGCCCTCGAAGCAGACAGTATAGCAATTACATAACCAGGACGTTCCTGGGACTGACGACGACTATCGCTTGGAAGCTGTTGTCCTAAACCAGGATAAGCCTGATCAGATGGTTTACATAGGTTCGTCGCTCGACCCTTCTTTTAAAAAGAGACTAATATCTTTTTTGCAGGATCACAATGATTGTTTCGCATGGACACACGAAGATATGGTGGGTATCGATCCAAGTATCATTTCTCATAAACTCAACGTTGATCCATCGTTCAAGCCTGTTCAGCAGAAAAGACGAAAATTAGCTCCTGAAAGAAATAAAGTTATCAACGACGAAGTTGATAATTTGCTTAAAACAGGAAAGATACGAGAAGTCAAATATCCAAACTGGCTCGCCAACGTTGTTGTCGTCCAAAAGAAAAATGGCAAATGGAGAGTCTGCATTGATTTCACAGACCTTAACAAGGCTTGTCCAAAAGATCCATTCCCATTGCCACACATCGATTCTATGGTCGACACTACAGCTGGACATGAATTACTCACTTTCATGGACGCATATTCTGGATATAACCAGATATTGATGTATCCTGACGACCAGGAAAAAACAGCCTTCATGACAGATAAAGGTATTTATTGTTATAAAGTAATGCCTTTTGGTCTTAAGAATGCAGGTTCGACGTATCAACGATTGGTGAATATGATGTTCAAAGAACATTTGGGCGACACTATGGAGGTATACATCGATGACATGCTTGTCAAATCAAAGCATATAGATGATCATATAGGACATTTGAAGCAATCGTTCGACATTTTGCGTGAATACAAAATGAAGTTGAATTCAACAAATTGTTCTTTTGGAGTTCGAGCTGGCAAATTTCTCGGTTATATGGTCACACGACGAGGAATCGAAGCTAACCGAGACCAAATTAAAGCAATTATCGAGATAAAATCACCCAGAAATTTTAAAGAAGTCCAACGTATAACAGGACGTGTAGCAGCGTTGAACAGGATCATCTCTCGGTCGTCCGACAGATATCACCTATTCTATAACGTCCTGCGAAAAAATAAAGGATTCAAGTGGACTGATAAGCACGAGGAGGCATTGCAACAACTCAAGAAATACATGACCTCACCTCCCTTCCTCTCTAAACCTGTGAAAGGTGAAGCTCTTCAACTCTACCTGGTCGTCAGCATTAATTCGGTAAGTGCAGTCCTTATACGAGAAACCGATGGACAACAACTGCCAATCTACTATGTAAGTAAAACTCTAATGGACGCTGAAACCAGGTACTCGTCTATAGAAAAACTTTTGCTTTCGTTAGTCATGGACGCTAAGAAATTACGACATTATTTTGAATCGCATCCTATAACTGTGGTAACTAACTTTCCATTAAAGTCTGTGTTAAGAAAACCTGAATTAACAGAACGACTAGCTAAATGGAGCATCTACCTTAGCAATTATGATTTGGATTTCAAACCTAAGACGACGATCAAATCGCAGGTCTTGGCAGATTTTGTTACAGATTTCAGTCCGGAACTAGAAGAAGCGACGATGTCCAACGAGTTAATTGTGGCGACTTCTCACGACACCACTTGGACGTTCGACGTCGATGGTTCGTCGAACATACGAGGAACAGGCCTATGTTTCGTCCTACAGTCCCCACAAGGGGGCAAAATAGTGTACTCCATACGGTGTGCCTTCAAGGCAACATGTCTACATGTCCGGAGCGACTCGTCCCTAGTTGTTAACCAAGTTAATGGAGAATTTGCAACAAAAGATTCAAGGATGATTGCTTATCATAAAATAGTAAAGGAAGAAGCAAAGAAGTTCAATCATTTCATAGTCGAACAGGTACCAAGAGATCAGAACACTCAAGCTGACGCATTAGCCAATTTGGGATCAACACTTAGTCAAACGACATTCGATAATATCCCAATAGTCCAACTTGCAATACCAACAATCAAAGACGACGGTAATACTCTGGTCGCACCAATTGAGGAAGAAAATTCCTGGTCGGACGACATTAAAAATTATCTGGAGAACGATCAACTGCCATATGACAAAATGGAAGCAAGAAAGGTTAGATTTAAAGCATCAAGGTATGTTATGATCAGAGGACAATTATATCGAAGATCTTCGACTGGTCTGAATCTACGATGTATCACCAACAAGACGCAAGTCCAGAAAATCCTACAAGATATACACGATGGTGAATGTGGAAATCACTCAGGAGGTCGCAGTCTAGCCAACCGGATATCACGACAAGGTTACTATTGGCCGATATTAAGGCAAGATGCGATCAGGTATGTACAGTCGTGCGACGCATGTCAAACATACACAGGTATGTGTCATAAACCCTCTGAACCTTTACACTCAACTTTGATCCCATGGCCCTTTATGAAATGGGGAATGGACATTGTTGGGAAACTACCACCTGCCCCTGGGCAAAAAGTATTTCTTTTAGTTTTAACAGATTATTTCTCTAAGTGGGTCGAAGCAGCGACTTTCTCCCAAGTTCGGGACAAAGAAGTCGTCTCTTTTATCCAAACTAACATCATTTGTAGGTTTGGAATTCCATCTGAAATAACGTGCGACAACGGGACACAATTCATCAGTGATTGAATGCGAAGATTTTGTGAGGAAAGGAACATCAAGTTGGTAACATCAACGCCTCGATATCCACAGTCGAATGGTTTAGCCGAGTCGAGTAATAAAACTATCATCAATTCAACCAAGAAAAGACTCAAAGCTGCCAAGGGGAAGTGGGTGGAAGAATTTCCTTCCGTTCTATGGGCTAATCGTACGACACCTCGTACGTCCACAGGACAAACTCCCTTTTCTTTAGTTTATGGATGTGAAGCTGTGTTACCTATTGAGGTACGACTACCGACTTCAAGACATACGTCCGTTGAGCATAACTTGGTCGACCTAAGTTATGACCTCGACGCTTTAGAAGATCTTAGAGAAGCTGCGCACATTCACATGGCAGCACAGAAACAAGTGGTCGAGCGACATTTCATCAAAAATGTCCAGATCAAAGTTTTTCAAGAAGGTGATTACGTTCTACGTCGAGTATTTCAAAATACTCAAGAGGTCAATCCAGGTAAGCTTTCCACTAAGTGGGAAGGTCCTTATCAAATCTCGAGCATCGTGGGTAAGGGAGCTTATAAAATCCAAACCCTCGACGGTCGAGATATCCTACGAAGCTGGAATGCAGTTCATTTAAAGAGGTATTTCTTTTAAATTTCATATTTATTTCCTTCAATTATTTATTAAGAAAGATTACTGACTTAAGCATCGGAGGGTCGTTGGTCAAACCAACGACCACCCCGCTAATGTTGTTTTTCGCAGGGACGCACGACTTATTTAAAAAAAAATCTCTTTGTCGAGTAAAACTCATGTGATCACACGTATATGTTCGATTTTAATGGATGACAAAGGTTAAATTCTGTACTTGATGTTCAATACTTAGAATCAAGAACCATTATTATAAATTGCCCAAGATCGATCGAAAGTTTCAGTTGATTTCTTTCTAAGTGATGGTATGGTTGAATGTCTGATATAATGTAGTTGTCCATCTACTTAAATTATTCGACATACGATTAATTATAAAAACAAGTAATAAGCGTCGATAAACAAAAGATACTTTTTTCATTAGATATCAAATTACAAATATAAAGGACGACCACATACGGCCGACCTTTAGATGAGAGGTTCAAAAGAAATTAAGTAGGAGGAACGTCAGGTTTTCCCTGGATGACAACGGTCTCCTCTGCTACCACTTCTTCTACAACATCACCCTCTTCCAAATCGTCGTCTTCATCCAAGTCCTTCTCAGTCCCGACAGTGTCGAGGTAAGTTTTGAGTTCTTCGGAAGCCGACGCCATAGGATCCTTACCCTTCAAGTGACGCCTCATTAAAGCAGCTCGGGTCGTGAAGCAGGAGAAAGCCTCGATTTGCTTATTCTCCATGTCCAAGTCCTTGACGTCACTCTCTAGATCTTCAACCTTCTTCTTCAGAGTCACGATCTCGTCAGCAGAAGCAGCAGCAGTGGTAGTGGCCTTAATCCTCTCGATCTCCAACTTAGTCGACAACGCCTCCAGCTCAAGAAGTCGGTCCCTGAACTTGACCTTCTCACGATTCGAAATCTCTAGTAGATTTCGAATCGTTGAGTTCAGTCTTAAGGCCCTCGACTTTCGTCTTTTCAGCCTCGACCGACTCCAAGGCGGCCTTCTCTCTTTCAAGAGCCTCGTCAGCCTTTTTCTTGACGTCAGGAAAGGACGACCTAAGACCTTCTGTCTGAGCATAGAAGCTCAGATAAGCTTGAAAAGCCTGCACGACAAAAGGAAAAGAATTAGTAGTAAAAATACGAGCAATGAAAAAGATTCAAAAGAAAAACTTACCATGAAAGAGAGGCCAGCAACATGTGCCCCCGTATCCTCAATCCGAGATTCTTTGTACCGATCGTAGAAAGTCGGTAGAAGAAATTTTGCCAAGTGTGGAAAAATGACGTCGCTTTCGAGAACGTCATTAGCCATAAAGTCAGCCGGGAGAGTGGCTTTGAATATCGTCTCTCCCACTTTTTCTTTATTCTTCTCCTCACTCCTAGAGGAAGAAGAAGGTGCGGCAAAGGGCTTGTCAACGCCCGACACCCCCATTGTTAGGGCATCCTTCGTCGCTTGGAAGCTCGACCCCAACAACGGTTTCCTTCGCTGGTGTCTCCCCTGAAAGGGACGACAAAGTGGCATCGCCCGTCTTCTTGGGCGAAGACCAAGGCTTGCCGCGGACACGTCTTGGATCTACCCCCGTGGAAGGGGCATATCTTTTCCTTGCTTTCTCCCTCCCTTGACGAGCGAGCTCCAGTTGCTCGGCTCGCTTAACGACAACCGACTTTACAGCTGCGTCTTCTGAAAAAATAAAGCAAGTTAAAAAAGAAATAACGCACGATATATAAATTAAAGGTATTGTCGAGCGACTTACCAGTCATTTCTCCTTCTCTTTCTTGTTCTCTTTCTTCTTCTTCCCTCTCTCCTTCTCTGTGAGAACCCTCGACAGACGTTACCTCAGCTACAAAAACGGCCTTGTCTTCCTCGTCGTTCGACCGAGGGGAAAATGAACGATCAGTAATACTTCTCTCCAAGATCCTCTGAATCTTGTCGTGAGAATCTCTCATTGGCTTCACTTTAGCGAAGTCGATCACTGTTAAACAAAGAAAGACATCAGAATATACGCACGACAAAAACGCACGACAAAAACGCACGATAAAAACACACGACAAAAACATTAAACCTACCCGATTCGTTCCAGCAGGACGACAACCATTGGCTGTCTTCGTCATTTACAGACGCCACTTGGAGGAAAACGTACTGACGTTTCCAACCACGATCATTCACCGCGGTGTTATGTATCAGTACATTGTCTCCCTTCAAACGAGGGAACAGACTATACCGGTGATAACTATCCGGTCGAACACTATAGGCAGTCAAGAGGTCGTTTACATTGAACGGTACCTCTCAATCGGCCGTAAGACGATCGATCACCTGGACAATCCGCCAGAACTGAGGCATTAACTGTCCAGGCGTCAAGTCAAACGCATCTAAAAATGCCCTGACCAAAGGGCTAAAAGGCCAAGAAAAACCTATCTTAAAGGGATATTCATACAGAACACAATATCCCTTCGGAACTTCATCCGACCTTAAATCTTCAGGCGACACCAGATTTATTTCATCTGGAAGCTTAGCCAAACTTTGAAAGTAATCTAAATGTTCTTCCTCCCTAAACATGCTCACAGGTTCACTCGACATCTGGAAATTAGGGATTGTTTGGGTAAAAAACAACTAAGGTCCTTTGTCGTACGTATTTAGATTCCAAATAGACCATTAGCCCATAGTCGCACGACCAGAGAAATAACCGACGTCCTTCCTCTGAGCAACTTTGACCAGACTATCAAAACCCGTCCATGATGGTTGTCATACGACATGATTTCAGTTACTAATTTACAACATACTTTATATTACATTTAATGCAGGATTTCAAGGACGTTTATGATGAGAGAATCATAACGGAAGACGTTACCAATAACAACGGATATAACATATGCTATCATCAATATCAAACGATTACCTTATTAAATATATGCATTCAAGACTTTCTAACGGATAATTGGAGTATAAATATGAAGATTGAACTTCACATTCGGACATCTGATTGGGAGACCTTACAAGCTCACTCATTCTCTCTCGAAGTTCATAAAGCCTACTGCTGTTTGTCGCGCAACGCACGACCAAAGTATAATTACACATGACGCACGATCGACTTTACTTTATCATATTGTTTTACATTATATTTCACTTGTAACATTTGTTATCAAGGACGACGTCCCTGATTGACGTCCATAGTGCACGACGACTCAAACTCGTCCGCGGTTTTTACCCATTTTAGGGGTTTTCCGCGTCACCAATTCCCTTGTCTCGATTATTTCATTTTTATTATTGTCGTACGATTATTAAAGTTATTTTCTTTGGTTGGATCAAGCTCCACATTTACCTTAAATTTTCCTTGGGAGATTTTTGGCATAAACAGTTTGGCGCCCACCGTGCGTCCCACATCCCCAGAGCATGCCAAGGTGATTAATTGTATCACCGGAGGCTCTGATGTGTGTGGGACCACAAATTCAGCTGCTAAGAGACATGCTAGTCGCGGACCCGATGACCAACCAATTCCAAAGGAGGCAAGACCCAAGGAGGACGCAGAATTAGAAGCTATGCCCTTGACGTTCGATCAAGCAGACCTCCACGACGTACATCAGAAACATCATGACGGATTAATTATCCAATTGAGCATTGGAAACTGTTTGACAAAGAGGATACTCGTCGATGGAGGTAGTTCAGCTAACATTATCTTTTTTGATGCAGTGAAAGCAATGGGAATCGACAAATCTGAGATTACACGACGTTCGACTACACTCGTTGGATTTAACGGAGGAGCGACAAGCACCATGGGGGAAATCACACTACCACTATATGCTAAAGTAATCAACAGACAGACGAAGTTCAACGTCATAGACTATTCATCAGCTTATAACGTCATCCTTGGGCGACCATGGATCCACGATATGAAAGTTGTACCTTCGACGTACCATCAAATCCTGAAATTCCCCACGCAATGGGGGGTACAGGAGATCAAAGGCGAAAGAAAAGTTGCTAGGGAATGTTACAAAGTCTCTTTGAAGCCCCCGAAGCAGACAGTATAGCAATTACAGCACCAGGACGTTCTTGGGACTGACGACGACTATCGCTTGGAAGCTGTCGTCCTAAACCAGGATAAGCCTGATCAGATGGTTTACATAGGTTCGACGCTCGACCCTTCTTTTAAAAAGAAACTAATATCTTTTTTGCAGGATTACAATGATTGTTTCGCATGGACGCACGAAGACATGGTGGGCATCGATCCAAGTATTATTTCTTATAAACTCAACGTTGATCCCTCGTTCAAGCCTGTTCAGCAGAAAAGACGAAAATTCGCCCCTGAAAGAAATAAAGTTATTAATGACGAAGTTGATAACTTACTCAAAACAGGAAAAATACGAGAAGTCAAGTATCCATACTGGCTCGCCAACGTTGTTGTCGTCCAAAAGAAAATTGGCAAATGGAGAGTCTGCATTGATTTCACAGACCTTAACAAGGCTTGTCCAAAAGATCCATTTCCATTGCCACACATCGATTCTATGGTCGACGCTACAGCTGGACATGAATTACTCACTTTCATGGACGCATATTCTGGATATAACCAGATATTGATGCATTCTGACGACTAGGAAAAAACAGCCTTCATGACAGATAAAGTTATTTATTGTTATAAAGTAATGCCTTTTGGTCTTAAGAATGCAGGTTCGACGTATCAACGATTGGTGAATATGATGTTCAAAGAACATTTGGGCGACACTATGGAGGTATACATCGACGACATGCTCGTCAAATCAAAGCATACGAACGATCATATAGGACATTTGAAGCAATCGTTCGACATTTTGCGTGAATACAAAACGAAGTTGAATCCAACAAAATGTTCTTTTGGAGTTCGAGCTGGAAAATTTCTCGGTTATATGGTCACACGACGAGGAATCGAAGCTAACCGAGACCAAATTAAAGCAATTATCGAGATAAAATCACCCAGAAATTTTAAAGAAGTCCAACGTCTAACAGGACGTGTAGCAGCGTTGAACAGGTTCATCTCTCGGTCGTCCGACATATGTCACCTATTCTACAACGTCCTGCGAAAAAATAAAGGATTCGAGTGGACTGATAAGCATGAGGAGGCATTGCAACAACTCAAGAAATACATGACTTCACATCCCTTCCTCTCTAAACCTGAGAAAGGTGAAGCTATTCAACTCTACCTGGCCGTCAGCATTAATTCGGTAAGTGCAGTCCTTATACGAGAAACCGACGGAAGACAATTGCTAATCTACTATGTAAGTAAAACTCTACTAGACGCTGAAACCACGTACTCATCTATAGAAAAACTTTTGCTTTCATTAGTCATGGCCGCTAAGAAACTACGACATTATTTTGAATCGCATCCTATAACTGTGGTAACTAACTTTCCATTAAAGTCTGTGTTAAGAAAACCTGAACTAACAGGACGACTAGCTAAATGGAGCATCTACCTCAGCAATTATGATATGGATTTCAAACCTAAGACAACGATCAAATCACAGGTCTTGGCAGATTTTGTTATAGATTTCAGTCCGGAGCTAGAAGAAGCGACGACGTCCAACGAGTTAATTGTGGCGACTTTGCACGACACTACTTGGACGCTCGACGTCGATGGTTCGTCGAACATTCGAGGAACAGGTCTGGGTATCGTCCTACAGTCTCCAAAAGGGGGCAAAATAGTGTACTCCATACGGTGCGATTTCAAGGCAACAAATAATGAGGCAGAATATGAAGCACTGATTGCAGGAATAAAAATTGCTCATGACTTGAGGGAAACATGTCTACATGTCTGGAGCGACTCGTCTCTAGTTGTTAACCAAGTTAATGGAGAATTTGCAGCAAAAGATTCAAGGATGATTGCTTATTATAAAATAGTAAAGGAAGAAGCAAAGAAGTTCAATCGCTTCATAGTCGAACAGGTACCAAGAGATCAGAACACTCAAGATGACGCATTAGCCAACTTGGGATCAGCACTTAGTCGAACGACATTCGACAATATCCCAATAGTCCATCTTGCAACACCAACAATCAAAGACGACGGTAATACTATGGTCGCACCAATTGAGGAAGAAAGCTCCTGGTCGGATGATATTAAAAATTATTTGGATAACGATCAACTGCCTGATGACAAAATGGAAGCCAGAAAGGTTAGATTTAAAGCATCAAGGTATGTTATGATCAGAGGACAATTATATCGAAGATCATCGACTGGTCTGAATTTGCGATGTATCACCAACAAGTCGCAAGTCCAGAAAATCCTACAAGATATGCACGACGGTGAATGTGGAAATCACTCAGGAAGTCGCAGTCTAGCCAACCGGATATCACCACAAGGTTACTATTGGCCGACATTAAGGCAAGATGCGATCAGGTATGTACAGTCCTGCGACGCATGTCAAAAACACGCAGGTATGTCTCATAAACCCTCTGAACCTTTACACTCGACTTTGATCCCATGGCCCTTTATGAAATGGGGAATGGACATTGTTGGAAAACTACCACCTGCCCCTGGGCAAAAAGTATTTCTTTTAGTTTTAACAGATTATTTCTCTAAGTGGGTCGAAGCAGCGGCTTTCTCCCAGGTTCGGGACAAAGAAGTCGTCTCTTTTATCCAAACTAACATCATTTGTAGGTTTGGAATTCCATCTGTAATAACGTGCGACAACGGGACACAATTCATCAGTGATCGAACGCGAAGATTTTGTGAAGAAAGGAACATCAAGTTGGTAACATCAACGCCTCGATATCCACAGTCGAATGGTCTAGCCGAGTCAAGTAATAAAACTATCATCAATTCAATCAAGAAAAGACTCAAAGCTGCCAAGGGGAAGTGGGTGGAAGAATTTCCTTCCGTTCTATGGGCTAATCGTACGACACCTCATACGTCCACAGGACAAACACCTTTTTCCTTAGTCTATGGATGTGAAGCTGTGTTACCTATTGAGGTACGACTACCGACTTCAAGACATACGTCTGTTGAGCATAACTTGGTCGATCTAAGTTATGACCTCGACGCTTTAGAAGAGCTTAGAGAATCTGCGCACATTCGCATGGCGGCACAGAAACAAGTGGTCGAGCGACATTTCAACAAAAATGTCCAGACCAAAATTTTTCAAGAAGGTGATTATGTTCTATGTCGAGTATTTCAAAATACTCAAGAGGTCAATGCAGGCAAGTTTTCTATTAAGTGGGAAGGTCCTTATCAAATCTCTAGCATCGTGGGTAAGGGAGCTTATAAAATCCAAACCCTCGACGGTCGAGATATCCCACGAAGCTGAAATGCAATTCATTTAAAGAGGTATTTCTTTTAAATTTCATATTTATTTTCTTCGATTATTTCTTGTTGGGTCTGAAATATGTCAATCTGAAATATGTCAATCATGGTTACTACTTCTAGTTCAACATGGTTACTACTTCTAGTTCAACATGGTTACTACTTCTGAGGTTAATGCTGCTAGTTGTAGTTAATGTTGCTGGAACAAAGTTAATGCTGCTAGAAGAAAACAGTTAATACTTCTAGTTAGTACTTCTGTTATTAATGCTGCTAGTTGATGATTAATGTTGCTCAACAAGATTAGTACTGCTAGTTCAAAGTTAGTACTGCTTGAAGAGATTAATGCTGCTGAGCATAGTTAGTACTGCTAGAGTTAATACTGCTCAGAGTATTAATGCTGCTTATGATTAATACTGCTTATAAGATGGAGATCTGTATGGAAAGGATGACAGCTGGATAAACTGAAGATATTCATGGAAGCTTAGAGATAATGATGGAAGATATTCTGGAGATATTGTATAAATTGTAATTATCTTTTATCTTCAGTATATATATTGTATTGTTTAGAATAGTGAGATCATTATTTATTTATTCATTCTAAGTTTTTATTCTTTTAGAGAGAAAATCAACCTCAAGGCATAGATCCTAATTCTAGAGAAGTAGAATTCGTATTGATGAGCCTGTTCATCAATATTGAGGTTGAGTGAGTAATCTTGTAACTTCAAAGCATTCAATACAAGTTTACAGTTTGTTGATTATATTCTGTTTTGGTTTTCTGTTTCATTAAATATCAAAGTGTTATTCCGCAAACTTCTTTGATATTGTTTCTGAGAATTAATTCTTGTTGAGAATTCGATCCTGAAAAGTGGTATCAGAGCTAGTATTCTCAGAAACCTGCAATCATCATTTTTCCTTGAAATCAGAAATCATCAATGGCTAAAGTTTCAGATTCTTCAAGCACAGAAATCCCCACAGAGGTAATGTCTAATCTTTGCTCTAAAACTTGTATGGAAACTGTTAAAAGGTACAGGGATCACAACTAGACAATGAGTGATGACCTTAAAAGATTAGAGAGAGATATAAAAGACTATGTAAGAATTGTTGAGAGTTTTGAGGAACAGATCAAGAGTTTCCAAGCCAATGAGCTTCAACACTCTTATGACTCAAACTACTGGAAGTGGGAGAAAGATCAGTATGAGTCTAAGCTTAAACAGAAATAAGAGGAGAATGAGAAGATAAAGAGTGAGTTTGAGAAAGCAAAGCTGGATATTGAGAAATTTTCCAATGCTTCTAAAGCAATGGACTCTTTGCTCCAAACTCAAATCCATGACAAACTTAGAAGAGGAATAGGTTATAACACCACACCACCACCATACAACAACAATTACATCCCTCTTATATCAGACTTGCTAGAGACCAAGAATAGGAAGGAATTGTCTGATGAAGCCACTATGGTAGATCCATTAGACAAAGTGGTGGTTGAAACAGATTCTGAAGAAGAGAACTCTAATGATAAGAGTAAGGAGAACACTGTAGGTGGTGAGATTCCTCTAGAAAATCACATTATCACCAATGAGGGATGTGGAAAGACTTGGGTCAAATCTAAGGACATAGAAAAGACAGAGGGAAAGTCTGGTAAGGTCCACTACAAACAGACAACAATTGTGAATCCTGTCCCTTGCAAACAGTGTACTTGCAATAAATCTGAGCCCCAAAAACATGATAAAAGGAGGGGAAATCAAAGAAACTGGAATAATCAGTGGGCACAAAAACAAGGGGTTGATCTGAGTAAAATCAATAGACCAAAACCTTGTTTTATCTGTGGAAAGCTTAATCATGTTGCCAAATACTGTTATTACAATCCTATCAACCAAAGAGTTAATTTTCAAAGACAAACTCAAAACTCCTTTGGTTATAGGAAGCAAGGAAGGAATCAAATGGCTAAGAACAGAGCACCTAAAAAGTCTCATGTTCAAAATAAGTTTGCTAAACCAAAGAAAAATACTCCAAATAAGCTAAGGAGTAATTTAAAGACAAAGAAAGCAAACAACTTTATTCAAGTTTGGGTTCCAATTGTAAAGAAACCTGTTAGTACTGCTATCCCAGATAGTACTGCTAACAAGAATAGTGCTGCTAACTTGATTAGTACTGCTAACCAAGTTAGTACTGCTAACAAGGCTAGTGCTGCTTCTAGTAGTAATGCAGCCAAGCCTATAATCTTGACAAAGTACTCAAGTCATGAGATTCCTAAACAACTCATTCAGACCAAACTGACAGATTATATTAATGAGAAAGGTCAACCCAAGACCACTTTGGCTTGGGTTCCCTCAATGACTAACTGATTTATCAAGTGTGCAGGGCAATCAAAAGCTCAAGAGGAAGAGCATTTGGAATGAAGATAATGGTTGCTCTTGGCACATAACAAGGAACATGGACTGCCTTCAAGTTCTTTAAAAGATTTGATGGAAGACATGTTACTTCTGATCCAGCAGAAGGTAAGAAAAGTGAAAAAGGTATAGTTTCAAAAGATAAAGTAACTTTTGAAAATTTTATGGTATATGGTACTACTAACCTTTTGTCTGTAAGTGTTTCAGGTTGCTAATACTGAAAGGTAGTTAGTACTTCTAGTTCAGTGAATACTGTCAGACTGTGTTAATGCTGCTGGTATGTGTTACTACTGCCAGTTTGTGTTAATGCTGCTGATAAGTGTTACTACTGCTAATGTAAGTTTTCTATACCTAAAAATGATCTTCAATGATTTAATGTCAAACCTGGATATCAATCAAAAAGCTTTTATCTGTATCCAAGGTTTGTACAAGAATTACTTAATAATGAATTGACGGACATACTTCACTTTGATGAGGTATATGTACCTAAACCCCCTAAAGGCAAGGTTTTCTCAAACATGAGAAGATCTGCTAGGGACTCTGAAGGAGTTGACACCCCATTGTTCTCAACAATGATGGTGGTGTCCCAACCACAAGAAGGAATGCCAGCAGGGTCAAGGCCCTCATTAGACATTCCCACTGCTAGCCAAACCCAACCTTCCCACTCTATATCAATTCCCCAATCTCTACTTCATAAGCCAACTTCACCAATAAAACAGGTAAAGAAAACAGGTAAAGAAGGCTCCTTCCCTTCTTGTACCTTCACCCACTAAGCCTTTAAGCCCTCTAAGGGAGGATTCTCCTTTAGAGAATATCCATAGGGAAACCACAGGGGTGTCTCCCAACCTCAAGAAGGTGCTCAATAAGGAGATGCAAGAGCATATGGGTTGTAAGGCTCACACTACTGACTTTGCACAAAGTGCAGGACAGGACAGTGTGAACATTATTAAGACCTTCCCCATGGCAACTTTAGATGAGAAATTATCTAAAGGTCCCAGGTGCCAAGAAACCAAGGGAGTAGAAGGTGCTTCTGCTAGGCAGAAGATCTCTACTAAAAGATCCAAGGATCCTTCAAAGGTGGTAAACACATCTAAAGGAGGTGAGGACAGTTTAACTACAAAGAATTGATAGATACACTTGGTGCAATTTGTCTGAAAGTTCACAATCAAATTATGGAGATAAAAGAGATGAAAAGATCATGATTATTTCAAAAAGGGGGAGACTTAAACATCTGAACTTGAGAAGAATTGAGAAAGAGAATCAAGTTGATATGAAATCTTATTTTGAGGGGGAGATAAGTGAAGAAGCTGAAACAAAGCAGTAACTACAGCAGAAACAGAAAAGAAGATAACAGCAGAAACTGAATCAAGAAGAACTAGTAATTGCAGAAAGTTTTGAAATTATCATAAAGACCCTATACTGAAGAACTTAACTTCTCAGTTTTGAAAAGTTAAGTTAGGGGGGGATTGTTGGGTCTGAAATATGTCAATCTGAAATATGTCAATCATGGTTACTACTTCTAGTTCAACATGGTTACTACTTCTAGTTCAACATGGTTACTACTTCTAGTTCAACATGGTTACTACTTCTAGTTCAACATGGTTACTACTTCTGAGGTTAATGCTGCTAGTTGTAGTTAATGTTGCTGGAACAAAGTTAATGCTGCTAGAAGAAAACAGTTAATACTTCTAGTTAGTACTTATGTTATTAATGCTGCTAGTTGATGATTAATGTTGCTCAACAAGATTAGTACTGCTAGTTCAAAGTTAGTACTGCTTGAAGAGATTAATGCTGCTGAGCATAGTTAGTACTGCTAGAGTTAATACTGCTCAGAGTATTAATGCTGCTTATGATTAATACTGCTTATAAGATGGAGATCTGTATGGAAAGGATGACAGCTGGATAAACTGAAGATATTCATGGAAGCTTAGAGATAATGATGGAAGATATTCTGGAGATATTGTATAAATTGTAATTATCTTTTATCTTCAGTATATATATTGTATTGTTTAGAATAGTGAGATCATTATTTATTTATTCATTCTAAGTTTTTATTCTTTTAGAGAGAAAATCAACCTCAAGGCATAGATCCTAATTCTAGAGAAGTAGAATTCGTATTGATGAGCCTGTTCATCAATATTGAGGTTGAGTGAGTAATCTTGTAACTTCAAAGCATTCAATACAAGTTTACAGTTTGTTGATTATATTCTGTTTTGGTTTTCTGTTTCATTAAATATCAAAGTGTTATTCCGCAAACTTCTTTGATATTGTTTCTGAGAATTAATTCTTGTTGAGAATTCGATCCTGAAATTTCTTAAGAAAGATTACTGACTTAAGCATTGGAGGGTCGTTGGTCAAATCAACGACCACCCCACTAATGTTATTTTTCGCAGGGACGCACGACTTATTTAAATTTTTTTGTGTCGAGTAAAACTCATGTGATCACACGTATATGTTCGATTTTAATAAATGACAAAGGTTAAATTCTGTACTTGATGTTCAATACTTAGAATCAAGAACCATTGTTATAAATTACCCAAGGTCGATCGAAAGTTTCAGTTGATTTTGATGATGTGGTTGAATGTCTGATATAATGTAATTGTCTATCTACTCGACATACGATTAATTATAAATAAGCGTCGATAAGCAAAAGAAACTTTTTTCATTTCCAAAAGAAAAAAATACAAGTATAAGAGACGACCACAGACGGCCGACCTCTAGGTAGTAGGTTCAAAAGGAATTCAAGTAGGAGGAACGTCAGGTTGTCCCTGGACGACAACGGTCTCCTCTACTACCACTTCTTCTACGACATTACCCTCCTCCAATTCGTCGTCCTCGTCCAGGTCCCTCTCCGTCTCGACAGTGTCGAGATAAGTTTGGAGTTCTTTGGAGGCCGACGCCATAGGATCCTTCCCCTTCAGGTGACGCCTCATTAAAGCAGCTCGGGCCGTGAAGCGGGAGAAAGCCTCAATTTGCTTATTCTCCATTTCCAAGTCCTTGACGTCGTTCTCCAGATCTTCGACCCTCTTCTTCAGAGTCGCGATCTCGTCAGCAGCAGCAGCAGCAGTGGTAGTAGCCTTAATCTTTTCGACCTCCAACTTAGTCGACAACGCCTCCAGCTCAAGAAGTCGGTCCCTGAACTTGACCTTCTCACGATTCGAAATCTTTAGTAGACTTCGAGCATCGGTGAGTTCAGTCTTAAGGCCCTCGACCTTCGTCTTTTCAGCCTCGACCGACTCCAAGGCGACCTTCTCTCTTTCAAGAGCCTCGTCAGCCCTTTTCTTGACGTCAGGAAAGGACGACCTAAGACCTTCTGTCTGAGCATAGAAGCTTAGACAAGCTTGGAAAGCCTGCACGACAAAAGGAAAAGAATTAGTAGTAAAAACACGAGCAATGAAAAAGATTCAAAAGAAAACTTACCATGAAAGAGAGGCCAGCAGCATGTGCCCCCGTGTCCTCAACCCGAGATTCTTTGTACCGATCGTAGAAAGTCGGGAGAAGAAAATTTTCCAAGTGTGGAAAAATGACGTCTCTTTCGAGAACGTCATTAGCCATAAAGTCAGCCGGGAGAGTGGCTTTGAATGTCATCTCTCCCACTTTTTCTTTATTATTCTCCTCACTCCTAGAGGAAGAAGAAGGTGCGACAAAGGGCTTGTCAACGCCCGACACCCCCATTGTTGGGGCATCCTTCGTCGCCTTTGCTGGTGTCGCCCCTGAAAGGGACGACAGAGTGGCATCGCCCGTCTTCTGGGGCGAAGACCGAGGCTTGCCTCGGACACGTCTTGGATCTACCCCCATGGAAGGGGCAGATCTTTTCCTCGCTCTCTCCTTCCCTTGACGAGCGAGCTCCAGTTGCTCGGCTCGCTTAGCGGAAGCCGACTTTACAGCTGCGTCCTATGAAAAAAGAAAACAAGTTAAAAAATGAAATGACATACGATATACAAGTTAAAGGTATTATCGAACGACTTACCGGTCATTTCTTCTTCTCTTTCTTCTTCTTCTTCTTCTTCTTCCCTCTCTCCTTCTCTGTGAAAGCCCTCGACAGACGTCACCTCAGCTACAAAAACGGCCTCGTCTTACTCGTCGTTCGACCGAGGGGAAAATGAACGATCAGTAATACTTCTCCCCAAGATCCTCTGAATCTTGTCGAGAGAATCTCTCCTTGGCTTCACTTTAATGAAGTCGATCACTGTCAAACAAAGAAACACATCAAAATATACATCAGAAAAAACATACATCAGAAAAAACATACATCGGAAAAAACACTCGACAAAAACGCACGACAAAAACGCACGACAAAAATATTAAACCTACCCGATTCGTTCCAGCCGGACGACAACCATTGGCTGTCTTCGTCATTTACAGACGCCACTTGGAGGAAAACGTACTGACGTTTCCAACCACGATCATTCACCGCGGTGTTATGTATCAGTACATTGTCTCCCTTCGAACAAGGAAACAGACTATATCGGTGATAATTATCCGGTCGAACACTATAGGCAGTCAAGAGGTCGTTCACATTGAACGGTACCTCCCAATCGGCTGTAAGACGATCGATCACCTGGACAATCCGCCAGAATTGAGGCATTAACTGTCCAGGCGTCAGGTCAAATGCATCTAAAAATGCCCTGACCAAAGGGCTAAAAGGCCAAGAAAAACCTATCTTCAAGGGATATTCATACAGAACACAATATCCCTTCGAAACTTCATCCGGCCTTAAATCTTTAGGCGACACCAGATTTATTTCATCTGGAAGCTTAGCCAAACTCTGAAAGTAATCTAAATGTTCTTCCTCCCTAAACATGCTCACAGGTTCACTCGACATCTGGAAATCAGGGATGTTAAGAGTCGCACACTAATAGCTAAGAATATCCCAAGCTTTCCTAGGCTTCTTGGCTATGGACTTCTTATGCATAAATCGACACAAAGGGAAGAACAGGAGAATCGTACCTTAAATAGTGTTCTAAACCTCGAATTCAGAATGGAAAGGATTCTGGTCGATCGGAAAGTGAATCTCGTCGGAGATATATTTTTTTTAGAAAGGTAAGCGTAAAAAAGGTAAGGATTGAGGGTAATCCTTATTTATACTGAAAATCGGAAACCAAATCGTCAGAAAATTGAATCGCCAAAAATCGACGGTCCATAAAATTGACACGTGTCGTTCGTGTCAGACAACCCCTTGAGTGCACTCAACGAGAGCATGACACCTGTCCTTCATTAGCTGTCAAATTATTTATTATCATTAACATGACGTCATCATTCAGTTAAAAACGAACCGATTCGGTTCTATGCAAATTACCCGCTTTATTCTTTTATAACACGTGTCTTAGTCTTAAATTTAAATTTCAAAAAGTTGCCGCTTGAATTTTAAATTTGGGGGCAAACTGTTTGGGTAAAAAACAACCAAGGTCCTTTGTCGTACGTATTTAGATTCCAAATAGACCATTAGCCCATAGTCGCACGACCAGAGAAATAACCGACGTCCTTCCTCTGAGCAACTTTGATCAGACTATCAAAACCCGTCCATGATGGTTGTCGTACGACATGATTTCAGTTACTAATTTACAACATACTTTATATTACATTTAATGCAGGATTTCAAGGACGTTTATGATGAGAGAATCATAACGGAAGACGTTACCAATAACAACGGATATAACAAATGCTATCATCAATATCGAACGGTTACCTTATTAAAGATATGCATTCAAGACTTGCTAACGGATAATTAGAGTATAAATATGAAGATTGAACTTCACATTCGGACATCTGATTGGGAGACCTTACAAGCTCACTCATTCTCTCTCGAAGTTCATAAAGCTTTCTGCTGTTTGTCGCGCGACGTACGACCAAAGTATAATTACACACGACGCACGATCGACTTTACTTTATCATATTGTTTTACATTATATTTCACTTGTAACATTTGTTATCAAGGACGACGTCCCTGATTGACGTCCATAGTGCACGACGACTCATACTCGTCCGCGGTTTTTACCCATTTTAGGGGTTTTCCGCGTCACCAATTCCCTTGTCTCGTTTATTTCATTTTTATTATTGTCGTACGATTATTAAAGTTATTTTCTTTGGTTGGATCAAGCTCCACATTTACCTTAAATTTTCCTTGGGAGATTTTTGGCATAAACAGGGATGTTAAGAGTCGCACACCAATAGCTAAGAATATCCCAAGCTTTCCTAGGCTTCTTGGCTATGGACTTCTTATGCATAAATCGACACAGAGGGAAGAACGGAAAATCGTACCTTAAATAGTGTTCTAAACCTCGAATTTAGAATGGAAAAGATTCTGGTCGATCGGAAAGTGAATCTCGCCGGAGATATATGTTTTTTAGAAAGGTAAGCGTAAAAAAGGTAAGGATTGGGGGTAGTCCTTATTTATACTGAAAGTCGAAAACCAAATCGTCAGAAAATCGAATCGCCCGAAAATAAAATCGACGGTCAATAAGATTGACACGTGTCGTTCATGTCAGGCAACCACTCAAATACACTCAACAAGAGTATGACACCTGTCCTTCATTAGCCGTCAAATTGTTTATTCAAATTAACATAACGTCATCATTCAGTTGAAAACGAATCAATTCGGTTCTATGCAAGTTACCCGCTTTTTTCTTTTATAACACGTGTCTTAATCTTAAATTTAAATTTTAAAAAGTTGCCGCTTGAATTTTAAATTTGGGGGCAAACTGTTTGGGTAAAAAATAACCAAGGTCCTTTGTCGTACGTTTTTAGATTCCAAACAGTCTATTAGCCCATAGTCGCACGACCAGAGGAAAAACTGACGTCCTTCCTTTGAGCGACTTTGATCAGACTATCAAAACTCGTCCACGATGGCTGTCGTACGACATGATTTCAGTTACTAATTTGCAACATATTTTATATTATATTTAATGCAGGATTTCAAGGACGTTTATGATGAGAGATCATAACGGAAGATGTTACCAACAATAACGGGTATAACGGATGCTATTATCAATATCAAGCGGTTACTTTATTAAAGATATGCATTCAAGACTTGCTAACGGACAATTGGAGTATAAATATGAAGATTGAACTTCGCATTCGGATATCTGATTCTCAGACCTTACAAGCTCACAAATTACGTTCTCAAGCTCTCTCAGTTTCTTTCGAAGTTCATTAGATCTACTGCTGTTTGTCACGCGACGCACGACCGAAGTCTAATTACATACGACGCACGACCAAATTTACTTTATTGTACTGTTTTACATTATATTTTATTTGTAACACTTGTTAACAAGGACGACGTCCCTGATTGACGTCCATAGTGCACGACGACTCATACTCATCCGCGGTTTTTACCCATTTTAGGGGTTTTCTGCGTCACAAATTCCCTTGTCTCATTTATTTCATTTTTATTATTGTCGTGCGATTATTAAAGTTATTTTCTTTGGTTGGATCAAGCTCCACATTTACCTTAAATTTTCCTTGGGAGATTTTTGGCATAAACAGGTATGAACAAAGAATCGCCACTGAGGTGAAAATATGTTCTTGAAGAACTTGAATACCTCTGTGGGACCTTCATACCTCATTCGATTTATTGCAGCAAAGAGATCTTCCTTAGGAAGAGAGGTAATACCTAAGGCATCATCTAAGTGTAGATGTATGCGAATACACTCTTCTGAGATGGTCAGGGGTTTATCACACACCCTTGTTTTGATGACATGAGTGCCATCTTCAGTGTGGATGGTAGCATTCTCCCAAAACTGTTGCATGTGTTCCACATAGATTATGGGATTGACAGATAATGCGTATGCGACGTGTGAGGATTTGAGAAAATCCACAATATGATGAAACCTCGCAGCTTGCTTGGGTTTCTGTAGCATTGCCAACTCGTTGTGATCATCAATGAACACTAGACCTGCCATTTGTGCTTGAAGCGACTGAGCAAATAGGGTTTAATCACCGGAGAGCAAGAATGTTAGAAAGAAAGAGAAGATGAATAAGCAATAGAGATTAAAATAGCCGTTTTGATATATTGGCAGGCATTAAGGGTATTTATAGGGTACATGTTTCAGTTAAGAGCAGTAGTAAATACCTTAGCAGCATTAACACAAACCAGCAGTCACATGCTAGCAGTATTAACTCTTTTGGCAGTAGAAACAAGACAAGCAGTAGTAACATTGCACTGGCAGTATAAACCGCCTAGCAGTAATAACCATACTTAATCCTATTTGACCTGTCAGCATTTGTGCGAGCAGTATTAAGTGAACCAGAAGTACTAACTATCTTTATTTCAAAGCAACCTGAAACACTTAAAGTCAGAGGATTAAAAGCACCATATTCCATACATTATGAGAAAGTACACAGGGAAGAATCTATACAGGTACATGAGTCAAAAGATAATAGGCTTATTCAAAGTTTATCATGCCCACACTTGTGACCAAAAATGTGAATCTATTCACATCAAAAGATTTAGT
This sequence comes from Arctium minus, assembly GCA_954870635.1. Taxonomy (NCBI): domain Eukaryota; kingdom Viridiplantae; phylum Streptophyta; class Magnoliopsida; order Asterales; family Asteraceae; genus Arctium; species Arctium minus. Next base: position 114,556,595 of record OX941083.1, on the reverse strand, counting down.
GAATAGATCAGCAAATTGGTTACTTGTATGGACTTTCACAACCTGAATTAGCTTCTTTTCATTACAGTCTCTGATAAAATGGTACCTGATTTCTATATGCTTTGTTTTGGAGTGCTTGACTGGATTATTAACAATGCTAATAGCACTGTTATTGTCTATGAAGATTGAAGTGTGAAGAAAAGTCATATCATAGTCCAACATTTGATTTTGAATCCAGAGTACTTGTGAACAGCAACTTGCAGCAGTTATATACTCTGCTTCTGTTATAGAGATGGACACTGTGGTTTGTTTCTTGCACTGCCATGACACTAGTCTTGCACCCAAAAACTGACATCCCCCTGAAGTTGACTTTCTATCCAAATTTACACCACCCAAGTCACTGTCTGAATAAGCAAGTAGGTCAAATGGTGAGTCATGAGGATACCAAAGACCTAATCTAGGTTGGCCTTTGAGATATCTGAATATCCTCTTGACTGCTTGAAAGTGTGACTGCTTAGGCCTTACTTGAAATCTTGCACACACACAAACAGGAAACATGATATCTGGTCTTGAAGCAGTGAGATACATGAGGGAGCCAATCATGGATCTATAGTGATGAACATCCACATCCTCCCCCTCAAGATCTGCAGTGATCTGTTTGTGTGTCTCCATGGGTGTGCTTGCAGGCTTTGAATCTGAGAATCCAAACTTAGTAAGAATGTCCTGCACATACTTGGATTGGCTTATAAATATCCCATCTTTCTTCTGCTTAACTTGTAGCCCAAGGAAGAAAGTAAGTTCACCCATAGAACTCATCTTGAATTTCTTGTGCATCAATTCTTCAAAATCTCTGCACATTTGATCTTTTTTGGATCCAAAGATAATATCATCCACATAGATTTGCACTATAAGGATGTCCTTCTTCTTCCTCTGAATGAACAGAGTCTTGTCTATGATTCCTCTTTGAAAATCATTTTCCAAAAGATAGGTAGACAAAGTGTCATATCATGCCCTTGGTGCTTGATGTAGCCCATAGAGTGCCTTCTTCAATTTGTATACTCTGTCAGAATAATTTGGATTCTCAAACCCTGGAGGCTGACAGACATACACTTCTTCTTCAATTCTCCCATACAGGAAAGCACTCTTTACATCCATCTGGTAGACCCTGAACTTCATGAAAGAAGCATAGGCTAAAAATAGCCTGATTGCCTCAATCCTGGCCACTGGTGCAAATACCTCTTCATAATCAATTCCCTCTTCTTGAGTATACCCTTGTGCCACTAATCTGGCCTTGTTCTTTATTACTATTCCTCTCTCATCTTTCTTGTTCCTGAAGATCCATTTAGTGCCTATAGCTCTGTTTCCTTTTGGAAGGTCAACCAAATCCCATACATCCTGCAGCACAAACTGCAGTAGCTCCTCTTGCATTGCTTCTATCCATCTTGGATCCTTCATTGCATCATATGCCTTTTTGGGTTCAACCTGTGATAGAAAGCAAGAAAGTACACCTGATTGTATATCTTTCAATCCTCCCAACTTACTTTGATTCCTTGTGATTATAGGTGAATTGATGTCACCAATCACCAATTGAGGAGGATGATTTTTCTGAACTCTTGTTTGATGAACAACCTCTTCATTAATATCTGCTTCCAGATTAGAGTCATTCTTTTCAGGAGTGCTGCCACCAAAAACTGAAGAGTTATCATCATCTGTGTCATCTTCTTCCAAACATGGCATCTCAGGACCTTTGATTCCTGAATCTGAGGGTTGATCTTCCTTTTCACCTCTGTCCTCTTCATTCTGAGCTGGTTCAGTGTCCTTTGAATCTGAAGTATCTTTCTTATCTTGGTCACAGAATTCAACAGGATCAACAGTAGGTGTTGGGAACAGCACAAACTCTTGTCTTTGTACTTGTACCTTTTCTGTCCCTGTTCCTGCATTATGCTCATTACTAAAACCCAAAGAATTAGACAGTGAATCAATGTCAAATAGCTAATCAGGACCTGAACCAAGTTGATTTGGTGTGTTCTCATTGCATTTGACATTGTCACTTTCCTCAATAATCCTATAAGAGGTGTTGAAAACTCTGTAGGCCTTACTTTGAGATGAATATCCAACAAGAAACCCATCCTCATCTTTGCTATCAAACTTGCCTAGGTGAGTTTTGGTATTGAGAATTGTGCAAGGACACCCAAATGGTTTGAAAAATCCAATAAAAGGTTTCTTCTTTTTAAAAAGCTCATAAGGTGTCTTGTCTTGGGATTTCACTACTAGAACTCTGTTTTGAACATAGCAGGCAGTATTAACTGCTTCTGCCCAAAAAGTGATTGGAAGTTTTGAATCAGCCAACAAAGATCTAGCAGCTTCTATTAGATTCCTATTTCTCCTTTCAGCAACACCATTCTGTTGAGGAGTCCTAGGAGCACTGTATTGTCTCTCAATGCCTTTTTCCTCACAGAAGCTGTTTAGGTCATTGGTTTTAAATTCAGTTCCATTATCAGACCTGATGACTTTAACTCTTAGATTTGTTTGGTTTTCAACTCTAAGAACAAAGGATTTGATCAGACCACTTGTCTCATCCTTAGTCCTCAGAAAATAGGCCCAAGTGAATCTAGAGAAATCATCGACAATAACCAAGCAGTAGGATTTCTTACCAATACTCATCACATTTGTAGGACCAAACAGATCCATATGCAGTAAATTAAAAGGTGAAGAGATTGTATTTATCTCTTTGGACTTATGAGAAGTTTTGAGTTGTTTGCCTTTAAGACATGCAACACAATGATCATCACATGAAAATACATTTTGTGGCAAACCTCTTACAAGGTTGTTTGTCACAAGTTTGTTCATTGTTTTAAAGTTCATGTGACACATCCTTCTGTGCCAAAGAGATGATTCATCCAATGAAGCTTTTGAAAATAAACAATTTAAAGATGAACTAGAAGCTACACTCTCCAAGTCTAAGCAATAAACATTGTCCTTTCTAGGAGTTCTAAGTAGTATCATACTTTCATCAACTACCTTGAACCCTAGAGCAAGGATAATACATTCAGTATCATTGAATAATATGCTATGTTTCTTGTCACAGACATGTGATACACTTAACAGGTTGTATCTCAATTGCTCAACATAGTATACATCCTCAAAGGTCATCTTACCTTTTGACACATTACCTTTTTCACTTATCTTTCCACCTGCTGGATTATCACCAAAAGCAACATGTCCTCCATCAATTCTTTTGAAGTTTTGAAGGCAGGCCATGTTACCTGTAATGTGGCCTGGAACAACCACTATCAACATGCCAAATGCTCCTTCCCTTGAGCTGTTGGTTGCCCTGCACATATAATAAAGCAGTTAGTGTTTAATAGGAACCTAAGCCAAAGTGGTCTTGGGTTTCCCATTCTCATCAACATATTCATATTCAGACTTGATGAGATTATCAAACTGAGGAATCTTATTGCTTGAATACTTTGTCAGAAGAATGGACATGTCACTGGAAGCAATACTAACTTGATTGGCAGTACTAACTTTGTTAGCAATACTAACATCATTAGCAGTACTAATTGGGTTAGCAGTACTAACTTTGTTAGCAGTACTAGCTGGGTTAGTAGTAGTATTGCTTTCAGCAACACTATTTCTGTCAGCAGTACTATTTGAAGTAGCAGTACTAACAGATTTCTTTACTTTTGGAACCCAAACCTGGACAAAGTTGTTTGCATTCTTTTTCTTTAAGTTACTCCTTGGCTTATTTGGAGTATTTTTTTTGAATTAGCAAACTTATTCTGAGCATGAGATTTTATAGGTGCCCTTCTCACATTCTCAGCCATATGATTCCTTATTTGCTCCCAATAACCAACAGTGTTTTGTATATTTCTTTGAAAAGTGATCCTTTGGTTAATAGGATTGAAATAACAGTGTTTGGCTAGATGATTTAATTTGCCACAGATAAAACAAGGCTTTGGTCTGTTAATTTTTCTCAGATCAATTCCTTGTTTTAAAGCCCACTGATTATTTCTGTTTCTTTGATTTCCCCTTGTTTTATCATATTGTTGGGGCTGATTCTGTTTACAAGTACAGGGATTAACAACAGTGGTTTGCATGTAATGGACTCCCTGTACCTTTCCCTTCCCTCTCTTAGAACTTTCAGCCTTCTCACTCTTTACAAAAGGTTTCCCTTCATTAGTAAGGATATGATTTTCTATAAGGATTTCTTTAAGGTCGTCTTTATTCTTACCCTTAGTGGTCTCTTCTTCAGCCTCTTCCTCCATCATTACACTGTCAAGAGGATCTACATCTGTGGCTCCTGCAGGTAAGTCTATTTTCTCTTGTCTTTCTAAGAGGTCTGAAGTGGGAGGAATATAGTTATTGTTATAGGGTGAAGGGGTATTGTTGTATCCTAAACCTCTTTTCAGGTTGTCATGGACTTGAGATTTCAGAAGTGAGTCCATTTCTTTAGAGGCATTGGAAAACTTCTCAATGTCCAGCTTGGCTTTCTCAAAATCACTCCTTATCTTCTCACATTCCTCTTCAGACCTTTTAAGCTTAAACTCTAACTGATTATTTTCCCACTTCCAATAGTTAGTATCATATGTGTGTTGAAGTTCATTGGCTTTGTATGCCTTAATCTGTTCTTCCAAATTCTCAACAATCACAACATACTCACTTCTATCTTTCTCTAACCTTTTTAGGTCATCACACATGCTTTGATTGTGATCCCTGTACTTTTTAACAGTTTCTACGCAAGATTTTGAGCAAAGGTTAGATTTTACCTCTGTGGGAATATCAGTGCTTGCTGACTCTGAAACTTTAGCCATTAAAGCTTGATTCTGAACTACTTCTTCTGCTTGGTCACTCCAATCAAATCCCATTCCTTCTTGGGAAACAAGAGCTTTATAAGAGTTCCTGTTGTTGAAGCTAGTGGGTTGTGATGGTTGATGGTTGCTAGTATGCTGTTGAGGCATTCCACTTCTGCATTCTCTTGCAAAGTGCCCCAACTTGTGACACTTGTAACATTCAACCTTGGATTTATCACATCCAACCCCATCTTCTCTTTTCTGAGCAAAGTTGTTCCTTCCAGTCCTTTTGATGAATCTTTTTACCCTCATAGTGAGCATAGCCATCTGCCACTTGATATCCATCTCTTCCAGATCATCAGCATTTATCTGTTCTAAGTCATCATTAATTAGAGTGGAATTAGCATGACTGGCTAGAAAAGCTTCTAAAACTGAGTCATTAGATCCATCTTGCTTTGATCCATAGGCAGCACTAACTGATTCTGTATTAACAGCATAATCAATAGAAGATGATAAAAGAGCAGCATTGTATGAGTATCCAGAGGGCCTCTTCTTTGCTTTTACCTCTGCTTCAAACACCCTAAGGTCATTATAGAGGTCATCCAGTTCCTTGTCCTCCAGTTGGTCATTCTGTCTGAAGGAGACAGTGTACATAGTCCATTCATCACCAAGAGATCTTAGAAATTTTCTGTTGACATCATCTTGATCTATCTGGACACTAACAGTAGCCAATTCACCAATTAACTTATTAAATCTATCAAAAGTTTGAGTCATGGACTCATTCTTTGTAGACATGAAGTTTTCATATTGCTGCTTCAGGATGGCCTTCTGATTTCTCTTGGTACTTTTGGTACCAGAAAATCTTTTCTCCAGTGCATTCCATAGGATTTGAGCATCAGAACAGTTGCAGAATTGATGTTGATACTCATTAGGAATTGCCAAGAGCAGAGTGCTCAAGGCTTTCATCTCTGTCTGCCTCATCTTTCTTTCTCCATCTGTCTTTGGTGGAGGTCTCTTGCCATCTACATCCATCTTTCCTCCATCAGAGGGACCATTCTCAATGATATCCCACATTGAGAAGTCTGTGAGAAGAATGTATTGCCTGATTCTGATTTTCCACATGTCAAACTCATTGGGTTTGAGCATGGGGACCTTTGAAACAAGAACGCTGTCGCTTGATCCGTCCATGATGATTCTTGCTTTCTGAGTTACACTAGCTCTGATACCACTTGTCAGGATCGAAATTCAAACAAGAATTTAACACACACTCAGAAACTATGTTAAAGGAGTCGCGGAAAAACACTTTAACAGTAAATCAATGGAACAATATCAGAATGAAAATCACAAGTTATATTGATTTAACTTAATGATTACAAACAAAACCTCAATCTGTTGAACAAGCTCAACATACGTTCTAAACTTCTCTAAAGAAAGGATTACAATGAATCTTGAGGTTAATTCTCACTAAAACGTATTTTGAAAACTCTATCAATGTATATTCTAAACTATGCCTTGTATACAGTATATATACAAGACAGATTACAAGATAATTATAAAAGAAAAATTAATCTTCATGATCCAGTCCATAATTATCTTCAAATCTCCTCGACTTTCGCATTAATCAAATCATTCCATCATAATCTTCTTAGCAACTTTAATCTTCATAAGCAGTAGTAACTCAACAATATTAATCATCTTGCAGTACTAACATGCTAGCAGTACTAACCATGTTAGCAGTATTAATCTCACCAGCAGTAGTAATATTGAACTAGCAGTATTAATTACACAAGAAGTAGTATCTGTCAGTATTAATCATCCTTAGCTCATTTCAAACCCAACAACTACTATTGCTATTATGTTATAACATAAAAACATTCCTAACATAAAAACATTCCTCCCAACTCCCAATATGAAAATTGGAAAACAAAAAAGAAACATAAAGAAGTAAAGAAAAAGAAGGATTTTAATTTTACCTTACTACTGCTACTGCTACAATGAAAAGTGAAATAGTGGGATCTCCAGTGTCCAGTCTCCTGCTTTAATTTAAAACCCAAGTACCCAACAAACAAACAGGAAACAGCAGTACAACACTATGATTAATTGATTATCGATTCTATACTTCTATGAAATTGAAAGTCTAAAGTCAAAATAATGAAAATCGCTACTTTATTGCTACTTGCAGAATGAAATCGTGAGTTATGCAGAATGAAATCGTGAGTTTGTAACTCTTGCAGACTGAAATCGAAAATTCAGCAAACTTAAATAACCTAAAATCGAACCGTTGATGTTGTCGTTGTCGTTGCCATTGAGTAGCTAAAACCAAATCATTAGGCATATCGGTATTTTGAGGTCTTGGGGATTTCAATCGGCAACCGATTGAATCACGAATAGATATGGGAAGAAAATCCTTGTCGCCTTGCGTATCTGTAAACGGAATTAGTCGATCAGAGAGAAGGCCAGAAGGGATAAAGGCTCTAACGATTGTAAAAATTGGGCCCTATTATTTTTGGGGGCCCTGTTCTGAATCCCACATGTAACAGCCCAAGAGACGGGCCTGATAATATTAAATGAAACAAGGAACTACATCACTCTAATTCCTGCGGTCTTCGCCTCTAACTTAAGACCTTCTCCTTCCCTTTCGAGGAAGCTCCACTAATGCACTTACCTGAAAATGGTTTTATATTTTGGGAAGCAGGGGTTAGACCGTGAGGTCTAGTGCGTTCCCTCTCGAAAACAGTTCATACATTCGCAACTTTAAACCATAAAAACAGTCACAATACGAGTACGATAACATATTAAGCAATCAACTCCACGTAAGGGTATTTGCACAGTGGTCTCAACTCTCATCACCTCCTCATGATGTTCACACTTGGGGCCACCAGTAGATCCCCACGGCCCCCAAGTAGATGACATATCCGTGTGTGCGGGAAACAAATTCAAGTCACACGAGTCAACTAGCCTCCCAAGGATTTTCAACAATCTGAGGTACACAAATCCCACTGTGCAACCAGACTCCACATACACACAACAATTCATGAAGGACAAATAAAACGTAAATATGCAAGTAATGTTTTCACCGTTCATAGGAGCATGCTTCTTTTTTAAATAATAAATATCATTATCTCAAAACCAAATTCAGGCGTTAACGAAATGGTTTAAGGGAACTCACCTGAATGTTGGGAATCCGACACACACTGAACCACTATTTCAATCAAACTGAACCCGTACAAACCAACCAAGAAAACAAGAGCGATAAGCCACTCGATTACTTCTAAAGGTCGCCTCTCATTTCTCTTAAACGATTCTCTAAGACCCGAGCTTAAGGAGGTCCACTAGCAACATAAAAGGACCCGACAAACCCGACCAGTAATTTCTCAACTAACTCCCTAAGACCCTGGGTAACCACCACCCGGATTTTCCCCAAGTCCCGACCAAGGCACGCCTGGGTTTTTGGTTTCCCGGTTACACCATCCAGGTTCCTTGGTTCTCGGGTTGCGCTATCCGTGTTCTTTGGTTCCCGGTGCTGCCTTCCGGGTTCCCGGTAATCCATTCGTGTTCCTTGATTCCCGGTTGTGCTATTCGGGTTCCTTGGTTCCCGGTTGTGCTATCCGGGTTCCTTGGTTCCCAGTTATTGGGCAAAAACCTCTTGGACCGAGATTTGCTTAGGATTTTTTCCCCTATGGCTCCCAAAACAAAATAGACCCAATACAGAACCACTATTAATCCCTCAATATCAATATTCAATCGATAAGCTAAACTATTGTCTAAATCTTCCAATAATCCCTTAGAACGGAACAACAGTGGTTTTCAATATTCTTCCCAACAAAAAATATACGCAAAGCACAAGGAATCATTAGGGGTGTAATAGGCGAGGCTTACCTTGTAGAAGATGAATCCCTCAACAATTTCTTCTTTCTAGCCCTAAAGCTCTTGCACAGACGACTCAACCTCTCAATGCCGCAACCTCCAAATGAGAGAATTAGGGTTTTTTCCCTTTTTATACCTTTCAGAATTTCACCAAGGTCCCCAAGTTTCCTCTTTCCATACTATGACCCCCCAACTCCTCAAACACTTAGATTTTAGAGTAATGGTTATTACAAAATATAACGCAAAAAATATATAATATTTATCAAGCGCTTGAAAGAGCACACAAATACTGTGTAATAAACAATTCTTTACTATGTATTCCAATAATTAAACATGAAATGAAACTTGTATAATACACATGTTATAACAGAAGTTGAAAGAACAACACCGTTTATTTTTAAAAAACATGTCACGCCAGCTATATTAATTTCTTATTATATTTATATTAATTATTGTTTTCGTTGACAAATACGCACACGTTTTAATAAATAAAAAACCACATAAATATGGATCAAAAGTGGACACATGATGATGCGAATGCACACTAGTTGAAACATACACTTTTGATGGGCACAAAAACTCTGTATTGGATTTGGGCCTATGTTCTCCATACCCATCCTCTTCCCTTGTTTTAAACTCAACTAGTGTTGGGCCTGTGCATTGCACGGGAGGATAAATTTTTTGTTAGAATATTGAACCGAGATAAAATGAAACGTAATTTCTCTGTTAACAGTTAATGAAATACAATGTGAAAAACGAATGTATTTTCATAAGTGGTTAACTTGCATATATTCTTAATCGTTTGTTGTTATGAGTTTGTGCAATAATATTGGTAATAGTTTTGTATTATATTATTTAAAACTCAAACGACATGTCTCACAACATCTCACTATTATTGAAATAATTATAAATATGAACATACGTTTTTACAGATTTTGCAATTTTTCTGAAACCTCCTCGACAACACTTGACAATCACTTTGAACGTATAAATCTGTAGATTAATTAACAACATTCAACCCACATCAAATATGACAACGAAAATAAATGATTTATATCTTTTGTAACCGACAACTCAACTGGTATAGTTCACATTCACTCAGTACCACTTGAAAATTTATCTGACTATTGTTAGTCGATAAAAATAAAGATATGTATATATATCTTATTCCCCTACTTCGAAAATATGATTGTGGGTTTTAAAAAATATAAAAAAATTCTCAATAAATAAAATAAAATATAAAAAAGTAGTTTTTCAAAGAAACAAAAATATAGTGGAATACCTTTTGTTCAGTTGCAGATTCCGCCATTGACACCCGACCGTTCGTCTTCTTCTTGTACTCGGATGATATATAGAGAAGCTATATATATTTTTAGTGAATGTAGAGAATATTTTAAAATCTTTTATTTTCATTTTCTATTTTACATTTAAATGTAAATATATTAAAAATATGGAAGAATATTTTTATATCTTAATTTGGAAAGTATTGCGGAATATTTTTATTTTAAAGAATACGATAATTTATTAGTGTATCTTGTTATTTTTTATTTTTAATTCATATAAACCTTATTTTTTCTTCTTTTAATGCTCGTGAAAAAAAATACGTGTAGATTTTATATTAGCAAAAAAATACGTGTAGATTTTATAAAATAAAATAGATTTTATATTAGCAAAAAAAATACGAAAGAAAAAAGAGTTTATATTACATCTCATTATGTACAAAGATTTTATAAAATAAAATATGGAAAAATCATTATGAGATGTAATATAAAAAAATACGGAAGAAAAAAGATTTTATATTACATCTCATTAATATAGATTTAAATGTAAAATCTACATTTAAAATAGATTATGCTAATATAAAATCTGTTTTATAAAATTCTCCACCAAAAAAACAAATATTTATATTAATAAATGAGTATCCATTCCATAAATAGATGATTATGTGAGATACTGTGCTTGAAAATGTTGTACCAAAACATTAAGAAATTGTAAATTAAGTAATTGACTTTAATTAGTTGTATTTTGTGTTTAAAATATTGTAATTAAGAGTTTTTTATATCGTTTTTATAATATAGTATAGACAAGGTTCTAAATGGCGTGAGGCGTGGCGTGGCGGCGAGGCCAAGCCTCAAGCCTTAGGATCCACGGCGAAGCCATGACGTTTTCAAGGCGTGACTTATGGCGTCAAATTTCTAATTTATATATAATATTATATATAAAAACATATGCTTTGGTGTATTACTCAATGAGTTAATAGTAATAAGCAAGTTTAATTAGGTTCCATATATTTAAAACATGCAAATAAAACATTAAAAACATAAAGAAAAACCAAATATCGCATTACAAAAACTGCGCATTAGGACATGGCGTGCCACGGGCTTAACGTGGCGTGAGACACAAGCCTTGGTGCCATGGCGCGCCATGGCGGCTGTGCGACGAGTTTTTTAGAACAGTGAGTATAGATATAGATATGGGTTTTTGCTAATAATTCCTTTTAAGCAATCGAATATTTTATCACTTACTCATTTTTATATGTTTCTTATAATTTTATATGTAGTTTCAAGAATACAACTTTTAGATAAAACATTTAATGGCGGTTTGGTTCTGGTATGAGAATGAAAATGAAAACGACAAGGAATGAGAATGATAATGAATTTTCATTTTATCTAAGTTTAACTTGAAATGAAAATTTGAGCTTTTGAGGTAATGAACCCATTATATTATATAAAACAAAACAGTTTCTCTTATTTTCATTCTCATTAATTACTACATAATACCTTTATACCTTTAACCAAACACCCATAAGTCATTACGAGTACGATTCAAAAAGCCTTCCACATCATGTAATGATCCTCTGGATCTTGCATTTATTGGATAAATTGCTATGGTGCTATTAGCCTAGACGATCAAACTAACACATTATTAATTTACTAAAAAATTATTGGTCTAGTGTTATCCGGTAACCCTACCTTCCTAAAGGTCTGAAATTCAAGTCTTATCGAATATAAGAAATGTGTGAGTGTAATTTACCATACATATATGTGCATGTGTGTGTTTTTTTGCGTGTGTGCTAAACACATTATAAATTTAAATAGGTATTTTTAGTAACTTGTTAAATAATAGATACTCCATCTGTTTCAAAATAAGTGTCCATCTTTTTATTTCTATTTGTTCCAAAATAAATTAATGTTTACTTTTTTATTATATCCTTAATTATAAGATGGGGAAAATTTCTTTCTTTATTATTGAAGGAAAAATTGTTCTTTGTTAGTTAAAAAGTGTAATAGTTAAACATTTTTAAAATTATATATCATTTTTATTATAAACATTTATTTTGAAATGTATGATAAAAAAGACAATTTCAAATAATGACCTACTGGGCTTTACAAATATCTTTGGGCTTTGTCAACTCTTTCTAATAAAGAATTACGGGTCGGGCCTGGGCCCTGGAGAGCCAATACACACACCCGGATAAATGTACAACGGCAAATTCAGCAACTATGTCTACAGGATTATTTTATTTTTAGGATTATTAGGAAATTTACATTTTGCTTGGTGATAACTCTCATTTTGAGCGTTATTTACATATCGTTTACGTGCGTTTTTCTTCCTTTTTAGTTGTCTTTCTTCTTTTCTTGTTTGCGTTTCTTTCTTCTATTATTTCATTTTCATTTGGAGCTGTTGAGAATGTTCTTAAGGTTATATGCATCATTTTTTAGTTAAAAAACGTTGACGTTGGATTGTGGCCACAAAGTCACCACTGTGGGCAGATTCATGAAGATTTGTTCAAGATTTTTGAAAGATTTAAAGGATGGAGTGTTAGTACCAATCTGGAAATAGGAGATAAGATTTGCCATAAGAAGGAAGGGAGCAATTGGAAGGACCTTGGGATCATGAGAAGAGCTTATCCATTAGGTAAAAGGAGGGTGCATGCAACTTTTTGGACCTATAAAGTAGAGCCCTCTACATTCATGGAAGACACAAGTTTTTGGGAGAGTAAAACACTCCCAACAAAGGCTAGAAGAAGGTATAAATTTGTAGTTTTAATTTCTTGTATTTCTAATTTCAAGTATTTTTAAATTTGTATTTTTAATTTATTGTACTTCTTACATTTCGTAATTAATGCAAGTATTTCTTAGTTACTTCTTTACTTCCATTATGTTCTTTAATTTTATTATAAGATAAACACCTCATTGGGTGTGGGTGTGAGCCAAATCTAAGACTTGTAGGCAATACTTGGGTATTGCCGTTTTTACTAACTCTTAGACTTTTTTTTTTGGTAAAGGAGTATCCCAGAACACTTTGGGCCCGGACTAATCTCCCTCTTAGACTTGGTCACTTGAGTCGGGACTTTAACTCAACACAGACAAGCCGATCACTTGTAAGTGTTAATATTAGATATTTGACCCAAAGATGAGCGGATCCGAAAATACGGCTTGAGTGATGCAAGAAGATTTGAGAAAGTCTTTTATGATGACGTAGAGATACGTTTTTTGCATGATTTTAACTAAGGTTCAAATGTTGGTCGATATTGACGTCACAAAGAGATTTGGGCATTTATTTCCATACCGGTAGATCTACGATCCTTAGAGGTCGACTTAGTTAAATCGACAAGTCTTGAGTTGACAAAAATGGTGACTTTGTGGGGATAAGTGGCCACTTTTTGTGAGAGTTCACTTTCGAGAGAAAGGGACTCTTATAAATGTTTTTGTAACACTTATTTCCAACCATGAGGTTACTACAAATGTCTTAGATAATGTTTACACCCATACCTTTTTCTTTAATTTATTGTTCTTTACTTAATTGTTAAAATCACAAAAAAAATGTTTTCTTCTTCCTTAAATGAAATCAATGTATTACTCACTTAGTACTCGAAACTCTGAAGTTCGATCTTTGTGGATACGATCTCGGTATTACCACCACTTTATTACTTATAGCGATCACAGTGTCCGGTGTGCACTTGCACCACAACTGTGGTAACACTGTGGCCACTTTGTGGACATATACGATTTTCCGCTATCACTTGGGAAGTTCTTTCTTTATTTCACACTGTTTATATGAGTAAAAGGAAAGTTCACGACCATATATTTTAAAGCTTGAAATGCGATACAGGGAAGGAACCACAAGAATAATGAACAGAGAAGATGTTGATTAACAGTAATCTCGAGTATGCATATGAGTTAGAGTATTCGAATAAGTTCATTTGCTTGACAATCAATTTATTTTGATAAAATTAACGATTTTTTAGAGAACGGTTAAAAAAATCCCTAAAAACTTTACCACGTACCATTTATCTTGGTGGTATGACGCATGCATTGGAAAATATATGTTGGTAATTAATACTCATTAATTCTTGAGTATGCTTACATCATTTATACACACATAGGGGTTGAGGATCAAATGCTTATTGGATAAGTGCTTACTCATAAGAGCGTCAAATTCATTTACCTTATCGGATAATCAAAATGGATTGCTGGAAAACAACTTTTAGCCAATAAGAGTCTTCTCCTTCACTTATCGGGTAGGAGTCTCGGTCCCTGTTATGCCTCTTCAAGTGTGTCGGGCCTTCGGGATGTTGCTCAAGCGAGTGAACATCAAGGTACATTGACTTGAGGTAAAACTCATTGGTGTGATGGGTCTCCCCCATGATTGACCCCGTAAGGACTTTGGTGATCGAAGTGTCATAATTGTTCATAATATGCTTGATGTTAATATGTTATGTTTTTATGTAACTCACTAGACCCGTTTGGTCTAACACTTGATTGTTGGTATGTATCTCAGGTTCTAGCGGCGTGAGCGCCAAGGAAGCTTAATCGACTTTAGTGGTGAGCTTGGGAGCATTTTGGGATGCCAATATTGAAGACCATTATTTTGGACATAGTTGACAACCTTTTTGTAATCTTATGTCTAGCGAGACTTAGATTAGGGAGTTGTCATCTATTATTGTGTCTTATTACAAACTTGTAATTAACAGGCATTTGTTGTTCCTTTGTATGAGCTCGTGCTTTGGCATTTATGCATACCACATTTCTATTTTCCGGAAATTTTTGTTAGTCCCACTTTTGGGGTGTTACAAGTTGGTATCAGAGCTCTAGTTTAAGTGAACTAGGTATTGACATTAGCATACCTAGACTTAGACTGGCGATGCTTATAAAATAACTGTCCTCTTGGGTAGAGCATTCCTAGGTGGGGAGAGTATTAGGAATTCGGAATTGCATTGATTGAGAATTATGATGATGATAACGAGGATTCTTGTGTAAAATATGTTCACAATCTCACTTGGCCAGTGTTGTTCTGAATCCATGATTACGTGAGCATGTTTGAAATTATTATTATGATGATTGATCCTTGTAGTAGTACGTATTGAACCGGTTATCTTTCAAAGAATTAACCGGTATTACTCTTGTCATGTGTGACAGTCCATTATGGTAAACACGAGGAGTCGGGTCGGGGCGACCGAGGAAGCAAATGAAGCAAGTGTAACTGCTCCGGAGATTACCCGACCGGTAAACGCACTGATTAATCAAGTCATTCCACCAATACCCCAATGCTGGAGGGTATCATCAACGCGAATCCCCAAATGAACTTGGAAACCAAAGATCCAGTTATTCAAGAAGCGGACCCCCAGTCGGTCCTATTAGCCAGCATAATGCAAATGATGAACTCTGCAATGGACAAGCGGGACGAGAGACTCTTGAAAGTCCTAGAAGAAAGAGATACAAGTAACCGGAGACATATGGTTGTTAGGGGTTGTTATGTAGGATGTACCTTCGAGTTAGATGGAGAGCCCTTCGTTATAGATTTGTTACCGGCCAATATTGGGGGATTTGATGTAATAGTGGGAATGGATTAGTTAGCTAAGCACGATGCCAGTATCTTTTGTTCTAAGAAGTTGATTCCGGTACCTTTGTCTAAGGGCGGTGAAGTGTTGGTTTACAGGGAGAAGAACCGAGGAACCCATATGATTATATCATCACTCAAGGCACGCAAGAGTCTAGCCAAAGGATGTGAGTCGTACTTATCTTTTGTGATCGACGCGAAACTAGAGAAAAAGAACTTGGAAGAAGTGGAAGTGGTGTGCGACTACCCGAATGTCTTTCCGGACGACCTATCTGGACTTCCACCGGAACGACAAGTGGAGTTCCACAACGACCTTACTCCGGGAGCCGCTCCGATTGCTCGTGCTCCTTACCGTTTAGCCCCGACAGAAATGCAAGAGATGATGACGCAACTCTAAGAACTAATTGAGAAAGGATTTATACGACCGAGTTCGTTGCCTTGGGGAGCGCCGGTGTTATTCGTGAAGAAGAAGGATGGGTCTATGCGAATGTGTATAAACTATCGCGAACTCAACAAAGTTACTGTTAAGAACAAATATCCACTTCCCCGGATCGACGACCTCTTCGATCAACTTCAAGGAGCGGGATGTTTCTCCAAAATAGATTTGCGATCCGGCTATCATCAAGTGCGGGTGAAAGAGAGCGACATACCGAAGACGGAGTTTCGGATGAGGTATTGTCACTATGAGTTTTTAGTTATGCCATTCGGACTGACCAATGCTCCGGCCGTGTTCATGGACCTGATGAACCGAGTATGCCGACCCTTCCTAGATAAGTTAGGTCATAGTCTTTATCGACGACATCTTGATTTACTCGTGGGACGAGGATGAGCATCGACAACATTTGCGGGACGTTTTAGAGATCCTTCGAAGAGAGAAATTATTCGCCAAATTCTCGAAGTGCGAATTTTGGCTACAAGAAGTGCAATTATTGGGCCACGTGGTGTCAAAGGATGGAGTAAAGGTGGACCCAACTAAGATCGAGGCAATGATGAATTGGGAACCACCGACGAGCCCAACAGAGATAAGGAGCTTCTTGGGCTTAGCCGGTTACTACCGACGTTTTATCCAGGACTTTCCGAAGATTACGTCTCCACTCACGTCTCTGACAAGGAAGAATGTGAAGTTCTCATGGACCGAATCACAAGAGAAAGCCTTCCGAACCCTCCAAAAGAGATTATGCGAAGCACCGATCATATCCTTGCCTGAAGGATCTGAATATTTTGTGGTTTATAGTGACGCCTCCAAGCTTGGACTCGGATGTGTGTTAATGCAAAGAGGGAAAGTGATCGCGTATGCATCGCGACAACTCAAGGATCATGAGAAGAATTACCCCACGCATGACTTAGAGCTAGCGGCGGTGGTTTTTGCCTTAAAGTTATGGCGTCATTACCTTTCTGGGACGAAGTGTACGTTGTTTACCGATCATAAAAGTTTAAAGTACATCTTTGACCAAAAGGAGCTCAACATGCGGCAAAGGAGATGGTTGGAACTTTTGAAGGATTATGATTGTGAATTGCTTTACCACCCCGGTAAAGCCAATGTGGTAGCGGACGCCTTAAGCCGAAAGAGCTACGGAGGGGAAAACAAAGTAACGTTTGCTAAAATTGAGGTAATATCAAGTCTTATGGAGGACATCAAGAGAAGTCAAGCCAAAGCACTTCGCGAGGAGAATCTGAAGGACGAGGTCATGGTAAAGCAAAAGGACTTATTAATGGAGGATAGCCGCGGTCTCAAGTTATTCCAAGGGAGGATTTGGGTGCCTAAAATCGGGGGAAACCGCGAGTTGCTCTTGACGGAGGCACACAAGTCAAAGTACTCCATACATCCTGGTAGCACCAAGATGTATAGAGATTTGAAACTTCATTATTGGTGGCCGGTAATGAAGCTTGACGTGGCGAATTATGTGGAAAGGTGCGTCACATGCCTTCAAGTTAAAGCGGAGCATCAAAGACCTTACGGGAGTTTGAAACCGCTAACCATCCCGGAGTGGAAGTGGGAGCACATCACGATGGACTTCGTCACGAAATTGCCGAAGACCCTAAAAGGTCATGACACTATTTGGGTGGTAGTGGACAGATTTACCAAAAGTGCTCATTTCCTAGCAATGAGGGAAACGTTACTGATGGACAAACTTGCTAAGCTATATATTGATGAAGTAGTGTCTCGTCATGGTGTCCCACTATCCATAGTCTCGGATAGGGATAGCCGGTTTACTTCCAAGTTTTGGGATGGATTGCAAAGGGAGTTGGGCACGAAGGTTAAGTTAAGCACGACATATCACCCTCAGACGGACGGGCAAAGTGAGAGGACGATCTAAACTCTCGAGGACATGCTTCGATCGTGTGTCATAGACTTTGGAGAAACTTGGGATTCGAACTTGCCATTAGTGGAATTCACCTACAATAATAGTTACCACTCGAGTATCGGGATGGCTCCATTCGAGGCGCTCTATGGACGGAAATGTAGGACACCGGTATGTTGGCTCAAGGCGGGGGAAAAGCAATTTGCGGGTCCGGAAATTGTGCAAGCGACGTCGGATAAAGTGAAGGACATCCGAGAGCGATTGAAAGCGGCCCAAGACCGACAAAAGAGTTACGCGGACAAAAAGCGAAGACCGGTGGACTTCCAAGTGGGGGACCGGGTTATGTTAAAGGTGTCGCCATGGAAGGGAATCATCCGTTTCGGGAAGCGCGGGAAGCTTAGTCCCCGTTTCCTTGGGCCCTTCACGATTTTAGAAAAGATTGGACTTCAAGCTTATCGGTTGGATCTACCGTCGGAGATGGACGGAATCCATCCTACCTTTCATGTTTGTTATCTTTGCAAGTGTTTGTCCGAAGAAGAAAGTGTTATTCCGTTGACAGAAATACGAGTGGACAACGGAAATCGATGTGTAGAAGAACCAGAAGCTATCCTAGAGTCAAAGACGAAGCAATTGAGACATAAAGAATTGACTATGTTGAAGGTTCAATGTAAACACCATCGGGGGTGCTAACGTGACGTGGGAATCGGAGGAGCACATGAGGAAGAGATATCCTCATTTATTCTAGTGTTTAAGATTTCGGGGACAAAATCCTCATTAGGTGGGGAGGATTGTAACACCCGGAAAATTAAGGTAAGTATTTATAAATTTCTTTACGTCTTCGTCAATCCTAATTGTTGGAATTCTTCCTTGGAATTAAGGCCTTATTATGTCAATTGATCTGTTAAATTTCCTTGGATTCCATACATGTTGAACCATATCGAAAACGTCGAAAAAACATGATTTTGTGGTGTTGGGCGACTGTGACCAGCGACTATGACAATGGTCATAGTCGCGAGGCACTATCGTGGGCCGGGGGTGGTCTCGGTACACCCCCGGCGAGTATGACACGCGAGAGTGACATGGGCAATGTCGCCCTGTCACAATCGCCGAACATGTACCGCGAGTATCAGGATGCTCGCGACTATGCCCTCGCGACTATGCCCATGGCACAATCGCCAGGCAATGTCGCCGTCGGGGGCTGAGAGTATAAAAACTCAGTTTTGACCATTTAGACTTCATTTCCTCATCTCTCACGTTTTGGTTCCGGTCAAGAGCTCATTTAGGGCGATTTTCTTCATTCCAAAACCCTCCCATACTTACTAAAAACCTAGTGGTAGTTGGGAACATTTATTGTGGGTTAGGGAAGCTTCAAGAATCATCAAGTGGAGCATTTAAAGCACCTTCAAGTTCTCACCCTCTCATCTTCTCATCCAAGTTTTCTAGGGTTTTGTGTGAAACCCTAGATAGTGAGTTTCTTACATTATTTTCAAATGAGATACATATTTTATATGCTTTCATACCTAATGTATTATTGTTATGAGAAGATCTGATCACCTGATAAGTTTGACCTAACTGTTGAGTTTGGTATTATTGGTATCTTAGCCTTGAATATGGTTATGGACATGAATGAGGTTATTATTCTTGATGTTTGAGCATGTTTACATATTTGTCTAGATAAGACATGGATGATATTGAGTATTTGCATATCTTAGAGTTTTGTACCTAAGTTATGTTTGGGATTGTGGTAGTCTTATACATGTATCTTATGAGTATGAAACTATGTATAGAGACAGACATCGTAAGTACACAAGAATGAACCATGAGTAAGTGCTAGGAGGATGTAGTCTTAGGTGCCACTATAATGGTATGCACCTAGACCTCCGTCATTTGGAGTAATGCCTGGGAGGTAGTCTTCAAGTGTGCCGGGCCTTCGGGATGTTGCTCAAGCGAGTGAACATCAAGGTACATTGAATTGAGGTAAAACTCATTGGTGTGATGGGTCTCCCCCATGATTGACCTCGTAAGGACTTTGGTGATCGAAGTGTCATAATTGTTCATAATATGCTTTATGTTAATATGCTATGTTTTTATGTAACTCACTAGACCCGTTTGGTCTAACACTTGATTGTTGGTATGTATCTCAGGTTCTAGCGGCGTGAGCACCAAGGAAGCTTAATCGACTTTAGTGGTGAGCTTGGGAACATTTTGGGATGCCAATATTGAAGACCATTATTTTGGACATAGTTGACAACCTTTTTGTAATCTTATGTCTAGCGAGACTTAGATTAGGGAGTTGTCATCTATTATTGTGTCTTATTACAAACTTGTAATTAACAGACATTTGTTGTTCCGAAGTTATGTTTGGTATTGTGGTAGTCTTATACATGTATCTTATGAGTATGAAACTATGTATAGAGACGGACATCGTAAGTACACAAGAACGAACCATGAGTAAGTGCTAGGAGGATGTAGTCTTAGGTGTCACTATAATGGTATGCACCTAGACCTCCGCCATTTGGAGTAATGCCTGGGAGGTAGTCTTCAAGTGTGCCGGGCCTTCGGGATGTTGCTCAAGCGAGTGAACATCAAGGTACATTGAATTGAGGTAAAACTCATTGGTGTGATGGGTCTCCCCCATGATTGACCTCGTAAGGACTTTGGTGATCGAAGTGTCATAATTGTTCATAATATGCTTTATGTTAATATGCTATGTTTTTATGTAACTCACTAGACCCGTTTGGTCTAACACTTGATTGTTGGTATGTATCTCAGGTTCTAGCGGCGTGAGCGCCAAGGAAGCTTAATCGACTTTAGTGGTGAGCTTGGGAACATTTTGGGATGCCAATATTGAAGACCATTATTTTGGACATAGTTGACAACCTTTTTGTAATCTTATGTCTAGCGAGACTTAGATTAGGGAGTTGTCATCTATTATTGTGTCTTATTACAAACTTGTAATTAACAGACATTTGTTGTTCCTTTGTATGAGCTCGTGCTTTGGCATTTATGCATACCACATTTCTATTTTCCGGAAATTTTTGTTAGTCCCACTTTTGGGGTGTTACACAAATGACTGAAACCTATGATTGGGCAGATGAGCCCACCTCTGAAAGTGACAAAGAAATGGCAAACCTTTACTTCATGGCTAAAATCGATGATGTTGATGACAGTGAAACTCAATCCTCCTCTACGGCTCTTGTGTCTGCTGAGTGCTCTACCTCATCTACCCAGGTACATCCCTTTTTCTCTCTCTCTCTGATGCTGAGAAGATTGAAGCATTTGACTCTTTGACCATTGACTTCTATGAAGCCAAAGATGCAAAGAAAAAATCAAATGCTCAGATAAAATCTCTTTCTTCTTAGTTGCAAATTTGTCTTTCTCAGCTAAAACATTTTAACAAAATCAAGGCTGAGCTTGAAGATTTGAAAACTATAAACTTTACTCTTGCTAAAGAGAAAAATAAACTTCTTAAAATGTTTAAAAAGGAGCAAGAAATTGTAAAAGGGTGGACGAGTTCCTCCAAAAATTTAGAAAGGATCTTTCAAGATCAAATACCTTGTGATGACAAGTCTGGACTAGGCTTTGGGAAATCTGACCTTGAACCTTCATCTGACACCCATGCTCCTTTCTCTCTTCCCTTATTCTATGAATCTTCTGAAGAGAACTCTGACAACTCTGAAACTTTGGACTCTTCTGACCTCTCTAAAAATCTCAAGTTTGGGACGTTCATCAAAGCCAAGAGCATTGATTCTCCTCATGAAAGTGAGAAAAATCCAAGACTCAAATGACCTTCCTAAACCCATTCTTGAGTCTATGTCCTCCTTAAAAATAAATGAGCCTTCCTTTTCTAAATCCAAACCCTCCAAAATTCCAACCAAAGTTCCTCAACCATCTTCAAGAAAACTCGCTTTCTTTGAAAAAGGAAAATTTGTTGTCGATCTTCCTCCCAAAAAGAAATTTCCCAAGAAAAACTCTAAGAAATCATCTTTTCTTCCTATCCCCAGACCCGTGATGTTGAAAAAGCTAAATTCCAAGATATCATCTTCTATTCCTTCAGCTAACTCTGACAAAGGTATCTTGGGTCCCAAGCCTCTTGATTCTTCTCTACCCTCAAAGGTCATAAAAGTCAATGTGACCAATCATCACAAGGAAGCTGATCAAAGCTCCAAAAAGGCTTTTATATATAGAAAATGTTATATTTGTGGTGACATCTTCCATCTTGCTAAGGATTGTCCTTGTGGAAAGAATTGACATAAATACTTCCAAGGATTTTCCATCCTTTTCTAACTCAAAAGGACCCATTTCCAAATGGTTACCAAAGAAATGATTTCTCTGTGATTGCAGGTGTTTGAGCATCAACAAATCTTATGAAGGAATCTTCTTAGGACATTCTCTCTCTTCAATGCCCTACCGGGTCTACACTCTTAAGAGAAAATGCAGGAATGAATCTACTCACGTGAAGCTTAATGATCTTAAGTCATCAACTCTTCATGTGATGATGATTGGTGGATTTCATCATGTGTTGGTGAAGATTCTCAAAATTCTTCATCTAGCTCAAAACCATATGTTCTTTTCACCTTAGACACAACTTCTCATATCTAATCCCTGATCTTTAGATAGTCATCTCTGAAGATCAAGATCCCTCCTATCCTATTCTTCCCCATTTCACTCAACCTGATCATTCCTCCATCATTACAGTTCACACCAGCCGATCCCATTTCTCATCATATCACTTCTCCTTTCTCCATCATTCCCATCTTCCTCTCAACCTCAAAATTCACCACAAATCATCCCACCTTATCAACCATACATTCTTTATTCACCTATTCCTACCGATCTTCCATCTCTCTTTCCTGAAGAAGTCTATGTGAAACAACCACATGGGTTTGAAGATCCTTCACATCCTGACTATATGTATAAATTGGACAAAATTCTATATGGCTTCAAACAGACTCCCTAAGCCTGGTATGATACTTTGTCCAGTTTTCTGCTAGAAGACAAGTAATCTCAAGGTAAAGTCGACAACATCTTGTTCCTCAAGAAGACAACAGGTAATATCATTCTTATTCAAATCTATGCGAATAACATCATCTTTGGTGTCATCGATGAATCTTTTTGTCGGGAGTTTGTCTCTATCATAAATTTGATATGAGACGAGCATGATGGGAGAGCTTACATTTTTCTTAAGTTTACAAGTAGAATGAATCTTTATAAATCAAAATAAATACATTCGTGACCTTCTGAAAAAGTTCAATTTTGAAAACTCCTCCCCCATGAAAACTCCTATGGCACCACCTTTGAAACTCCATGTTGATCTGGATGGTGTATCTGTGGATATCACCAACTACCGAGGCATGATCGGCTCCCTTCTCTATCTTACTTATAGTAGACCAGACATTATGTTTGCTACTTTCCTGTGTGCGCGTTACCAAGCCAATCCAAAAGAATCTCATTTGGCTGCGGTTAAACGCATTTTTCGGTATCTCAAAGGTACCATGAATCTGGGTCTTTGGTATCCCAAAGACTCAGGTTTTGATCTAATGGGGTATTCAGATTCTGACTTTGCAGGATCAAAGATTGATAGGAAGAGCACCACTGGTAGCTGCCAACTCCTTGGTGGCAAGCTGGTTAGCTCTTCCAGCAAGAAGCAGAACTCAGTCTCCACCTCTACTGCTGACGCTGAGTATGTAGCTGTTGGAAGTTGCTGTGCTCAAATCCTCTAGATGAAGAACCAACTGAGAGACTACAATTGTAACACCCTAAATTTTAGAGAAATAAAAATTCGAAATTTTGCAATATGACGGCTATAAATTGGTAAATCTGGGTATATCAAACCTGTTATAAACAATCCCAAAGTATCATTCCGATAAAACGGGGAAACAAGTTATGACCTTTACAATTGATCAAATGAAGAATACACTAACAACCTAATAATCTAACTTAAATAAGAAAGATTAGTGTCGGGTGTTGCTATTCTTCCAAAAATGTGTCCGCTATCCAAAATACCGGTCTATACATCTCCCAAAAAGACCGCTCTTGACCTCAAGGTCATTCACTCAGTCCCGAAGAATCCCACCGGAAACCTGACCTGTTATACATATCATTTTAAGAAAAAGTGTTAGGCTAAAGCCTAGTGAGATCAAACATTTGCAGTTAAATAATCAAACTTAAAAGTGAGTAAAAGAGTTTTCATTTGCGACAACAATAATAGTAATAATAATAATGCTCTTAAAATATAACAAGTACCTCTTGGGTTAACGGGGGAGACCCGCTTACTAACCCAAATGACAGAACACAAAAGTAAGCCATTTGATGAGTCAGTAAAACCAATACACAAATAAAGTACACGCAAGAGATGTCAGGCTCAGTGGCTTTAAACGTACACCCACGGAAACTCAAGTTCAACCCCGAAGGGTCCTTACGTCGAGCTCCTCATCCAATATCGTAATACTTGAGCACGTAAGACTTATAACCCAATCCGACGCCTAAACGTGCCTCGACGTGGGAAACTAGTCGTCCCAACGCCGGAACAACCATATAACAAATTACGGGGTCATGACTCCCAAATGCAACAATTAAGCCAAATAATGCTCATAAGGCCCAACGAGTATTCCCAACAATGGATATTATGCATAAATGACATGAAGGGTGATTTCCACCAAAACCATTTTCCATTGTTTACCAAAAGATCACTAGTCAAAATATGAATGACCCTTCTTATATTTCAGATCCCAAAATATGATGTAAGCTAATATGCAAACGTATCAGCACTTAACCACAAGTTCAATATTCCCAAATCCATAAGTTTTACATAGTAAATGCCATCCATTTAAATGTATGTCCCAAGTATAAGTAAGCTAAAAGAACATTATTGGGGTTCATAAACCTCCATTTCCCAAAAGTTATCACAAACCCTAATATCTCCAAAAATTAGGTTTAGCACAAATTCCATAAATCAAATATATGAAAGAGGAGATGTTTAGGTATTCAAAATCTACATTTGACATGTACAAAGTTTTGTAAAGATTGTATGAACTCACCTTGGTAGTTTTCTTAAAAGAAAACTAAACCCTAGAAATGAAGAGGGTGAAAACTTGAGACTAGTTAACTTGAACACTTCACTTCAATCTTCACAATGCCTAGGATAGATTCATAAATGCTCAGAGCTAGAAGTAGATGGAATCATTAATGGTGGAGGGAAACAAGAAGGAGGAACTTACGCACAATCAGATGAGAAAATCACCCTAGCAGTCCCCAAATCAGATCAGATAACCTAAATTCGCGACTTAATATTTTTATATGTCAGTTGGTCGCCGGCGAGAGTGACATTTGTCACTCTTGCTGGCATAATCGCGCAAAATCCCCCACCCTCGGTACAAACGGGGCGATAGTGCCCCGCGATTGTGACCATGGCACTCTCGCATGGCACAATCGCGAGAAATGTACCGAGAGTCCACGACCCCCGGCGATTGTGCCTTCGCGATTGTGACACCCTGTCACTCTCGCGGGCACTGTCGCGAGCAACCTAATTTTCCCAAATTTGATACTTTAAATCCCACGATGCTTAAATCAGTAAAACTTAACATCTAATTATTAAATCACAATATACCAAAAGGTTCCAAAAATAGAAAAATGCTACAGGGATATCCAGAATTCGGGGTGTTACAATCCTCCCCAACTTGGGAATGATTTCGTCCCCGAAATCCTACTAACTAAATAAATGAGGGTATCTACGCCTCATGTCTTCTTCCGTTTCCCAAGTCACATTGGTGCCATGGTGATGCTTCCATTGAACCTTTACCATCGCTACCTCTTTATGTCGGAGCTTTTTGATTACCCTTTCCAAAATGGCCTCGGGCTCTTCGATACAACGGTTATCATCCACTCGAATTTTGGACAAGGGTGAATCCCGTCCATCTCCGGCGGTAAATTCAATTTGTAAGCTTGGAGTCCGATGCGCTCGAGAATAGTAAACGGTCCAAGGAAACGTGGACTTAGCTTCTCACGCTTCCCAAACCGGATCAAGCCTTTCCAAGGAGACACCTTTAACATTACCCGATCCCCCACTTGGAACTCCACCGGTCTTCTCTTTTTGTCGACGTAACTTTTCTGACGATCTTGTGCCGCTTTCAACCGTTCTCGAATTGATTTGACTTTGTCGGCCGTCTCTTGCACAATTTCCGGGCCGGCAAATTGCTTCTCCCCTGCCTCTAACCAACACACGGGGGTTCTATACTTCCGCCCATACAAGGCTTCAAATGGCGCCATCCCGAGACTAGAATGGTAACTATTGTTGTACGCAAATTCCACCAAAGGTAGATGGGTATCCCAACTACCGCCAAAGTCGATCACCCATGACCTAAGCATGTCCTATAGAGTTTGAATTGTCCTTTCGCTTTGTCCGTCCGTTTGTGGGTGATATGCCGTGCTCAAATTCACCCGCGTGCCCAACTCTTGATGTAAGGCTCCCCAAAATCTCGACGTAAACCGGCTATCACGATCGGAAACTATCGACAAGGGTATACCGTGTCTAGAGACGATTTCATCTATATAAAGATTTGCCAACTTATCCATTGGCAAGGTTTCCCGCATCTCTAGAAAATGTGAACTCTTCGTCAATCGATCGACAATAACCCAAATAGTATCGTTCCCTCTCAAAGTCTTCGGTAGTTTGGTCACGAAGTCCATGGTAGTCTTGTCCCATTTCCACTCGGGTATTTCAAGCGATTGAAGGCTCCCATAGGGTCGTTGATGTTCGGCCTTCACTTGCGAACAAGTTATGCATCGCTCTACATAATGCGCTACATCCAACTTCATAATCGACCACCAATAAAGTAGTTTCAGATCCCGGTACATCTTGGTACTTCCCGGGTGGATAGAATACTTAGACTTATGCGCATCCTCTAAAAGTAGATCTCGTCAACCACCAAACTTCGGTACCCAAACTCGCCCATTGAAACATTTTATCCCTCGGCTATCTTCGGTCAACAATAACCGTTGTTTGGTCATCACTTCATCCTTGAGGTTTTCTTCCTTTAATGCCTCGGTTTGCGACTTTTTAATCCTTTCCATGAGGCTCGACACTAACTCGATCCTTGTAAGTTTGGCTTGAAGTCTCCCGCTATACTCTTTTCGACTCAAGGCGTCGGCCACCACGTTTGCTTTACCCGGGTGGTAGAGTAATTCACAGTCGTAATCTTTAAGTAGTTCTAACCACCTTCTTTGCCTCATGTTGAGTTCCTTCTGATCAAAGACATACTTCAAGCTCTTGTGATCCGTGTACAAGGTACACTTTGTGCCGTAGAGATAATGTCGCCATAACTTTAAAGCGAACACTACCGCTGCCAATTCCAAGTCGTGAGTGGGGTAGTTCTTCTCATGCACCTTCAATTGTCTAGATGCGTAAGCGATCACTTTTCCTCTTTGCATGAGTACACATCCAAGTCCCATTTTGGATGCATCACTATAGAACACAAAATCCTCCGATTCCTCCGGCAAGGATAAGATCGGAGCCTTGCATAACTTCCTTTGCAATGTCCGAAATGCTCTTTCTTGCTCTTTAGTCCATACGAACTTTACATTCTTCTTGGTCAACATTGTCAACGAAGAAGCAACCTTGGAGAAGTCTTGTATGAACCTTCGATAATACCCCGCTAAGCCTAGGAAGCTTCGAATCTCGGATGGACTTTTGGGTGGTTCCCAATTCATCATAGCTTCGATCTTGGCCGGATCCACCTTCACTCCGTCTTTCGTAACTACATGCCCCAAGAACTGCACTTCCTTCAACCAAAACTCGCACTTAGAAAACTTTGCATAGAGCTTCTCCTTCCTCAAGATCTCCAAGACGTCCCGAAGGTGACGCGCATGATCGACTTCATCCCTTGAGTAAATAAGAATGTCGTCAATGAACACGATGACCGACTTATCTAGGAAGGGTCGGCACACGCGGTTCATTAAGTCCATAAACACCGTTGGAGCATTCGTCAAACCGAAGGGCATCACTAAAAACTCGTAGTGACCATAACGCTTCCTAAAAGCAGTTTTTGGAAGGTCCTCCTCTTTGACTTTAACTTGATGATAACCCAAACGGAGATCGATCTTCGAAAAGAAACCCGCTCCTTGAAGTTGGTCGAATAAATCATCAATTCTAGGGAGTGGGTATTTGTTCTTCACGGTTACCTTATTCAACTCCCTATAATCGATACACATCCGCATAGTACCGTCCTTCTTCTTCACAAATAAGACCGGTACTCCCCAAGGCGAGGAACTCTGTAACACCCTCAAATTTGGATAGAGCGACTAATTAAAAACTTTCAACGATACCTTAAAGGGGAATAAAATCCCTTACTAATAGTCCATAATTGAAATACAATTTCTAGATTGAACCATCAACAAAATTAAAGTCTTACATAAAGACTAACTAAAATCGAGTGTTACTATAACCCAACAACAATCGCTATCTCCAAATATAAATGCGGAAGTCTTCATTAAGCTAATCACCTCTTCGAGCACACAACTAGCACTCATCGCTTCACAGGAACGCTAGAACAAATTCTCGAGGTGGAACCTGATGCACATGCCGACAAATAAAAAGGTTAGGCTAACGCCTATTGAGTTCAAGAGTTTATATCATGATTATAAAGAAAACGTAAAATGGAAATCTTATAACTTATAATCATGATCATTTAAAATGATTTACTTTAAAATAAGCAAACAACTCATTTGCCAATAATATGCATTTTATGGATGGACGCCTCAACACCAAAACATTCTTTCATGAAATCATGCAATCCAACACTTACTCAAAACGAGAATTATGGTAATGCTCCAATAATGACATTTGAATAAACTTTATAAAAACAAACGACCAAAATGTGAGTAAACTCAAGTCTCCAAAATTAAAGCATAAGAGAGATAACCCAAACTCAAAGCGTCACCGAAAATAAGGATAAAATTAAATACCCCAAAACAACACCTTTCGGTGACGGGGAAACCCGAATTCCAAGGCTAGTGGCGGAACACCAACTAGGCCACATTCCAAGTTATTGAGCTCACCATACTAGGATCAAAGCCGTGAGCACGCCGACTCAAATAAAGATGTGGGGGTGGCACCCAATGATTCCTAGTCATGTTCATTCACTATAATTATATTTAACCCATGGCTAGTAACCGATCCCACATAACCGTACCAAAGGCCAAAAAGGGGTAAAAATGCATCCGTAGCTACAAAAGGGAAAAACATCCCAACATATAAATAATAGCCCATTTTTTTCAAATAACAATGACTGACTCATATGCCCATGGATCCACTGCATTACAGTCTAAAACAGTACATGACTCCCTTTGAATGACCAACACACTCAAAATATGTAATTCTCAAATGATGCGCATTAACCGCCATCATACTCAAAACTTCACAACGGGCTATTAAACCGGACAAATGTCCACAAGACTCATTTATTTTCAAATATGCATTTCCAAGTTTTTAACTGTTGATAAGAATGGAAATCATAAAATGAGACTATACACATTCTTTCAAGTACCTCACATAAATGTGCAAGTAGTAAGTTATAAAACATCCAATTTCATGAATGATGAATAAAACCCGACAACCATTCAAAAGTGTATTTCTTTGACCAAAGATCTCTTTATGCAATAACACATCAAAACACATTCATTTGTGACCATTTATCAAAATGCCCAAAAATCCCAAATGTGGGTGTTATACAACGTTTATAAAGTTAAATACTTCAAATAATCAAAAATCAACAAATAACCCAACATTTGATAATTTCATGTAAAACACATAAACACTTTAAAATGGACATTTTGGCATGTACACCGTTTTCACAAATCAACTTGAACTCACCTTGCTAGATTTAGGCTAAATATAGATTTTACCCACTTAGAGCTTTCCTTGAAGAACTTGATTCTTCAAACCAAATCTTCCAAAACCTAGATCCACAAGGTTCCAACCATAAATATACATTTTCCACCATAAATAATCATAATCAACCACAAAGAATCGTTTCCCAACTTTATACATGAATACCTAAACTGATACTGAAACCCTAACTTCCATAAATGAAGAGAATAGAAGATTACCTTAACCCAAGATTGAATCCACCAATCAAAACACCTCTAGTTCACCAAAATGGTTACAAACCTCCAATCTACGAAAGGGAGAACAAAGGGTGGATGAAACCCTAGAAAACTTTGGTGAAGAAGATGAAGAGGGAGATATGAGGAGCTTAACACCACAAAATACACTTGTATACTCCAATAGACTTCCAATACCTTGCTAGATTCTTGAAGATCTCTCAAAAACGAAACCGTGGCAACTTGAATCACTGAAATCAGAGCTGGGATGAAGAAGATATGAAGAAATGAAGTTGAGATGAAGAAGATATGAAGATATGAGATTGAAATCAGGTTTTAACCCGTGCTGTTGCTTCTGATGCTGAGCACGACCCGTGCCACTTTTTTGAAAGAATTGGCATGACCCGTGCACCTTGCAGACCATGAAAAATATGTCCGAACACTATTTTGGTCATAACTTCTTCATTATAGCTCCGTTTTCGCTCCGGAAAGAGCCGTTGGACTCGTAATTGAATCCTTCATTTATCAAGACTATAAAATCAAGGATTCAAGCCCAAAATCAAATATCTTATTTTTACTTAATATATCGGTTTCTGTATTAACTTGAAATGATACCTTTCGAAAATCGGGGTGTTACAAACTCGGTCTTACAAACCCACTCTCCAAAAGGTCTTGAAATTGGCCCATCATTTCCTTCATCTCTGATGGGGCTAAGCGGTAAGGAGCTCTAGCTATTGGAGTTGCTCCCAGTGTCAGATCAATCTTGAATTCGACTTGACGTTCGGGTGGTAAACCAGACAAGTCGTCCGGGAATACGTCGGGAAACTCTCTTACCACCTCGACATCGTCTAACTTCTTCTTCTCGAGTTTGGCATCGATAACGTATGCCAAAAAGGATGAGCATTCTTTTGACAAGCACTTTCGTGCCTTCGCCATGCTAATGATTGCAACCTCCCCCTTCCGCTTCTCACCATACACGGTCACTGCATCACCATCCAAAACTGGAATTTGGATCAACTTCTTAGCACACAGGATCTCAGCGTGATTAGACGACAACCAATCCATACCGACTACAACATCAAATCCTCTGATGACCATAGGCATTAGATTGATCGGGAATTCTCTTCCTTCAATTTCGAGCTTGCAATTTCTTAAAATGTCCCAAACCACTACTTGATCACCATCCGCTAGCTCTACCACTAACGCATCCTCTAAACTAGTAGTGGGCATGGATAGTTTTGGGCAAAATGAACTTGACACAAACGAAAAACTAGCTCCCGAGTCAAATAATACACGTGTAGGTACGAAGTTTAGGAGAAACGTACCCGACACTACGTCCGTTGATGCCTTCACCTCCTAAGTGGTCATTTGAAAGGCTCTCCCCGTCGCTTTCGGAGTATCCACCTTCTTACCTCCGCTAAAGCTTGCCTTTGCCTTCGGGCATTCACTCCGGATATGACCCGACTCTTTACACTCGAAACAAATTCGCACCTTGATTGGACATTCACGGAAACTGTGGTCGGGCTTACCACATTTGAAACACGGTTCAGACCCCGAATTCCAAGGGTCGGTGTGCTTGCTTTGGCACTTAGAACACCACGGAGGATCCCGTCTAGGAATATTACCTCCTTGATTGTTGTTGAAGTGCTTTGACCTCTTTGAAGATGTGGGACCCCCTTCCCACCTTCTTTTCTCGACTACTCCGCTCCTATCCACCCTACTCAAGCCATAAGAGTCTTCCACAAGTTGTGCTTCTTCTATTGCCTCTCGAAGAGTAGAGGCCTTTGACACCCTAACCATGTTCATCATCTCGGTAGGCAAACCCTTGATGTATGCCTTGATCTTCTCTCTTTCAGTGGGGACCAGATGTCCCACCAAGCCTAACTTATCCATAAATAACTTGTTGTACTCCTTTACCGACAAATTCCCTTTCTTCAAACTCCGAAACTCGTCAATGATCCGATCCATAGCTCGCTCGTTTCAGAATTCTTCCATAACCTTCTTCTTGAAAGTCTCCAAACTCAGTTTGCCCAATACGGTGGCCTCGATGGAAGTGGAGTATACATTCCACCATGTGAGGGTCGCCCCTCTAAGCATTTGAGACCCGAAAACGGCTTTCTGGTTTTCCCCACACTCGCTTGATCGGAAAGCCTGCTCCATCTCCCTGATCCAGTTCATGCATGCCACCGGGTTATCTGTGCCCTTGAATTCCGGTGGTCGGCATCCGAGGAATGCCTTGAAGGTACAATCTTTAGACGCTTGCCTCACTTCGGGGGTTGGGGTTTCATTAGAAGGAACTACGGGTCTCGTACCCCCGGATCCCGCCACTACAACGTTCTCCACCACCGTCTCATGCCTACGCTGGTTAGCATCTCGATCATCCAAGAGTTTTAGAAATACTTCTTGTTGCTGAGCCATAGTTGCATTCATTGCCTGCATCATCCGCTCCATCATTCTTGTTTCCAGAGTTACCTCCTCCATAATCGGATGAGTTGCAACTAAGTCACGTTAGGGTATGTGTTCCGGTCCTCCACCCAAAACATTTATAAAAGGTGGGGGCAAATCAACATTTGTCACCCTCGGTTGATCAGCCGTAGA
The DNA here is from genome assembly GCA_954870635.1 of Arctium minus. Classification (NCBI taxonomy): domain Eukaryota; kingdom Viridiplantae; phylum Streptophyta; class Magnoliopsida; order Asterales; family Asteraceae; genus Arctium; species Arctium minus. The sequence goes on along the minus strand of OX941083.1, from coordinate 114,524,113 downwards.
TGTCGTCGTATCCTGCCCTTCTGGCCGGTTACGCGTATTTACCATAGTCTGCCACACACGCGAGAATATAGGTGAGATAAGGCTATACAGATATAAACAAGGAAACGTACTACCACATTCATTAATTATCATAACAATGGAAAACAAGCATAATCATGTAGAACATCTTCATAATAACGTTAGCTAGGCGGAATTATGAACATGCGATACATAAAAATTTTCATTCCCATTATCAAAACTCTCAATTTGTGTAGTTTCCGTCGACTCTAAGACCATCCTATATTAAGAGTTCTACCCAATCTCACAAAATCATAGCCTAACTTCATAGCTTAAGTCTAGGTATCTTACATCCATACCTAGTTCACTTAAACTAATGCTCTGATACCAACTTGTAACACCCTAAATTTTAGAGAAATAAAAATTCGAAATTTTGCAATATGACGGCTATAAATTGGTAAACCTGGGTATATCAAACCTGTTATAAACAATCCCAAAGTATCATCCCGATAAAATAGGGAAACAAGTTATGACCTTTACAATTGATCAAATGAAGAATTCACTAACAACCTAATAATCTAACTTAAATAAGAAAGATTAGTGTCGGGTGTTGCTATTCTTCCAAAAATGTGTCCGCTATCCAAAATACCGGTCTATACATCTCCCAAAAAAACCGCTCTTGACCTCAAGGCCATCCACTCAGTCCCGACGAATCCCACCGGAAACCTGACCTGTTATACATGTCATTTTAAGAAAAAGTGTTAGGCTAAAGCCTAGTGAAATCAAACATTTGCAGTTAAATAATCGAACTTAAAGGTGAGTAAAAGAGTTTTCATTTGCGACAACAATAATAATAGTAATAATAATAATGCTCTTAAAATATAGCAAGTACCTCTTGGGTTAACGGGGGAGACCCGCTTACTAACCCAAATGACGGAACACAAAAGTAAGCCATTTGATGAGTCAGTAAAACCAATACACAAATAAAGTACACGCAAGAGATGTCAGGCTTAGTGGCTTCAAACGTACACCCACGGAAACTCAAGTTCAACCCCGAAGGGTCCTTACGTCGAGCTCCTCATCCAATATCGTAATACTTGAGCACGTAGGACTTATAACCCAATTCGACGCCTGAACGTGCCTCGACGTGGGAAACTAGTCGTCCCAACGCCGGAACAACCATATAACAAATTACGGGGTCATGACTCCCAAATGCAACAATTAAGCCAAATAATGCTCAAAAGGCCCAACGAGTATTCCCAACAATGGATATTATGCATAAATGACATGAAGGGTGATTTCCACCAAAACCATTTTCCATTGTTTACCAAAAGATCACTAGTCAAAATATGAATGACCCTTCTTATATTTCAGATCCTAAAATATGATGTAAGCTAATATGCAAACGTATCAACAGTTAACCACAAGTTCAATATTCCCAAATCCATAAGTTTTACATAGTAAATGCCATCCATTTAAATGTATGTCCCAAGTATAAGTAAGCTAAAAGAACATTATTGGGGTTCATAAACCTCCATTTCCCAAAAGTTATCACAAACCCTAATATCTCCAAAAGTTAGGTTTAACACAAATTCCATAAATCAAATATATGAAAGAGGAGATGTTTAGGTATTCAAAATCTACATTTGACATGTATAGATTTTTGTAAATAGTGTATGAACTCACCTTGGTAGTTTACTTAAAAGAAAACTAAACCCTAGAAATGAAGAGGGTGAAAACTTGAGACTAGTTAACTTGAACACTTCACTTCAATCTTCACAATGCCTAGGATAGATTCATAAATGCTCAGAGCTAGAAGTAGATGGAATCATTAATGGTGGAGGGAAACAAGGAGGAGGAACTTACCCACAATCAGATGAGAAAATTGCCCTAGAAGTCCCCAAAAAATCAGATGAGATAGCCTAAATTTGCAACTTAATCTTTTTATACCTCAGTTGGTCGCCGGCGAGAGTGACATTTGTCATTCTCGCGGGCATAATCGCGCGAAATCCCCCACCCGCGGTACAAACGGGGCGATAGTGCCCCGCGATTGTGACCATGGCACTCTCGCATGGCACAATCGCGAGAAATGTACCGAGAGTCCACGACCCCCGACGATTGTGCCTTCGCGATTGTGACACCCTGTCACTCTCGCGGGCACTATTGCGAGCAGCCTAATTTTCCCAAATTTGATACTTTAAATCCCACGATGCTTAAATCAGTAAAACTTAACATCTGATTATTAAATCCCAATATACCGAAAGGTTCCAAAAATAGAAAAATGCTACAGGGATATCCAGAATTCGGGGTGTTACAACAATCAACTGTACTCTCATATCCCGATTTTGTGTGACAACCAAGTGCGATCGCAATCACAAATAATCCGGTGCTGCACTCTCGTTCCAAGCACATCGACATCCGATATCACTTCATTCGGGATCACATCTCCAAAGGTGATATCGAATTACATTTCATCCCTACCGACCTTCAACTAGCGGATCTCTTCACCAAACCGCTTGACGAAACTCGGTTCAAGTTTCTCATCGGAGAACTCGGTATGTTAAATGCCGACATTTAATTTTTTTCCCAAAAAAAAGAGAGAAAGACAAGAAAAGAAAATAAAACAAAATAAAACAAAAAAAAACAAATCAAATAAACTCCCCTCTCTCCCTCTCTCTTTCGGTAGCTCTCTCTCTCTCTAACCTTCCCCCTTTTTCGGCCTCATTCTCTCTCTCACTCCCTCTCCTCTTCGGTTGCCACCTAGCCGAAACCCAACCACCCCCTTATTCCCCCTTGCCACCGAAAACCCCCTCCCCTATCCCTCTCCCCACCAAAACCCCCCTCACCCTCTATCCCTTTCGGCTCTCTCCCTCTCCCTCGCTCTCTTTTGGTCACTCCTCCTACCAAACCTAATCTCCCACCGAACCTCCCTTATCCCTCCCTCATTTTCGGCTCCCCTTACCCCCAACACCGAACACACCCACTTAAACCAACCTCACCAACCCATCTTCCTTCGGCCCACAACACAAACCTAACACACTGAAAACCCAACACCCCCTTAACCTGTTTTTTTCGGCCCCTCCATACCTCCCCCAAATCCACCGAAAACTCCAACACCACCTTATAACTCCCACCCCCTCCACCGAAAGCCCCCATACGAAACAGCCCCTCGGCACCAAACTTCCCCCTCCTTAGACTTTTCCCATCCACCGACCCACCCCCTTCGGCCTTGCTCCAACCGAAACCCCCATACACAAAACCTTAGGCCGACAACCCCCCTTCACTTCATTCTCCCGAACCCCCCTCCCCCTACCCCATTCTTTTTGAATTTTTTTCTCACTTTTCGCATTTTCCAAGACTTTCCCCTACTAAACCCTTCCATCACTTCTTCTTTTTCTTACACCTACTACCCATCCCATCCTTTCCTTTTTCCAAATCCTACCACATCTTACCTTTTCCTTCCATAATCTTTTCCAAACCTTTCCCTTCCATCTTTTCTCCTTCCATCTATCCCATCCTATACTACTATCTTCCCTTCCTTTCCTTCCATATCTTCCATCTTCCCCATAATTTTCCCAAATCTTCCATCACATCCTATATTTTCTTCCATATCCCTACATTTCCTCTCCATACTTACCTCCATTTTTTCAAAATTCAAACTTCTTCATCTCCCTATAAATATTACCCTTCTCCATATTCTTTCTTCACCACCACCATCTCTTCTCCTCTATATTTTCTCTCATGGCATCCTCTACCTCTCCTTCTTCCAAGGCTACCAAGAAAAATATGCCCCCTCCTCCTCCCACCTCCTTTACGGATCTCGTATTCAATCCATGCAACCATGTTGCATGATTGTAGTGTGATCCCAACCATAAGGAATTCAATTCCATTTCTTCCTTTCTTCAAAAATAACCTGTTCGGTTTGCGTTGACAAAAAACCCGCCAAAAATGAGCAAAATGCTCATTGGTAATTTTTGGCTCACATGTGTTTACGATGCAAAATCCAACAAGGTCTCCGCTTCTATTCTATCGGACCCGACATCACCCGACATCACTTTCGGTGTTGAAGACGTTAGGCGGGCCCTTGACCTTTCCATCCTACGATTCTTATGACGAGTTCCCTCTTGGCACTGAGCATGATGAGGTGGTTGCGGCCTTGAACTATATTCATGGCGAAAATGATCGGGGTCATGGCACACTTCTACGCAGGCATATGGGAGGTATCTGGAATTTCTTTTTCTCTCATGTTATTTTCTGCCTGAGTAAGAAAACTGGTGGGCATGATCAATGTCCATCCTACCTTACTCAACTAGCCCATGCGATCATGTTTCAACGTAAAATCGATTATGCTCATTATTTCTTTCATGAGTTGATTACTGTCATCACACCGCCTAAGCGACCGCATGTTTCTTACCCGCGGTTCATCTGGCTTATAATCAACAATTTACTTGTTGATGCAATTGAGGCGGACCATCGGGTCATATATGACTACCATGCCTCACTTGTGGCAAGACCCCTTCTCAAACGGGGTCCCTTGGCGACTGACAATCCTCTCCTCCTAGGTATGATCTCTTTCATCAATTATCCCGATCTACAGTGGGGAGATGCCAAGGACACTTCGGTGTCCAAAGGTCCCTCCTCTGTAGTGGACCCTTCTTCCCTCTCCCTAGTGAAGCCTGCTAGCACTCACTCCTCAAAAGCTACAGGCACCGCTGCACTTTCCAAAGTGACTCCACCACCGAAAAAACCTTCGATGGTTACCCAGGTCACTCACCATACCTTAAAGCGGCGATACTCTACCTCTTCCCCTCCCTCTTCTACCAAAAGAACGAGGAAGGTTTCTAGGGCCACCCCACATACTCCACCCACCGATTCTTCACAATCGGCAGGTGTTGAAATTGTCCCATCTGGGCCCGGGGAATCTGCTAAACCTACTGCCACCTCCTCTGTATCCTCTCCAAAGGATGCACGTGAGATTTTAGGGGACCCTCACCTTCCCTCCTCCCCCCTCTCCTCAGGGGATGAGGATGACTTGGTCTTCTCTCCGGACCAAGGCTCTGACTTCTCACTGCAAGACCTATCACCCGACCAATTCATGGTCGATACTTATGCACCGCCCGGTGAGACACTGGTCTTACCCAAGGCCAGTGTTGAGGGTATTTCACGGTATTTGGCTTATTTGACACAGGGTCAAGAAAAGGTGACAAATCAAGCAGGCCCTTCTACCTCCGCCTACCGCTCTCCTCCATATTCTCCAGAGAGCTCTTCTTCTCCTACGGCTACCTCCCCTGAGGGTAGCTCCTCTGATGACTCACCTTCATCACCACGATCACCTGCAGCCAATGATTTTCTTCACCAGCTTCATGTGCCATCCGAATAGTCATCACGGGTACTTCCTCATCATCCACCGACGCCTACCCGTTTTCAGGCCTCAGCTGCCCCACGGGACCATCCTGCTCCAGCCTTTCCTCTCGAACTCATCGCAAATATTCAGGAGGCAAAACGCCAGCATCGGGCGGTGAGTGCCCAGTTTCGTGAGCTACAACTTTTTCTGGGCTCGTTTGTCAAAGCCACTGTTGAAAAGCCGGTACCTCTTGAGACCTCGACTCAACACCTCATTACCTCAGTTGCTGCCCTTCAAGCAGCCTCTGAAGCTCGTGATACTGAGGTCCGACGTCTTCAAGAGTCTTCGGAGTCTCAGCAGGCCCTTACCTCCCAAATTCTCTAGTCTCTTCAATCTCTGTATCAGAAGGTCGATTCTGCTTTGGTTGCTCCCTCGACTGCCGCTGAGGGGGAGAAACAACGGGTTCAAGTCTCTTCAGACAGCGGCCGTCAGGGTCCCACTCCTATTTCTACCGATGCTACAACTGAGGGGGAACTTCACATACCGGCCATAGACAAAGGAAAAAAGAGCTATCTGCTGATGAAGAGGCCTTGCTTTCCCAACAACAAAAGGTTGCTGCTCTAAAAGCCTTTGTTTCTGAAGTTGATCGGCTAAAGCTTCAACCTCCTAACAAAGTCACTTATGACTTTGGTCTTCCTGAAAGAGAAACCCAGCGGGCGGCTGAGCTTAATTCTGATGACATTCTATGGTACCGAAAAACTTTGATGAGACAAAAGCTGAAATCTAAAATTGTTGAAGTAAAGTTTGGCACCTCCAAACGATCAGAGATAGATGTCAGAATGGTCATCCATAGAGAAGACAACTCTCAGCAGGCTACCAGATTCTGTGACCTGGACGACTATGGACTTTCTGAATGGTATGAAATATCTGAACTTTTATCTAAGTCCTTTAGTCGGCACAAGCTTTCGGTCAAAAAGTCTCTTAACAGTCTTATAGAGAGAATGAAGAACATTGGCAAGAAGTACAAGCATTCACATGATGAAGAAATCCAAGTTGAGGTTCTAAAGAAGATGTGTCTCTCCTCCCCTCCACAAATCTCTCATTCTGACAAACAACACATCTTCAAGGATCTGGCTGCCAAAGGAATAACTCCCAATACTCAAAATTTGAATCTGAAGGTACCATGTGGTCCGCCCTTGCCTCCAGGCACTACGATAGGGAGTCCATTCAAAGGAGTTTATTTCCTAGATAAGAAGGAAACTCGGAGATTCTTCAGACATGAAGAAATATCTATTGCTGACACCAAGTTTCTGGTAGCCATTCTCTCTCTTATCCCCATTAATTCTCAAGCTGCATTTCTTCGACATGACATTATGGGTGAACTTCATAAAAGACAGAAGAAGGAATGAAACAATGCTCTATCTTACCTATGTACTTGTAACTTTTGCTTTGTTAAGTCATCTTATTTAATACAAGTGCATTTCTTTTACTTAGTGTGTACATATATACTTCATTCTTTTATTCTTTTGTAAATGTCGGATATACTTATAAATCCTTATACAAAAAAAACTATGTGAAAAGAACCCAAAAAGAGTAAAAATGGGTCAAATTGAATTATTCAGTATACTCTTAATTTTATTCTTTAGTATGGATGTCATCCTCAAATAGGGGGAGATTGTTGGGTCATCTGAAGATTTGAAGATGACTTCCCGATCTTCCATTTTATATCATCATACTTAGAATATTTTGTGGTTCTTTTAGCAGCTTGGTTTCTATACAAATGTTCGGTGAAGTCGAAGATCAGCCGAAGAAGACAAAGAAGAAGTATATCTCTCAAAGCGGATTGAAGATAGACTCCTCAGCTTAAAGCCAAGTATGCCTACTTGATCAAGACCATTGGCCAGGATGGTGCCGATCTCAAGTCTTCAGGAGCCGAAGACCTCTCAGTCTTCAGGAGCCAAAGACCTCTTCGGAAGCCGAAGATTTCTCAACCTTCAAGAGTCAAAGATTTCTTAATCTTCAAAGCACGAAGATCTCTCTTACACATTGTACTTTTCTGACACAGTATATTTGTGATATTTTGCATTGACGTAGACCTCATCCGAAGATTAGAAAAAGTATGTTTTGTATTTTACACTCTTTTAAGGAAAGGTCTCCACCATCCTCTGCAGGTCAACACTTCAAGCCAAAACACCTCAAGACAAAAGGTACATCCTGTACCTTGCTGAAGACCTGTGTCCATCCTTTGCTCAACAGGTGTCCCATGCATTTAATGCATAAGGCACAATAAATATGAAGGATGGTTCAACATGCAAGATCACCAGTTCTACAACCGTCAAGTTCTCTAAGTGCCTGACAATTTTCTCTCTACGAAGTTCTTATTGTTTTCTAAGTGTTTTACAATTGTTCTTCATTTCTCTTAGTGTTAGATTGTTTGAGCAGATTCATTTGTTCTCTTCCGCAACAATCAAAAGTTTTCTATGTGTAATTCTTGATTTCAAATCAATAAGAATTAAATTAAGTGAAAAACTGTGTGTATTGTATTCGACCCCCCTTCTACAATACTTTTCTTATTTACTTACTGCTATTTGGGACCAACAATTATATACCAATATAACCTCAAAATAAAATTTAATTCTCTTATAAAGCATTAAATATGCCTTTTCTATATTTTATTCATTCATCAAATTTTATTTATTTTATTTTATGTTTTTTAAATTTTCATTTTATTGTCCTCAAATATTATTTTTATATAGTAACTAAGTTTTGATAAATTTGTTTTAATTATTAAATATTAATAGTAAAAAAAATATAGAAAAGGTTAATAAATTAATAAAAAGTGGAAAGTATATAAACCTTTTATTTTGATGTTATTTTAATCTATCTGGAAGAGAATTTTCTAATACTATAGTTTGTTATAAAAAAAACATTTATTTCGTTATAATTAATAAATAACATAATTAATCTATATATATATATATATATATATATATATATGTGATATAAACAACTTATTAGGGATAAATTGGTCATGTTATCTGTTCTATTCTGTCCAATCTGTTTTACCGAATGCTGAACAACTGTTCTGTCATGTTCTGTTCTGCCCCGTCCCATGATGTCCTTGTTCTATCCTGTCTGCGTACCAAACACACCTTACTAATAAGATTATAAGTCTTTGTCATGCTCACTTGGAAGGTAAGTGACACTCAATAAATGCTTAGTCGCTAAAAGAGTGTTCCAACTCTAAATCACGATGCATTTCTTCTTCCTTTAAAATTTTTCTATATCTCCTTACTTTTAAAGTATATGTATTTTATGAGTTGCTAAATTGCATTTTATTATGTCTCTAAAAACATAAATTGTTAAGAATCTTAATAGGATTTTAAAACCTATTCATTTACAACTAGGTTTTCACTTACAACAAATTAAACATTTAAAAATCGTAGTTTAATTTATTTCTTATTTTAGAAAATATACTTTCAAAAGAAAATTTCAAGATATGTAATTTGAAAAATGTCGGTTTTTTAGGACGTTTTGTTTGCAAAATGTTTTTTTTAATGAAATGGAATATGTCAAAGTAATTTGACTTTAAAGGAATTGGAATGGAATGTTATCACGTTTGACCACATGTTTGGTTGACATACATTGGAATGAAATATGTTAAAAGAATTGGAATGTCTTTTTGGTACATGTAATGTAGCTTTGGATTTGGAATGAAATACCTGTAAGTGACCAAAATACCATTTTTTGAAAATTTGGAAACCAAAATCCAACTATTGTGGTTTGTATTGTTGGTGGTCGGCGTTGTTTCAGATCGGCAGTGGTCAGTGGTGGTTTAGATCGGTGGTGATAGGTGGTTGTTCAGATCGATGGTGGATGGCAGTGGGGGTTGATGGTGATCGGTGGTGGTCGTCGGTAATGTCTGTGGTTCATATTGGTGGTGGTCGGTGGTGGTTTAAATCGATGGTGGTTGGCGATGGGTTAGACCCGTGGGGGTTGACGTGGTTGATGGTGGTTCAAATCGGTGGTTGTTGTGACACCCCGTTTTTTTTTCTCTCTCCATAACCTTTACATATGCGGAAGCGTTCTGAAATCAGCTCAATAGCCTAACATTTATAATGGCTATTATAAGAACTATAACTCTTCATGCGATCCCTTCATGTCTTATCCTGATCTTACCTGAGATACATATATGGAATACGTAAACTTTAAGCTTAGCGAGCAGTTATGGTTTCATGAAGAAATCATCTTTCATAAAATATATGGTTTTAGTGCATAGAATAACAGTTTAATACACTTCTCATAATTATGCATAATAACATTGATGCATAAAATCATTTCTATAAAAACATCATCTTCTTTTAGTGCGAGATCTCATATGTGTAAGTAGGGGTGAGCATCGGAACTGGGTACCCGCTTTTGGAACCGGAACCGCTCCGGAACTGTCGGTTCCGGAACCGAAACTGATGCGATTGGTTCCGGTTCCTAAAATACGGAACCGATTAAGACTGGTTCTGGTTCTGGTTCTCATTTTTTTGGAACCGATACCCGCTGGGTACCCATCGGAACCGGTTCCAGGACCGTGTACCCGGTCCCGCTGGGTACCCAGAACCGGAACCGACGGGTACCCGCTGTTTTTTTATAATTATTTTATATGTTTAAAAAAAGTATTACCATTTAGGGTAACTTTCCTTTCACGATTCTCAAATTCACAATACAATTACACACTTTCAATTGTACATGGTTGCTCCCGCCTCCCACATCACGATTATTTGACGTGAAAAATGTAATGAAAGTCGTTTTATTACGGTCAAGACTCAAGAGTGTCTAATTTGTTTATGTAATAGTTAGTTTTTGTCGGATTAGTTTTCACCATTTGTTGTATTTATTACTTTAAGTTGGTATTTTGTTGTTTGCACTAGACTTAAAAATTTAAAATCACCTTTTTATTATATTAAATGTTAAAACTTTAAAAAAAAATTGTAACCGTACCCGGAACCGGTTCCCAGCGGTTCCGGTTCCAAAAACTAGAAAACCGATGCAAGCGGTTCCGGTTCCGGTTCCTTCATCCCAGGAACCGCCGGTTCCGGTTCCATGAAACATAGACGGGTACCCAGTTATGCTCTCCCCTATGTGTAAGTATGTCAAACATTCTCAACAGGATCCTAGATCCCTGAGGTTCCGCGAAGGATCTTCCCCCTGACGTCCTTTTTGCAAGACGTTTTCATTTATTATACCCCGTCGGGTATTTAACATGGTCATACTTTGACATGCACAAAACATTTCATATGCCACATCTAAAATACATGTCTTTCTCATAAAATGCATTATAAGCCTAATCTTATCTCATGCAAGGCTAGCATGCCAAAACATCATTTCAAATATTAATCATGCATAAAAATATTTATATAACATATACGTATCCCAATAAATCTCATAACGTACTCACCTTGATTGCTTAACCGTAATGCTTAATTACCACCCTAAAATGGGTGTAACTCTCTAATTTATTATTGATGTTTTTGAATGTGTTTTATAAATCTAAACGCATATATCTATATATAGTGAATAGGAAGGTTGAGATATGAATCAAAATGAGGCGGTGGATGTGAAATTATTCAAAATCATTGTAATCGAATTGAGGCGAGGCGGTGGACGCAACAACATACATACATATATATTAAAAATATTTTAATATTTTATTTATTATATAAATATATATATTACGTTTATCTAATATAACTTATACGTAATCCCAAATCTCAAATTGAACATATATTTGAGACCTATGCAATAATACCTACCCATAGACATGTTATTGCTATGCATTTTTTTGAGTTGTACAAATTTTCGTAGCCATATTTTAATCTTTTTTACATTTTTAGTATCTACAATTTTCAACGTATATAAATATGAAATTTGGTATTCATTCGATATTTCTATAATCCATAAATGATACATTGTTATAGTTTTGCTCAAGTAACCCTAAAATAAAAACATTATTCTTTTCCAAATCTGAAAGTGTCATTATGATCTACGTAAATTGCTGAGTCCGAATATATATGCATTATATAACTTATAAATCCATTTGAGTACCGAAATTAATAAAAACGATATATTTAATATCGAATCAGTCATATAAATAAAACTTTGTCGGTTTTCAAATCTGCAAGTTTCATTATGATCGTCATAAATCGCTGGTCATAAAAACATATTAGTCACATTTCATAAAAATCCATACGACTGGCTAATTTGAGTAAAACGACAAAACCTTTTAAATAGAAATAATATTAAAATATTTAATAATATATATATATATTCAATTATTTATTTATATATATATATATATATATATTTGAAATTATATTATATATATTTTCATCTCCGTAACTATCAAGCAAATATATTTTCTCTTGTTTATTTCCAATAAAGTATTTTCTAAATCTTCGAATTATCATATTTTCAATGATATCAATATTTTGATATTAGCATATTAACTTTAAATTTGTATCCGACATAAACATCTCCTTATCGAAAAACATAATTTAAATTATCGATTATATATCATCATATTTAACACTTATCTTAATGAAAACAGGGTGTTACAGTTAAATGGGCGTAATTTTGTCATTATTATAATAGTGAAAACAGGGTGTTACAGTTGTCGACAGTTGTTTAGATCGGTGGTGGTTCAGATCCGCGGTGGTCGACAGTGGTTCAGATCAATGGTTGTTTGTGGTGGTTCAGATCGGTTGTGGTCGGCGATGGTTCAGATCAGTGGTGGTCGGCGATGGTTCAGATGAGTGGTGGTCGAAAGTGGTCAACGATGGTCTATGGTGGTGGGGGTGGTTTGGATCGGTGGTGGTCTCCGGTGGTTCAGATCGGTGGTGGTCGGCAGTGGTCTAGGCAAATCAAGTAGGGAAGATTGGGATAATTTTGTCTTTTTAAGAAAATGGGATGTAATGAAATTGAATTCCTTCTCATTTGTGATAAAATGACCAAATCCATTAATGGTAGAATGTGTGGAGTTCAAATCCAAAACGCTCTAATGGAATTTGGTCAATGGAATTGATCATTTCAAATCCTTCGAATTCCATCGAATCATGCAAACTAAACGCCTCTTAGAGGTTGTTTGGTTCATGGAATTGGAACGAATTTGAAGGAATTGGAATGACCAATTAAATTGACCTCATTCCTTGGCTTAATTGAAGGAATTGAATTCCTACCAACCAATTACCAAACGTGTGGTCAAATTCTATTCAAATTCCTTCAAAGTCAAATTCATTCGATGGATCAAAATTCCTTCAAATTCCATTATGTGAACCAAACACCCCTTTAGTGTCTCAATGCTAATGCGGTGCTGAGATACCATAGGTAAAACTTGATGGACGTGTCTTTTTAACGTTGTGTTCTCTAATCTGGAGAGAGAGGAAAAGAAAAGAAAGGGAGGGAAAAGAAAGGAATGAAAAATAATTTTTTCATTTATGTTCTCGAAAGGGAAGGAAAAGGAATGAAAGGAAAGGAAAGAAAATAATTTCATGTTCTTAAACATGAGAGAAAGGAAATGAAATATGTCATGTTTGCAAATATACCCTTATAAAAATATATTATTTATAATGAAAGATTGGGTAGTTTTGTAATTTTAATAATTTCAATATTTTTTTATATGGTTTTAATTTCTTTCATTTCCTTTCTTTCTCTTTCATCCCACATTTGGGTTGAAACTTATCATTATTTTTCTTCCGTTTCTTTTCCTTTATCTCCTAAAAAAGTTTCGAGAATACGGTTTTTTTTACTTTCCTTCCCTTTCCATCCATTCACTTTCCTTTCCTTCATAAAAAGAGTTTCGAGAACATAGCGTAAAAATACCTCATCTAAGTAGACATTTTCAAAACACACTTTGGATTCTTAAATATACATTTTTTAATATATAAATATTTAAATGTCTATTTTGAAAGTAGATTATACAAAATAAGAATTGAACAAAAATACGTTTTTAATACCATTTACACTATTTTTTTTAACCACAGATGTCCGGGCAAAGTTGAACGAACCTCGACTAATCCCAGATATCCAGGAGAATGGCAAGGAAAATCCTCAGTAGCCTTGCAAGACTCGAGTCCTAATCGCCGAGGAGGATCCCGAAGGCACAATGCTTATTGTGAATTGAGCTAACTTAACCCTACACTTAAATTTTGGAATTGTGTGTATTGGAGTTCCACATTATTGGCTACAATTTAATAATTTTTCCTCAATATATGTTGGAATTTCCATTCTCTCTTTAATGACTCTTTTTGGAGAATAATCTAATTGGAATCCACATATCCTCATACGGGTATCATAGTTAAATATTTATCACATTCTAGGGACTCGACACTATGGGATAATCTGTGTCCGTCTAGCCTTTTCCTAATAATCTGGAACAATCTGTAACCGTCTAGTCTCCATTGAAAAAGACATGTCAAAACCTTATATCGACTAATCTTGAACATTTTTTCAAATATATGTCGGAACCCCCTCCTATCTAAGGTGGAGGCTAAATGGCATACATCACTCTCATGTGTACAGTGTCCTGTTAAGAGTATTGAATGACCACCTCATCTCTAATATCTACATGTTGAATTTGGACTGTGACCTTTAATTGTCCAACAAAATCCTTGGTCCCATCCCCTTTATGCATATGCCTCCTTTGGTCCCATTCTATTTAATTTCACACACAAACACACCCAAACAACTCATTCTCCTCCATTTCCTTTTTCATCAATTAATTAAACCTTTACAATTTTTCAATATAACAAAAAAAATATCTTCTTGATCAAAATTAATATATATTATTTTATAGATAAACCAAAAACTTGTTTATAAGGACTATATATTGTTAGGATGAAATGGTGTAAAAAATTTAAAGATCACATGAGAAAACTTCAACTAATTACGTAAAAGCAATTGAATTTTTTTGATGCATTTTTGAAGTACTTTTAATTTGCATGGAGTCCACAGATCACGATATTAAGCCATGCATGATATGCATTTAAGAAGATAAAACTTTTGTCATTAACTATTTGATAGCCATGCATTATGACTTATTAAAACACTTCCGTTAAGGTTTATAACCTTTTCTTGCGTATAATTAAATGATATCATATCGTCAATTCTCCAAACATTCCAATAAAAGAAAACAAAACTCGAGACTTAAAACAACACAAATTAAATATGTCTCCCTTCGTTATAAACACGAATATGTCATTAATTAATTATCGCAAACTGTATATAGTTTGACGGATTAAATACAAAGATAACATTAATATAGGAAGCAGTGGACATCGATCGAGATGAATATATAATTCAGAAAATAAAGGAAATGCTTGTCTCTCTATATATCGATCATACGTAATTAATTATTGATTAATTAAACTCCTAATGATGGAAGCTTGAGGGCTATCGTTATCAATGGTGGACAATAACTGGGAGAGACGATCGCTGAGGTCATCAACCTCCTTGTGCAAGCTTCTCACATAGTTGCAGGTCTCCTGTAACACCTTTGAAGCCGATGCCTACACAACAAATTACCATTTAATTCAAAATCAAGAGATATTTTAATTTTTCGAAGCCACGAGTACTTAAATTTAATTTTATTGTCCATCTGATGATCATTAAGATGTTGTCAATGCCTAGGAATAAGATTTAATATTGAAACCTTAAAAAGAATCTTAATTAATCGTTAATTAAGAACAATTGGGTAGCTAGACCATGATTTTAATTTATTGATTAATTATAAAGAATATATCTAGCCAGCAAGCTAGGATTGGGTAGTTTTTTCGGTTAGAAACACACACACACACACACATATATCTATATGAGATTTTTGTATCACGTATTTATATATAACCGATATCTGAAACGGATCATTTGGTGTAGGGACATTGGCGATCCAATAATTTAAAACAAGAAGAGTATATATCGATTGAGTTTTTGTAATTAATAAATCGCTACATTACAAGTATTAGAATTGAAATCTTAGAAAATATAATTACTTATGTTGGTTCCTTTTTCTATTTTAAAAATAAATAAATTTGATATACTAATTAATACTGGTCTTCAAGTAATTAGAATGGATCTTGTTTCATGATGCATATAGGCATTTGCTTTTCTTGATTTCATTGATACAAAATCTAAAACTAATTAATAAATGAATTAAAGTTGTTAGTTAAGCAGACAAAATATTGATCCAATCTTGAAACAATTAATGATTCCCTATTTATACAATTGATAAATTTGAATCTTAGATGGGAAAAATCCGTTGAATAATTAACAGGGATATGTGAAACAAGAAAATTTTCAAAAGTTGTTTCCTGAATCTTTACGAAAAAATTAAGTTAGTGAAACCCCATTTGATATATCATATAATTATATATTATGCATACCTTGTTGGAACGACGATTGCGAAGCTCAGGAAGAAGTTGTTGCAATTTGGAGACGAGTTCTATGATCTGCTCATCTGTGATCCTTGGAGTGGAACTGGCCGGCCTTCTGTTCGACATTATATATGATCTAATATTGGAACCTTAAAATTCTTTGCATATAAGTTAGGAGTTGATTTGGGTAAGTGGCTTAGAATGCATATAAAGGTTGCTGGGGGTTTATATATAGATATATGTATATATATGGTTGGAATTAAGGATGAATTAGGGAGGTGGTAGATATGTAATAATATGTACATATGAGAAAACAAGCCGGTCCGATAATGTTTGGGCTGTGAGTGTGCAGAGGTGGAGCAATGTAGGGATCATGACCACCCCACCATGACTTTAATTTGTAAACTTTTACAAAGGGTCCGTGTTTGCAATGTGAAATAGGGTTTTGAAATTTTTAGGGTTTTATTATAATAATAATAATAATATTATTTTTTTTCCTGGATTTTTACTATTTTAGTTGATTTAGAGATTTTGGATTAATGATCTTATTTAAGTGAGTCATATATAAGTTGGAGATGTATGGTCGCCGGTCAATTAAAAAAAAGATCACGGGTATTTTTACGATTTATAAAATGTTTGTTGAGAATTTAAAAACATAAGAGGACACTAGGAATTTTACCATTTTCTATAACTTTTGACAAATTTTCAACTTTCCTTCTCTCTCTTCTTTTTTAATTTATTTACGGTTTTCTTTCTTATTTATTCATTTACCCTACTTAAACCATCCCTTCGTTTAGAGATGGAAATTTACCCGTATGAACGGTTGCCGCACGCGAATGTGAATAATGAGGGAAGAGGGCTTATTCTCATACCCTAAGCGGGTCTAGGGATGACATTAACCACCCCCTAATCCAAACCCAATTAAACTTTATTTTTTTAGAATAATATATATATATATATATATATATATATATATATACATGTGCATATATGGGGACCTTTATTTGAGATTCCTCCAATTTGTGAGATCATGAGATCCATTTGAGGCCACAACTCATCATTAATTGAAAATAAAATATAAATATTATAACTTTAACAAAAATATATAATTCGAATAAAGGGTGTTGTGGGAATTTTGTAAATATCTCTCTCTCATCTTCTCTCTCCTTTCACATCTCTCCACCAAAAAGTAGATTATCGTCGTAGAAAGTGTGAAATAACAAGGTATAGTGTAAGCACAATGTGATAATAACATTCACACTATGTATTCATTTAATTAGTTGGTATGCATATTGTGATACATCTGGTTCACAATATTATAGTAACACAATGTGCACATATATCTAACAGTATAAACCTAATTGTTTTAGTGTGTTCACAATGTGATTTCAATAGATTTAATCATTTGAAACCTTATTGTTTTAGTATGTTGACTTCTATTTGATTGTTTACATATTAAATGGTAGTTAGAGAGATAGTTTCTTCTATTTGGATGAAGACTTGATGGATGGGGGAGGTGAGAGAGAGAGAGAGAGAGTATTATATATATATATATATATATATATATATATATATATATATATATATATATTAGACGTTCTAAAAATATGGTTTGATAAGTTGTCATTTATTATTAAATTACTAAATTAAAGTTTTATAATAAATAAAATTAATTAAATCAATTGAGTGATTAGAATGGATTTCACAATCTCACAATTTTTGAAGTACTCAAATGAATAAGTCATATTAGGGGTGTTCAAAAAAACCGTCGGACCGCTCAAACCGGTCGAACCAAGTCAAACCATACCGTTTTTGTTGGTTTGAGCGGTCTGGCGGTCCAGTCTAGTCTGAAAAATAATCAAACCGCTCGATCTGGTCTGGTATGCGGTTTGAACATTTTTTGAGCGATTTGGACCCAACCGACCGCGAAAATTTTTCGTGTTATATGCTTAACTATTATGTTTCAATTTAAAAAAAAATCGTCCAATACATTAATTTCTTTTGTTTTCACTTTCAATTGTCCGTGTTTTCCATAGGTCGGCAAAATTCTAAAATCCGCCAAAAATCAAAATCTAAAATTTCAAATTGTCTTTCGACTTGCTAATCTTTGTCCAAAATTCCAACTATTGTTGGTGGACTTGCTTAACTTTTTTTCAACTTACTCAATATTTTTTAATTTTGAAGATAGATTTTCTTCTATAATTCGGTATTTTTTAATAATGTAACATCAGTGAAAATTTTAAATTGGAGATAAATTTTATGTTTATTCTAATTTAAAGTTTATAATAGGCCCAAACCGCCTAAACCGGTCAGACCAGACCGTTTTTTTATGGTCCGGTTTGATCACTTGCTGACAAACCGCTTTGTTTGAAAATTTTCTAAACCGCCATTACGGTTTGGTTTGTGGTTTGGGGGGTTAAACCGCCCAAACCAGATCGC
Organism: Arctium minus; assembly: GCA_954870635.1. Lineage (NCBI taxonomy): Eukaryota > Viridiplantae > Streptophyta > Magnoliopsida > Asterales > Asteraceae > Arctium > Arctium minus. The sequence continues at coordinate 114,505,918 of OX941083.1, read as the reverse complement.
GAACACCCCTAAGCCATATGCATATATGTTGACAATTTTTGACTTTCAATGTTGATAATTAATTTAGTAATATTCATTGTAACTTTTATTTTATAATACAATATTTTTTTAACTTAATGGGTACCCAACGGGTTCTCCAAACCCGTCAGGGATTCCTTCCCTTAAACTCGTCAGGGATTAATCGGGGTCGAGGGGCTTAAATTGAGGTCGGGTTCTGGGACGGGGAATGCACTACCCGCCCAATACTCCCCCCCCCCCCCCACACGCGTCTTTCCACTACCATCTTCGATGGAAACTGCATCCTCTCCTACCACCATATGATTTCACCCCTAAAAATCAAAATGAAAATCCTAACATCAATTCCTGTAACTTCAAGAACCCTAAATCACATTGAAACAAACAAAACCCATAAATCAATTCTAACGAATAAAAACCCTAAATCATTTCAAACAAACAAAAACCCAACACATACAAGTTCTGAAACAAACAAAATTCTTAATATTTCCATCCTCTGAACCAAGATGGCAAGATTCACAAAGAAGAGTTCCTAATTTCCACTAACAAAACATTTATCATGGATTTCGTTGCACCAGAACCATCATCAACATCAAAACCTAGAAAACCTTTAAACAAAATCGATTGTGGTATTTGAACCCTAAAATATACTATGTGTTTGCAAACCAATAACATGATGCTTAAAAGGAATATAGGTGGACCTACTCAACCAACCAGTCTCCAATATTAACGTCAACCTTTTGAACCATTTCCATTCATATCTCTTTCACTTATTTATATCATGATGTTATTGAGTGAAGGGGAAAGAAAATGCAGGCGATGGTCTCTGAGTCAACAAACTACGTACTTGGTGTGTGAGAGAGAGAGGAGGGGGAAGGGGAGCATTGGTACCCATTCGGCCATTCATAAAAAAAAGAGATTGCAATGGAGATGGTTGTGAATAGAGGAAGAGGAGACTATGATGCAGGGTGGTTCGAAGATGAGGTTACAAATGCGGATGGTGGTTTTCGGTCACCGTAAAAGGAAGGGAACCAATGGTTGCTAGAGGGGAAGGGGGGGACTATGGTAATGGACTTGGGGGTTGGGGGGTTGTCTTTGGGGGTGGGTTGTTGTAATATGAATACATACATATATATATATATATATTTATATTATATAGTATATAATAATATATTACTTAATAAAAAGATAAGGAAATGGTAAAAATTAATAAAAAGACTATATTGTCTCTTGATTTAACAGATTTTTTTAACATAGTTAGTTAGAGGAACAAAAAAGTCAATGACAAGAAATGCAATTTCAAAAATTAAAGGAAAAAGTTAGCAATAAACAATAAACCAAGGGACGAAAATCATAGTTTACTTGAAACATAAAGATTTGCTAAAAGTGGAAGAATCAAAGCGAAGGATACCATACGTAAGTCACGTGATCCTATTTGGTTAGCCCAGAAGTTGTCGGCGATAACTACGGGAAACATGTTTCCAAATCTTAACAGGAGATTGTTGGCTTTAAATAACACTTCTTTGTGCCAAAACCTACATCAAAATAGTGAAATACTACTACTTGAAATAGTATGTAGTTTTTTTCTTTTTGATAAATTAATTAATTTATAATTTAACTCATATTTATTCGACATCCTTCCTGAAAAATAAAAATTCATTTCTACTCATAATTTAGGTTGAATAATTTCAAAATATTTTATAAGATATTTTTTAAAGTTTTTTTTTACTGAGTAGTCTTTAATTAACCTCCCTTTCATCTTGTTCAAATCTATTTAAGAGATTTACTTGTTTTATTTAATTTGGTTTGATTTATAAAACATGATAACTCATATAAGATCATGGTGAATGATCGTGTGAGAAGTTGAGGTTAACGTGAGAAGCGTGTGAAGTGGATTTGAACCGTTGATAACTTTTAATCTCATGTCCTCCCATGAATTGCGTTTTAGAAGGGAATTGATCTAGTCAATCTCGATGCATTTTATCTCCGATGCATTAAAAAAGAGATTTACTTGTTTTATTTAATTTGCTTTGATTTATAAAACATGATAACTCATATAGGATCATGGTGAAAGATCGTGTAAGAAGTTGAGGTTAACATGTGAAGCGTGAGAAATGGATTTGAATCGTTGATCACTTTTAATCGCATGTCCTCCCATTAATTGCGTTTTAAAAGGGAATTGATCTGGTCCATCTCGATACATCTCATCCGAATGTGAATCAATTAACTTCTCATTCAACGGTTGATAACCATTTCTCACGTTAACCTCAACTTCTCACCAGAACTCAACCCTATAGGTCATTATCACTTAGGAATATTTATTTACTTTTTATCGTGAATAAGAGGTGATGTTATAAGGAATTAAAGGGAAATTGGCCCAAATGGCCAAAATACACGGTGGGATTGGCCTCCTAGCCATTCCTCTCCCGTGTTTACAGAGATATCACGACCCCCGCAAAAGGGGGGGGTGCGCAATTGTGGGGGTCCGCAAAAAAGGGATGTAAACACGTGCCACGTTGCGGATGGCTAGGAGGGGACTTGGGTGCTTGCGGTGTCCTCCAAAATAATAAAGAAAGGGATTTGAGAATGCTTAAAGATAGGGACGTGGTGGGGTTTAATGGTCCCCGATTCTTGTTTTTATATAAAGAAAGACCCAAACCCCCCCCCCCCCCCCAACAATTCTATTTAATTCAGATTTATGGCAGATCCGCAATAAGGGACCCCCTTTTTTGCCGACCCCCGCAATTGCGCACCCCACCTTTTTTGCGGGGGTCATGATATCTCTGTAAACAATGGAGAGGAATGACTAGGAGGCCAATCTCACCGTGTATTTTGGCCATTTAGTCCAATTTCCCAGGATTAAATCAGATCTTCTGAACAATCATTAATTTAGGAATTTATTGTTACTTTACTGTAATATAAGATCATTTTTTTAATTATGAAATAAAGTAACGTCAACATTATTTTCATGGAGCAACTTATGTTTTACATTTGCGAGTTGCGACTGGTGACAGACATTTTACCCCTCAATGTCAATTGATCAGGTCATCCTTCTAGGTTGAGCTAAGAGGTTTCGGGGTTGTTTGTTTTTTTAAAAAATCTCTTAATCTCTCTTAAGTCTAAATCGTTCAGACATTTTTACACACCACCTCTTATTAATCATAACTAAATTAAGACTTCAGACTTTAGACCTCTTAAAAAACAAACGACACCTTCGTTTTGCAAACTATTATTTTTCTTGGATAATAATTATTTTTATTGATACTTTAACAAATTTATTCAAACATATAAAAGGCAACAAAAATTTGAACAAAATTGTAATATTATGGAAAGGTCTTGAAAAAGAAAACCGTCTTTGACAAAAATGTCAACTATCACAATTAAAAAACTAATATCTTTTTTGTCAAACAGATAATTGTATTTAAAAACATCATTCTTTTAAAAATTAATTGTTATTTTGAAAAACTCAATTTTAAAAATATACTTTTGGGTATTTATAGTTCAAAAATATAAATGTTGATAAATCTATACTATATTATAAATCACAGATAAAAAACTTTTAAATATAAATTATTAGACACAAGCTATCATCATTTTATGCAAAATTTTAAAAATATCTTAATTTACAATTATCAAAGCACAATATACATATTACTAGTGCAAGCTTCTAACACCCACCAATTTGGTATGTGCAGTGTCTTTATTTTATGCAGATCTTTCCATATATCACTATTAATTAATATATTATATTACTATTATTTTGTTTTAATTATATTATTAAATATGTAATTGGTTATTTTTTGTAGATGTCATTAAAATATATAAGATAATCATTGAATTTTAATAAAATACTTAATTTTTTATATAAAAAACATTATATTATTAATCCTAAATTAAAAAAAATTATAAAAAAAACATTATCACTTTCTAAAAACAATTCAAAATCGTACTGTAAATCGACAAAAAATAAAATGAAACATTAAAATATCTCGCTGAATTGCGCGAGTACGCTTCTAGTATACTTTGAAGAAAATACATCAAATATAAAAAAATAGATAACCTTTAAATTATAGTCCCTTTTACACGTTATTTTTCGAATATATTTTTGAAACTACAATGGTAAGAAAACATTCTTTTTAGATATTATTTCATCCATTTCAAAAAGTTACTTCATTTTTTATTTCGGGTTATAAACCGAACTGATTTCAGTTTAAATTTTTATGTTTTAATTGTCTAAATATAATAATATATTTGTAAGATAGAGAGGTTCGTTCCTAATATTTATAGGATTTGGACATATGTAAAAATAAGGGCTCTCGATAAGTGAGAAAAATATTTTTAATCAATGTTTTTAATTTTTAAAATTATGGAAGAAAGAAATCTTACTATTGATTATTATAGATAGGGATATACTTAAAATTCACATACTCCTTATTAAGTAATTAGTAGCCAAACATGTAAGAAAAAAAGCAAGGTTAGTTTTGGAATTCAAAATACAGATATGAGTTTGACCATAGGTGGTAATTCTTAAAAAGCAAGAATGTTCTTAATTCATAACAAAAAATATGTTGTGTTAATGCAAAAAGAGAACTTGTGGAACCATTATATTACCACAGAAGCAAAGAAACAATACATAATCATAACCAAAACAAGGCAAACTACAAAGCCTTTCACCCACTCAATCACAACAAACCAGAAAAACGAGGATATAAGATATGTGAGCAGCAAACTCAAGGCAATCCTCCCAGCCGACGAGAACTCCCTTACGAGCGGCAACAGTCCCACTTACCACCGAACCTACCCAGCCCAAGCAATAGCCCCAGAACTCCTCCACCTCTATCCCCTTTACTCACGCCCTTCCGATCTTTCACACAAACATTGAAAGGCAATAAGAGATTAATGATAGAGAAGATTATCAGGGTTTGTTTATCATCTCCGGCCAACCGTACTAGATATTATCCGCTTTGTCTACACACCTGGACTCACGGTTTTTAAACGCGTATGATAAATTAATGAGGTATCCAATCCCTTATAAGATAACTTTCGTTCCCTCTCCAACCAATGTGGGATCTTACAATCCACCCTCCTTGGAAGACTAATATAACAACCCACACTCTACTAAAAAGAAAATAACTGACATAAAATAACTCATGCCGAAAATCGGCTCAATTCGACAGTAATATCTGAAGGTTTGCAATAAAACAACCTATTACATAACTGAGGTAATGAAAATATAATTTCTAAGAAAATATTCAGGAGTCCTCTATCGTGGACGCTTCTTAAACTTTCTCCTTGCCTTTACCCGAACCACCAGCCCTTAGCTTACCTGAAAAAGTTTTACATTTTAAAAGAGCGAGGGTTAGACCAATGGTCTAGTGAGATCCCTCAAAAGCGGACTATCACAATTAATAAAATTAGGATAAATAAACTCTTTCAGTTTTTTTAAAGAATTAACTACACATATAACTCACTTCCGACACACACTACCGTCACAGAAGTAACGGTGTGTCTGTCTCATACTGCCTTAGATGGGACACACCCATATAGCATAAACGGGACACCCCCACGGTATGAGTACAGACGGGCCACACCCCCCGTCTTTGTGCCGCTCACAACAATGCATGCATACATCTAATTAACAAATAAACTCATATTGCATGGAAAGAAACTCCTCATATAATACACTTGCATAAATATAGATGAATTTTATAAATAGCTTCTCACAAAATTTAAACAATTGAAATAACTCCATCAATTAACTTTCAGTGGCATGAAATCACTTTATGAACTGATGAGGTTTTAAGATTAGAAAACGCATCTGTCGTCCTCAACTTAGATCTTGCGTCTACCCGAATATACCGATTGGAAACCTATATGGAAACATAGATGGGTAAACCCTTCATTCAACTATCATATAATAGTGGACATAACTCGTAATTCCAACGACTTCTACTCCCGTAATTTTCCCACTAATTAATTACTAAAACTAATTAACAAGTTCCCAAAATAGATTGATGGACTTCGGCCCACAATGGCCCAAAAGCTCAGCCGACCGAGGTGCCGACCGGTACCCAATTCTGACCGGGTCTTTGACCGATACACTTGCCGACCGGGACCTTACGGTCGATCGGTAACATTCAATGACCGGAGCCTTGCGGTCGACCGGTACTCACCAATTACCGGAGCCTTGCGGTCGACCGGTACTCACCAATGACCGGGCCTTGCAGTCGACCGACATTTAGCTTCGACCTACATTTACTTCGACCTACATTTAGCTTCGACCTACATTTACTTCGACCTACATTTACTTCGACCTACATTTAGCTTCGACCTACATTTAGCTTCGACCTACATTTAGCTTCGACCTACATTTAGCTCGACCTACATTTAGCTTCGACCTACATTTAGCTTCGACCTACATTTAGCTTCGACCTACATTTAGCTTCGACCGGTATTTAACTTCGACCTGGGTCTTCGACCGATACTCAACATCGACCGATACCCAACTCGACCGGGGTCTTCGACCGATACCCAACATCGACCAGGGCGATTCTGGGTTTTCGAATAACCCCAAAAATTACGAACACAGACCTAAAACTTGCTACAAATCAGATTCTAATCCTAATGCATTGGTTCCTTTCACTTTTCCTTAACCTCCTTGTTCAATTAACCAACTGCTAAATCATTCCTTTCTTGATCTTAGATAGAAATGACACAGTAAACAATTTTCTCAAACCCAGATTAGTTTGCTAACAGATTTCAACTTCCAAAGAACTAATCATTGCTTAAAACTCAATAGGAGATGATAGATTCAGAAACCTTACCTTGTGAGAAGTTTTCTTTGCTTGAACTTCACTGATTTCTTTACCCCAAATCGATCGACTTCTTCCCTGCTCTCTCCCTCTCTCTCAGCCGCCAATTAAAATAAGACCCCAAACCCAATTCCAAACCCATAGGGATAAATATTTACATTTAACCCCCTTCCTTAGAAAACTTTTAACAAAAATTCCACCCAACTTTTATTTATTTAATTTAAACCGGTTATTACAGTATCCCCCCCCCCCCTCAAAAGGATTCTGCCCGCGGAATTCCATTTTCGAACAGATGGGGATATTGGGACCTCATGTCCGCCTCCACTTCCCAAGTTGATTCTTGCCCTTTATGAAATCTCCATTGCACCTTTACCAGCCTGATCTCTTTATTTCTTAATTTCTTTATCTTAGCGTCTATAACTTCCACCGGCTCTTCGACGTAAGTTAATTTTTCATCCACTTGAATGTCTTCTAACGGCACAACCACATCGGCCTCCGCCAGACATTTCTTCAAATTTGATACGTGGAAAGTAGGGTGAACTTTCTGTAACTCCACAGGTAATTCAAGTCTGTAAGCTACCTCCCCTACACGTTTCAAAATGACAAACGGCCCAACAAACCTCGGACGAAGCTTACCTTTCTTTCCGAAACGAACTACTCCTTTCCAAGGCGAGACTCTCAACATAACTTTGTCGCCTACTTGGAACTCGATAGGCTTTCTTCGTTTGTTCGCGTACATCCGTTGACGATCCTGAGCCGTCCTTAACCTCTCCCGAATACAGTTCACTTTTTCTGTCGTCACTTGCACTATCTCAGGACCTGTCAGCTGTCGTTCTCCCACTTCGTTCCAGCACAACGGTGTTCTGCACTTCCGACCGTACAATGCCTCAAACGGTGCTGCTTGAATGCTCGCATGATAACTGTTATTATATGAAAACTCTATTAACGGTAGATGAACTTCCCATGAACCCTTGAAATCAATCACACAAGCTCGGAGCATATCTTCAAGCGTTTGAATGGTTCTTTCACTTTGACCGTCAGTCTGCGGGTGATAAGTTGTACTCAACTTAAGTTGTGATCCCAACTCTCTTTGCAAACTCCTCCAGAAAGAAGATGTAAATTGCGTATCCCTGTCTGACACAATTGACGACGGTACCCCACTATCTCATCTATATACAATCGAGCCAATCTCTCTAGTGGGTACGTCTCCTTGATCGGTAGGAAGTGAGCCGACTTTGTGAGTCGATCCACTATCACCCAAATGGCATTGTGTCCCTTGGGCGATCGGGGTAACCCATTAACGAAATCCATTGAAATCTCGTCCCACTTCCAGACTGGAATTTCCAAAGGTTGAAGCTCCTCGTACGGTCTCTGGTGTTCAGCTTTAACCTTCAAACATGTTAAACATTGCTCGACGAAGTAGGCAATATCCTTCTTTAAACCCGACCACCAATAGCCTTGCTTCAGATCTCGGTACATTTTGTTGGTTCCCGGGTGCACTGAGTAACGTGATTTGTGTGCTTCATCCAACACTCTCTTTCGGAGCTCTCCCAGCTTAGGTATCCATACTCTATTCTTGAAGCATTTCACCCCACGACTGTCGTCGGTTAACAAGTTAATAACTCCAACTATTCTCTCACTCTTCCAATTTTCCTCCAATAAGGCATCCTTTTGGTAACCCTTGATTTCTTCCAAGAAGTCGGAAACAACCTCGACTCGATAATCCACCACCTTTGTGGCTTCTCCACGTTCCTTACGACTTAGAGCATCCGCCACCACGTTTGCTTTTCCCGGGTGGTATAGGATTTCACAGTCATAATCGCTCAGCAACTCCATCCATCTACGCTGCCTCATATTGAGCTCCTTCTGATTGAAAAGATGTTGAAGACTCTTGTGATCCGTGTAAATCTGACACTTGATCCCGTATAGGTAATGTCTCCAAATCTTCAGAGCGAAGACTACCGCTGCCAACTCTAAATCATGCGTTGGATAGTTCTTTTCGTGCTCTTTCAACTGACGTGATGCATACGCAATTACCTTACCTTATTGCATTAATACGCACCCCAGACCCAACTTTGAAGCATCGCTATAGATTACGAATCCTTCAGTTCCGTTGGGTAGGGACAAGATAGGCGCACTACTCAGACTCTCTTTCAACTTACTAAACGCTTCCTTCTGAGCTTCCGCCCACACGAACTTGACATTCTTCCTGGTTAGCGCTGTTAGTGGTGTGGCTATCCTCGAGAAATCTTGGATAAACTTTCGATAGTAGCCCGTCAATCCTAGAAAGCTCCTTACTTCTGACGGTGATTTCGGTGCCTCCCACTCTCGAATGGCCTCAACCTTCGCCGGATCAACCTTAATCCCGTCGTTCGACACTACGTGCCCTAGAAATTGTACCTCTCTCAACCAAAATTCACATTTTGAGAATTTGGCGTACAATTTCTCACGTTTAAGCAATTCCAATATTGCACGCAAATGAGTTTCATGATCTTTCTTGGACTGTGAATAAATCAGTATGTCATCTATGAAGACTAGGGGTGCTCAAATTTCCGACCAACCCGTCGAACCCGTCGAACCCAACCCGAAAAAAACGTAAACCGAGTCAAACCGTTATATAATCGATACAATTTTATAGCAAACCACATTTAATGGGTTGGAAACGGTTTGGGCCCAAGCCAAACCGACCCAACCCGATAACCCGACCTATTGAGCGCGTTCTTTTTGTTTTACATTTCATGTTACCACCTACTCCTTTTCAATCCACTCTTCACTCTTTCAATCGTTCAAGATTCACTCTTCACGTCAGGACTTCAGCTTCAATCGAACCTTCAAATCAGATTCAATCGGCTCCACATCGACCAAATCGACACCAAATCAAGATTCAACCCTAATCCATTATTGTTTCTGTTTGTTATTCACCGAATCGACCAAATCGACACCAAATCGGCCAAATCGACACCAAGATTCAACCCTAATCCATTAATGTTTGTTATTCAACTTCACAATCGGTTCACACTTCAAAGGTAATCGTTTACTGTTGTTATTTTTGAGTTCTGTAAAGTGTAAACTATCCATTCACACTGTTGTTATTTTTGATTTCTGTAAATTGTAAAGGTAATCCATTACTGGTTGTCCATGTATACTTATATAGATGCTATTGTTCCATTGAATTGCTTGATTGTGTTGTCACTATGTGGGTGTTTAATCATATTGCTTGAAGACATACCTTCAGAAGGAAAAATCACAAAACATTTTAGTGATACTTCAGGGAAAATCACAAAACATACCTTCTGATGATTCATTGAAAACGTTGATACTTTTTTTATGCTTTCTCTTGTAACACGGATTCTCTGTTCTTTGAGGTGTGAGTACTGTTTTTATATAAACTGTTTATATATACAAAATGGTTTTATATATACCTGTTGTGTTGTGATATATAACTGTTTATATATACCTGTTTATATATACCTGCTTGATAACAAACTTTTATATATACATGTTGTGTTTATATATACAAACTGTTTATTTATACCTGTTGTTTATATATACTTGCTGTTTTTATACAAACTGATGGAGATTCGGCCAAACATAGAGATTAGGTTTCTGATTATCCTTTCAGCAGTATACGATCATGACTTTTTCGTAGCCTGTGTTGATTTTTCCAACATTGCACACACTGTGGTGATTGGTAACTTGTTATGATCGGAAGGAGAGTTTGATTACTTATATGTTTGATGAGTTGGCCGGATCTAGTCACTCGACGATATCGTTTAGTTTTTCCTGCGTGTATAGCTATTTGAAGGAAGTGCTTAAACTTGATATTTTACAATCATCATGATCTAGTTCCCCTGAGGATTTGATAGGATGAGCAGGTTTTGACCTTTAGGTTCAAATCGTGTACATGTATGTGTATTTCTTTGCTTCCTTTGATAAGTAGTATTTATTTAGGTAGCACATTAGTTGGTTAGTCACTTCTTCAGTTTCAGTACAAGGATACTAGCCTGCTTGCAGGCCATATAAGAAAGGGTTTTTGTTGCTGGGATTAAACAGGCATGGACTTGATATCTGTCATTAGTTGGTATGCTTCCCATTGAAGTTGTAAATCTATTCAATAATTATCTTCATGAAATAAATGTTAACATGTAGTAACCCATTTGTTATTTGTGTTTTCTTTACTTCTTAGCTTGTGAGTATGCAATGCATATTACAATAATGTTGTATTTTTCAAACTGTTGAACCCTTTTGAAACTGTTGAAACTGTTGATTTGGATGTTGGAAAAATGGAAAACTGAGTTTTAATTTAGGTGATATTTTCATTTACTAATGTTGTATTTTTCAATTATAAACAGACTCTAATTCTTAATGGATGCTAGTGCTACACCTATTGATGTTGACAAAAGGATGGTGGTAGCGGCTGGCGGCAGTTGGTGGTTGGCGGCAGCTGGCAGCAGGCGGTAGCTGGCGGCAGGCGGCGACAACAGGTATGTAATTTATGAAATAATTAATAAATGTTTCAAACCGACCAACCCGCCAACCCAACCCAACCCAACCCACACGGTTTGGGTTGGGTTGCACTTTTGATTGGGTTGGGTTGGGTTGGGTTGAGAATTTTCAAACCGCAACGATTGGGTTGGGTTGTTAAAGTGTTTTCAACCCGGCCAACCCAACCCGTGAGCACCCCTAATGAAGACTATGACACACTGATCTAAGAGTGGGCTACACACCCTATTCATTAAGTCCATGAAAGCAGCAGGCGCATTGGTCAGTCCAAAGGGCATAACCAGAAACTCATAGTGCCCGTACCTCGTGCGGAAAGCAGTCTTAGGTACATCCTCCTCCCTCACTTTTAATTGATGATATCCCGATCGCAGGTCTATCTTCGAGAAGTAACTTGCCCCTTGAAGCTGGTCAAACAGATCGTCAATTCTGGGAAGCGGGTACTTATTTTTAACGGTGACTTTATTGAGCTCCCAATAATCTATGCACATCCTCATAGATCCATCTTTCTTCTTAACGAACAACACTGGTGCTCCCCATGGTGAGGTACTGGGACGGATAAACCCTTTGTCGAGTAACTCTTGTAGTTGAGTCATCATCTCCTTCATTTCTGTTGGTGCCAGTCGGTACGGCGCTCTTGCAATGGGCGTTTCTCCGGGTACGAGATCAATACGAAATTCTACTTGCCGGTCAGGAGGCAGCGCGGTTAAATCTTCCGGAAAGACCTCCGGATACTCACTTACCACAGGAACAGACTCTAATCCCTTCTTCTCTTTCTTAGCATCTACCACGTATGCTAAGAACCTTACACATCCTTTCACTAGACAACGCCTTGCCTTGATCATAGAGATCAAACACGATTTCCTATCTCTCCGATCCCCATACACTACTACCTCCTTCCCTTCCGGTAACGCTATTCGAATCAGCTTCTTATTACATACAATATGAGCATCATTTGACTCCAACCAATCCATCCCTACGATGATATCAAATTCCCCCATACCCATCGGGTATAACCGAAGGGGAAAAGACTGCCCATCAATAATGATGCAACACCCCTCATATACCTCCCTTACCAAGACTCGACTATCATCCGTTACTTCTACCTCAAACCCAATACTGAGCTCTCTGGGTTTCACGCCCAGATTACGAAAAAGTTCGGTGACACAAACGAACGGTTTGCGCTCGAATCAAACGACACTTTTGCAAAAGTCGAGTCGATAAGAAAAGTACCTGTAACCACATCAGGTATCTCTACTGCCTCCTCTGCTGTCATGTTAAACGCCCTCGCTCTGGCTCGGGCGGGTTCCACCTTCCGATCTCCTCCCTTTCCTCTCGCCACCCCAGCTGAACCCCTTTTTAATTGCGGGCAATCTGGCTTCATATGACCCACTGTTCCACACTGGTAACAGGTTCTGACTCCTTGAGAATCCCGATCCAAGTGCCCAGTTTTCCCGCACTTGTAACAGCCTTCCCGATCTGCCAAACATTCTCCCTTGTGCATCTTGTTACACTTCCTGCACGGCTTGCTCACAACTCTTTGCGTAGCCTGCTGATCAGGTCTGGTGCTCTTGAACTTCTTTGAATCACGTGCTGGACCATCCCATTTTCTTTTCTCGCTGCCCTTCTCAGTCACTTGACGAGCTTTGTCCTTCTCTGTCATTTCGGCCGCGTTAACAGCCGCCTGAAAAGTGGTAGGTTCTCGCGCTGCCGCCAATTCTCTAATACTTCTCCTCAGTCCAAACAAATAACGATCCACCCGTCTTTCTTCATTCGGCACATACACTTCAGCGAAACGGTACTTCTCAAGAAATTTGGTTGTATACTCTCTCACAGTCATATCTCCCTGTTCTAGATTTAGAAATTCTTCCTCCAACTTCTTCACAGCCGCTAATGGACAAAATTGTTTCTTGAATTTGGCTACGAAGGTTTCCCAATCCATGCCTCTAGCCGCTTTCGAGCCTTTACCCCCTGTCTCCGCTTCCCACCAGAACACTGCATCATCCCTCATCATAGATAGTGCATACACCACTTTGTCTTCTTTCGCACACTTGCAGGTATCAGACACCAGCTCCATATTTCCAATCCACCTGATAACCACCACTGGATCGCACTCTCCTTTAAAGGTAGGAGGGTTACAAGTGGTAAATGCCTTGTAACTGCATCCCTTTCCAATACTAGCTTTAACTTCCACACCGGGCGTTGATTGCGAGTGACTACCTACCACTGCTGTCGGCGAGTTGGAAATTTCCGTCGACTCTTTCTCCTCACTCTTTCCATGGCTGACTGATGTCTCCTTAGATTGATGAATAAGAATGGCTTGCAGTGTCTCATTGAGCTTTCCCATCTCTGCCGCAAATGCTTCTTGCGTTACAAAGGCCTGAGTCGGACCTCCCTTCTTATTCTTAGTTGGTCATTTTCTTCCGACTGGAGCCGAACTTCCTTGATGGGAAGATTCCTGATCGGCCACTAATTCCATGCTCTTAGCCCGACGGACTACCCGAACCGTCTTCTTCCTCTGATCCCTGACCTCTGGTTCGTTCACTTGCGTGGCCGCTTTTCGAGTTGACTTACCCTTAGGTCGCCCACAACCTTTTCCTATAGTTTCGGTTGTTCGAGGAGGAACGACTGGTCCATCCTCAAAGACTTCATTGATCTGTGCCGACTCAGCTACCGGCACAGATCTGCTCCTAGTTACCCTCTCTGACATGACTACAGATAAAGTACCAGCACACAAATTAGCATAAGTCCAAAGTGATAAAGCAAGTTAAGCACGCACATGTACCTGTAAATTTACAATTACACTGGCCAGATGTAATTTTAAATTTACCTTACATGTTAGTTCTCGCTACTCTATCACTCGTCCCCCTATGGTTCTCCTAATATCTCAGTTGTGTCTTACTCTCTAAGTTTAAGTCTAGGCCCGAACGGTTACCTAGATCCCTTAAACTATTGCTCTGATACCAATTATAACAACCCACACTCTACTAAAAAGAAAATAACTCATGCCGAAAATCGGCTCAATTCGACAGTAATATCTGAAGGTTTGCAATAAAACAACCTATTACATAACTGAGGTAATGAAAATATAATTTCTAAGAAAATATTCAGGAGTCCTCTATCGTGGACGCTTCTTAAACTTTCTCCTTGCCTTTACCCGAACCACCAGCCCTTAGCTTACCTGAAAAAGTTTTACATTTTAAAAGAGCGAGGGTTAGACCAATGGTCTAGTGAGATCCCTCAAAAGCGGACTATCACAATTAATAAAATTAGGATAAATAAACTCTTTCAGTTTTTTTTAAAGAATTAACTACACATATAGCTCACTTCCGGCACACACTACCGTCACAGAAGTAACGGTGTGTCTGTCTCATACTGCCTTAGATGAGACACACCCAAATAGCATAAATGGGACACCCCCCCCCCCCCCGGTATGAGTACAGGCGGGCCACACCCCCCGTCTTTGTGCCGCTCACAACAATGCATGCATACATCTAATTAACAAATAAACTCATATTGCATGGAAAGAAACTCCTCATATAATACACTTGCATAAATATAGATGCATTTTATAAATAGCTTCTCACAAAATTTAAACAATTGAAATAACTCCATCAATTAACTTTCAGTGGCATGAAATCACTTTATGAACTGATGAGGTTTTAAGATTAGAAAACGCACCTGTCGTCCTCAACTTAGATCTTGCGTCTACCCGAATATACCGATTGGAAACCTATATAGAAACATAGACGGGTAAACCCTTCATTCAACTATCATATAATAGTGGAATAACTCGTAATTCCAACGAATTCTACTCCCGTAATTTTTTCACTAATTAATTACTAAAACTAATTAACAAGTTCCCAAGATAGATTGATGGACTTCGGCCCACAATGGCCCAAAAGCTCAGTCGACCGAGGTGCCGACCGGTACCCAATTCTGACCGGGTCTTTGACCGATACACTTGCCGACCGGGACCTTACGGTCGACCGGTAACATTCAATGGCCGGAGCCTTGCGATCGACCGGTACTCACCAATGACCGGGCCTTGCAGTCGACCGACATTTAGCTTCGACCTACATTTAGCTTCGACCTACATTTAGCTTCGACCTACATTTAGCTTCGACCTACATTTACTTCGACCTACATTTACTTCGACCTACATTTAGCTTCGACCTACATTTAGCTTCGACCTACATTTAGCTTCGACCCACATTTAGCTTCGACCGGTATTTAACTTCGACCTGGGTCTTCGACCGATACTCAACATCGACCGATAGTCCGATACCCAACTCGACCGGGGTCTTCGATCGATACCCAACATCGACCAGGGCGATTCTGGGTTTTCGAATAACCCCAAAAATTACGAACACAGACCTAAAACTTGCTACAAATCAGATTCTAATCCTAATGCATTGGTTCCTTTCACTTTTCCTTAACCTCCTTGTTCAATTAACCAATTGCTAAATCATTCCTTTCTTGATCTTAGATAGAAATGACACAGTAAACAATTTTCTCAAACCCAGATTACTTTGCTAACATATTTCAACTTCCAAAGAACTAATCATTACTTAAAACTCAATAGGAGATGATAGATTCAGAAACCTTACCTTGTGAGAAGTTTTCTTTGCTTGAACTTAACTGATTTCTTCACCCCAAATCGATCGACTTCTTCCCTGCTCTCTCCCTCTCTCTCAGCCGCCAATTAAAATAAGACCCCAAACCCTATTCCAAACCCATAGGGATAAATATTTACATTTAACCCCCTTCCTTAGAAAACTTTTAACAAAAATTCCACCCAACTTTTACTTATTTAATTTAAACCGGTTATTACAACTAACGTCCTCGTTGGCACAGTAGTCCGGCTCTCGACTCTGATACCATTTGTATCATTTTAGGCCAACCATACGAGATATTGTTCGCTTTCTCCACACACCTGGACTCACGCTTTTAAAACGCGTCTGGTAAATGAGGTATACAATCCCTTATGAGTCAACTTTTGTTCCCTAACCCAACCAATATGGGATCTTACAGTTAGCTGGACTAGAAGGAAATCAAAGATCAATGAAAATGTGAAAGAAGTATTGTACGTTGAGAACCAATAAGAATAAATAACGAAGGAGACATATGATGTGCAAACTCAAGCATTGCTTGAACACTTAAATAAGATGTTGTGGTGTGTAGTAGAATCCCAATAAAAGATGAAGAAGTCAAACAATTAATTTATGAAAATATTTGAATTTCTTTTTCCTTCTTTTATTGCTCTACAAAAATAAGATGTTAATATTAAAAGTTTATGGAACATGACAAACATAAAGAAATTCACTATAAAAAACAAAAATAGATCGCAATAGCCACAAAAGCAATTACTCAAACAACATAAACGAATAACAATTACTCAACCATATGAGATATTGTCCGCTTTGTCCACACACCTGGACTCACGGTTTTAAAACGCGTCTAGTAGAGGAGGTATACAGTCCCTTATAAAAACAACTTTTGTTCGCCTCCCCAACCAATAAAAGATCAATTAAATTGTGAAAGAAATATTGTTTGCTGGGAAATAAGAATAAATAACGAAGGGGACATATGATGTGCAAACTCAAGTATTGCTTGAACACTTAAATAAGATGATCTGGTGTGTAGAAGGATCCCAATAAAAGATGAAGAAGTCAAATAATTAATTTATGAAAATACTTGAATTTCTTTTTCCTTCTTTTATTGCTCTACAAAAATAAGATGTTAATATTAAAAGTTTATGGAACACGACAAACATAAGGAAATTCACTATAAAAAACAAAAATAGATATCAATAGCCACAAAAGCAATTACTCAAACAACATAAACGAATAGTAATATGAAATAGAAGTAGAAGTATATAAAAAAAATAACCAACAAAAATATATAGGACTAACAATCACATAAGCTTAAAGTAGTTATATATTGAATCGTTGAAGCATGAAAACAATCAAACAGATAAATATAGTAATAGCCAATAGCATTGGACTTTGTTACCAAATAAAAAACTTAGAGATACAATAAATAATAGAAGATAACGAATGAACATTTAACTTTTATTTATTTATTTTCTTTTTCATTGTAATTAGCTAAAACATTTTGGGACCTTGTTATCTACTAAATTCTTTTTGGCACTTACCATATACTAAAACATTTTGGGTCTATTTTATATACTAAACTTTTTAGAGCATCTCCAACAGATTATCTAAAATAGAGAAAATAAAGATTTTGTTCTCTATATTACTTCGACATATTTTCTATAATTTTCTCTAAAATTAAGAAAACATGAAAAAACTCTAAATTTAGATAATTCTCTAAAACTTGATCTAAGGAAAGATAAATGATTATTTTATTTATTCTCACCAATAAAATTGAACTATTATTATTTTATATAAAGTTCTTTAAAAAAAGTGTATTAGGGATAACACAATTAGTGAATAATATAATAATTAATTTATGTTGAAATCTCTAAAATAAAAAATTTGTTAGAGTTGAATGTAATTATTTTTAGAGATTTTAAATTTTGGTGCTTTATTTTAAAAAAATTATAGAGAACCTATTGGAGATGTTCTTAAATTATCACTCAATACATCCCAAAATAAAAATGCACACAGTGTTAGTAATGTACACATATTACACTTTTTATAGAGAGATTTTTTTTTCAATCGAGAATCAAGAGTAAAATAAGAAATAAAATTTTATTTTATGAAAGTTTGACATTTAATGTAAAATAAACTAAAACAATAACATAAATACATTTAAAAAAACTATATATTAAAAAAATGAACCCTAATATTTTTGAGCTAGGGACAATTGCCACCCTCCTCACTATCGGTTGTAATGTGAACTTTTCTTTACCTTTTTATTATTAAAATATATTTATATTTGGGAATTTAAATGAAATGTTCGTATTTTAGAGGGGTTAACCCTACGATTTTGGGCTAGATGCGGGGTTGGTTTTGTATTTCACAGCATATAAAATAGTAGATAACAAGGTCCCAAAATGTTATCTAAAATCTGTTGTCCCAAAATTTCATGTCTCTTTCCTGTTCGACCAATGAAATTTAGACACATCGGATTTTATATATTTTTTATTTTATTTAATTCAAGTCCATATTCTCTCTCCAATGACGTGATTCATGTGATTGGTTGACATGAATAGAACATGATAATTTGGGATAGGAGATTTTTATTCCTCTCTCTCTCTCTCTCTCTCTCTCTCTATATATATATATATATATATATATATATATATATATATTTGTGTGTGTGTGAGAGAGAGAGAGATATTATATTGATTTACAAAAATAGGAAAATAAGTAAAAAGACAAAATTGTCCCTCGCTCTAACAGAGTTTTTTAACGGAGTTAGTGGCGATGGACCATTTTCAAAGCAAAGTAAGAACCATAAGAACAATTTCTAGACTTATCAAAGTTTACGTCCCACTTTCAAATATTTCAGTAAACCTTAAGGACCAAAATTAGAGTTTACTCTATTCAAAAATATTACTTATGTAGTATATATAATATATAATAAAATAATTAAATCCAAAAATATTCAATATTGAGTTCATTTCGAAGGTATCGAATAGACGATTATAATGGTGTAACTTGTTAAAATTAAAACGTATTTTTAACGTATTTTAGTTAATATACGATTATATGTGTTAATATGATTAAAGTGTAAAGTGTAAAATGAAAAATAGAAAAATAAATGTTATAAAGTAAACTAACTAAATAATTATAGGGGTATAAAATGTAAATATATATTAAAATCAAGATTTCAAGAATTCAAATGAAATACAAAACCAACCCCGCGATCCACCCCTAAATCGCGGGGTAACCCCACGATTCGAAAAAACAATTGCTAATACTGCGATTTTAAAAATCCCGGCCCACAATCCCGGGATAATTGGGTATTTCGACAAAAAATGAGAGATTTTAGACATTTAGATAAGATACAATAGAAATACGAGCATGTTAATTAATTTCCCGTTATATTGTGTATAAATATGATGATATTTAGGTTATGTTTGGCAAAAAAAAACTAGCTTCAGCTAGCTTATAAGCTAGTTATGTACACTAGCTGATAAGCTAGCTTATTGAAACGCTACTCAAAGTAGCGTTTTGAAAAGCTAGCTTATCAGCTACAAGCTAGCTTAGCTTTTTTTTGCCAAACATAGCCTTAATATTTATAGATGAAAGAAAAGGGTAATAGAAAGCAAAGAAATAGAAGATTCTAAAAGGTCATAGGGGATGGCAGGGAGGTCACATGGTAATGTGCAATGAAAAATAACCAGAGTGGGCCCACATCTGTTAGTACAATAACAAACAAGTATCTACCACTGAGCCCAGCCCATCAGACATCAAAATCCACTCTACACCCCACTGGCCCACCACACCCTTTTCTTTCTTAAAACTCTTTTTATTTTTATTTTTGGAATTTTCACCCCCTTTTTTATTATAAAATATTCGCTTTTAATATGTTATAATAATATATTATAATTTGGTGAACATAAAATAATTATTTTGAAAAGTTTTTTTATTTCTGTTCAAGTGGAAACAGGTGCGAATTATACTTAAGAAGTGATATTTTAAACATTTAGGTACCTAAGTAACCGGTTTAACCATTAATACTATGTTGACATAGCAAATGATGTGGCATACAAATCAGCATTATTTGATGACATGGACAATGATATGGACTTTTTATATAATTCATTTTGAAATGTATATTACAACTTTTATAATTAATCTATCAATATTTTTTCTTATAGTACAAGTGCTTAAAATATTTGTACAAACAATTGAAACACAAAATCTTATATTTATCAAAATCAAACCCAAAACCCGAATTATCTACGACACAAACCCTAATTTGAAATCAAGATCAAATTAGAGTTTGATTTATAAAAAAATGAAGAACACATACAGTAGGTCATCATCTTCATCCAAAAACAACAGGTGACCCTATATCTTCATCCCAAAAACAAAGATTCCTCCATTGCAAAAGGGCGACATAGACGGTCCAAGCCTCCAAGATCGGAAATATATTCACCAGTTTTTGGGTTTACACCATGTCCAAATAGTCCTCCATCGTTGTTGTTTGCTGTTGCCATCTAGGTCTGCGCACGACATACCAATTTTTGGAAATATGCGCAACGATGATACTTGACAGGATCAAAATTGAAAAGGTACAGGCATGAGGGAGGTATGGTCATCTTGTAACTCTTGTTTCGAGCTGCAAAAGACCCACCCAGATGCAAGCCTAGTATATGAAGACTGCGACACAAGAAGGTTAAAATTTGGGGGAAATCGGTGCCCATGTCCACCGCCCCTTTTTCTCTTCATGCGACCCAAATCTGCTACGATGGAATGTTGACGTTTCTTCTTCATCTACTATAACCATTTTGATTCAGTTGCACATGGATTGATTTGGAGATTGCCACAAAAATTTCCTTTTCTCACCATAATGATTCAACTTAGGGTTTTTATTTATGTATTTAGGAAAGATGAGTTTTGATTAAACGTTTGGGAGTTTGATTTTGTTTATGGTATCAAAATGATTATTTGTTATTTTCATTTTGATAATTTTTCCAGATCTATAAACGTTTTTTTATGGTTTTTATGAATATTGATTTATAAAACAAAAATTGAAGAACAAGAAGGTGAATATAGGTTGAAGATGAATGTATAAATGACTAAAACATTGAAAACCAAAAACCCATACATGTTTCAATTATTTGTATAAATGCTTTAAGTACTTGTACAACAAAAAATAAAAAATTTATAATAAAACTCAGACATTTTAAAACTAATTTTTTTCTAAAAATTCCATGTCATTATCCATATCATCAAATAATGCTGATTTGTATGCCACATCATTTGCTATGTCAGCATAGTAACCTGTTAATGGTTTAACCGGTTACTCAGGTACTTAAATGTTTGAGATATCACATCTTACGTACCAAAATAAAAGTTTTCAAAGTATGTTATCCAATAAGAATCAAACCAAAGTACATTACTTTTTCATGCAATTTGCCCTTTAATTTATTATAAGTAGATTGGTTCTATTTTTGATTTAGGGCCTGTTTGGTACTGGCTTAAGGAGCTTAACGAAGGCTTCAGCTTATTCGGTCAGCCTTACCAGGGTGTTTGTTACTGGCTTAATCAAATGGATGGTGACTTAATCGCTAAGCTTTGGAGAGGAAGCTTTATGGGAACAGACATATTATTTTCCTCAATACCCTTCCCAAAAAAAACTCGCTCAACTCTCATTCCCCAAAAAAAAACTTGGCCGGCGATTTCCACAAAAACCTCACCATTTCTTCTTGCGATTGGTCGGCGATTGGAGCTGCTCGGCCGGCGATTGGACGTCATACCCCTCCTTGATGCAAATCGAAGGTTTCAAGGTTCGACCTCAAAGGTTTCAGCTTCTCGTTCTTCATCTCTGCCACAACCACGGGACCAGTGTTGCAGATCGAAGGTTTCAACTTCTCGTTCTTCATCTCTGCCACAACCAAGGAACCAGTGTTTGATTTCATATATATATATATATATATATATATATATATATATACGTATATATATTAATTTAAGGAATCAGATTTTAGGTTTTATTTTTAGGGATTTGATAAACTTAAGAATGTTATATTTTGGGTTTGGATTTGTGATTGAGATTTTTAATCAAAATTTCATGTTTGGATTTGATTCAAAGATTTATTTCCTTCATGTTCTTTATTCTTTATTAGAAGGGTAAAATGATCATTTTTATCATTCAGACAATTTATTTATCACAACAAATAAACAACAATTTTATTTATACATACAGACAACTTTATCCATACATGACTTAATGAAAATCCAACCAAACAGCCCCTTATCCTTTTCAACTGATTATTGTTGATTATTTGTATTTTTTTAACTAAATAATATTTTTAATACAATACAGGACTATCAAATGATGTAACTCTAGCAAACACCACTAGGCAGACACCTTAAATGTCAATTTTGGTATACATCTCGTCGTCTTGTGAATAATGTCGGTTATATGTTGGACGTAAACAAACAAACACTATATAACGATGTTGCCTTAGGGCTTTCATGAACTCGTCTTGGTTAGTTGCTTGGACCTTTTTTATGTATATCCAAAATTAAGCAAAATACAGTTTTTATTTGTATAATAAAATAATGCTTGTCCTTAATTTAAAGTAACGTTGTATCTTTTTAAATTTCAATTAAAAAAAAAATACTTGGTGATATTATGTTGTTTTTAGGATTTTGAAAGTGGATAATGTGCCATTTAATTTTTTTTGGTCAAAATGTCATTTTCGATGATGATATAACATTATTTGTTGTTCTAACAACTTACTCAAAAATACTTTATATAAACATGCATTTGTCTCCTCATTTTGCTATAAAATTGATTAAAAATTGCAAAACACCGTTTTCAATACCTTTGTGCCTTCTTAGATAGATACGTTGTATCTTTTATTTTTACTTTTTGTTATTTTCCATAAATATGTGTAACACTTCGAGGTTTGAAAAAGAAAACCAATTTAAAACTTTTATTTAACGCTAAAAATACTTCAAGTTCCATCTCAAAGAAGGTCTTTGAGAAAGAGTCACTTACAAGACTAAACCAATACAAAAGTATGCAGCCTCCAAACCAATCCTTGTATAAGAACTAGGATAGGAACGATGAATATAAACTGATGTGTAAGTCGTTATCTCTAAGCATGTAAGACGTCCTAGTTAACTAAGTCTTTCTTGTGTCTCTAACTAGTACTCAATTATTCTCAAGTGTCGGTAATACCTCCCCCACTAGGACCTGATGCACATGCCGAAAAGAAAAAAATGTTAGACTTAAAGTCTAGTATGTTCAAACAGTTTATAATTTAAATATAAAACAATCAAACTGAGTGAATACTATTTAACTATAAAACTGTAAAACTAAGCGCAATCTCTTCAAATAACAATTTTCACCTAGTAGAAACACGGATGATGGGGAGACCTGTTTCCATTGAATGTGACAGAACAAAAAAGTAAGTTGCATATCAAAGTTATCGAACTACACCATCGAGTTTAGTGCACACAATATCAATACCCTTAATGTCTTTAGTGCACACAATATCAATACCCTTAATGTCTACACCATCGAGTTTCACCACAAGAATACCGAATCTTAGAGCATCTCTAACTAACGTATTCTCCAAAATAGAGAATCAAAAGTCAAAACTTTCAAAGAAAATTTACTTTCATCTCCAACAGTTTATCCATTTTGGAGATTAGAATGACAATTATGTTATCAAAATATTCGATACAATTAATGAACTATTATTTCTCTCTCATAAATATTTAATTGTAAAAAAATTTCATTGGTAAAAAAATATATAAAAATATCTCTCTCCTAAGTAATCATTTTTTGGGAGTTCTCCAAATTTGGATATTTTATTCTCTCCTAAATTCTATATTTTGGAGAAAGTTTTGGAGCATGTGCTAGAGCAAAACTCCATAAAATCCTATTTAGAGAATTTGTTGGAGATGCTCTTAATGCCCATTCGTTTTCTAGTTGAATGACACCTCAAGGTTCCCATTTGACATTTAATTTATACTCACTAGCATTCAAGATTAGAACCTCAAACTTTCTACTTGACAATAGAAAGCAATTAACCCTCATGCATAAGAGTTAAAACATCATAACCACGAACTCGGTAATTGTAACATGGTGGATCAAACTCACCCAACAACATGCACACTCCAAGTAATTATGCAAATACAATACACAAATGAGCACCCAAAAGTTGGGTAAATCCTAACACAACGTCTTACATAGCTTAAACCAACCAAATCCCACAATACGTGGGACTTGCATCTTAAAATGTGAAATAACTCAAGAATATATATTTCTCAATATTTATAAAAATAAATGTATAAAGTGCCCAAATAGATCCAATGAACAACCAATGGTTATAAAACTATAACACCCTCAAATTTTAAAATAGTAACTGATTTAAAATTTTCTAAATACACCAATAAATGATTCATACACAATCATAATTTAAAATTTAACCTCAACACACACAATTTATTCTCTACATACGGTCTATAACAAGGACATGTGCTATTAAAACCCAATAATAGTCACTATCTCCAAACTGCGGAAGACTTCACCAAATACTTACACTTGTGAAAAACTAAGCACATCTCTTCATAATACTGCTAGAACCAAACCCCCATCTGGAACCTGATGCACATGTCGACAAATAAAAAGGTTAGGCTTAACGCCTAGCGAGTTCAAGAGTTTTAACATGAATAAATATATCTTTAAAAGAAGAGAATTTAGTTCAAATCAAGATCTTTCAAAATAATTTACTTTAGAAATGGAAACGACTCGTTTTCCCATAATATACCTCTTTAAGGACAACGCTACAATACAACATTCTTTATAAACCGATGCAACCCAAAACTCACTCAAAACGTGAATATAAATCGACTCTCAATTTATGATAATGTAAATGCCCTTCATATCCCAAAACACCCCAAAATACGGGCGGAGATTAATACTCAACCCATAAAACATGGGATAAATTCATTTATACAAAACGTCACTGAAAAACTTGGATAATAAAACTCAAATACCCAAAAACAACACCTTTCGGTAACGGGGGATACCCGAATTCCATCGAAAGTGGCGGGCACACAAAGTTAGGCCACTTATCAATGTTCTCGAGCTTCACATAGAGCCATGGATCCCCGTATACGGCTCCCAACCGAGCTACCACCGCAAGATACCCAAATGACCCTAGTGTCTACTCGACCTCTAATGAGTGTCACCACAAAAGCCACAAGTCTCCGTATACGTGTAACACCCTAAAAATAGGGATAACAAAAACTTTCCATAAATGGAGAAGTGGTGGAAAGTTTGCCATAGCAAGAGCCTCCCAAAAAGGGGAAATATACAAACAACCTGTTTAATCACAAATCTGTAATTTAACGGATAAATAAACAACAACCAACTAATCTAATTTCTACATCTAGAAAAGAGATTACAAAAGGGGTGTCATCTATAAACCCAAATCTTCCAAAACTAGTTCAAGTGCCAAAATCCCCAAGCTCTTGCCCAAAGCATCTAAACTTGTCTAGGAGCCGCGCCGCTAACACCTGAGATACACATCGACACCAAACAAGTGTTAGGCCAAAAAGCCTAGTGAGTTGGACAATAATAAGCATGCATGAACAGTCACAATTTCTTATCAATAGTTAACCAGTGTTCAAATATATGTGGAATCATTAGGGGAGACCTAAAGGCACCAATCAATTCCACTCCAAAGAGTCAATGCACCTTGATGCCCTTAACAAAGAACACCCCAAAGGCCCGGCACACCCGGAGATCAGACCGTAAAGGAAACTTTCTGAGTGGCGGAGGTCTAGGCACATACCATTCCGGTGGTGCCCCAAGACTACATCCTCCTAGTGAACTTGCCTTGATTCGTCCAACATAATGCATATAGGAGGTCCTTAGGTATATTATAACCCAACATATTTCCATACCGACTACGGGTACAATGTTACCATCCTATCCTCATGAAGTCCAACAAAAGTCCCAAATGACAATTATATTCAGTATGCATATGACTATGTCACCAAAGTGATATTCCAACTAAAATCATCATAACACACATATATGCATACATTTAACATATCGAGGTACCCATTTTACATATCCATGGGAAAAGCCCCAAATAATGGTACACATAACATAAAACATAGCATATCACCAATGTCCATATTTCTAACCATTTTCATCAAGAAATCCCAAATACTTAAACACATAGAGAATGAAATAACATATAGAAGATTATGATGTGTATCTAGTTTTAACAAAGGTTTAGTAAACTCACAATCTAGGTTTTGAACCAAAACCTAGAAAATATGGAACCCTAGAAGTTGGATGATGAAGATGGAGACTTGTAGGTGAAGCTTGAAGACTTGAAGAGAGTAAATGCAAGGTTCCAATATTCCAACCACCAAAGTAGGTTGTATTTATGAGAGGTAGGGTTTGGTGAGGAAAAGGGCTGATTTAGTGAGATCTAAAATCGCCAATGGAGAGGGAATGTAAGAACCAAATGAGAGAAATCGGCCAAAGAAGGGTTTAAGGGACTGCAGGTCGATCGCGACTTGTGCCGCGACTTGGACCCGCGTCATAAGTCTCCCGCTATCCCGACCAATTCGAACACAGTGAATCATGCGGCTAGTGCCGCGACTATAACCCGCGCCTAAGTCGCGAGGTTCCTCAAACCCGAAACACCTCAGTGGACTACGCGGCTTGTGCCGCGACTTCCACTCGCGACTAAATCGCGAAACTCCCTGTTTACCAAACACAATTCTAAAACTCCCAATTCGATATCGAGCAATTAATCGCAGACTAAAATGGAAAATAAACACATACGTTCTACTTTGATAAACACATAAACGTAAGATTAACAAAACCTCAACTTACCTGAATTTACGGGTGTTACAATCCTCCCCACCTAATTAGGATTTCGTCCCCGAAATCTCACTCTAAGCGAATAAGTGAGGGTAACGCTTCTTCATATCATCTTCGGACTCCCAAGTAATGTTAGCACCCCGATGATGCTTCCATTGAACTTTAACCATGATTACGTCTTTATGTCTTAACTTCTTCACCTTCGATTCCAAAATCGACTCCGGTTCTTCCACACAACGATTCCCATTGTCCACCCGAATTTCCGACAAAGGGATTACGCTTTCTTCTTCGGCTAGACATTTCCGAAGGTAACACACGTGGAATGTAGGATGTATCCCATCCATTTCCGGTGGTAAATCCAACCGGTAGGCTTGCAAACCAATCTTTTCCAAAATACTGAATGGTCCGAGGAAACGAGGACTAAGTTTCCCACGCTTCCCGAAACGTATGATCCCCTTCCACGGGGACACCTTCAACATGACTCGGTCACCCACTTGAAACTCAATCGGTCTCCTCTTCTTGTCCGCATAGCTCTTTTGTCGGTCTTGCGCCGCCTTTATCCTTTATCGAATCTCTTTCACCTTGTCCGCCGTCTCTTGCACTATTTCTGGCCCGGCGAATTGCTTTTCGCCCGCTTCTAACCAACAAACTGGAGTTCGGCACTTTCGCCCGTACAACGCCTCGAATGGTGCCATGCCAATGCTAGAATGGTAATTGTTGTTGTACGCGAACTCTACCAACGGTAGATGTGAATCCCAACTTCCCCCGAAGTCTATCACACACGACCTCAGCATATCTTCGAGCGTTTGAATCGTCCTTTCACTTTGACCATCCATTTGAGGATGATACGTCGTGCTCAAATTTAATCTGGTACCCAATTCCTTTTGCAAGCTTGCCCAAAGGTTCGACGTGAAACGGCTATCTCGATCCGATACGATAGATTGTGGAACCCCATGCCTCAACACAACCTCATTGATGTACAGTTTAGCCTATTTCTCTATCGGCAAGGACTCCCGCATCGCAAGAAAATGCACGCTCTTGGTCAACCGATCCACGATCACCCAAATTGTATCATGGCCTCGCAAGGTCTTTGGTAGCTTCGTCATGAAGTCCATAGTGATGTTGTCCCATTTCCACTCGGGAATGGACAATGGTTGTAAACTCCCATACGGCCTTTGATGTTCCGCCTTGACTTGAAGACACGTGACACATCTCTCTACATAGTTAGCCACATCTAACTTCATCACCGACCACCAATAATTTAATTTTAAGTCTCTATACATCTTGGTACTACCGGGATGTATAGAATACTTCGACTTGTGCACGTCTTCTAGAAGTAATTCCCGATTTCCGCCCAACTTTCGGCACCAAAATTCGACCTTGGAAGAGTTTGAGTCCGCGACTATCTTCCGTCAAAAGTCCACTTTGCTTTACCATGATCTCGGATTTGAGATTTTGCTCCTTGAGCGCTTCCACTTGCCACGTCTTGATGCTTTCCACCAAACTTGATACCACATCGATTCTTGTAAGGGACAATTTAACACCACTATCATGGCTCCTTCGACTCAAAGCGTCCGCCACCACATTGGCCTTACCAGGATGATAGAGTAAATCACAATCATAATCTTTCAAGAGCTCTAGCCATCTTCTTTGTCGCATGTTGAGTTCCTTTTGATCGAAGATGTACTTAAGACTCTTGTGATCCGTGAAAAGAGTACACTTGGTCCCATACAAGTAGTGTCGCCACAACTTTAACGCGAAAACTACCGCCGCCAACTCCAAATCATGAGTTGGATAGTTCTTCTCATGATCCTTTAATTGCCGCGACGCGTAGGCTATTACTTTCCCCCTTTGCATTAGGACACACCCAAGCCCCATCTTGGAAGCGTCACTAAACACAACAAAGTCTTCCGATCCTTCGGGTAGGGATAAGATCGGAGCTTTGCACAACTTCCTCTTGAGTGTCTGAAAGGCTTGCTATTGTGCATCGGTCCAAAGGAACTTGACGTTCTTCCTTGTAAGAGAAGTGAGCGGTGTAGCTATCTTGGAAAAGTCTTGGATGAAACGCTAGTAGTAACCCGCCAAACCTAAGAAGCTTCGAATCTCCGTCGGACTTATTGGAGGCTCCCAACTCATCATTGCATCGATCTTTGTCGGATCCACCTTTACGTCGTCCTTCGATACCACATGCTCCAAGAATTGCACCTCTTGAAACCAGAATTCGCACTTCGAGAATTTCGCGAACAACTTCTCTCTCCTTAGAACTTCTAATACTTCCCGTAAGTGTTTTCCATGCTCGGACTCATCCTTTGAATATATTAAAATATCGTCGATGAAGACGATCACGGATTTATCCAAGAATGGGCGACACACACGGTTCATTAGATCCATGAATATGTCTGGAGCGTTGGTTAAGCCAAAAGGCATCACCAAAAACTCATAATGATCGTATCTCGTCCGGAAATCTGTCTTCGGAATGTCTTCGTTCTTCACTCTCACTTGATGATAACCGGATCGAAGATCAATCTTCGAGAAACATCCCGCGCCTTGAAGTTGATCAAAAAGGTCGTCGATGCGAGGTAAGGGATACTTGTTCTTCACCGTGACTTTGTTTAACTCCCGATAATCTATGCACATCCGCATAGATCCATCCTTCTTCTTCACGAATAGTACCGGTGCTCCCCAAGGATATGAACTTGGTCGAATGAAGCCCTTCTCCAACAACTCTTGAATTTGCGTCTTCATTTCTGTCGGTGCCAAACGATATGGAGCACGAGCTATCGGAGCCGTTCCCGGTGTGAGGTCAATCTGAAACTCCACTTGTCGCTCCGGCGGTAATCCGGGTAAGTCTTCCGGAAAGACGTCCAGGTAATCTTGTACCACCTCCACATCTTCTACCGACTTCTTTTCTTTCTTTGCGTCCACAACGTAGGCTAAGTACGAAGGGTAACCCTTCGCTAAGAACTTGCGAGCCTTGAGAGAGGAGATTATAGGGTTGCGACCCTTTCCTTTCTCTCCATAGATGATGGCCATATTGCTTCCTTCCAAAGGCACTTGAATCATCTTCTTAGAGCAAAAGATGTCGGCCTTGTGCCTTACTAACCAATCCATGCCTAGGCATGGAAATGGGGCGGGGACCTCAATCCCCATCCCCGTCCCCGATCCTCATCTCTATCCCCGTCCCCATCCCCATCCCCATCCCCGCCGGGGAATATGATCACATCCCCATCCCCATCCCCAACGGGGAACGGGGATCCCCAACGGGGAAACGGGGATTTTTTTCGGTTTATATAAACTATTTTGAATCAAATATGTGAGACGCAACACGTATTTAAATTTCACAAATTTCCAAAAACCTAAAATCAAAAGGAATTTAATTTTATACCAAAAATCACATCATATGATACTTAATTAGCTAAAACCAATATAAATCCAGTTTAATTAAAAAAAAAACCTTAACGTCACACGTCCAAAACATATCGAGTAATATCCAAAACACATCGACTAATTGTATATTGACTTGACATCCAAAAGATTACATACTAACATCCACAAAATGACAATTTTAGATTATAAACCTAGTTAGAAAATAAAATATTATGAATTACCGATTTAGTTGAAATAAATAATATATTTAATTTATTAGTTAATATATAATGGGTACGGGGATGGGCGGGGCGGGGAGTACGATACCCGTCCCCATCCCCATCCCCAGTTTGAGACAAACGGGGATCCCCATCCCCGTCCCCATCCCCGGCTTAGCGGGGAATCCCCGTCCCCGATCGGGGCAGGTGAACCGGGTTCCCCAACGGGGCGGGGACCATTTCCATGCCTATCCATGCCTATGACCACGTCAAAACCCCCTATGGCCATAGGTAGCAAATCTACCCCAAAAGGATTCCCATCGATCTCTATAGTGCAATTACAAAAACAGTCTCGAATGATTACCTGGTCCCCATTGACTATCTCTACTACTAGTGCATCGAGAAGGACACTAATAGGAATAGTGAATCGTTTACAGAAGGTATCCGACACAAAAGAACACGTAGCACCCGAATCAAACAAAACACGAGTTGGCAAGGAGTTTACTAGGAACGTACCCGAAACGACATCTATGGTCTCCTTTGCCTCCTCGGTAGACATCCGGAAAGCTCGACTCGGTGCCCTTTGTGGTTGCTCGACTCTGGCCGTCGAACCCACATAATTTCCCCCATTTCCTCCAAATAGCTTTGGGCAGAATCTTTTCATATGCCCCGGTTCTCCGCACTCAAAACATACCGATCCCTAGATGGAACATTCTCGAGTCGTATGGTTCTTCTTACCACACTTGGCGCACCTGGATGGACTGGAGTAAGTTCTGGTAGCACATGGTCCCGAGTGCTTTGACCTGCACTTGGAATACCACCGTTCTTCACGACGTTGATCACCCGCTTTCCCACTTACAAAGAGTCTTGACTGACGAACGGGCCCGGATGGCCCTTCCCACTTCCGTTTCTCACCAACCAACCTCTTCTCTTCCCTTTCGGGATTGATGTCGTCCTCAATGATCAAGGACTCTTCGATAACCTCTTGTAACGTCGAACACTTAGCATTTCTTACCGCCGATCGCATCCCGGCCGATAACCCTTGATGATAGGCTTTAATCTTTGACCTTTCATCGGGGACTAGATGTCCCACCAAGTTTAGTTTCTCCAAAAAGAGTTTGGAGTAGCCAACCACAGACAGGTTCCCTTTCTTCAGATCTCGGAACTCCCGCTCCAACTTGTCCATCGAACGCTCGCTACAATACTTGTCCATAATCTTCTCTTTGAACACCGGCCAAGTTAACTTAGCCAGAACTTCAGGAGTGAGGACTGATCGAGTGAGATTCCACCAAATCAAAGCCTCTCCCCGGAGTAGTTGAGAAGCAAACTTGACCCGTTGAGAGGGATCACACTCACTTGACTCAAAGGCCATCTCTACCTCTTTGAGCTAGTACATGCAAGCAACCGGGTTATTTGAACCCGCAAACTCCTTAGGGTGGCACCCCAGAAACGTCTTGTAAGTGCACCCCTTAGTTTTCGTCCGAATCCCTTCAGCGGATGGTTCCTCAACCGTTACCACATTTGGTCTACCCGACCCCACAATAATGTTTTCAGCCATCGTCTCAGGTTGTCGGTGGCTAGCGTCTCGATCCTCTAGGAGTTTCATGAAAAACTCTTGTTGTTGGGTCATGGCCGAAGTCATGGCCAACTGTTGTTGAGTCAGGGCCGCATTCATAGCCAACATCATGATATCCCGAAGTCGGGTCTCCATGGTAACTTCCTCCATGATGGCGTTACATGTGTTAAGGTTCCGGCGCGGAATATGCTCAGGCCCTCCTCCCAAGATTCTGGGTATAGGAATGTCATCGGAGGTTGCCCCCACCGGGGGTCGTACTGTTGCAGATTCCACTTCTGGTTGCCCCTCTGGCATGTCCGGTAATCTACTTCGATTGTTTACCATTGATCACTGCCACACCAGCACGAGAAGGAGATTGAGAAAAGACTAAACGAGTTTAACTCATTGTACGTACTAATACCTTCATCAATTATTATAATAATAGTAAACCAAGTATGCTCACGTAACAATGCATTCATAATAGCAGTAGCTAAGTGAAATGATGAATGAACAATACACAAGAATTCTTGTCACCATCATCACAACTTTCAATTAAAGTAATTCTGATACCAACTTGTAACACCCTAAAAATAGGGATAACAAAAACTTTCCATAAATGGAGAAGTGGTGGAAAGTTTGTCATAGCAAGAGCCTCCCAAAAAGGGGAAATATACAAACAACCTGTTTAATCACAAATCTGTAATTTAACGGATAAATAAACAAAAACCAACTAATCTAATTTCTACATCTAGAAAAGAGATTACAAAAGGGGTGTCATCTATAAACCCAAATCTTCTAAAACTAGTTCAAGTGCCAAAATCCCCAAGCTCTTGCCCAAAGCATCTAAACTTGTCTAGGAGCCACGCCGCTAACACCTGAGATACACATCGACACCAAACAAGTGTTAGGCCAAAAAGCCTAGTGAGTTGGACAGTAATAAGCATGCATGAACAGTCACAATTTCTTATCAACAGTTAACCAGTGTTCAAATATATGTGGAGTCATTAGGGGAGACCTAAAGCACCAATCAATTCCACTCCAAAGAGTCAATGCACCTTGATGCCCTTAACAAGGAACACCCCAAAGGCCCGGCACACCCGGAGATCAGACCGTAAAGGAAACTTTCTGAGTGGCGGAGGTCTAGGCACATACCATTCCGGTGGTGCCCCAAGACTACATCCTCCTAGTGAATTTGCCTTGATTCGTCCAACATAATGCATATAGGAGGTCCTTAGGTATATTTTAACCCAACATATTTAAGAACCAAATGAGAGAAAATCGGCCAAAGAAGGGTTTAAGGGACTGCAGGTCGATCGCGACTTGTGCCGCGACTTGGACCCGCGTCATAAGTCGCCCGCTATCCCGACCAATTCGAACACAGTGAATCACGCGGCTAGTGCCGCGACTATAACCCGCGCCTAAGTCGCGAGGTTCCTCAAACCCGAAACACCTCAGTGGACTACGCGGCTTGTGCCGCGACTTCCACTCGCGACTAAATCGCGAAACTCCCTGTTTACCAAACAGAATTCTAAAACTCCCAATTCGATATTGAGCAATTAATCGCAGACTAAAATGACAATTAAACACATACGTTCTACTTTGATAAACACATAAACGTAAGATTAACAAAACCTCAACTTACCTGAATTTACGGGTGTTACAATACGGCTCTCCAAGAGCACCACCGCAAGACTTAGCTCCGTATACGGCTCCCAAACCGAGCTACCACCGCAAGCTTACATAAAAACATGACTTGGGGACCACTCACTAGACTTCAAACGCGGACACTAAATTCCATGATGAGTAACCAAACTGGATTACAAACGGGCATCGAGTTCAACCACCCACGATATCTACCTCGAGCCCTTCAACAAAGGTTACGTGGTTATCGAGTTCAACCACCCACGATCTGTACCTCGAGCTCCCGCTAGCCACAAACAATATCCAGTCCCAACACGGGGATAAAGTCCCCAACTAAACCAACTGACTGACTCATATGCCTATGGATCCAATGCATTACAGTCTAAAACGTTACATGACTCCAAACGAATGAACTAACGCATTCAAAACATGTAACTCCCAATTAAGATGCAACTAAGTACACTGTACATCCAAGGCTCCTTAACGAGCTACCAATAACTGAACAAATGTTCCAAAGACTCAACCGAGTACAAATCAAGCCCAAAAGGCTTAATAGACGTCTGGCTAAAACACGAGAGCCAATATCGATTACAAAAACCAAAATACATCTTTCCCCAAAATCTTTGACTCTCAGATTACAATTGGCCTTTGGCCCAAAACCAAAAAGGTTTACAATTTCCAAAATGTTCCCAAGATCGGGAATGACCAAAACCAAAGGACTCACACGTTCATATTTTTAAACATCCCATTTCATGAAAAATGCATAAAACCCAACAAACACTAAACGTGCATTTTTGATCAATATCTATTTGTGCAATAAATCATCAAGACACCTTCATTTATGACACATTTATCAAAATGCCCAAAAATCCCAAAGATGTGGGTTATATAAGTTTATAAAGTTAACCATTTTCAAATAACCCAAAACTTATCAGCAGTTAACCATTTAATGTAAAACACAAACACTTTAAAGTAACATTTTGGCATGTACACCGTTTTCACAAATCAAATTGAACTCACCTTGCTAGATATAGGCTAAATCTAGATTTTACCCCACTTTGAGCTTCCTTGAAGAAACTTGAATCCTCAAGCCAAAACCTCCAAAAACATAGATCCATAAATTTCAACCATAAATAAACATATTAAACTATTTAGAATCGATCCTCAGACATCTTATAACAAAATCTTCATTTTGGCCAAAAACCCTAATTTGACCTATTTTCACCAAAATCATCCAAACCAAAATTTGAGAAACATAATACTTAGGAAATCATCAATGGAGCATTTATATCACCTAATATGGTTTAGAAATGGAGAGGATGAACTTACCACTTAGGTTTTGGTGAAAACCTAGAAAACCCAAAAATCTCTAGGTTTGGAGATGAGAACTTGATCTTCCAACAAAAGGTGAAATCACTAGCATGAGGTAGGGAAGGAACACTCTAAACTTCATGGAAAAGCTTCCAAAAATCCAAAAATCTCCAGGGTTTATGTAGGGAGAAAGGGAAACGTTTTAGGAGAGGAATGGAATAGGGTAGAAATGGGAAATGAGAAGATTGGTTGAATGATCGCACATTTAAAGCTCTGGTACCCGTGGGCGACATTGCCCATGCGACTATGACCATGTCAATGTCGCAGGGCATAGTCGTTTGGGCTGTACGGCTGTACCGTAGGTACTCTCCCACCTGCGACATTGCCAGGCGACAGTGACACTGTCATAGTCGCTTGGCATAGTCGTCGGGCTTGTACCGAGCCCCAAAACTCGACTCTTTCAACTCCAAGACCCTCGATACTCTTAGAAACCTTAACCAATGTCTTTCCCAACAAAACCCTACTTTTTACAAGTCGCATAAACGTCCGGGTGACATTTATTTACCGAAATTACGGGTGTAACATGGTGGATCAAACTCACCCAATAACATGCACACTCTAAGTAATTATGCAAATACAATACACAAATGAGCACCCAAAAGTTGGGCAAATCCTAACACAACGTCTTACATAGCTTAAACCAACCAAATCCCACAATACGTGGGACTTACATCTTAAAATGTGAAATAACTCAAGAATATATATTTCTCAATATTTAAAAAATAAATGTATAAAGTGCCCAAATAGATCCAATGAACAACCAATGGTTATAAAACCCCCAAAAATCTCTTGCTTATGGTTCCAAAATCACTAAACATTCACCGACAGATGTTTTATCTTTTAAGAAATCCATATACTCAATAAATATGTATTTTCTCACAATATAATGGAATTTATGTATCAAAACATGAAATGGGTCAATAGATCATCATGTGTTGTGATAAACAATTAAGAGATAAAATAATAAGGTTTGTCATTCCAAAGGTTTAACAACCCAATAATATGCATTTCCCCTAAGTATTTATATCAAAAAACACCAAGATGCAATAATGTCAAATAATCACCATTATACGCAACAAAACATTAAAAGATTACACTTTTACAATTTGTTCATCAAAATGTCCAAAATCCCCAAAATGTATGCATTTCTCAAGATTTTATAAAATCCAATGTGCAAAATATGAAATTTCATAAAGTACTCAACAACATTCGATAAATCTCAATGAAAACACTTTAAGATTCCAAAATAAACGTTATTGGCATGTACATAGTTTTCACAAGGTAATTTGAAACTCATTTTGCTAGGTTAGGCTAAACCTAGAATCCACAAACTTTAGTTTTCATTGATAAAAATTTCACCATCTTTAAGCTATCTTCAACAAGGATCTTGGATCTCCAAATTAGCCACTCCATGTGAACTTCACATCTTTTAAATTTCAAGCCAAACCTATCTATTAGCCCCAAAATGGTAGCCAAAATCGCCTCAAGAGTGATCAGAAGGAAGAAGGTGAATAGTATGCACAAATCTTATCCCAAATCTTTCAAGTAACTCCCCATAACAAAGAATTTCGAATCACCAAGTTAAATCTTCTTCAAGATGCTACAAACTTATTGCCAACAACTCGTAAAAATCACCCAAAATGTGAGAATTGTAGTGGGTGAAGAGTGGACAAACCCTAGCTCAAAGATTGGGTTTAAAAGCCTTCAGAGGCTTCTCGCGACCTAGGTCGTGAGGCTAGTCGCACATGCAAAAACTTCAAACTTCCATAAAAGAAATTGTGCGACATTCCCGTTACCTTAGGTAGCAGGACAAGTGACCTAACTTTCTGTTGGTTCCCGGTACACCCCTTAAAACTCATCTGTACCAATTGTTTTCATGACACGATGCATTTCACTCGTTAAATGACCTCCAAAGGCTCTTAAAAGAAACATAAATCCCAAAATTGTTGTACCCACAAAATATGGGTGTTACAGTACGACGTATAATTAAGTCATTATTTTTCTCCGGTTAATGTCAAAGAATGAAATCGAAATTTGGTACTTCATGGGGATTTTGTTTTTGCTTGTAATACTATTAGAATATATTTGATTATCATCTATTTGCTTCCTCTATTCAAACTTTATTTAGATCAATT
The DNA here is from genome assembly GCA_954870635.1 of Arctium minus. Lineage (NCBI taxonomy): Eukaryota > Viridiplantae > Streptophyta > Magnoliopsida > Asterales > Asteraceae > Arctium > Arctium minus. The sequence continues at coordinate 114,468,798 of OX941083.1, read as the reverse complement.
GATTGAGAAACATATGATCAACAAATACACACAAAACATGGACGGTTTCTCCCATGTAACGTGTGTTCTTATCATATTGAGTGGTCAACACATGCTTTTTCGAGCATATGTCTTATTCAAATCCACATCATTGTCCATGTTTCTTTCGCAGACAAACATACGTATACCTATGATGTTAGACTCATGCCCATTTGAATATAAACGTATTTGATCCTCGTATTTACTAAAATAGGCATCGAATTAAAAAAGTGAAGTGTGCATGGTTGAAACCTGAAAGAAAGTTAAATTGGTTTTTACAACATCTGGGGTTGATTCAAATAAAAAGACTAAATATTGTGAGAAAGTTACAAGAAAAGATTTTATATGTGAATTGATTGAAAAAAATCGACAAATCTATTTGAAGCTACATATGTGAACTGATGTTACAGATTATTCATATGGATTCACATATGCATCTTCAAATGAATTTTTATCAATGGGAACCTTCCTTTAACCATCTCTTTTACCTTCTCACGATATTTAACATTCTTATTTAAACTCCTACTAGAACACACACACACATATATATATATATATATATATAGAGAGAGAGAGAGAGAGAGAGAGAGAGATTTATTTATAATTGATCTGAATATTTTTTTTTTCTTTAAGATATCAAAGGCTCCTTTTGAAAAATATTTGGACATTTCCTCTTATACCAAAAGTGCAGGAATTATCCAAATCAATATTTAGGGCCACTTGATTCAAAGAAACATAAACCAATTGGATTTTCTTATGGGAATTATTTAGGGCCATTTGATTCTATTTGTACATTGATTTGGATATCCTTACACATTTTATTTATAGGTCTTTTTGCATATTTCTTTAGGATACGAATCTCTCATGCATAATTCTTATACTTCATATGCAATTATTAGTTTCTAAATGTTTATCGAATTCTATGATACATCATCGTCAATGCTATTTCTATTTGAAAGTGATCATATAGTATATAGCTTCATGGCCGCATAAATGAGTTGAAAACCAATATCGATAAAATTGCCACTAGACTTTCGGTGCCGGGGGTTGGTCGTGTCACCATCAGTTTGACTATTTTACTCTAGCTATATATGTATCTATTTCAAACATGACCCGGGAATGGTTGAAGCCTTATTAGTTCGTTGAAAACCGAAAAGGTATAAAAATAGGGAAAATCGTAACCAAATATGTAGAAACAAACTATTAACTTTATGAATCAAGTGTTAGGATTCTTATCTCCTATCTCATGTTTACCAATCCTTCCGCTATATGTTCTATATTCCAACGAAGACAACTTATGAAATATTTTTCATTACATATATGTGCAACAAAAAGTTGATTGATAAAGAAATTATTGGTTGCAGCAACGATGAGATCATTGTGAGATAAAGTCTCGTAATTTATGTCGTGGTTTGTACTTCACAGATGAATAATCTCACAATAAAATTTTAACAACTCCAAATGAAAATAGAATAATTATTTGAATAAAGTTTTCTAAGGGAACTTGACCTTTTTATCCAGGAAAAAAATTTGCAGAACTATTATTTTAATTAAAATTTTAATATAAAAACTAAGTAAAAAGTGTAACTATCACTATATGTTAATTAATGTGTAATAAATAGTTCATTATATCTTATTAATTTCCAAAACTATATCGATCTTGGTTTTTTTTTATCATGAAGAGTTATAAAATGAAAAATAAGTTGTGAAATATTGACATAGCCATGAGACGGTCCCGCTTATCAAATGTTAGTGTTCACATGTGTACCCACTATAGACGACAATACACGTGTCATCCAAGTATCAAAATGTAGACTGAATTTATAGAGTGTTTGGTTCACAGAATGGAATTTGATGAAATTGTAATCAATCGAAGAAATTTGACTTTGAAAAAATTGTAATGAAATTTGACCAAGCATTTGGTTGATAAGAATTGGATAAATTTGGTAAAAACAACTAATTAAAAATTTCGATATAACATCAAATAAAGTACAAAACTTCATCCTACAAATCAAAACCCAATATACCTCAAATTTAAAATTCTATGTTTTAACCTCAAAATTATAAACTCCAGAAATACACAAGTACTAAATCGAAGTCATGTGTTACTTAACCCAAATACAAGTTGCTCTTCCCGAAACAAATGCGGAAGGCTTCACTAAGATATTCATTTCTCGAGCACACAACTAGCACTCCTCTGACTCTCTTCATGGTGTTATTAGAATTATTTCCAGCCGGAACCTGATGCACATGTCGACAAATAAAAAGATTAGGCTAACACCTAGTGAGTTCAAGAGTTTTCAACACGCATAAATATATCATTAAAAAGGAAGAATGCAATTTAAATCATAACATTTCAAAATGATATGCTTCAAATATGAAAACGACCCGTTTTCCAATAATATGCGTTTTAGGCGAAGGAAATACCAATATAAACTTTTTCCAAATCCAAACTATTTTAAGGACTAAGATTCTAATATAAAACGTTCTTTCGTAAATTAAATTCGACCCAAAACTCATTCAAAATAAGAATAGAAAACGAACTCCCAATTTATGAAACGTGGATAAAACTTTATATCCTGAAACACCCAAAACACGGGTGGGGCATAATACTCAATCCATAAATCATGGATATAATCCATATATACAAAACGCCACCGAAAACATGGATAATAAAACTCAATACCCAAAACAACACCTTTCAGTGACGGGGGAGACCCGAATTCCATCGAATGTGGCGGGCACACAAAGTTAAGCCACTTATCAATGTTCTCGAGATTCACATAGAGCCATGGATCCCCGTATACGGCTCCCTACCGAGCAACCACCGCAAGATACCCAAATGACCCTAGTGTCTACTCGACCTCTAGATGAGTGTCACCACAAAAGCCACAAGTCCCCGTATCCGGCTCACCATGGGCACCACCGCAAGACTTAGCTCTGTATACGCCTCTGTAGAGCACCACCGCAAGCTTACATAAAAACATGACTTAGGGACCACTCACTAGACTTCAAACGCGGACAATAAATTCCACGATAAATAACCAGACTGGAATACACGGGCATCGAGTTCAACCACCCACGATCTATACCTCGAGCCCTTCACTAAAGATTACACGGTTATCGAGTTCAACCACCCACGATCTATACCTCGAGCTCCCGCTAGCCATAAATAATTTCCAGCCCCAAAACGGGGATAAAGTTCTCAACTAAACCAACTGACTGACTCATATGCCTATGGATCCAATGCATTACAGTCTAAAACATTACATGACTCAAATGAATGACAACGTACTCAAAACATGTAATTTCTATCAAAACGCAATTAAATGCATCGTAAAACCAAAGCTCCTCATTGAGCTAATAAATCTGGGCAAATGCCCCCAAGACTCATTTCAGTCACAACCGAGCCAAAGCTCCACAAATCAATTGACCATTTGTCAAAAGTCATAAAATACAATAAAGCGTAATCGAACCACGTTTATGCAAACACACGTTTCAAAATACATGAATAAACTCTAACACATTTTAGAGTGGGACAAATCATTTTCCAAATTAGTTTATATCATTTATTCTTTCAAAAACGTCCCATAACACAAAATCAAACATTTCTCCAAAACACACACTAAAAGTGCATTCATACTCAAAAGATCTACTCCCATAAAATAAATTATTAAAATACCAATACTTATGATTTATTTATCAAAATGCCCAAAATCCCAAATTTGGGTGTTATACAAAGTTTATAAAGTTAAACACTTCGAATAATCAAAACTTACCAAGTAACTCAACAGTTGATAGTTTCATGTAAAACATATAAACGTTTTAAAATGGACATTTTGGTATGTACACCATTTTCACAAATCAACTTGAACTCGCCTTGCTAAATTTAGGCTAAATCTAGATTTTACCCCAACTTGAGCTTCCTTGAAAAAGCTTGAATCCACAAGAAAATCCTTCCAAAAACCTAGATTCACAAGTTTCCAAGCACAAACATTCATATTCAACCATTTAGAATTGATCCCCAAACATTTTACATCAAAATCCACAATTTGGCCAAAACCCTAATTTTGACCTAATCTATCAAAAATCACCCAAACCAAAATTTGAGAAACATAAATACTAGGAAGTCGTCAATAGATAATTTATGACTCATAATAAAGATTTCAAACTAGGAGGATCAACTCACCACTTACGTTTTGGTGAAAACCTACAAAACCCCAAATTTCTTAAAGATGGAGGTGATGATGATGAGCTCTTGACCTTTATTTCCAATCCACCACCAAATATTATTGGATATTCCCAAAACTAATAATCTAACCTTGAAAATATCTCAAAAACGAAACCATATTAACTTGAATCGCCAAAAACGGAGTTGAAATGAGAAAGTTATGACCAAATGAAGAAAATCTCGATTTTATGCACTACAGGTCTGGCGCGATTGTGACATGCGACTGTGCCATGTCACAATCGCATGGAAAGGTCTCCCTAAGTGTACTGAAAACCATTTTACCCCCTTGGCGACCTTGACATGCTATAGTGCCACTGGCACAGTCGCCGGGCACTATAGCATGGCCCGTACCGCGAGTTTTTTGGTCGTTCTTCGACCGTTTTCTCGACGGCTTCCCCGATCGTTTCTCGATCATTTTCTCGGACGTTACTCGACCTTTATACCAGAACAATTGATTCTATTATGCCAGTTATCATGCCATTGTCATAATTTCATGGCACATTCGTTGAGACGACCGAACACTCGGTAACGTCGGTGCTATTGTGACATATGTCACAACTGCATGGAACTGTATTCGGGACTACCACACTTTCAATACCATTGGTGCTATTATGACATATGTCACAACCACATGTCACTATATCCGAGACGACCATACTCTTAGTACCATTGGTGCTATTGTGACAAATGTCACAACCATATGGCACTATAGTCGTAGTCCATATGTGTACCGATTTATCCAGTTCAACACTCTTCTTCACTTGGGATAAAAATTCAGGGTGTTACAATAGTTTCAGATCGGGATAATCGGTTCACTTCCATGTTTTGGGATGACCTACAAAAGGAGTTGGGCACGAGGGTCAAATTGAGCATGACATATCATCCTCAAACAGACGGTCAAAGTGTGAGGACGATACAAACTCTTGAGGATATGCTCCGGTCGTGTGTCATAGACTTTGGGGGAAATTAGGATTCGCATCTACCGTTGGTGGAATTCGCCTACAATAATAGCTATCACTCAAGCATCGGGATAGCACCGTTTGAAGCGCTATACGGACGAAAATGTAGAACATCGGTGTGTTGGCTCGAGACGGAAGAAAATCAATTCGCGGGACCAGAGATCGTACAAGAAACGGCGGACAAGGTAAAGGGTATCCGAGAGCGTTTGAAGGCAGCTCAAGATCGACAGAAGATCTATGCGGACAAGAAGCGAATATCGGTCGAGTTCCAAGTGGGAGAGCGGGTTATATTGAAGATATCAGCATGGAAGGGGATCATACGTTTCGGGAAGCGCGAGAAACTTAGTCCCCGTTTCCTTGGACCCTTTACGATATTGGAAAAGATCGGGCTTCAAGCCTATAGATTGGACTTACCACCGGAAATGGACGGGATTTACCCTACATTTCATGTATGTTACCTTCGCAAGTGCTTAGCCGAAGAGGAAAGCGTTATTCCTTTGACGAAGATTCAGGTGGACAATGGAAATCGATGTGTGGAAGAACCGGAGTCTATATTAGAGTCGAAGACGAAGAAATTGCGGCATAAATAGGTGATCATGGTCAAAGTCCAATGGAAGCACCATCGTGGTGCCAATGTGACGTGGGAATCGGAGGAGGACATGAGAAATAGATACCCTCATTTGTTTTGATTGTCGTGATTTTGGGGACGAAATCCTTATTAGGCGGGGAGGATTGTAACACCCAAAAAATCAAGGTAAGTATTCATTGTTCGTAATTTAAGTATTGTACTAAATTTGTAGACATGAAACCCATTAGCATATAATATTCGAAATTTGACATAGCTTATAGTAAACCTTATTGGGATGTCTAACCATGCGACCAGTTACGAAATCAAAACATGACTTTCAAGCACTGGGCGATAGTGTCGGCGACTATGACATAAGTCATAGTCACGTGTCATTGTAGTGGGCCGGGGGATGGTCTCGGTACATCCACGGTGATAGTGCCAACGAGAGTGACAAGGGAATTGTCGCCCTGTCACAATCGCCAATAATGTGCCGAGAGGTGGGGGCCAGCTGCGGTTATAACCGCGAGAATGCCACAGGGCATTATCGCCTTGCATTCTCCCCGAGCGGGGTTGTTGGTATAAAATCCGCCTTTTGACCTTTTGACCTCATTTTCTTACCCCATTCGTTTTAGAACCGGTTTGGAGAGCTTTTAGGCGATTTTTCATCATCTCAAACCCTCTACTCATTGATTAAAACCCTAGTGTTAGTTGGAAACATTTATTGCTTATCAAGGGTATTGGAAGAGCATTAAGTGAAGTATTTCAAGCATAGATCAAGCCTCTATCTTCTCACCATCTTCCCTCAAGTTTTCTAGGGTTTTTATATAGACCTAGATTGTGAATTTTTCTAACTATTTTAAATGAGATACATGTCCTAATATGTTTCCTTTCATCATCTTATGTCTTATGTAATTATTTTAACCATTTGATAAATTAGACAATAATTTCCATATTGGGTAAGTGTTGGAATTCGGCTTAGTAATTATTTATGAGGATATGGTTTATGTAACACCCGTAATTTTCGGTAAGTAAATGTCACCCGGACATTTCTGTGACTTGTAAACAGTGGGGTTTTGTTGGGAAATGTATTGTTTAAGGTCTCTTGGGGTATCGGGAGTATTGGTAGCGAAAAGGTCGAGTTTCGGGGCTCCGGAAAGGTCCCGTGACAATGCCCGACGACTATGACGAGTCACCGTCGCACTGTCACAGTCGCAAGGGGTGTACCGCGAGCAGGTACACACCAGCGACTATGACCAGCGACATTTATCTGGGCAATGTTGCATGGGCAATGTCGCACCAGGGCACAGAGGTGCTGTTAAGTGCGAGATTTCAGCCTATTTTCTCATTTCTCACTTCTATCTTCTTCCCCTTTTCTCTCCCAAGCACTAAAACCGAACCCTAACCCATTTTGGAGGCTTTTCTTCTTCATACCACATGATTCTTAATCATCTAGCTAGTTGGGATGATAACCCACAAAACCTTCATCTTCATCTTCCTCATCAAGTTCAACGGTTGGGAGCTCGGGTTGAAGTGTTGGATTGGGTGTTCTCGGAAGTCTCTTTGTCTTCAAGGGTAAGTTTTCTTGTAATAAGGTTATAAATGCTCCCTTGGTAGTTTCTTAAGGTTCGATATCTCAAATCTCGGATTTGATGGTTTTGGAGAAATTAGGGTTTTGATCTTGTTTGGGATCTTGGTATTTTTAATGTTTGGGAAATATTTCTAAGTGGTTTGGTATGTATGGATCTAGGTTTTGGAAGTTCTCGGCTTGAGGATTCAAGCGGCCTTCAAAAGAGCGTGTTGGGTGAAACCTAGATTTAGCCTAAATCTAGCAAGGTGAGTTCAAGTTGATTTGTGAAAACGGTGTACATGCCAAAATGTTTATTTTAAAGTGTTTTACATGAAATGGTTAACTGCTGATAAGTTTTGGGTATTTCGAAGTAAAATATGATTTACTTGGTTATTCGTCAAAGTGTGAGTATTTTGATAAGTTTTCATATTTGGTAAACTTGGGTTGTGTTAACCTCTTAAAATGCTTATATTGGGTTTAAACATTTTAGCAACTAAATAGCATGATTTATGTATTCTTGGTAACTTTGTACAAGTAAGATCTATTTCATTATTCATGCATCTTTTATGATTTTGTACAAATGGAGTCTATTTCATGTTATATGCGTTTTGGTGTATTTGCATTCATAAACCCTTTGGAAACATCTTTAGTTCCATCTCGTGTGGAGTTTTGGGTTAATCTCGTCTTTGAGACATGGGTCTTCATAAACGTTGTTTAAATACATTTCATTATTTGGAGGACCATTGATTATTGGTCAAATGGATTTTGAGCATTTTAGCTCGATGTTGGCTTGAAAGAGTCTTGTGGACATTTGTCCGGATTTAATGGCTCGATGTAGAGTCCCATTTCATGGCTTACATCTTAATGCATTTTATTGCATATTTATAATTACAGGCTCGAGTGTTGTTGTCATTCAGGTATAGTCGTGTAATTTTTTGACTGTGTTGCATTGGATCTATAGGCACGTAAGTCAGTCATATTTGATGGTCATTTGGGTGGTACGGGGTTGGACTCCGGGACTCATGGCTTATGGCCTTGTCCTTTCAAGGTGTACATCAGGAGGGCTGAGTTTTTGGGTTTGTGCTATCATGGCTGGAGTAGTCATTGGATGGGCGTTATAGAACCTCCACCAGGTGGGGCAATGCCATGGTTGTATCCCCTTTGTGCCGGGCCTTTGAGCAGTATTCTCGTTAATATTTCGCTAAGGTCAGCTGTCTCTTTGGTGTAGCTTGAAGGGAGTCGTAGGGACACTTGGGCTTGTGTGTCGTGAAGTGTCATACGATTAACGTTGTATGAGTGGCATACTTTTGTGTTCCTCCACTCTCAACGGATACGGGTAGCCCCCGTCGTCGGCCCGTCGTGTTTTGGATATTTAATTGTCCATGTTTTAATATTTTGAGTTCATTCTATTTTATGGTCGTGTGGGTATTATTTCGAGTTGCGGGTTTTCCATGACGCACCATATCTTTATGAATTGTCCTCCATTATTTAAGGGTCGATTATTATGCCCCACCCACGTTTTGGGTGTTTTGGGATATGACGTATTGTTTACATTTTAGCACAATTGAGTATCGAACTATGACCCCGTTTTGGGTGAGTTACGGGTTGCATCGTTTTATAAGAAATGCATGTTTGGGAAGCATTGTCTTTAAAATTGTATATTATGGGGAAATGTGTCGTTTCCATTTTGAAGTATAATATATTCGAAGGATCTTGCTTTAAATTTTATTTCCTGTCTTCTAAAGATTTATTTATTCATGTTAAAACTCTTGAGCTCACTAGGCGTTAAGTCTAACCTTTTTATTTGTCGGCATGTGCATCAGGTTCCAGTTGGGGGTTCGGATTCTAGTAGCCTCACGAAGAGTTGAGCCTTATCCTTACACAAGAGTAAGTAGTTGGGGAAGTCTTCCGCAGGTTGGAGTTAGTAACTGTTGTTGGGTTTAGTAACACCCGTTCTTGTCATAGATTGTATGTATAGAATGAATGTATGTATTGAGGTTAATTCTTAAATTGTGTTTGTAGAGGAATCAATTATTGATGTATTTAGAAAAATTTTAATAAGTTGTTATCTTCAGAATTAAGGGTGTTACAGTTTAGGTGATTTGTTGTCAAATGTGGAAATATATTCATGTGATATGTAAATACATGGTTGATGGGTCTTGTATGTGAACTTATATGATTTAGGGTTTTGGACCTAAATTGGGATTGGAACTATTTGAGATCTTATACATGTATTTTACTTGAAGTGAAGTATGTATAATGATGGATTGTATATTGGATTAATCACGAGTAGGCATTAGGAGGATGTAGTCTTGGGGTGCCACCTTAACGGCATGTGCCTAGATCTCTGCCATTTGAAGTAATGCCTTGGAGGTAGTCTTCAAATGTGTTGGGCCTTCGGGATGTTGCTCATGTGAGTGAACATCAAGGTACATCGGCTCTTAAGGTGAAACTCGTTGGTGTAATGGGTCTCCCCCATTGATTCCTTTATGGCTCTTGTTGCTTATAAATTCTTAAATGTTTATACCATGCTATTGTTCGACTCACTAGGCTCGTTTGGCCTAACACTTGATTGGTTTGATGTGTATCTCAGGTTCTAGCGGTGCGTCCGCTAAGAAGATTTAGCAAGCCTTAGATGAGAGCTTGGGGAGCATTTTGGGACGCCATTAGAAGATGTTAATATTTTGGACTTAGATAACAACTTGTCATAATCTCTTTTCTAGACAGGAATTATATTAAAGGGTTGTTATCCCTCATTTCTTTATCATTACAAACTTGTAGTTAAAACAAGCATGTATTGTTCCCTTTTGGGGAAAACTCGTGCTTTGGCATCATTTTATATACCACATTTTCTTTTCCAGAAATTTTGTTAGTCCCAATTTTTGAGGTGTTACATCTTTCAAGCTAGAGTGTAACAAGTGCTTCATTCAAATCAAGAGTCATGGAAAGTTCGATGTAAGTTTTTCCACTCAAGCAAAAATTTGATTTGCCTCTCTTTTCTCATTTATTTTTACCATGTTCTTGCCCATTTTGCCCTTCTCCTCATTCATTTGGTCTAATATGTTCCAACATTGTGATGAAGTTTCAAGGATGCAAAAATTCGGTTTTTCTAACTTTTTGTGCAGCAAAGTGGCCACTTTGGTCACCACAGTGGCGACAATGGGCTGGAAGTTTTGGATAAGCCTTAGACATTTATGGTAATGTGCTTTTTGAAGTAGAAGAAAGGAGAACCTAAGTTTTCACAGGAATAATCAAGGAAAAAGACAAATTTTGGAAGTCAAATGAAGCTTCAACACACTTCCTTAAAGTATCTTTTTAGGATTTGTCACACCAACCTTTTCTCTTCAAAAGCACTATGTAAGGACGCTTTGGGGCACCATTGAAGATCATCAATTCTAGGATAAATCTCTCATATCTGGAGCTTAGCATTTACTCTCATTCTCTCATTAAGTTCTTAGTTGTAGTTGCATTTTATTTTCTTGTAACAACATCACCACTGTGGCGACATAAGTGGTGACAACTTTCTACTTTCATTTATGCAAGTTATGTTCATGTATTCTTCTTCTTCTTTCATGTCTTTTACTTTTATTATGAACTAAACACTCCTTTGGGTATGGGTGTGAGCCAAGGCTAAGACTAGTAGGCAACACTTGGATGTTACCATCGTTGCTAACTCTTAGACTTGGTCACTTAAGTCGGGACTTCAACTCAACGTGGACAAGCCGATCACTTGTAAGTGTTAATATTAGATCTTAGACCCAGAGATGGACGGATCCGGAAATACGGCTTGAGTGATGCAAGAAGATTTGAGAAAGTCTTTTATAACCACGTAGAGATACAGGTTTTTGCATGATTCTAACTAAAGTTCAAAATGTCGGTCAATATAGGTGTCACAAAGAAATTTGGGCTTCTGTATAGGTTCAAAATCCTTAGAGGTTTACTTAGTTAAATCGACAAGTCTTGAGTCGGCAATAGTGGCAACTTTGTGGGTGCAAGTGGCCACTTTCTGTGGAAATTCACTTTCGAGAGAAATGGGTTTTTATAGATATTATGTGTCACTTGTTTCTGACCATATTATTATTACATATGTCTTAGTTAATGCTTGTACCCACATCCTATCTTTTAACTTGTTGATTACTTTAATCGTTATTTAGCTTACTTAAAACTCACAAATATTGATATTGTTCTCAAAACTCAAACAAGCACTAGAAGTTCATGAATGTCTTTGATTCTTAGTTGACTAGTCCCTGTAAAAACGATCTTGGTACTCTACCACTTTATTACTTAATAGAGATCATAGTGTCCGGTGTACACTTGCACCGCCACTGTGGCAACACAGGTGGCCACTTCTGTGGACCTATACGATTTTCCGCTATCAAACACTGTTGTCGCCTATTTATAAAAGTTATGACACTACCCCTCTATTTTTGGCATAGTCGCAAATTTTGACCAGTCAAAGCCGCAAATTTTGACCGGTCAAATCCGATCTTAACCGTATGGATGGCTAGGATTACTTCTCTATTTCTCACACACTTAGCATTTCTCATTTGAACCTATGGCTATATGTGTGTGTGTGTGTATATATATATATATATATAGAGAGAGAGAGAGAAAGTGAGGACTTTTGTTAACCAAACAAATGGTGTTAACTATACAAACTCATTTGCACCAATAAGAAACCATTGTTAGTCCTTGTTAATTAACATGTTTGAGTCAATTATTAAGGGTACAAAAGTAATTTCAGTTTTTAGTTATTTTTTTAAATAATTAACTTAACGGGGTGTTACAAAAAATAGTTGCATGATTTTATGGATGATAATTATACCATCTATTTCAAGTTTCTCAAGTTTTCCAATGAACACATTTACAAAGAGAGAAAGACGAAAATTCAACTTAAACAAGTTCAAAAATGAAACCAGTAAAAAAGTTTCACTTATGATCATGGTACACTTATGATAAGCGTTCACCTATGAACAAGACACTGATCAGTATCATGAACAATGTGTTATGGTGTGAATGTATTCATGATCAGTTCTGAACACATGCACACTAGTTTTTTACGTCTTAGTTCACTTATGAACATAGTTCACTCATTAACACAGTTCACTTATGAACAAGTTTTAATAATGAACACATTCGTTGTTTCATTAATGAACATAGTTTCACTTATAAAACTTGTTCAAGTATGTAAACTTGTACATTGAGAAACTTGAAAGAGATGATATAATTATCGTCCTAAAATCATGCAACTCTTTTTTATAACATCTCATTAAATTCATTAACTAAAAAATAACTAAAAGTCTCTTTGATCTTTTCCAAAATTACTTTTGTTCAATGTTGTTCACAAGTATTTGTTTTAATCGTATCACAAAATTACCACTGATCAATTTTATCCGTAGATTATACAAATTAAAGTCTAAGATTAGTTCACATAGTTAACACTAATTATTGGGTTAATAAGCCTCTCTCTCTCTCTCCCTCTCTCTCCCTCTCTTTATATATATATATATATATATATGGGCCTAATCAAATGAGAACTGCATAATATGTGATAACCGTGAGATCCAATGTGAGCCACTCATTTAATATAATATATTTTTTATTAAATTAATATAAAAGACTATTTTTGTAATTTGGATTTTTACTGTAACACCCTAAAATTTAGAGTAATTTAGAAAAACTGAAAATTTGACAATATGACGTTTGTATTTGGAATAAACCACCCAAAAAAAGGGGAAATGTATAAAACATTTACAAAACCTACGAACGGAATGGAAATCAACAACAAACTAATCTAAGCATGTACTATCTAGATTACATCGGTTGTCAAGCCAAAATCACCAAAATAAGGAGCTTAATTAAATGCCCAAAACACCAAATGTCTAGTCATCTCAAAAATGCCTCAAGCCCACGCTCGTCACTCAGACCTTTGGCAACCCACCGCTAAAGGAACATGTTATACACATCATTTGAGAAAAAGTGTTAGGCTTAAAGCCTAGTGAGAACATACAGTTTATAATACAAAGAAATATAGACGGTTGCAACAAAATAAAACATTTTCAAACGAATTGAGTTTACAGTTTGAAATATTAAACGCTTAAGAGCCTTTCGGTCCAAAAATTACATCTTGCGATGACAGGGGAGACTCGATTTACCAGGGATTGCAGCGGAACACAAAAGTATGCCACAATCCGAGTTATGAGCTAAATACTTGAAAACCATGGCCACGAACAACGTCGGTCCGTACTAAGATGTGGGGGAGGGCACCCGAGGAATCCAAGTCATACTCGTTCACTAAGATTACATTTACGACCCATGGCTAGTAACCGGTCTCACATAACCGTACCAAGTGGCCTCCGAGGATCCAATGTCTCAACTAGCTACAAGGGGGAAAAACATCCCAAACATAAGTCGACTCAATACCTATGGATCCACTAGTAATAGTCTAGACTTGTCACAATTTCATTTGTGACCAACTATAGTTAAACATATAGTTCTCAACACCATTTATTTTCAAATATGCATTTCCAAGTTTAACTGCTGATAAAAATGAAAATCATACAATGAGGTTATATACATTCTTTCAAGTACCTCACATAAATGTGCAAGTAGTACTTTATTTTGCTACATATAGAATGGAGCCCTTCCTTTTAGCAAAATAGTAAGAACCCTAAAATTTCCAAAAACCCCATTTTTAGGTTAAAATTTTATAAACCACATAATGTAAACAAGGAGATGATAATAGGTTCAAAAGTCTAGTTTTGATGTGTATAAAGTTTTAATGAAAAGAAATATAAACTCACCAAGTGGGTTTTTGAAGAAAACCCAAAACCCTAGCTTAACCTCTTGGAGAAGATGACAGTGAAGGTGGTGATTTAATGCCCAAATCTTGAATCTTTAGTTGATACACCCAACTACTAGCAATAAATGACGTAGGTTTAGTATGTGGAACCTTAATTTTCAGATGCTTGAACAAGGAAGGTTGAGAGAGAGAGAGAGTAAAGATGGTAGATGTGAAAATAAATGAGGAAAAAAGGGAAAACCCCGCCCAAGTTCAGCAGATGCAATCCCGCGGCCTTGTCCGTGACATTAGGTCGCGGCGTAGCCCGCGTGTGCCATCGAGATTGAAAACACCCAGAGGATTACGCGGCTTAGACCGCGGCTTCCAAGCCGCGGGGTAACCCGCGCAAGTCACTGACTTTCACAACCAAACTAAGTTCTTAGTGTTCAAGCTCGGCTCAAACCTACGGTGCTAACGACTAACGGTAAACGCAAGATAACTAAGATTTAACAATAATGAAGGCTAGAAGTCTTAATGATAGAATTGTAAACATTGAAAACTCGGGGTGTTACAATTAGGGGTGTTCACAGTTCGGTTCGGCTCGGTTAGTAAGAAAAATGTGAACCGAACCGCATGAGGCGGATACCTAGTTACCCGAACCGAAACCGAGCCGCGGGGTGAACTAAATCGAACCGAACCGAAGTTAGTCGGTTACCCGCGGTTCGGTTCACGGTTACCCGAATTTATTAGGAAAATATTATTTGCAATACAAAAATTATACCAAAATAGAAACTTTAAGCCAATTACAAAACAAATACAAGAAAAAAATTCAAGAAAAAATTGAAATAAGTTTTATTGTTGAAAAATATCCAGTATTTAGTTGATGACTATTTAAAATTAAATAGTTAATATTAAATATAATATTATTAATTGCTTTATATATATATATATATATATATATATATATATATATATATATATCGGTTCGGATCGGTTACCCGCAGATACTTATAATTCACAACCGAAACCGACTCGTGAATACCCGGGTTTTCGGTTTTCGGTTTTTTCGGGTTTTGGTTTTTTCGGTTTTCGGTTTATTCGGTTTCGGATCAAACGGTTCGGCTCGGTTTCTCGGTTTTCCGGTTTTTTTGAACACCCCTAGTTACAACCCTCCCCAACTTGGGAATGATTTCGTCCCCGAAATCCTAACTACTCGAAAAGATGAGGATATCTTCGCTTCATGTCCTCCTCGGCTTCCCATGTCACATTGGCCCCACGATGATGCCTCCAACGCACCTTGACCATAGTGACCTCTTTGTGACGCAAAATCTTAGACTTCTTTTCTAAGATAGCATCGGGTTCCTCCACACATCAGTTACCCTCGTCCACTCTTATCTCGAAAAGAGGAATGGCGCTTTCTTCTTCCGCCAAACACTTCCGAAGGTAACAGATATGGAATGTGTTGTGGATCCCGCTCATCTCCGACGGTAGTTCTAATTGGTAGGCTTGTAAACCCACCCACTTAAGCACTTTGAAAGGTCCAAGGAAATGGGGACTAAGCTTCCCACGCTTTCCGAACCTGATAATGCCCTTCCATTTTGTGGTTAAGATTGGTGTAACACCCGTAATTCTTGGTAAGCAGAAGTCATTCGGTGGTCTCTGGAAGTTTCCCATTTATGAAATTGTGCTTTGGGACATACTGCCTTTGATCCCTATCAGTGTCGAGAGCTTTGCGGATGAAAGAGGTCGAATTTCGAGGCTCGAGGGAGTTTGGGCGACAGTGCCCGCGACAGTGACAAGTGTCACTGACGCCGTGTCACAATCGCGGGAATGGTATCACGGGCTTGTGGGAGCGGGAGACTATGCCCCGCGACTATGCCAAGGGCATAGTCGTCGTGTCTATGTCGCCGAAAAAGCCTGGTGTTGATTAAAACCCGATTTTCAACCATTCTCTTCATTTTATCACTTCTAACATTTCCCTATTCTCTCCCAAATCGTTTTCCCTCTTCTCCCTTCAAACCCGAACTTATTTGTGGCTCAAATCCTTGTATTTTATGGAGATAAAACACCATCAAGTGGTAAAATGGAAAGCTATGATCAATGATTTACCACCTCCATCTGTATCCTCAACTTCAAGCTCATTTTTGGGTTTTCTAGATTTTCACCAAAACCTATGTGGTAAGTTTACTTTCTCCATCTCTAAATCTTGTTAGGTGATATAAATGCTCCATTGATGGTTTCCTAGTGTTTGATTCATTCGGTTTCGGTTTGTAAGATTTTGGAAGGATTGGGGTCAAAACTAGGGTTTTGACCAAAATAGAGAGTTTGATGTCATGTGTTTGGGGATCGATTTTAAATGGTTGAATGGGTTTGTTTGTGGTTGGAAATTTATGGATCTCGATTTTTGAAGGATTTTGCTTGTGGATTCGGACTTCTTCAAATGAGCTCAAGTTGGGGGTAAAATCTAGATTTAGCCTAAATCTAGCAAGGTGAGTTCAAGTTGATTTGTGAAAACGTTGTACATGCCAAAATGTTTATTTTAAAGTATTTATGTGTTTAACATGAAATTATCAATTGTGGAGTTACTTGATGGGTTTTTGGTTTATTTGAGAAGTTTAGTTTTATAAACCTTGTAAAACACCCATAGTGGGGATTTTTGGGCATTTTGATAAATGAGTCATAAATGGGTGTGTTCGGTAATTTAATGCATACATGAGATTATTTGGTTAAAAGACATCTTTAGTGTTTGTTTGGGTAAAAGGTTTAATTTTGTGTTATGGGTCGTTTTAAAAGGATAAAGAGTATAAATCTATTTGGAAAACCTTTTGTCCCCACTTAAACTGTGTTGGAGTCCATTCAAGTATTTTGGAGCGTGTGATTTCATGGTATGGGTCGAGTACGTTTACTATTTGAAAAGCGTTAATCATTGGTCAAAAAGAAGTTTTGAGTATTTTGGCTCGACGTCGTTCTAAAGGAGTTTTGAGGACACTTGTCCGGTTTTATATGGCTTAATGAAGAGTCTAGTTATGACGTACGTACTAATGCCCTGTGTTGCGTATCGAGGTTGGTTACGGGCTCGAGTGCTCTGGTCATTCATGTGTAGTCCGGTAAGGTTAGACCGTGTTGCATTGGATCCATAAGCACGTAAGTCAGTCTGTTTTGGGATGGTCAATTGGGTGTTGCAGGGTTAAACTCCGGTACCCATGTTTTATGACCGGAAACTTTACAAACGATCGCTAGGAGGGTTGAGTCTGTTAGTGTTGTCGGGGGAGTAGGCGCTAAGACCTCCGCCGCTTGAAGTATTGCCTGGGAGGTAGTCTTTAAGTGTGTCGGGCCTTCGGGATGGAGTTCTTCGGAATGATCCATCAAGGTCAACTGACTTGGGGTGACGCTTGTTAAAGGAGTCGTAGGGACACCTGGTTGTGATGTCGGGAGGTGTCATGCGATTAACGTTGCTTGTGTGGTATACTTTTGTGTTTCCTCCACTCTCAACGGATGCAGGTCTCCCCCGTTGTCGGCTATCAGTATTTCAAATAAAAGGATGTCATATTTTATTGTCATTGGTTCGTTATGGTCGACAATGAATGAGGGCCTTAATATTGGACCTCCCTCCTCGTATATTAAGGTTTGAATGAATTATGTCAACCCCTTGTTTTAGTAATTAGATTTCTTTCGTTTAAGGTCGCGTGAGTATAGGACATAGTGTCCATGTTTTCGGACGTACGGTATATGTGGTTTTGATAATGAATCATGGGTCGAGTATTTTGCCCCACCCGTGTTTGGGTGTTTTGGGATATAACGTTTTATCCACATTTCTTAAATAGGAGTCATTTCATATTCATGTTTCGAGTTAGCTTAAGTTGCATCTATTTATAAAGCATGTTTGAAATGAGGTGTCCATCGTTGAAAGTGCATGACATTGGAAATGAGTTGTTCTACGTTTAAAGTACATCAATTGAAAGGTTATGATCCTAAGCGACGTTCATTATTTTTAAAGATATTTATTCATGTAAAACTCTTGAGCTCACTAGGCGTTAGCCCAACCTTTTTATTTGTCGGCATGTGCAACAGGTCCCGGTTGAGAATAGTTCTAGTATCTCAGTGAAGGGAGGAGTGCCTTTTGTGCGCCTGAGGAGTGAGTAGCTTGTTGAATTCTTCCGCGCTAGGTTATGGAGAACAGCTTGTAATTGGGTTAAGTGACACCCGACTTCAATGTAGTTGTACATATTATTGGAGTTTTATAATTGTCAAGATTAATTATAGAATTCGCAGTTGAGGCATATAGAGTTTTGATTCGTAAGAGAAAGTTCCGTCCCTTACTTGATGTTATGTTAAAAAAATTGAATTGGTTGCTCTTACCAAATTCGAGGGTGTTTCAATTGGATCTCACGGTTATCACAGATAACCAAGTTCTCCCTTGAATGACCCCCTATATATATATATATATGGGGGGGGGGGGGGGGGGGGGGACGGGTTCATTTGTTTAGTGTTAACTATGTGAACCAATCTTAGCCCTTAAATTATGAAATCTACGGTTATAAATGATCAATGACATATGTGTAATAAATGGAAAACTAATACATGCAAAAAAAAGAGTGAACTAAGGTGAACAAGGGCATTATCGAAAAAATCAGGGTTGACTTATATGAATTGTAACACATGCATCACTACTAAGGTGTTACATATATGAACAAGGCTGACTTATTGGTTTATGTTTATTTGTTTACTTAAGAACAAATTTCATGTATGAACCCTGTTTTGCTTATGAACACATTCAAGTATGAACAAGTTTTTTGATCACATTAACTGTTTCACTTATGAGCTAATTATGAACAAATTTCAATGTTAATTTTCATTATTGATCACATTAACTATTTCACTTATGAACGTTCATGGAATGAACAAAACAACTTACATAGAGTCATAGGCAATCTCAGTCAAATAATTATTATGTTTCTTCATCAACTTCAGTACACATGAATGAAAGTGAATGAACATTCCTTTATGAAACAACCATCCCTAAAATCATGCAACCTAAAATTACCATCCTAAAATCATGCAACTTTCTTATGTAACATCTCATATCTTCTTTATGTAACATCTCATAAAATTCTTTAGAAGAAACTAAAAATTAAAAATTACCTTTATACTCTTACTCATTAATTCATTATCTCCAACATGTGTATTAACAATAATCATAGATGGTTTGTGATTGGTCCAAAGGAGTTTATAAAATTAACAACATTTATTTGGTTAACAAAAGATGATAATACCTCTCCCCCCCCCTCTCTCTCTCTCTCTCTCTCTCTCTCTATATATATATATATATATATATATATAATGTAATCAAAAATTTTAAATATAAAAAGCCTTCAAAAAGATTGAAAATTTGTGAAACGTTCATAAATTTTTTTTTTTTAAATGTAACTTATGGTATAGTTTCAAATATTTTCTTAAATAATGTAAAGAGAAAAAGTGAATGAAAACCAAGGAGACATGTCCATTAAGTTAGTTCCTTTGTCTCCGATTAGGAGATAATCGCAACAATAATCTTTGTCGGCAATTAAACAATAATTACAATCTCACCGTCGGCAACCACATTTCCCCCATTATTTATTTATGTTTGTTTTTTTAATACCTAATTAATCATAAAAATAGTTTTTAACCATTTTAGTTTAAAATCCGAAATGTGACCTATCCTTTTTTGGTAGTGTTTGTTGTTAATGCACTTAAAATTTATTTGAAACTTAATGAAATATATGTTTTTAATGATTGTTTTTTGTAACCATGGGTTTTTGGGACAACTTACGTGCACTGATTAATCTTCGGGCGATCAATAATTGTCTGAAATCATCGCAGGTGAACCTTCATGGCCACAAGGGCTATGGCAGCGCCTGTATTTGAACCATGGGTAGATGAGACTTTTCACTATCCCCAAAGGTTTTATTAGTACGCCACAACCTAAGTGGTTAATGAATTTTGTTATATTGGTTAGATTAAAAATAAAAGTTAAATGTATGAAATAATAGTTTATTTTTATAAAAAAAATATTATAGCAATATATTTTTTTAGTTAAAACAATTTACTTTCTAATTGTTTTTATTAATGTATATATTTTTAAAAACTTAACAATTATAACAATGAATAATGAATAATTTATTAGCTTTTAAACTGGTTAAGATCATCCACATGGGCCTTGCAATATTTATTTCAAACCCATTTCAAGCCCATGTGTCATTAACACATAAAATTAAGAGTTGTTTGATTTAGGATTTTGAAGGAATTAAAATTGATTTTCATTTAGACCACGTTCAAAATTTTATGTTTAGTTCACATAATGAAAATAATAAAATCCTTTGAATTTCATTGAATTCTACAATTTAAAGATTTTATCATTCATTGCTTAATTGAAAAAATTGAATTCCTACCAACCAAACGTGTGGTCAAATTTCATTCTAATTCTTTCAAAGTTAAATTTTTTAAATGAATTCGAAAACGATCAAATTTCATTCTGCAAACCAAACACCCTCTCACTCTTTGCTGCCTCTCATTCAATACTTGAAAAACCAAATATGTAACTAACTAATATTTTATTTTTTTAATTTACTTATTATATTTATTCATTTGTCAAGTTGGTTAATTATAATAATTTATCATATTGTTTGTTATTTTAATTTGTATTATATAACTAAATTCAATATATTTAATTATTCTTATATTTTTAATATATAAAATATTAATATTTATTATTACTAAATTCAATTACTAAATTCAATTACTAAATTTTGTATGTTTTAATAATTAAATTTTACATAATTATATAAATAAATATTAATTGATTATAAATGATAACAATATATATTATAATCATGAAATAGATATTAAGAATCACTTTTAAAAAATGTATAATATTATATTGGTATAAATGATAACTAATTAAATATCGTAGTTAAATGGAAAAGCATGATCTGAATCTTGGTTACATGATAATGGTGTTATTAATATATGAATAGAAGCGTATTCGCGCAATGCAGCGAGATATATCACGATTTTAATGTTTCATTTTATTTTTTTGTTTTTTTATCGATTTACAGTACGATTTTGGATGGTTTTGAGAAAGTGATAATGTTTTTTTTTTATAAATTTGTTTAATTTAGCCTTAATAATATAATGTTTTTTATATAAAAAATTAAGTATTTTGTTATAATTCAATTATTATCTTATATATTTTAATGACATCTAGAAAAAATAATCAATTCCATATTTAATAATATAATTAAAACAAATTTATAGTAATATAATATATTAATTAATAGTGATACATGGAAAGGTCTGCATAAAAGGAAGACATTGTACATACCAAATTGGTGGGTGTTAGAAGCCTGCAGTAGTAATATGTATCTTGTACTTTGATACTTGTAAATTAAGAGAATTTTAAAATCTTGCATAAAATGATGGTACCTTGTGCCTAATAATTTATATTTAAGAGTTTTTTATACCTGTTTTATAATATAGTATAGATATAGATATAGATATAGATATAGATAGATAACTTGATAATGTTGGGCCTATATTTGTAAGGATCGGGCTAATAAGTCGTACAATAACTAAGAGGTCAATATAATCCAGAATTGTGGAACCCTAAAACAACAGTGAGCCAATAGACCAAGATATATGTCAAGATTTTTTTTTTTTTAATTATAATTTCTTAAAATAACTTAAATTTTTAACTGGGATTCTAATATTTATTATAATATGAAAATATCTAATACATTTATTAATATAACAAATTCTTTATAGAATTGTAAATTCTGATGACTATTTAATAAAATAGGGCCTACGGGGGCTGTGGAAAGGCATAAGGCACGTCTCGTTGCAAAGGGATTCCATCAACAGGAAGGCGTTGATTTTGTCGAAACCTTTTCACCGGTAGCTAAGATGGTTACCGTCAAAACCATTCTTGCAATTGCTGCAACTAATACTTGGCCACTTGTACAATTGGATGTTAATAATGCTTTCCTCAACGGAGATCTTGAAGAGGCTTCTCGACAAGGTTCTCGACCGGTGTGTAAGTTGCATAAATCCATCTATGGCCTTAAACAGGCTTCTCGGCAGTGGAACACGAAGTTTGCACAGTTCATGTTGTCCATTGGTTTTTCTCAGTCCAAGGCAGATTATTCACTTTTTCACAAGGGTCATGGAAAAGATTTTGTTGCGTTACTGGTTTATGTTGATGATATCATCATCACGGGGACCTCGGTGTGTGGAATTGATGAGTTAAAGCGTCAATTAAGTGATTTGTTCAAGCTTAAGGATCTCGGTGAATTGAAGTTTTTTCTTGGCTTGGAAATTAATCGTCTTCCTGATGGAATTCATTTGCCACAGAGGCAATACACTTTAAAGTTGCTCGAAGATGTTGGATTGTTAGCAGCTAAACCTGTGAAGGTGCCAATGGATTCACGAGTGGTGTTAAATGAACACGATGGAGATTTACTTGAAGACTCATCTCAATATCGACGTCTAATTGGTAGATTGCTCTATTTGACTATTACGAGACCAGACATTTCTTTTGTTGTTCAGAAACTCTCACAGTTTATGTCACAGCCTCGAATCCCCCATCTTCAAACTGTCAAACACTTGTTGAGATATCTCAAACAAGAACCTGGTAAAGGTGTGTTATTCTCGGTGCATTCTTCTCATAAGTTGCAGGCTTATTGCGACTCCGATTGGGGAAAATGTGTCGACACAAGGCGTTCGGTGACTGGCTTTTGCGTCTTTTTGGGGTAATCGTTAATATCCTGGAAGTCTAAAAAGCAACCAACTGTCTCTCTGTCATCAACCGAGGCAGAGTACAGAGCAATGGCCGTTGTGACATGGGAGCTTATTTGGATAAAACAGTTGCTCAAGGATCTGGATATTTCTCATCCAAAATCAGTTTTGTTATTTTGTGACAACAAACCAGCAAGACAAATTGCTTCCAATCCGTCGTTCCTGAGCGAACGAAACACATCGACATTGATTGTCACTTTGTTCGGGAAAAGGTTGCGGATAAGATGATCCGTTTAATGCTATTGAGTCTGCCTTTCAATTAGCAGATGTTTTTACAAAACCATTGCCACAACCTCAGTTTACAGCTTTATTTTCCAAGATGAACCTGAATAATCCATTTATCCCATGTTCATCTTGAGGGGGAGTATTACGTATTGCTGAAGGGTAGTTTGGTAATTTTTATTATTTTTTTGTTTCTGTTGTATTTGGTTGTATCTGTACTATAAATAGTTGGGTCTTCTAGATTGTTCAATACAATTCTCCATTTTCTCTCCGCTCCAATTTCTCTCTGTTCCATCATAAAAGGATAAACATTTAAATTGATCGGTATCTGATTTTGTTTCATGGACGAATGTCTTAAGTGATGGAATTAAAACATAAACAAAAATATCTAATCATTTTTCTGCATGGATACCGGTTAAAAAAAAGGGAAAGAAGAGTTTTTATTAAGCTAGATTGCATTTTTTTTACAAAAAATAAAAAAAACAATTAAAGTATTTTATTTCTTCTTAAAAATTTAATTTGGATCACATCCAAATATAAATAATTTTATCTCTCATGTCTTCTCTATTTTAAAGAATATTTTGGAAATTTTGTTGACACAAAAATCATAAGAAAAACTTTTTAAAGATTATTTCAAAAAACACACCGTGACATAGGAGTGTTCATAGGTTGAGTTGATCGGGTTGAAAACATTTGAACAATCTAACCCAATGCTTACGGTTTGAAAAAATCTCAACTCAACCCAACCCAACCCAACCCAACCGTAAGGGTTAGTCGGGTTGTTACTTTTGTATGTCAAAATATTCTTCTAACTTGTTTTCTCTAGTCTACTCATAACTTCTTTTCTATCATCAACCATTTGTACAACTTATCCATACTTTTTAAATTTTAAGTATATCAAATTCAATTAATTTCAATTTGCACACACATACATATATATATGTGTATTTATAATTATTAAACATATATACAAAGGAGTTATATAGAGACGGAGAATAGATGGAAAATATACGTATATAAAGAGGGTACGTGACGGTGTAACTGTCTAATGTACATATTGATAGAGACTTAACAATCATATTAAATCCAATAAATAAAAGGATATCGGGTTCATCGGGTTGGGTTTGATTCAAATAATAGTAACCCAATATTAACCCAATACCTACAGTTTGAAGATTTTACAACTCGATTAGACATCGGGTTGCTTCGGGTTGAGTTATTTTGCGTTGGGTTGATCGGGTTCGTCGGGGTTTTGAGCACTCCTACCGTGACATAGGATCGGCTCTAGGACTGTGCGTATGATACACGGGGCCTCCTATAATTTTTTCCCAACTATTATATATAATATAAATTATTGTTATGGGTTAGGTCCCAGTGAGAAGTTGAGTTAACGGTGAGAAGTGTGAGAAGTGGTTATCAATCGTTGGATGAGAAATTGACGCACATTTGGATGAGATGCACCAAGATGCACCAGATCAACTCCATTATAAGTCGCAATTCATGGGAAGGCTTGAGGTTAAAGAGATCAACGGTTCAGATTCACTTCTCACACTTTTCACCGTTAACTCAACTTCTCACACGATCCTTCGTCTTATTAATATAACCAAAAAATACATTCTATTAAGTAAATTGAAATCTAAAGGAGTTGGTAACTTGGTATAATCAATTGGCAAAGGAAATTTTTTACCGTGTTCAAGTCTTGTATACTCATATAATTTGAATAATTTTATTTTTCTAAATCTAGTTTTAAAATTATATTTTATTTTTATAATTCATACTCAGTTACTCACTATCTTGATATTCAACTAAAATATTTCGATTAAATTATTTTTCTTAATCTATTTAATAGATTATATTTTTTTTTTTAGAGTAAGGTTTAATTGTGGTCCCTAAAATTTGCAATTTTCAACGAATATAGTATATAAACTTCAAAAACTCGGATTTGATTTTTTATATGTGTCAATTCCCCACAGTTTTGACCCCTCTATCTAAATGTCGTTAACTTTCTTCGTTAAGTCCAATTAAATAAGGGAATTTTAGTCATTTTCATTATTTTCTTAATTTTATATTAATATTAGAAAAACAAATTATATTTTAAATTGTAAAAAAAAAGGTAAAAGGATAACCACCACCTTTCGGTTTTTTTACAATTTAAAATTAAAAACATAACATGTTTTGTAATTTTAATATAAAATTATGAAAATAGTGAAATGACTAAAATAGCTCTCATTTAACTAGACTTAACGAAGAAAGTTAGCAAACACTAAATAAAGAGACCAAAACCATTGAAAATGAACCGACGTAAAAGTCTAAATCCGAATTTTTAAAATTTAAGAACAATATCCGTAGTAAATTGCAAACAATAGAGACAAAAATTAATATTTACTCTATTTCTTATAATTTAGTTTTTCTGGGCCTTTAGGATTTACGCTCAAAAAATAACTCATACTAACTATCTTCATATTTAATTAAAATATTTTGGATGGTTTATTTTTCTTGATCTATTTAATAGATTATATTTTATTTTTTATAATTTAGTTTTTTTGGCCTTTAGGATTTGAGATCGTTTTCTTCTAGATTGTATTAAACTTTTTTTATTCTTTTAGTTTTTATAATCCTAACTTGCAGTCTTCAATAAAAATCAAATTAAAGATGTATATGGAATTGTTACAACAACCTTAGGTGTCGTTTGTTTTTTAAAAGGTCTAAAGTCTGAAGTCTTATTTTAGTTATGATTAATAAGAGGTGGTGTGTAAAAAGGTCTGAACGATTCAGACTTAAGAGCTATTAAGAGGTTTTTTAAAAAAAACAAACAACCCCTTAATCTTCATATAAATTTGAAAAACCAAAGCACAAGTCCAAGACGGTAAATATATGAAATATATGGAGGATAAATGGTTCAAGTCTAACTGTTGTAAGGCTCCAACATGTCCCCTCTAACATAGGCTAGATTGACACAACTTGTTCAAGGGTGCTAAGAGGGGCTAGACAGACACAAAATATGCAAGTGTGTCGAATCCCTATAATGGAGACGTTGGATCTGATAATATGTTAAATATGTATTATTCTTTAAAATAGTTATTAAAAAGAGAAATTTCTACATTATATAAAATAAAAATAATCCAATTTTGGTCCATGTAAGATCTCAAAATAATTTATTGTTGGTTTTTGGGGTTCTAAAATAAAGGCTTAAAATGACTCAATGAAACCTAATACTTGTTGATTCAAGGCGAGTGTTCTCTATGCTTAAAGCAATTTCCTCTATATTGTTCGATAGAACATAGTGTTTCGGGTTTATGACGAATTGCTTTTCAAGATACAATGAAACAATGTATGTAGAACAATTATCAACATCGCACTTAGTGGTGATAATCCCGATGAGTTATTGAGTTTGCAAGAATTTCTAGGAACTAAAAAGTTCGTGTTTTTATAGCAAGACACCCTATAGTGATATGGTGTAAAGAAAAAAAACACATTTTTTGGTGTAGGAATGCATGTATTTATAGGTTTTCTTAACAACCCCTTTCAACTATCATTTTCTCTTCATAAGACTTAAATCAAAATAAATAAACTTTTGTACTATTTTTGAAAACCTTTTTTTTTTTTTAATCTGCAGAAATATTATTGAAAAAGCACCAAACATACACCCAAGTTCACCAAGTGACCCAAAACAACAATTATAACACCCTAAAATTTGATAAGAGCAACTAATTTAAAATTTCGATATAACATCAAGTGAGGGACAAAACTTCCCTCTACAAATCAAAACTCAATATCCCTCAAGTTAAAATTCTATAATTAACCTCAACAAATATAAACTCTAATAAGATATAAGGACTAAATCGAAGTCGGGTGCTACTTAACCCCAATACAAGTTGCTCTTCACAAAACCAATGAGGAAGACATCACCAAACTACTCACTTCTCGAGCACACAACTAACACTTCTATCTTCACAATGTCACTAGAATTATTCCCAACCGGAACCTGTTGCGCATGCCGACAAATAAAAAGGTTAGGCTAACGCCTAGTGAGTTTAAGAATTTTCAACATGAACAAATACATCGTTGAAAAGAAAGAATGCAATTTAAATCATAATCTTTCAAAATGATATGCTTCAAATATGAAAATGACTCGTTTTGCAACAACACACATTTTATAGATGAAATCCACGAAGTAAAACATTCATTTGTAAAGTGATGCAACCCGTAATTCACTCAAATAGTAAATAGAAATCGAACTCCCAATTTATGGAAAACGCGGATAAAACTTTATATCCTGAAACACCCAAAACACTGGTGGGGCATAATATTCAACCCATAAACCATGGATAAAAATCCATATATACAAAACGTCACTGAAAACATGGATACTAAAACTCAATACCCAAAGCAACACCTTTCGGTGACGGGGGAGACCCGAATTCCATCGAATGTGGTGGGCACACAAAGTTAAGCCACTTCTTGATGTTCTCGAGCTTCACATAGAGTCATGGATCCTCGTATACGGCTCCCTACCGAGCAACCACCGCAAGATACCCAAATGACCCTAGTGTCTACTCGACCTCTAAATGAGTTTCACCACAAAAGTCACAAGTCCCCGTATCCGGCTCACCATGGGTACCACCGCAAGATTTAGCTCCGTATACGGCTCTGCAGAGCACCACCGCAAGCTTACAAAAAACATGACTTGGGGACCACTCACTAGACTTCAAACGTGGACACTAACATTCCACAATGAATAACCAGACTGGATTACACGGGCATCGAGTTCAACCACTCACGATCTATACCTCGAGCCTTTCGCTAACCATAAATATTTCCATCCCCAAAAAGGAATAAAGTCCCCAATTAAACCAACCGACTGACTCATATGACTATGGATCCAATTCATTACAGTCTAAAATGTTACATGACTCCAACCAATAAACTAACGCATTCAAAACATGTAACACCCCGAAATTTCATTGGTTAAATTAGATCTTTGATTTTTGGGCTTGAATCTTTAATTTTATAGTTTGAATGGATAAATGATTCAACTATGATTCCAACGGTTCCTTCCGTAGCGAAAACGGAGCTATATCGAAGAAATTATGACCAAAACGGGGTTTGACCAAATGAGAAGAAGTTGATGTGCTTCTGTGTGCGGCGCACGACCCGTGCGCCATCCTTCATTAAAAACGCACGGGTCGTGCGCATGAGGCAGCAGCCCAGTGCGGGCATTAAACGAATTTTTCCCAAATATTTCTCATTTCTCATCTTCTTCATTTATGACATTCTCTCCCAAACCCTTCCTCTCAACCTACTTCATCTAAGGTTCCTTCAACCACCAATCTTCCACCATTTATTGCTAGAGTGAAGATCTTCATCCAAGGTTTTGGTTTGGAAGCTTCACCACCATCTCCATCTTCATCTTCCTCAAGTATCCAAAAGCTTGATTTTGGGGTTTTCGTCTCCTACCTTGTAATTTTCAGATTTTGGGTGATAAGAGCTTTAAATCATCATTGAAGGTTCATCCAAGTGATTTCATTGAAGCATCCTTCAAGATCTTCATCTTCTTCAAGTCTCATCTTCTTCAAAAGCTAGGGTTTCATCTTTTCTAGGTTTTGGTCAAAAAAAACCTAGATTGTGAGTTTACTAAACCTTTGTTAAAACTAGATACACATCATAATCTTCTATTTGTTATTTCATTCTTTATGTGTTCAAGTATTTGGGATTAATTGATGAAAATGATTGGAAATATGAATGTTGGTGATATGCTATGGTTTAGGTTATGTGTACCATTATTTGGGGATTTTCTCATGGATATATATGATGGGTACCTTGATATGTTAAATGTATATATGTGTGTTGTGATGGTTTAGTTGGGATACCACTTTGGTGAGATATTTATATGCATGATGAATATAATTGTCATTTGGGACTTTTGTTGGACTTCACGAGAATAGGATGGTAACATTGTACCCGTAGTCGGTATGGAAATATGTTGGGTTGAAATATACCTAAGGACCTTCTATATGTTTTATGTTGGACGAATCAAGGCAAGTTCACTAGGAGGATGTAGTCTTGGGGCACCACCGGGATGGTATGTGCCTAGACCTCCGCCGCTCGGAAAGTTTCCTTTACGGTCTGATCTCCGGGTGTGTCGGGCCTTTGGGGTGTTCCTTGTTAAGGGCATCAAGGTACATCGACTCTTTGGAGTGGAATTGATTGGTGCTTTGGGTCTCCCCTAATGACTCCACATATAACTGAACATTGGTTAACTGCTGATAAGAAATTGTGACTGTTCATGCATGCTTATTATTGTCCAACTCACTAAGGCTTTTTGGCCTAACACTTGTTTGGTGTCGATGTGTATCTCAGGTGTTAGCGGCGCGGCTCCTAGGCAAGTTTAGATGCTTTGGGCAAGAGCTTGGGGATTTTGGCACTTGAACTATTTTTGGAAGTTTTGGGTTAATAGATGACACCCCTTTTGTAATCTCTTTTCTAGATGAAGAAATTAGATTAGTTGGTTGTTTTTATTTATCCGTTAAATTACAGATTTGTGATTAAACCGGTTATTTGTATCTTTCCCATTTTGGGAGGCTCTTGCTATGGCAAACTTTATACCACTTATCCATTTATGGAAAGTTTTTGTTATCCCTATTTTTAGGGTGTTACAAAACATGTAACGCACAAATAAGATGCAACTAAGTACACCATGTGTCAAAGGCTCCTTATCGAGCTACCAAAACTGAACAAATACTCCAAAGACTCATCTGAGTATAAATCAAGCCTCCAAAGGCATAATACACGTTTGGCTAAAATACGTGAGCCAATAAATTACATCTTTTCCCAAAATCTTTGACTCTCCATTTCAAATTGGCCTTCGGCCCAAAACAAAAAAGGCTTACAATTTCTAAAATATCCACAAGGTCGGGAACGACCAAAATCCATATGAATCACACATTCGTATTTTCAAAGTGTCTCATTACATAAACGATGCATATTTCTAACAAACAGTAAAAGTGCATTTTGACCAAATAATTTCCATTTATGCAATAAATCATCAAAACACTTTTGTTATGACCTATTTATCAAAATGCCCAAAAATGCCAAATGTGGGTGTTTTACAAGGTTTATAAAGTCAAATACCTCAAATAATCTAAACCCACCAAATAACTCAACAAGTGATAATTTCATGTAAAATACATAAACACTTTAAAATTGACATTTTGGCATGTACAACGTTTTCACAAATCAACTTGAACTCACCTTGCTAGGTTAAGTTAAACCTAGGTTCCAAACTCAACCATTAGCCTCCATTGATGTAGAGTCCACCATTTCCAAGTCATCATCAATAATAAGCTAGGGTTTTCAAAATAACCCATTTCCTCAAGTCTAGAATACACCTTCAACAAGTAAAACCTTTAGATCTTCGAAGATCCTTATACCAAAGCTTTGAATATTCAAGGAAACTTACCACTTTAAGATATTGAGGCTCTCCACCCAACATTATCCAAGGAAACTATCCAACTCTTCAAACCCGAGCTTCCAAATACCGAACATTTATGCCTTTTTAGGATAAATCCACCATGGATGCTCCAAATCTGATATTAAAGCTCCCAAAAATCGTACCAAGAAGAGGATAGATATGGAGGTGGGGTGAAAATGAGAGGAAACCCTAAAAACCGGACATTTAAATGCCAGACTGTTTTCCGCGGCCTTGGTCGCGACCTCAAGTTGCGGACCAAGCCGCGCGTGTCCTCAAGCCGCGAACCACAGCAACTTACGCGGCTCTGGCCACGGCATGGAGCCTTAGGCCAAGCCACGCGCGCTATAGGACGTGCCTCGTGCTGAGCCGCCCCCTGACCGTTCTCTTGGCCGGACGGTGACTGTTTCCTTAGCCGCTCGTCGACCATCACTAGAAAATTGCGGGTGTTATAACAATAAACAATAACACAGTGGTTGTTTAAAAGAAAATACCACTAGCAAAACAAAACCCATTCGACAGGACCAAAAAGCATACAAGGGTTACTCCATACTGCAGATCAAAACACAACAAGAGTTCGACTATGTTTTGCGAGGATCAAAACAAACCCTCTGCAGCTCCAATCCCTGCATTTCGTAACCACCCAACAAGAACCAGCCTTTCTTGCGTCACGTAGTAGGATCCGTCAGCCACCTCGTCCAATCCACCGCTAACTTCGGATCCATTCTCTTTATCCATTCGAACACAATTCTTTGGAAATAAAAAATGTAATCGACAGCCTTTCTCTTTTCGTTTTTGAATACGACTTTGTTTCTATGTACCCAAATAAGATACAAGAAAACCCACTTCACTCCACTCCAAACGATCGATTTTTTGCCCGTTTGCTCATCTTCTTCTATAATCTCTTGAAACGAGTTCTTACCTTCTAGATTTCTCCTCCACCATCTTCCAATAAATTGCCAAACCTTTCTAACTTCCACGCACGATACTAGAACATGATTCACCGTTTCCGTCTCCTCCCCATATGTAGGTTATAGGACCGAATCCAAATCGAAACCCGAATTATCCAAAACCGATCGGCATGGGATACGTCCCCATCTCGCCCTCCATACAAATATCGACACCTTTTTAGGTACCATTTGATTCCATAAAGTAGGCTGCAAATTTCCACCCGACCCTCCATCCCCTCGCTCGATTAACTTCCTCAAACACTTCACGTTGAAATCCTTTGTCGACACTAGATTCCATTCTGTTTTGTCCTTATAGTTGATATCCGAGCGATGATCACCAATTTTCCGCATTAATTCTTCCAATTCGCCCACTGCCCTTCCTCTCAATTCTCGAGTCCACTCCCATTTCCGTTGCCAATTTCCATCAATCCATTCACCTCTTTTTGTTGTCGTAGCATCTTTGTTTGTTTCAAGCTGATAAAGCCTTGGAAATTTTCTTGAGTTTTTCCATTTCCAGCCCATCTATCTTTCCAAAGTCTTGTCTCCATGCCATCCCCAAGTTTTTTAACAAAGAACTTCGAGAAACTCCATGCCTTTGCTGTCCAAAATCACCCCGATCCGAACGATGTTGCTCCATGTTGTACCTGCACCAACAAGAATGCGAAAATTGTCCCCGACCCCCCCTCCCCGTTATGCTTTTAATGATTTGGACCCAAAAAGATTTTTTTTCCACTCAAAATCCCCCCATCACTTTCCCAAAAATCCCCAATTGGTCGTTTGTAACGAACCAATATTTAAACCCCCCTTTTCGAAACTCCCCACGATTTTGTCCCATTTTACCCCCACCCACCCTCTATTTTCTCCCTCACCGGACCCCCACCCCAAAAATATCTACCTCTCCACCTTTCCATCTCACTAACCACTCCTCTCGGGGGCCGATACAACAAGAAAAAAATACAACGGTAAGCTTCCAAGTACCGAATTGACTAGAGTTAACCTCCCACCAAAAGATAAAAGTTTCGACTTCCATGATGCAAGTCTCTTCTTTACCTTTTCCATTGTCGGTTTCCAATGATCCAATCTCCTCACTGAGGCACCAACCGGAAGACCCAAATACGTGAATGGCAATAGACCCCACCCACACCCAACACTACTTGCCCAAGCTTGAATTTTCCCCTCAATTATTCTGACACCGTAAATATGTATTTTAGCCACATTTATTTTCAGCCCCGACATCATATGAAAGCATCTCAATATTTTCAACTGAATTTTAAGATTTTGAAGATTCCATTTACCGAAAAAAATTACGTCATCGACATATTGGAGATGAGAAATTGGTACCTCGTTTTTGCCCACTTTGATGCCTTCAAAAATACCCTTCTTTTACCGCCTCCTCCATCAACACGTGTAAACTCTCGGCCGCTATAAGGAAAAGGAACGGTGCAAGTGGATTCCCTTGCCTCAATCCTTTACCCATTTCGAACTCTTTCGTAGGACTCCCATTGATTAAAACCGACATTGTTGCCGATGAAAGGCACGCTTTGATCCACTTAATTCACTTTCGACCAAAACCCATTTTTTCCAAGCTATCCAATAAAAATGGCCAACTTACATGATCATAGGTCTTCTCGAAATCAACCTTGAAAACTAACCATGATTTCTTTTTTTTCTTCATAAAATCTACCACTTCATTCGCAATTAAAACTCCATCGAGTATATAGCGGCCTTTAACGAAAGCACTTTGAGTCATACTAATGAGATTCCCCAAAACACCTGAATAAGTAAGATAACATAGAATATAATACCATTATGAAATGGTTAAAATGTTATTTAACCAATACAAATCTCATAAAAGGGGACCCTTATTAATGTCAAAATCAGGTCAATTCATGCATTGGGAATGTAAAAAGCAGATTTTGATGATGATGTGTGTGAGAAGAAAATCATTTATAAGAGTGTCATTAGCAAAGTATAGGGTGCCATTAGCCTCCCCCTCATAAAAATATACTCCCTTCGTCCCAAAATAAGTGTCCACATTTCTATTTATGTTTGTCCCAAAATAAGTGTCTACTTTCAAAAAGTAGATAACTAAATTGTCACATTTACCCTTAATTAATGCACAAATATATAAGAGTTATGAAAAGAGAGGAAATTAAATAAGAATAAAGATGTCATTTAATAACAAAAATGTGTAATAATTATGTCTGCCTAAAACTATGTACCAAATCAATTATGAACATTTATTTTTGGACCGAAGGAGTATGTAGGTAGCATGAGTATGTCGGTGATGGGAAAGATCTTCCACTTGATTCCTTAGCAATTGGCATCATAATTGAAGCCATATGGGTGGGATCACATGACATCCATGTTTTCCTTTTCATAGAAAACCAAACTCATTGATTTCAATTACTTATTTGTTTATTATTACTATTATTTTTATTACATCATTTTTTTTCTTAATTTTATTTCACTAATTATAACTTGTTTTACTTTAATAAAATAAACCAAAAACAACAATAAGCAAGAACCTTATACTTCACATAAAAACCAGGAATAGGTTAATTAATTTAATTAGAAGAAAGATCACAATTTACCAAACCCATACCCCACCATTACACCATACAAGAATGCCAGGGTTATTTCTTTCATTTTATATTCTTATCATATGCGATGTTGTTGTAGCTGCAACAACCTACAGTATGCGCCATCGCCTCCTCGGCTTACTAATTCCCTGTGGCTACCCTGTTCCACGATTCGACCATCTTGGACAACCCCAATACTATCCACACCTCGGATCGTTGATAATCGGTGGGCCACCAAAACCGTTGTCCGCCCTCTCATCAGTCTTTCAAGTGCTTCTTGAAGCACACATTCGGATTCGGCATCAAGAGCGCTAGTCGCCTCATCTAGCAGAAGGATTGCTGGGTCTTTCAGAACGGCCCTGGCTATTGCAATCCTTTGTTTTTGGCCGCCCGATAGTTGAACTCCTCTCTCGCCTACTGCTGTTTTATACCCTTGAGGCAAACCGCTAACGAATGCATGAACGTTTGCTGCGCGTGCTGCTTCTATAATTTCGGCCTCGGTGGCTCCATCTTTCCCGTAGCCGATGTTCTCCATAATGCTAGCTGCGAATAGGGCGGGCTCTTGTTGCACCAATCCTATTTTCGCACGAAGGGATCTTAGATTTAACCGTCGTATGTCTTTCCCATCGATCATCACTTTTCCGGCAGTCGGGTCGTAGAATCGCTCGATCAGTGCGATTATGGAACTTTTCCCGCAACCACTAGCACCCACGAGGGCTTGGCTCTGGCCTGCTCGGATTCTAAGACTAAGGTCCTTGAATACTATCACATCGGGTCTTGAAGGGTATGAAAAGTCAACATGACGTAGCTCGATCTCGCCCCGAATTGTTTCGACGGCCTCGGCATCGGGATCGTCAGGGTCGATTCGAGTTGATCTGTCAAGAACCGAAAACACGGACCCAATGGCTTCACCGCCTCTGATAATCTCGGGAGCTAGGCTAACGGTTTCAGCTACAGAGTTGGCGGTAATCACCAAGACCACAAACACTTTGATGACTTTGGAGAAGGTGGAGACACCTTGGCTAACGAGATGCGCACCATACCAGAGGATTAGAGCTTCGGAGGCAAAGAGAGCAAGTTGCGAGATACCAAAAAGTATGCCGGAAAATTGACTGCGGCGAAGGCTTTGCTTCTGCGGGACACGAAGTTCATCGGAGAATAACGAGAGGATCTTGTCTTGGGCATTGAAGGCTGCAATGGTTCGAATGTTGCTCACTCCTTCCCCAGCAATCATGCTAGTCTTGGCATGTGCCTTGGCCGTGTCTCCAGCAAAACCTTTGAGAGAAAGTTGCTGCCAAATTTCATATCATAGAATTAACCACCGACATATTTAGTAATCACATCATCTAATACCAAAAGTAAGATGCCAAATGAATAAAAAATTAGATTTATAAACATCGTTTAAAGTTGTAGGCTATCAATAACTTTAACAAAATGTGATATAAATTAACCAGAATCTTGACCTTTTCCCTCTCCTCCACACTCACCAAATTCATGGAAAACTGGACCAACAACCATGTTTCTAATTTACTAATTTAAGCTACTTTCTTTCTTTTCATGATTGAGACTTGTTTAGAAATTGGGATTCTTGAGGTTGTCTGCTATCTATCCAATGGATTTGGTGTTATTTTAAAAGGCCATCAGTTGAAAAGGGTTTTACTTATTACCGGGTGTGAAATAAAAAAGAGTATCACATGTCAACACAGATACCAGCAGTGTTGTTTTATGGGTTATACCCCCACATACTTAAGGAGGGTGTATGCTAATATAAAAAGGACAGGAGGACTACTACTGTTGTTGAAAAGTGCAGAGATGATAAGTTACTAGAAAAATAAAAGGGTGGGTGGGTGTGGACCCCGCAAGAAGTAATAGATAGAGGACAAAAAGAAAGAGATGGTAAGTAGGTAGGTAGGCAGGGTGAGAGTATGCTAAAATCCGAAAGACTATTTAAAATGAGAGGGGCAATGGCGTCAGTAGTTCAGTACTACAGTACCCCTAAATAGACAAGAGCCTATCTGATGACACCGTAAATGCAGCCCAAAACGACATTGGAATAATGAAGGTTAGTGAATGCCATATGCATCTTCTGACATCTCCAACCTCCCATTCAAATTATAACTAAAACTGAACCCCAGGTGTAAATGGTATGTATGGTGCTCCATGCAAATATCACGGCCTCAAATTCTTGGATAAATCTATTGTCAATCGGTATTGTTGAATGCACCTATGAAATGTCAAAAGTTACTAAGAGAAGGTAAAAAGGGATATGGACTCAATCATTTTTAACCTCACCCCCATCCATAAATTGTGCTTCTCACCATATCTTTCATTCTCTAGAAACCCAACCCATGCACCTACTTATGTTAGAATTAGATCAAATCACTGTATTAAATACTATTCATTAACAGTTTTATTTACATATGTTTTATGGGTAATAGGCTATATGATCTATTTCTCTATCTCTCTCTCTAGTAATCTCTGTGAGTTTAAAGTCAGAGACAGAACTGAAGCTTACTTGTGCAAGGTCTTTGCATGCCTGCAGACAATATTTTATTGAACTTATCAAAATTCGTGATGATAAGTTAATATAAATATAATTGAAACTACCCGTCTCTAAAAAAAATGGTAAGCTCCATAACTTCATCCTAGATTAACTAAAACTGAGTAAAATTGTGGAAAGATATAAAGGAGGATTAATTTATGTTGATTGGGTTGAAAAAGTTAAAAAGAAAGTTTAAGGGCTCAAGAAAGAAACTGAAATAACAAAAAAAAAAAAAAACAGAAATTTCCTAGTGGCATTGATGTTGATGGGGAATCTTTTACCATTTTTTGTAAAACTGACTCCGTATGCAGCAGGATTATTTATTACAAAGCTGGTTAGGTCTGTGTTTCGAGGAAGCATACTACAAATTGGGGGCAGCATGTGCAAGATACAAGAATTGACTACACCCTGCTTGTCGTTACTGGAATTAAGATTCCATGGGTTAAAAAACAAGCTTAATATTCTTTTTATGTTAACTACTAATTAGTATATAGTTAACTATAATTACTATCAAAGCATGTAATGTAGGTACCTGAGCAAAATGAGCCAGGACAAGAAGAGGGAAGGTGCCAAGAATGAGAAGTGAGACCCTCCATTCCACTATGAATGCAACTACAAATGAAGTGAGGAGAGATGTCATGTTTTGCAATATAACTGAGATCCTCTCGGCAAGCGCAGACTTAACGTCCGCAGCATCTGTCGCGAGCCGGGCTGCAACTAGACTAGAGTTATGATCCTCCTCATCGAACCATCCAACTTCATTCCTCAAGATTGCTATACAAGAAGATCAAAACTTTTAAACATTGTGAATATGATGATGATCAATTGAAAATTGAAATAAGAATGGAATGAAAGTGAAATACCCGCAAGCATCATCCTTCTTACTCTTGTAGTCAGATTCTCGCCCATAATGCTAAAGAAGTAATGCTGGATTAGATATGCTACAACAGCATATAGACCGGCTCCAACGTAGATGAAAACACACTCTTTGGTTTTGCTCTCCATTCTAGCAGGGTTAGTGTAGTAAAAGACCTCGATCATATTGCTCATCACGATGGCGAATGTGGGACCAATAAATCCAGAAAGAATCGATCCTACAGCACCCATTATCGAATAAGGCCATTCTGGAGCATTCATCTTCAGGAGGCGGAAAAAGTACCCACTTGGTGCTGGATTTTTCCTATCTGTTTCAGCATTGGAGATCATTTCAATACGACCATCTGCACCGGTGCTGTACTGATAGCTTAGATTTCTTAAGCTTCCGGACCTGAGGCTGAGAGACTTTGTTGACAATGAATGACTGAGCCGTGTTGAACGTGTGCGATGGGTCGAAGGATTTGAAAAATCTCTGTTTCCTGCCATTTCTTGAAACCTAATTAAGGAAGCATAGGCCCCGGATTTTGAAACTAGTTCTTCATGGGTACCCATCTCAACAACTTGTCCTTGTTGAATGACTGCTATTGAATCGACATTTCTTATGGTAGAGAGACAATGTGCCACGACAACGGTCGTCCTTCCGACCATTAGACGGTCAAGAGCTTCTTGCACAATGCTCTCAGAACCCGAATCAAGGGCACTGGTTGCCTCATCAAGGAGCAAGATCTTTGGGTTCTTCAACATTGCTCTAGCTATTGCAATTCTCTGTTTCTGACCACCAGATAGCTGGACTCCTCTTTCCCCAACCTGATTTTCAACTCATGAACCTTTAGCTTGATACATGACTGATTTGATTCTGTAGTGTGAAAAGTGTACAATTCTTTTTTGATTGCAAGATAACTTGAAAACAGATACTCTGATTTACACATAGAATCAGAATATCAATTGTGTGGAAAAAAATGCTCAAAGCAAAGAAGCTCTTAAGCACTAAAACCCCTGATGGTTTCAAAGATTCTGGATATACACAAACCTGAGTGTTATAGCCACTAGGAAGCAAGGTAATGAAGCTATGTGCATTGGCTACAGATGTAGCAGCTTCCACTTGAGCCATGGTTGCATCAGGTTTTCCGTAAAGTATGTTTTCAAGTATAGTGGTAGCAAAGAGTGCGGGTTCTTGATTCACAAGTCCAATCTGATCACGCAACCATCGAAGCTGCAGTGTCTTTATGTCCACATTATCTAGCAGTATTTGACCTGCATAGCCATTCAAGTTAGGTAACAAACGACTAGTTAAAAGATTGATACAAACTCAATGAACATTAGCATAAAGATTGATCTCAGAAAACCACATGGGTTGTGGCGTACTGGTTAAGGCCCTGGGGGATGTGGTGGTATATACCCTCTGCCTAGGGGGTTCGAATCCAAGCATACACAACAATTGTGGCCACTGAGATTTAATCAGGGTTGATGTCTTACCGTCATAATTTGCCAAGGGATTAGTCTAAGCATAGCCTAGGACACCCTTCCCCAAAAAAAAGATTGATCTCAGAATATATGAACAACAGAACAAGACATCACCTTGATTAGGGTCGTAAAACCTTTCTATTAAGGAAACAACAGTGCTTTTCCCAGATCCACTACCACCAACCACTGCAATTGTCTTTCCCGCCGGAAAGAAAATAGAGAAATCTCTAAAGATTATGACATCTGGCCGTGAAGGGTAACTGAAGGTTACTTCCTTGAACTCAATATTTCCATTGACCTCAGTTAAGCACTTCCCATCTGCAGTGTTTTGAACTATAGTGGGCTTTTGCTTTATAATTTCTAGCAACTTGTATCCAGCTGCTTTGCCTTTACTAAATGCTCCAAGATTTGAAAAAGACTGACCTAAACTCCTGTTATGATTAATTAATTTCATTAAATCATGGAAAACCTATAGTTGATTTGGTTTGCTATACAAGATAACAATGATATTACAGAATCTTACATGCCACCAACAATGGCAGAGAAAATGGCCGTAAATGCCTTTCCACCATCGGTCTGTCCATTCCTAATAAATACACCTGCATACCAGAAAACAAGTGCCCACGACATGCAAGCTATTCCATACGTACATCCTAGCCCTAAACCCTTTGCCATTCCGGCCTTGTAACCAAGCTTGAGGGTGTGCTGTATTGCTTTGGAATATGAGTTGAGGGCCTTGGTCTCGCCAACATATGAGTACACTGTCCTAACTTGCGCAATAGCCTGTTGAAAACGAACAACTTTAATAGGTGACTTAGAAAAACATCAAACATTCTTATGTCACACATAAAGATAGAAAACCTTAGCAAGTCATATAATCAACACTGTTACAGAAAAACATTTTGAAGCCAATAAATCTCTTTTCTTAGAGCATCTCCAATCCAACACCAAATCTTGCACCATTTTGGTGTCGATGTTCATTAACACCAATTTTGTGTTGAAGTTTTGTTAATACAAAATAGTTCTCATGTTTATATACATGTAATTTTAGTTTGTGTGTTTTATTAAATGATAAGTTATACTGTTTGTAGATATTATAGTTATACAAATTAATGATATATTATGAATTTCATTTTTATGTTCCAAACTTATTTAAAAAGTTATTAATTTAAAAAACGATAACATATTGAAAATGAAGCACACATATATATCAAAATACGATTAAGAAAAACATAAGCGGAAAAGAAATTTAAAATGACACATAGTAATAATATAATGATCAGAAAAGAAGCTCACTTTGATCTATGGAATGCGTTAATCGATCATTCATGGGAAAACTATTCAATGCTTAATTAATCTACGTGTTTTATTTATTTAAATGTGTTTTATTATGTAACTATTTTTTAATGAAATGGTATAATATGGTTCGAAATTAATTATGTACACAGATATACAAATAATTTATTTTGGTTGCAATCTATGAAGTTATTGCATCAACAAAAGAATTAAGGGTCAAATTTATGTACAACTAATAAATACAAGGGTATGATTAAAAATCTATATAAGTTAGAAATATGAAATATAATGCAATGTTCTATTTTGTATTAAAGTTAGTGTTATAGGTTGGAGAAGAATTACTCTCAAGTCCAAAGGATTGGAGATGGTTTATTGGTTTTGGTCATCTGCAATTATTAGTCCAGCCTGAATTTTTCTTTTTAGATACCGAGAGAAAAAGTTAGTTAACATTTGAAAATCAAAAGAAATTTACCAACCACGTACGTATAGCAAGTATATATGAATATGATATGATCAAATCACCACACTAAGGAAACAAGAGGCCAAAAGTGAAGGCATAAAAGTAAAGGACCACCAGGGCAAAGTGTTCTTTATCATTGCGGCGCATGCAACGTATTTTATGATAACAAGATTAATTTTTACTGGTACCCACAAACTTAATAATTGATACTAAGGCAAAAGGTAAGTAAAAATTCAAGAAAATGATAGTGGGCATGAAACTTATGGCAAGAAAATAAGCACAAGTAACTAACTAAGATATCTAGGATAGATAGAAGCTGACCTCTTCGGCGATGATTCCGGCATTGGCATAGGATTCACGGCTTTTGGAAGTGATACCTGTGAGAGTATATGCATATAATCCTCCGGCAAATGCAATTCCCGGAATAACTGCAACGCTCAGGAGAGCTAGCTTCCACGCTGACACGAAACCAACCACCAATCCAGCCAAAAATGTCGAAAGATAATGGATAAAGTTTCCCACCTAAAATTTAGTACACTGAAATTTGAGCATTTAATTATCATGGACCTAAATTTAGAGGGAACTTGGTTAACGAAGCACTCCTCGAAAACCCAGACAAGGAATCTTCAAAGATGCTCTTTGACCAGCGCAAAACAAAACATACACGCTAACGTGCACCATCAAGATGATTATAGATAGACCAAACCGGCCAACAGAAATTATGATTCCATTTTCATACTCCGTTCCTCACAACAGGTTTCACAATTACGGTGCGAACGACGTCGTATTTGGATAAATAATTTTGTTTTGGGAAGAAGTAGAAGAATGCTAGAAATGGAGGTAAACGGACGGAGAGAGGAGAGATTACGTACCTTCTCGCTAATGGCGTCTTGGACAAGGAGAGTGTCGGTTGAAACACCAAAAACGATATCCCCTGTTCTCGCATCTGTATCGTAAAACCCTACGTCTTGTTTCAGAACTGCTTCCAAATACCTCTTTCTCAACGCACTCACTTGCCTTTCTCCGGTGTACATCCAACACCCAATCTCTGTTCATTTTCAAAATTTTAAACATATTTTAACTGACTAACTGTAGATCATGAGTAATTTTAGTTAAAAACGAGTTAAGAAATTTATGAACAGGATGGTGATTTGTGTTTCGCATTAAAATATGAAAGAGAAATTGACCAAGTGAGAGATGAAAAGTATAGTACCCACGTGCACCTGATCTGTGTGTGAACTGATTTAAATAAGCAATTGCATATAATAAATTGTTTTCAGAGAAGAAAAAGGAAACAGAGAGACAATAACGGATCAAGCGTAAATTAGCTCACCTGCATATGATGATACGCAAACAACGAGTCCAAGATAAACGAAATACAAAGCATACTGCATTGATTTAGAGGAAACAAATAATCAGATCTCAATCCATTATAAATCGAACAGAACAGAATAATCGAGCTTTCTCCAAAACTCATTGAAAATGAAAAGGATAATGAATGAATGACCTTAGATACTTCGTGAGTCATGGTGGTCAAATCTGATTGGTTTTTTCCGAATCCATTAACCATTTGACCGAACAAGAGGAAGAAGAACGGCATGGAAGATCCGTGAATGATGGCACCGATGCTACCGAAGATCATAAGAAGGTAATCAAACTTATCTGCAAATGAAAACAACTGATAGAACGGTAGACTCTGCTCTTTCTTCTTCTCCGCCTGTGGTGGCATTCCCTTCGCCGTTTCCGACATTTTAGTAAATCAGCAGGTACGGTGGCTCCAAATGAGATTGTATGCAGGCAGGAACTCTTCAGAAGGAAAATGTTGAGAAGAGATCATGAAACGCCATGAAAGAGAGGTTCAGAGAGCTGAGTGAAACCACTGGAGTTGTACAAAAACGAGGTCAGGAGGAAGGTGAGGTTGGTTATATAAAAGAGGAGGGAGGGGGGGAGTTTAATTTAACCATGGTTTGGTTAAGGACAATATGGGAATTTCAAAAAACGAAGTCTATACTGTCTGGTACCAGATCCGGTTCTGCTCCCATATGGATCCTATCTGATCCGATCCATCCTATTGCTCCCTGCGTGCATTTCCCAACAATTTTTTATCCTATACATATATTAAAAGTTAAATTAAATTATTATAAATTAAATACTTAACTTGTTAATTTATTAAAATCGTACTCGCGCAATGCAGCGAGATACATCATGATTTTAATGTTTCATTTTATTTTTTGTTTTTTTGTTATGATTTTGGATGGTTTTGAGAAAGTGATATTTTTTTTAATAAATTTGTTTAATTTATGCTTAATAATATAATGTTTTTTTATATAAAAAAATAAGTATTTTGTTAGAATTCAATGATTATCTTATATATTTTAATGACATCTAGAAAAAATAACCAATTACATATTTAATAATACTAGAAGCGTACTCGCGCAATGCAGCGATATACAATTTGGTGCGTGTTAGAAGTCTGCGGTAGTAATATGTATCTTGTGCTTTGATACTTGTAAATTAAGAGATTTTTAAAATCTTGCATAAAATAATGTTACATTGTGCCTGATAATTTGTATTTAATAGTTTTTTATCCCATACAAAAATAGATTAGATGTGTATGAAGAATATATAGAGCGTACTCGTACTCGTGGATATGTTGATTTAAATGAATAATCAAAGTTGAAATATGTTGGAATAAAAAAATACGCAATATATTTATTATGTTTATTATCTTTATGTTAAAAACTTACGTTCGATATGATGCATTTTTTCTTTTTTCAAAAAAAAAAATCAATTAACCAAGATACAGTATATGATATATAATAATATAATCAAATCAAAAAATATTCAATATTGGGTTCATTTCGAAAGTATCGACGAGACGATTATAATGGTGTAACTTGTTAAAATTAAAAAGTATTTTTTTAACGTATTTTAATTAATATACAATTATATGTGTTAATATAATAAAAATGTAAAATGAAAAATATAAAAACTAAAAGGTATAAAGTAAATCAATCATACTACATGTTCTCAGTATGGAAGGCAGTGCGATATACTTACCATTCAGGACACAACCGTCGTCATCATCCCAAGACAAGTCAATTGCAATAGTGAATGTTAATGGTAATCATTACATAAATGTGGTATTAAACGGAGATTACCCAATGCCCACACTCATACACCATTGGACACGTCATGTACTTCCAGATGCAATGTCGTGGATTATCCCATACAAAAATAGATTAGATATGTATGAAGAACATATAGAGCGTACTCGTACTCGTGTCTATGTTGATTTAAATGAATAATCAAAGTTGGAATTTGTTGGAATAAAAAAAATACGCAATATAGTTATTATGTTACGATTATAAACATTTATCTAAATTCTTAATTTGATATATTAGAAATGATGTTACGATTAAAAAAAATACAAAAAACAAGTTCTTAATAAGAGCTACTTGAGCTTAGTTATTCTTGAGCTCGAGTCGATCTCGAACACAAAATAGAACTAATTTAACTTATCGAGTCGAGCTTTATAACACCAATGTTCGACTCGGCTCGTTCGAAAACTTGATTCAACTTTTCGAGTTGACCCGAGCCATTCGAGCATACCCTTTTTCGAGCCAAACATGCCCATATATTTATTAATCATACAATAAAAATATAACATTATCGAGTTCAAGGGGATAAACGAGTTAATCGATCGTGAGTTCGAACCTATAAACGAGAATTGAGCTCGAGCTCAATAACTCAAAAAATATTCAAGCTCGAGCCCTACATTGAAAAGTTAATCGAGCTCGAGCCCAGTGTTAATTTTTTAAGCTCGACTCAATTAACCTACTATTCGACTTGGCTCCACTCCATTAAACATGCTTTTATAATCTAATTGCTCAAACTGTTTTACACTAGGGTGTAGGGCGGTAGGGCCTCCTTTCAGTACATGGACTCACTCCAGCCCACTGGACTCCCTTTCACCAACCCAACTATGCTAAACTTTTATCCATTTTTATATTTAAATTATACAAGTGCACTTTTAAAAACTAAT
Source organism: Arctium minus (assembly GCA_954870635.1). Lineage (NCBI taxonomy): Eukaryota > Viridiplantae > Streptophyta > Magnoliopsida > Asterales > Asteraceae > Arctium > Arctium minus. Next base: position 114,423,940 of record OX941083.1, on the reverse strand, counting down.
AACAAATGTATAGAATTCGTGCAATGCAACATGATACATCTCGATTTTAATATTTTATTTTATTTTTTGTATTCGTCGATTTTATAATATGGTTTTCTCGATTTAGGTTTAACAATGATAAAACTTATTTTATGTTTAATAATGTAATGTTTTTATAAAATAAATAAGTATTCTGTTAGAGTTTAATAATTATCCTAATTATATTTTATAATTTTTATATTTAAAATGAAATATTTATCTTGTATTTGATTATATTTATCAGTTAATTATGAATTTAAACATATAGTTTTAAAAAGTTGTACTTGTACATCATTTAGTTGTAATATTGAATTTTAAGTAATATGCATTATTAAACAGTACTTGATGCATAAAAATTTGTTTTTAGAATTTTTTTTCTCAAATGTTTTATAATATAGATTATATGTAGAATTTTAATACATCTTGTTTATTTAATATTTTTTTATTTTAAAACAAACAACAACTATTTACTTATCATTTGTTCATTACATACATACTAATCCATATAGACATAACTATTTAGACAACATTTATTAATAAAAAATAAACAAATCTTTAGATTGATAATAACTTTATTTTTATCTAAAATTGTTCTTTTATGATTTCATTGTTAAAAGATTTTTTTTAGAGAATAAATAAATCCAAAAACTACAAGTTGTATTATAATCCTCGAAAGTTAAATAGAAAAAACGACTTTGGAGTTGTTCATTGATTGTATGTATCAAAAGCAACTACTAATCATCAAGATGGTGTCCAAATTCACCTTTTGACACTCAATGTGTGCTTTCCATGTTCCAAGACACCTTCTAAGCTTTAAAAAGTTAATTGTTTTGTTTTTTCAAAAATAAATTAATATAATTGAAAATTTTAAAGATATCATGCGGACATTAATCGGCATATATATATATATATATACTATATATTAAAATTCTTAAACAAAAAAGTAGTTATTGGAAAGTTAAATTTTACATTTATCACCCTTACAATTAATTATTTAATTTATTTTTTATCCCTTATTTTTTCATTTTTCATTTTACACCCTTATTATTTTAACACAAATAATCGTATATAAATAAAGATGCAATGAAAAAATACGTTTCTTTTTTTACAAATTATACCATTATAATCGTCTCGTCAATACCTTAAAAACGAGCCCAATATTGAATATTTTTAAATTTAACCGTACTATTAAATATCATGAATATCTACAAATTAAATCTCTACTACTATATAAAAAACTAATACGGTTATTGTACAAATTTTTATACAATAAAACTTATCACCCTAAGCTTTTATACAATAACACTTATTACCCTAAGCTTTTATACAATAACACTTATCACCCTTATAATGTTACATTTGTCATTCTTATAATTACTTATTTAATTCATTTTATATCCCTTATTTTTTTCATTTTTTATTTTACACCATTATCATATTAACACAAATAATCGTATATGAACAAAAATGCAATGAAAAAATACGTTTTTTTTTCTACAAATTATACTATTATAATCGTCTCGTCAATATCTTCAAAACGAGCCCAATATTGAATATTTTTTAATTTAACCGTACTATTAAATATCATGAATATCTACGAACTAATTTGTTTTTTATCCGTACGTTTTATTTTTTTCCACCTTTAGCACATTAAAAATACATAATCGTAAAATACGTTTCATTTTTATTATAAATTATATTATTATAATTTTTTTGTCAATAATTGTAATATAAACTAATTATTGAATATCTTTATGGGTTTAGAGTTTCATAAATTGTGATTCATAGGTCATGGTTGATTGTTGATGACATGTCTATAAGGAAATAACATTAATTGTTTGTTATTTACTTACATTCCGCTGCATCGCACGGGTATATGCCTAGTGTATATATATATATATATATATATATATGAAAATCATATGAAAAGTTAAACATTTTATGAGAAGACGAGAAGTGTTTAATCATATATTATACCACGGTCTGTGGGTGTGTTAATCATATATGATTAAACGTCTATGTATTGTCAATATAACATGTGTTTAATCATATGTGATTAAGCTTGTGTATCATATATGATTAAACATTTTTCGCTTTCTCGCAAAATGTTTAACTTCTCGTTTAGATTCATGATCGACGGTTATTTTATATATATATATATAGGGGTTGTTTCATTTGCAACCCTTAAAAATGTTGCAAACCTTGCAACCCACATCTTAACCGTCGGATTCATGATCGGCGGTTACAATAGATATGGGGCCTAATATTTTTAATTAAAAAAACAGAAAAATAAAAATAAAATAACCGTCGATCATGAATCCAACGGTTAAGATGTGGGTTGCAAGGGTTGCAACCTTTTTCAGGGTTGCAAAATATCCTTCCACTATATATATATATATATATATATTGTAACACCCTCAAATCTGAAGATAGCAACTTATTAAAATTTTTCTAAATACATCAATAAATACTTCAAACTACAAACACAAATTAAGAATTAACCTCAACACATATACACATTCTATACCACAATCTATGGTAAGGACGAGTGCTTCTAAACCCAAACATGATACTATTTCCAACCTGCGGAAGACTTCTCTCACTACATACACTTGCACAAGGCTAAGGCTCGACTTCTCGAAACATTGCTAGAACCGAACCCCCAACAGGAACCTGATGCACATGCCGACAAATAAAAAGGTTAGTCTTAACGCCTAGTGAGCTCAAGAGTTTTAACATGAATGAATAAATCTTTAAAAGCCAGGAAACCAGTTTAAAGCGAGATCCTTCGAAATAATATACTTTAAAATGGAAACGACACATTTTCCTACAATATGCACTTTTAAAGACAATGCCCCTAAACACACGTTTCATATAAAAATGATGTAATCCGGAACTCACCCAAGATGGGGTCATAGTTCGACATTCCAATTCATGGAAATGTAAATAATACCTTATATTCCAAAACACCCAGAACACAGGCGGGACATAATACTCGACCCTTATGTAAAGGAAAACGATTTATAATAATAGGGTACGCCATTGGAAATATGTAACTCGAATTAATATTCGCGCGACCATAAAGTATAATGAAATCCAAATACCGAAACGTGGAAACGACGCGGTCCATTCAACTTTAATATACGTGGGAAGAACCCAATATTAGAGCCAACATTTACCGTCAACCACTAAAACTCACATTGGTAAAATACCACATTACCATGAAAAATACCACGAATCAACGATGAAGAGATCCGTATACACCGAGAATAGAAAACACGCAAGTAGGTCGTTCACGCGACTTCCTTGCATATCATCTAAACATTTCCACCTTGGGTGGCGAGAACACGTGAATGGGGCCACCCGCGATGTTATTGGATTCTACCCGAACACCCCGACATCCTGGTTCTCATGCCTCTACCGAGCATCATACCACGGACCCCGCGGTGTTACTGGATTCTACCAGAACACCCCGACATCCTGGTTCTCATGCCTCCACCGAGCATCATACCACGGACCGTTTAACGCCTCTGGCCTTACTCCATTGGAGTTCCACTTTCGAGGGCTTACAGGCGTGAGCGCCTATCCAATCTAGACGAGTTCCAACTCTGTGGCCCGAGCCACATATTCCTACTCGCTAGCAAACCCGAGCGGTCACTAAATGTAACCCAAAACCTCAGGCCTTACCAAACAGACAGACTTACGTGCCTATGGATCCAATACAACACTGTCTAACATTACATTACTCCAATTGAATGACCAACGCACTCAAGACATGTAACTCCCCAACGATACGAAATTAATCGTCATCTTATTCAAAACCCCCGCAGGTTATAATTCCGGACAAATGTCCACACGACTCATTTTAAGCCAACACCGAGCTAAGATGCTCAAAACCCATTTGACCAATAATTATCGGCCCTCCCAATAATGAAATGTCTTTTTAAAAATAACGTTTATAAAGGCACACACTACAAGGACGCATTTAACCCAAAACTCAATACGTAATGGGACCAAAGGTTTTCCAAAGGGTTTATGAATGCATATACACCAAAGTGCATGTAACATGAACTAGGCTTCATTTGTACCAAAATCCCCAAAATGCATAAATCATGATATTATTCATCAAGATGTTCAAATCCCAAATATGAGCATTTATGAAACTAAAATAAACCAAGTTTATCAAATATGAAAACTCATTGAAATACTCCAAACTTATCAGCAGTTAACCATTTCACGTAAAACACTTTAAAATAACCATTTTGGCATGTACACCGTTTTCACAAATCAACTTGAACTCACCTTGCTAGATTTAGGCTAAATCTAGATTTCACTCAACGAGCTCTTTGAAGGCCGCTTGAATCCTCAAGCCGAAAACTTCCAAAACCTAGATCCAACATTCCATCCCATAAATAACCATTTTCAACCATAAGGAAACATTCTCCAAACATAAAATACCAAGATCTCAAACAAGATCAAACCCTAATTTCTCAAAAACCATTAAATCCGAGATTTGAGATATCGAACCTTAAGAAACCACAAATGGAGCATTTATAACCTTATTACAAGAAAACTTACCCTTGAAGACAAAGAGACTTCCGAGAACACCCAATCCAACACTTCAACCCGAGCTCCCAACCGATGAACTTGATGAGGAAGATGAAGATGGAGGTTTTGTGGTTCAAGGTTCCAACTAGTTAGATGATGAAGAATCATGTGGTTCGAGGGGGAAAAACCATCAAAATGGGTTAGGGTTCGGTTTTGGGGGTTTGGGAGAGAAAAGGGAAGGAATTAGGAAGTGATAATGAGGGAAATGATTGAGAATCGCGACATTAAAAGGCCCTGGGGCCGACCGCGATTGTGCCCGGCGATTGTGCCAGGGCACTATCGCCCAGAACATACCGCGGGCACACCCTCGCTGGCGATTGTGCCCAGGGCACTCTCGCCAGGGCACTATCGCCCAGAGTATACCGAGGCTCGTTTCTTCCCATTTTCCGCACAGACCACTCATGACGCGATAATGCTTAATATGTAAGATATAAGGGATGAAATTCTACGATAAGAAACAAGAATTTCTCAAAGGGTTAACTTCACGGGTAGAGATTTACGAGTGTTACATATATATATATATATATAGGGGTTGTTTCATTTGCAACCCTTAAAAAGATTGCAAACCTTGCAACCCACATCTTAACCGTCGGATTCATGATCGGCGGTTACAATAGATAGGGGGCCCAATATTTTTAATTAAAAAAAATAGAAAAATAAAAATAAAATAACCGTCGATCATGAATCCAACGGTTAAGATGTGGGTTGCAAGGGTTGCAACCTTTTTCAGGGTTGCAAAATATCCTTCCAATATATATATATATGTAGAAGGATGTTCAAGTTACTCTCTTACTTCATATCCAGCCACCATCGTAAACTCACAATACTAGGGGTGTTCGCGGTCTGGTTTGGGCGGTTTAACCCCTCAGACCACAAATCAAACCGTAAGTGGCGGTTTATTGATTTTTCAAACCGAGTGGTTTGACATCAAGTGCCCAAAACGGTCAAGTCGGACCGCGGTTTAGGCGGTTTGGTCCACCGGTTTAGACGGTTTGAGCCTTTTAGTAAGTTTTAAAGTTTAAATATAAAAACATATAAAACTTTGAATTTTAAAGACTCATTGGCTTGATTCATTTGAAATAAAGAACAAAGTCCACAACAAAATAACAAAGTCCAAAAAAGTTAACAAAATATCTCAATACAAAACACTAAAAAAAAGTAATATGCAAAGTGCAAATAAAATCCACGGCTTAACTTCTTCATTTTTCCGTTCTTTGTATTCCACAATCCATAAAGATTTCAATCTTTTAAAATACCTTGGGCCTTTTTGTATATACTTGGACATTTGGGATTTATATCATCTATTATTTATAATAAAGGTATATATAAAAAAATAAAAAGTATATATTTATATATTTGGCGGTCGGTTTGGTCCAAACCGCCCAAAAAAACCTCCAGACCGCAGACCGGACCGACCGGTTTGGCAATTTTTCGGACCAGACCGGACCGCCAGACCGCTCAAACCGCAAAAAACGGTCCGGTTTGACTTAGTTCGACCGGTTTGAGCGGTCCTAACGGTTTTTTTGAACACCCCTTGTAATATCCGGATCCAAAATTTATTTAATTTTGGAGTTGGGGGAAAAGTTGATCTTTACCCAAAGTTCAAGGGGGTCAAATGTAACTTGGGTTATATAAATATAAATCAACTTTAGATATTTTCAAAATATCTCATTATCTGATATTTTGATCTGGGAGAGTGAGAGAAAGAGAAGCAGGGAGAAGAAGTGATCGATCGTTTCTTTCAAATCAAGGTACGAATCTAGCTTAATGCTTTGATCTGAGTGTTTTCTGCCGTATAGAATCTTGTTGTTAAGGTTTTTAACCGTTTCATTTCGCGATTTACGTATTTTGAGTTTGGATCTGGGTTCTGAGAATGTCTCCAGCGTGTTCTTGGTAATCATCGTATAGGACCGAGAAGAAGGTCTCGACCGGTATGTCTCGACCGGTATGTCTCGGCCGGTATGTCGTCGACCGGTATGTGTCGACCGGTATGTCGACCGGGGAAGGCAGGGCGACCGGAGAGGGCCGAGCGACCGGGGAATTCTTCCCATCGCACAGAGTTCTTCTGTTCTGTTGTTTTAAGCTTTAGTCAGAGGGAATTATCTGCGTTTAGCTTATCAATTTTATCGGTGTTATCGTAGGTAGCGATCGTTAGAAATCGAGCCTTTAAGCAGGAAGAATTCTGAGGTGAGTCTTTTAAAATAAATCTGTCTATATTATAAAAGCTATGTGATAAATGTATTTGTTGAACTATGGAGAATCACGATTTTGGTATGGTATGTTGTTGTCGGGTAATGTTTTCTAAATCCCATCATTTACAACTTTCTTTACAAGAATCAAGATTTATTGAATTGAACCATTGTTCATATGAATTGCTTATATGCTTGATTTAATGTCAGTATGATATAAAATGACATGCTATGGCTTTGAGTCTTAGTGCAATGGATTCATAGGCACAGTGTTCCTATGTCCCCGTTTTGGGCATTTGGTTCACGATTTGGCACGGAATAGGCATCGGGTTGCCATGATAAGTAAGGTGTGGGCCTATACGGTCGGGCAACGTCTCATGGTGCAGTAAGGTGTAATTCCATATTGTGCTTGAGTTCCCCTGTTTTGGAACTCTCAAGAATAGATCCAGAGGGGTTGACTTGATGTTTTGAGCAATAGATCAAGAGGGGTTGAGCTCGTTATGTGATTTGGTGTTATTTGTACCGTGTTTAATCACTAATGGTTTATTTGGTTCCTTGACTTAGCTCATTGCTATACTCACCGCGTGGCATCAATTGGTTTAGTACTCCTTTTTATTTGGCTTGTTCTCACTAGGCTTTAGCCTAACACTTGCTCTTGGTTGTCATGTTGGCAGGTCATCTTATCAGTGAGGCACGTCGGGACTGAGGGAACGACCTTGGGGTCGTGAGTGGTCTTTTTGAGGATATCTAGTGACCATCGTACAATGATTTTTGAAGATACACATTTTGGAAGGATAGCGACACCCGACCCTAATCTAGTTAATAAATTGTAGATTAGTAGGTTGTCGTCTTATGCTTCATTTATTGACCGTGTTTATGTCTACCCTATACCCCGTTTGGGATGACTTTGTATGTTGGGATGGTTATACTTTATTCCGCAAGTTTAGTTTATTACAGAATTTTCGATTTTTATTTCCGCTAATATTTAGGGTGTTACACCCCTACACAATACCACCATGCTACCACCTCAATAACTCAACGTGTGTGGTGTATCGTTACAAGATGGATCCAAATTCACCTAAATTTAGCTTGTTTTTTTTTTTGATAAAAGATTAAGCACCTAGTTAAAAAAAAACTCGTTTAAAGAGAAAATATGAACATAAAACGTATAAATAGATCATTTTTATGTTATTTTTACTTTTAAAACCAAAAGTTAATTATGAAATTTTGTTTGTTATTAATGAGTTATTATGAAATTTGTAACTTCATGATGTTCTTTGGGTACTAAACATATGCATATGCCTATTTCAATAACATGTAAAAACATCCTATCATGATTTAGATTTCGAAATCTTACAAGTATCATATATATGATGATAAACACCACTTGTTTGGAAGCATTAAAAGTAGGATGATTTTGGAAAAGCCACAAGAATCATTTGTTTATGGATGAATGTTATAAGGAGAGTAGGCATGGGGATGAAAAGGGTGACACAAAGAATGTATGTGGAAAATAAGCCCCCTTTCTATGCTCTTTTTGCTTTGACCAACAATGCTACCCAATTTGCACCAAGTTACATATAAGTGTGTGTAATAATTGCTCCCACCAACATTCAGAAACAAAATAACATCTATGATTGTAGAAGATATGTTTGGAAGCATGTTTTTATATGATATAATATATTTGATTGGAAATTTATGTTATAAATGTTCATAAAAAATGACATTACAAAAATAGATAAATTATAGGTAAAGAAAATATTTTTAGAGTTGAGTCACATATGGGGATGGTGGTATGTGTTAGGTATTTACTTTGTCCCACGTAGGAAAGACTTAGAAACTTGTATGAGATTATAAGTCTAAACTTATATGACTTATCAAAATGGAGAAAAGCCCAAATGTTGAGGTTGCATTGGGCTTTACCTCTTTAGTGAGAGGTATACATATACATATATTTAATGGTCAAAGTTAAGGGCCTTGGGCTATGTTGACCTAATAATTGATTTTTTTTTTTTGCTCAAACCAATTGGTTTATGTTTCGTGTTGACATAACAGAGTCTAAAGTGACCCTCATGCTTAAAGCATCTGTCTCTGTGGTATGTCGATGAAACAATGTTTAAAGCGAGTCTCATGCGGGTAAACTCGCATTGCCCTCTAAACAGTTTTTTGACAGTTATTTTTTGTTACAAAGGGAAACATATAAATACCCTTCCATTCTCGATTTTGGCAGACAACAAAAAACACATATTATGGGTTCTCTCATGTTCTTCAATTCAACAATTCATTTGGATCTTTTGAACGAATTGTTGAATCCTCTAGATAAACGTCTGCAAATCTACCGTACGAGGGATGAATTTCTGTCTTAAGGACACTGCAAATGCAAGCCTCAATCCAGTTTATGATCGTCATCAAATTTATATCAAGATCATCGAGTTAGTCATCATTTTCTTACTCTTTTCGATTTGTATTCAATTATGTATATATATATATATATATTTCGATTATATATATAAAATTTTCTGTTTTATATTGTTTCCAATAATTGTTGTACGAACGAATTTCTAAGAATAATTCTAAGCTCTAACAATATGTTCTAACCCATATGGTCATTCGGTTCCCCTGTCCCAACCGGAGATAGGGGAATATGGTAGGAGAATTGGGTTGGGACAACAAGACAAGGTAGGAGAAATAGGGACTATGGACCATGTTGCGTTCTTAACCCCCCCCCCCCCCCCGGGTGTTAACCGTGGTTGTCCGGTTAGCTTGCACACACCTCAACTAATCTACGGGCTTTGGAGAACAACTAGAAAAATCTCCAGTGGCTTTACAGGAGTCGAACAGGTGACCTCTATGGAGAATCCCCAAATTAGGATTGCGATTGAGAATGTTTATAAATAGTGTTGTATTCTAGAAAAATTCTTATAAGAGACTACAAGGGTTTAGAGTATTTGCACAACTCTGAAGAAAATAAAAAATGATTCTTGCAAAGGCTAGATCCTAGATGGGATATGTTGATATCATGTTCAATGTTGTTTTATAGCATACACACACACACACACACACACATATATATATATATATAGAGAGAGAGAGAGAGAAGCACTTTATTACAAAACGCGGTGGAAACAACAAGAAAACAAAGAAAAAGCTTTTTGCAAGAAATAGAAAGCTAACCACCAAAACAACTACACAAACGAAAACAAGAGCCCACAACACAGAGCATACATATATTTTTAGTTGTTTGAGCAAGAAGAAGAAACATTATTGTGCGGTTGAGATGTTCTGTAAAACAAAAATCTCACTTCAAACATCTTTATCCCTTTGATTTTGTGAAACAAAAGTACATTTGTTGAGTTGACAAACATTTGTTAACGATTTTATTAGAGCAATGACATCAACAATATTGGTCAAGTTTAATAAATATTTGAGTGTCTTACATGATGCTTGGGTCGGGGTTGGATAAAGAATCCCCTGTATTCGAGGATTCAATTTCTGAAACCCCGACGGGGACGGCAAAACCCTATATTATTCCCGCCTTGTTCTACCCTAGTCACACCCCAAGAAGACACATGATGCTCGTCAACACTTTTGAACTATCTAAGAACCTGACCAATGTTTAGGTTGGATGGAAAACAAAGTAAAAAAGTAATAAATATGATAGTTGGCCTGTTAATTAATGTAAGATATGAAATAAAAATGTGATATTGGTTGTTCAAAACAAAATTGTCAAAATGAAATGATTTAAAATAGCATTTATTGAAAGTTAAATACTGAAATAAATCAGAAACAATTTTATAAGAGTGATCAAATTTGTAACCATTACTAAAATGACCATTGAATTGTAATTAACTATGTAAATAAATAAAATTAATTTATATGAAAAAAAATCTTGAACATTGGTGTATTTGTTGACATTTATAGCGGCAAAGTGTCCAAGTTTTCCAAACACAGTCTTGGAGGTTTCTACGATTACAGTGATTTTATTAAATTGGTTACAAATATTAATCGCTCAATTGTGCACATAATGCAACTTAAACTTATCTCCAGATTCTATAATTGTATGTAGCACAGTAGCAATGGACCCGACCAATATGTTATGTCATCTTAACAAGTTTCAGATTTTCTTCCCTCAAAGGCACCTTCAACTCTATTTTAAAAGTTTATCAGCAGAGAAAGGAGAAAAAAAAGTCACTATAATGCTATCCATTTTCCTTGAATTACGCTGTGGAAATAGTATGTAGAATGCAAATGCTTATATCAGGATTGGAAGAGTTCAATCCTTTACACCCAATATGCAATCTTGTTGAATGTTAATTTGTTATCCTTTTCTCAATTGATAAGAGTGATAGAAAAAATAGATGGACGCATATATAGAGAGGGAAAAGAAAATGTTACTTCATACATCCATTTAGTGTGATACTTGATTGTTAAGTGTAAACAATCACGACTGACGTAAAAGTAAAGAGGTCTGAAAATGAGAAACCATTCTAATCAGTGTAACAAATCTGTTGGAAAGAAATCTAGTTTTCTATGAATATGCAGGAAGATTGCTGCACTTCTGGAAAATATTCATATATGCATGAACATAATATATTTCATCATCAACTTATTCATACGACCATACACATGCATATATACAATAGCAGACAAACGGTTTTAACTACTAATAAAACTAACTGTAACAGACTTCCATATAACTAACTGTCACATTAAACTAGTGTCTAGATTAACCTTTTAACAATATCATCTACGGAGCAGAAACTGGATCTCGTTTGATATCTTACGCTATCAACAATCATGCTCTTTTAAACCAAAGGGTCATTGGTTACCGGATTATCTTAGACCCCAAGAGATCAAGGGTTCAAACCTCACCAAAGGTGAAGAGGGTGTGTGAGTATTTTCCGTATACAATTTTAATACTTAAAAAAACATGCCCTTTTAGCTAGATCAAGTGTAACCACAGTCCACAGCTAATACACCTTGTTTGCTCTTTTAGTTAAGATAAAGGGTAACCACAGCTACATGGTGCAATGCATGCATAAAGTTAAACTTGCAATAGAAGAAGGAATCTAACAGGCGAAGATCATGTGAGAAGTTGAGTTAACGGTGAGAAGCGTGAGAAGTAGATCTGAATTGTTGATTTCTTTTAATCTCAAACCCTCCCATGAATTGCGGCTTAGAAGGGAATTGATCTGGTGCATTTCGATGCATCTTATCTCGGTACATCTCATCCTAATGTGCGTCCATTTCTCATCTAACGGTCGACAACCACTTCTCACGTTTTTCACCGTTAACTCAACTTCTCACTGGAACCTAACCCTGCCCTAACAATAAAACCAAACCACGCATCTCAACAAACATTTGAAACTACTGCGATGGGGATGGGAAGGAATGAGATAAATTGAGCGGTGATTGAGCTTGATTCCCTCGCCCGATATTGAGGGAGAGAGGCTGTTATTCTGAAATCATAATTTTTCTGATAGGAACAGGCTAAACAAAAAGAAAAGGGGGAGGGCTCGAAAGAGAAAGACTTATTTCTTGGCCATCGTTAGGGTCTTTCACAACGAGCTCTACCTGTACAGTAATGGTGAATCAAATTATTAATTGTGTCATAAAGGCCCTTATGCCCACATCCCAATCGCCCTCCCGGAGGGATATGTGCTTCTCTTTCATATTGTGCCCAATCCCAAAATTAGTTCTATACATACGCCCAACAACGATAAAAATAAATGCAATAACTAAACGATGATGAGCCATATCAGTCAGCCATAAAAACACATAGAAATATGTTATATCATCCCTAAACAGTGCTTTTTAATTAATTCTGTTGTACTTAAGCTTATCATGTCATCTAAATTTATCTGATTAGAGAAGTGCACAATTATCCACAAAATGATAATGCCTGATGAAGTTTTCAGCATCATTTCATAATAAAACCTAATAGATTCATATCATTTAGGCACAATAAATATATAGATCATCAATCTGCTTGTGAAGACAATAAATGTCAATGAGATATATTCAATCAACCAAAACACAACCTCAACCTCTGTCTGCAATATATTCAACAACTAGATTCAATTCATCACAAATACAACTTGTAGATCAAACTTTGCGTCACATACTCACATTAACTTTGATTGTCAACCGGATTTAACAGAATTTTGGTGTCGTTTGTTTTTTAAGAGGTCTAAAGTCTGAAGTCTTATTTTAGTCATGATTAATAAAAGGTGGTGTGTAAAAAGGTCTGAATGATTCAGACTTAAGAGTCATTAAGAGGTTTTTTAAAAAAAACAAACAACCCCTTTGAGCGATAATTTAATAACTTGTCGTGGATAAGAACACGTACCTTTTGAAGTTCGGACTTCTTTCAAATTTTGAAATATCATGGGATAGTTAGGTATTTTACGAGATTTCGTGTGATTTGTATGTAATAATATTTTAAAATATGTTAAAAACATTTGTTTTATAATAATCAATTAATGAAAAAGTAATTTAATTTTTTATAGATTTTTATAATTTGTTTTTTTATAAGTTATTTATAAAGAATTGAATTCAATTTTATTCAAAATTCTATAAACCAACACACCAATAAATCCAAATCTTTCTAATTCCAAAATCTTTCATGAAATCCAAGTCCCTTAATACAAGTCCATCAACCCAAACTTCCCCTTGGAGAAATCTTATTTTATAAAATTATTCCTGATAAAGAGGTTAATTGATTTTTTTTACGGTTTGAATCAGCAGTAGTAATTAAATTGTCTCATATCTATATTAGAATATATAAAAATTGTATTCGTGCAATACAACGTGAAACATTTTGATTTTAATGTTTTTTTTGTTGAATAAAATATAAATTTAAAACCCCCATGAAATTTAAAAAAAAAGTTTATCGATATTATTATCAAATTAACAATTTAAAAGTTCTCATCTTTTTGTATAATTTGTTCAATTCAAATTTTTTTATTATAACTTAATTTAAATATTAATAAAAATATAATTTATTTTAGGTTTAATAAGGTAGTATTTTTTTTCATTAAGATGATAATTAAGTAGTTTGTTATAACTCAATAATTATCCTAATTATATTCTAGATTCTTTATATTTAAACTGAGATGTTTATCCTGCTTTTATTATATTTATCAATTAGTTATATGAATTTAAACATGTAGGTTGAAAAATTTGTACTCATGCATCATTTATTTGTAATCTTAAATTTTAAGTGATGTGTATTAATAAACAATACTTAATACATAATACTGCTTTTTAATACTTTGTTCTCAGTTATAATAATAATATAGATTATTGTTTGTTTCATACGTAAATATGCAGTTTGAATAAGATAAATTACAATTTTAACCATCAACAACTTCCAATGAATTAAATAAAGAGTAAACTACAAATTTGATCATTGTGGTTTGTCAAAATTAATACCTTTTGTTTTTGTAATTTTAAAATTACAAGATGGCGATGGTGGTTTGCAAAAAGATTTGGATTTGGTTCCTCCATCTAACGACCGTTAAAAAATTTCGTTAAATGAGATACATTTTCGTCATTTTATCGTTTCTTTTGTCTTTCATCCAATCAAAATCAATTTTATAATTTTGGTCCTTATGGTTTTTGATTGGGTAAAAGATAAAAAATCAATAAAAAAGAATGAAAATGCATATCATTTAACGTAATTTTTTTAACGGACATTAGTGGGAATGATCAAATCCAAACCTTTTTATAAACTACGATGGTAATCTTGTAATTTTAAAACTATAGAAATAAAAAATGTTATTTTCGACAAAACACAAAGATCAAATTTATAGTCTACTTTAAAATAAATTTGGTAAGATATTAAAAAAAAACAACAATAAAATATATGAATCGCATAAAACATCAATTCATCATAAATCAATTTCGATTCTAATAAAGCAATACTTAATACTCTTTTTACAAAAAAGAAAAACATAGAAACCCAAAACTAAGACGCGTTTGGTTTGCGGGATTGGAATAAATTTGGAGGGATTTGGATTTCAAATTCATTCCAATCTTGCGTTTGGTTTGCAGGAAAGGATTTTGTTGACCGGATTTCAAATTCGTTGACCATTTTAAAATTCCTCATGTGATGGATTTGGAAATCCTTGGCATTGGGTCTGGATTTGAAATCCAAATCCGATGGATTCTAAAGCGTGATCCATACTTCAAATTGTATCGATCCAAATTCGACGTTTACAAATAAAAATAAATTCTTTATAAAAAAACTCAATCCAAATCCTACAAGCAAAGCAAGACTTGTAAAGGAATGTATTTGTAATCCATTCCAAATCCTACAAACCAAACACATGAAGGGATTTCAAATCCCCCAAATCCAAATCCCTCCTTGAAATCCAATCCATTCCATTCCAATCTCGCAAACCAAACGCGCCCTAAGTGGCTCCCCTGTTTTAGTTGGTCTTTGTCAAGGGCTACATTCTTCAATTTCTTGTTGAAAACTCTTTAACTCTTTTCTTTAATTCCTTAACATCCTTGAAATTATTTCTGTTTAATTTGTTTCTTTTATTAATTAGAATAACACCAACCCAAAGTTGTATAATGCTATAATGATTTTTATTGAAGAAGTATACACATGTTGAACATGCAAGAGTAGTCAAGCCATCCACCAACTATTTTATAGAACATTCAATTTCTTCTCACAAATCAATCACAAATGATAAAACAAAATCAAGATTAAATTAATCCATTCAAAATCAATAAAAAGAACTATAACTCCAAAACTATTATTCAATACATATGAAACATAACGACATTCTAGTTACAGTCCATGAAAGAGATGAACCATCAAAGAAGTGAGGATGGGAGCAACGACAAAGGAGAGCTTATTCGTTCGGTGCCTGAGGGGAAGTAACAACAACAACAAAGGTGGAAATGGTATAACATATCTAACATCATAAAGAGAGAGAGACAGACAAAAAGAGCTTTCATTGTGAGATTGATCGAGGCTTACAAAACAAGAGGGTTTACATAAATGAAACCAAAAACTGAGAAAAGGATATTTTTTGAGAGAAAAATTGACTGAATGAGTAAAGGCAACATAGGTTGGCTCACTGAATTAAGCCATGTGCTTAACATTAAGTCGTAATCAAACACCTATGTATAACTGAATTGATCAAGCTATAGGCTCGTTTAGCCAAAATCGAACTCCCTCTTAGTGGTTCTTTGGTTTCATAAGTAACATAATACCTCTTTACCACAAGGATATGTTATTTTTTCCCTCAATAGTTTTTAAGTCATTTGTTTGGTGTTTATCTTTTGATTATAGACAAATAAAACGATCAACGTACATTTGTATTTGTTATCTTTTAAGCTTATCTTTGGAGCAAGTTGACCAACTTATATAAATGCCATCATATATATATTTTTTCTTACGACCATGATGTCAATTAGACAATATAAATACTAAAACATAACATAAACATTTTACAACTTTTCACAAACATAATGGTTTAAAACAATTGAACAAGTACTTAAACAACAGTAAAACATCTAATGCCGAATCTATTACAAATTGGAATATTCAAACTTATTACAAATCCTTGTTTTAATCATTCATGTGGGATACATACACTTATAGCCCGATCCTGAAGTTTTCCATGTTCTGGGTGGAAAACCTAAAAAACACCCCCGACCTCAAGAACTAGAGAAACCATATTATTTTTCACATTATTCTTTAAGGGACTAATGATTTACTAGTGAATTGTTAGCTTCCGAATGAAAGAAACCCCCTAGGCCGCAATCACCATGGGACATCTGCAGATCATTTTTTAGCCGTAAACATTTTCGATCAAATATGCAACAAATTACCAGATATGTATAGCAGTAGAGAAACCAACAAATCATGGGCGCCTATCATATATTACACCACCTATTTCCTCCATTTTTTTAGAGATTTCCTATTCACAATATGTATTAATAAATCGTTATTACCATCATTAAGACTTAAAAGCCACATAAACACAAAGAAAACAAGTAAAACAATTACTCTTTAAGACCAAGGATTAAACTATGTAACAAATCTTAAATTAAACTAACAAGAATACCATAGAGGTTGCATTTGTTTCATTTCATATGATCGCTAGAGGACATAATCAAACTTGATAACATTATAAACATTGAGCAACAAATCAAACAAAAAACACAAAACAAATAACAACAAGAAACCAAGATAGATACATTAGCAAATTGGAAATGATAGAAACCTTAATTCAAACTTGAAAAAGGAAGTCACGGAAATCAATAATCGAGAATGAGAGACTATCCAGATGCTTACACCAAATTGGAATGCTCTTAGGGGGCGTTTGGTTCACATAATGTTTTTGGATGTAATGAAATCTGTCAAAGGAATTTGACTTTGAAGGAATTGGAATGAAATGTTGTCAGGTTTGATCACCTTTTGGTTGACATAATTGGAATGAAATATGTTAAATGAATTAAAAATTTTATGTTTGTTTCACAGATTGTAGCTTTAGAATTGGAATGAAATTTTGGTAAATGACTAAAATACCCTTTTTAATTATTTTAATTTTTTTCAATAAAAAATATTTTAATGAAATAGTCATTAAATAGTTTAATTATTAACTAAAATTGTTTGATTATTTTAGCACACGAATGATGACGAGAGAGAGAGAGAGAGAGAGAGAGGAGAAAGGGAGAGAGAGAGGAGAGAGAGATAGGAGAGAGAGAGGGAGAGAGATAGAGATAGGAGAGATAGGGAGAGAGGATAGATAGGGAGAGAGGATAGACAGAAAGAGGAGAGAGAGAAGAGAGAGGGAGAGAGAAAGATAGGAGAGACAGAGAGAGGAGAGAGAGAAGAGGAGAGAGAGAGTAGAGAGAGAGGAGGGTGAAAGAGGAGAGAGAAAGGAGAGAGAAAGGAGACGAGAGAGATAGTTGGTGTCTGCTGATAATCAATATCAGTAGGGTTTAGTTTGGGGTAAGGGGTAATTTTGGAATTATGAAAATAACAAATTCCATTCCATTGAAATACCCGGGTTTGATGATGGAATGTTAAAATCCTTTATGTATGGAATTTAATGGAATTGGAAGATTCCATTCCATTGAAAACTTTGAACCAAATAAGGGAATGAAATATGGTCAAATACATCAGATTCTGCTAACCAAACGCCCCCTTAGTAGTTATGGCTCTTATATATTTATACTTGGGATTTGTCATTTCTAGGCTTCGAAATTGAATTGAACGATTCCTCTCTCTTGGTTGCCTTCACTGCCCATGACTCCCTATATTTTCTTCCAACAATTTAAGAATTGGCTCACACAACCTATCTTACGAATAAGAAAGTGGCTGCTAGTTGTAACGCCCCTTTATAAAAATGATATTCTTCTATAAGACTCCATCAAAAGAAATCCCATTTTTGAAGGATGTATTATTGGAAAACATCATCGTAAAAAGCTTTCTAGTTGGATGTGGGCTAAAAGGAGAGCAAAAAACCAAAAGTCAAAATGTATCTAGAATAGTAGTTGATAGGATCATCGATCGATACACCTTAAACTGTGATGTCCTGTACCGTAACTCGAATTACACAAAACCATGGCCCGCCTTCCACTTATACCTTTGACCTTTCTCGAATTACAATTATATTTTACATTTCGAGATTTTAGTATGAGTCCATATAATAATATTAATAACTAGCTTATTAGAGCATCTCCAATGCATGGTTCTTGTAAGCAAAAAGTGGAGTGTCTTGTAAGAACTACCATTGTGGAGAGTTCTTATAAGAACCTAACCTCTTTTGAGTTTTTATTTAAGAACCTTGGTTCTTACCATGAAGTTTGTGTGAAATGACAATTTCCTCATTTTTATTGGTAGTTAAATTAAATATTTGATATTTATTTATAAATATATAATAATTATTGATGTTGACATAAGATTCTTATAAGAAC
This sequence comes from Arctium minus, assembly GCA_954870635.1. Lineage (NCBI taxonomy): Eukaryota > Viridiplantae > Streptophyta > Magnoliopsida > Asterales > Asteraceae > Arctium > Arctium minus. The sequence goes on along the minus strand of OX941083.1, from coordinate 114,405,182 downwards.
TACCATTGTGGAGTTTTAAATAAAATTTTAAATTGATGAGTTAAAAATTAGGTGACACCAAAAAGCATAAAAATAAGGTTATCGTAAGAACCTCAGTTGGAGATACTCTTAATTCCCCTTAAAAAATCATGTGCTTATGAAAACATGATTGAAATCAGAAACAGGAAGAGTAATGGAATAGGTTTACTAAACTCACTAGGGGTGCTCAAAAACCCGATCAACCCAACCCAACCCAACGTGAAATAACTCAAACCGAAGCAACCCGATGTCTAATCGAGTTGTAAAATCTTTAAACCGTTGGTATTGGGTTGATATCGGGTTGCTTTTATTTGAACCCAACCCAACCCGATGAACCCGATCCTTTTATTTTGTGTATTTAATATGATTATTATGTCTCTATTAATATGTAAATTAGACAATTACACTATTGCGTACCCTCTTCATTTACATATATTTTCAATCTATTATTCATCTCTATATAACTCCTTTGTATATATGTTTAATAAATGTAAACACACACACACACACACACACATATATATATATATGCAAACTAAAAAATTAACTAAATGTGATATATTTAAGATTTAAAAAGTATGGATAAGTTGTACCAAATGGTTGATGATGACACGACCAACCTCAAGGACAAGAAAGCGAAAGCATCGGGGTTGGAGACGTCTAAAACGATTGTTGTTGATTGACATATTATCATTTGGTTTAGACATATTTATATGTAATATCGTAATATTTTTGATGAACTTACATACTCTCATGAATTATCGGTCATTCGATTGTATTTCAAAGAAATGTTTAATTTGTGTTTATATTTCTAAATTTGATTTCATCTTGTTTAAACATAACCCGATCAACCCGAACGGTTTGGGTTGGGTTGAGTTGGGTTGTAAAATTTTCAAACCGCCTATATTAGGTTGATTAGTCGAAAAGCCTCCAACCCGATCAACCCAACCGTGAGCACCCTGAAACTCACCTCACCTCACCTAGAAAAAGTAAAAACGAAAAGAGTAAAGTCGGTGGAGGGTACTACAAACAAAGCACAACGTACTCCTGTATTGCGTCTGGCGGTAGCAAATGCTTTCAGGGGTCCGTAAAACGTGAACGCAGAGGATTGATTTTTTCCAAACAACCTCATCATCGATGCCTTCTTGCCTTCGCTTCTCAACTTCAGCTTGGTGATTGATTGATGCTTTCACAATCTCTACTCATATTATAATTCAATTTCTCAAAGATTTTGATATTTTATTTATTTACTGATCCATTTCATCCCCAAACCCTATCGATCATCCAGATTTCCGAACCCTAAATCGTTTACATACGTTTCACAGGGAGGATACAAGCTAGGTTTTTGAAATCTCGATCGAATATTGAGTAGTTGGGGATAAATCAGATTGGATTTGATTTAAGAGGAGGATGAGTTCACAGAAGAAGAGGAATTTCCAGATAGAGGCGTTTAAGCATCGGGTGGTGGTCGATCCGAAGTATGCTGAGAAGACTTGGAAGATATTGGAGCATGCGATTCACGAGATTTATAATCATAACGCCAGTGGCCTTAGTTTCGAAGAACTTTACAGGTTTTCTTTCTTCTCCCTTTTCCTTGTTCCGTAATTTGGTAATGAAATCTATTCAATTCAATTTGTCTTTTTCTGAGTTTTAGAGCTTAAGGATGATCTGATTTAGGGTTTTGTTATTTATTTACGAGTTATCTAGATTTTTGACACTGAGAGGACCGCAGAAATGTTGAATGCGTGTATGAAATTTTCCACAATTTGATTGTCTGTGTTGGAGTAGATATTGACATCCTACTATCCGTGGGAAGATTTGGTATGTCAAACCATGGGAATATAAAAGAAGTTTTTGAAAGGAAAGTTATGTAAAGGTCAGGGAAGGGCGTTTTGAACGAGAGGGAGATGTGTTTTGGACCAATTAACTAATGGATATGGAACAACTTCTTTCAGCATCGAGATAATATCTCAGCCTTGAATTGCAGAAGAAATAAGAAACTAGAACATGTTTTCTTTTATTCTTAGTGCTGTACTTATTAGTCTTAATTGCATTAATGCTTTGTGAAGACATTTTCCTGTGTTGGTCTTTCAGATGGAGTTGGTTGGGTTAGTGTTGCTGGAAGGGTAAGGGGATGCTTTGCATCATTATGTCAGATCAGGAGTTGGCAACTGCTTTTGACCAAATCTTAAATTTCTTCATTCATGTTTTGGTTTGTTACGCTGCTTTATCTCCTCCTAAAGACCAAACTATTGACTTCCTTGGTCTTTAAGTTGATACAAGTTTGCTCCATTCAGCTTTCTCATTAACTGTTCTTACCTGTCATACCAATTGCATCTTACCAAATAACAGATTTACAATTTTCAACAGATCTGGCTGCTAGAAGTTTTTCTATGCTATATCTTAAATGTTGGGTCTGATATAAGGATGCACCATGCACACTTATACCTGTAAAGTACAAAAATGTTGTCCACCGATTTACTTCTCTTAAAATTAGAAGCCATCTAATTTTGAATTTAAACTTTTTTACTATTGTTAGGTTCTGGTCTAGCACTCTAGATTGAATTGAGCCAAAAAGGACTGCACTATGTAATGTTATGTCTTTCTTGTGATAAATATTCTATATTACAGGGTTCGTCTAAAAAGTACTGTTGTTGAATATGATATGCCCCATTTAGAGGATTTGAGACTTCTATACATGGTTCTACCATCTTTTGTGTTAGAGTTTCGATGTTTACTTGGTTGCTATGGGTTTTCTGTAATAGGTGAGGTGAAATGGAGTGGTCCTTTAGTCCCGCCCTCTGGACAAAGCTTTTGTATTCAAGTGGTTGGAATGAAACAATAAGTATCTTTAACCATCTGTTCAATTATAGCTATTTGGTTATCGCTTTGCATGCATGTGTGATAATCACTTGTGACATTATTGTTAGTCGGTGATAATACAAGATCTAATGATCTATGATTTGGCTATTGAAATTAGATGGCTTGTTATTATGTGTGTGAATATGGCAACATAACAAATTTGTTTTGGTTCTGAAACAATAATATTTTCATACTGGAGGAGCCTGACATTACACGGTAGACTTATGTAACTTGACAATTCTAGATGGATTATCTAAATAATTGCTAAATTTTCATCTTGGAGAAGTTTTGAGTTTATGTGGCAGACCAAGCTAATATAGTATTGTCTGCATCTCACCTCTCCTTATCCTCCATTCTAGGCGCCTTTGAACTGTATAGTACTGATGTTCTTATCTGCCTTATTTCAAAACCATCAATCACCCATATGTTTAGTTTGTCGTAAAGCTTAAGATTTGTACAACCCTCTGGTTTTGTTCGTCAGCAATGGATGTATGCATGTAGCAGATGAAATACATGTAATGGATGTTGCTTTCATCCTCAATTCCTTTTCAACCATGGGTCAGTTGATAATTTGTGTGGCATGTGTTATCTTCCATTCTTATTCCTTATCAACCACTGGTCAGTTGATGGTATGGACAATCATTCACTTTCTTAAAGCTATAAAATTTGCATTAGTGATATGTTTATTGTTGCATCAAAGCAAGGAGTATGTTATTGTTTTAACAATTTTGAAATGATCATTGTTGTCACGGACTCATGGCACACGCCTTGATGCATCTGAAGGGGTGTAGCAGGGGAAATGGCACACACCATAGAGCCTAGGTGCAAAGGCATGAGTTTGAAGTTTAGTCTTTTGATGATGAAACTAAAATCTGAACCACCAATAGTTTTATTACACAGTGATCCCATAAATCCTTTAATTGGACATTTATCATATGATACACTATAAATAACAGAATTGAAATAGAAGTTCTAAGCTCCGAGTATTCAATGTCTATCACTTGTAAGTTCTCAATGTCTACCCCTTCTTATTAAGCAATGTGAACAACTCACATATTTTTAGGTAAAAATTTTTGTGGGTCTCCCTTCAATTTATTTCACACTATCTGTTTCATAGGAAGCGATTTTTTTTTTTCTTTTTTCTTTTTTCTTTTTTCTTTTTTCTTTTTGAGTATGAGTGACATATCTACTTATCCATTAGGCGCTACTTTCCTTTTCTTTTGCTTTTGCTTGACACTGAAATATTAGTAAATTCTAATGTTTTGCTCCTTGTGTGATGGTTGCTTTTGTTTGTTGACCTTTTTATTTGTTTGTTGTGGATCAATTATGGAAGACAACACCTTTTGTTTGTTAAGTCAAGCTGTTGTCCTGTAGTATTTGGTGTTAAACTACTAGCTAAATATTTCTCACTCTAGAATATATCTATTAGACTATTATGATCTACTTTTTTCTTTTGTTCTTTCTCACTAGGGAGAATGGCATATGTTACCATGTGTCATGGCTCATTGTTGGGTTCTCACCAGTCACCATTCCTGCACCACAGGCCGTGATTGCTATCTGTGCTATCCTATTTATATTATGATATTATCCATATATGTTCTGTCAACCTATGTAATACTTCTGGTCTTTTTTACAATGTTAAATACAGTGCTAGCCATCCCAAGATCTGAAGGACTTAAATTTCAAATATTACTCATGTAGCAGAGTATTTCAAATTTGCGTGGGTTGCACTTTTTAGCAATCTTGTTAGCATCTTCTCAGATACAAGTGTATATGAGGAACAAATGATGGGCTATAATGGAGTTCTTTCTTCCTCAAGTAAAGGCAGTAAAGTGTCTAGACACTTGTTATATTTGTTTATGTGGTGTTAGTTCTATAACGAATTTCAAGTGCCTATGAATTAATGATGCACTGCTCTCTGAGTTACTAAAGCCCTTTGGGGATGCGCTATAATGGGGTACATGTTTCGCGGGCGTGGCTTCCTCATGCAAGTATTCATAGTATTAGTCGTACTTGTCAGTAATTAGATTATTCTGTTATATATGTCAAACTCCATCATTCTTAGGGGCTGTTTGTTTACCCCTTAATGGTTCCATTAAGAGGCAACCTATGAATCTCTAAGAGATGAATCTTGTTTGGCAAAAAAAAGGTCTGCCTCTTAATGGTTCAAAAACCCTTTTAATGATTTTGTATCTTGGGCCTCCCTTAACCATTCAGCGCCCTGATTTCATTATGAACAATTACCAAACAACCATATTTCATTTTGCACAATATCATGAGAGCCTCTTAATCATTCTGCACCAAACCATTCAACAATTGCCAAACAGCCCCTTCATGTGCAATTATTTGAATCTATACACATCTGTAGCCAAGTTATCTTTCCACTTCCTTTGGTGTGCATGTGGGCCGATTTTGGTTGGTAGCTGATTTTTTTTAAAAAGTATATAATATTTATATACTGCAAATGCAACAAATAAACTCACACACCCTCCTCACCTTTGGTGAGGTTTGAACCCCTGACCTCCTAGGAGGTCAAAGGGTCCGATACTGCTAGGCCAAAGGCCCTTTGGTAGCTGAAATTCTTGCTGGCTATTGAACATGCCAAGGCATCATACTATATCTGGTTTACAATTTGTGGTTCCTAGTTGATAGATGCAGTCTGATGCTGCACACTATAATCTTATCTTTTAAGTTTTATAGACAGTCACCCACAGGCAGGTGTATGTATGTTGGCATTTTCTTACTTGATGTCTTTGTGCTAAATTTGTGTGTGTGTGTGTATACTATATATATATATTTTTTGTGGTTCCTTGTGTGTCCTAAACTAGGATCTCTATTTGTCATACTTATTTACTATGACCGCTGTGTTGATTATATCAATCTTTGTGGTGTTTCGGTTACTGATGATGATTAAATATACAGCAAAAAAAAGCAGCTTTACTTGAAACAAAATTATGTTCCTTGACGTCCAACTGTGTTTTGTATGTCCAGGAACGCATACAATATGGTCCTGCACAAATTTGGAGAAAAGTTATACTCTGGACTTGTATCGACCATGACTTTGCATTTAAAAGAAATAGCAACGTCAGTTGAAGCATCTCAGGGGCCTTTGTTTTTAGAAGAGTTGAACAGGAAATGGATGGAGCACAACAAAGCATTGCAAATGATAAGGGACATACTAATGTACATGGATAGAACTTTTATCCCAAGTACACACAAGACTCCGGTTCATGAGCTTGGGCTTAATTTATGGAGGGATAACATTATCCACTCTAGTAATATCCAGATTAGGCTGAAAGATACACTCCTGGAAATTGTGCAAAGAGAAAGGGGTGGTGAGGTTATTAACAGGGGTTTGATGAGAAACATAGTGAAAATGCTAATGGATCTAGGTCCCTCTGTCTACCAAGAAGACTTTGAGAAGCCTTTTCTTGAGGTCTCGGCCAACTTTTACCAAGGAGAATCTCAGCAGTTCATTGAATGTTGTGATTGTGGAGATTATCTTAAAAAAGCTGAGAAACGTTTGAATGAAGAGATTGAGAGAGTTTCCCACTACTTAGATGCGAAAAGCGAAGTGAAGATAACAAATGTTGTGGAAAAGGAAATGATCGAAAGCCAGATGAACAGATTGGTTCATATGGATAACTCAGGGTTGGTTAATATGATAGTGGATGACAAATATGAGGATTTGGGCAGGATGTACAACTTGTTCCGTAGGGTGCCCAATGGGCTAACATTAATTAGGGAGGTGATGACTTCTCATATTCGGGAAACAGGCAAACAACTGGTCACTGATCCAGAAAGGTTAAAAGATCCTGTGGACTTCGTACAGCGCCTATTGGACGAAAAGGATAAACACGACAAGATCATCAACCTTGCATTTAACAACGACAAGACATTCCAAAATGCTCTGAATTCGTCGTTTGAGTACTTCATTAATTTGAACCCTCGGTCTCCGGAATTTATCTCATTGTTTGTGGATGATAAGCTCAGGAAAGGACTAAAAGGGGTGAGTGAAGAGGATGTGGAGATCGTTCTCGACAAGGTGATGATGCTTTTTCGGTATCTCCAGGAAAAGGATGTATTCGAGAAGTATTACAAACAACATTTGGCAAAAAGGCTTCTTTCAAGCAAGAGTGTATCTGATGATGCCGAGAGAAGTTTGATACTGAAGCTAAAAACGGAATGTGGGTATCAATTTACCTCAAAGCTGGAAGGTATGTTCACCGACATGAAGACCTCTCAGGATACAATGCAAGGGTTCTATGAAGCCATGGGACCCGTGTTAGCCGATGGACCCACACTCTCTGTACATGTCCTCACAACTGGGTCTTGGCCGACTCAATCCAGCACTGCTTGCAACCTTCCTCCGGAAATCCTCAGCGTGTGCGACAAGTTCCGGACATATTACCTCGGGACCCACAATGGACGCAGGTTAACATGGCAAACAAACATGGGTTCTGCAGATATCAAAGCAACATTCGGCAGAGGCCAAAAGCACGAGCTGAACGTTTCGACATACCAAATGTGTGTTCTGATGCTTTTCAACAGTGCAGACCGGCTGAGTTACAAAGAAATCGAACAGGCTGTTGAGATACCCACCGTGGAACTGAAACGGTGCTTGCAGTCATTGGCTTGTGCAAAGGGAAAGAATGTTCTGAGGAAAGAACCAATGAGCAAAGATATCAGTGAAGAAGATGACTTCTTCTTCAATGATAAGTTTTCTAGCAAGTTTTACAAGGTGAAGATCGGTACAGTGGTGGCACAGAAGGAATCAGAACCCGAAAAGCAAGAGACTCGGCAGAGGGTCGAGGAGGACAGAAAGCCGCAGATTGAGGCAGCAATCGTCAGGATCATGAAGGCGCGACGGGTGCTGGATCACAACAATATCGTGGCGGAGGTTACCAAGCAACTACAGTCGAGATTCCTGCCCAACCCTGTAGTAATTAAGAAAAGAATCGAGTCGCTTATCGAGAGGGAGTTCTTGGAAAGGGACAGAGAAGATAGGAAGTTGTATCGATACTTGGCTTGAAGAACAAGGAGAAGAAGAAAACAGGATTGATTACCGTTTCTGTGTTTTTCTTTTGGTGGCTATTTGGGTGGTGGAAAATGGGATATTGTTGAAACGACGCAGTTTAGTTTCAGTACATGTGTTTGATACTTCTTCATTTGAGTGCTTGTTTTGTTTTGGTCATGTACATTTTTTCTTCTTACGTTGTTGGTCGTCCAGGGAAATGATTATTACACCAGGACTCGGGACTCGGAGATGACGCCAATTAATTTCATAAGGTCCTGAAGTTAACATTCACAAGACTTCCAATGGTTCTGAGAGGACTCGGACCACCTATTGAGATCATCTTAACGGGTGGGTTCCAAATATCTGTCATAAACTGTCGCCCGATATCTCTGGTAATTCATACAAGCGCATCGATCTATCATTATTTATATAAACATTTTAAACGACTATACATGTGTAATACAAGCAAAATTGCTATCTGATAAACACGTTACTTCAAACAATGTAAATACCCTTGCATAAAAATATAAACTTTTACATAACCATGTATTTCAGTTTTGCGAATGTACATGAAACTTAACTTTTAGGGGCCGTTTACTAAATGTTTACCCAGTAGGTGCTTAACGAGTCACTTACCTTACATATGAACATGAAAAGTAACAAGAATCTTACCCGGTAAGAGCGTTGTCAAGGACTGAAAGTCTTACTCGGTAAGTGAGTGAAAAAACTCTTATCCAATTAGTGCTTACCGGGTAAATTATTGCATTAGACACCGTTTTGATAGACTAAAGTTTTACTTGATAAGGCAAGCGAGTTTGTTGAATTTTACCGGTAAGCACTTACCGGGTAAGCGTTTAGGTAAACGGACCCTTAGTGTTCGTTTACCAAACGCTTTCCCTTGCCAAGTCACATTACCTTACCGGATGAATATGACAAAGACCAACAATCTTACGCGGTAAGAGCTAAGGTAAGGGATGAGAGTTTTACTCGGTAAGTGAGAGCGAAAATTCTTACTACGGTTAACGCTTACCGGGAAAATTGCTGCATACGAAAAGTTTTGGTGGACTAAAATCTTACCCGACAAGTAAGCGATAATGTTGAATTTTACCCGTAAATGCTTATCCGGGTAAGTATTTGGTAAACAACCCCTTAGTTGATAGACCGATAAGCGGTAAACTACTCATGTTATGCCTAAATCATTAGATTCCATCATAGTGATTTTTTTTATGATCCTTAACAATGCTACAACTACCATTGGGCATTGTTGTTGAAAAATTGAGAGACTATAGAATATAGAAGCTTAAAGTTGAGTTTAATGATTAACAACGATAAATATAAAAGCGCACAAGTAGAAAATTGTATACAATCCTATCAAAGCTGCACATCCCCAGAAAGAGGATGGAGCCTTCATAATCGTCACACCGACCCTGTTTAAGACTCAGGATCCCAAACAACGAAGACCTTCTAGGTTGGATCCGCCTCTACCGTATATGGTTTTAGAATATCGGCTACATCAAAACAATCCATAGTTAGTGTTGATGGAAAAACACATAATCAAATAGATAAAACTTTGGTGATAAGAATGAAATTGTAATGATTTAATAAAAAAGAAATTACAATAACTGAACTGAATTGGGAAGTTCTCCAAATTTGGATAATTTCACATGTTTTTTTTTTTGAGAATCTGTTGAAGTAAAAATTATCCCAAAATCTCATTTTTCTTCATTTTGGATAATCTGTTAACATCTTAGGTAAATCCACATCTTTGATTATAAAGAGGATTTTGAGACGTCAGGGATTTAAATGGGGGAGTTTGTTAAAACCCGTCCTACGTTGATAGAGGAGTAAATTTGTGAGCTCCTTATAAGCTCAAATATATGGTAGAGCTTTGAGGTGTTACAATTTACAAGAACATTTCATATGACCAAACTTGTGGCCAAAAATTTTGGTTTCACCTAGAACTTTATGGTTTTACCTTTAACAAAAATTATTTAAATATTATTATTGATTATCTTCCAAAAATAAAAGAAAATGATTATATTTCAAAAATATCAAACAATTTGTTCCAAAAAAGCCATTCATTTAAATACCATTTAATTTATTTCCTTTTTTTTTTATCAGATTATAACCTCCAATTTAATCACAATCATTGATAAAAAGAATGAAAGACTCAGATCGGTTAACAAAGTTAATATTATTTACTTGGTTAACAAATGAATGAGCCCCTCTATATATAATCTACATATTATTATATTGTATAATTAATATAAATATATTAATTATTTTTATTTTGTAAAGAAAAATGAGATTAATATCTTAAAAGACTAAAATACTCCTTACTTAACGAGATTATTGTACTAGTGAATAGGAGTTCCCATCCGTCGATGCCTTTTTTTTTGAACAAATGTGAGAGAAAGGACCCAAGTCCGGACGTTTTTACATACCACGATAAGTGATAACCATCTTGTATTTGAAAAATGTAGGAAACAATCTACAAATAACATGGAACAAATTTTTGAGAAGGGTGTCCTAGGCTATGCCTAGACTAATCCCTTGACAAATTATGACCGTAAGACATCAACCCAGATTAAACCTCAGTGGCCACAATTGTTGTGTACGCCTGAATTCGAACCCTGGACAGATAGGATATTCCACCACATCTCTCAGGCCTAAATCAGTACGCCGCAACATGGAACAAATTTGCAGTTTACTTTATGGGCTCCAAGCCCAGCCACATAGAAGGGCAGCCCAACATAATCAAACTCAGAATCATAAATAGGTTTCCATTTGGTTTTTGACCCATTCCGCATCCAGCAGCCATTGTCCACGATTTGGGGTCGATTGGACTCGAATTTTGACCAAATTACTTCATCCTTTTTGCAATAGTCGTGGGAAAAATTATTATATAGTTTGCAATAACGATTGACGTCTAATAAAAACTATTAAACTAGAAATTTGACTTTTCCTGCTTGATTAGATGAGCCGTCAGTCTGCTACGTCGATTTGTCCAAAATTGGTGATCTCCGAACCAAAGATTTCCATGAAACAATTTTTGAAACATAAAACGCTATACAAATAGGGCCGGACCTATTAATCCCCCAAATAGGGGGTCTCATGCACCTGCTCAACTTAAAAGGTGTTCTGTTAGAAAATACAAGGAAAATTAATAAAAAAAAGTGAAAAAAAAATGGTTCAAAATCAAATAAAAAACCAAAAAAGTCCCTGAAATCAACCAAAAAACATAAAAATTCTTTTAAATCAATAGAAAAAACTTAAAAAATCCCTCGAAAAAGTGAAATTCAGCGAAAAACACATCTGACAACTTTATGTTCCTTTGACCCATAGAGGTGTATAAAATCCTGGATCCACCACTATATATAAGGGACATTTAATTGAGGATTTGATGTGGGAATTTACCTCGAAATCGTCGTTCTTACTCGTACAAACCCTAACTCGTTGCACAGTCGATTTCTCTCAATTTTCTGAATCTTTTCTTTTGTTTGAAACTTATGGAGGAATGAATTAGAATAATATTACATGCATTAATACAGTTAAATGAGCACGAATTTGTGCTCCAACGGTAGCCGCGCAAAAGGGACGTTTCTCCTTTATCTTATGAATTTCAAATATTTTGCCATTTGGCAAAACAGGTCCTTGCGGTTGCTATAAGATCAATCAGGCCCCAGATACTCGAAGCTTCATGTATTTGCACATTTACCCCTCAAATCCAATATTATTTTCCATTTTTGGTCCAAATTCAACATTTCAATACAAGTATATATATATATATATATATATATATATATATATATATATATATAGAGAGAGAGAGAGAGAGAGAGAGAGAGAGAGAGGGGGGGGGGGGGGGGCGGAAGGTTTACACGATAATGTTAACTATTTAAGAAAACAAAAAAACAACAAATTATGTACAAAATCATATGTGATTGAGTGAATTGTGGATTTGGTCCCTGTGGTTTAGTGATTTATTTGACTATGGTCCTCATTCTATGTTTATTGTGGATTTGGTTCTTGTGGTATTCAATTTATTTTGGTCATGGTCTTTTTGACTAACACTTCCATTAACTTTGTTAAATCAAGGACCATTTTAGTCATTTTGCCTATTTTTTGTCCTTTTTTGATAAGAAAAATATAAACAATATTTTTATATACACATGCACACACACATGTATATAAATATATATATATATATATATATATATAACGATATTAAAATAAATAAAATAAAACATTATTGTATGATTTAATTATTTTTTTTTTAAATTAATTATATTAAATACGATTTAATTTTATTATTTTATTGTAATTGTGGAAAAATATATATAGTTTTATTGTTTTAATGTAATTAAAATTTCAATTTAAACAAATCAGATCATAAAACTATATGTTATTTATTTAGATCGAATAAAATAAAATATGGTTTTATAATTTGATTTATTGAATTAAAATTTTAATTAAGTTAGAGACGATTTAATTATATTGTTCTTTTACTATCATTGCAACAAACAAGCTTATTGTTGATATTTTAACACCAAAAATCATTGAAAACTGTTGAGAAATGAACTATAATTTTATCATCTTAAAATTAGAAGCTCCAATTTTCATATTGTTTTTCAGTCAAAAACTCAAAATCAATTTTCATATTGTTTTTAGTATGATAAAATTAAAGTTCATTTCTCAACGGGTTTTAATGATTTTTTTGTGTTAAAATATCAACAATAAGCTTGTTTGTTGCAATGATAATAAAAAAATAATATAATTAAATCGTCTTTAACTTAATTAAAATTTTAATTCAATAAATCAAATCATAAAACCATATTTTATTTTATTCGCTCTAAATAAAATAAGATATAGTTTTATGATCTGATTTGTTTAAATTGAAATTTTAATTACATTAAAACAATAAAACTATATATATTTTTCCACAATTACAATAAAATAATAAAATTAAATCGTATTTAATATAATTAATTTTAAAAAAATTAAACAATTAAATCATACAATAATGTCGTATTTTATTTATTTTAATTTCGTTATATATATATATATATTTATTTATATACATGTGTGTGTGCATGTGTGTATAAAAATATTGTTTATATTTTTTTTATCAAAAAAGGACAAAAAAATAGGCAAAATGGCTAAAATAGTCCTTGATTTAACAAAGTTAATGGAAGTGTTAGTCAGAAGGACCATGACCAAAATAAATTGAATACCACAAGGATCAAATCCACAATAAACATAGAATGAGGACCATGATCAAAGAAATCACTAAACCACAGGGACCAAATCCACAATTCACTTTATGTGATTTTATATTAACCGAAAAAACGAACGCGGATGACTTTGGCCGTGACTTAAGTCGTGGGCAAAGTCGCGTGAATCAAATATGATTTTATTAGCGGATAATTACCTCATTTATTGTATTTATTTGTATCTTTATTTATCTCCCCAATTATAGGAGTAATTGTTGTATCTCCTCAATTATAGGAGTAATTTCAGTTGTAATTATCCTTTATATAGTGATCCTCTCCTCATTAGTTGAATGAGGTTGTTTGACCATATCTCTTACATGGTATCAACCATTCTTCTCCTCCCGATTTACTTTTTCTAACCCTACCCTTCTTCTCTCTAAATTTATTCCTGGGATCTCACCATGGCCACATCCTCCTCTTCTCAAGATAATCTCTTTTCCATGAATACTCTTTTACATATGATGACAATTAAGCTTTCCTCCAACAATTACCTCCTCTGGCGAAATCATATGCTTCCTATTTTTACTTACCAGAAGCTATTTGGGCACATCGATGGTTCCTCTTCTGCACCATCACCCACCATTACTGTTGACGACAAAACTCTCCCTAATCCTGAAACCCTCACATGGACTGACGTCGATCAGCGAGCTGTCATTCTCTTGCAATCTTCTCTGACTGAAGAAGCAGCGACTGAGGTTCTCGGCCTCACCACTGCGCACAATATCTGGCTCGCAATATCTTCTCTGACTGAAGAAGCTCGTCGACCAGCGAGCTGTCATTCTCTTCCATTTGTACCCCTAATCTAATTTTAATTAAAAATTGTATTTAATATGAGTTGTTGGATTAATAGAGATGGAAGAGCCTAGATTTATCCTCACATGCCAAATGAAATTTGAGTTTTCATTTGAACTTATCTCTCTCTCTCTCTCTCTCTCTCTCTCTATATATATATATATATATATATATATATATATATATATATATATAGGATTATGTTCATTTGGGAAATGCTAAAAACATGAGAAGTAAATAAATGATTCTAACCCTTTATCTGGTCAACATTTGTGGCTTTGACCGTGAAACACCGGATAATTCTTTGTGTGGTCTGTAGAAGATAGAAAGGTAGTTTCGTAAAATATGCGGGACGAGTTCATATATGAATCTATATGATTCACATATATATTATATGTTCATATATGAATCAGTGTAATTCACACATGAACTCTTTTAACTGATTCATATATGAACTATACGTTCATATATGAATCATTTAATTAGTTCATATGTGAATCACAAAGGTTTATATATGAAACTGTTAATTAGTTTAACTGATTCACATATGAACCTACAATTAATTAGTTCATATGTGAATCAGTTTATTGGTTCATATATGAATCACAAAGGTTCATATATGAATCAGTTAAAAGAGTTTATATGTGAATTACACTGGTTCACATACGAACATATACTTCATATGTGAATCATATAGGTTCATATATGAACTCGTCCCGTGTATTTGTAAAATTTATGAAACTGTCATTTTATTTTTTGGAATAGCCGCAACTTTTGACCAATTAAAGCCGTAATTGTTGATCCGTCAAAGATGCAATATTTGACCAGTTGATTGTTGGGTCATCTAAGATTTAAAGATAACCTCTCCTTAGTCTTTATTGATGATTGAACCTTGTATTTTGTTTTATGGTTCTTTGTAATAGCTTAGTTAGTTTAACAGATCGGTGAGTCGAAGATAAACCGAATCCAACATGAAGGAAGTCTACAATGCGGATTGAGATGGACCTCAAAGTGAACTAAGCCTGACCTGCCGACTTCTATTCGGCAGATCATCCTCTTTGCCGATTCTTATTCGGCAGACTCTCCACATGCCGATTTCCTATTCGGTATGTCCTTTCTATGTTGCCGAATAATCGTTGTTCGGCACAACCCTCATCTGCCGAACTCTTTATTCGGCATTCTCCTCGTACAGATTGCTTCTTTATCTAGTACGAACATTTATGTTAAATCCTCATGATTTGACATACTTCCTCTTTCCCAATGATCTTCTGACAATGGGAATGGAAGCTTCTCTCTTCCTTTAGAAGATTTACATTTAGTCTTAATTTGATTAGATGTTTATTTTTCTAATAGATCTCAAAAAGATTTTCCCAAGAATATTTTATTTAGATATTGTACTTTCATAGTACAAAAGTTACCTTTTGTATTGTGACAAGTCACATCAAATATCTTATAATTTATTGTCAACCTCTCAACCACCAAAGCCTTTACTCCTACTTGTCCTTTGCACTCATTACATTGGATAGTATATAAAGGATGGAAGTAGCACCTTGCTACTTACGCTTTCAGCTCAAGCTTTGGCATTCACAAGATTTCAAGCAGGTTGATAGTTGTCTTTTATTTCCTTAAGGTTTAAGTCTTTGTGTTCTTAATATCTTCTAAGTGTTAGATTGTTTAGAGTAGTTCTTAACTATTCTTATTCCGCAACAATCTTTATTTTCTCTATGTGTAATTCTTGATATTCATTATCAATAAAAGAATTAAAATTAAGTAATTTTGTGGTATTGTATTCAACCCCCCCCCCCCCCCCCTTTACAATACTTGTTTACTTCTTTGGGACTAACAAGTGGTATCAGAGCGGTTGGTTTAATCTAATAAACCAGATCCGTAATGACTTCTCCTTCTACAAAACCTGAGACTTCTTCTCAAAATTCTTTTTACTCTGACAATGGATCTACTGTTAAACCTCCTAAGTTCAACTCGAACAACTTCTCCTTATGGAAAAGTAGGATGATGCTCTTCCTTGAAGGAGCTGACAGTCGATATCTTACCATCCTTAGTGACGGTCCTCTTATCCCAAAAGTCTGGGATAGATTTGTCAAAACTCCTAAGGATAAAGAAAAGAAAAAGGACAATCTCTTTCAAGTTTCCGATGACTCTTCAGAGGAGGAAAGAACTTCTGCAACTGGTCGATATGTCTTAAAAACGACCAAAGAATACAATGATGAAGATAAGCGCACAGTTGGACTTGATTCCAAAGTGCGAACCATCATTGCTCAATCCCTTCCTGATGAAGTATACCAATCTCTTGTCAGTCTTAAAACGGCAAAAGATATGTGGTCAACTCTATGTGTTTTGTACGAAGGTACAAATGAAGTAAAGAAATCTAAAAAGATCTCTCTCGTACGTAGATACGAATTTTTCTCTCATGAAAAGGGAGAATCTCTTCCCTCTTATTACAACCGTTTTAACAGTCTCTTAAATGAGTTAAAACTTGTTGGAAAACTTTATGACAACGAGGAAATCATATGCAAATTCATGGATGGTCTTCCAGATTTCTGGAATACCCTTTCCACGTGCATTAAGACTTCCAGGGACTTGGAAAGCCTTCCTCTCACTTCTCTCTATGGTATGTTTCTTAATCACGAACAAACCCAACTTCAAAGGAAAACCATCTATAAAGAAATAAGAGCCCCCTCTATGGCTCTTATCAGTGATGGCTCCAAGAAATCTGTGTGTATTCCTCGTATAACCTACCCTTCTGATGATTCAGATAGAGAAAGTCATGAAAATCTGAATCACTCCTCGGAAGCTTATCTAAGTGAAGCTGATGATGAAGGAGAAAATCCATCTGTCAATCTATTGACAGAGGAAATGGGTATGCTTGCAAATTTCTCTAAATTTCGAAAGAATTCTTTTAATAAATTTCAAAGAAACAGAAAATTTTCTTCTTCTAGAAACTCCTTGAACAAATCAAAGGAGGATTGCTATGCATGTGGTAAGAAAGGCCATTTTGCATCTGAATGCAGAAGCAATTCTTCTAGGATTTCCATATCGAATTATTCTAACTCTTCTAAAAGAAGACATCTTCGATCTAATTCTACAGGAAGATCGCATCCAAGAAAACCTTCTCCATCTTCTTCCTTCAAAGAACTTACCAACAAAGCCGACAAATACAAAGCCAAATATAGAAGAGAGAAAGAAAGAAATTTCAACTCTCAACGAAAAGACAAAGGCTTGATGGCTGAAACTCTAGATTGGACAGACGAACCCACTTCCGACAGTGAGAAAGAAGTGTCAAGTAAATGTCTTATGGCCAAACTTGATAAAGAACCTAAAGACTCATGTTCTAGGATGGACTTCACTGCTGAGTGCTCTTCCTCTTCTTCTCAGGTCTATGAGCATCATCAAACATGGTATCTTGATAGCGGATGCTCACGACATATGACTGGGAACAAATCTCTTCTTCTAAACTTTGTGAAAGAAAAGGGACCAACTGTAACTTTTGGTGATAACTCTCGTGGTTCCACTAAAGGTTATGGAACTCTTTCTAACGGTTCCATTACTTTTAACAAAGTTGCCTATGTGAAGGGACTGATGCATAATCTTTTAAGCATTAGTCAACTATGTGATTTAGGTTTCTATGTAATTTTCAGAGAAATTGATTGTCTCATCACTAATAAACAGTTTCACACTGTCCTATCTGGTTTTAGAAAGGATAATGTGTACGTCATCAATATGGATGACAAATCAACTGGAAAGGAAAGCATCTGCTTCATTTCTGAAGACTCTGAAAAGAAAAACTGGCTCTGGCATAAACGTCTTTCTCATCTCAACTTCAAAACGTTAAATGCTCTCTCCAACAAAGAGCTTGTTGTTGGCTTGCCGAAAATTTCTTTCTCAAAAGAAAAGCTTTGTGCAGCTTGTGAGAAAGGCAAACTGACAAAATCTTCTTTCAAATCAAAACAATGTTTTTCTATTTCTACTCCTCTACAGATGCTGCATATGGATCTTTGTGGGCCTGTCAACACACCTAGCCTAGGTGGAAAAAGGTACATTCTTGTAATTATTGATGAATACACACGTTACACTTGGGTATTCTTTCTCAGGTATAAAAGTGATACACCTGAAGAAATCATCAACTTTATCAAGAAATCTGAAGTTCTCAACGGTCAATTAGTCAGATCTATCAGAAGTGACAATGGAACCGAATTCAGAAATGCTACTTTAGATGCCTTTCTTTGTGACAAAGGTATTTCTCAAAACTTTGCAGCAGTAAGATCTCCACAAGTGACATGTGAAGTTTGATGATCACAAAACATCCTCTCTATCCTGTGATGACACTGAACTTCATGAATGGATTATTTCCTGTGTTGGAAAAGAGTCTCCAAATATTCTCTCTTCAGTACCTCCATATGTCCCATTTTCTGTACCCTCTACTTCTCTCCATCATGGTTCGGTAGAACCTTTACCAACTGCCGAACCCACAGCTCCTACCGAATCCATAGCTCCTACCGAAACCACCTTACATACTTCTCCTCTTCATCATATTCATCCTATACCTACCGATCCTTCACCTTCATACTTTCCAAACACAGTTCCTGCACCTCTTCCCCCAGCTTTAAAATGGACCAAAGATCATCCGATAAATCAAATTATCGGAGATCAGCTAGCAGGTGTCCAAACTAGAAGAAGTATTGGAAACATCTGTCTCTATGTGAATTTTCTATCCGTTATCGAACCCAAGAAAATTGAAGAAGCTCTAGCAGATTCTTGTTGGGTCACTGCCATGCAAGAAGAGTTGTCTCAATTTGAGAGAAACAAAGTCTGGAGACTTGTGCCAAGACCTTTCGGTAAAACCATTATAGGTACTAAGTGGGTTTTCCGAAACAAAATGGACGAAGTCGGTACTGTAATCCGGAATAAAGCCAGGCTTGTTGCTCAAGGATATAGGCAGGAGGAAGGTATTGATTATGATGAAACCTTTGCTCCTGTTGCTAGACTTGAGGCAATAAGAATCTTTCTTGCTCATGCTGCTCACAAAAACTTCCGGGTCTTTCAAATGGATGTTAAGAGTGCTTTTCTCAATGGAGAACTTGCTGAAGAAGTCTATGTGAAACAACCACCTGGCTTTGAAGATCCAGCTCATCCGTACCATGTGTTCAGACTTGACAAAGCTCTCTATGGTCTGAAACAAGCTCCTCGTGCTTGGTATGACACCTTATCTGATTTTCTTCTATCCAACCGATATACCAGAGGTAAAATTGATAATACTCTTTTTCTCAAGAAAACAAACGGTAATATCATTCTTGTTCAAATCTATGTGGATGATATCATTTTCGGTGCCACTGATGAAAATCTTTGTCAAGAGTTTGCCTCTCTCATGAAAAGCAAATATGAGATGAGTATGATGGGTGAACTTACTTTCTTTCTTGGTCTTCAAATTAAACAATCCTCTGAAGGTATTTTCATTTGTCAGAATAAATATATTCGTGATCTTTTGAAAAAGTTTGATTTTGAAAATTGTTCTCCCATGAAAACTCCAATGGCACCACCTCTAAAAATTCATGCAGATTCCACCGGCAAGTCGGTAGATATCACGAATTATCGAGGAATGATAGGGTCTCTTCTTTATCTTACTGCTAGTAGACCTGACATCATGTATGCTACGTGTCTTTGTGCACGTTATCAAGCCAATCCCAAGGAATCTCACTTGGCGGCTGTAAAACGTATTTTTCGGTACCTAAAGGGTACCATGAATCTGGGTCTTTGGTATCCCAAGGACTCAGGTTTTGATCTAATTGGCTATTCAGATTCTGACTTTGCAGGGTCTAAGGTTGACAGAAAAAGTACAACTGGCAGCTGTCAATTACTAGGTGGAAACTTAGTCAGTTGGTCCAGTAAGAAGCAAAATTCGGTATCCACCTCCACTGCCGAAGCCGAATATGTTGCAGCTGGAAGTTGCTGTGCTCAAATCTTGTGGATGAAGAACCAACTACAAGATTATGCCAAAGTTTATTCTCATGTACCGATTCTATGTGACAATTCTAGTGCCATAGCCATTGCCAACAATCCAGTACTGCATTCCAGATCTAAACACATTGATATTCGGTATCACTTTATAAGAGATCATATCTCTAAAGGTGATATTGAACTTCACTTCATTCCGACAGATCTTCAACTTGCAGACCTCTTTACAAAACCACTGGATGAGGCACGTTTCAACTTCCTTGTGGGATCCTTAGGTATGTTAAATTTATCGTAAAAAAAAAAAAAAAAAATGCCCAATAATTGACGGTACCTCTTTTACCGAAGATTTCCTTTCGGCACATTTTGGTACTTACACATACCGGACTCAATCTTACCGAAATTCCTTCATATTTCGGTATCTATCTTTTCAAATTTCGGTATGTCTTCGTTCGTTATACCACTTACCGAATTATCTCTCATACTTCGGTACTTCTCTACTTCCTGCCGAAATTTCTCTAATATTTCGGTACCATCGACCTCACCGAAAGATCGTATCTTCTCTATTCGGTATCTCTATATATCGAATATTTCTTACCGAAATATCTCTCATATTTCGGCATCTCTCTTTTTCCGTAGTGTATGATGTGTCATCCTTATCCACTTCTCTCATACCGAATATCTTCGGCACCTTTTCCATACCCTATGGGCTTATGCAACGTGGCACTACAGGGTTCGTGCGTCAGTAGATGAGACGTCCACGACCTGACACTAAGCCGTTTTTCGGCCCTTCCACTTCCCCATTACGCACGTTTGCGTTGTACCATCATTACCATTTTTTTGGCTTTTGAATTCTCACCTTTCCCTCTTCTTTTCTAACCTATTTATACTTCTCTTTGCTTGCTTTTCATTTTTTTTTACCTTCGTTTTTATCTTCTTCCTCTATTTTTCCTCTAAAAACCTGCAACCCTCTCTCTCTTCCATGGCGTCTTCAAAAACCTCGAAAGCTTCAAAGGTTGCTACTCCTCTCACTCGTGAGTCTCTCACTTTCCCTGCTTGCAACCAAGTTGCTCGTCTCTCTGCGGATGCTGATCACCCAGAGTTCAACCAAGTGTCCATCTTTCTCCAAAGATCTCCAATATGCCATGCTCTCACTTCATCCACCAAGATGAGTACAATGCTCCTTGGTAACTTTTGGTTGACCTGCAAGTATGACTCTACTACTCACCAGGTGTCTGCTTCCGTTCTATCCTCTGAAGAACACCCCGATCTCTCTTTTGGGGTGGATGATATTCGCTCGGTTCTCCAAATACCAGAGTTTAATGTATATGCTCCTTTCCCTACTCATCAAGAGCATGATGAGGTTGTTACCGCTCTCCAGTATGTGCACGAAGGCAAAACCAAGGGTTCCGGCACTCTCCTTCGAAAGAATATGGGTGCATTATGGAACTACTTCTTTTCTCACCTCCTATACTGTCTTTCCCACAAAACTTCGGGATGGGATCAATCTCCGGCCGCTATCACTCGTCTTGCTCATGCCCTTATTTTTATGAGGAGGATCGACTTTGCACAGGTATTCTTCGACTCCTTGATTACCGCCATCTCTCCTCCCAGAAATCACAATGTGGCACTTCCCCGCTTCATCTCTCTCATCATCAACCACAAGCTATCTGCACATCTGCGTGCCGATGCGGCTCTCCCCGAACCGATGATCAAGTTTGACTTACCAATTTCTCAAATTAGCAAGCAATCTATTTTCAAACCGATAAAGTCTACCGACTCTACGCTCACCTCAGGTATGCTCTCTTTCATCTCTTCTCCCAATCCGATTTGGGGAACGCTTGCCGAAGGTGAATCCGAA
This sequence comes from Arctium minus, assembly GCA_954870635.1. Classification (NCBI taxonomy): domain Eukaryota; kingdom Viridiplantae; phylum Streptophyta; class Magnoliopsida; order Asterales; family Asteraceae; genus Arctium; species Arctium minus. The sequence continues at coordinate 114,383,392 of OX941083.1, read as the reverse complement.
AGGCCTTCATCTTCTCCTAAGCCATCCAAATCGGTGGTCCCTTCTCCCCCAAAAACTTCCCGAGCTAAGTCGGTGGCTATTAAAAAGAAAAAGGCCACCGGAAACGTCGCACTTGCTCTCATGACTCTGCCACCGACGAATCCTTCGGTGTCTACCCCAGTCATACCCCCTTCTATTTCTGTTAAGCGACGGGGCTCAACCTCCCCTCCTATGTCTCGTTCTAAGAAACTTAGGAAACCTTCGGCCGAGCCTCACACTCCATCTACCGATTCTCAACAATCGGTAGCTGTTGAACTTTCCCCTCCAGGGCCACGGGGATCTATTAAACCCACTCCCACCTCCTCCAAACCTTCTCAACAAGATTTGGATGTACAAAAGGAGTCCCCGCATATTCCTTCTCCTCCTCCTCTTTATGTGGAGGTTGAAGATGAGTTGGTCTTCTCTCCGGACCGACATTCTGCTTCCTCACCGCACAGCCTATCACCCGGGGTCAATCCCGATGATATTGCACAAACTGGGGTTTTATCCCAGGAAATGCACCGACGGCTCTTCTCTCCCACTTCCTCACCGATGAAATCCCCTTCTCCAAAACCCTCACCGAAGAAGACCCCCTCCCCAAATTCTTCACCACAGAAATCCCCCTCACCGAAACCCTCCTCTGCCGAAAAGGGTGGAGCTTCTGCACAAATACCGATCACCATATCTGCCGAGTTTTTTGCCGAAATTGTTGACTCCAATCGGCAAGTACGGATGCTAGGTGCTCAGTTTGAACAGCTACGCAAGTCCTTGCGTGAACCGGCACTTCTTCATTCTTTGGATGCAAACAACATCTCTCTTGCCGAACTTCTGCAGCTCGTCAAAGAGCAAAATTCTGAGGTTGTTGGTCTCAATCGCGACATCTTTCGGTGTTTGGATGTCGTGCATAACCAAATTGATGGTCTTCGTGCCCCTCTCCCTGCCACTATGGAATCTCTCCTCAAGGAGGTGGTCAGGCTCAATGATCAAAATACCTCCTTGACTTTGTCAGTGGCCGCTCTAAAGGCAGCCTCTGATGCACGGGATCAGGATCTCATCAATCTTCGGAAGCAGGCCCTGGCACAAGAATCTGTTAGTTCCCAAATTCTCACTGCTCTTCAGCATATAAATCGGCGTCTTGATTCTATGCCTGCCGATGTTGCTCAATACTGTGCTCAATCTCTGGACATCGACATCATCGAGTCCGCTTTCACTCCTGATGATCGCACAGTGTTGGAGCGTGTTGATCGCCGTCTTGGCCGTGTGTCGGCTAAAGCTGGTGTTTCTTCCCCGGCTCGTTCTGAGGGGGAGAAATCAACTGAGGGGGAGCAACAAATTCAGGGGGAGCTACTCCCTCGGGTTCATATAGTCAGTACGAGTCAGGGAAAACCCTCTGCTTCTGCCGAAGTCTCTGCTGCTACCGAACCCACTGCTGCTGCTGCTACCGAACCTTCTACTACCGAAGAGAAGGGCACCGATCACCCCTTGGTGGTCGAAGAGTCTGAGGGGGAGAAAAAGCCCAAAAAGGATAAGGGAAAAGCTGTTTTATCACCAGATGAAATAGCTGCTGAAGAAAAGCGTCGAAAAGATGCTTTAATAAAGAAAGCTGCAGATGGTACTGGTCTTCACCTTCCTCCCCTAAAGACTACCTCTTCTGTTTTGGGCTTATCCGAAGAGGAACTAAAAGCTGCAAAGCTTGCCCAAATTGCTCGGGACAGAGATACCGACCTGGCTTTTAAACTTGCTGCCAAAGAAAATCCTACCGACACAATCAAAGCTCAGGTGAGTGCTCTGGAGGAATCGGCGAAGAAAAATGAAGAAATAAAGTCTTTGTGTATCGATTGGTACCACAAAGCTCTCTCTAGACGCCGATCCTCTGCAAAAATCACAGATGTCAAAATTATCAAACCGTCTTCTAGCTGCAATGTCATTCGGCTAAGGATTATAAGGGAGGATGCTTCAAGTTCTATGGACAGACTGGATTCTCTTGTTCGGTTTGGAGTTGCCGAATGGATGGAAATTGGTATCTGTTTGAATAAAAGCCGAAATACTCTCAAGCCTGAGGTTGATAAATTTCTTACAGATCTCCAAACGAAGTTCAGGACGTACCGAAAGACGTATAACATTGTTCACTCTCCGACTGAAGAGAAGCTCATCGAAAGTCTTAGGTTTGATCGTCCTCCTCCCAAATCCAAGCCAAAATCCAAAAAGGAAGATGTGTTTGCTCAAATGGCTAAAGAAGGAAAGGTTCCGAAAACCTCAAATCTGGATCTATCCTTACCGACTCCGGTTCCTCATCCTTCAACCACTGTGATTTCTGAGCCTACTCATGGTATTTTCTTCAACGATGCGCTTGGGCAGATCTCCTTCTTCAGATCAAGCCAAATCCCTATTGCCGACACAACCTTTCTCCACGGGATTATTCAAATAATTCCAATGTCGGCTAAGGACTTCTATGTGGCTACTACCGACGAACTAAAGAAGAGGGATGCTGAACCGCATTTTTCTTTTGAATAAACTCGGTGTAGTTTTATGCTTATATTTATTTTGTTTTCCTCTGTATTGTAATCTTCTTAAAAAGATTAATACATTGAGCTTTTATGTCTTATCGTAAATTTTGTACAAATATTTATTTCATTCGTTTATACTTGTAAATGTCGGATACTCTAGAAAATCCAAATATAAACAAAAAGAATGGTCTATGTGAAAAAGAACCCAAAAGAATATGAAAAAGGGTCAAAATGCATTATTCATTAACTTCTATGTTGTATGAGATGTTATCATCAAATAGGGGGAGATTGTTGGGTCATCTAAGATTTAAAGATAACCTCTCCTTAGTCTTTATTGATGATTGAACCTTGTATTTTGTTTTATGGTTCTTTGTAATAGCTTAGTTAGTTTAACAGATCGGTGAGTCGAAGATAAACCGAATCCAACATGAAGGAAGTCTACAATGCGGATTGAGATGGACCTCAAAGTGAACTAAGCCTGACCTGCCGACTTCTATTCGGCAGATCATCCTCTTTGCCGATTCTTATTCGGCAGACTCTCCACATGCCGATTTCCTATTCGGTATGTCCTTTCTATGTTGCCGAATAATCGTTGTTCGGCACAACCCTCATCTGCCGAACTCTTTATTCGGCATTCTCCTCGTACAGATTGCTTCTTTATCTAGTACGAACATTTATGTTAAATCTTCATGATTTGACATACTTCCTCTTTCCCAATGATCTTCTGACAATGGGAATGGAAGCTTCTCTCTTCCTTTAGAAGATTTACATTTAGTCTTAATTTGATTAGATGTTTATTTTTCTAATAGATCTCAAAAAGATTTTCCCAAGAATATTTTATTTAGATATTGTACTTTCATAGTACAAAAGTTACCTTTTGTATTGTGACAAGTCATATCAAATATCTTATAATTTATTGTCAACCTCTCAACCACCAAAGCCTTTACTCCTACTTGTCCTTTGCACTCATTACATTGGATAGTATATAAAGGATGGAAGTAGCACCTTGCTACTTACGCTTTCAGCTCAAGCTTTGGCATTCACAAGATTTCAAGCAGGTTGATAGTTGTCTTTTATTTCCTTAAGGTTTAAGTCTTTGTGTTCTTAATATCTTCTAAGTGTTAGATTGTTTAGAGTAGTTCTTAACTATTCTTATTCCGCAACAATCTTTATTTTCTCTATGTGTAATTCTTGATATTCATTATCAATAAAAGAATTAAAATTAAGTAATTTTGTGGTATTGTATTCAACCCCCCCCCCCTTTTACAATACTTGTTTACTTCTTTGGGACTAACATTGATAACTCTCATTCCTGAGTGTTATTTATCACTCTTTTCCGTGTCTTATTTCCTATTTATACCCACTTTTGTTCCTTTCTATCCTCTTTTGGTCTTTAATTAAAGCAAGTTATGATAATGACATCAAAAGTAATTTTTGTGCAGAATTTGGGAAAACTGTCGGGGAGGGCAGTGAGTGCCCGCGGTGGACACCCGAAGATCCAGTGGTCACTTGCTTCACAAGGGGTTTTCTCTCTCTTACTTCCTATATAAAGAGGCATTGGGTTCTTCATTCCACATACCATCAACACCATTCATCCATATTCTAATCCACAACATCCAACACCAAGAAAGTCACCAACAATGCTCTAGTTTTAGTTCATCTTCAAGTTACTTGTTAACTTGAAGATGGTAATTTTAGTCCTTTACTTTCTAGCATTTTACATTTCTAGTACTTTACTTTTCCTTGTAATTTATTTCAAGTACTTAATTTCCATTTCCGTAATTTAAGTTTATGCAAGTAGTTCTTAATTATTTCTTGTCTTTTATTCTTATGTCTCTTACTTTAATTATGAGTTAAGCACCTTTTGGGTGTGGGTGTGAGCTAACTTGGGACTAGTAGGCGACACTTGGGTGTTGCCATTATTGCTAGCTCTTAAGCTTGGTCACTTGAGTCGGGACATAACTCAATGCGGATAAGCCGATCACTTTGAAGTGTTAATATTAGATCTTAGACCTCGAGAGGGGCGGATCCGAAATACGACTTAAGTGATGCAACAAGGATTTGAGAAAGTCTTTGATAACCACGTAGAGATGCGGGTTTTGTATGATTTACTAAGGTTCGGGATGCCGGTCGAGTAATCACAAAGAGATTTGGGTATAAATCTCCATACCGGTGGAACTTGACGTTTAGAGTCAAACTTAGATAAATCGGCAAGATTAAGAGTTGGTAACGATGGACACTTTGCGAGCATTTTGTAGGACCGGTCTTTAAAAATCCACTTTCGAGAGATCGGGCTTTTTATAGACTTTCCGTACTACAAAGCGCCGGACCATTTTGTTACTACGTTTGTCTCAAGGAACGTTTACACCCATACCCATTCTTTAATTATAAAAAGTTTATTTCGCATTTTTAGAATTAATTCACCAATCAAACAACTATTTTCCCCAACTCGAAACTTGTGCAAGAAGTTCATGAAAGTCAGTATTTCTCAGTAAGTCCAGTCTCTGTGGGTACGATACTCGGTACTTATACCATTTTATTACTTGTAGCGATCCCAGTGTTGATATATACTTGTGTCCACGTTGGGAAACTCAATGTCCACGCTTTGAGTGCACGTTATTTAGCTACCACCAGTCAAAGCCGATCTTGACCGAATGAAAGACTATGATTACTTCTCTATTTTCTCATATATTTAGCATTTCTCAAATGAACCTCTCCCTATATATATATATATATATAGGGTGGGTTCAAACGAGAACGCAAATTATTTAAGAAAACACGAGAGTAGTCATTAATGCACAAAATCATACATGATTGACGTAGAAAATCATATATGATCCATGCGACTTTGCCCCACGACTTAAGTCGCGGCCAAAAAGTCGCTCACGTCCATTTTGCCAGTTAACGTAAAATCACATATGATTTTGTACATAATCTGTTGTTTTCTTAAATAGTTAACATTTTCGTTTGAACATCTCTCTCTCTTATAAACACATATTTGTATATTATATTGTATTATATTTTCATATGTATTATTTATTTTGGGTGTTAGGAGTAGACAAATGTGCGGTGTGTAGCTGTTAAGCCGGGATTTAATTTGAGGGAGGGTTTCGATTTGACATAGATGATGATCCCATTTTTTTTAAAATATATATTCCTAGATGGTTAGATGTATTTAAGAACATTATTTAAATCATGAAACCAAAACTAACAATGTTTTAGATCATGAAACTAAATCAAACACTTAACAATGTAGTTCAAAGTTTAATTTAAGCAACATAAAAGCAACAAAAATAACATATCAAATCTAGTTCAAGAATCATATGAGTTTAACTTGGAAAATCTCCCGCTAGTCGATACCATGTGGCTCCGCTACTAGCAATGTGCTAATGAAGTAATAGAATGGATACAGGTAAACGGATCAGCGCTAAGAGCTTTGAACATCATGTTTGTTCTATTTTTTCATTTTAACTGCTTGGCTTTTATAAAATTTAGAAGTCTGAGCCCTTCAATTGGTTGAAAAAAATAGTAGATACCTTTCAACATCTATAAAATAATTAAAAAGGACTGTTTTAGAATTATTGCAATATGTTTTAAAACAATAAACTATTCTATTTAATCAAACAATAACATATATCTAGACAGTATAAAACAGTTAAACCTCATACAACTGAAATCCAAACCGACCTAAAAAGAAAAGATTATGATTATTACTATTAGAAATTAAGCCATCAACAATCAATTAATTGCGTACTTAACCTATGATGAAAGGGATTAGTTTGGATTTATTAGGCGATTAATTGGGAACACGTCGAATTATTTACAGGGAGATTAATCAAATCATATGATTAATATAGACAAAATTGTTGCTTTCTTAAAGTGTGAACATGAATATGCTTTGTACGTCAAATCTTCAGTTATATTTATACCATATATCATAATTATGATACTGTTTGTATCTTTAAGGCACACTTACCCACACGTGCAACATATTCACCACCCCTCTTCTCGTTCGGTTTCCCTCTTTCTCATTTTCATACAAAAAGAGGGGATAAGCTGCTCAACTTTATTTTACGCTTTGTTTATATATTAAATAGCAGCTCGTATTTTTTTTTCAAAAAAAACATTTTTTAAATCAAGATAAGCAAGTGAAAAAATTATTTTTGTTACCAATTTGACAACAACCGATTGCTTAACAATCTTAAGAAAAAAAAAAAAAAAAATATGTTTAAAAAATTGTGATGGGGATGGGATGGACGATAAGGATCATGAAATCAAAGAATTTTCAACATTGTCTCCAAATCCCCATCCATTTGTTCACAACTTCTAATCTTATATATAATTAATTTGTTAATAAGTATGATGGGCCATTCTTGATTAAGATTTTATGATTTTTATAATACTTTAGAAAGATGGGCAATTAAATTATAACATTTAAAAAATATCAATTTGTTTTGTATTTAAAGGAGTAAATTGTGACTTTCATTCTTATGTTATTTTTGTACATGATCTTTAAAATTTGGTTCTATTTTTGTCTTTTAAGGCCGACTCAATTAAACGATGTCCATTAAGTAAGGGGATATTTTATTAGTTTTTGCAAATTTTTTTAATTAAATAATATATGATAATATATGTGCATACAAACAAAAAATTATCACAATCTCCATCAAAATATGGTTTTTAAAATAACAACTCCAAGTCCTAGTTTAGTAGCATATTCTTCATCATCTCATGGCACAATGAAACCCTAACCCGGAAATGGTGGCAATGTTGTCGGAGTTTGATGTGTCGGTGTTGACGATGATGGAAGAGAGAGAGAGAGAGAGCACCAGAGTTTCCGGCTTGTTTTGAAGGAATTACTAGTGGTGATGATCAATGTTGGAAAAATTGGAATTGGTCGTAACTATCGTTTTGCCGAAGAGGAAGGGGGCGCGCGCTGAGAAGGGAGGTAAGGAAAGGCAATGAGGAGGATGGATGGAGATTAACTTGCTGAAGACGAGGTATGGTTTCATTGAAAAACGGTTGAAGATTGACTTGCTAGATAAAGATACTGTTTCACGGGAAAAAGGGTTGGAGACCGACTTGCCAAAGGGGTGGGGCTTGGGCTTCTCCTTCGGAGGGAGGTGTAATATAAATAAATATATTTATGTATACAATAACAGTATTTTTTTGAAAAAAAGGTAAAAAGACCAAATTGTCCCTGATTTAACAGACATTTTAAATAGGGTTAGTGAAAGGGTGAAAAAAAAAACGAATAACAAACCACATAATGAAAAAACAAATTTTAAATACCAAGGACGAAAGCAATAATAAATAACAAACCACATAGACAAAAATCATAGTTTACTCTGTTTAAAAGGAAAGTATTAGGACATTTCCCATGAATCTCTTGAGTGAGCCAACCTAAAACTCAACAAATACAAAAATAATTTAGACATTTCATCTAATAGTTGGTTTTAGAGTATCAGATGTCATATACATTGTATGAACAAAGCCAGTTGTAAACTATGTATCCAAAAACCAAACGGACAAAATAAACCACAGATTTGGAGACCCGAAAAAGTACAACGAAAAGAAATTCTCGTAAATATTCAAGGTTTGTGCTGAGCACAATATCCTTAAAACAAATTCGTCCCCTCTAGAGCACAACGGATTAAATAGATACGAATATGCCGGGTTATATATGATGCGAGAACTAAGAACAAAGTGGTTCTTTGCCTTTCTCACTCTCTAGTTGTGTGTCTGAAATAAGAGAGGAAGTCTCAAATATATAGGCGTTGTAATATCGTCAAAAACCCATTGATTGAAACCGACTGAAGTCAGGGAACTTGGAGGGTCAAGCGTCTCAACCCACACCCTACCAAATTTCCATTCAACTTTAGAAAATCCAATATTAGAATTCCACATGGTTAGACATGGACCATCTAAAACATATTAAAGTGTTATCTTTTAAGTTTTCAAAGATCCAACTTATATTTCTACAAACTCTTTTTTTCTTTTTTTTTGGCAATCGAGGGTGACCGGACTAACTTGCATGTACCTCGACTAATTCCATAAAGCTAAGAAGTTAACAACCAGCTAAACCCTCAACTAAGCCTGAGTGGTTATAGAGAGAGTTCAACTGACAAGAACTTATATTTACTTCCTAGAAGTCACCGGTTCAAACTGCTAACAATATCATAAAGATTTTTGACTCCGATCGTAGGTAATTCATCAACAACTAAAGATTGCAAAAGGGCTTTAGATATGAACATTAGGTGTGGTTTTCTTCAACAAAAATTGAACACTCTCTTAACGATTAATGTGAATGTACCAATACTACACATTTGCCAAACATATAAAATCCATTTCATACATATTTCTCTCTCTCTCTCTCTCTCTCTCTCTCTATATATATATATATATATATATATATAGAGGACCCATTTCAAATTCTCTTTTAATATGTCAAATGTTCTTTAATAATAATAAAGAAAACAAAAAGGAATTCTTGTTAATAGATCCATCAACAATGTGTAAACGTTGCCATATGCATATATCATCTATGCCACTTTAACTTGAAATTTGTCAATGAACATAACATTTCAACTAATATCAGACATTCCCGGAATGAAAATTCTAGTAATTTTTACCGAGGCAGATTTGTTTGACACAAAATTTTCATCTTAGGTAGCTTTTGCTTTTTAAGAGGTCTGAAGTCTTATTTCACTTCTGATTAATAAGAGACGGTGCTGAAGTCTGAAATCTAAATCAATAAGACTGTTTGTTTTTGTAACATCTGGAGGCGTCTTGAGACAAAGGGGAGCATATGAAATGAGGCGGCGATAAGAGGTTTTAAGAAGTTAGGTCACCACTTCTTATTTTAGATGTATTTAAGAGTTAGAGGTTCTGAAAACTAGAAAAAAACAAACAGTCTAAAAAGGTCTAAACGATTAGAGTCATTAAGGGGTATTTTTTAAAAAACAAACAATTTGACAGATTAAGTTTTCATATTGGACAAAAAGAATGATGTCATAGAAGCTATTATAAGCATGGGATGGAGGAAAGTTCCATTTTTGGATTCATTGATGACAAAGTTGTGTTATTGTATATATATATATATATATAATATAATCCTAAATCACAATATAATTGAAAGTTTTCTTGTCATTGTGTTGTTGATTTAAAGAAACATACAATATAAAGGCCAATATATCAGTCTATTGAGATTATAAATGGCAATTAGACAAACCCAAAATGGTCATATCTGATTCCTGTTCCTGATAGAATGCTCCCTACAAAGCTTCCTTCATTCAAGTTTTTGTGACAACCAGAAAGGCCGTTTGAAGCTCGGTAACATACCCCTTTTCAGGAAGCGTAGCGGCCCCAAAATGACCAATCTACGCCTATATATCTCCATCAAAGAGGATCTAATCTGGGTTAAGTAATCTTGTTCTAGTTCAGAGCTAGCTTCACAAAAAAGGTTTCGTTCCTAGAGAAGACGTTGAGATCGAAGATGGACGATGTCATGTTACCTGGTTTTAGATTTCATCCAACAGATGAGGAGCTTGTTGGATTCTACCTAAAGAAGAAAATTCAGCAACGAGTTCTTCCTATCGAGCTTATCAAACAAGTGGATATATACAAATACGATCCATGGGATCTACCAAGTAAGCAAATCAATATCTAGCTTCTAGTACTTTTCTAGATGAATCTAAGTCAAGATTTCTGTTGTTTTTGTGTGCCTTAATTCCTAGTTTTCCCCGTTTAACAGATTTGGCGCCCACGGGAGAAAAAGAGTGGTACTTTTTTTGTCCAAGGGACCGTAAATACAGGAATAGTGCAAGACCAAACCGCGTTACAGGAGCTGGTTTTTGGAAAGCCACCGGCACTGATAGACCGATATACTCATCAGATGGTACTAGCTGCATTGGTTTAAAGAAGTCTTTGGTTTTCTACAGGGGAAGAGCTGCTAAAGGGATTAAAACAGACTGGATGATGCACGAGTTTCGGCTGCCTTCACTCTCTCAATCTCAACCATCACCACCTAAAAAGATCTTAGATAAAAGCCTTCCACCAAATGTAATAAATTTCAATCTTTTAAGAGTTCTTTATGTAATTGCATAGACTAAATTCCTTCTTGTTATGTGCAGGATGCCTGGGCTATATGCAGAATCTTCAAGAAGACAAGTTCTATGGCACAAAGAGCACTTTCACACTCATGGGTATCTTCGTTACCCGAACACAAAGAATCTGAGCTTTTCGCGGAGTCTAACCAGTTCAGCTTATTAGAGAACATCTCTTGCATGACCGACCAACTATGCAACAACAGTGATTCAAGATTGGCTTCCCCCGATGGTTTTTCAGCTCTTGACATCCCCTCATACACACCCATGAATCCAACTGCTTGCAAACTCTCACCTTTCTCGGTTCCACACACGGGTTTTCCTAGTGGTTTCATGTTTTCGACTGTGGATATATCAGGACCAACCACAAAGAGCACACCTGATGTTACTGTTACTCCCGTGTCATTCAATCTTGACCCTGATCTACTTGGGGATGCAAGCGAGACTTCTGAAAATCTGGTGTTTGGAGGCCCACAACAACAGTTGAACAACTTCTCAATGAAGTCACCACAGGATATGCAAGGAAGTATAGACACTGGTGAACATGATGAAAGGTTGAGGAAGAACAATGATCCCATCGATGATGATCACAAGTGGGTGAACGTGCGGACGAGTGGATTCCATTTCAGCTTGCCATCGACGGTCCCTGATGACTGGAATCTTAATATGCCATGGGATTCTCCTACCTGTCCTAGCGAAATGTCCGCTACATACTCCACAAATAAGTGTTATATTTAGTCATTCTGCTTGATTTCGGTCATCTTTTGTTCGGTCTTAATGTACAGGACTTGAAATTTTATTTTCTTTTTGTGTATTTATCATGTATTTATATACCTGTACATGCCAGAACAGAAGATTATAAAATTATCACGATACTGAACTATTTATGTATAGTTGGATGTGTTGGAACTTCAAGATTTATGTCAAGAATATCATTAAATCAAGATCAAATATATCACAACACTTTATACTTTATTTCTGAAATTGATACTGTCAAATACACATACAAAGCAATTAAATACATAGCAAAGGGTTGTACCCCTTGAACCAAACGACGCATCTGTTCAAAATAACTAACATAACTGTCAACGGTCAACTGCCAGGTTTGACCATGACTAACTTAAACTTAACAGGATGTTCTAAGATCAGATGGGTGCCAATTCTTTCAGTCTCAAATATCAAATTTATTCTAATAGAGAAGCTAGCTGCATACAGCAGAGAGATGTAAATCTATAATAATACTACAGGATCAAAGGGAAAGAAAAAGCAACATTGAGTCTCCTAGTTCAGATTGTGTCTAAATTACCTGAATCTTTTGGCTTTTGACAAAAAAATGATTAATTTCTTCTTTGAATCTTGATGTTCATGTGACTGAGTCTGAGGAACACCATTTTGAGTTTATGTCTTCAAAACCTTGGCATCTTTCCTGCACCACCTGGCTGGATAGACCAAATTTTAGTGGAGCAAATTTTGTTTAGTGGCATCTTCAAAACCTCAACATGTTTAGTGGAGCAAATTTTGTTTGATTTCGAATACGTAAATCCTCATTTGAAGCAAAATATAAATATATAATACGTGGTCTCACTACCGTCATTCAGTAATTTCGTCGAACACCATAAGGGTGGTTTCAAAAATGGCATGGATGTTGGTAACCAACTTTATACGTTCTTGGAACACAAGTATGAACTCAAAACGAGCATCAATTTTGGTAATCATGGCTGTGATGGAAGTGAAATAAGCTGGAGGATCTTCCAGCAGTTATTTCGTTCGTATAGCTGAAGTCTGTTTATTTTAGTAGCCACTTATGAACAAAGGGGTGATCCAGCCGAAGAAGCGCAAATCCGATCATTTCAATTTGGATTGACCGGCATGGATCATTGTGAATATAGAAAAATCTGTACAATGATCAGACAAATAAGTCAAGATGGCCGAGTTGGTCTAAGGCGCCAGTTTCAGGTACTGGTCCGAAAGGGCATGGGTTCGAATCCCATTCTTGACAAATTTTTTTCCCTTTTTTTTTCTTGACAACTTACACCAATAGTCCTTCTAGTTTTGGAAAACTTTACCAATTACATCAAATGTCTCATAATTTCATTTTGTTTGCACCATTCGCCTCCGCTTATAACGGACGTTTAAGGCCATCTGTTAAGTTTAGAAGCATTTCAGTTATTTTTTTCTTATTAAAATAAATGTGTAAACAAAATAAGAAACACACCCTCTCCACAGTACGTTCCATGAACCCAACACCACTGCTATTTTTTTTTTCCCGGCCACTCGGAAACAAGCAAAATGATCTAATCTATATCACAATTTGAAGGTGTTGTAATCTATAAAATAATCAACAAAACTTCTACCCCTGTTTATAATTTTGTAATTTAAATTAAATTGTAATGGGATCCCCGGTTTCTGATTACAAACATCTACTTTCAGTAGATACCATAAATGTTTCTTTCTCATCAATAATAAACCTAAGAGATTTTGGCCATTTAGGATCTTTTGAGTACGAATCATTTTCAGCAATGTTGGAACGATTGGGTTCATAAGCATGAGATTCACAAGCTGATACGATCGAGTCTGTTATGTTGGACCCAACCAACACAAGCCCTACTTAGACTATAACCCAAGTAAGTGCAGAATTTAGCCCAGAAGAGAAAAAGGCCCGCCCAATCTTCCACCAACAACCCAAGACATATACAAGTAAGTGCAGAATTGAGCCCAGAACGATTATGTGTGATACTACAATAAAACAACTCTATGTTAATTTTTATTCCCAATAACCAATTTTTGTTAGGGTTGTTCACAGGACCGTCCGAATCTTTTTGGAGGCGCTGTTACACCATACTAAAACTATAAATTGTCTAAAACGAGTAATAAACAAAATAAAATAGAAAATTTCATGTCATATTAAAAATATTACAAATTAAAACAACAAAAGTGTTTAAAATGACAAAATAATAAGGAAGAATATCTAAGAGCATTTGTTCTTTTTGATTGGAAAATTTTGAAATTAAATAACTGCTTTTGATTTCTTTCAAAATTAGATATGTCTTCATTGAGGTTGGTTCACAAGTCTATATAAATCAGGCTCAAACGCAAGTTCAAAAAATCATTTTTTACATGCTCACTACAAGGAAAAAGAGTTTTAGAGAAGGAATCTTCAGACAAGGTTTTATAAGTGTATCTAAAAGTACATTTTAGGGAAGGTATTAGGTGACAAAAATGAGAAGCGAAACTAAAGTTAGGATGACTTTTAGAGAAGGATGTTCAAGAAAATTATACGGGATGAAAAATGTCTCTAAAGGTTTTAGAGACGCTTTTCAGAAAAACCTCTCTAAAAGTCCGATCAAGGTTTTAGTAACACTTTTAAAAGTGTATCTAAAGGTAAAATAATTATACTTTTAAAATTAGATAAAAATGTTTAGTTACTCTTTCATATAAGTGTATCTAAAAAGTTTATTTTATAAAAAAAATCAAAATTATGACATTAATTAAATAGAAATCCGACTACGCTTGAATCACAATCATATGAGCTTAAAGTCGGAGCCCTAGAATTTTTCTCAATCGCTCAAATCTCTTCCTGTTACACAATCGCTCAAATCTCTTCATGTTGCCCATATCGTCGTCACAAATCGCCATTGCTCAAATCGATGTGCCTCACTACCATGCATCCCCTTGTCGCGCTCAAATCGCCGTCCCTCAATTCGTCATCGCTCAAGGTATTGTAATCGGTTGATTTCTATTTTGTGGTTCTTCAAAGTTTTCGATTTAATTGAAATCGGTCGATTTCTATTTTGTGGTTCTTCAAATTTTCGATTTAATTGAAATCGGTCGATTTCTATTTTGTGGTTCTTCAAAATTGTGGTAAGCAATTACTCGTCCATTGAATTAAATTGAAATCGTTATGTAAATCTTTCTGTATTAGCATTGTAATTGCAATTGTCAACTGAAGGATTGTCACAATTCATGAATTAAATGAATATTCGAGTTTGCTTTTCCTTTAGACTTGATTTTGTGGTAGGTCAAAGCATTCAAGCTCGTTCTGTTAAGTTTGGTCTTGCCTTCGCCTTTGAGGAACTGTGTGTAAGCTAGGTTAGTCTGACAATAGCGTACATATATCAGCGACACAATAATGCACCAAACATACAGAGATTAGTCAAGTATTATAACCTACACAAAGCAAAAATGTAATCACCGACAGTTTTTTACTTTCTGCCTCACGACATTTGCTTTGGCTTACAGTGTCAATTCAATTGCAAGATACTCTAAGAACCATTTGTTACATTTCAGAATTACCCTTTTATAGTGCATAGGCATAAACATAAGCATATATATGATCTAGTGTTCACACATATTGATGACTGTCTGAGTGACGCATAGCTGTATCATCACATTTACATGTAGTGTTTGCTAAAGTAAAAATAAATGAATAATTTTGAAATTAAATGAACTAAAATAACTTTTCGTGTTTACCAATAGGATAATGATTTATTCTCTTAAACACGAAACTCATGTTATCTCCTGAAAAATTGAAAAATGGTAATGATGAGTAAATACAAAATTGGTAAGGTAGATATTATGAAACTTGGTAAAAAGTAGTCATTGTATCATCCCGATCATGGCTTTTTTCACAAAGCCCAAGATCTGTTGAAGTGCTTGACAGGAGCATTGACTTTCATATTCATGGATGTCAAACTGTTACATATAGCAGTGCTTCGTATCCGGGCTTTTGAAATCATTGGCAACTCTTTACAACTGTATTTATGTCTAGTTTTTGTACATGATACGTATTGAAGTAGATAGGGTGTTTAAGTTAGGCCAATAAGAGTCGGGCATATGAAGTTTAATTTTAATTTTAACTTTTTGGTTTGCATCCAGTTGGTGGTTCTTTATGATTAGATCTCTTTTCTTCTTTATTTGGAGTCCAGTTGGTGGCTATTTTTATTCGGTTATCTACAGTTTTAGATCAGATGGTGGTTTAAATAAGGGTTCAGAATTGAGTATTTCAGTTGGGTTTATAAAAAAAATGGGTGGTCTATTTCCAGATTTTGCAGTTGCTGTGTATTTCATCTCTTTAAGCTTCTGTTTTTTTTCCTTGTATCTTTATATCCACATCATAGTACATTTTAGGTTGCTGCAATTTCTTAATCTATTGTGGTCTTTATCTTTAATGTTGATGTGAAGGTTCTTATCTTGGTTGCTGATACAAGTTTATTACACAAGCTATGTCTCAAGTCAAACAGTAACATCCTCCAATTGTTTGTTTTCAAACACTTACTAATGCACTTAGCTATCTACGGGCTCCAGGACATGGACCCTTTTATCCATTAAGCACAAACACACAACTATAGGCATATTGTGAAGACATCCTCTAGGACTTGTCCTTTACTTCTTCTTCTTGGCTAAACCATCATGCATTAACTATAACAACCTTTTCCTGAAGGATTATGTGTTGGTTTTAGTTTCTTTTTAGTTTCATATACTATTTCAATTTTTTTCTTTTCCTTTTTAGAGTAAGATTTCTAATATGTGGTCAATATGTAGCAGCTCTCTGCAACCAAGGTGACATTCCCTTTGGTATGGACCAACACCTGTTGCATCCATCCGCTATAGAGGAAGCTTTTGGTCGAACTCGGTATCCATGTTGAAGATGTTCCTACCCGAAGTTGGACTAAATGCTAGATAAAACCAAACGAACCTAGTATATCCTACCCAAAGTTGGAGTGGGGATTAAGATGTATTCATTAGACGCTTCATATTGTCATATCAAAGCATGAACACAATAACTCAGAATGCATGGTGATGGAGTATATATCAGTTGGCACTGTATCTTTTCCACAAGTGTCTATGGCCAGGCACTATGGTCTGTGTTGCAGTTGAATTGTCTTGCTACCGAGAAGTATGCTAATGGCTGGGATGATCTTTGATTGATGACACTACCAGGATTCGGTGCAACACCATGAAAAGGTCTGCATAACCTTATTATTTTAACCAAATGCATATTTTTTTATAAATGCAACTGCATCTTCTAAAAGTTTACTTTATTGTTGGCAGTTTCTTTACAGAATGGATCAGAATATTGTGAGGAGTGATTATTGGTCAGGAGAAACGTCGACTTGTAGGGAAAAACACAGCAGGTGTGCACCTTATATTGAAATTTAGACAGGCCCTTTAGTTGATGCTGGTATGTTCTTTTTCTAAATTTATGAAAGTTATAGAAACCCTTTTTCCTCTTCCAATTTTTTCAAGCACAATCTAAAATTTTGCATAGGTGTGCGCCTTATATTGAAATTTTTTCAGAGTCTAAAATTTGGCATAGGTGAATTCTTTGTTTTCATAGTCAGTCTAATATATAGCTACTTTACTCTTGGTTTTTATGATCGAGGAAATATATATGCCAAAAAGTTGACATAATAGGTCCTACAATTTAAATGTGCAGATATCAAATTTAAATGTGCTAACAATAAAGAATGGCGGCGATCTCGAGTGCAGGTGTTCAGTCTTTATCGTTAATTGGTTTTCTAGTATTTGTACTTTGTACCTTTCTTATCTTATAGATGGACACTTGGGTGACGTTTGTTTTTTAAGTGGTGCTGAAGTCTGAAGTCTGATTTCACTTCTGATTTTTAAGTGGTGGTGCTGAAGTCTGAAATCTGAATAAAAAAGGCTGTTTGTTTTTTAAGTGGTGGTGCTGAAGTCTGAAATCTGAATAAAAAAGACTGTTTGTTTTTGTAAGCTGAAAACGTCTGAATATATACTGTTGTTTATTTTATTCCTGAAAATGTGATACTATTGAATTTAATTAAATTATACTACTAAAATCAGTCTTTATAACAACTAAAATCAACTGAAATACATTAATTGGTTCATATACAATAGAAAACATGCACAAAGTCTTATAACAACTAAAATCAATCTTCGTTTTGCATCAATTGTGTCGCAATTTCTTCTCTTAGACTAGCCATATATGTTTGGTCAGCAGTACTTCCATGCACGTGAACCTCTTCGGCCTCATCACCGCCATCATCATCATCACATTGAGCCATGTGCTAGTGATGAAGGATTATACCATGAACACTATTTTTCAAACAAAACTTGTATAAACAAAACTTGCAAACAAAAAACTTGCAAACAAAACTTGCTATTGTATTGCTACCGTATCAACAAAACTTGCAAACAAAAAAAGAAGCAATGAGCACTATTTTTAACAAATAATCATCATCATCACAGTGAGCCATGTGCTAGTGATGAAGGATTATACCATGAGCACTATTTCTTTAATATTGAATGCTTAAAGAAAAGATGTTTAAAATGAATAAGTAGTTAAACCAATCAAATGGTTGATCAGAGAAAAACATGAAGGCTTATGTTTTGTTTAAAAGCATATAAGATGTGCAAGTTTGACAACAAGACTACAGCCCTATCCCCAATCAAAGGAAGAAATCGTAGGAACTTCCTGGGACAATTATGCCCAACTAAACATACCAAAGGTAAAGATTTTGATATATCTATATGTCTATCTATTTTATATAAAAAAATCTTAACAGAACTTGCAAACAAAAAAGAGAATAACCAAAGGCAACAACTTTCATACAATTTCAGTAATTGTAATGCTACTGTATTCATTATTCAATGTTCAAAAATCGAAGCTTTTTTCAGGGGAATCCAAAAATCGAATCCAATAGAAACATAAGATGAAAACATAAGATCTCATGGTGAAATCGAACAGTAAAATCGAAGTAAAATCGAACTGAAGCATAAAATCTCAGGGGAACAGAGATGAAATCGACAGAAGCAAAAGCATGATGTAGGAGTAGAGATGAAATCGATAAATCGAACCATAAAATCTCATGATGTAGAAGCACAAATCGAACCATAAACTCGAGCAAAAGCACAAATCGAACCATAAACTCGAGCAGAAGCATAAATCGAACCTGCAAGTCCCGATTTGGAGAGGAGAAGCGGTCGTTCGATCTGGAGAGAAGAAGCCGTCAAGCAATCGATTTGGAGAGGAGAAGATTGTCGTTCCATTTGGAGAGGCGATTTGGAATTAAGTGGAAAAAAGTGATACCCTAATCACTTTTTCGGTCAGTGCAAATTAAGTGATAAGTGGATCTGAATTAATGGAAAAAACAAACACACTTATTTTTAAAAGGTCTGACCGAATAAGTGATAATAGACAATTAAGTGCTGAAAAGTGAAAAACAAACTGCCCCTTACTCCCTAATATCTTCCCACAATTTTATTCATGAGATAGAGAGCGGATGAGATATATACAGACAAAATATAACATAACAGGCCAACTTGTAACACCCTCAAATTTTGGAAAGAGCGACTAATTAAAAACTTTCAAAAATACCTTAAAGGGCAATAAAATCTCTTACTATTAGTCCATAAATGAAATACAATTTCTAGATTGAACTATCAACAAAATTAAAGTCTTATATAAAGACTAACTAAAGTCAAGTGTTACTACAACCCAATAACAATCGCTATCTCCAAATATAAATGCGGAAGACTTCATCAAGATAATCACCTCTTCGAGCACACAACTAGCACTCATCGCTTCACAAGAACGCTAGAACTAATCCCAAGATGGAACCTGATGCACATGCTGACAAATAAAAAAGTTAGACTAACGCCTAGTGAGTTCAAGAGTTTATATCATGATTATAAAGAAAAACGTAAAATGGGAATATTGTAACTTATAATCATGATCCTTTAAAATGATTTACTTTAAAATAATGGAACAACTCATTTACCAACAATATGCATTTTATAGATGGACGCCTAAACGTACGCCAAAGCATTCTTTCATGAAATAATGCAATCCAACACTTACTCAAAACGTGTATATGGTAAATGCTCAAACGTTGAAATTTGAATAAAACTTTATAAAACAAAACGACCGAAATAAGAGTAAACTCAAGTCTCCAAAATTATAGCATAAGGGAGAATACCCCAAACTCAAAACGACACCGACAATAAAGATAAAACTAAATACCCAAAATAACACCTTTCGGTGACGGGGGAAGACCCGAATTCCATGGCTAGTGGCAGAACACAAAGTAGGCCACATTCCAAGTTACTGAGCTCACCATACTAGGATCAAGGCCACGAACACTCCGGCTCGTACTAAGATGTGGGGGAGGACACCCAATGATTCATAGTCATGCTCATTCGCTAGGATTTACATTTACGACACACGGCTAGTATCCGGTCCCACATAACCGTACCAAGTTGTCACCCTAGGGTCCAAGTCTCAACTAGTTACAAATGGGAAATGACTATCCCATAAAAACGGACTCATAAATTAACTCGCGGATGCAGGTCCGGTTATTGGACTCCTCGAGCCCTCACCGACAAGTCCTCGAAATCCCAAGACTAATTCTGGCCAACATATAAATAATAGCCCATTTTCTTTTTAAATAATAAAGACCGACTCATATGCCTATGGATCCACTGCATTACAGTCTAAAACAGTACATGACTCCAATTGAATGACCAACGCACTCAAAACATGTAATTCTCAAATGATGCACATTAATCGCCATCATACTCAAAACTCCACTACGGGCTATTAAACCGGACAAATGTCCTCAAGACTCATTTATTTTCAAATATGCATTTCCAAGTTTAACTGTTGATAAGAATGAAAATCATAAAGGAGACTATATACATTCTTTCAAATACCTCCCATAAATGTGTAAGTACAACTTTAATAAACATCCCATTTCGCGAATGATGCATAAAACCCGACAAACATTTAAAAGTGTAATTCTTTGACTAAAGATCTATTTATGCAAATAAATCATCAAAACACATTCATTTGTAACACCTTTATCAAAATGCCAAAAAATCCCAAATGCGAGTGTTTTACAAAGTTTATAAAGTTAAATACTTCAAATAATCAAATATTACCAACTAACCCAACATTTGATAATTTCATGTAAAACACATAAACACTTTAAAATGGATATTTTGGCATGTACAACGTTTTCACAAATCAACTTGAACTCACCTTGCTAGATTTAGGTTAAATCTAGATTTTACCCCCAAAACTTGAATCACCATTTGAAGAAGACTTGAACCACCAAGAAACCTCCCTAGATCTTAGATCCAGCACATCTACAAGACCACCTTCACCACACAAGTCATCAAAATCAAACCCAAGGTGAAGGATGAAAGGGAAAAGGATGAAATCATCAAACCCTAGCTTAACATTAAGA
Organism: Arctium minus; assembly: GCA_954870635.1. NCBI lineage: Eukaryota > Viridiplantae > Streptophyta > Magnoliopsida > Asterales > Asteraceae > Arctium > Arctium minus. Next base: position 114,362,536 of record OX941083.1, on the reverse strand, counting down.
GAGATGAGGAGCTTACCACCACAAAATACTCTTGTATACTCCAATAGTGTAACACCCCGAAATTTAGAATCTCGTTATGGTTGTTATCATATTAAGACTTACCGTGTTTTGGGGATTTATCGTTAAATAATGAATTGATCTGTTTTGGACATCGTGGGCTGAAAGTTGACAAAACTGGTTAAATTGGATTTCGGTACAGTGCTCGCGACTGTGCCCGCGATAGTGACAGGGTGTCACAATCGCGGGGCACAATCGCCCCGTTTGTACCGAGAGTCGTGTGGTCCGCGCGACTATGCTCGGCGACTATGCCAAGGGCATAGTCGCATGTCACTATCGCCTGCGGGGGCTGAGAGGCTGATAAGTCCGAATTTTCACCCATTTCCCTCATTTCTCATTTTCTAATCCCTTCCCATTCTCCCCCAAATCATTTCCTCTCTTCCCCACAAACCCTAACCCATTTTGAGGGTTTCTTTCTTAAACCACATGATTTTCATCATCTAGCCAGTTGGAATCAAGAGCCCCAAAATATCTTCATCTTCATCTTCCTCTTCCTCACCAAGCTTTTTGGGGTTTCATCCAACCTTTTGCATCATTTGAAGATTGGGAGCTTATGGTTCATTTTGGTGACCTACATGGGTTTTGGTTGGTGGTTTGGAGTTGCAGTTAAGGTAACTTATTGTTCTCTTCATTTATGGAAATTAGGGTTTCGACATAAGTTGAGATCTTTATGTATAATGTTTGGGGAATGATTTTAAATGGTTAAATATGGATTTTATGGTTGGACCCTTGTGGATCTAAGTTTTGGAAGCTTGAGTTGCAGAGTTGGAGTGGATGTCTTCAGAAAACTTTGGGTAGGATCTATGCTTTTGGAGGCCAATGGCTGGGGATTGAAACCTAGGTTTAAATTAACCTAGCAAGGTGAGTTCAAGATGATTTATGAAAACGGTGTACATGCCAAAATGTTTATTTTAAAGTATTTGTGTTTTACATCAAATTGTTAACTGCTGATAAGTTTTGGGTATTTGGTTATATCTCACTTTATAAACTTGTGTCACACGCATATTTGTGACTTTGGGCATTTTGACAATTAAATCAGTTTGATATGCTTCTTTGACGTATATATATATATATATATATATATATATATATATATATATATATATATATATATAAATGGAGTCCATTTGATGTAAAGGTCATTTATATGAGTTTGTACTTACAACTATTTGGAAATTGTGTATAAATATGTCATGAGGCATTTTGGAAATATAAGGATAAAGAGTCCATTTGGAAAATGGTTTGCCTCAACCAATGTTGAGTTTGAGTTGATTATACTCTTGGGTCGTTGTGTCTTCATCAGTTGGTTAAACGTGTTTTTAATGTTTACAAAGGCTTTCGTTGGATATTTACGTAAAGTGTTGGGCATTTGGCTCGGTTTTGACTAAATGAGTCGTGTGGACATTTGTCCGGATTTATAACCGTTGTGGGTTTTGAGTATGATGACACTTAATTCGTGTCATTGGTGAGTTACATGTTTTGGGAGCTTTAGTCTTTCAATTGGAGTCATGTAACGTTAGAGAGTGTTGTAATGGATCCATAGACACTTAAGTCTGGCTGTTTTGGAAAGCCTAAGTTTTTGGTTACTGTGGTGACCGCTTGGGTTTGCTAGCGAGTAGGCAATAGGTGGCCCGAGCCTCTGAGTTGAAACTCGTCTAGATTGGATAGGCACCCACGTCTGTAAGTCCTTGAAAGTGTAACTTGACGGAGTAAGGCAAGAGGCATAATCGGTCCGAGGTTGTGATGTCGGTGGTGGCATGGGAACTAGGATGTCGGGATGTGTGGTGAAATCCAATAACATTGTGGGTGGCCCCACTCATATGTTCTCGCCACCCAAGATGGAAACGTTTAGAGGACATGCGAGGAAGTTGTATGAGCGGCCTACTTGCGTGTTTCTCTATTCTCGGAGTATACGGATCTCCTCATCGTCGATCCGTGGTATTTTAAATGGTAATGTCGTATTTCACCAACTTGGGTTTTTTTGTGGCCGACGGTAATAGTTGGCTTTAATATTGGGGTTTTCCCACGTGTATTAAGTTTCGAATGGAATGCGTCATTTCCACGTTTCAGTATTTGATTTCGTCAATTTTATGGTCGTGTGAGTTTTGGGTTTAACGTCCGTGTTCACGACAATATTTATTTATATAGATTTTCATCTATGGTTTATGAGTTGTGTATCATGTCCCACCCGTGTTGGGTAATTTGAGATATAACATTTTTACCCGCGTTTTATAAAGATTGGGAGTTCACTCTTTATTCTCATCTTGAGCAAGTTTTGGTTTAAATCTAAATTTAAGAAAATACGTTTTATATTGAGAACTTCGCTTTTAAGACAGTTGGGTTTGGTTAACGATTAATTCGGCGTCTCTTTCGTACAAAATGCATAGTTATCGTTAAACGAGTCGTTTTATAAGTGAAGTGTATCATTTTGAAAGATTTGAATTTAATCGCATTCTTCCTTTCTAAACGATTAATTTATATATGTTGAAAACTCTTGAGCTCACTAGGCGTCAAGCCTAACCTTTTTATTTGTCGGCATGTGCATCAGGTTCCAGTTGGGGGATGGTTCTAGCAATTCATTGAAGAGTCGAGTCTTAGCTTGGCACAAGGGTGAGTAGTTGGTGATGTTTTCCGCAGATTGGAGATAGTGACCGTTATTGGGTTTTAGTAGCACCCGTCCTTATTATAGATGGTATGTATAGATTGAACGTGTGTGTTGAGGTTAATTCTTAAATTGTGATTGTAGATGATGCAATTATCGAGGTATTTAGAAAATTTAAATTAGTTGCTATTTCCAGAATTCAGGGTGTTACAAATAGACTTCCAATCTCTTGCTAAATCCTTGAAGAGCTCTAAAAAACGAAACCATGGCAACTTGAATCACCAAAATCGGAGTTGTGATGCAAAAGTTATGAAGAAATGAAGTTCTAGGGATGAAAATCGGGTTTTATGCTCGACCAGGGGATTTCGCGTCTTACCACGCGACCATAAGTCGCGGCATAAGTCGCCCGCTTCCTCTAAGTCGCAACATAAGTCGCGAGATGCACTGTTCGCCCGGTTTTCTTCTCGTTCACTGATTTGGCCATAACTTCTTCGTTATAGCTCCGATTTTGCTCCGGAAATAACCGTTGGATTCGTAATTGAATTCTTCATCCATCAAGACTATAAAATCTAGGATTCAAGTCCAAAATCAAATATATTATTTTTCCTTAATATATTGGTTTCTGAAATAACTTGAAATGATACCATTCGAAAATCGGGGTGTTACAAACCCATATGTAGTTAATCATTTTATTATGCTTTTACATCTTCAAGACTACCATTAGTTTGGATAGATTTTGAGCAGTGGTGTACTTCCAGTTGAGTTTGGATAGTCGGAAACAAGAATAGTGGGTATTGTTTTTGGATTTGGAAAAAGAGTATGGATTTTGGAGGTGTCTAATTGTTGCTTCCTTTTTTTTATTGCTAATGGAGGTGTCAACTTGTGTTATTAGCTTTTTAGCATGTAGATTTTTCAAATTTGATGTTAACGATATTATTTTTCTCAACTTTAATGTAAACTAGAAATGTACCCTCGCAATGCAGCGGGTTTCTGAAATCTAGAACTCGAGCCCTCGATCATTATTCATACTTTTTGTTAGTCTTTTTTTATTTTATTTTACGATTTTGAGAAACCTAGATTTAAAACAAAAATATATTTTAGTTTAGTTTAATTATGGTTTTTTATAAAAAATAATAATAAAAAAAATGTTATGGGTCAAAAAATGTTTAATTTAAATGATAACTATATTTAAGACATTTTATATTTAAAAGTTAAAAGATAACATAATTCAATAAAAAAAAGGTGTTTTATCTCGAATTTTCTTATATTTATCGGTTAGTTATATCAATAGTTAAAAATTTTAGATATTTTAGAAAATAAAAATAAGTGTTTATCTGCAATTAGTTACACGAATTCAAACATTGAGTTTTTATAAGTTGTACTTATGTTTAATCAATTTGTACTTTTGGATTTTAAGTAATATGCATTAATAAGTGGTACCTAATGTATAAATAAAATGAAACATTAAAATCGTGATGTATCTCGCTGCATTGCGCGAGTACGATTCTAGTAATATAGTATAGATATATGTATGATCATATTATATTATTTTAAAATATTTATGAAATATGTTATAATTTAAGTATTTGTAATATATCAACATCCCAACATTTTGGAAATAATATTATTTCTAAAGTTAACAATTTAAAATAACTTATTTACTTTTCGTTATCGTAATAAATGAACTTATATAATATATTATTATATGTGATTAAAATTATAGAAATATCTAGTATAAATAATCGTTATCTCTAACTAAATTTGTTGTGAGATATTGTGCTTGGATAAGTTGTACCAAAGCATTATGAAGTTGTAAGTTAAGTAATTGACTTTAATTAATTGTATTTTGTCCTTAAGATGTTGTAATTAAAAGTTTTTTATATCTCTTTTATAATATAACTAGAAGCGTACTCGCGTAATGCAGCGAGATACATCACGATTTTAATGTTTATTTTTATTTTTTGTTTTTTATTGATTTACAGTAGGATTTTAGATGGTTTTTATTGAGTGATAATGGTTTTTTATATATAAATTTGTTTAATTTAGGCTTAACAATATAATGTTTTTTATATAAAAAAATTAAGTAGTTTGTTAAAATTCATTAATTATCTTATATATTTTAAAATTTTTATATTTAAATTGCGATGTTTATCCTGTTTTGATTATGTTTATCAGAATTCAAATTTCATAATTTTAGGGTTTGGGGATTAGAGATAAGGATTTTGGGGGATAAGGATGAAATATATTAATTATGGTTAAAAACTTTACATGTATTACATTAGGCTTTAGTAGTTATTTTTAAGAAATTTTAAGTAGATAGCTTTAAATGATAGTACATAAAGCTTAGTGAGTTATAATTAAGAGTTTTTTATGTCATCTTTATAATATAGTATAGATAAATTTGTTTAATTTAGGCTTAACAATATAATGTTTTTTATACAAAAGAAATTAAGTAGTTTGTTAAAATTCATTAATTATCTTATATATTTTAAAATTTTTATATTTAAATTGAGATGTTTATCCTGTTTTGATTATGTTTATCATAATTCAAATTTCATAATTTTAGGATTTGGGGATTAAAGATAAGGATTTTGGGGGATAAGGATGAAATTTATTAATTATGGTTAAAAGCATTTAAAAGTAGTACATATTGCTTCATTAATTGTTTTTAAGAGATTTTAAGTATATTAACATTAAATAATAGTACATAATGCTTAATACATCACAATTTTAATGTTTATTTTTATTTTTTGTTTTTTATTGATTTACAGTACGATTTTTGATGGTTTTTATTGAGTGATAATGGTTTTTTATATATAAATTTGTTTAATTTAGGCTTAACAATATAATATTTTATATATAAAAAAAATTAAGTAGTTTGTTAAAATTCATTAATTATCTTATATATTTTAAAATTTTTATATTTAAATTGAGATGTTTATCCCGTTTTGATTATGTTTATCAGAATTCAAATTTCATAATTTTAAGGTTTGGGAATTAGAGATAAGGATTTTGGGGGATAAGGATGAAATATATTAATTAGGGTTAAAAGTTTTACATGTAGTACATTAGGCTTTAGTAGTTATTTTTAAGAGATTTTAAGTAGATAGCTTTAAATGATAGTACATAAAGCTTAGTGAGCTGTAATTAAGAGTTTTTTATGTCATCTTTATAATATAGTATAAATATAGTATAGATAGATATATGTATGATCATATTATATTATTTTAAAATATTTATGAAATATGTTATAATTTAAGTATTTGTAATATATCAACATCCCAACATTTTGGAAATAATATTATTTCTAAAGTTAACAATTTAAAATAATTTATTTACTTTTCGTTATCGTAATAAATAAACTTATATAATATATTATTATATGTGATTAAAATTATAGAAATATCTAGTATAAATAATCGTTATCTCTAACTAAATTTGTTGTGAGATATTGTGTTTGGATAAGTTGTACCAAAGCATTATGAAGTTGTAAGTTAAGTAATTGACTTTAATTAATTGTATTTTGTGCTTAAGATGTTGTAATTAAGAGTTTTTTATATCTCTTTTATAATATAACATAGATTTTGGGTCCATTAAGCTTAAAACATTCTTTTTTGATTTATCAGGTCCCCAAGTAGGCATTGCAGATTGCATTATAGTGCATATGCATGCGTTTGATAATCAGTTAAAGAAATGAAATGAAGTTGTTTTGATGTCCTATTTACTTGTTGTGGATAAAAGAGAAGAATTGGCACATTGAAGATCTCGGTTTGTTGTAATATGATTTTAGATGTTTTTTTTAATAAATTTGTACGGATGTGAGGATTCGGTGAAACTTTATGGTTTGTTTGAAAAATTCTTTTCTTTTTATTTATGGTATTTTTAATTAATAAATTATGTGACCCATATTATTTCTCGCCTTCTCGCAAATTAGTTTGTTTTTCGCATTATCCTCACTCTTAAATATATATATATATATATATATATATATATATATATATATAGTGTTTGGTTCATTTGAGAAATGATAAATATATGAGAAATAGAGAAGTAATCTTAGCCATTCATATGATCAAGATCAGATTTGACTAGTCAAATATTGCGGCTTTGACCGGTCAAAAGTTGCGGCTATCCCAAAAATAGAAGAACAATTTCGTAAATTTTACAAATTACACGGACTGTGTTCATATATGAACATGTATAATTCACATATGAACTATATGTTCATATATGAACCAGTTCAATTCACAACTGAACTCTTTTAACTAATTTATATATGAACCTTTGTGATTCATATATGAATCAGTTGAACTAACTAACAGATTCATATATGAACCTTTGTGATTCATATATGAATCTGTATGAATCACAAAGATTCATATATGAACCTTTGTGAATCACAAAGATTCATATATGAATCTGTTGAACTAATCAACAAATTCATATATGAATCTTTGTGATTAATACAGATTCATATATGAACTCATCCCGTGTATTTTACGAAATTACCCCTCTACCTTCTATAGACCACACAAAGAATTATCCGGTGCTTCGCGGTTAAAGCCGCAAATGTTGACCAGATGAATGGCTAAGATTACTTCTCTATTTCTCATATATTTACCATTTCTCAAATGAACCTCTCCCTATATATATATATATATATATATAATACCCTTTAGGGAAGGAATTATCTTTTCATAAGTGTAACTTAATGATACCTTTTAGAGAAGTTTTGCAAGAAAGTGTAACTAAAACATATAATTTTAGAGAATGTTTTGGTTAAGTGTATCTAAAGGTAACAATTAAAGAAGGTTCAGCAAAGTGTAACAAAAGAATACCTTTAGAGAAGCTTTACAGAAAGCGTCACTAAAGACTATACCTTTAGAGAAGTTTTTCCAAAAATCTTCTCTGAAAGTGCCTTTTAGTGACGTTTAAAAACCGTCATTGATGCTAAAAAAATGTCACTAAAAACATACTTTTAGAGAAGGTTTTTAATAAAAATCAGCCAAACTTTAGATAAGCTTTGAAAGCGTATCTAAATCCCAAAAAAAGTTTCTCTAAAGGCCAACATAAATGTACTCTCCGAAAACCCTCCCTAAAACCTTTAGTTTCCGTTATATAGGGAAGATTATTGACAGAAGTGAAAAACTTCTCTAAAACTTTTAGAGAAGTTTTTCAAACTTTTAAATACAAAAGAAAACATTTTCTGAAGGTCATTTTTCTTGTAGTGGCTAATAAACGACCCTTCTTGTTCATTCTCTTTTTATATTCAACGAGAGGTTTATAAATTCTGTGAGGTTTATAAATTCTGTGATTGAGGTATGAGGTATTATCGATCAATCAAGAACCCATTCTACCTACTCGTATCTTCATCTTTTTTTTTCTCTGTATTTCATTAATTATTGGGAGCTCACACTCGCCTGGGGAATGCTTTATTGCCTAATTTCACAGGAATTAGGCGTATCACAAGCACAAGTTTCTGGCTTTATTGATGCATATTTTGCTTTGTTGCTTGTATCCCTTTTGTCACTTGGACTTGTGATCCGTTTCTTTCGTCATGGATTTTAATGACAACCCAAAAATGGACCACTGCCGACTGAAGTTATCTTTATCATCACTTAAATGGAGGGGTGAGTTTTATTTTGTTTTTATATCTTTATAATTCTTTAAATGCTTGTACAAAAGGTTTCAAGACTTGTACATTAACTTTTTTTTTTAATAAAAGAAATGCAAATCGATTAAAATAGCCCTCAACTTAATGGATGAACTTAATGGGTTTTAGACGACATTAAGACAATACATGCAAGCAAAATGAGAGGATGAAGAGTCCAAGTATAATTTTGAACTTTAGTGATAATTGATAGTGATTTCCAAAACCTGTAATTTACTTTTTTTTTTTAACAATTGAATTGGACAAACTACTATTTATTTGCTGTCAATGTTATGTCATTTATTCCCCATTTTTCTTAATTAAAGAAACAAGAAAAACAAAGAACATTACTAAATATAAACTAAAATGAAAATATATTACACTTTTCTCAAACACATATAATTTCTTTTGGGGTTACGCTTTTCAAATATATCAACAATTTTGTTTTAGGTAAGGTGTTTTTGATCTGGTTTGAACGTTTTAACCTTTCAAACCACAAACCAAACCGCAATGGTGGTTTAGAAAATTTTCAAACTAAACCGTTTGGCAGCAAGTGATAAAACCGGTTAAATCGGACCACAAAACGAAGGTTGGGTCTGACCGGTTTGGCGGTTTAGGCCTAATGGGCTTTAAACTAAAAAATCGTACATATATATTCAAAATAAAATTTCTACTAATATAACATAAAAATACAATACTGAAAAAAATTACTAAAAAACATTGAGCAAGTTGAAAAAAAATTAAACAAGTCCACCAATAATAGTTGGAATTTTGGACAAAATTGAGCAAATCAAAGAATGATTAGAAATTTTTGATCATGGTTTTTGATGGATTCGGAATTTTGTCGATTTTGGGAATGAAGACAATTGAGAAGTGAAAAATAAAAACTTCAATGTTTTGGACTATTTTTTAATTGGGTCATATATATAAAAGTTGAGTCTACAACATGATAAATACAATATTATATTACTTGATCTCTTTTATTTTAACTTACATAACAGGTCCTGGAGCTGGAAGTTGGAAAAGGACGGCAAATTTTTTGTTACCTCGCTCAGGAAAGCGGTCGACGACTCGTCTCTGACAATCTTGGAGTATAGTACAAGATGAAATCGAATGGTGTCGGGTAAAGTCAATGTTTTGATATGGAGGGCGAGACTTGGAAGATTACCGACCAAACTCAATCTGATCAAGAGAGGCGTTGAGATCAACTCTGACTCGTGTCCCCTTTGTCACTCAACGCCAGAATCGGAAACCCATCTTTTTTTGCACTGCTCAACCAGCAAGGAAATCAGAGCTCTAATCTCTTCTTGGTGTAACAAGTTCCCGTTCTCGGCTGTCTCTATCTCAGATCTCCTCGACACAGCCGGAGAAGGAAACTCATCTAATGATAGGGTCCTTATTTTGGAAGCTGTCATTGCTGCCTATTTCTGGTCCATATGGAAACTTCGTAACTCTCTTGTCTTCAACAATAAAGGGACCCCAACCAGCATCATTAAGTCTGAGGTGATGTCAAATTATTTCTCGTGGGTTAAACTTAGAACTAGAAAGGGGGGCGATATTAATTGGGAGAAATGGAGATGTAATCCTTTAGACTCTATTTGATGTTTTCGTGTTCTGATCTTTCTTGTACTCCTAGCTTCTCGCTAGACTTTTGGGTGGAATATATTCTTGCTGTTCTAAAAAAAATACATGTGTATTTTGGTGGTCGGTTTGGTCTAAACCGTTCAAAAAAGCGTTCAAATCAGACCGTACCGAACGATTTGACTATTTTTCAAACCAGCCTGGACATCGGACAACTCAAACCATAAAAAACGGTCCGATTTGACTTGGTTAATTTAGACGGTTTGAACTACCAAATGATTTTTTTAACACCCCTAGTTTTAGGTGGTCTATATTAAAATGCATCATTTTCGATTTTTCACAATTAAACCACTTGACGACTAATAATTAATATAAGATATTTATGAAAATATTATGGTTTGCAATTTTTTAAAATTTTGTTTTATCAGAAAAACATTCTTACATATTTGAACATTACTAATTTTTTTAATTAAATTACGTATCAAATCAAACTACAATCTTTCCTTCCCAATTGAAATTTATCTATTAACTAATTTTTTGGTTGATGATGCTTCAAATCCAAATATTGTACATGTTTTTAGGCTACACATTTGCCCAAGTAGGATGTTACAAAATGTAAAGGCCAATTACAAGAATACCATTGAATGAAATTGATGGTGCATGTGAGCAAATGTATAGTACTCTAAACTAAGAAGTCTCATGCTCTTCTTAATAAATGCATATGATAATTAAAAAAGCTTCAAATGCATATGATGTTACAAATGTTGGGAGCCTTTGATTTGATATGATAATTAAGAAAGCTTCAAATGCATATATATATATATATATATATATATATATATATATATACTATTAATAAAGAGACTTCAATTAAAAAACCATGGTAGAAAGAATGAATAAATAGGAAGTAAGGAAAACAGTGGAATTGAAGGGGATAAAAAGGTGGGCTGGCTTTGCCTTTAAGCTACGACTGCATACTGTGCCGTGACAGCATGCATGATCATACACTAAATGCACCCCTTTGAGTCTTTGCTGTCACTCCCACCCAGTCTTTAATTCAGACACGACTCATCATACATATATACATCTTTTTGCTGGTTCAATAGAAAACCCTAAAAACTAAAAAATGAGAAACATCTGATAGCCGTTAATCTGGACGGTATACACATGTGCATACAAGTAATTTGTAACATGCATGCGTTCATATACATATGTGAATAATGTACACCTGCATATGCACATTTGCATAAAGGCCAAAAAAACAGCTTAATTTGCTTATATGCAAATGTGCATATCGTCCAAACAAATGACTATTAGGGTGTTCCTCAGTTTTTTATTTTTTTAGGGTTTTCCCGAACCTCTTTGAGTCTCTCTCGCTATATATATATATTATCTTCATCCATCTTCATTCTTCTCTTGCAGCTAGCCAGCTCTCTTCCCAACAAAACACACAAATTCCTCACTAATTTAATTAAGAAAAAGATCTAGCTAGGAAGAATGGGAAGGCCACCATGCTGTGACAAAACGGGAGTGAAGAAAGGGCCATGGACTCCAGAAGAAGATATACAGCTCGTCTCTTATGTCCAACGCCATGGCCCTGGCAGTTGGCGCCAAGTCCCAACCAACACCGGTATATATACATATATATACATATATATATATATATATATGCTTAATTGATGACTCTCTTTCTTAATTATGTATATAGGTTTATATATGTTTTCCTGAATTTTCTCACTTTCTTTTGTGTATTCAATTCACAGGACTGCGCAGATGCAGTAAGAGCTGTAGGCTAAGGTGGACTAATTATCTTAGGCCTGGAATCAGAAGGGGAGATTTCACTCATGATGAGGAAACCATGATCATCCAGCTACAAGCTCTTTTGGGTAACAAGTAAGTTTAATTATCTTTAACCACAAGGGTTGTGGCGCAGTGATTGAGGCTCTAGGGATGTGGTGGAATATTCCTTCAATCCAGGGTTCAATTCTAGACGTACACAACATTATGGCCATTGAGTTTATAGTGCTGATTTCTTGCATTCATAATTCGCCGTGATTAAACTGGACATATCATGGGACACCCAAAAAAAAAGTTTATCTTTTTATCATCTATAATGCATTCATTTTCACCTAAATTGTGTATTGAAATATGTTTTTTTTGTGTTTTTATGACAGATGGTCAGCTATAGCTTCATATCTCCCTGAAAGAACAGATAATGACATTAAAAACCATTGGAATACCCATTTGAAAAACAAGCTTAGAAAGCACAATGATCATGAACATGATCATCCACTTTTTCTTAATAGTTCATATGGGATTAATCCATCTTCATCAACATCATCATCATCTTCTTCCTCCCACATCTCCAAGGGCCAATGGGAGAAGAGGCTTCAAACTGATGTTCACATGGCAAAACAAGCACTTAATGATGCTTTATCTTTAGATAATAAACCATTCATCTTACTTGATAAATTTCATGCACCTCAAACTACTTCTTCTTATAATGCCTCTACCCAAACAACCACTTATGCTTCTAGCACTGACAATATAGCAAAATTGCTTAAAGGGTTCATGAAAAATGCACCCATGATCAGTTCAAAAGCAAGTTCAGATTCTAGCACTTGCAAGAGTACTACTGGGATTGATAATTCATCCCAATTAGGGTTTGAATCTTTGCTTGGTTTTGATCAGTCTTTTGGGTCTCCAAATGGTTCAGATCTTTCTCAATCAAACATGTCGACAAAGGAAAGCAAGATGGAGTTCATTGGTGGTCAACTGCCATTTACAATGTTTGAAAATTGGTTGCTTGATGAAGCAGGTGGTGATGTGATTAATCAAAGGAAAACAGATTTGACACGTTTTGAGTTTGATCAAAACCCAGATTACTTTCATAATTGATTGTTGTTGGGGAGATAGATTTAAACTGGGATTTGATTCATTCATTTCATTTGTCTTGATTCTTGTTTATTTTCATTGAATCTTTTTTCGACAATTTCATGTTAATGTTAACACCAGGCAGCTGGATGTAAATTGTGTACGTTGGTGTATATGATCATGTGTTAATTATTAATACCAAAATAAATCTATGTTTTTTTTCCCTTCCATTTTCTTGATTTGAACCAAAATTAATAAGTTGATTGATGAACTCAAATATAAATCAACTTTAGTATATTATTGCAACTTAACTATCATATTGATCGGCATTATCACATGTTCATATATTATTAATACCAAAGAAAATCTTTGAATTGGACGCGAAACTGGTGGTCGATGCTTTCACCTCTACTACAAACGACCTTTCAGAGTTTGGTGCTTCCATCTCTTGGTGCCGGTCTCTTCTCAATCAAGGCGATTCGTTCTCGGTTAGGTTTATTAGAAGACAGGCAAACGGTGCCGCACATGACCTTGCTAGAATGGCTCGTTCCTTAATTTCCTAATCAAGTCACTCTTTTTAACTTGCCTAGTTTGTTGATCGATCATGTAACTTCCTTTTGTACCCACAACCATTAATCTATGTTATCACTTTATTTCAAAAAATAAAAAATACCAAAGAAAATCTATGTTCTCTTTTTCCATTTTCTTAAAACGATATATATGAATCCAATATTATTTTGCATGACATTATATAAATAATAACATACACTACAACAAAGTTGGATTTATAGACGTCAACAACTTTTAAGCGTCCTAACAGAATTAAGACCGCTTTACAAGAGCTTAAATTATAAGACTAAAACATAACTCTTCTGTCTAAATGTGTTGTAATAAGTTTATAAGACGCTTTTGGATGTCTTAACTAGTTTTTTATAACACTTTTAATTCAAATCATCACATTACCGTTTTATAAGACACTTTTGAGAAAATGTCTTATGAACCCATATTTTTATAAGACTATTGTTTTCATAAGACACTTTTACAAATAATGTCATATAAAATAGCTAATATGATGCTTTTTTATACACTACTAAACAAAAGATTTTTACCGGAGGAATTTTCCGCCGAAAATTTCCGACGGAAGTCAAACGGATTTTCCGACAGAATATTCTGCCGGAACATTTCGCCGAAACAAATGTTTTATTAATTAAAATAAATAAATTAATTAATAATTTCCGGCGGAATATTCCGCTGGAAATTACTAAAATTAATTTCTTAATCAATCAAATCATTAAAAAAATTAAAAAATTTCCGGGCCGGTTTTCGGCGGAAAAATCCGCCGAAAATTTTGCCGAAAATTTCAATCCGCCGAAAACGCCGCTGAAAAAGTTGATTTGTAGCGCTCATGTTTCCGTCCGACCAAATCCGCTGAAAATCCGCCGGAAATTCAAATTTCCGACGGATTTGGCCATCGGAAAAAGTCAAAAATTTTGTAGTGGTGAATGTTCTAAAAAACTTGTTATTACGTTAAAAAACGTTCTATAAACTTATTACGTCTTTAGCTAATACGAATTTGGTGGCCTATTAAAAATGATAGAAGTATATAATTAGAAAAGATACTTTTGTTAACCAAAAAAACATAATAATGGCATTTATTTATAGTTTCTATTTTATATTATTTTGCATGACAATGCACATGAAGATATGGGCAAGAACAAGATGGATCGAATTAAATTGTCGTGGAGTCTTTATTACATGCATGTGAAAAAATATATATATTATCATATTCAATTATATACATACACCTCTTTCAAAATTTCATGATCCGCAACGATAATTATGAGATCCTTTTCTTGATTTTAGAGTCATCTAGTGACACTATCCTTTAATAGCGCATCAAATTTCATGATCGATTCAACTTAGATCGAAACTATACATTTCTTTTTTGGAAAAAAAATTGCTTATCGACAATTCCAACTGATTTCATACAAAACCCACCTTAAGAACATCAATTTCATGAGACTATTTTTTGACTTACTCAACAGTTGTTGAGGCTAGTAGAATGCCATGGTTTAAACCCGGAATACGCATTGTATTGGACAAATTCGTTTCATTCCTTTACCAACTAATAAGCTACATCCTACATGCCAAAGGCAAACTATGCATTTCTATTATGAATTATTTTATTCTTCTATAAGAAACTTTTTGATTGATTTATATACGTATGACTAAATTGGAATACGTTGCAACATTGAAAATCATATAGGAAAAAAAAACGAAAAAAAAAACGTATAGTTGTCATGATTTTGACCACCTCTCTCATGTTTCCCATCACAATTGTCTCTTTTGTCCTTTTTTCTATTCAATTTCATAAAAATCACTATTTTATAGTTTTTCTAATCCGTAAAAAAATGCCATTATTCAAGGTTGATGTTTCTCATGATATATGCAATGGCGAGCATAGCATAAAGTTTCAGGGGTGTTTGGTTGGAGGTATTGAGGGCAGGGGCGGAGCCAGGAATTTATAGGAGGGGGTGCACGATATAAAATAGATTAAAAACACAAGTTAACATTATAAAAAAAGCAAAAGCAAAAATAACGATATTATATATCTATATTGATAATATTCGATCTTTACATATTTAACAATGTCCTCGACGAGTTTTCATTTTTTGGAACTTATCTATGATATCTTCATTATCAAGCTCGGCAATATACAAAATCAAAAGGGTTCACTAATCCAAATAAGAAAGCTCATAAATCATTGATAAAAAAATATACAAAATCATTAACTACTTCACTAATCGACTAATCAACCGGTAATCAGTAATCAATAATGAAAAAGTGATAAAAAAGGATTCAATAATCAACTAATCAACCAACCAATAATAAATAAATACAAAGTGATAAAAAAGGATTCATAGACATAATAAGTCAAGATTCGAATTCTAGAAATAGTGACAAAAAAGGGGTAATCAGAAAGGGGTAATCTGTAATCACTAATCAGATGCCAAAAAAAGGGTTTCACTAATCAAGTAATCACGTACACTGGAAAACAGGAAAGCAGAAAGTTGATAAAAAATTTCAGAAAATTTAAACCCTAACCTGATCGATGAAGATGATGCCAAAAAGTAACACTGTAACAACTAACAAGTCGGTCATCGACGGTCTCGGAGACGGAGAGGGAGGGGCGGAGGGCAGCAGCAAACGGTATTCCAGCAACACTGCATCAGTCGATCATTCATCATTCATAGACATAGAGAACAGGGGCAGAGTCCAGAGAGTAGAGACGAGTTTTGAGGAGTGGTGACTTGCGTGCGTGAATCATGAAAAGGAGATGCGAGAGCGGGAGATTTTGATCCAAGTCAACATGCTCTAATATCTAATTTCCAGCGGGCTGTTTAATTGGGGAGGAGCCCAAGCCCAATAATATATTAATTTGTTCCTTGAATGGGGTAATGAGTAGTTGATGATTTTTTTTTTTAAATCAGGGGGTGCCAATGCACCTTGTGGTGCACACATGGCTCCGCCCTTGATTGAGGGGTAAGAAATAAGAATAATAATAAAAAATACTATTTGGTTTGACATAATATAATGAGCCTATTATCTAAAACCAATATTCTAAATGGCGTGAGGCGTGGCGTGGCGGCGAGGCCAAGCCTCAAGCCTTAGGAGCAACGGCGAAGCCATGACGTTTTCAAGGCGTGACTTATGACGTCATTTTTCTAGTTCATATACATCATTATATATAAAAACATATGTTTTGTAGTATTACAAAATGAATCAATAGTAATAAGCAAGTTAAATTACGATATATATTAAAAAACATGCAAATAAGACATTAAAAACGTAAAGAAAAATCAAATATTGCATTACAAAATTGTGCATTAGGCCATGGCGTGCCACATGCTTAACGTGGCGTGAGACACGAGCCTTGGTGCCATGGTGGCTGTGCGACAAGTTTTTTAGAACATTGCCTAAAACCCATTAATTTTCATACCTGACCAAATTGGGGGGAATGAAAATTTTATTTCCGCTTAGTCGCATTTTCCCATGCGCCCTTCATCTCTCGATGTTGAATGAAACCTATTTTTTATTTTCATGTTGGACGACACATATTTGTATTAAAAATATTTATATAAAACATTCATTTTATTGATTATATTGGTTTAACCAAACAGCATCAATGCAATGCTCATTCCTAGGGATGTTCATCTGAACCGCACAAACCGCTCACACCGCACCGCAAAGTGTGGTTTAGAACTTCTGCGGTGTGGTTTGCGGTTTGCATTTTTACCAAACCGCACTATGTGGTGCGGTTTGCGGTTTTGAGTTATCAAACCGCGGTTCAAACCGCACCGCACCGCACATTATATATATATATATATATATATAGGGAGAGGTTCATTTGAGAAATGATAAATATATGAGAAATAGAGAAGTAATCTTAGCCATTCATCTGGTCAACATTTGCGGCTTTGACCGCAAAGCACCGGATAATTCCTTGTGTGGTCTATAGAAGGTAGAGGGGTAATTTCGTAAAATACACGGAATGAGTTCATATATGAATCTGTATGAATCACAAAGATTCATATATGAATCTGTTAATTAGTTCAACTGATTCATATATAAATCTTTGTGATTCATACAGATTCATATATGAATCTTTGTGATTCATACAGATTCATATCACAAAGGTTCATATATGAATCTGTTAGTTAGTTCAACTGATTCATATATGAATCAGTTAAAAGTGTTCAGTTGTGAATTGCACTGGTTCATATATGAACATATAGTTCATATGTGAATTATACATGTTCATATATGAACACAACCCATGTGTTTTGTAAAATTTACGAAATTGTCCTTCTATTTTTGGGATAGCCGCAACTTTTGACCGGTCAAAGCCGCAACTTTTGACCGGTCAAAGCCGCAATATTTGACTAGTCAAATCCGATCTTGACCATATAAATGGCTATGATTACTTCTCTATTTCTCATATATTTACCATTTCTCAAATGAACCAAACACTATATATATATATATATATATATATTATTTTTAATTTTATATATTGCACATACATATATGTATATATAGAATAATTGAAATATTTTTATAATATGCATTTAGAAATCAGATGTATTGAATATTTTTATTTTTTGGACTACGATCACGTTATCGTTGATTTAATTTTTTTTTTGATCTTATAATTATTGGATTGTAGGTGTAAAGTGCGAAGATACAAACCACATAAACTGCACCGCACTACACCGCATTTCGCGGTGCGGTTTGCAGTTTGGAAAAATGTTCAAAACGCATATGCGGTGTGCGGTTTGTGGTTTTGTCTCAAACCGCACCCTACTCATTCCTATTCTCATTCTACTTCATTCTCATTTTAATTTTCATTTCTTAAAATGAACCAAATGTCCCAAAAGTCTTTGGAAAATGACAATTGTCATATTTATGGGCATGGTTGTTGTACTTTGTAACATTATATGCTAATAATGTATTTTTTGTATCAATTAAATATTTAAATTTAGTGAAAGTTTAATGCAAAATGAATTATTTGGGATTTCTAAATCTCAAAAGGAGTTTATTTGAAAAACAAAAGGAATTTAAAAAAACAAAAACATCCAATATTACTTGCCGTAAAATAATGAGAACTAAAAAGGAGTATATTTTTTTGTCCATTGAGGTTTAGTAAAACGTCTTAAAGTAGGATATGAATCTTGATAAGTCTAGATTTCATTCTTGTCGTTTGCATTTTGCTCTGAATATAGTCTCTAATTATTAACTCCGTTAGTGTGAGGGACATTTTAGTCTTTTTATATGTTTACTAATTTTCTTTAAAAATAAAAAAAAATATTTGATAAACTTTATACATATTATATTATTACACACACAAATTTATATATATTAATCAAGGTTCTAAATGGCGCGCGGCGCGGCGTGGCGGCGAGGTCAAGCCTCAAGCCTTACGAGTTACGGCGAGGCCATGGCGTTTTTCATGGCGGCGCCAAGGCGGCAAATATATATATATATATATATATAATGGGAGTTTTATATCATATAAAAAAACAAAAGAACCATGAATTGATTTGATATCAAATATACAAAGTTTACAAAAATGATATCAAGAAATCATAACTCCCCAAAAAATCATAACTCCCCCACGTGATCGTGACTGAGAATTGAGAAACAGAGAGAGAAAGAGAGAATGGGAAGTGAAATTCTAGGGTTTAAAATATTTAATTTTGACTTTTTAGATTTTGACTTTTTTACCATGTAAATTTACAAGTTTTAGAAAAGTACAATTTCCCCCCATAACTCCATAACGCGCCATGGCGTGCCTTAGGAAGCTTAACGCCATAACTCCATAACGTAACGTAACGCCATAACGTGCCATGGCGTGCCTTATGAAGCTTAACGCCATACATCGACGCCAAGGGTAAAAACGTGGCGGCAAGGTGGCGCCTCGGCGCCATGGCGGCGCCATGACGCGTTTTTTTAGAACCTTGATATTAATATATTATACTATTTCTAGACTTATCAGAGTTAATGTCTTATTTTTAGACTTTTCACTAAACCTCAAGAATTAAAATTGAAGTTTACTCTAAATTCTCATTAACAATTACGCATGTAATGTAAATGCTTCATTTAATTTGTTCCAATTTGATATATTTCAAGGAAAATGATATTTAAATAGGTTATCATATTAAGAAGGATAAAAAGGATTATTCAAAATTTAAATTTAATTACAAATTTTTGGTGGTCAAAATATAATCAAAATAAAGTTTAATGGTTAAAGGAAAAAATTTTTGAATCAAGAAAACAAAGTCATTTCATCAACAATGACAGGATGAAGTGTGTTCGTCGATAACGACTAGAAAGGAAGGGTTCGTCAAGGGAAATTAAATGTGGGGAGATCTAGGAGAAGAAAAACTTTGCAAACCTTCAAATTTTACTCGATTGTTTTACACAATACTTAATTGTGATTAAGTGTTCACATATTCAATTAGCTCAATTTCCCAATCTAAGGGGGCGTTTGGTTTGCAGAATGTTTTTGGATGAAATGGAATCTGTCAAATGAATTTGACTTTGAAGGAATTGGAATTGAATGTTGTTAAGTTTGACCATCTGTTTGGTTGACAGAATTGGAATGAAATCTGTTAAATGAATTGGAATTTTTCTGTTTGGTTCACAGATTGTAGCTTCAAAA
Source organism: Arctium minus (assembly GCA_954870635.1). Classification (NCBI taxonomy): domain Eukaryota; kingdom Viridiplantae; phylum Streptophyta; class Magnoliopsida; order Asterales; family Asteraceae; genus Arctium; species Arctium minus. The sequence continues at coordinate 114,342,550 of OX941083.1, read as the reverse complement.
TTGGAATGAAATTTTGGTAAATGACCAAAATACCCTTTTTAATTATTTTAATTTTTTTAAACAAAATTACTTTAATGAAATAGTTATTAAATAGTTTAATTTTTAACTAAAATTGCTTTGATTATTTTAGCACACGAATGATGTCGAGAGAGAGAGAGAGAGAGGAAAGAGAGGGAGAGGAAAGAGATAGAGAGGAGAGAGAGAGAGAGGAGAGAGAGATGAGAGAGAGAAGAGAGAGGAGAGAGAGAAGAGAGAGAGGAAATGAGAGGAGAGAGAGAGGAGAGAGGGAGAGAAAGATTGGATAGAGAGAGAGGGAGAGAGAGAAAGAGAGAGAGGAGAGAGAGAGGGAGAGAGGGAGGAGAGAGAGAAAGAGAGGAGAGAGAGGAGAGAGGGAGAGAAAGATTGGATAGAGAGAGAGGGAGAGAGAGAAAGAGAGAGAGGAGAGAGAGAGGGAGAGAGGGAGGAGAGAGAGAAAGAGAGGAGAGAGAGGAGAGAGAGAGAGTTGATGTCTGCTGATAATCAATATCAGTAGGGTTTAGTTTAGGGTAAGGGGTAATTTTGGAATTATGAAAATAACAAATTCAATTTCATTGAAATACTTGGGTTTGTTGATGGAATGTTAAAATTCTTTATGTATGGAATTTAATGGAATTGGAAGATTCCATTCCATTGTAAACTTTGAACCAAACAAGGGAATGGAATTTGGTCAATAGAATTCAACATTTCAATTCCATCAAATTCTGCGAACCAAACGTCCCATAAGAATGTTTTTCCTTGCCTTGGAGTTGACAAGGGAAGGGCGATGGTGGGGAAGGAAAGGGGTGGGCGTCACTGGTGTTTGAGGGGTGGGGTGAGGACCGATGAGTGAGCTACAGAAAAGGAGATAAGTTGTATAATATAAGTGTTGTTTTAAATTTGAATTAATGTTTTAAGTTTGACAAAAAATACCTTTAACTTTAAACAAATTTTCATCTAATGACTTTAAATTTAAAACTAAGTTGGATAGAATTAATAATAGTTATTTTTTGAGTGTCATTTTAGTTTGAATTTAACATAAATGAAATCAGGATGACCCTTTTTGACCTTTGTATAGTTCAATAAACTATTTGAAACTCTTCGACATTAGTTTCTCTATATTTCATGATGTTTTAATATGGATGAAGTTTAAATCATGTCACGTTCAAAAAATTATATGTAATATTTCTATGTTTACTTTTTCTTTTTTCAAATGGATTATTTATTTATTTATTTATAAACAACTGATAATCGTTAAGTTCAAATAAATAAATAAAGATTATGTATATTAAATCAAGAGAGATGAAATATCTCCAAAAAGATATTGCAAAATGCAAATGTATGATTGGAAGGCTGAGGGAAGAGGCTCCATTAGTTTGCACTTTCTCATTGAATATGCACTATAGATATCGGTGCAGAAATAATTTGGATATAATATTGAAGATTTTTCGTATTTATCAGTAACCTTTTTTTACATATTGTCCAAGACTGTAACACCCGTGGAAATTTAAGTACGTTAGGGGTCTTCTGTTGAGTCTGTTTGTTAACGTTAGGAAGTTTCTAATGTAGACTCGTTTGGGCACTTGAACCTTAGAATCGTGCCTTGGTTTTTGGAATTAAAATTTGAGGCTTGGCTGAAAGGCACTGGGTTGCGCGGGTTACTTTGCGGCCTCCAAGCCGCGGACCAAGCCGCGGGACTCAGTGGATGTTTGGACCTCAGAAACACGCGCGGGTTAGTACGCGACCTCCAAGCCGTGGCCCAAGCCGCGAGAAGTCCATGCAGGTCCTATAGACGGGATTTTTCCCTTTATCCTCATTTACTCCTCACAAAACTCTTCTCCATCTCTCTCTCTCTCTCTCTCTCTCTCTCTCTCTCTCTTCATAAATTCGAAAATTAGAAACCCTAGGTGTTCATCTAAAAGTTGGAGGAGCATTTACTCTCCCTTTTGCCTCAAGATTCAAGGGGGCTAGCTTGGATAGTCAAGATCTTCACTCTCTTCTCACCATACTTGGTTTTCTAGGTTTTCTCATCAAAAACCTAATTTTTGAGTTCATCATTTTTATAAACTCTATACATGTTAAAATCATATTTTTAACCTACTGGACATCTTCATTTTTACGTATGTAACTTGGGGTGGATTTTCACCCAAAACCCTAATTTTAGAGATTCTAGGGTTATATGTTCGGAAAGGATTTCATGAAAAGAAAAAGGGTATCTTGGATTTATATGTGAATAAGACTTGGCATTATGTTTTTTCACTCTCTAGTTTCAAAGATTAATTAATAATGGGTTGATGAAATTTTATGTTGAACTGCTGATAAGTTTGTATATTGGAAACTTGTTTTGCTATAACCTTGGTTTGAGTATTTGGGATCCCAAACTAGAATTTGAAATAGTAAAATGACCCAAATAGTTGGAATATGGGTATGTGATTCATATGTCAAATTGGAACCTCTTGGTAATATTATGCAAGTATTATGCGAAAAAACCCTTCATTTGTCAATGTCTTGGATATTATATCTTACGTTGAATTATCGGTTAGTCGATTAACTCTATGTGGCATATTTGGTTTCACTTGGGAGTCATGACCCCATAATTGTTGTTGCATTTAGTCCGACGATGGGACATTAGTTTCTCACGTTGAGGCACGTTTAGGCATCGGATTGGGTTATAAGTCCTACGTGCTAAGTATTATGATATTGGATGAGGATCTCAACGTAAGGGCCCTATGTGGTTGAAGTTGACTTTCCGTGGGTGTACGTTTAAAGTCACCGAGCCTAACATCCCTTTCGTGTACTTTTATGTGTTTTGGCTTTACTGACTTGTCAAGTGGCCTACTTTTGTGTTCCGTCACTTGTGTTAGTAAGCGGGTCTCCCCCGTGAATCCAAGAGGTATCTGTTTATGATAAAAAGCACTATTATTCCTATTACAACTTCACTTTCCTTATTTACGTTTATCGTTGATTATTTTAAATACAACCGTTTGATCTCACTAGGTTTTAGCCTAATACTTGTTCTTAAAATGACATGTATAGAAGGTCAATCTAGCGATGGGATTCGTCGGGAATGAGTGGGAGGCCTAGATGTCGAGAGCGGTCTTTTTGGGTTGATATATTGACCAATACGATGTTGATAGAGGATACGCATTTTGGAAGAATAGCAACACCCGATCTTAATCTTTCTTGTCTAAGTTAGATTATTAGGTTGTTGAGTAATATTCTTCATTTGACTCTTTTGTAAAGGCTATAACTATATTTCCCCGTTCCCGGGATGATACTTTGGGATTGTTATGGCAGGTTTGGTTTACCTAGTTTATAGTCGTCATATTGCCGAAATTTTCGTTTTTATTTTCTCTAAATTCTAGGGTGTTACAAGTTGGTATTAGAGCATTAGTTTAAGTGAACTAGGTATGGATGTGGAATACCTAGAGTTAAGCTGTGATTTTAAGTGATGATTGTGTGAGAATGGGTAGAACTCTTAAGATATGATGGTTTTAGAGTCGACGTAAATTACACTAATTGAGAATTATGGTAATGGTGATGAAAATTTTTACGTATCACATGTTCATAATTTCACTTAGGGGTTGTTTGTTTACCTCTTAATGGTTCCATTAAGAGGCAACATCTGAATCGCTAAGAGGTAAATCTTGTTTGGCAAAAAAAAGGGTTGTCTCTTAATGGTTCCAAAATCCTCTTAATGATTTTGTATCATGACCCTCCCTTAACCATTAAGAGCCCTGATTTCATTATGAACAATTAGCAAACAACCATATTTCATTTTACACTATATCATAAAAACCTCTTAATCATTTAGACCACTTAATCATTCTGCACTAAACCATTCAGTAACTGCCAAACAACCCCTTAGCTAACGTTATTATGAGGATGTTTTACGTGATTATCCTTGTTTTTCCATTGTTATAACGATTAATGAATGTAGTAGTACGTTTCCTTGTCTATAATTCGTATAATCTATCTCTCACCTATATTCTCGTGTATGTGTGACAGACAATGGTAAATACTCGGAATCGGCCAGAGGGTCAAGAGGCATCGACATCTACTGTAACACCCATAAAATTTTAAGTATGTTAGAAGTCGCTTTTATGAGTCTATTTATAAAATATAGGTGTTTTGCTGATATAGATTCTTTTGGAACTTTGAATTTAGAATTGTGCCTTGGTTTGGATTCAAATGTTGGGACTTGGCTGAAATACAGTGAGTTACGCGGGCTAGGACGTGACCTGGAAGTCGCGGCCAAAGCCGCGGGACTCACTGAGTGTTTAAGTCTCAGAAGCACGTGCGACTTAGAACGCGACCTCCAAGAAGTTCTTAGGGACTGCAAATTGGAAATTGAAGGAAAGGAGTTTTCGGTTGATTTAATGTCGATGGTTATTGGAGGATTTGATGTTGTCATAGGAATGGACTGGTTAGCAAAGAATCGTGCCGAGATTCTTTGTGCGAAGAAGATGGTTCGAATCCCAGTTTCGAATGATGAGACGGTGACCGTATACAGCGAGAGACGGAAGGGTGAGGTGGCAATTATTAGTATGGTGAAAGCATGGAAGTGCTTATCGAAAGGATGCACGTCCTTTTTGGCATATGTTATAGACGTCAAGCTTGAGAAGAAACGGCTAGAAGATGTGAAAGTGGTAAACAAATTTCCCGATGTCTTCCCGGATGACTTGCCTGGGTTACCACCCGATCGTCAAGTGGAGTTCAAGATTGATCTAACACCGGGAGCGGCTTCGATAGCCAGAGCTTCATACCGCTTGGATCCATCAGAGATGAAGGATATAATGGGTCAGTTACAAGACCTATTAGAGAAGGGGTTCGTGAGACCGAGTTCGTCGCCTTGGGGAGCACCGGTCTTATTCGTGAAGAAGAAGGATGGCACCATGCGGATGTGTATCGATTATAGGGAATTGAATAAGGTGACCGTGAAGAATAAATATCCACTCCCTAGAATCGATGACTTGTTCGACCAACTTCAAGGAGCGGGTTGTTTTTCGAAGATTGATATACGTTCGGGCTACCATCAATTGAAGGTCAAGAAAGATGAAATTCCGAAGACCGCTTTTAGGACGCGCTATGATCATTATGAGTTCTTGGTGATGCCCTTTGGCTTGACGAACGCCCCGACAATATTCATGGACTTAATGAACCGCGTGTGCCGACCCTTCCTTGATAAGTCGGTCATTGTGTTCATTGATGACCTTCTCATTTACTTAAAGGACGAATCCGATCACGCACGTCACCTTCGAGATGTTTTAGGAGTCTTGAGGAAGGAGAAACTTTACGCAAAATTCTCCAAGTGCGAGTTTTGGTTGAAGGAAGTGCAATTTTTGGGGCACGTAGTCACGAAAGACGGAGTGAAGGTGGATCCGACAACGATAGAAGCTATGTTGAATTGGGAACCTCCCAAAAACCCATCCGAGATCCGAAGCTTTTTAGGCTTGGCGGGTTATTAAAGGTTCATACAAGAATTCTCTAAAATTGCTTCTTCGTTGACGATGTTGACCAAGAAGAATGTAAAGTTTGTGTGGGCCAAAGCGCAAGAGAAAGAATTCCAGACGTTGCAAAGGAAGTTATGCGGGGCCCCGGAGGATTTTGTAGTCTATAGCGATGCGTCCAAGATGGGGCTTGGATGCGTTCTCATGCAAAGGGGGAAGGTTATTGCCTACGCATCAAGACAATTGAAGGTGCACGAGAAGAACTACCCCACTAACGACTTAGAATTGGCGGCGGTGGTGTTCGCATTAAAGTTGTGGCGACATTACCTCTATGGCACGAAGTGTACCTTGTACACGGACCACAAGAGCTTGAAATATGTTTTTTTATCAGAAGGAGCTTAACATGAGGCAAAGAAGATGGTTGGAACTACTTAAAGACTACGACTGTGAACTATTGTACCACTCGGGTAAAGCAAATGTAGTGGCCGATGCCTTGAGTCGGAAGGAGTATAGTGGGAGGATTCAAGCCAAACTCACAAGGATCGAGTTGGTGTTAAGTCTCATGTAGAGGATTAAAGCGTCGCAAACCGAAGCCTTGAAGGAAGAGAACCTCAAAGATTAAGTGATGACTAAGCAACAACTACTTTTGACCGAAGATAGCCGAGGGATAAAATGCTTCAATAGACGTGTTTGGGTGCCAAAGTTTGGTGGGAACCGAGAGCTACTCTTAGAAGATGCGCATAAGTCCAAATATTCTATCCACCCGGGAAGCACAAAGATGTACCGAGACTTGAAACTGCATTATTGGTGGCCGGTTATGAAGTTGGATGTAGCACATTATGTAGAGCGGTGCGTGACTTGTTCGCAAGTAAAAGTCGAGCACCAACGACCTTATGGGAGCCTTCAATCACTGGAAATACCCGAGTGGAAATTGGACAAGATTACCATGGACTTTGTAACCAAACTACCGAAGACTTTGAGAGGGAACGACACCATTTGGGTAATTGTCGACCGCTTGACAAAGAGTGCTCATTTCCTGGCAATGCGGGAAACTTTGCCAATGGATAAGTTGGCAAAGCTATATATAGATGAAATAGTCTATAGGCATGGTATACCTTTGTCTATAGTCTCCGATCATGATAGCCGGTTTACAGACTTGCATCAAGAGTTGGGCATGCGAGTGAATTTGAGCACGACATACCACCCACAGACGGACGGACAAAGTGAAAGGACGATTCAGACTTTGGAAGACATGCTTAGATCATGTGTATCGACTTTGGTGGTAATTGGGATACTCATCTATCGTTGGTAGAATTTGCATACAATAATAGTTACCACTCCAGCCTTGGTGCGACACCATTTGAGGCTCTATACGGTAGGAAATGTAGGACCCCTATATGTTGGCTAGAGGTTAGCGAAAAGCAGTTTTCCGGGCCAGAAATCGTGCAAGAGACGACCGACAAAGTTCGGGCTATAAGGGAATGATTGAAGGCAGCATAAGATCGACAAAAAAGTTATGCCTACAAGAAGAGACGAACAGTAGAATTTCAAGTAGGGGATCGAGTCATGCTGAAGGTGTCCCCATGAAAAGACTTGATACGGTTTGGAAAGCGCGGGAAGTTGAGTCCCCGTTTTCTCGGACCGTTCACCGTGATCAAGCGCATTGGAATGCAATACTACAAGTTAGATTTACCACCGGAGATGGATGGAATCTATCCTACGTTTCATGTGTGTTACCTACGAAAGTGTTTGGCGGAAGAAGAAAGCGTGATACCGTTATCAGAAATTCGGGTAGACGACAACCGTTGTGTCGAAGAACCGGAAGCCATCCTGGAGAGAGAGACCAAAAGACTTAGACATAAAGAGGTTACGATGGTGAAGGTACAATGGAAATACCATCGCGGTGCCAATGTGACTTGGGAAGCTGAAGAGGATACGAAGCGAAGATACCCTCATTTATTTGCGTAACTAGGATTTCGAGGGCGAAATCCTCTTCAAGTTGGGGAGGATTGTAACACCCATAAAATTTTAAGTATGTTAGAAGTCGCTTTTATGGGTCTATTTAAAAAATATAGGTGTTTTGCTGATATAGATTCTTTTGGAACTTTGAATTTAGAATTGTGCCTTAGATTGGATTAAAATGTTGGGACTTGGCTAAAATACAGTGAGTTACGCGGGCTAGGGTGCGTCCTGGAAGCCGCGGCCAAAGACGCAAGACTCATTGAGTGTTTAAGTCTCAGAAGCACGCGCGACTTAGGACGCGACCCAAGCCGCGGGAAGCCCCTGCAGGTTTTAGACGGGATTTCACCCCTTTTTCTCATTTACTCCTCACCAAAACTCTTCCCCTTCATAAATGCGATTTTAGGAAACCCTAGGTGATTTCCCTCAAGTTTGGAAGCTCTTTGTGTTCATCTAGAGCCTCAAGATTAAGGAGCTAGCTTGGATAGTTGGAATCTTCATCCTCCTCTCAATATACTTGGTTTTCTAGGTTTTCACCAAAAACCTAACTTGTGAGTTCATTCCCTTTTTATAAACTTTATACATGTCAAAATGTAGATTTTAACCTTCTCAACATCTCCACTTTTGATTTATTTGACTTGGGTGAGCTTTCACCAAAACCTAATTTTTGGAGATTTTGGGGGTTTATGTGGAAGGGTATGATTTATGAGAAATAGTATACGTTTTGGGTTTAGTTATGGATTTTTGTACATGAGAAGCATGTTTTCTTTAACCATGTGATTTAGTTACTTGGACATCAAGATTTGGGCTTTGAAATGTGAATATGTATTATTGAATGGGTATTTGGGCAAATTGATTTATTATGTGTGGAAATATCATTTAACCATTTGAAATGAAACCTCTTGGAAACTTGGAAGTAACTATATGGATTCATAATTTTTGGTACATATAGAGGCATCTTAATTGATGGAAATTATTGTCTGGTTTGTGAACTTTGGATGGATTATTTGGTTGCATATGGGCGTAATGAACCCACATATATATATAAACTTTGATCCGATGATGGAACGTTAGTTTTCCACATCGAGGCATGCTTAGGCATCGAATAAGGTATAAGCCCTACGTGCTAGTACGCGATATTGGATGAGGATCTCAATGTAAGGACCCTATGTGTGGTTGAAGTTGACTTTCCGTGGGTGTACGTTTAAAGCTACTGAGCCTGACATCCATTGCGGGTACTTTTATGTGTTTGGTTTTACTAATACATTAAGTGGCTTACTTTGTGTTCCGTCACTTGTGTTAGTAAGCGGGCCTCCCTCGTCAACCCAAGAGGTATTTGTATTTAAAGTTGAGACTTGTATATATGAATTCTACTGACACTTATTAAATTATTTCATTTGACGTACTGATTTTCCCTTTGCAAATGTTTGATCTCACTAGGCTTTAGCCTAACATTTTTTCTTAAAATGACATGTATAACAGGTCACTCTAGCGGTGGGGTCCCTCGGGCTTGAGTGAAGAGTCATTGAAGGATAATAGCATTTTTGAAGAATCATAGAGATGTTTATTGATATAGTGACAATTACTTTTGGAAGTGAGATGTCGGCACCCGTTCATAATCTAGAATTATTCGGTCTAGATAAGTAGGTTGTTGAGTTCAATTTCACTTGATTCTCTTATTGTAAACGTCATACGATTATTTCCCTTATTGGGCGATTCTATTATGATAGACTTGTTTGTTTCCGCTTTTATTTTAGGCTTAAATTAACTCCTATTTTTAGGGTGTTACATCTACGGCCGACCACCCGAGAGGTACGACGACGGACTTGCCCCCACGACCGCAAAATGTGTTGGGAGGAGGACCCGAACATGTACCCCTTCGCAACATAACCTCATCTGAACCGATAATGGAGGAGGTAACTCCGGAATCAAGGATGATGGACCTAATGATGCAAGCCATGAACGCGACAATGGCGCAACAACAAGAAATGTTTTTGAAACTGTTGGAAGACTGGGATACTAACAATCGTAGGCACGAAATGTCGCAGAGAACATCTTGGTAGCGGGATCCGGGGGTACCGGACCCGAAATCCCTTCTAATGAAACTCCAACCCCTGAAGCAAGGCAAGTAATGAAGACTTGCACTTTTAAGGCATTCCTCGGATGCCGACCACCAGAGTTAAAAGGCTCAGACGACCCAGTGGCATGCATGAACTGGATCCGAGAAATGGAGCAGGCCTTTCAATCAAGCGAGTGTGGGAAAAATCAGAAAGTTGTTTTCGGATCTCAAATGCTGAGAAGGGTGACCCTCACATGGTGGAATGTATACTCCACTTCCGTTGAAGCCGCGGTACTAGCCAAATTAAGGTAATGGAAGAATTCTGCAACGAGCGAGCCATGGACCGCATCATTGACGAATTCCGGGGGTTGAAGAAAGAGAATTTGTCAGTCAATGAGTACAAGAAACTGTTTATGGACAAACTTGGTTTGGTGGGACACCTGGTCCCCACCGAAAGAGAGAAGATTAAAGCATATATCAAGGGTTTGCCTACCAAGATGATGAATATGGTAAGGGTGTCAAAGGCCTCTACTCTTCAGGAGGCAATTGAGAAAGCACAACTCGTGAAAGATTCTTATGGCTCAAGCAAGATGGAAAGAAGCGGGGTGTTTGAGAAAAGAAGATGGGAAGGGAATTCGATGCACTCCAAGAGACAAAGGTCGTTCAACAACAAAAGTCAACGAGGGGTAGGTCCGAGACGAGATGTTCCTTGGTGTTCCAAGTGTCGAAGCAAACATCTCGGCCCTTGTAACTTAGGATCCGAACCATGTTTTAAATGTGGCAAACCCGGTCACAGTTTTCGAGATTGTCCGATCAGAGGAAAAATTTGTTTTGGATGCAAGGAACCGGGTCATATTAGGAGCGAGTGCCCGAAGGCGAAGGAGGGATTTAGTGGAGGAAAGAAAGTGGAACCACCGAAAGCAATGGGGAGAGCATTCTGGATGACTACCGAGGAGGCGAAGGCTTCGACAGATGTAGTGTCGGATACATTTCTTCTAAACTATGTACCTACACGCATTTTATTTGATTCGGGAGCTAGTTTTTCGTTTGTGTCAAATTCCTTTTGCCCAAGGCTATCAGTACCCACTACTAGTTTAGAGGACGCGTTAGTGGTAGAGTTAGCCGATGGTGACCAAGTAGTAGTTCGGGACATCCTCAAGGGCTGCAAACTGGAAATTGAAGAGAAGGAATTCCCGGGCGACTTGATGCCTATGGTCATCGAGGTTTTTGACGTAGTCATTGGGATGGATTGGTTAGCGGTTAACCATGCTGAAATTCTTTGTGCCAAGAAGTTGATTAGGATTCCGATTTTGGACGATGAATCGGTGACTGTGTATGGCGAGAGGCGGAAAGGCGAGGTAGCGATCATCAATATGGTGAAAGCAAGAAAGTGCTTATCGAAAGGATGCTCATACTTTTTGGCGTACGGTATAGACGCCAAACTCGAAAAGAAAAGGATCGAAGATGTGAAAGTAATGAATGAATTCCCCGATGTGTTCTCGGACGACTTGCCTGGTTTACCACCCGATCGTCAAGTAGAGTTCAAGATTGACCTCGCACCGGGAGCGACTCCGATAGCTAGAGCTCCATATCGTTTAGCCCCGTCAGAGATGAAAGAGATGATGGATCAGTTGCAGGACCTTATCGAGAAGGGTTTTGTGAGACTGAGCTCGTCGCCTTGGGGAGCACCAGTCTTGTTCGTTAAGAAGAAGGATGTCACCATGCGGATGTGCATCGGTTATAGGGAGTTGAATAAGGCGACCGTGAAGAATAAATACCCACTCCCTAGAATCGATAACTTGTTCGACCAACTTCAAGGAGCAGGTTGTTTTTCGAAGATTGACATGCGTTCGGGTTACCATCAAATGAAGGTCAAGGAGGACGACATTCCAAAGACCGCGTTTAGGATGCGCTATGGTTACTATGAATTCATGGTGATGCCCTTTGGCTTGACAAATGCCCCGGCGGTGTTCATGGACTTAATGAACCGCGTGTGCCGACGTTTCCTTGATAAATCGATCATCGTGTTCATTGATGATATCCTGATTTACTCCAAGAACGAATCCGATCACGCGCGACATCTCCGAGATGTTTTGGAGGTCTTGAGGAAAGAGAAGATTTACGCTACATTTTCCAAATGCGAGTTTTGGTTGAAGGAAGTGCAGTTTTTGGGGCACGTTGTCACGAAAGACGGAGTGAAGGTAGATCCAGCGAAGATAGAAGCTATGATGAATTAGGAACTTCCCAAAAGCCCATCCGAGATCCGGAGCTTCTTGGGCTTGGCGGGTTACTACTGGAGGTTCATACAAGACTTCTCTAAGATTGCATTTTCGTTGACGGCGCTGACCAAGAAGAATGTAAAGTTTTTATGGACCGAAGCACAAGAAAGAGTTTTCCGGACATTACAAAGGAAGTTGTGTGAGGCTCCAATCTTATCCTTACCGGAAGGGTAGGAGGACTTTGTAGTCTATAGCGATGCATCCAAGATGGGACTTGGGTGTGTGCTCATGCAAAGGGGAAAAATGATTGCCTACGCGTCAAGGCAACTAAAGTTACATGAGAAGAATTACCCCACTCATGATTTGGAGTTAGTGGAAGTAGTGTTCGCATTGAAGTTGTGGCGACACTATCTCTATGGTACGAAGTGTACCTTGTACACGGACCACAAGAACTTGAAGTACGTCTTTGATCAGAAGGAGCTCAACATGAGACAAAGAAGATGGTTGGAGATACTCAAGGACTATGATTGTGAGCTACTCTACCACCCGAGAAAAACGAATGTGGTGGCCGATGCCTTGAGTCGGAAAGCGTATAGTGGGAGGCTTCAAGCCAAACTTACGATAATTGAGTTAGTGTCAAGTCTTTTGGAAAAGATTAAAACGTCGCAAACCGAGGCCTTGTTGGAAGAGAATCTCAAGGATGAAGTAATGGTCAAACAACGCCTACTTTTGACAGAAGATAGCCGTGGGATAAAATGTTTTGATGGATGAGTTTGGGTGCCAAAGATTGGCGGGAATCGATATCTACTCTTGGAAGACGCGCACAAGTCCAAATACTCTATCCACTCGGGAAGTACAAAGATGTATAGGGAATTGAAGCTACACTATTGGTGTCCAGGTATGAAGTTAGATGTGGCGCACTATGTGGAGCGATGCGTGACTTGTTCGCAAGTGAAGGCCGAACATCAACGACCCTATGGGAGCCTTCAATCGTTAGAAATACCCGAGTGGAAGTGGGAAAAGATTACTATGGACTTCGTGACCAAACTACCAAAGACCTTGAGGAGCAATGCCACAATTTGGGTGATTGTCGACCACTTGACAAAGAGTGCTCATTTCCTAGCAATGCGGGAAACTTTGCCAATAGATAACTTAGCAAAGTTATATATTGATGAAGTAGTCTCTAGACATGGTATACCCTTGTCTATAGTCTCCGATCGTGATAGCCGGTTTACATCAAGGTTTTGGGGAGCCTTACATCAAGAGTTGGGCACGCGGGTAAATTTGAGCATGACATACCACCCACAAACAGACGAACAAAGCGAAAGGACGATTCAAACTCTGGAGGACATGCTTAGGTCTTGTGTGATCGATTTTGGTGGTAGTTGGGATACCCACCTACCTTTGGTAGAGTTTGCATACAACAATAGTTATCACTCTAGCCTCGGGATGGTTCCATTCGAAGCTTTGTACGGGCGAAAGTGTAGAACTCCCGTGTGTTGGCTAGAGGCGGGAGAGAATCAATTTGTTAGCCCGTAAATTGTGCAAGAAACGGCCGACAAGGTTAGATCAATCCGAGAGTGGTTGAAAGCTGTCACACCCCGCTAAAGCGGAAACACGAGGTATAACAGCTCCGATGTCATTGCATAAGATTATAACATACCCACATTTACTTAACTTTCAAAATACATTATATTTTTAAGAACATAGTATCGTCATTGTTTACAATTCCCAAACATAAAATATAACGATACACATAAAGCAAAAATAATTTTGCTTCAAAATATGAAGTGCGCTGATAAAACATCATGGAATTACTTTCTTGATTCCTGAAAAGCATGAATAAAAACCAAGGTCAACTACAAAGAGTTGGTGAGTTCACAGGTTTTAAATATGCACAAATCATTTTTATATGCAAGTTGACATTTGTAAAACATACGTACAAACCAACTTCAATTCTTTGATTCATGAGCACCACAATTTAATTTCTTTATGATAAGTGTATGCAAAGACATTATTACGTTGAGCCACTACTAAGCCATCCCTGACCAATTTCAACGCCCCCGATGAACTAACTCAGCGGTGGTTCATGCCACATGTTTAGTCATCTTATCTAGTATAGTGCACCCCTGCTCGTCAGCATTAAGGTGGGCTTGTCACACCAAATAGCGCTACCCACTAATACTATAGGCCCGATTTTCTTCGAGTTAATAGTAGTGTCACGGGGTCTTAACATTAAAAACTCAACACATCAATTGCATACTTATCATATAGCTTATAATTCCAAATGCTTTTAACAAAGCCTTATAAATTGCCAATTCGCAATACTTTCAAACAATTCTCATGAATCTTTAAATACTCAATTTAAACATGCTTTCCACCCCAAAATCAATTAAAACGATAAAAGTGGGGCTGTGAATACTCACCTTGATGCAAGCAACGAGTGAAGCTTTACTTTAAACTTAATGAGTTTTGTCACGCCTTAACTTTCCCTATATAAGAGTTGCCATAAGAAACACATTAATACCCTATTCCGATGTCCAACCAATATGTCCAATTGTCCCATGAAATGCCATCAAATAAGTTTCTTAGTCCATAATTATTTTGTCTAAACGAAGTTCCAAAATAAAATAAGGCATTACTTAAACTTGATAACACAACTTTTCTGGATACAGCACATGCTGTCCAGAAAGTTATCCGGTAATTTCAACACGGAAACTTAACTTCTAAAGATAATTATTTAATCACAATTTTTAGGATGGAACTATGGTATGTTTAGATTAAATCTGCACTTTTTCATAATTTTTGAATAACTTTTGGTACATCAAATCATTTTTATAAAATAAAGTGTCACTGATTTTCGGATCAGTGACATACCTCACTTGTAACAGGTTTTTGAGGTATCAATTCTTGGAATTAGCTAGTGATCCATATATGGATGCAAACCTAACTCAAAATCCTAACATTTGGAAAAAGATTCACTTAATTTGGATGAGTAGTGAGGGAGTTATGGCCTCTACAAAATAGGTGTATGAATCTGTCTTCACTGGACAGATTGCACCATTTTCTTATAAAATCCATTTAAGTGCCCAAATCATCTCCAAATTCTATGTTTTTGGACTTTTTAGAAAGCTAACACTCTAAACTGAAGTTTAGAAGCAAAAACCCCAAATTTTGGACATGTGGTTTGTGAGTTGTGCAAGCTAGAAGTAGAGTCCATTTTCTGGACAGATTATGAAATGATGCAAATACTATTTTAAACCAAAAATTAATGATCATTAGACATGGTTTTTGATTATAAACCATGTCTTCACTCCTCAATACATGATAAACTAACACATGTATTATGGATTCATGGCAATCTAAATGCTCATCCAAATGCATGCATGAACACAATATAAAGAAAATAAGACATTAACATTGATATAATGTTCTTAATCATGTAGAACTTAGAAAATTCCTTCATAAGAACATCTTTATACTAACACTCATTAAAACAAGAGTCAAAAACTCATATTATATAAATATCAAAGGTAAACCATCTTATTAACAAATTTTTAACCACATGCAAGACAACATAAACACTAGATTAGTGGTTTAACACTATTTAGAACTCTTTAATCATATGAGATTGAACAATCTCATCCTAAGAGTTTATTTATACATAAAATTGATATAAATGCATAAATTTCAATCCAACATTATTAAAATTTTGTGGACCAAAAACCACATTTCATAAAATTATCATCTTTTTAACAAAATTTCAAAATAACACACATGGAAACCCTAGTTTCATTGGAAGATCATTAAATGGTTCATTAGCAAATGTATAGATACTAATGCATCCCATTTCACTTCCAAAACTTGGATTGTACAACATTTACATAAAAGATATGAAATGTACCACATTTGATTATAAACTTGAAAAATGGAAGTGTTAAGTGATTACCTTCACAATAGGAGATGAAGACTTGGATTCCAACTTCAAAATAGTGAAGGATTCTTGGTTGGAGCTTGATTCTTAGCAAAGAGGAGAAGAAGAAGAAAAAAAATAAAAATGGTGATGGTGGTGGAGGGTTTCGGCCGAAAAGAGAGAGAGAAGAGAGAGAAGGAGGTGAAGAGTTAATTTTTGAGAATGAGGATGAACTCTTGATTTTAAATTTGGTTTTAATTTTAAAATAATTAAAATTTGGTAGGATTAGGACATGTGTCCTAGTGACTCACCAATACATAAAAAAAAAAAAATTATTTTAATACCATTAATTGAATTACTAGCTTTAAACTATAGAATATCAGATATATTTGAGAACTGAAATACCCGATTCTCAATTTTTGCTAAATAAATGGCAAATTTGAAAATTTTGCAATGCAAGAGAAATTAAAATTCTGATTTTTATAATTTAAGAATTTTGGACTTTTATTCACTTATTTGGCATTTCTGGACAGTGACGGTCAGATGCGGAACTGTTCCGGGTCTTTAACGCAACTTCTAAATTTTTCGGGGAAACTTTTTATCTTAAAGGCTTTTAATAAAATTTAAAAAGTGACAAAACTTATAAATTATTCTGAGTGTGCTGACCTCATTAGTCGGGATTTGACAGTTGTCACAGTCTCCCCTCCTTCAAAGAATTTCGTCCCGAAATTTATGACTGATATTTCTGGACAGGCTTTTCATCAAACAACTTAGGATACTTGCGCTTCATGAAGTCTTCTCTTTCCCAAGTATATTCAGGTCCATGACGTGAATTCCAACGGACCTTTAAAATTGGAATTTTGCTGCGCCTAAGACGTTTAGTTTCGCGATCGAGAATCTCGATAGGTTCTTCTCTAAAACATAGGCGTCCATCAACTTTTACTTCATCTGAGGACACAATCATTGATTTGTCTATCAGACATTTCTTTAAATTTGACACATGAAAAGTGTCATGAATAGCACTTAACTCTTGAGGTAGGCTCAGCTTATAGGCTACTGGTCCAATTCTTTCCAGTATCTCAAACGGACCAATATATCTTGGACTTAGTTTACCTCTTTTCCCGAATCTGATCAATCCTTTCCATGGTGATACTTTCAAAAGAACCTTGCCACCTTTTTGAAATTCTAATGGTTTTCTGCGGTTATCCGCATAACTCTTCTGACGATCCCTTGCAGCTTTGAGTCTTTCCTTGATGGTTGATATTTTATCAGTGGTTTCTTGTATAATTTCAGGCCCAATCAGTTGACTATCGCCGATTTCCACCCAACTAAGTGGAGATCTACACTTACGTCCATAGAGAGCTTCATATGGCGCACATTGAATGCTGGTGTGATAGCTGTTATTGTAAGAGAATTCAACTAACGGCAGATGCTTATCCCAGTTTCCTCCAAAATCTATAGCACACGCGCGTAGCATATCTTCCAAAGTTTGAATGGTCCTTTCCGTTTGTCCGTCTGTCTGTGGATGATATGCAGTACTCAGATTCAACCTGGTACCCAGTGCCTTCTGAAATGCTTGCCAAAATCGGGAAGTGAAACGACTATCTCTATCAGAAATGATAGATAGGGGTACTCCATGCCGAGAGACAATTTCGTCTATGTACAACTGCGCCAATCTTTCTATTTTGAAGTCCTCTCTTATAGGGAGAAAATGCGCAGATTTCGTAAGTCGATCCACAATGACCCAAATCGCGTCGTTCCCTTTTCCAGTCCTGGGTAGTTTGGTGATAAAATCCATAGATATCTGATCCCATTTCCATTGTGGTATCTCAGGTTGTTGAAGAAGTCCAGAAGGCTTTTGGTGCTCTGCTTTGACTTTGGCGCAAGTCAAACATTTACTCACAAATTCAGCAATGTCTTTCTTCATTCCCGGCCACCAATAATATTCCTTCAATCCTTTGTACATTTTATCGGCTCCTGGGTGGACCGAATACCTTGATCCGTGAGCTTCTTCCAAAATAATTAATCGCAGATCATCAACCTTTGGTATCCAAACTTTATTCTTGAAATAACGTACTCCATCTGATCGTGATTCAAACTCTTTTTCCAGGTTATGCAAAGTTTCACAACAAAGATTTTCTGTTTTCAATGCTTTCTCTTGAGCTTCACGAACTTGTGTCTTAAGGCTTGATTGGACCAACATTCCCAAAGCTCGTGTCCTTATTGGTTTTACTCTTTCTTTCCTGCTTAATGCATCAGCTACCACATTAGCTTTACCAGGATGATACTTTATTTCGCATTCATAATCATTAAGCAGCTCAACCCATCTCCGTTGTCTCATGTTCAACATTTTCTGATAAAAAATATGCTGAAGACTTTTGTGATCAGTAAAGATGGTACATTTAGTACCATAAAGGTAATGCCTCCAGATTTTTAATGCAAATACCACCGCACCCAATTCCAAGTCATGAGTGGTGTAGTTCTTTTCATGAACTTTGAGTTGTCTTGACGCATAAGCTATAACCTTATTCCTCTGCATTAATACACATCCTAAACCTTGATGTGATGCGTCACAATACACCACAAAGTCATCCGTACCTTCTGGTAATGCAAGAATTGGTGCGTCACATAACTTGCGCTTAAGTATTTGAAATGCTTCCTCCTGTTTCTCTTCCCAGACGAATTTCTTATCCTTCTGAGTCAGTGCTGTCAGCGGTTGAGCGATTTTTGAAAAATTCGCTATGAACCTTCGGTAGTAACCTGCCAGACCAAGAAATTGACGAATTTCTGTTGGTGTCCTTGGGGTTTCCCATTTCTTGATGGCTTCAACTTTTGCCGGGTCAACATGAATTCCTTTTTCATTAACTACATGACCCAGAAAGTGTACCTCTCGAAGCCAAAATTCACATTTGGAAAACTTAGCATACAACTTCTGATCTTTGAGAAGTTCTAAGATCAACTTCAAATGTTTCTTATGATCTTCCTTGCTTCGTGAATAAATCAAAATATCGTCTATGAATACAATCACGAACTTGTCTAAATACGGCCGACAGACTCTATTCATTAAATCCATGAAAACTGCTGGTGCGTTCGTCAATCCAAAGGGCATAACTAGAAACTCATAATGTCCATAACGAGTTCTAAATGCCGTCTTATCAATATCCTCATCGCGAACTCTCATTTGATGATATCCAGATCGTAAGTCAATCTTTGAGAAGTACGTTTCGCCTTGCAATTGATCAAACAGATCATCAATTCGAGGAAGTGGGTATCGATTCTTGAGGGTTAACTTATTGAGTTCTCTGTAATCGATACACATTCGGAATGTTCCATCTTTCTTCTTAACAAAAAGAACTGGAGCTCCCCATGGCGAAGAACTCGGTCTGATAAATCCTTTATCAAGCAGCTCTTGAAGTTGTTCAGACAGTTCTTGCATTTCGGATGGCGCCAAACGGTATGGTGTCTTAGCCACTGGTGCAGCTCCTGGAATTAAATCAATGCGAAATTCGACTTGTCTCGGTGGAGGTAACCCAGGTAGATCTTCCGGAAATACTTCGGGAAAGTCTCGAACTACAGGAATATCTTGCAAACACTTCTCCTTGGTCTCTTTATTGACTACATGGGCTAAAAACGCAATATATTCTTTCCTTAAATACTTCTGCATCTTCATGCAGGACACTATTCTTAACTTCCTTTTGGATTTTTCTCCATGTATTATAAGTACTTCTCCTTGAGGTAACGGAATTCGAAGAGTCTTTTCGGAGCAACATAATTCCGCTTGGTTATTAGACAACCAGTCCATGCCCACAACTACATCAAAGCTTCCTAACTTTATTGGAATTAGATCTATCTTAAATTCCTTTTTAGCTAGACTTAGGGTACAATTCAAAAATACATCTTCAACCCTAATCTCTTGTCCGTTAGCGAACTCAATAACATAAGTTTCTTTTAGTTTTTGGGGCATTTGGTTAATTTTAGATCTAAAACTTAATGACACAAAGCTTCTATCTGCTCCGGAGTCAAACAATACAGATGCACGATGATTATTTAAGAGAAACGTACCTGTGATCACATCCTGATCCTGTCTCGCTTCTTCCGCTCCAATTTCAAATACTCGGCCTCGTGCTTGACCTTTTTGATTCCTCTGATTGACCGGTCGAGTCTGGTTTACGTTCATCCTTCTGATAAATTTGGGACAGGCATTTCTGAAGTGGTCCTGACTTCCACACTCAAAACAGACTCGCCTTCCTCCATTCTTACAATCTTTCGCATAATGACCTCCTTTGTTACATTTGAGACAAATAACACAATTTCCGAAATGATGATTGTTGCACTTGCCGCATCTCGGATATACTTCCTTTCCTTTATCAGCTGTTTGAGTATGAATTCCATAATTACCCCCCGTTCTCTGTTCCTTTCCTCTTCTTCTGTCAAACGGTCTCCTTGAAATTTCCTCAACCTTCCTTTTTCCTTTGACTTTATCGTGAATGAAAAGCCCCGATCGATTGGCATTATTGGTGAGCTTGGTTTCCAGATTTACCGCCTCCTGAATGGTTTTTGGGTTACCCGAGGTCACATCCCCTCGGATTTCTGGAGCTAAACCCCAGACATATCTGTCTACCCGATTCTCTTCTGGCGTAACCAGATGTGGCACCATCTTTGCCAGCTCATGGAATCGTGCCGTGTACGTATCAATGTCATTTCCTTTCATTTCATGCTCCCATAATTCTGCTTGTAATTTCTGCATTTCGCTTCTTGAACAATATTCTTCCTTAAGCATTTCCTTAAATTCATCCCAAGTGAGTTTGTTAGCTACTTCTCTTCCTCGAGTCTGCACTTGAGTGTTCCACCACGTCAGTGCTCTCCCTTGTAGTAAGCAAGCTGCGAATTCTACTTTATTTGCTTCAGAGCACTTACTTATGTGGAGAACGGATTCCATTCCTTCAATCCAAGATAATAACCCAACCGCTCCTTCGGTACCGTGGAATTCCTTTGGGTTACAAGACCTAAAAGTCTTATATGTACATTCTTTTTCTATATTTGCACCGGCTCTTGGTTGATTAGGTTGGTTAGCATTTAAACCAGCTGCTATCTGACTAACTATGTTAGGAAGTGTGGCTAAGATTTGCTCGGATACGAGTCGTGCAATCTCAGGATCTTCTCTTCTTGGCGGCATAATTCTAATGCAACAATTTATTTTAAAGCCTCGTCAATATTTAATTCCAAATTCTTATTTCCCTTTATTTCTATCCTTTAATCTTAATGCGATATAAATTGTATTTGTTTAATCATATCTCTACTATACTAAAAAAAAAATCAACCTCATGGAATTAACATTCACAATTTTTAAACAATACATAAACAATATATCATAAACATATTCATTATCATTACAAAACTACGCCATACATTCAATCATTCATCCAAAAATAATAGTCAAGCTATTTAATAATGTACTAATATGACGAGTTACATGTCCAAAAAGAAAGTTAGTCACCCAAATCTCCAACCATGATTCGTACTACTGATGCCTGAAAAACAACATCATTGCCCATGCTATCACAATTACCAAAAGTCCCATCATCACGGATAAACAAGAGTGCAACCATGCTACCATAGCCCTAGTTTCCATCAGTTCCCTCACAAACCCACTCATAGTTTGATCGCCCATACTTACCATTGATATAAGCCCATTTAAGATCTGATCACTTGAATTCATTATAGTCATGAGTGCATCAATGGAATGCTCGTGATGGTTTACCTCCATTCTAACTCTCTCCACTTCCCGGGCCATACCCGAAACCCAGTAGTTTTCTAATGTTGTCATACCGGCTGGTTGAGATGCTGGTATTCCAACACATGGTGGTGGCGATACCCTCCGACCCCTATGTCGAGAAGGCCCCGCCTCGTCCCTACGTGGGACAGGTGTACTCTCTCGCTCAAAAGTGGCGGGTGAAGTCGGCTCCATAGTGGGGGTGACCGATCTCTCCGGTGATCGATCAGAATCAGAATATTCGTGCTCAGATGGGTCATAATCGTCAAGTGACTGATCTCGGTGCGAGGGTGATCGAGACATGATGACTGCGATAATTAATAAAGTTTAATTGTCAATCATGCTATAATTTTTAAAAAAAATCAAAAGTACCATGCAAACTCACATAACAATCATGCTTCTCATTTTTTTTTTTTTTTTTTTTTGTATCAAAAAGTTTCTATTTTTAGTAATTCCTAGTATAGCCAACCCATGTCCCCTTTATACACACTTAAATTAAACAAAGGTGATCAAGCTTTGCTTAAGTTAAAATATGATAATGTGATACACATCTTAGTTATACTACAGCGCACTTTAATTTGAAAACTTTATTTGTAAAAGGTTATAGTGTGTGGTTTTAAAATAAAACCGGTATTCCCTATAACCTATGGCTCTGATACCAAATCTGTCACACCCCGCTAAAGCGGAAAAACGAGGTATAACAGCTCCGATGTCATTGCATAAGATTATAACATACCCACATTTACTTAACTTTCAAAATACATTATATTTTTAAGAACATAGTATCGTCATTGTTTACAATTCCCAAACATAAAATATAACGATACACATAAAGCAAAAATAATCTTGCTTCAAAATATGAAGTGCACTGATAAAACATCATGGAATTACTTTCTTGATTCCTGAAAAGCATGAATAAAAACCAAGGTCAACTACAAAGAGTTGGTGAGTTCACAGGTTTTAAATATGCACAAATCATTTTTATATGCAAGTTGACATTTGTAAAACATACGTACAAACCAACTTCAATTCTTTGATTCATGAGCACCACAATTTAATTTCTTTATGATAAGTGTATGCAAAGACATTATTACGTTGAGCCACTACTAAGCCATCCCTGACCAATTTCAACGCCCCCGATGAACTAACTCAGCGGTGGTTCATGCCACATGTTTAGTCATCTTATCTAGTATAGTGCACCCCTGCTCGTCAGCATTAAGGTGGGCTTGTCACACCAAATAGCGCTACCCACTAATACTATAGGCCCGATTTTCTTCGAGTTAATAGTAGTGTCACGGGGTCTTAACATTAAAAACTCAACACATCAATTGCATACTTATCATATAGCTTATAATTCCAAATGCTTTTAACAAAGCCTTATAAATTGCCAATTCGCAATACTTTCAAACAATTCTCATGAATCTTTAAATACTCAATTTAAACATGCTTTCCACCCCAAAATCAATTAAAACGATAAAAGTGGGGCTGTGAATACTCACCTTGATGCAAGCAACGAGTGAAGCTTTACTTTAAACTTAATGAGTTTTGTCACGCCTTAACTTTCCCTATATAAGAGTTTCCATAAGAAACACATTAATACCCTATTCCGATGTCCAACCAATATGTCCAATTGTCCCATGAAATGCCATCAAATAAGTTTCTTAGTCCATAATTATTTTGTCTAAACGAAGTTCCAAAATAAAATAAGGCATTACTTAAACTTGATAACACAACTTTTCTGGATACAGCACATGCTGTCCAGAAAGTTATCCGGTAATTTCAACACGGAAACTTAACTTCTAAAGATAATTATTTAATCACAATTTTTAGGATGGAACTATGGTATGTTTAGATTAAATCTGCACTTTTTCATAATTTTTGAATAACTTTTGGTACATCAAATCATTTTTATAAAATAAAGTGTCACTGATTTTCGGATCAGTGACATACCTCACTTGTAACAGGTTTTTGAGGTATCAATTCTTGGAATTAGCTAGTGATCCATATATGGATGCAAACCTAACTCAAAATCCTAACATTTGGAAAAAGATTCACTTAATTTGGATGAGTAGTGAGGGAGTTATGGCCTCTACAAAATAGGTGTATGAATCTGTCTTCACTGGACAGATTGCACCATTTTCTTATAAAATCCATTTAAGTGCCCAAATCATCTCCAAATTCTATGTTTTTGGACTTTTTAGAAAGCTAACACTCTAAACTGAAGTTTAGAAGCAAAAACCCCAAATTTTGGACATGTGGTTTGTGAGTTGTGCAAGCTAGAAGTAGAGTCCATTTTCTGGACAGATTATGAAATGATGCAAATACTATTTTAAACCAAAAATTAATGATCATTAGACATGGTTTTTGATTATAAACCATGTATTCACTCCTCAATACATGATAAACTAACACATGTATTATGGATTCATGGCAATCTAAATGCTCATCCAAATGCATGCATGAACACAATATAAAGAAAATAAGACATTAACATTGATATAATGTTCTTAATCATGTAGAACTTAGAAAATTCCTTCATAAGAACATCTTTATACTAACACTCATTAAAACAAGAGTCAAAAACTCATATTATATAAATATCAAAGGTAAACCATCTTATTAACAAATTTTTAACCACATGCAAGACAACATAAACACTAGATTAGTGGTTTAACACTATTTAGAACTCTTTAATCATATGAGATTGAACAATCTCATCCTAAGAGTTTATTTATACATAAAATTGATATAAATGCATAAATTTCAATCCAACATTATTAAAATTTTGTGGACCAAAAACCACATTTCATAAAATTATCATCTTTTTAACAAAATTTCAAAATAACACACATGGAAACCCTAGTTTCATTGGAAGATCATTAAATGGTTCATTAGCAAATGTATAGATACTAATGCATCCCATTTCACTTCCAAAACTTGGATTGTACAACATTTACATAAAAGATATGAAATGTACCACATTTGATTATAAACTTGAAAAATGGAAGTGTTAAGTGATTACCTTCACAATAGGAGATGAAGACTTGGATTCCAACTTCAAAATAGTGAAGGATTCTTGGTTGGAGCTTGATTCTTAGCAAAGAGGAGAAGAAGAAAAAATAAAATAAAAATGGTGATGGTGGTGGAGGGTTTCGGCCGAAAAGAGAGAGAGAAGAGAGAGAAGGAGGTGAAGAGTTAATTTTTGAGAATGAGGATGAACTCTTGATTTTAAATTTGGTTTTAATTTTAAAATAATTAAAATTTGGTAGGATTAGGACATGTGTCCTAGTGACTCACCAATACATAAAAAAAAAAATTATTTTAATACCATTAATTGAATTACTAGCTTTAAACTATAGAATATCAGATATATTTGAGAACTGAAATACCCGATTCTCAATTTTTGCTAAATAAATGGCAAATTTGAAAATTTTGCAATGCAAGAGAAATTAAAATTCTGATTTTTATAATTTAAGAATTTTGGACTTTTATTCACTTATTTGGCATTTCTGGACAGTGACGGTCAGATGCGGAACTGTTCCGGGTCTTTAACGCAACTTCTAAATTTTTCGGGGAAACTTTTTATCTTAAAGGCTTTTAATAAAATTTAAAAGGTGACAAAACTTATAAATTATTCTGAGTGTGCTGACCTCATTAGTCGGGATTTGACAGTTGTCACAAAAGCGGCGCAAGATCGTCAGAAAAGTTACGTCGACAAGAAGAGGAGACCGGTGGAGTTCCAAGTGGGAGATCGTGTGATGTTAAAGGTGTCTCCTTAGAAAGGCTTGATCCGGTTTGGAAAGTGAGGGAAGCTAAGTCCCCGTTTCCTTAGACCGTTTACTATCCTTGAGTGTATTGGACTTCAAGCCTACAAGTTAGACTTACCATCGGACATGGACGGAATCCACCCTACGTTCCATGTGTTCTATCTGCGAAAATGCTTAGTGGACGAGATCCGAGTGGACGACAACCGTTGTGTCGAAGAACCCGAAGCCATTTTGGAAAAAAAGGTAATCAAGAAGCTCCGACATAAAGAAGTGGAAATGGTGAAGGTTCAATGGAAGCACCATCGCGGTGCCAATATGATTTGGGAAACAGAAGAAGATATGAAACGAAGATACCCTCACTTATTTACATAACTAGGATTTCGTGGGCGAAATCCTCTTCAAGTTGGGGAGGATTGTAACACCCGTGAAAATTTAAGTACGTTAGGGGTCTTCTGTTGAGTCTGTTTGTTAACGTTAGGAAGTTTCTAATGTAGACTCGTTTGGGCACTTGAACCTTAGAATCGTGCCTTGGTATTTGGAATTAAAATTTGAGGTATGGCTGAAAGTCAGTGGGTTGCGCGGGTTACTTTGCGGCCTCTAAGCCGCGGACCAAGCCGCGGGACTCAGTGGATGTTTGGACCTCAAAAACACGCGTGGGTTAGTACGCGACCTCCAAGCCGCGGGATGTCCCTGCAGGTCCTATAGACGGGATTTTCCCTTTATCCTCATTTACTCCTCACAAAACTCTTATCCATCTCTCTCTCTTCATAAATTCGAAAATTAGAAACCCTAGGTGTTCATCTACAAGTTGGAGGAGCATTTACTCTCCCTTTTGCCTCAAGATTCAAGGGGGCTAGCTTGGATAGTCAAGATTTTCACTCTCTTCTCACCATACTTGGTTTTCTAGGTTTTCTCATCAAAAACCTAATTTGTGAGTTCATCCTTTTTATAAACTCTATACACGTTAAAATCATAGTTTTAACCACCTAGACATCTTCATTTTTACGTATGTAACTTGGGGTGGATTTTCACCAAAAACCCTAATTTTGGAGATTCTAGGGTTTATATGTTCGAAAAGGATTTCATGAAAAGAAAAAGGGTATCTTGGATTTATATGTGAATAAGACTTGGCATTATGTGTTTCCATTCTCTAGCTTCAAAGATTAATTAATAATGGGTTGGAGAAATTTTATGTTGAACTGCTGATAAGTTTGTACATTGGAAACTTGTTTTGCTATAACCTTGGTTTGAGTATTTGGGATCCCAAACTAGAATTTGAAATATTAAAATGACCCAAATAGTTGGAATATGGGTATGTGATTCATATGTCAAATTGGAACCTCTTGGTAATATTATGCAAGTATTATGCGAAAAAAACATTCATTTGTCAATGTCTTGGATATTATATCTTACGTTGAATTATCGGTTAGTCGATTAACTCTATGTGGCATATTTGGTTTCACTTGGGAGTCATAACCCTATAATTGTTGTTGCATTTAGTCCGACGTTGGGACATTAGTTTCTCACGTCGAGGCACGTTTAGGCATCAGATTGGGTTATAAGTCCTACGTGCTAAGTATTACGATATTGGATGAGGATCTCAACGTAAGGGCCCTATGTGGTTGAAGTTGACTTTCCGTGGGTGTACGTTTAAAGCCACCGAGCCTAACATCCCTTGCATGTACTTTTATGTGTTTTGGCTTTATTGACTTGTCAAGTGGCCTACTTTTGTGTTCCGTCACTTGTGTTCGTACGCGGGTCTCCCCTGTTAATCCAAAAGGTAACTGTTTATGGTAAAAATCACTATTATTCCTATTACAACTTCACTTTCCTTATTTAC
This sequence comes from Arctium minus, assembly GCA_954870635.1. NCBI lineage: Eukaryota > Viridiplantae > Streptophyta > Magnoliopsida > Asterales > Asteraceae > Arctium > Arctium minus. Next base: position 114,315,555 of record OX941083.1, on the reverse strand, counting down.
GTTTATCGTTGATTATTTTAAATACAAATGTTTGATCTCATTAGGATTTAGCCTATACTTGTTCTTAAAATGACATGTATAGCAGGTCAATCTAGCGATGGGATTCGTCGGGAATGAGCGGGCGGCCTAGAGGTCGAGAGCGGTCTTTTTGGGTTGATATATTGACCAATACGATGTTGATAGAGGATACGCATTTTGGAAGAATAGAAACACCCGATCTTAATCTTTCTTGTCTAAGTTAGATTATTAGGTTGTTGAGTAATATTCTTCATTTGACTCTTTTGTAAAGGCTATAACTATATTTCCCCGTTCCCAGGATGATACTTTGGGATTGTTATGGCAGGTTTGGTTTACCCAGGTTTAGTCAGTTTATAGCCGTCATATTGTCGAAATTTTCGTTTTTATTTCCTCTAAATTCTAGGTTACAAAGACCTATAAATTGTCAAGAACAAGTCTGCATCAAAGGTCGTTTGCGTTTTTGATCTAGTATCGCTTGTGTACCATGTGCATGTTATATATTACAATAGCACATTTGATATGTGTGTTCTTATGTTTTCGTCAAATAATGGTGTTTTCGTTTGAACTCACCCCTACACACACACACACACACACACACACACACATATATATATATATATTGGTGATTTTAGTGTCCATTAATTTAGTTTAGTTGTGATTTACTTGAGATTGATGGAGTTTCATTGGTTAAGCTATAATATGATCAGTTAGGAGGTGCTGAGAACGCGTTCGTATAAGCTATCGTGGATCTAAGATCGCCACAAAAAAGAGGGGTTAACGGGTCACACCCCCTTAGGAGCAATGCCCCTAGCGGAGTTCCAAGGGTAGAGCCCCTTGGGAGTATGCACTAAGTCATGAGGCAAGTTGCCTTCCAAACTTGATTTGGTGCAGTTACCGTTTGATCTTTTGATAACTTATTTAATCTACAAATAACTACTATACCTAACCATCACCAAATAATCAACAAACAACTACTTATTTAAAGGGGTTGTAATATATATAAAACACAACTGCACGTGTTATTGCAATGTTGCTTATAAAATTTTGAATGTTTATTTAGATTATTCACGAATGAATTTCGTGAAAGTCATAAACTGTAAAATGATCGAAATATTATTCATGGACAACAATTTCGTTCACGAACTATATATTATTTTTATCATAAAAAATAACATTTAATTTAAGAAATAATAATGATTCATATAAAACCATTTTTCCGAGTATTCCTATATGCAAAATCAATCAACAATCATTTATAAATTAAATTTTTCTTCCATATCATTTTTACATAGAAATAGCATTGTCAATCCGTCCACCGTCAAAAACATGCTATGATATATCTTTAATATATAGATTGACATCATTTGGGGTTGCAATGTTGACTATTCAGAGTAACACTTTATGTAAATCAATATAAATCAATTGGGTTTCTATCTCACATTATGTTAATGTTTTTCATTACCATTTTAAGCTTTTAGAGTTAAAACAAACTTTTTTGGAACCATCAATCTGACAATCTTAGAATCAAAATCCCATGTTGATTATAATTTGAGATTTTATTATTGTTTTAGAGATATGAGAGTACTTAAATGCACTAAATATTAGGTAATAAGAATTCAATAATGTATGAAAAAACAAGAGTAATTTTGACATCCTAAATATTGATATAAGTTGGATCGTCTCATATGGTTGATAATTTTTTTTTCTCCAGAAAGTAAGAGTTTTTTTAGTTAATAACAAGAAATCTACTATATTATAATATAAAAAAAATTCACGGGGATGAATAATCAAAAGAGTCGATAGACGATGAATGACCAAAGTTTTCTAGGCAAATAGTTTTAAGACTTTGGTAGTAGATAAAAAAATTCAAAGAAAACAATAAGCAATATTATAAAATGAAGAACCAATTAATCTTTTACATATTTTCTTCTCCAATTTATTTAACTAATACATTATTTAGGCCCTTAATACAACAATAAATTCTTTTTGGGTGCTATTAGATCCTAAAAAAATTATGTCTAAAAAAATTATGTTTTTTTTATTTACTAATTTTTTGAACTACTACTATATATACTAAAAAAATTGAGACCCTTTTTTTTGTGGAAACTAGACATGCGCCCGACCTGTCCTTCCCTAGGGACGGACTTACTTTGACACGTCCTAGGTTGCATCAAAGTCACCTGCACACTACCAAGTCCACGCACGTCATGTATTAACTTGCGATCTTACGTTTTCGTAAAATTGTGGTGTTTTAATTTGAATCCATCCTTATATATAGTTTCTATTTATATCACATATATGTTTTTTATTTTATTGGTTTTGATAAGTTAAATAAGTAGTGAAAATTTAATATAAAAATCAATCAAAATCAGAACAAATGAAAAAGGATGATTTAACATATAAACATATTTGATAGAGTAAACTCTAATTTTAGTCCCTGGCGTTTAGGGATTTCTTTGAAAGAGGTTCCTATAGTTTCATAATTCAAGTTTACGTCCCTAGGGTATGGATTTTGCTTTGAAAGAGGTCCCTAGACACTAACTCCGTCTATTTGGTCTGTTAGTGCCAGGGGTAAAATCGTCCAATCATAGTTTGTCTCTCTTTTTGCACTTTTGTTTGTTTTTTCTTTTATTTTATAAAAACCACCAAATTATAGGGATAAAGTCTGTAAATTTTACACCCCTTTCCATCCATCTTCTCCGTCCAAATCGCCGGTCATCTTCTCCGGCCAAATCGTCGGTCATCACCTCCGGTCAAGAGCCATGGGCCAGATCTTAATCCAAACACCAACATCAATTAAACCCAAGACCAAATCCAAATCTATACATCAAAATCAAAAAATAAACTTATACATAAACTTTAACCTAAATCTAAACCTTAAAATCAAAATCAACAATCAAAACTTATCCAAATATTTTAAGAAATAGGAAATCAAGGTGAAATCAAAATCAGGTGAAATTAATTCAACCTTCTGGCCTCCCTCTCAAATTCGAGCAAAGTAAGAACATCACCATGAGAGCTAATTGAGTGGATTCAATTTATGCTCGAAAGGATATGCAAGCAAAGGGATTTGATACAGTTAATAACTTGAATTTACTCAAAAACACCATCTTCTCCGGTGAACTATCGTGAAACAGATCACACAGTGTTGAGATTTCAACAACCATTTCTTACAGATCACACAGGATGTGTGGAGATGGAGGGGACGATGTGTGGGTGTTCTAACAGATCACACAGGGTTGCCGATTTCAACAACCAAATCGCCGATGGTGTTTTGTGGCCGATTGGGTGGTTGTCGTCGTCCTCTGCACCACTTCCCACTCCCCATCCCACCCACCACACCACCACCTCACCACCGTCCTCTCCCTCGGTAACACCTCACGCGCCACCGCCTCCACTCTCATCCACTCCCTAATCAACCGCCTCCACCGCACCACCAACTCCCACGTCAAATGCCTCCTCACCATCCACCACATCATCATAAATCTTGTTTCCAGAAAAGCAAAGAAACTTTTCATTTTTTGTTGTAAGCTCGAAGTGTAACACCCTCAAATCTGGAAATAGCAACTTATTTAAAATTTTCTAAATACATCAATAAATGGATCATCTACAACCACGAATTTAAATTTAACCTCAATACAAACATTCATTCTATACAAAAGCCTATGATAATAACGGGTGCTACTAAAACCACATAATAGTCACTATCTCCAAAATTGCGGAAAACTTCACCAACTACTTACATTTGCACAAAGCTAAGACTCAACTCTTCATGGCTGCTAGAACGAAAACCCAACTGGAACCTGATGCACATGCCGACAAATAAAAAGGTTAGGCTTAACGCCTAATGAGCTCAAGAGTTTTCAACATATATAAAGATGTTTGTGAAAATAAATAATGCAGTTTAATTCATAATCTTTCAAAAGGTATGCTTTGAATATGCAAACGACTCGTTTTCCAATAATATGCATTTTAGACGGAGAACACCAATTTGGACATTTTCCAAAATCAAACTACTACAAAAGAATGATACCAATGTAAATCGCCCCTTCATAAATTAGCTTCAACCCAAAACTCACTCAAAGCGTAAATATAAATTGGACTCTCCATTTAAGAAGGTACGGTTAAACCTTATATTTCAAAACACCCAAAACATGGGTGGGGCATAATATTCAACCCATAAATCAAGGGTAAAACCCAAATATACAAAACGTCACCGAAAACTTGGATAATAAAACTCAATACCCAAAAACAACACCTTTCGGTGACGGGGGATTCCCGATTCCATAAAATGTGACGGTCCACAAAGTAAGCCCATTTTATGTTGTTATGACTAGTCATATAAACAAAAGTACACGCAAGGGATGTCAGGCTCAGTGGCTTTAAACATACACCCACGGAAACTCAAGTTCAACCCCGAGGGATTGCTAGGTCGAGCTCCTCATCCAATATCTTAATACTTGAGCACGAAGGACTTATACACACATCCGGTACCTTAACGTGCAGCACGAAGGTCTTACACCCACATCCGGTGCCTAACGTGCCTCGACGTGGAAAACTAATCGTCCCAATGCCGGACAATAATAAACCAAATACGGGATCATGACTCCTAATGCATCAAATAAGCCAAATAATACACATAAGGCCCAACAAGGCTCGAAGTCGAGCTACCAAAACTGGACTATTGTCCAAAAAACCCATCAAAATAACAATGCCAAGCCGCAGACTTAGCAACCCATTGACTCATTAATAAATGGAATAAAAACACGATAAAACGCACTCACCCAACGGATATGCAAACATCACGACCAAAAGTGATATTAGTTCAAAACTCAACATTAGTTGGGACAATCCATTTTCCTAATGAACTCATAACACAAAATATGCGTTTTCCAAATTTAACTGTTGATAAGAACGAAAATCATAAAATGAGACTATAAACATTCTTTCAAGTTACCTCACATAAATGTGCAAGTGATCCTTTATAAAACACTCCATTTCATGATGATGCATAAAACCCGACAAACATTTAAAAGCGTAAATCTTTGACCAAAGATCCATTCATGCAATAAGACTTCAAAACACGTTCATTTATGACACATATATCAAATGCCCAAAAATCTCAAATGTGGTGTTATACAAAGTTTATAGAGTTAAATACTTCAACTAATCAAAGATTAACAAATACCTCAACATTTGATAATTTCATGTAAAACACATAAACACTTAAAATAAACATTTTGGCATGTACACCGTTTTCACAAATCAACTTAAACTCACCTTGCTAGATTTAGGCTAAATCTAGATTTCACCCAACGAGCTCTTTTGAAGGCCGCTTGAATCCTCAAGCCGAAATCTTCTCAAACCTAGATCCGAACATTTCATCCCATAAATACCAATAATCAATCATAAGAAAACGTTCTCTAAACATAAAAATACCAAGATCTCAAACAAGATCAAAACCCTAATTTCTCCAAAACCATCAAATCCGAGATTTGAGATATCGAATCTTAAGAAATCACCAATGGAGCATTTATAACCTTATTACAAGAAAACTTACCCTTGAAGACAAAGAGACTTCTGAGAACACCCAATCCAACACTCCAACCCGAGCTTCCAACCGAAAGAACTTGATGAGGAAGATGAAGATGGAGGTTTTGTGGTTCAAGGTTCCAACTAGCTAGATGATTGAGAATCATGAGGTTTGGGGAGAGAAAGCCCCCAAAATGGGTTAGGGTTCGGTCTTTATGAAAGGGAGAGGTTGAGAGAGAATAACAATAGAAGAGAATGAGTTTTGAATGAGAAATGAGGCTAAAATCCGATTTTAATTCGGTCAGACCCCGCACGCGACAGTGCCTGGCGATAGTGACATTGTCACGATAGTGACATTGTCACGATAGTGACATTGTCACTATCGCGTGGCACAATCGCGCGGAGTGTATCGCGGCTAACACTCTCCCCGCGATAGTGCCCTGGCGATAGTGACATTGTCACTATCGCGTGGCACAATCGCGCCAAAGGTACCGAGGCTCGAAAAGTCCAAAAACTCGCGATTCACGCATGGGTCGATTTAAGATTCGAAGGCACAACGTTTTCCACTCAAAAGATAGGCGAAAAGTAGAGAGATTACCAACGAAAGGCGTAAACTTACTTACGAAAAGTCGGGTGTTACACGAAGCAAAACCACATCTGGTTTCTAGCAGATTTTGGGGGATTTCATATGTTTTAAGTTTCATCTGAAATATTAAATCAAATTCATATCAAAATTTTCAGCAGATTTTGGGGGATTTCAGATTTTGGGGGATTTCGTTTTTTTGAGTTTCATTTGAAACATTAAATCAAACTCATATAAAAATTGCAACAGATTTGTTGGAGTTGGGTGTTCGTGGCGGAGATGGGTGGTGGTGGTGTGGAGGGTGGTTTGAGGAGAGAAATAAGGGGAGGGGGGGTTGTAGGGAGTTGGGTGGTTGGACGGGAAAGTGAGAGATTGTGTTCTGGGGGTGGAGGGCTGTGGTGGGTGGTGGTATATGGTGAAAGTTAGTCGGCGATGTGGCGGGTTGTGGCGAGTGTTTGTATATGTTTAAGTTAATTACAAGTTGGCCCAAAATTTTGGTGTTTTTTACAAAAATAAGGAAAACCAAAGAAAAAGTGTAAAAAAAGGGGACAAAAACATAGTTGACGAAAATGCCCTTGACCTTAACGGAGGTTTTTAACGGAGTTAGTGTCCAGGGACCTCTTTCAAAGCAAAATCCATACCCTGGGGACGTAAACTTGAATTATGAAACCACATGGACCTCTTTCAAAGAAATCACTAAACGTTAGGGACCAAAATTGGAGTTTACTATATTTCTTTAATGATAAAAAATGGATGATTATAGAAAGAAATAGATGGTCCAAGTGGGGAACAGAAGAACAAGATGGGTCGGGTTGTTAAGCAACAGATTGCTTCGTTTTTCAATTTCCTACTTCCTTTGAGTTGGCCATGCTCATCATTCCACTTCTCTTTAGTCAACTTATCCGTTAAATTATTTTCATATTTTTTAATTACTTATTTTTACAATAATATATCTCAATCACACGTTTTTATTTTTATATTAAAATAAATATTTGATATAGCATCTTCTTTCTTATATATTCTTCTTACTCTTCGCCTTTTGTTTTAAATATTCATGTCAAATATCTTTTTTGATATGAATCTGAAAATTGTGACATTTTTTTTTTTCAAAATTGTGTATTTGTGCATTATATATTGTAACTAAATATGGACATATGATATTAATTTAGATTTACGATACTTTTAATTTAAATTATGTTTTATAACATATATATATATATATATATATATATATATATATATATATTGAACGGCAAGTTAACACACGCACACGTTCCCGAGGTATCCGGGCTCCCACTTAAGGGTGACACCCGACTAATCCCCGTCGACCACGGCCCAGCCCAATTAAGGATACGACTAAGTGGCAGATCCATGATCTGGATATCACAACATGCTCACCACATATATTTTAATTGGGAAACTCTCCAACATATGCACAGTTAAAACATAAATTAAAACACTGTATTATTTAATTATAAAAAAACGATCTTAAAAGAAAATGATAAATTGTGTACCCAAAAATGAACCCCTGCCCGTAAATCAAGCTCAGAAGCCCGTACCATTACCAATGTGATCACATTCTAGTGTTCTACACTACACTACAAAATCAAATTTTATTTAAAGAGTGAATCACATTATTGGTCCCTATGATTTGATCAAAATTTGGATTTGATCCTTAAATTAAATTATAGTCCATAACTTTTCAATTTCATTACATTTAGGGGTCGTTTGGTTTGATAAAATGGTTTTAAGGTATTTGGATTTCATGGAAAGATTTGGAATCGGAGGATTTGGATTTAGAAAGATTTAAAATCTTTGGGGTGTTTGGTTTATAGGATTTAGAATGAAATTGAATTCTATAATTCATAAAAAAAATTATTAAAAAATTATAAAAATAATTAAATTACATTTTGTAACACCCATAATTTTGGTAAATCCTTAACTTGCACCTCTCTTATTAATCTATAATTATAAACCCTAGTTGGAATTTGCTTGTGGAATTTGGGTTTTTGTATCGGGAGCACTTCAGGTCGAGGATTTGGATTTAGAAAGATTTAAAATCTTTGATGTGTTTGATTTATAGGATTTAGAATGAAATTGAATTCTATAATTCATAAGAAAATTTATTAAAAAATTATAAAAATAATTAAATTACATTTTGTAACACCCGTAATTTTGGTAAATCCTTAACTTGCACCTCTCTTATTATTTATTAATCTATAATTACAAACCCTAGTTGGAATTTGCTTGTGGAATTTGGGGTTTTGTATCGGGAGCACTTCAGGTCGAATTTGAAATCCCCCCCCCCCCCAATCATTTACATTCCTACAAACCAAGCGGACTAATATGCTTTGTTCTCGAATTTGGGGAGAAAAAAAATGAATTGGAATGAAAAAAAGGGAGGAAAAAGAAAGGAAATATATTTTTCATTTGTGTTTTCGAAAAGGAAGGAAAATGAAGGAAATGAAAGGAAAATAAAGAAAATAATTTTTCATTTTCTTGAACAAGAAAGAAATGAAATAAAATATGTATTTTTTACAAATATACCCTTAAAAATATATCCTTCAAAATGAAATGTTAGATAGTTTTGTAATTTTAATAATTTTTATAAATAATTTTAATTTCTTCCCTTTCATTTCCTCCAACATTTGCGAGGAAAGTTTTGATGAAACTTATCATTACACTATAAAATTTATAATGATTCACCTTTTTTTTTTGCATATTAAAAATATTTTATATATGCAATCATAAATCAATTTTTCTAAAATTAGAGTACATATTAAATAAAAATCTTTATATTAATTTAAAAATCTATTAAATTGACAAAATCACTTTTAGTATAGAAAATCTCAAGTTTAGAAAAATAACGGAAATAAAGAGAAAGTCAACTTTTGAGTTGCACATTAAAATACGTAAGCAAAGTATTGGAAGTTAAGTACAATTAACGTATGAAAGTTATATATTAAATTTTGTTTGTTAAAATAAATAATTTTTTTTGTTATTAAAAAGATGATCATGTTTTAAAATTTAAAATATTGTGAGACATTATTAAATAGAATTATAAATAAATTATAACAATTAAATTGATATAATAATCAAAATATTATTAAAAGCGTAATAACTTGAAAGATTTCATCTTGTTCTTGGAATAAAAAAGATAAAAAGGAAAATAAGCTAATATATTAAAACTTTCTATATTTTTCGACAACAAATGTTTTCTTATAGGTGCTCATATAATTACCCATTATTTTTGTAGAATTTGATAATAGTTTTTTTAATTGTTTGAACAATCAGTATTTTTGTAATCTTTTTAATAGTAGTATATGTTCAAAATGTTATAGTTTTTGAATGTTTATTTTGTTATGATTTTAATTATTTATAGTTCAATATATACTAATAATTCAACACTAACCATACTTAGGGGGCGTTTGGTTCGCAGGATGTTTTTGGGTGGAATGAAATTTGTCAAATTAATTTGACTTTGAAGGAATTGGAATGAAATGTTATCAGGTTTGACCACCTGTTTGGTTAACAGGAATTGGAATGGAATCTGTTAAAGAATTTTTGGAATCTGTCTGTTTGGTAGGGGTGCTCAAATTTCAGACCAACCCAACCCGAAAAAACGTAAAAAAACTCAAACCGAGGTAACCCGATACATAATCGATACAATTTTTTTCCCAAACCGTATCTATTGGGTTGGAAACGGGTTGGGCCCAAAGTAACCCGACCAACTCGTCAACCCGACCAAAATTTGTACGCTTTTACTTTTTATTTTATTTTATAGTTTTAAACTTTTAGCGGCTCTTCTTTCTATCAATTGTCAAGTCTTCCTATCTTAGTTGTAGTTTAGATTTGTCTACGAGAGCACATCGATATAATCAAGAAACAAAAGATACTCTTCTTCTACTCTTTCTCTTCTCTTATTAGCCTCATTTTTATATTTCAATTTTGATTTTAGTTTATTTAAACGAAATCACTTAGTTAGATTGTAAAATGATGTATTAAAGTTTCAACCCGACCAACGCAACCCAACCCGCACGGTTTGGGTTGGGTTACACTTTTGATTGGGTTGAGTTGAGATTTTTCAAACCGCAAACATTGGGTTGGGTCGTTGAAGTGCCTTCAACCCGACCAACCCAACCCGTGAGCACCCCTACTGTTTGGTTAACAGAATGTGGCTTTGGAATTGGAATGAAATGATGACAAATGACCAAAATACCCTTTTATGTTTTTTTTAAATTTCTAGCTTAAATTAAAAATACTAATAAAATACCATTTAATAATGTTGAACGGTAGTGGTGGCCGGTGGTGGTGTTGCCGGTGGCGGTGGTGGCGGGAGGTGGTGGCCGGAGGTGGTGGTGGTTGCCGGTGTTGGTAGCCGGAGGTGGTGGTCAATGGTGGCCAAAGGTGGTGGTGTTGGCCGCTAGAGGTGGTGGCCGGTGTTGGTAGCCGGAGGTGGTGGTAGCTGGTGGTCGGTGGTGGTGGTGGTCGGTGTTGGTGGCCGATGGCGGTGGCCGGAGGTGGTGGCCAATGGTGGTGGCCGGAGGTGGTGATGCATATTAAGACGAGGGGCAATTTTGTCCAAAAAAAATATGACATTCCATTCCAATGAAATACCACCTCCCCCCAAGGAATGTTGAATTCCTTCATTTGTAGAATTCATTGGAATTCAACATTCCAATTCCTTAAAAAGAATGAACCAAACGATGTAATGAAATCTGGTCAACAAAATTCAACATTCCAATTCCATCAGATTCCATTAAAATCTGCGAACCAAACGCCCCCTTAAGCTTTAATATTTTCTTTGCATATTTCAATTGCCAACCCAACATATATGTATAATTCTCTTGATCTCATTTGTTTTTTTTAAACTTAAGATTTTCTACCGCAAAAGTCATTTTGTCAATCTAGTAGTTTTTTTTAAATAAATATAATTTATTTATTTATTATGTACTTTAATTTAAAAAGTTTGATTTGTGATTGGATATATAAAATATTTTTAAGGAAGAAATTAAAAAAAAATAATGTGAATCATAATTATACTAGTGTTTGGCACCGCGCGTTGCGCGGTGACAATAAATTTATTTATGAAATATTGAAATTAAATGGGTCGATGATCACATATTATATATTTAACTAATAATAACTGATATTGCACTTGATTTAAAGTTGTCTTAGTTGTTTTCTTTTGATATATAGAAGTACTCGTGCAATGTAGCGCAATACATCTTGATTTTAAGTTTCAATTGCCAACCCAACATATATGTATAATTCTCTTGATCTCATTTGTTTTTTCTTAACTTAAGATTTTCTACCGCAAAAGTCATTTTGTCAATCTAGTAGTTTTTTTTAAATAAATATAATTTATTTATTATGTACTTTAATTTAAAAAGTTTGATTTGTGATTGGATATATAAAATATTTTTAAGGAAGAAATTAAAAAAAAAGAATGTGAATCATAATTATACTAGTGTTTGGCACCGCGCGTTGGCGGTGACGATAAATTTATTTATGAAATATTGAAATTAAATGGGTCGATGATCACATATTATATATTTAACTAATAATAATTGATATTGCACTTGATTTAAAGCTGTCTTAGTTGTTTTCTTTTGATATATATAAGTACTCGTGCAATGTAGCGCAATACATCTTGATTTTAAGTTTCATTTTATTTATTATCTTTGTCGATTTTATAATACGGTTTTGTGTAGCTTTTAGAAAACGATCATGTTTTTTTTATAAACTTGTTTAATTTAATTTTTATTTTAATTTAACTTAGACTTAATAAAGATGTAATGTTTTTTATAAAATAATAATTAAGTATTCTGTTAGAATTAAATGATTATCTTAATTATATTTTAGATTATTTATATATAAAATTAAATATTTATCCTATATTTGATTATGTTTATCGGTTAGTTATGAATTCAAAAAAATGTAGCTTTTAAAAAATTATACCCATTCATCATTTATTTGTAATATTCAATTTTAAGTAATGTGCATCAATAAACAGTATTTTATGCATAAACAGTTGTTTTTAAGAGTTTTTCTCAAATGCTTTATAATATTGTATAGATAATTTTAAAGTGAATTACACTTTTGGTCCGTGTAGTTTGCCCAAAATCTGGTTTTCGTCCCTGATGGTTCATAAGAGACTGATTTGTCCCTTATAAGATTGCTAACCGACAATGTTAACTTTAGGGACCCTGAATGTTATGATATTGAAAAATTATGGATCATCAATGTAGATAGTTCGTTTTAGGGACCAAATCCAAATTTTGAATATATCTCAGGGGTCACCAATGTAATTCAATCTTTCTTATAAAAAACATCATAACTCAACTTTTACTATATAAACTAGTGTTATACCCGTCCGTTGGTCGGGTACATGACATGACTTTAATCTAGATTAATCTTCTACGGTCATGTGTATAAAAAATCGACCATAATTTACAGAACTATAACTCATGAGACATCACTTGTCGGTTGAACAATGACAACTTTATAGTGCTACAGACTCATGGGCAAAACAAAGTCAATTAAACTACTACAAACACCATTTCCCTTTTTAAAAGCCAATAAGCACTCGCATTATCGCATACAATAAATAGCGAGGACATCTATTAGTCACCCATATCACGAGAATGAATGTAGTCTTATAAAACCAAACTTACTTGGTAACAATGAAATGTATATTCTAAGCATAACTATACATATCCATGTCCACATTTGCCCAATTTACAAGTTCAGATGTTTTTCTTCAACTGTTTTAGCCTCCTTTCAAAATGACAAATGTGTCTAACAAAAGGGGCAATGTTTATACTTGGAACAACAAAAAAACATATATTTGGTCACTATCGTTTAATGATTTTTAAAACATTTTGGTTCTAGTTACCGGTACAAAGTCTAAAGGTTTGTTCCCAAATAAGGTTACCTTAGATGAAATGTCTAGATGCCATGGAATCTCCTTTCACAACTCTAGTGCCCTTTTCATCGACTCATGAACTACCTTCATCTGTTACATTTGAAATCAAATTCAGGTGAAAAAATTAAGGAAACGTACATAGTAAAAGATAGTCTGAAAACAATTGGTATAAACCTATAATGTTAAACATAATAAATGCATAAACATAGGACATAACCAAATCATATATCGTCTAAACAAATCGCTATCAAAATTGTCATCAATCAAATTGCTACCAAAGTTCTTGAATTGTTTTTGGCTTTGAGTTGAGGAGGCAACATACAACGTTTTTCAAGAAGTAGTAGTAATAAAAGGACCACACAATCAATATTCACCATCTCCATTAACCACGTATCCACTACATCATGGTAGCACACGGTGAGGTAAAACTTCAAACGATATTAAAGGACGAGTCTTGAGCACCATGAGCCACGTGGTTTCTTAAAAGTGAATAATGATCCTTGCCTCCCTCTCCATGAATCCTAATAGTTTCAATTGCAAAAACTCAATTTTGAGCAAGATAGTTAAGATTTATATGTTCTACATATACCAGATAAGTTGTGATAAGACCTACCCAATAGGCATATATACATCTCTATGAGGCCCATCATTAAGCCAAATGATGGCATTTGTTCACCGAATGACAAAAGCTATGGCAACTTCAAGCCTGCAACTAAAGGACATTGGTAATTAAATGGAACAATGAAACTCGATGTATATAAGATAGTACAATATATAGGAACTCAATTTATTTGAGTTATTTGTGACATTAGTAGTTTCTCCAAGAAAACATTAAGATAAAGAGCCAAGATACACACATTTACTTGAAAATCGTCTTAAAACAGGAATAATCCCAAGATTTTTAACAACATTATATGATTTTTAGGAAACCAATATCATCAAAAAAGATTATAACACAAGGGATAATATGGGTTTCACAAGCCATGGCATCCAAAAAAGTTGAAAGAAATTAAAATATGAAGGAAAAACATAAAAACCAATAATATGTCCAATGCTTATATGAATTTCATTATTGGTATGTGTATATATACATAACTTTCGATTTCAGTTGAATAAGATCAATAAAACCCAATTTTTCAATCTTACTTATCTATATAATATGTATACAGACACCTCTTTGCTGAACTAAGAGAACATGCAACTACTTAAAGCAACATGCCTTCAAAAACATTATATAGCTATATGTAAAACTAATAGGCCTATTTGCCACCGATTATTAGATGAAGACATTGACCGATGAGTAGGTGTAGTTAGTACATGTCATAATACAGAAAACTCGTTCCAAAAACAGTGAAAACAAAAGATGTATGTATGGGGGTGTTGAAATCATATTACAATACAAAAATGGAAATACAGGGGGATGACAATTAATAATATTTCAATTAACATAAGTGTCCCTATTAATCTAACATGAAATAATACTAACTTATTTGCCTTAATGTACGGTTGATGATTTAATGCAACTTTCTCAAAAGGTTGATGATTTACTAACTGTTGAGCAAGGTAAATGAAGAAAAAACATGCAGTTAGACTCATAACTTCAAGAAGCAACTCTATTTCGGACTCCCGAAGCTGTGAATTCGACTTTTGCAATCCAATTTTTATTCTTTGAGAGTAACAATGCCATCATCATCAATGTTCATCTATTTGAACATGTCTTTGACGTCTTCAGCTTCTTCATTGGAAAAGAGATCAACAATAACCTATACGAAGAAAATTTACTTAATTTAAAATTGGCACGGTAAAGCTCATATCAAAGTTAGAATCTATCTATTTTGTTCGTTAAGGGACGTACTCAACAATAAAGATAGCTAGCATCCCTTTATTTCAAATTGAAGATAACCATAACGCCCAAAGTTAACAACAAAGATACATATTACCATTAGATGAAAGGCTATGGTGCCTTTCAAATTTCTAAAGGGCCAAAATCCGTGGAACTATTCATGCCGTGAGTGACTTTTAATGTTGGTATCTATGCAAGCAGGTCATAGTTATGAAACACTTCTAATGCTTGTTAGCTATAACTAATGGCAACTGCTGTCAACTTAGACCAAATAACTAACGTCTATTTAGGTAGTCCACTCCACGTGAATATTTATTGTTGGAAACATATATGTTAAACAATTAACAGTTGGAACTTGGGACACAGTTTATAGGATAATAAACCTTAAAAAGGATGATATCACAATCATGTTTGAAAATGACATCACATTATTGAAGTTGGAGATTTGAGTTGTGTTATGAGAGCCAAGTATTCTTGCCTTCAGCCCTTCTTAGACTGTCCATCGCTCGTGAAAAGGTCTTGCAATGCTTCTACAACTACACTTCCAACGTTATCCACATGCTGACTTCCAAGCACATTCTCAGACAATAATGCAATGGGAGATATATCAGTTGCCATCAAAAATGGAATTGGCATTGTGTTTCCAGCGACATATATAGACCACAGCTACAACGCAAAATGAACAAATATAAGAAAGTAACATAACTAATTAGTTGACTAAATTGGAAGAGAGAAAATCTCAAAATCGTACATGTCACCAAGTAAAAAAAGACATTTCACCAACCACAACTTTCTACCATGTTTGCTATCATCATGCCACTATAACAAAATTTAGTACTTTTGAAATCAATTGGTATTAACGGTAAAATGTACTTCATCACACATGAATTGTGACATTTTCCTTATTAGAATGCTCTTTAGGAATTGCCACATCTTTTTTGAAAGTTTTCTGAGCCAAATTAACTTGTTGGCCCCATATGAACTGTGCATGGGAATCTTGATTAATACTTCCCATTAATTTATGTAGAGATAATACATAAAAACGTTATGATTCTTGTAGGACAAAAGGAGTAAAACAGTCCATTCTTTTTTACCTTAAAATTGCATCTAGAACATGGACGCTATTTCTTAGGCTTATTTAACACATATTTTGTCCATATGTACAACAACTGTAATATTGGAAAGTACCATGTCTAGTGCTTTGCGATTAACAGTGTCTTTCTTAGTTATGCCACTAATGGCAGCACCACCGCTTCCAATAGCTCGTGTTGTGTGTTCAGTAGATGATGATTCAACAATACGAAATGTATATGTGGATGCACCAACATTCTTGACCACCCTGAGAGGAATAATAAGTGATTATTCTCATGCTCAAATTACATATTCATCATACAGAACAATGAAATTAATGCTTCAGAACCATAGAACAAAGACAATCCAGGCCACTAATGGAAGAAACTTTGAAGACTACCCCGACATCTCTTGATATCATGCATTGTCCTTATCCAGGAAAGATCCAATAGTCTAGTTCTCCTTTTGTTACAATAGAGAACGTGATTACACGCGTTTCCAAATATTCCCGACTTATCAAGTTTCAATGGATATGTAGATGTGAACCTGTTTAGAATTGCTCAAGATTTCAAACTTAAAAATTTAAGCACCTTCGAGCAGAGGTTAGGTGTTTGTGTGTACAAAAAGTTGCTCCAGAAAATGTAGAGCATCACCATTGAGGCTTCTGTTCAAAAACACATTAAGAAATTGTTGACTTTTGACCTGTAAATTTACTATCCTATCCTCTATAATTTCCATCGGTCTATAGTCTTTACATAAAGTAGAACTTAATTTTTATGAAAATTTTCTTATATTAAAGAAAGGTTCTTTTGATTTTCAATTTTATTACTAAAATCACGTAGAAGTACTTTGTAAGTAAATCAAGCATACCGGAAATGACAATCCCAACTGTCCATTAGGTAACATTTTTGGTTTTCTTCAAAGCTAGAGCACATATACATACCAAAAACTAAATATATTCTCATACTGCCTTTTAGGATGTCATTACCAAACACTATCTACTTTAGGGCACATGCTTCAGAACAATAAACAACAATTTTAGATGCAATCTTAGACAAGACCTTTATAGCATGGAAATTACCATGGACTAACTGAATTTTCTCCAGGATCAACAATTGATGAATTTCGGCCATGCGCTGAAGAGTGTGAGGGCTCCTTTGCTATTGGAACAGGTGTTTTAGCAGCTGTCTTATCTATACCTACTCCACCATGAATTATGACACTTCCAAAATCACCTGGTCACAACAGGT
This sequence comes from Arctium minus, assembly GCA_954870635.1. Lineage (NCBI taxonomy): Eukaryota > Viridiplantae > Streptophyta > Magnoliopsida > Asterales > Asteraceae > Arctium > Arctium minus. The sequence goes on along the minus strand of OX941083.1, from coordinate 114,298,330 downwards.
CCACACAAGTAATATGTAAACAAACTTTCAGAAATCTATAACTAATAAACACCGTTTGCCACAGCTTCACTCAGTGGAGAGGAGGCCAACATGCTTGTAATAGAGAATTTTTATGCCCAAATAAAAAGTATTACCTCCATTATTAGTTTTTATCTGATTATATAAATTCACATGTAACTTAAACAAAGTTAAGCATCTTGTTCAAGATCACCATAGTCAGATATTTAATTATATGTAGATATGTTTCCTACTAAAATCAAAATTAAATGCATGCTAACAGTATGCATGTTTTTTGGACAAGACCTTAGCGATACACACAAATTCTTTCTTAACAAATTCTTTTGTTATGAATGATACATGCCAGAACCCTTGCATTTTGTACAATGAACTAATTTTGACCCTAAGAAAGCACTTTTTTAAGAATCAGGTCAGTTGTTCATAGTTGAGGTGCTTACCAACTATATCAAGGGAGAAACGTTTGTACCATAATGCAATTTGGAGGGTAAGAAATTTAATTCTGGAATCAGAATTGCTGTAATCATTGGTAGAATTTGTGGGATTTGAGACATGGCAAACTCATAACAGTTGAACTCTTAGAGGTGGCAAAATACGTAGTTTTTTCTACAAAGGGTCAAAATGGGTCATGGATCTAATCGGTTGGATGCATATGATGTAGAACAAAGTAAAATAAAATTAATATTACAACAACCATATCAAAATATAAAATTCTAACCCACAAGATAGGAGCCCAATCAAAATCTTCATGAAATAAAAACAATCGTCAACTGTATTTGGTTCATACGAATACTTCCCAATTCAAACTAAACAGAGACTAATCAACACTACAAATAGATGAACATTATCATCATCTAGAAATGAAGGCAAAAGCAAAATCTTGAGGAATAGTGACACTTAAATGTACCTAGAAAATCGACAGCCGTAATTCGTGATAAAAGTTCTTCCTCCTTTTGATTGAATTTGAAATTGATGTTTTCCCTTAAATTTCACTGTATATGGATGCTGCTCTACTCTGCCTTCACACTACTCCGAGAGCCAGAAAACGTACCTGGAAAATCATAGATGGAGAGAGTTAAAGATGAGATAGAGACATTATAAGAGCCTATATCCGGATACACAGACAAAGAGATTGCATTAATTTGCTTCCAAAAAATCACCTTTCTTGAAAAACCCATCAGTTAAAATATTGTGACACATCACATTCGGAGTTACTACGTTCTCAATCATTTTGTCGAACACCTTTGGTGAACTGCTCATCTTCCCATTCTTTACCAGCCCACTTATCAAAGTACCGTAACCGATCATATTTGAAAACATCCCTCTCTCAAACATCCAATCCTTGACGAAGAACAACAGAAGAAAAACAAAATCTGAAGCATAAATCAAAGGACAAAGAAGAACTTAAAAAAAGGAAAAGAAGCGTACCTGATTGGAAGAAATCCATGATTTGCTTGTCGAGACCTTCTGAGTAAAGAACTCGAAGTAAAGAACTTGAACGGAGCTCCTTTACTCTGTCTTATGTATACATCCTCACTGTATCATGAACAATTGAAACAAATTGAATTAACATACACGTAGAGGTAAAAAAAATTCGCCTAGGGTTTGTTTCTAATATGAAATCAAGCTTACGTAATTCATCACATACCTGGTTAATGATATGAATCGCCGATTTCATCCCAAAATTTGAAAGTAGATTCTGAGAGTTCTCTTTTCATCGATTAGAGGTTATCCTTTGCTCAGTATTTATAGCGTGATGTATTGTGTGTCTTAAGAAAACCGACTAAGAAGAGAAGAGGAGAGGAGAGGGGTTTCAGGGTTGTGAGATCGTGAAGTAGACGCATAAACATGATAGTAAAGAAGAAAGTGGCCTGGAGAGAGATCAGGGGACGTGGGGAGAAGACTACGGGGTGGGGAAATGATGAAAGGGCGTTTAGGGTAGAAGTAACCGTGCACAAAATGATTTTGAACGCTCCAGATTAAATCTTACGTTAATTTAAACGGTCCAGATTAACTCAAAAACGGTTAGACTCGTCTCCATCCATATATATATAATAGGCCAAGTAATTAATGTTCAACGTTTTCTTCAAATATACATGACATGCAAACTATAGGTGTTTTTGACCGGTGAACATCACTTTCAGGAAGTTGAGAATGCAATTAAGACCGAAGCTTTTGATACATAAAACTCCGAGTCTTACCTATTAGACCAATTTTTTGAGGTTTGCATTTTTTTAGAAAAGACTCGTAAAGAAGACAACGTTGGAGTACTCGAGGTTAAGTGAATTTTAACAATTTTTATGGTTATGTTTACATTTTATTTATAGTGAATCTTCCGAGAGGACTGTTTATCTTCAAACAACAAAGACTTATTTATGGAATAGCATTTACAATTGCAAATGAATTACTATGCCTAGCTACACTAAGGGGGCGTTTGGTTCGCAGAATGTTTTTGGATGGAATGTAATCTGTCAAAGGAATTTGACTTTGATGGAATTGGAATGGAATGTTGTCAGGTTTGACCACCTGTTTGGTTGACCTGACCACCTGTTTGGTTGACAAAATTGGAATGGAATCTGTTAAATGGATTGGAATTTTTCTGTTTGGTTCACAGATTGTAGCTTCGGAATTGGAATGGAATTTTGGTAAATGACCAAAATACCCTTTTTGATTATTTTAATTTTTTAAACAAAAATTACTTTAATAAAATAGTCATTAAACAGTTTAATTTTTAACAAAAATTGTTTTTATTATTTTAGCACATGAATGATACCGAGAGAGGGAGGAGAGAGAGGGAGAGAGAGAGGAGAGAGAGAGAGGAGGAGAGAGAGAGGAGAGAGGAGGAGAGAGAGGAGAGAGTGGAGGAGAGAGAGGAGAGATAGAGGAGAGAGGGAGAGAGAGAGGAGAGAGTGGAGGACATAGAAGAGAGAGAGATAGAGAGAGGAGAGAGAGGGAAGAGAGAGAGGAGAGAGAGAGGAGAGAGTGGAGGAGAGAGAGAGGAGAGAGAGGGAAGAGAGAGAGGAGAGAGAGAGGAGAGAGTGGAGGAGAGAGAGAGGAGAGAGAGGAGAGATAAAGAGAGAGGGAAGAGAGGAAAGAGAAAGAGAGAGGGAGAGAGAGGAGAGAGAGGGAGAGGGAAAGAGAGAGGAGAGAGAGAGGATAGAGGGAGAGAGAGAGGAGAGAGAGATAGAGAGAGGAGAGAGAGGGAAGAGAGAGAGGAGAGAGAGAGGAGAGAGTGGAGGAGAGAGAGAGGAGAGAGAGGAGAGATAAAGAGAGAGGGAAGAGAGGAAAGAGAAAGAGAGAGGGAGAGAGAGGAGAGAGAGGGAGAGGGAAAGAGATAGGAGAGAGAGAGGATAGAGGGAGAGAGAGAGGAGAGAGAGATAGAGAGAGGAGAGAGAGAGAGGAGAGAGGGAGAGAGAGGAGAGATAAAGAGAGAGGAAAGAGAGGAAAGAGAAAGAGAGAGGGAGAGGAGAGAGAGGGAGAGGGAGAGGGAGGAGGAGAGAGAGGAGAGAGAGATGGAAGAGAGAGAAGAGAGATAGGAGAGAGAGGAGAGAGAGAGAGAAGAGAGAGAGGAGAGATAAAGAGAGAGGGAAGAGAGAGAGGAGAGAGAGGGAAGAGAAAGAGAGAGGAGAGAGAGAGGGAGAGAGAGAGAGAGGAGAGAGTGGAGGAGAGAGAGGATAGAGAGAGAGAGGAGAGAGTGGAGGAGAGAGGGAGAGAGAGAGGGAGGAGAGAGAGAGAGAGACTAGGGTTTATTTGGAGTGAAGGGTAATTTTGGAAATAAAGAAATACCACATTCCATTCCATTGAAATGTTTGGCATTTTGGATTGAATTATAAAATCCCTTATCTATGGAATTTAATGGAATTGGATGATTCCATTTCTTTGAAATGGTTGAACCAAACAAAGGAATGGAATCTGGTCAATGGAATTTAACATTCCAATTCCACCAGATTCCATTAAATTCTGCGAACCAAACGCCCCCTAAGACATTTGTGGATCCAAACGGCTTTTTTGAATTACAAGCTTTCGGTAATTAGGTTTCATGTCTTAATGTTATAGTATATCAGTGTATGTCGTTAGGCTAGAAACTTTTGTTTGCTTTTTACAGATCTATCCTTATTATGTAATTCGTATCTTACTTTTGTATCCTCATGATGGGTATTAACTGTTACAAATGTTATTACACTAAAAGGACAAAACAATCCTGAAACATATAAAATAGCCAAATCATAATTACAACCAACAACCAAATTAATTGATATATATACTATAACAACCAATTAGTAAAAAATTTATTGAAGGCCAACTGAAATCATATATGAACCTAATTAATAAACTTGGACTACTGATAAACCAACTACACATAAACCACACATGAACTCTTGTTAACTAATTAGTTTAGAAAATGATGTACTCTATTACCCTTTTGATAAATAAAGGAAGACTATATAAATACTGTCAAATCCAGGTTAAATTTAGATTAATAGGCTATTTGAGATATTGAAAACTAATTAAAGCACATGCTTAGGGTCCATAATAACCACAAGAGACTGGTCACTTTGATCTGCCACATGAAGTGAAAGGGCTATTATGACTAGTGTTTTTTCCTTTATAAAGAAGGGAATCTTTTTACACTATACTTAATCACTTGGTTAGGCTGTTGGGTAATCAAGTCACTATTGGAATTGGAACCATTCTAGAGTGTGTCTTTCCACTTTAAAAGTTTGGTCTAAAACTGAAAGTATGAGATGCTTCTACTTTGTACTCGTACTTTAATTTAAATCTTTGATATTTAACTTTGGATAAATTTGTAGACTCTATTAACTTAATTAGAAACGTTGTCTTTACATTAGTTATGCAACCAAATTGGTTACACGTTTACTCCTTTTAAAAAAGCGTAAAAGTTATATACAGAGATATATATGTAGTTTACCTATGTAAAAAAGAATTGCACTTAAAATCTAATTTCCGGAGAGGGTTTGACTCTAAGGAACGTAGAACTAATTAATAATTTGCATTATCATGCTCTTGAAAAGTAGACCGTGTTAAAAATTGAAGACCTTTATTAATGAAGTAACGACTCTCTTGCCTTCAAGTAGTAGTACTACATTTTTAACCAGAAGTAAGATCTCATGAAAAGGATATAGGGTGCATTAATATTAGTCCTAATAGGATCTTACCCATTTTTAAAAGTAAATTATAATCTAACTTCAAAACAAGAAGAGATAAAACATGGCAAACACCAAAATATATATCATGTGTGTATATATATACTTATGTATGTATGTATAAGGAGGTTCAAATAATAAAGACAAAAAAGTTGAGAACGTAGAAATAAATAATTCATGTGAATCATTGATAAAATAAAAATGGTTTCATATATGCATATTAATATATGAATTGATAAAAAGGTAAGTAACATAACAACCATTCAGAAACGCATATTTAAATAAAAAAAATTCGGGTTTATTACATTCACATATAAAATATTTATTATTACATTGTCAACCTTTTTGATAAGAACCATCCCAATGTACCTATGTATGTATAGAGTGAAATGCACATGATCTTTCCAAACAGTCCTTAAATCTATAACTAATTATGGTGTCACAAATTTCATAATTAAGAACTCAGAGGTTTGTTATATAAACAATAAGGTAGAAACTGACAACCCATTAAAAAACCAAGAACTAAATGTAAACCAAATTATCGTCGTTCATCATGACGCTTGCTTATAAATAATCGCTTTAGGGTTAGGGTTTTTCAGCAAGAAAATGGCGAGGAAGAAAGTGGCAGTGCTGAAAAATGAAGAACCATCATTGGATTCGACTAATTCATCGAACAATGTTAGGACACATGTGAGTTATGGAGAGTGTCAGAGAAATCTCGCCGCCGAGGTTGGTGGTTATGCTCTTGATGGGTGTCGGGAGTTCATGGGGAGCAATGCGGAGGGGACGGAGGGTGAAATGGTCTGTGCCGCCTGCGGTTGCCACCGGAACTTCCATAGGAGGGTGGTGGAATCAGAGGATGTCTGACCATTCTTCACCTTAATTCTTGGAATGAATTGGATGTATATGTAAGTGACAAGTTGCACTGGTCTATTTACCAAAGTTTGGTTTTTCTGTGTGTTTGTGTTCATTGAGCAAGATATGATGATGATGAGATCATATGAAAATTAGGGTTTGTTTCTTGTATAGTTTCTATTTAATTTCCTTTGATTCTGGTTTTGTGTGATGTAAGCAGCTTCTTGATGAACTGGGTTTATTTTGTGCTTTTATGTGTGTGTAATCTTATGCTTGATGTCTGATGAGGTACAGGATCACATGACTCAGAAAATAAGTAGATCAGGATGAACATAATGCATATGTAGTTAACTTGATCATAGAACTCGATGACCACCCTTGGAGGTTCATAGGGTCAACTTGATCAAATCTGATCAACCTCTTAGGTAGAAGGTTCATGGGTTCAACTTGATCATCTAATCAGCCCCCTAGCTAGAAGGTTCATGTGTTCAACTTGATCATGGCCAGCCGGCGGCCGCTGTCCAATCCGGCCGTTAATTAGTTAGGAGGCTAAGTGGCCGTTTACCCGATACTTACCTCGTAAACGCTTACCGGTAATAGTCAACACTTTCACTTAACTTACCGGTTAAGATTTTAGTTCATTAAAACGGCATCGTATGCAACATTTTTGTCCGGTAAGCACTTTCGGGGTAAGATTTTCGGTCCTTGTCATCGATCTTACCGGGTAAGATTCTCAATTAATCCTTATTATGTTCATCCGATAAGGTTAAGTGAGCCGGTAAGTACTTACCAGGTAAATGTTTAGTAAATGGCCAATAAAGGCTCATGACATTTACTAATTGTTTATTTCAACTTCTTTTTTCAAGGGAAAAGTTTAGAAACACCCAAAGAAATTTCTCATTTTAAATGATTAAGTTATTGAACTCTTTTTTTAGTGAATTGAATAAACCATTGAATTTTTTCATTTTCAATGATTAAGTTCCTGAATATTTTTTGAATAAATAAACCATCTGTTGTTACTTATACCATTTTAACCCAAATAAACTACCTGTAATGTAATCGGCAAGTAAGGTTTTAAAGTAAAAAAAAATCTAAATCAGTTTGCCATTTGAAGTTTTACCATTCTCAAAGCTTATGTCATTCATACCCCTTGCACCCAACGTAATCAATCCCCCCTTGCCACGCCTCATTGTCTCATCGTCATCCGCTCTCTATCACCGTCGTCGTCGTCTCTGCCATCGATCTCCCTCCTTTTGATCGTTTTTTTCCTGATTATCCTTCTTTTTTGATCTATCTATACTATACATATTCTATTTAATTGTTGTAAAAGAATTGATTTAGGTTAAAAGGATTTGAGACCAATAAAACTGATTTAGGAGGAACCTACCGATTCTGCTCCCTACTAAAGGGTTTTCTTTTACTTTAATTAAACCCTTCTTAACCGGTTACAAATAACTTTTTTGGGTTAAAAGAATTTGGATAACCAAAATTTAAAAGTTAGATTTTATATTTATTCAAAAAACATGTTTTGAGACTTATCATTTTAAATGAGAAAAATGGTTTATTTATTTACAAAAAAAAGTTCAAGGACTTGTTCACTCAAACTAATTAAATAGGAAACTTTGTTTGGTTTTTCAGAACTTTTTTTTTTCAATTTAATTAATCATACGTTTAATTAGTGATTCTTAATCTTATTCTTATACATAGAGGAAGGTTCAAACTAGAACAATAACTAAATAAGAAAACACGAAAACAGCTAAATCACATGTAAAATTTTAAACTAACAATCAATACAAGGGTGTGTGGACAACGTGGCCTGTGACCTAGTCGCATGAATCACATGTGGGTTTACACGTAATTTTAGTGTAAAACGCATGTGATTCGACGTTTTCTAATTCTCTTATTTGGTTACTGTTTTTATATGAACCTTACACTCTAGCTCTATCTATATAGATATGTATGTATTTATATACTATCAAGTTTTTAAATCTTGCGGCTGAAAATTTACTTAAAGAACGTGCTCGTGATCAAAAGCTTAACATTAAGGTTATACATGGACCCTCATATATCTAATCTTGCTGGTTGTTACCTCTAATGCCATGTACCAAAAGGTCACTAAAGCTAAACTAAAAGCATTTTTTTTTTTTTTGAATTGATTACCTTTGTTTTCTTTAAACTTTAAAACGCCGTCCACAATAAAAACTGATTTGAGTTAAAGATTTGATGTTTTTCTGTTAAATGTATGGTTAATTGATTACTCAATTAAATGCCAACTAAATCAAATTTCAAACTTTAAAAAAGGAGAAAAAGAAGCTGCATATCAGATGGTTTACAGATAGATATAAATATAGACCTAGAAAGTATTGGAGGAAGTTATATTAGCACTGCATCAGATTTGAAGGCTGGATATAAGTTAAATTAAAAACTCAAGAGCACAAATATATATATAATATAAAAGGCTAAAGTTTAAGATTCAACTTATATGGATAATATTGCAATCACACACACAAACATATATATATATATATATATATATATATGGACACTCATACGTGGTTGATTTGTAACTTTTAGAATATTTTTTGTATTATATATAGGACTTAGGTTGTTTTTTTTTTGGAGAGGGTATCCCAGACCACATTGGGCCCAGACTAATCCCTGGCAATATGGGCCGAAGCCCGACTGCTAAAGCATGCAGCCCGGGGTCGAAGCCCCCGTACCTCCAGGATGCGTCCCCCAGGGTTCGAACATGAGACCGCTACTAGCTAGTCCACATGCCTTACCACTAGGCTAACACCCTTTTGGTAGGACTTAGGTTGTTGTTGGGAACATTTCATACATGTAATGTTTTCTGGAATATTCGAAATTTCAATTTTTTTTAAATGTTCAACATAATTGTTGCTGAAAATCAGCAGGTAGTTAGAGTCATAAAAAATCCGCATCCTATGTGAATCAGCAAAAATCCATATAGGAAACTGGTGTTGTCAGAAATCTGTAGGAAACGTGAACCGTCGGAAATCTGTAGGAAATTAGAGTCGTTAAAAATCCGTATGATATATGAACGGTTGAAAATCCATCGCAAAGACCCTTTGAAAACCATCGAATTCATTTTTCTTGAAAAGGGGTTTTCGTAGTCTAACGAGCTATTCTGATGGAATTTAATATTCCCTCAAAAATATTCCGTCAAAAAAATCCCACCAGAAAACCTCTCGAACCAAAAAAATTTGACGGAACATTTTCGTCGAAAAAATGTTGAAAATTACTGTTTCCAAGGAAAATTCCCCTAGGTGAAAGTTCTATTTTTAGTGGTGTCCTCTATTTTATCCTATTGAGTTGTAGGTGTGCCTTAAACTAAATAGCGGCAGGAGAGCGATGTGCCTGATGTGTTCCCGTCAAACACCACAAACTCTCTAAAGTGGTGGCTTTATTAGTGTAGGTTTGCTACGAGTCTACTATCTTTTCTTCAATTTCTCTTATTTTGACCAAGACTGCGTTCGATTTTATATATGTTAGCACAACCTTAGGGGTAAATGTTGTAAATGACATTTTTAAGTTCCTTTTTCAACAAAGTATCAATAATGAATTTTCTTTCAAACAAACACAAAATAGCAAGTCGTTAATGTAAAGTAGTGAAAGAGATGCAAACATTGTTGTTAAAGTGATTATCAAATTCGCTAATCTACTTTTCTCGAAACCCTTCTCAAGACGCCGGTCTACTATAAGCCGTTCCTTATATATAGCAGAGCACAAACCTTGGTACAATAGATGATAATATTCTCTTGGTTTAAGCTAAAGAAACGTGTGGATCACTGACACAAAATAAACACAAACAAGATGGATATTGAAGGATAATTAAACACTTTATGGAGGTATAACTCTGGGATAATTAATTTGAGAAGTTTTTCAATAAAATCTTTTGATGTTTTGAGCACAGAGAGAATTTCATGTAAAATGCTTAAGACTTGTTGTTCGTAGGCCAATGTGACAACCTGCCAAGCATGAGACGAGTTTCCCGAAGGTTAACCGGATTCCGGAACCTTCTACACTACTCAAGAAGGATGGTGACTCTTGTGGAAGCTTTTCTACCTCTCCATGGAAAATGGTAGAAGCCTCTTATGGAACATATCTAGAAGATTCTACATGGAAAGAAGGAGGCCTTCCCATGGAAGGATGTAGAAGTCTTTTTTTTTTTTTTGAACGACAAGTTAACACACGCACACGTTCCCCGAGTATCCGGGCTCCCACTTAAGGGTGACACCCGACTAATCCCCGTCGACCACGGCCCAACCCAATTAAGGGTACCACTAAGTGGCAGACCCATGATCTGGATATCACAACATGCTCACCACGGGGTTCGAACCCGGGTAGTCAGGGATACCATCCACTGACCCCCCCAGGATGTTACCAAACCACTCGACTACAACATGAAGGATATGTAGAAGCCTCTTGCATATCCAAGTCGCCATGTCTAGAAAACAACTATCTAGATATGTACAAGGAGTATTCTAGAACTATCAAGTAAGACTATATGACAAAACATGGCGACTTGGAAATCTTCTGTAAGTCTTTGTGGCACGCTTCATACTATATTAACTTTGAGTTTCATTTATTCTTATAAAATACAAAGAAATTGTTAGAATACAATTTAAGTTGGATTTTCGTTTGTCAATAATGGAAAGAAATGAGATTTGCATAGTGTAGTTAAAAATGAAAGAAAGTCATTTCCATACACTAGCACCAATATTTTGGAAACAAAAAAAAGGAGAGAGTTAATAGGCTGGAGATGTAGTTGAATATATATTAGCTCGCCGTTGGAGAATGCTATTAAGGTGAATGGGGTTTTCCTAGACAAGCCAACGGGTTTTCCTTGTGGTTCTCGTTTCTCTTAAGAAATAGAGAATCGAATATTAAATCCAACTACGACTAGGGCTGTAAACGAACCGAACGAACACGAACGGAGGCTTGTTTGTGTTCGTTCGTTTAACTTAACCGAACAAACGAACGAACACGAACGGTAAACGAACGAAAATTTTTGTGTTCATGTTCGTTCGTTAAGAAAATATGTTTGTTCATGTTCGTTTATGTTCGTTCATTAAGAGTTAAACGAACGTAAACGAACGAACATAAATGAACATAAACGAACGAACATAAATGAACATATACGAACGTAAACGAACGAACATAAATGAACACAAATGAATAAAAAACAACCACCGTTACTCATAATTTCGTTCGTAAAAAATAACATAACAAAATTAAAAAAATGGATATACTTAGGAGGTATAAAAAAGGAATTTTAAAAAATTAATTTAATTAATGCTTTGACAAATTAATGTCATAATACATATAAATATATTTATATATATAAACAAATATAAACGAACATAAACGAACGTAAACGAACATAAATGAACGAACATTAACGAACATAAATGAACGAACGTTCACGAACGTAAATGAACGAACGAGACCATTGTTCATGTTCGTTCATTTAACTAAACGAACAAAAAAATGTGTTCATGTTCGTTCATTTATTAAATAAACGAACATAAACGAACTTCCCGCCGAACAGTTCACGAACGGTTCACTGAACGTTCGGTTCGTTTACAGCCCTAACTACGACCCATCTTCTACTTTGTGTATGTTTTTAATCCATTGATTTTGATCGAATTGAGTGTCGATGAATTCGTGCTTGTTAATGTAAGTTTTTTGAAGGTAATTTGGTTTTATTTTCGGGGTTCAAGAAGAAGGATGTGGGGAGGAACAAGAATGGGAGGGAGAGAGAGAGAGAGAAGCAATAACGTATATGCCCCATGCGGGCCATGTCAACATTGGGTTCTTTAACGACCGGAAGATAACTATCGTTTGGGGAGATATGAAAACCAAATTGAAATACAATTAAAGCACAAAAGGTGGACTTGTAATTATAAACAAAGTCAAAGGCACGAAAACCAAAATTTTTACAAATCACAAGTACACCTTTTGTATTTTACTCAAATATAAATATTATGAATAATACACTCTAAAGTGATCCCCGTGGTTTCGTTTATTACATTGATAGTATTATAGTTGGGTATATTCTTGTGGATTTGATCCCTCATCCGAATAGTCGTGAATAATAATATGTTGTCTTAAAATTTATATTTCATTCCTATCCTACCAATAAAATTATGACACGTCAGATTTTATATATTTTTTATTTTATTTAATACAAATTCATACTCTTTCACTAATGATGTGTATTCATGTGATTAATGGACGTGAATGGGACGTGAGTCATTAGTCAAGGTGGTTAAGGGGTTGTTCGGTTGTTTTTCTATTAAGCCATGTATGGGTTAAGACGTTTGTGAGGGTTTAGTTATCTATATGGATTTGGCTAAATAATTGTTCGGTTGTTGTGTTGAATAAGCCGTCTAAATGATGTAAATTACAACTTTACCCTTATTTATTCTTTCTTTGACGGTGATGTTGCCTTTACCCATATGCAGACAACAATGGCCCTTCTTCCTTAACAAGGAACACCCTCCATCATGATTAGGTTTAATCCAAGATCTTGTAAAAAATCAAAAAATAGAAAAACCAATTGCAAGCTACAAAAAGAAATAACAATATAAAAGGAACCAAAAAATGTTTTTATCAAAAAGAAGCTTGATTTCTTCTCCTCTTTGACACAACAATATAAGAGGAACCAGAAAATCAAAAACAAAAGGAAGAAATCTAAAGAAATCCACAAGTTTATCAAAACATAAACCCTAACTCTTCTCTTCTATTCGATGTTTTACTCTTTCTTTTCTTTGCTCCTCGATTCTCTAAGCAGGGAGCAGAGACAAGGAGGCAAACCTGAGGAACGACAGAGGGATTGTAACACCCCTCCTTACTATTTCTTACTAGTCCAAAAATGGGGCATGTCACAACCGAAAGCGGATAAAAACATACAATTCATAGTACAGAGCTCTAACAGAACTCCCAAAAGATTACATTACATCCATCAGTAGTTACACGATTAACATATTTACATAACAAAAATCTTAATTAAACAACTAGTCTATAAGCATTCTAAGCCATCTCGTCCGATCATCCTGCCCCTGGGTGAGATCCTGAACCTGCCGAGGAAAAACAAAACAAACCTCGGCTGAGCATAATTGCCCAGTGAACGAATAATAACACAAGAAATACTAAGTAAGAAGTAAGTAACTGAAAGTAAAGCTTACAATATAGAGTTGAAAGCGATTTAAGTGTAAATCTAAAAAAAATGTAACTCATATAAGTAAAGTTCAAGGCAAGATAGACATCCGTATCATTAAGATATGTTGTACCCGATGGATGATCAGTCCAAACAGGCGTCATAATGGAATGGAAGTGTTGGGCACTACACCGCCTCATTCCCCGTTAACCAATGGTATCTGGTATTCGGCTCAATCCGGTAACCAACATAATTGGTATTCGGTTCTATCCGGTAACCAATATAATTGGTATTCGGTTCTATCTGGTAACCAATATAATTGGTATTCGGTTCTAAGGATGCATCCAACATTCTCTATATGGCTCGGTCATAGCCTTCACGAGAATGCCATGACTATTTTAGCCATCATGGAGGCGTCTCAACATTCATGCCCCGATTGTTGAGCCTAGTCAAAGCGAAATTCAATAACCAAATCTAATGAATAAACTTTGGATAACAAGTTCAACAAACTCATTGAGATTTATAAATCAAGTAATCGGAAGGAATTTAAAAACATACCGATCTCGGGTCAAAGTTCTCAAGTAATCAAAATCATTAAACAAAACATCATATAATACACAAAAGTATTCCAGATAACAACTTGATAACATCCACTTTTGCAGGTGTATTTCATGAACAAGGATTTATGGAACTGATAATCACCACAATTGATTACCCACGTATTGAAACGAATTAGATATTCGTACCTTGGAGGTGTTTTAGAAACGATCACACGAAACTTGATTCCTATGAACGGTTCTCTCCTTCCGGTTTACCTGCACTTATTAGCAAAATGCTTTTAGATGGTTTTCGATAACAATTCTTATCAATTTAAGTTCCTACAAGCCCTAACATTTTAAAAGATCCTACAAAGCTTAAAACATGCTTACAATACCCCTACGACACTTCATAAACACTTAACACAATTCTTAAGGCCCTAAACAACATTTGCAAAAATCCAATTTTATACACCAAAACAGTAGCAAACAACTTATGTGTACTAAATGTTTAAGCCTTTTTCACAATGTTAGAGGCTGAACTAAACTTTCATGTTGTAAATAATTCTCTTAGGATTTCAAAGAAACTGGATTCACATTATTTGGAACTCTGCTCTATTTTCTACAGAGTTAATACCAACAGTGCGCAATTTCGAGTGTGTGCAGAACAGTTCTAGAAAATTAGTGATTTCGTGTCACATAAATTCCGAACTGGACTTTGGTGTAAACTACAAAGTTGTAATACATGCATAGACCTTTCTATCGATATAAAGAACACATCATTTGGACAAATGGTTGATTTTATACAAAATTTTAAACTTACCACAATGAATCTGTCTCTTCTAACAACACCAAACTTGAAGAATTTCCACCTCAATTCCTCAATCTTCAACCTATGATTCATAGATAAACTTGGGGTTTTAACCCATTTGACCCAAAATTGAAGAAATCATAAAAATTAACCATAAAGATACCTTATTTAGATCCCTTAGTTCTATTTCTAGCATCATCTCTTCAAGAACACTAAAGATTTTAGTAGAACTTTTGAGGGTTTGGGATGGATTTGAGAGTTTTCTAGAGAGAGGATGGAGAGATTGATAGCTAGAGAGAGAAGAAAATCTGATTATGAATTATTGAATTTCAAAAATTAATTAAATTCACATATATATATATATATATATATATATATATATATATTTCAACATTTACAATCCAACCCCTTTATCTTTAGCTTATTTCAATTTGATCATACTTTGACAATTCCTTTACGATGTTGGTCCTAATCAGGATAGTTTCAACCAACATTAGTCCTTAAATGAATTTCATAATATAGACTTGGACTAATGTACAACTCTTAATGACTAAGGTACAAGTCACTAAAGCACAATCTCATAACTTAAGCACAAATTGGTTTTCGGTCACGAAATTAGGTACTAAACATAGGATATTATAGGGATGAACGACGAAGTGGATGGACGCCAGATGAGTGACGGAGGGAGAAGGGATGAGCGGCAGAGGAATGGCGGAGGGAAGAGCGCCAGATGAGCAACGGAGGGATGATGGATGAACGCCAGAGGGAGAAGGAGGCACGCCTGAGAAGGAGCGATGGTTTCACGATGAGAGGGTTTTCTATTTTGTGTTCCAGTGAGAGCGTGAATCATAAGGGCAAGAAAGGAAAAATGAGGGTTGAATACAAACCACACCCTTTTACCAGCTGACCGAATAAGCCATCATCTGTTTCATTAAGCCACAATCGAACAACCTTATATGGCTTACCGAATAAGGCATAGATCCTATACAGCCTATTAAGCCACTACCGAACAACCCCTAAGTCCCAGTCTTGAGGAGCATGTGACGGTATTTTGATTTTATTTATATTTTGTTTTATAGATAACTTTGAAATACACATGCTCAAAGCATAGGAACAATATTCCATAAACCACCTACCTCTCACATCCCCATCCTCCTTCCCTAGCTAGTGACCCTTGCTCCCACTGCCATAATCCACTTTCTTCTTCCCATGTAAGTCCATGGCTAATTAGAAGCAAATAACTCAAGCATTTAACGCATGGGTGGATATGATACAGGTCTCTTGGTTGGGTTTTGAACCTATTAGGAGAGATTTAACATAGACCAGGAAATGAATGACGTTTAACAATGGATTTTAATTTAACAATAAGGGAATAATTAACGCACTCTGTGTTGTTTCTTGATTGATGAATGAAGATGGTGAATGAGGCGTTGGTGATTAGAACAATTGACAAGGCATGCATGTAGTGGGAGAGAAACAAAGTGAAGAGATGAATGTTGCTTGTTCACAAACTTATGAATAATTGGTTGCTACCATCAAAACTTTGATGAAGAAAGAGGTTGCAGAAACTCATGTGAAAGTTATGTTTGGCAACCTAGTTGATATATATTTTAGCTGATGATTGGTAAGCTAGCAATTAGCTAAAAATTAAACTAGCTATTTGCTAAGAGTATTTCAAACGTTTTCGCAACAATATGTCTAAAATATAAACTAAAAGTTAAATTTTTAAACAAAATTACCTTAACTCCAACAGAAAATTTATTTTAGAGATTTCAACATTAATTATATTATTAAAATATTTTATAAAAAATTTACCATCCAAATTCAAGGTTCAAAATGGCATGAAGTGTGGCGTGGCGATGAAGCCAAAACTCAAGCCTTTGGAGCCACGACGAGACCATGCTGTTTTTCAAGGCGTGACTTATGGCGGCAAATCTCAATATAATATATATGAACACACACATATATATATATCCCCCCCCACCAGAAAGGTTTTTATTTTTTTTTTGGGGGGGGGGGGGGGGGGGGGGAGTGAACATAACAGAGAGTGCTTCTCGGGGAGGAGCACGATCTCCATCTTAATGTTGCTTGTTCTTGTGTCGTCCTCGGAGGGACTTCCCGAATGACCATACCGAGGAATTCTACCGTACTCCGTGTATCTTCGCCTTTACTTTTTTTTTTTATATTATAGAATACCTTCTTTCTACTTCTTTCAGGAAAAGAAATGAGATAAGGGTTGACCTCTTATATCTAGCTAGCTTACAAGAGAGTGCTTCTCCGTAGAGGAGCACGAGCGATCGTTCTTATGTGCTCCCTCACTTTGGGAGGGGGGCGCCACAAGGCTACATTGAGAGAATGCTCCTGATCACCCGAGGCTCCCTTTCTGGTTCTATATATGTTTTCTAATATTACTCAATAAGTCAATGATAATAAATAATTTAAATTAGGTTAGCAATTAAAAAGTAACAAATCAGATATTAAAAAGGTAATAAAAAATTGTGTTAAAAAAATTGCGCATAGGTTATGGTGTGCCACATGCCTAACGTGACGTGAGATACAAACTTTGAGCTACGGTGCGTCATGATGGCTGTTACATTGAGCCTTTTAGAAAAGTGCGCCCAATACACTTAAAAGAACTTTTATAAATTAATAAATCATTTATTCTCTAAATTTATAATTTTCTTTATTTAAGACATAAACATGAAACTCCAATCTTTTAGGAGGCCCTTACACCCAAAAGTCTTGATTGTATTAATGCAAAATGAGGAAATGTAGATACATATATGTTAAGCACAAAAGAGGTTAAACCTAAACAAATAACAATATGAATTTAAACATAAAACAATTGTAACACCCTCGAATTTGGTAAGAGCAACTAATTAAAATTTTTAAACATAACATCAAGTAAGGGATGAAACTTCCTCTTACGATCCAAAACTCTATATGCCTCAACTACGAATTTTATAATTAACCTTGACAATTATAAACTCCAATAATATATACAAACTAAATTGAAGTCGGGTGTCACTTAACCCAAATACAAGCTGCTCTCCTTAACCTAATGCGGAAGACTTCATCAAGCTACTTATTCCTCGGGCGCACAAACGACACTCCTCCCTTTACTGAGATACTAGAACTATTCCCAACCGAAACATGTTGCACATGTCGACAAATAAAAAGGTTAGACTAACGCCTAGAGAGTTCAAGAGTTTTACATGAGTAAATATATCTTTAAAAGAATGAACTTCACTTAAAATCATGACCTTTCAAATAATGTACTTTAAAACGTAGAAACGACTCTTTTCCAATATCATGCATTTTCAAAGATGGACACCTCATTACAAACATCCTTTATAAAATGATGCAACTCAAACTTACTCGAATCGATAATATGAATTGACTCCCATTTAAGAAACTTAGACAAATCGTTACACCCCAAAACACCCAAGCGCGGGTGGGCAAAATAACCAAGCCATAAATCATTGTCAAAATCCACATATACAATACGTCTGAAACACTACAAAATTTTCGACTTTTTCCGCCGGCCAAATCCGCTGGAAATCGGCATTTTCGGCGGATTTGGTCGGCCGGAAACAGGGGCGCCGCAAATCATTTTTTCCGGCGGCATTTTCGACGGATTTACATTTTCGGCGGATAAATCCGCCGAAAACTGACCCGAATTTTTTTAAAATTTTAATGATTTGATTAATTAAGAAAATAAATTTTAATAGTTTGTGGCGGATTTTCGGCGGAATAATCCGCCGAAAAGTTTTCCATCAAAATAAATTTATTTAATAAAAAGGTAAGATTTTCGGCGCTCTTTTTTTATTTAATAAAAAAGAAATGATATTTTTTTATTTATTTATTTATTTTCCGGCGGATTTTTCCGCTGAAAATCCGTCGGAAATTTTGGTAATTTTTTTAAAAAAAATTAAAATTAAATGCTTTTGTGTATAGGTTTTACCAAGAAAAATTTTGTCCACTTTTTAAAAATTGACCACCAAACTGTTGTTTAGTAATATATATATATATACTAACCATCAAATCTTTAATAAAACTCCTAATATACAACTTAAACCTTTTTAGCAATTGGTGAAGTGTACTGAGATGGTTAGGTTTGAGTTTAGTCTATATACGTGGGCACCATATATCACCCACCACGGTTACAGCAATTCCTTTCTATTGCACCTAAGGCGTCTACAGACGACACGTAAATGGCTGTCCTAATGCTCAAGAACTTGGTAGATAATAAACATAACAAGTACAATGAAGCAAAAGGCCAAACTCATGAAACCTCATACTCAATGGCACTTTAATATGCCTAGAAAAAGGAGTTGTATGTAAATCCTAATAATAGTTTCAAGTTTAACCTACTAATCTAAATAGAAATATAAAAGCACAATACCAATCTAACCGAACAAATGAAAGCCCAGATTTTCAAAAGGCAAACCGAAATCGAGACTTTAAACTTCTTAACCACCTTAAATTTCTTGCATCCACTTCTTAACTTCTGCCGTCTTGCCAAATACTGCAAACAGAAAACAATGTAACGGTATGCATTCAATTTGAGAAAAGATCAAGATCTAAAAAGAATCACAAGTCCTACCCAAACGGATTAAATTTTAATTAGTTAAACAATTCACCTTACAAGCATAAGATTTCAAGAAACCAAAAAAATAGTTAAGAGATTGATCCAAGGGTTTTGATAAGGAATTTAATGCCACCAGTTCTATCCTATATCCCAGTTCTGGTAGGTTTGGATTTCTCATAATGTGTTTACATGCTGATTTTTTGTTTTCTACAAGCCCATTTTCACCAAAGTAGTAACTATAGTGAAACTTTCTACGACATGTTGCTCCATCGCTTTGATAGAGTAAAAATACTTTCTAAATGCTACACCAATTTACACAAACTTACAAATTTACACAAACTATGTTTTCCAGAAACCCATGTTTTTTTTTCTAAATGCTACACAAACTTACAAATTTTCAGCCATCAATTTCCAGATTTCAACTTAGGCTCGTAAAACATAAAACATAAACTTGTGGTAGAAAGAAATAAGAGTAGAAAGATACCAGTAAAACATAAAACATAAATTTCCAATTTAGGCTCTTAAAATATAATACATAAAACATAAATTTCCAACCATCGATTCCAAATACAACCAGATTTCAACCAGATTTCAAATACAATTAGTTTCCACCAGCAAATACAATCACTTAGATACAAAAGAGTAGAAAGATAACGCTTAAATTTTAGGGGGTTTTACTCTGTTTTCCGGCCTGATAATAATTTCTTATGGCCGTGTGGGTGGTTGGATTACAAGGCGTAGATGATCACAGCAGGAAGAATTTTGAATTTCTGTAAAAAAAAGAACACTCCCATACGATGAGAAATATGACAACATATATTGATTGTATTTTGCATATTGAATAATACAATGATAGGACCCTAATATATACTAGAGATGTCCATATTATTCTAGGTGATTACATAAATATTAAAAGTTGACTTTAGTGTAAAAGTTCATCAAAAGGAGCTGTTGCAATTAAAAAAGGACATCTCAACATTAAATTATTGCAATTTTCAAGGGGAAAATAAATTATTTCGGAAAAACTATAACCAAGAAAATAACTTGCAATTTTTTGTTATTTCCGGATAATGAAATAGAGAAAAACTACTAGATATTATCTAAAATCATGAAATATACAAACTAGACCTTGCTTGAATACTCAAAATAGAAGCATTTTCCCTAATCAGCTCCTACCAATGGTGTTCATGATCTAGAATAAATTATCAAATATGAGAAACTTAGGAGAATATATTGAAGTCTTCGTACGTCATGCAACATAAACAACATTTATCTTCCGTTATATGTTAGTACACATATACTTACAGGGTGTTAGCAGATTGCGAAGACTTGGTGGCTCGTGGTGGCGATATCGGTGGCTCGTGGTGGCGGTTTCGGTGGCTCGTGGTGGCGATGTCGGTGGTCGGTGTTGGTGGTTGCTGCAGGTGGCACGTCTGTTGATTGTGGTGGTTGCGATTTCCTTCTTGATTGGGTTTGCGTAAGGAAAAAAAAGATTAATTAAAAAGTCGAAGAACACAAGCCTTCTAACACCATAGTCATACCTAATTTCTTATACACTTTCAGAAACACAAAAAATACACTCTCAAAAGTAATAACGTATTAAAGCTCTAAAACAAGACATTAAAAGCAAACAATTCAAACGTGGCTCATCAAAGTGGAACTCCTTGATCTTTGGCCGCTTTCCTCCAAACTAATCTTTTCAGAAATTTCTCATTCAGTTAACACAAATAACAAACCAAATGATTAGCCCATGTGATAGCTATATGACTAAATCCCTATATTTCTAATCACATATTCAATTCACAGTAACATTATTTGCAATTTCATAACAATTGATTTACCCAAAAAAAAGTTTGTTATAATTAATAAACCCTAAATGGCAAAAGGATATCACAGGCTCACAATAAAATGATAAATCCTAATCACAATACACAAGAAATCAAATCAATTAATCTGTCACACAAATCATAGAACCCATCTCCATTCCTTACGCAAACCCAAATTATAATATATAGATATAATCCTTGGACCACATATATCCCAATCCAGTGTATATTCACAAACTTCCACCCTTACAGTTTCAAAGTCAAACCATCCATAAACTTGAATACTTGAATAAACTTGAATATACCTATTAAAGTTGATTAACCCAATGGTCACATCGAATGATATGAACATCGAGAAATCAGGAACAAATCGAGAAATCAAGCAGGGGCTCAGTCGTATACCTCTATAATCGATGGTGGTGGTGGCGATGTCGACCGGTGGTGGTGGCTGATGGTGGTGGTTTCTGGTAGTCGACAGCGGCAGGGGTGGTGGGGAGGGGTCTCGACAGCGGCATGGGTAGGGAGGGCTCTCGACGGTGGTGGTGGTGGTGGTGGCGACGAGGGCTCTCGATGAAGTGTTGTCGTCGATGGGATGAAGGGGACGAGAGGATGAAGGCTTTGAGAGGATGGCGTCGATTAGGGGGGAAATTGGGGATGGGAAATAAGGAAATTGGGGGGAAATTGGGAGGGAAATTGGAAATTGGGGATGGAGGGAGTCCTGAAATATTTTTTTTTGGGTTTAGGTAGAATAAAATTTTAGAGGGAAAGAAAATTAGAAGGATCTCAACTTAAAATTTGTGTGTATCAATGTTTTAAAAACCGGTTTTTTGGTTGACCCGGTGTGGTGACTGGGTCACGGTTCAACCGGGTGGTTGACCCGGTTTCAAAAATTTTATGTATTTTTCATTTTCTTGCATATATATATATATATATGTGTGTGTGTGTGTGTGTGTGTGTGTGTGTGTGTGTGTAAAACCAAGAATTTGATGTCCACAAATTAAAACATTAAAAATACACATAACAAAAAGTTTACATCAATCCATAAACATTAAAAAAAACACATAACAAGAAGTTTTACATCAATCCAAAAACATAAAAAACACAAATATAAGAAATTGATTTTTTTAATCGGGTCAACCCGGGTTTTTACCGGTTCAATTAGACCGGTTAAACCGGTTCAATCAAAAAGATCCGTTAAAGCCCAACTGGATACGTTAAAGCCTAACCGCATCCATTAAAGCAATACTGGATCAATTAAAGCCCAACAAGGTATTTAAAGTCCAACTGGATGCATTAAAACCCAACCGGATCCGTTAAAACCCAGTTAGATCTGTTAAAGCCCAACTGGGTACGTTAAAGCCCAACCGAGTACATTAAAGTCCAACTGGATGCATTAAAAGCCCAACCGGTTACATTAAAGCTCAACTGGGTACGTCAAAGCCCAATTGGATCCATTGAAGCCCAACTGGGAACGTTAAAGCCCAACCGGGTACATTAAAGTCCAACTGGATGCATTAAAAGCCCAACCAGGTACATTAAAGCTCAACTGGATCAATTAAAGCCCAACTGGATCCATTGAAGCCCAACTGGGAATGTTAAAGCCCAACTGGATCCATTGAAGCCCAACTGGGAACGTTAAAGCCCAACTGGGTACGTTAAAGCACAATTGGATCAATTAAAGCCCAATTGGATCCGTTAAAGCCCAACTGGGTACGTTAAATCTCAACCGGATCCATTAAATCCCAACCAGGTACGTTAAAGCCCAACCGTATCCATTAAAGCTCAACTGGTACGGTAAAGCCCAACCAGGTACGTTAAAGCTCAACTGGGTACGTCAAAGCCCAACTGGATCCATTGAAGCCCAACTGGGAACGTTAAAGCCCAACCGGGTACATTAAAGTCCAGCTGGATGCATTAAAAGCCCAATCGGGTACATTAAAGCTCAACTGGGTACGTCAAAGCCCAACTGGATCCATTGAAGCCCAACTGGGAATGTTAAAGCCCAACTGGATCCATTGAAGCCCAACTGGGAACATTAAAGCCCAACTGGGTACGTTAAAGCACAACTGGATCAATTAAAGCCCAACTGGATCCGTTAAAGCCCAACTGGGTACGTTAAAGCTCAACCGGATCCATTAAAGCCCAACCAGGTACGTTAAAGCCCAACCGTATCCATTAAAGCTCAATTGGGTACGTTAATGCCCAACCAGGTACGTTAAAGCTCAACTGGGTACGTCAAAGCCCAACTGGATCCATTGAAGCCCGACTGGGAACGTTAAAGCCCAATCGGGTACATTAAAGTCCAACTGGATGCATTAAAAGCCCAACCGGGTACATTAAAGCTCAACTAGGTACGTCAAATCCCAACTGGATCCATTGAAGCCCAACTGGGAACGTTAAAGCCCAACTGGGTACGTTAAAGCACAACTGGGTACGTTAAAGCACAACTGGATCAATTAAAGCCCAACTGGATCCGTTAAAGCCCAACTGGGTACGTTAAAGCTCAACCGGATCCATTAAAGCCCAACCAGGTACGTTAAAGCCCAACCGTATCCATTAAAGCTCAACTGGGAACGTTAAAGCCCAACTAGATCCATTGAAGCCCAACTGGGAACGTTAAAGCCCAACCGGGTACATTAAAGCTCAACTGGGTACGTCAAAGCCCAACTGGATCCATTGAAACCCAACTGGGAACGTTAAAGCCCAACTGGATCCATTGAAGACCAACTGGGAACGTTAAAGCCCAACTGGGTACGTTAAAGCACAACTGGATCAATTAAAGCCCAATTGGATCCGTTAAAGCCCAACTAGGTACGTTAAAGCTCAATCGGATCCATTAAAGCCCAACCAGGTACGTTAAAGCCCAACCGTATCCATTAAGGCTCAACTATACCCATTAAAGCCCCACTGGGTACGCTAAAGCCCAACCAGATCCATTAAAGACCAACTGGGTACGTTAAAGCTCAACTGGCGGATTTACGACGGATTCTTTTTTTTAACCAACTGGGTATGGTTAAAGCCCCATCGGATCCATTAAAGCCTAAATGGGTCTATTAAAGCCCAATCGATACGTTAAAGCCCAAGTGGATGCATTGAAATCCAACCGATCCATTAAAGTCCAACTGAATCCATTAAATCCTAATTGGGTCCATTAAAGCCCAAGTGGATCCATTAAAGCTTAAACGGATCCATTAAAAGCCCAAGTTGATGTTGAATATTTTTGAAGACTTGAATGTTATATTTGTACGATTTTATTCGACGTGGTCTCGTAGACAGATCTGAACTATGACTAATATAGAAGGACTTGAGAATTGATAGAAAAGACGAGCCGCTAAAAGTTTAAAATCATAAAAAAAGTTAAAACGTACAAGTTTTAGTCGGGTACATTAAAGCCCCAACTGGACCCGTTAAAGTCATACTGGATCAATTAAAGCCATACGGATTTCTGACAGATTTTTATTTTTTATTTTTTTTAATTCATTTTCGGAGGATATTTTTTTTATTTTTTTAAAAAATATAGAATATCCGCCGAAAATCCGGCGGAAATTTTATAAAATTTTCGGCGGATTTACGACGGATTTTTATTTTTATTTTTTATTTTTTTTTAATTCATTTAAAAAAATAATTAATTAACTATTTTCGACGGATTTTCGGCGGATATTTTTTTAAAAAATATATAGAATATCCGCCGAAAATCCGCCGGAAATTTTATAAAATTTTTGGCGGATTTCTGACGGATTTTTATTTTTTTAATTCATTTAAAAATAATAATTAATTAACTATTTTCGACGGATATTTTTTTATTATTTTTTTAAAAATATAGAAAATCCGCCGGAAATTTTATAAAATTTTCGGCGGATTTCCGACGGATTTTTATTTTTTATTTTTTTAATTCATTTGAAAAAAATAATTAATTAACTATTTTAGGCGGATTTTCGGCGGATTTTAATTAATTAAATTAATTAATTAAAATCCGCCGAAAATCCGTCGAAAATAGTTAATTAATTATAATTAATAAGAAAAAAATTAAAAAAAAATTATATTCCGTCGGAAATCCGCCGAAAATAATTGATTTTTTAAAAAAAATAAAAAAAATAAAATTTCCGGCGGATTTTCGGCGAAAGTCAAAGTTGGTTGACCCATTTGACTTCCGTCGGAAATCCGCCGAAAATTTCCGGCGGAAAAATCCGTCGGAAAATTTCGCCGGAAAAAGTGTTTTATTTAGTAGTGAAAACATGGACACTAGACCCAATACTCACGCGACCATAAGCGAAAGGAAACCAAATATCAAAACATGGGGATGACATACTTCATTCAAACCTTAATATACGTGGATGAAGGTCCAATATTAAGGTCCTCATTCACTTTCGACCACATAAGACCAATGATAACAAAGTAAGACGTCAACATATAAGATACAGTTGGACGACGACGGGGGAGACTCGTATCCGTTGAGAGTGGAGGAACACAAAAGTATGCCACTCTTGCAACGTTAATCGCATGTCACCTCACGAAATGAAAGCCTAAGTGTCCCTACGTTTAACAATCCCCAATTACATAACGCAATCGACTCAGGTCATGCAAACACACTCCAAAATACATGGGTTGACTCCAATACAGTTTAGATTGGGACACATGGTTTTCCAAATGGATTTATACTCTTTATTATTTCAAAACGTCCCATAACACAAAATCAAACCTTTTATCCAGACAAACACTAAAAATGTATTTTCACCAACGATTTCCATTTATGCATTAAACCATCAAAATACTTTAAAATGACTTATTTATCAAGATACCCAAAGAATCCCAAATGTGGGTGTTTTGCAAGGTTTATAAAGTCAAATACTTCAAATAATCAATTCATCAAATATTCCAACAAATGATAATTTCATGCAAAACATAATAACACTCTAAAATGAATATTTTGGCATGTACAACGTTTTCACAAATCAACTTGAACTCACCTTGCTAGATTTAGGCTAAATCTAGATTTTACCCCAACTTGAGCTTCCTTGAAGAACTTGAATCCATAAGCAAAACCTTCCAAAACCTATATTCACAAGTTTCCAACCATGAATATACTCATTCAACCATTAAGAATCGATCCCCAAACATTTTACATCAAAATCCCCATTTTGGTTAAAACCCTAATGTAACACCCCTAAAATTCGAAAATAGCAGACAAAATTAAACTTCCAAAAACTCTAAAATACAAAGCTTTGAAATATCAGATATCTAAAGTTACAAGGAAGAATCGCTACAACAACGTATCAGAGTTCTAACAGAACTATCTAGTCCCACAAACGGGGACAACATTAGACAGGTGTTACTAAAATCACCAAAACTGCTATCTTCATCAAATCGGATGACGTCACTAAAGACATCCTACCGGAACTTCTACCAAGCTCCACTCGCCACTCAGATCCATCTAAGACCTGATATACATGTCGAAAAGAAAAAGTGTTAGGCTTAACGCCTAGTGAGTTAAAGCAGTTTTCATCATATAAATCATAAAACATTTAAAGTGAACGTTTTACTCTAAATAAGGTCATTTTAGAAATACTGATTATAAAGAGGCTTTATTTGCAAATCAAGTTACTTCTAATTTCCAAACACCCAATTTAAATAATTATTCGACATCCAAATTTCCCCAAAACGCACCCACACGGTATTTCACCAAAAGAATCTTTGTGTAAATAAAATGGTACGTTTCAACACCGAAGGCATGGGTAAGGGAATACCCAAAAATAACACCTTTCGGTGACGGGGGAGACCCGATTCCATAGAATGTGGCAGACACACAAAGTTAAGCCACTTATCAAAGTTCTCGAGTTTCGCATAGATCATGGATTCCCGTATCCGGATCCTCTGAGCTACCACCGCAAGATAGCCAAATGAACCTAGCGACTACTCGACCTCTAGATGAGTCTCACTACAAAGTCACAAGTCCCCGTATCCGGCTCACCATGGGCACCACCGCAAGATTTAGCTCTGTATACGGCTCTCCAAGAGCACCACCGCAAGCTTATATAACAACATGACTTGGGGACCACTCACTAGATTCAAACATGGACATCAAAACTCCATGATGAACATAACGACTCATATTCCTATGGATCCAATGCATTACAGTCTAAACATTACATGACTCCATATGAATGAACTAACGCATCCAAAACATGTAATAACCAACATTTGTATAATAATTGCATTTCCACAAAACACTCTATAAGGAGCCATTTAAACCGGACAACGTCCCAAAACTCGTTAGTGTACAAATGAAGCCGTAAGGCGTCATAAAACATTTGATACTCAAATAGAGCCAATATGGCTACGTAAGCCGATGTACAACTTTATCAAACCTTCCCAATTAAAAAGGTATCCGTTCCAACAAACTCACACTTTTAAAATCAAAGGACTCAGATTTTTCAAATATAAAACCTGTAGATTAAGTAAATCCCCAAAATGACCATATTTCCATGATCGTTCTTAAAATACCCAACTCACACTAAAATTCCATTTGAAATCATTTGTACTCCAAATCTTCCCATATTAGGGACCCAAACAACATAATACCCAACTTCTTCAAATATTCAAGAAACATGAATGGTATGTCAAAATCCCCTTTTTGGTGACTCAAGCACCTCGTAAAATATTGTGACTCGTTTCCAAGGATTTATAACTCAAATATATGTAGTGTACAAATATTCACAAAACTTATCAAAATGAGGTAAACTCATGGATATACTTTTAAACCCAAAATAAATGCATTTTGACATGTATATAGTTTTTCAAAGCAACTAGAAATCACCTTGCTAGATTTAGTCTAAACCTAGGTTTTACCCACAAACTTAAGTTCCTTTGAAGAGGAGATCTTGGATCCTTTCACTAGCTCTAATGCTTTCTACAAATCCACTACCACAAACATTCACCAAGTTATACCAAACCCTAAGAATGCAAAACAAGATGAAGAACACTAAACCCTAACTTTTTAGATGGAAATATGGGTAGATTACCTTGATCACAAACCCTTGGATCCACCCAATATCTTCAATACCCTTCCTTCTCTACTTGAAAAGCTCCAAAAGACGAGACTATGAGTTCAAGAATTACTCAAATCGGATTTGGGAGGAAGAAGTTATGAGAAAAATGAAGTTTGGTTCCAAAAATCGAGCTTAAAACTCACTGATAGAACCCCGCGGCCTTGCCCGTGACTTGCAAGTCGCGGGGCAAGTCGTCTGCGTCCCAAAACTCAACTCCAGTGAGTTGCGTGGCCTGGGCCGCGACCCAGGGTCGCGCACCAACCCGCGACCCTCGAAAAACCCGGTTTCTCGCGTTCTTTGCGCCTGATTCGATTCCCGATGGTTCCGTTGTAAGACTCACCTGATTTCTCGATACCTTTACGCTCCAAGAGTCAAACGACTCTCGTATTACCATCGATGTGAAATTCTAAAATTACGGGTGTTACAATCCTCCCCACCTTTAAAATGATTTCGTCCTCGAAATATCGACCCGGAATCCCCAAAACTCCATGGGACATTACTAACGAATCCCAATCTACCAAAAACGTGTCACATTCAGACATTTGGCTCCTTAGCCGAAAAACATAACTCTCGCTCTAACTAACAATCCTTACCAACGGGCAAGCATTGTTCAAGGGGTACTGTGAGTCCGTGATCGTTACCAGATAATCAAAACAACAAACAATAGATAATAAACCAACCTGTTTGGATTACAAACGCGGAATACACGGTTGATTTCTTGATATAAGCTTTGTGTTTGTTTTCTCTCTTTTACACTTTTCACTATGTGTATATTTGTGGATTGTTGTGATCTATATTTATATAAGAGAGATAACAACTAACATAATATCTAGATATATAATATCTAGATATTATATTTAAACTAATATAATAACAAATAAACATAATATCTAGATATTAATAATATCTAGATATTATATTAAAACTAATATAATAATAAACTAATTAAACTAATTAAACTAATTAAAATACTAAAACATAACTTTGACTATTATTACAAGATAGACCCTAGACTATAGTTGAGAGTGACTTGTCAGCTTTAACTTCAGATTGCGATCTTCGTATTGGATGATCTTGAATCCAATGAGACTGTGTCCTAACAATCTCCCCCTTTGGATCAAGATCATTTAAATAAAAAGATTTATCTAATTCGATCTTCTCTTTCAGCTTGGAAGATGCAATCTCCATCTTTGTCTTCAAATTGTAATAATCTTCCCCTTTTGATGTAGAGAAACTCTCTTTCGGTTGTTGGGAAGAAATTTTCTTCAGTGTTAGCTTGGACATTTGTTTCTTGATCATTTCTTGTACTTTGTTTGCTCTGCTCTCCCCCTTTTTGATGGATTGAGCATCGATATCTTCAAAACTTTGTTGACAAGAAATGTCTTTGATTCGTAGCCTCTGATCCGTCAATTCATAAGATATTCATCTAGATCTTTACAAATCCAGACAAATTAGTTGTGTAACACCTGAATCAACTAATGAATCAGTTAGAATGCCTGTCAGTAACACTAAGTCACTGTGTGTAACGAATACACAATGGAAAGGAGTTGTTTGATGTTGACTCCCCCAGGGCTTCCATTTAATCATCGAAACACCACAAAGGTAATTTCTATAAACGTTATGACAAAGAAACTAATTCCTTGTGTGTTCGTGCTTGTGATAGAAAGAATTAAGCACTGATGATTGCTTTTAAGGCTCGAAATGTGTAAACCACTGAGACAACAGTAAGTTAAACACAGACTCAATGTGTATGAGTGAAGTGCGAAGGTGGGGCAGACTTCCTTCTTTTCTATATCCAGATTTTCCAAGTGAAAATCAGATAGCATATGTGCTGCGTCCCCTTAGAAAGTGAAACACTTTCTAATTGAGTAGAAAATGAGTAGTTGGTGGGGTAATTCAAGAGTTGGCATGGGCTAGTTGCCTGTTTCAATAATGTTCACCAAAGATTTGTGAAACACTAGAAATGTGGCTGCCCGTCTAGAAAGTAGTTGGTGCAGAGTTCTGATATTCTTTTAACTCTGATCTCACACGCTCTTTCTTTTAAAGATTAAGCTCACTCTTTTGGCATTGAAACTCATTATCCAATCTACACTCATTTCTTTTGACACACTCACTCAATCACTAAGGATGAACTTCATGGGTAGAAATCATAGGTTAACATGATTCCATAGAAGTTGAAGTGATTTCAAAGAATTTCCTTCATTTGATCAGAAGCAAAAGAAACTTATGCAAATATCAAACGAGGCGTTTTAGTTCTTGCACACTGATTCCGTATAACTTTTAAAGAATAAGTTGCTCAAAAAGGTTTAGCTTGTCGATTAAGCTTATGTAAAACATTTAAAGTACACTCCCAAAATATAAAATCGAATGAAAAATCGGGAAGTGGTTTGAACGTTTAAGAACGATGTTTTCAATGATTGAAAGTTGTCCTTCTTTCAACCATATTGGAGATTAAGATGAAAGGTAATACCTTAAAGTTTGATCTTATATCTCATGAAGCTTTGCTGTAAGTCATAAAGATATGAACTTCTAAGCTTCTCTCAAACTTCTGCAAAAGTCTTAGGTCAAGTTCAAAGCAAATTTATTCACTTAAATTGAAAAGACAAAAAGCAGTAAAACTTTTTAAAGTACGAGTTCTGATCTGAATTGATCAGAAGTCATATCCGAACTCCTTTGACGTGAAGAGCTCCCCCTAAAATCTTGCATTACAAAAATTTGTCATAAAACGTAAGTGCAGAAATCTTATGAGCTCCCCCTCAAATTAATATTGACCAAGTATGAGTTTCTTCTCATACTCTCCCTAGAATCATGAACATTAACATATGAAATACAGATATCATTCACAATTAAGCATAAAGATATGAGGAAAAAGTAAACAATAGTGAACTTTTATAGGTAACTACTGATTATGTCTTAAGATTTAGCATACCAAGCTTAGAGATAAGAAAGTTGAATCTCTTTTCATCTAACGCCTTGGTAAACAAATCTGCAAGTTGATAATCTGTTTTTACAAAGAAAAGTTCTATGTTTCCTTTTTCTACATGATCTTTGATAAAGTGATACCTGACGTCGATATGTTTGGTTTTTGTGTGTTGAACAGGATTCGCTGTTATTGCGATGGCGCTCTTGGAGTCGCAGTAGATCGGGATTTTGTTGAAGTGGAAACCGTAGTCGCGAAGTTGTGTTTGCATCCACAAAACCTGAGAACAGCAGCTAGCAGCAGCTACATATTCTGCTTCGGCCGTGGAAGTTGAAACGCAAAGTTGCTTCTTCGATCCCCAACTTACTAGTTTGTCACCGAGGAACTGTACGTGTCCTGACGTGCTCTTCCTGTCTAACATACAACCTGCATGATCTGCATCTGTGTACGCTGTTAGTTCAAAAGTAGTATCCTTGGGATACCACAGACCGAGATCTGCGGTGCCCTTTAGATACCTGAATATACGCTTGACAGCAGTCAAATGGATTTCTTTTGGATTAGCCTGATATCGGGCACAAAGACATGTTGAAAACATTATGTCTGGTCTACTACTAGTAAGATACATTAAAGAACCTATCATTCCTCTGTAGGTCCTAATATCAACAGCCTTTCCCGAAGGATCGGTGCCAATCTTAGTTCCTGGTGCCATTGGGGTACCAATCGGTTTTGTATTTTCCATTTGGAATTTCCGGAGAATTTCCATAATGTACTTAGATTGATTGATAAAGATACCCGTAGAAAATTGTTTTACTTGAAGCCCGAGAAAGAAGTTCATCTCTCCCATCAAGTTCATTTGAAATCTAGACACCATAAGGTTTGCAAAGTTCTTACAGTACTTAGTATTAGTTGAACCAAAAATAATATCGTCGACATAGATTTGTATTAAAACGATATCGGCTTTTTCTTTCTTTATGAACAAGGTGGTATCCACCGTACCTTTTGAAAACCCAGACTTGACTAGAAAAGTGGAAAGGACATCATACCAGGCTCGAGGGGCTTGTTTCAGACCGTAGAGAGCTTTGTCGAGAATGTAGACGTGGTCCGACTTCTCTTGATTGACAAATCCCTCTGGCTGAGAGACGTATACTTCCTCCTTCAGAATTCCGTTCAGGAATGCTGTCTTCACGTCCATTTGAAAGACCGTGAAGTTCTTGTGGGCAGCGTAGGCTAAGAACATTCTGATTGCCTCTAAACGCGCCACAGGAGCGTATGTCTCGTCATAGTCTAATCCTTCCTCTTGTCTGTATCCTTTGGCTACTAGTCTCGCCTTGTTTCTGATGACGGTACCAGCTTCGTCCTTTTTAATCTTGAAGATCCACTTCGTACCGATGATTGTTTTACCTTTAGGCTTTGGTACGAGTCTCCAGACTTGCAGTGCGTCGAACTGGTTCAATTCTTCTTGCATAGAGACTACCCAATCTGGATCCGCAAGAGCCTCTGATACTCGAGTTGGCTCAATCTTGCTTAGAAAGGAGTCGT
The DNA here is from genome assembly GCA_954870635.1 of Arctium minus. NCBI lineage: Eukaryota > Viridiplantae > Streptophyta > Magnoliopsida > Asterales > Asteraceae > Arctium > Arctium minus. The sequence goes on along the minus strand of OX941083.1, from coordinate 114,265,843 downwards.
GCATGCACCAGTTGATTGACGCTGACCTAGTTTGCACCGACTTGGATGGATCACCTATGATCTGACTTGCAGGGTGCGCTTTGGTCCATTTACGTTCATGAGGCAGTGGATTATAGGAATGAATGTCAGTTGTGTCATCTATAAATCCACTTGCACCTTCTTCAGTTTGATTGGGAGGAGATATGATAGTTGCTTCAGTTGAAGTTGTTGGTTCAGAAGACTCAGTAGGTACAGCTTGGTCCGGCTGTAGTTGGATCTGTACGGTACATCCTGCTGGTTCAGCTTCTTCTGACTCTGCATGACTTGGCACTTCTTGAACTGTAGGAGTTGGTATTTGAATTGTGACGTCTTGATGAATCGGGGTACTTGATTCATTTGGAATGTCTGAACTGGTTGGATGAGTAGGCGTTGGCTCTTCTATCCTGTCAACCAAAACAGATTTCTTTATGTTAGTTCCAAGAAATTCGTCATAAAACAATTCAAATAATAAATCTAAATCAGATAAATGGTTAGTTGATGTTGAAGCTTCATCTGATTTGTTATGTTGAGACGCAGGTTCTGGACTGAGTTGCCCAGAAGCTAGTACTCCGGTTAAAACGGGTTCTGAACAGTATTGTTCGGAAGCCATCTCTTCATCAAAGGTGACGTTGACGCTTTCAATCACCGTCTTTGACTTCTTGAAGTAGATTCTGAATGCAGTTGATGATGAGGAGTATCCAATGAAGATTCCTTCATCTGCCTTGGCGCTGAACTTGTTGAGATTCTCCCTATCGTTTAGAACGAAACACTTACATCCAAAGATATGGAAGTATTTGATTGTAGGTGTTCGGTTGTTGATCAACGCATAAGGAGTCTTCTTGAATCGTCTGTGAATCATGGACCGGTTCTGCGTATAGCATGCGGTAGATATAGCTTCTGCCCATAAGAATAGAGGTAGGTCGGAATGACTTAGCATAGTGCGAGCTGCCTCGACTAGCGTCCGATTCCTTCTTTCCACCACTCCATTTTGTTGAGGCGTACGTGCAGCAGAGTAATGATGAGTTATCCCTTTAGATTCGAGATATTCTTGAACAATTTTGTTCTTGAACTCTGTGCCGTTGTCTGTTCTTAGAAGCTTTATCGGTTTCTGCAGATTCACCTGGGTCGTCTTCAGGAAAGTGATGAGCACATCAGGTGTCTCATCCTTTGATCGTAGGAACTTGACCCAAGTGTATCGTGAGTAGTCGTCCACGATCACTAGAATGTACTTCTTGCCTCCTAGACTCTGAGTTCGCATTGGACCACAGAGATCCATATGCAATAGCTCTAGCGGAGCGCTTGTACTTGGTTCAGGCTTCGGTTTATGCGGAGCCCTCTTCATCTTGCCCTTCTCACAGGCTGCACACAGATGATCTTTGTCATATTTGAGTTCTGGAAGTCCTTTGACTAAGTTGCCACTGACCAGTTTGTTGATGTAGCGAAAGTTAAGATGAGAGAGCCGTCGATGCCATAGCCAGCTTTGCTGCATCGATGCTTTAGATAGTAGACAAATCTGCTTGTCAGTCTGGACGTCTGATAAATTGATCGTGTAGAGGTCTGACTTTCGAGTGCCGACCAAGAGTTCTTCGCCTTCTTCTGTGCGAACAGAACACCTTTTGGCTTTGAAGTTGACCTCTAGGTCTTTGTCACAGAACTGACCTATGCTGAAAGGTTGTGTCCTAATCCTTCTACGTAGCTCACCTTCTTGATCGTTATATTTTCTCGTTGTATATCACCGTAGCCTAATATTGGTGAAAACTGATCATTTCCGTATCTGACTGTTCCGCAGTATTTCTCTGTAAAGTTTGTCAGCATATCTTTCTGTCCTGTCATGTGTTTGGAGCAACCGCTGTCCAAATACCACATATGACGGATCTGCATAGGAGAAATAACGAAACACAAATTTAGATTTTAAGCATTATAAATGAGTAAGACGTTGGAGCGTTAATATTAAAGTGCGGGTTTTGAACTGATGAATTCAAAAGCCTATTTTTCTTAAGCACGGGTTCTGAACAGACGTGTTCAGAAACCATCGTCTTGTCTTTGAAGTTCGAGTCTTGAGCTGTCTTACTCAAGAACCCTTTTCTCTATTGAGGTACGGGTTCTGATCTGTTGTAATCAGAAGCCACATGTTTTGCTAAACATTGAGTGCCTGCAACACAGATTTAGATTTTGGTACCCACTTGAATTTGGGTCCTGCTGTGTTAGCACAAGGTTTTGATTTTGGTACCCATTGCAAATTGGGTCCTCTTTTCTTTTGAAATAGATATGAAGTAGGATAATGATAAGAATGCACATGAGATGATTCAAACCGCATAGCAGAATCTTGACAGAAATTAGAAGCATGTTTATCATAAAAGGAAGACTGTCTAGCAGTTTTAGATAACAGGAATAGTTGCTTAAAAGAGTATTTCAGTTTAGAAGCAACATTCATATTCAATGTATCTGAACTAGACATATTCTTATTACAATAAACAGAATCAAAAGATTTAAAAGTCTTGTCAAGCTTCCGTTTGGGTTGCCATTTCTTGGTCATATCTGAAACAGTTGAAACCTTTGAGTTAGACATTAGAGAAACAACTGAATGCATTTTCTTTGGGTTACCAGTATTGATCGGCTTCTGGGAATGCTTCTTGCCTTTAGCATTTTTAGCTTTCACAGAGACTGAGTTATCAACTCGCGTTGATTTTGCACTGTTAACAGGCTTACTGGTTGATCCAACATATTTCTTAAGAAAGGATGAATGGTTTGGAAGTTTTGCATTAAAGTTAAATTGTTCAAGACAATCATCTAAACCACCGTTAGAGTTCAGAAAATCAAACCCTTGATTTGATGAACTAACCATATTGTCAGAGTTTGAAGCCTTAGAAAGAACAGAATTTGTAAACACAGTTGTAAAAACATTCTGTTCAATGTTTATCAAAAGTCTTTCATCTGACAAGGAATTCTCGAGTTCAGAAATTTTACTTTCTAAAACGAGAGGAGGGACATATAGTTTACCTTGAGTAGGTTTCGCCTCCATTTCCTTTTCAGAATAACTTAGAAAGAAGTCATCTGAAAGAGTTTTCTTCTTTTCAGGTTTCTTATCATAGCTATTATTCAGCTTCGCATAATAAAATGGAAGATGAACTTTAGATGATATTAAATGTTTTTCTGTTTCTTTGGCTTCATCCTCTTCAGATAGTTTAGTCCAATAAACTTTAAGTTCAGGGATTCTTCTAGCTAACTTCATAGAAAGAATATCATAAAGTGCAGGCACTTCAGACATTCCCTTTTGAAGATAGTGAGGATTCTTATAACCGATTCCCCATCTTTCTTTGTTCTCTATTGGTTTGTTAAGATGAATGGTTTGCTCAGTTTGACCTAATGAGTACAACTTCTTTTCCAAAGCATCCATTTTTGCAATTAAAGATTTGTTTTCTTTGATAGACGAAGAATGCATTTGTGTAACCTCGTATAAGTCAATCTCACGTTTTAGCAGTTTAGACTTGAGTTCCGAATTCTCACTAAGAATTATTGTCTTCTCCGTTGCGTTGGTGTCATTGTTTTTATGTAAAACCTCAACCAGTACTTTCTTCTCAGCAATTTCATTGCTAAGTTTCTGTATTGAATGGTTTTTGTCAGTAATGACACCCTTTTCACGCTTTAGGTTTGACTCTAACTCTTTGAGTTTATCATTCATGGCATGCAATTGATTTATGAATTCAGCATACGATAAGTTGCATACCTCTTCTTCATTCTCTGAATCAGCTTCATCATCTGATTCATGCTTTCCCATTAAGCACAGGTTGACAACTTCATCTTTCTCTTCATCTTCTTCATCATCATCAGAATGATCGAGCCAGAAAACGTCTTCAGCCATCAATGCCTTCCCAGCCTCTTGTTGCTTTGCAAGCAACATCTTGTTCTTGTAGTAGTCCGAGTTCTTGACTTTTGGCTTTCGGCAATCTCTGGCATAATGACCGGTTTTGCCACAGTTGTAGCACGTTATAGGTTCTGTCTGACCTGATCCTTCTGCTTGAAACCTTCTCTCTTCAGGTTTCCTTTCCTCTGATCTCTTTCCTTCAGCAAGATCTCTTCTATCTTCTGGTTTCCTCTCCTCCATTCTCCTTCCTTCAAACCTTCTTCCTTCAAATCTACTTCCTTCGACCCTTTCTCTATGAGCGTAGTTGTTTGGACCAGACGAATACCTCTGACTGTTTGAGCTTGGCTTTGTGTAGAATTTCTTCTGGAAAGCCTTAGTCAACAAAAGCAATGCTTGCTTTAGTTGTTCACATTCATCTTCGTCAGAGTTTGCTTCAGCTTTATCTTCATCTGATTCATACACAGTCACTTTGTTCTTCTTCTTCTTGACAACAAGAGCAACTGTGTCTTCAACCTTCTTTCCTCTCTGCCTTTTCTCTTCTAGAATTTCATCCACTTCTTCTTCATTTTGTTTGAGGGTCTCATACACCTCATGAAGTGGAATCTCATTCAGATCTTTAATCTGCTTCATCTGTCTCGCAAATCTCTTCCATTCTGGCTGTAGAACGCTTAGAAATTTGACGTTTAGCTCAATTTGAGATTTGTGGACCTTGTTCTTGCTTAGCTCATTCAGCAAGGTCACAAACCTCTCATGTACTTCTTCTAAGGTTTCTCCGGCTCTGCCTCTAAATTCTTCATAGTTATTTAGGCAGTTGGAGATCTTCAGTTGATTTCCCACCTTAGAACCCAGCATCATCTTCTCCAGCTGATCCCACATTTCCTTAGCTGAGGCCTTGTAGCTGTCAATCTTTATGTAGATTTCATTGGGGATTCCTTGAAGAATGTATGACATAGCTAGCTTATCACCTTTAGCTCTGTTTAGGTTGTCACCGTCAAGCTCATGGTACTTCAATTCAACTTGTGTTGGCAATGTTCCAACCAGACGAGTTGTCTTTATTGGTTGCATATTTCCTTCTGCAAATGACTATCTGATGAACTCACAAAGCTCATGTCTGTCTATGAAGTTTAGAAATCGATCCTTCCACTGTTCGTATTCACCTTTAAATAGAACTGGTGGTTTGGAATCAGTTCCAATGGCAAGAGCTTCTCTGGAAGTCATAATTGAACAAGATTTAAGATGCGAGAGGCTTTGAGATGCGTGAGGCTTAAGATGCGAGAGGCTTTGAGATATGAGAGAATTTTAAAATTCAAAAGTTTCGCGAGATGTAGATTGCGCAAAGTGAGGATCGACCGGTAAGATGTAAAAATGATGCTCGACCGGTATAATTCTTTGACCGATAAAAAGATTGGAATTCTTTTTCTGTTTCGATAAAAGATTTTTCAATTTAGAACCGGTATGATTTTCAACCAGTAAAACTGATTGATCGAAAAAAAATTGGATTTATGCTTGACCGAATATATTTTCTTTCGACCGAAAAACAAACAAATTTAAAAGGGTATTGCCACGTATAGGATCTTAAACAACCACACCAGTTGACAATTGTTGAGAAAAAGAAAAAAATGCCACGTGATTTATTAAATTGTGAAAGTTTTGTGGACACTTGATTGTTTGCATGAGAGTTTGCCACGTGAGATATTGAGTTTGAGTGAATTGTGTGAGATATTGAGTGAGTGGTCACGTGAGAAGGTCACGTGAGGTTTGCATGTGAATTCAAATAGGATGAGTGTGAGAAGGTGTGTTTGATCGGAGAGGTTAGTGAGAGAGAAGACCGAAGGTGAATTCAATTTTGGGTTTTGACCGGGGGGTTTTTATGACTTTGACCGGAGGTTGATTTAGACCGGATGTGGTTTTGAAAAAAATGTGAGTTCGACCGGATGAGTGAAGTGAAATGGTAGTGTTTGACCGGGGAAGAGTTGTGGAAAAGTTTTATTCGATCGGGGAAGTGAGTTTTCCTTTGACCGGATAACAAACAAAAAAAAATATATTCGACCGGATAAAAAAAATTCGACCGGTACAAAAGTTTGTGAGATTCGACCGGGGAAGTGTGGGTCCGGTCGAATGCTTAAGACCGATAGAATGTAAAAACTAAGGTTCGACCGGTACGCTTAAGACCGATACGTCGTCTTCTTCGATTAAATCGACTGTAACTCTAAAATTAACCAAGCTAGAGGTCGATTTACCACACCAAATTTTGACACAACGATCTCCTTACCAACTACAACACCACACAACCTTTTGATTTCGAAAATAACCGCAAAATCAAGATTTTGATGATTACACAGTGTTCTTCAAAAAATGAAGAACACAGAGTCAAAAAAAATTGATTTTGATCTGGTATACGGCTCTGATACCAATTGTGAGTCCGTGATCGTTACCAGATAATCAAAACAACAAACAATAGATAATAAACCAACCTGTTTGGATTACAAACGCGGAATACACGGTTGATTTCTTGATATAAGCTTTGTGTTTGTTTTCTCTCTTTTACACTTTTCACTATGTGTATATTTGTGGATTGTTGTGATCTATATTTATATAAGAGAGATAACAACTAACATAATATCTAGATATATAATATCTAGATATTATATTTAAACTAATATAATAACAAATAAACATAATATCTAGATATTAATAATATCTAGATATTATATTAAAACTAATATAATAATAAACTAATTAAACTAATTAAAATACTAAAACATAACTTTGACTATTATTACAAGATAGACCCTAGACTATAGTTGAGAGTGACTTGTCAGCTTTAACTTCAGATTGCGATCTTCGTATTGGATGATCTTGAATCCAATGAGACTGTGTCCTAACAGGTACCACACCCTTTTTACTTTGCAACGCATTCTCACACACACATAGCAGGGTTACGAGAAGTGGTTCCACCACCTTATTGACAATAACAATTCTTCCTACAGTATTTCACCCGAAAGACTTGGGCGAATTACCTGATCTCCAAACCTTCAACTATTCCTTGTTCCACGAGGTTTTGTGAAGAGTCGCCGACCTACCGATCCCCATATGCTCGAAAGATGCACCCTCGATTTGCGCCTTCTGGTAGATTCCCTTAGAACCCCCCAATTAAGAGCCCGGGTTAAGAACAACCCTACAGATGGCCCTTGCGACAAGACTCTTTAACGAGGACCCAAACCTAGGGATACCTCTCACAACTCTAAAATCATTCCTAAAACCACCACTGATCTCAACTTAGCTTTTGCCCAACAAGCTGCAAGGAAAGCCTATCACACTAATAAAAGATAAAATCACTAACAAATAAAAGGCAAGATCCTACACATGAGCCACCAACAAGATCATTAATGTTCCCAACTTTTCTTAGAGTTAACAATCCTCCAAAATTCACACAATCCTCACGACGCTTAAAGCTTAGTTCTATCCCTTGACTAGAAGGTCCCGCTTGGCTCCTAATTGACTACACTCAAACCTATTACTTGGTCGCACCAGACCGAATATCGGCACCACATGAAAGTTGATTCAACTTATCATAATAGAGGGTGTCGTATCTTACAATACGCCAAAATCTTAAGTCTAGGATTTGGTTGGGTCTGCAATTCCGCGATAGCCTCGAGTCGACCAACTCAAGGATTCATTAACTCTTAAAAGTCTCGCTTAGTGGGGTCTTCCAAAACGTCACACAGATCTCCCCTGCGTTCTATGACCAAATACTATCTACCGCTTATCTTATGAGCTCCTATAGACAACATCCCGAATTCTTAGCGGTCGCTTGCTAACGACTCCTTCTACGGTTACGGGTGGAAACATTTTCTTGATATTTCTAAGCAAACCGACACTCGACTTGCCTCAAGAAATCTCCTCTAACACCGGTACTATATAACTCCAATTACCAAAGTCTTCGATTTAAAACTCTTATGTTGGTTCTAAATTAAAACAACCTCGTCAATCGGTCACCAACCCCGGAGCTTATCTCTTAAAACTCCTACTCTCTCCCTATTATCAATTCAAGCCTCGACTACATGACTTAACACCTAAAGCCCCTTACCTGCCCCTTTAGGGCTCCCAGAAACGCTATCAACATCGATCTCTAGCATCCGCTACCAGAAGTAGTACATCCTACCCGACGGGCGAGGTACCGGCAAACCATCTAACAAAGACTCGAACACGACAGCTTAACTATCTTATGAAACGAAACGAATGGGAAACGCACCTGTCATCACCGACGTGCCATTCCAGTCTGGGTGCACTGTGTCCGCTTCCCGATCCTTCTCTGATCCCTACACGAGGGAAGTCCTTCTTGACATGGTCCGACTCTCTACACGTAAAACAGATAGTGCCCTTGATGGAACAATCCCGGTGGGAGTGGCCTAGCATGCCACACTTAAGACACGTTAAAGGGTTGGGGTTGCACCTCTCCGCATGTTTGGCTCGACACTCACGACACCACTTCGACTTACTGCGATGGCTAATTCTCTTCCCTTCTTCATAATTTTGGTATTAATGGGGTGGACTCCTCCGATCCTCCCGTTTCCTCTTTTCTGAAAGCTCTGCCTCTTCTTCTCCACCCTGGGAATAAACGTCTTCCATAATCTGCGATTCTTCTATCGCTTCCCGAAGAGTGGAAGCCTTGGAACATCGGACCATCGCCTTCATACCAGCTGGCAGTCTGTTCATGTAAGCCTTGACTCTATCCTTCTCACTAGGAAAGATATGTCCTACTAGATCCAATTTCTCCATGAAGAGGTTGGAGTATTCTCTCACCGACATATCTCCTTTCTTCAGGGCTCGGAACTCATCTTCTATTATGTCTATCGCCCTTTCGTTACAATATTTCATCCAACACTTCCTTCTTGAATGCATCCCACGTTAGCGACGAAGCAATATCAGTTCCCATAGTGGTTTTGGTGACGTTCCACCAAGTAAGAGCTCGACCCCTCATCATGCGGGAGGCAAATTTCACCTTCTGCCCCTCCTCACACTCGCTAGTGTCAAATGCTTGTTCCATCTCTTTGATCCAATTCGAGCACTCCATCGGATTGTCCGTCCCTGAAAACTCTGGCGACTTGCTGCACAGGAAGTTTTTGTATGCACGGGTCCTCTCACTATATTTCATATTAGCAACAACAAGATCCTTCATCCGGATCATATTCCTGGTGTCATCGAGACTCCGCACATCAAGCTCGTTAATTACTTCACGTCTCCGGTCATTAGCATCTCTGACCTCTAACACCTTCATTATCCTTTCCTCTTGCTGCTCCATAGCCGACTTCATCAATTAAACCATGTTAACCAACAACTCGCCTTGAGGATTTGCCTCTTGAGTTTGCGTTTCTCTTCCTGCATCCGCCATTCTTTTCTGAAACACACGAGAATGAGATTAAGAATCTTAGACCAATACTATAGTCGCAACTTATGACATACTAATGCGCATCTCAAGCATCGTAATAATGGTAGAGTCAAACATGCTCACGTAACAGTATATTCATAATAGCAGTAGCTAAGTGAAACTATGAACATAATATACATAAGGATCCTCGTCACCATAGTCACAACCCATAACTAGTGCATTTTTGTCGACCATCGCAACCCACACTCATCTTAAAAGTTCTACCCAGAACGAACAAGTCATAACTTAAAGTCTCAGCTTAAGTCTAGGCATCTAAGATCCATACCTAATCCACTTAAACTAGAGCTCTGATACCAACTTGTAACACCCCTAAAATTCGAAAATAGCAGACAAAATTAAACTTCCAAAAACTCTAAAATACAAAGCTTTGAAATATCAAATATCTAAAGTTACAAGGAAGAACCGCTACAACAACGTATCAGAGTTCTAACGGAACTATCTAGTCCCACAAACGGGGACAACATTAGACAAGTGTTACTAAAATCACCAAAGCTGCTATCTTCACCAAACCGGATGACGTCACTAAAGCCATCCTACCGGAACTTCTACCAAGCTCCACTCGCCACTCAGATCCATCTAAGACCTGATATACATGTCGAAAATAAAAAGTGTTAGGCTTAACGCCTAGTGAGTTAAAGCAATTTTAATCATATAAATCATAAAACATTTAAAGTGAACGTTTTACTCTAAATAAGGTCATTTTAGAAATACTGATTATAAAGAGGCTTTATTTGCAAATCAAGTTACTTCTAATTTCCAAACACCCAATTTAAATAATTATTCGACATCTAAATTTCCCCAAAATGCACCCACACGGTATTTCACCAAAAGACTCTTTGTGTAAATAAAATGGTACGTTTCAACACCGAAGGCATGGGTAAGGGAATACCCAAAAATAACACCTTTCAGTGACGGGGGAGACCCGATTCCATCGAATGTGACGGGCACACAAAGTTAAGCCACTTATCAACGTTCTCAAGTTTCGCATAGATCATGGATCCCCGTATCCGGCTCCTCTGAGCTACAACCGCAAGATAGCCAAATGAACCTAGCGACTACTCGACCTCTAGATGAGTCTCACCACAAAGTCACAAGTCCCCGTATCCGGCTCACCATGGGCACCACCGCAAGACTTAGCACCGTATACGGCTCTCTAAAAGCACCACCACAAGCTTATATAACAACATGACTTGGGGACCACTCACTAGCCTCAAACATGGACATCAAAACTCCATGATGAACATAACGACTCATATTCCTATGGATCCAATGCATTACAATATAAACATTACATGACTCCATATGAATGAACTAACGCATCCAAAACATGTAATAACCAACATTTGTATAATAATTGCATTTCCACAAAACACTCCATAAGGAGCCATTTAAACCGAACAACATCCCAAAACTCGTTAGTGTACAAATCAAGTCGTAAGGCGTCATAAAACATTTGATACTCAAATAGAGCCAATATGGATACGTAAGTCGATGTACAACTTTATCAAACCTTCCCAATTAAAAAGGTATCCGTTCCAACAAACTCACACTTTTAAAATCAAAGGACTCAGATTTTTCAAATATAAAACCTGTAGATTAAATAAAACCCCAAAATGACCATATTTCCATGATCGTTCTTAAAATACCCAACTCACACTAAAATTCCATTTGAAATCATTTGTACTCCAAATCTTCCCATATTAGGGACCCAAATAACATAATACCTAACTTCTTCAAATATTCAAGAAACATGAATGGTATGTCAAAATCCCCTTTTTGGTGACTCAAGCACCTCGTAAAATATTGTGACTCGTTTCCAAGGATTTATAACTCAAATATATGTAGTGTACAAATATTCACAAAACTTATCAAAATGAGGTAAACTCATGGATATACTTTTAAACCTAAAATAAGTGCATTTTGACATGTATATAGTTTTTCAAAGCAACTAGAACTCACATTGCTAGATTTAGTCTAAATCTAGGTTTTACCCACAAACTTGAGTTCCTTTGAAGAGGAAATCTTGGATCCTTTCACTAGATCCAATGCTTTCTACAGATCCACTACCACAAACATTCACCAAGTTATACCAAACCCTATGAAAGCAAAACAAGATGAAGAACACTAAACCCTAACTTTTTAGATGGAAATATGGGTAGATTACCTTGATCACAAACCCTTGGATCCAACCAATATCTTCAATACCCTTCCTTCTCTACTTGAAAAGCTCCAAAATACGAGACTATGAGTTCAAGAATTACTCAAATCGGATTTGGGAGGAAGAAGTTATGAGAAAAATGAAGTTTGGTTCCAAAAATCGAGCTTAAAACTCACTGATAGAACCCCGCGGGATTGCCCGCGACTTGCAAGTCGTGGGGCAAGTTGCCCGCGTCCCAAAACTTAACTCTAGTTAGTTGTGCGGCCTGGGTCGCGGCCCAGGGTCGCGCACCAACCCGCGGTCCTCAAAAAGCCCGGTTTCTCGCGTTCTTTGCGCCTGATTCGATTCCCAATGCTTCCGTTGTAAGACTCACCTGATTTCTCGATACCTTTACGCTCCAAGAGTCAAACGACTCCCATATTACCATCGATGTGAAATTCTAAAATTACGGGTGTTACACCTAATTTTGACCTAATCTCTCCAAAATCATCCAAACCGAAATTGGAGTAATAAAACACTAGGATATCACGAATGAAGCATTTATATCTCATAATAAGGTTTAGAAATGGTGGGGATAAACTTACCACTTAGGTTTTGAGCAAAACCATAAAACTTAGAAATCTCAAGGAATGAGGAGGAACACTTGATCTAACACTTGAGGTTGGGATTGCAAACTTGATGATGATGGAACACCTTAGAATCCATGGAAATTTCCTTAAAATGGTTAGTGTTTGTATTAGGGGAAGGGGAAACAGTTTGGGAGAAAATGGTATGAAGAGGGTGAAGTAAAATGAGGAGAAAGGGTGAAAATCTCATCTTTAAAGAATCCCTGGGGCTTACCGCAACTATGACCGGCGACTATTCCCTGGGCATAGTCGCGTGGCATTGTCGCCCGCGTCCATCCCTCCGTGGTACAAAGCTCGCGATTGTGCCACGCGGTAGTGACATATGTCACTATCGCCGGGCACTGTCGCCCAGGCTATGCAGGGCTCCGAATCCCTTCATTTTTCGCGCTCAAAAGCTCCCGATACTCCAAAGGACTTTAAATAATGCTTTCCCAACACAATCCCACCATTCACAAGTTTTAAAAACGTCCGGTGACCTTTACCGACCAAAAATTACGAGTGTTACAATCCTCCCAACCTTAAAAGAGATTTTGTTTTCAAAATCTAGTTCTTTATTTACCGTTGCCCGTATAATAGGTTGTCTCTAATCCCCTTGATAGAACAACCACGATAACCTCTTGCCAATACTCAATACTAATGTCCCCTGAGCACATTACTCTTATAACTGAGTGAACGCTTAACTTATTAAAGTAGGTTCTAACCATAAGACTACGGTTGTCTCCCAACCTTGGGTGACACGTACTACTCCATGGAAGCTTGTGACCTCAACTTTTCATTTGACCCATTCATTCCGGCTCAACACGATTCTGAATCTGTATTCCAATTACCAACGTCAACCGAAAGAATTCCCAAAATTTACTACATCAAGAAAATCATACAGGTCTACACTTAATTACCAACATCTAACTTTCTTTAAGTTCCACCACCGCGAGGCTAACATTTCTCCTAATCCAACGGGGATACTTCCATACATCCCAGATATCACTGACCTCAAAGGGCACGTCGGCTTGTACTGAGCCGATCCCTAAAAGATTTAAAGTTGACGCCTAATATGGAATTGAAAACTCCAAACATACAACTTTACGAAAAACTCATAACATCCTCAACATTCCCGAATATCCACAGAGATAGAGCACCACCAACACATAGCAAGTTGTCAACATCAACTCATCAATTCATAACCAACCACACTCAAGCAATCGCACAAGGCTCAACCCAAAGATTTACCAAAAAGGAAAGATCGCCGCTTATATATAGGGGGTTACATATAAATCTAATACCTTAATTATTCCTACGCGAACTTACTCATAAGGATGACTTCATAATTCATAACTGGCCACAAGTCGGTTCATCCGACACTTTAAATCCTAAGGACTTCTCTAGCCCCTCATTACAACTTCCTACACGATAGGGGTTTAAATCTAATAGCCCTAATGAGTTCAAGGTTTTTCAAACTATTATGCCAATTTGAAATTTTATAACACTTTCAAACTCAAAGTCTTTATAACAATTAATCATACGTGTAACAATTTCACTACCACTTACTCGGTAGTTGTGCAAAATTGGTCACAAACGCCACGCATATAAAACCACTTCGAAAATCATTTGAATATTACTCAAGTTAATAATGACAGTAACAAAAGGCATGCAACAACTTTTCAAATGGACCACTATGGTCTTAATATGCATTAATTTATGTCATGTACGTAGAATACTTTCCCGCACTAAGGCGGTGTACAACAAATGTTAGTATAAACTCCAGAAGGAGGAACTTATGCAATCAAGTTCCAAAAATTTCCCAACTTAGTAAAAAAAATGCATGCGATTTGATCGAACGTAAATAAATTTTCATTCGGTTTTCAAACCTTGGACCACACGAATAGAATGCACTTGTAAAAAATGGTGGCTATAAAATCATGTATACCAGTAAATCATTATAATGCATTGTGTGAGATGATAGCAATAAAATCAACTACTGAAGAAGGCATAAAGCAGAAGTTCAACTCGAACCTTTAAAATCTTTCACATGCTTACACGCACAAAAGTGTAAATCAATTCAAATGTTAAATAGCATGCAACGAAATAATCTTGTATAAAACCCAAAAGAGAAACCACACGACATTGAAACTTCCAAAATAACATGTGGGACAACATTCGTCAACAGAACTCTCAAAACGTATCTTACGGTTGTGAAAGACATGTGCAAACCCGCATGAAACAAAATATTAAACAAAGACTCATGGTTTAACACCCTAAAATCTGGAAATAGCAACTTATTTAAAATTTTCTAAATACATCAATAATTGAATCATCTACAACCACAAATTAGATTCAACTTCAAAACACAAACATTCAATCTTTACATACAAACTATAAAAGGACGGCTGCTACTAAAACCCAAAAATAGTCACTATCTCCAACTTGCGGAAGACTTCACCAATTACTTACTTTAGTGTCTAGCTAAGGCTCTACGCTTCATAGAACTGCTAGAACCCAACTCCCAACTGGAACCTGATGCACATGCTGACAAATAAAAGGGTTAGACTTAACGCCTAGTGAGCTCAAGAGTTTTCAACATATGTAAATGAATTGTTTAAAGGAAGAAGTATGCCATTAAAATCATAATCTTTCAAAATGATATGCTCCGCTAGTGAAAACGACCCGTTTACCAATAAATATGCATTTTAAACGAAAGAGACACCGAGTTAATCGTTAACCAAACCAAACTGTTTTACCGACTAAGATCCCAATATAAAACGTTCTTTCGTAAACTCAGATTTAAACCAAGATTTACTCAAAATGAGAATAAAGAGAGGACTCCCAATTTTATGAAATGCGGGTAAAACATAATACCTCGAAATAACCAACACGGGTGGAACATGACCCATAACTCATTAACCAAAGATAAAAACCCACATAAATAAGTATCTCCGTGAACACGGACATTAGACCCAAAACTCACGCAACCATAAAATGGACGAAATTAAACACCGACACGTGGAATTGACGCATTCTATTCAAACCTTAATATACGTGGGGAAAACCCAATATTAAAGTCATCATTTATCGTCGACCACATAAAAACCAAAGTTGGTCAAACACAACATTACCCTTTAAAATACCACGAATCAACGATGAAGAGATCCGTACACACTGAGAATAGAGTAACATGCAAGTAGGCCGTTCACGCGACTTCCTTGCATGTCATCTAAACGTTTCCATCTTGGGTGGCGAGAACACGTGAATGGGGCCACCCGCGATGTTATTGGATTTCACCAACATGCCCCGGTTCTAGTTCCCATGCCATAACAGACATCACAATCCTC
Organism: Arctium minus; assembly: GCA_954870635.1. Lineage (NCBI taxonomy): Eukaryota > Viridiplantae > Streptophyta > Magnoliopsida > Asterales > Asteraceae > Arctium > Arctium minus. The sequence continues at coordinate 114,250,398 of OX941083.1, read as the reverse complement.
AAACTTGTTGTTGCCCCTTGCCATACTCCGTCGAGTTCCACTCCGGGGTCTTACGAACCCGGGTGCCTATCCAATCTAGACGAGTTCCAACTTTGCGGCTCAAACCACATATTCCTACTCGCTAGCAAACCCGAACGGTCACTAAAAGTAACCCAAAACCTCAGGCCTTACATAACCGACAGACTTAAGTGCCTATGGATCCAATACAACACTGTCTAAAATTACATGACTCCGAATGAAAGACCAAAGCTCCCAAAACATGTAATTCACACATGACACAAAAATGCACCACCATACTCAAAACCCACGACGGTTATAAATCCGGACAAATGTCCACACGACTCATTTAGTCAAAACCGAGCCAAAGACCCAACACTTTACGTAAATCATCAACGAAGCCTTTGTAAACATTAAAAACACGTTTAACCGACTAACGAAGACACAACGACCCAAAAGTGTAAAATAACACAAACTCAACGTTGTTGAGGCAAACCATTTTCCCAAATAAACTCTTTACTCTTATTTCCCAAAACACCTCGTGTCACAGTTATGCACATTTTCCAAATAGACGTAAGAGCAAAATCATGTAAATGACATTTACATCAAATGGACTCCACTTATATAAAATACGTCAAAGAAACATGTCAAAATGTTTTACTTGTCAATATGCCTAAAATCACCAAGATGCATGTTTCATGAGTTTATAAAGATAAATATAACCAAATATTCAAACTTATCAGCAGTTAACAATTTGGTGTAAAACATAAACATTTTAAAAATAACCATTTTGGCATGTACACCGTTTTCACAAATCAACTTGAACTCACCTTGCTAGATTTAGGCTAAATCTAGGTTTCACCCAACATGCTCTTTTGAAGGCCGCTTGAATCCTCAAGCCGAGAACTTCCAAAACCTAGATTCATACATTACAAACCATAAATACCCATACTCAACCATCTAGGAGCATTTCCCCCAAACAATATGCCAAAAACCCCAAACGAGATCAAAACCCTAGTTTTCTCCCAAAACTTACCAAATCCGAGATTTGAGAAACCAAACACTAAGAAACCATCAATGAAGCATTTATAACCTTAATACAAGAAAACGTACCCTTGAAGACGATGAGACTTCCGAGAACACCCAATCCAACACTTCAACCCGATATCCCAACCGTTGAACTTGATGAGGAAGATGAAGATGGAGCTTCTAATCTTTGTTGGGTGGAGGAGAACACTTGGAACATGATAGGTTTGGTGTCTTGGATGCATAGAAACCGATTTTAGGGTTTAGGTTCGGTTTCTAGAGAGAAAAGGGTGAAATGGGGGAAGGTTGAAATGAAAAGGGAGCTGGAATTCGCGATTTATGCAGGTATGCACCCGCCGGCGACATTGCCACGCGACTATGCCCTTGGCATAGTCGCCAGGCATAGTCGCCCGAAGGGGAATGCCCGCGGTACCGATCTCGCGACTGTGACATGCGACTATGACACTGTCATAGTCGCCGGTCATTGTAGCGGAACCCCTCCCAAGTCCCGAAACTCGACTTTTCCACTACCAACACTCCCGAAACTCCAAGGGACTTTAAACAATACGTATCCCAACGAAACCCCACCGTTTACAAGTCACAGGAATGTCCGGTTGACAATTACTTACCAAAAATTACGGGTGTTACACATGGGTTGACACACACAATAAAGCAAGCATACGAGTTTCAAGGTTCTTCTTATGCGACGCCAAATGTCGTAAAACAAATCTTCACAAGACTCAACTAAATTTTCATAAAATCCGATGAAACAAAAGGAAATCAGCCGGTGCCAAAATATTCATATCCCATGCCAAGGCATAAGACAAAGTGATGACTAAAATGTCATAATTCCAAGAGTTTCCCTTTTGTCGAAATGTAAAGTAAATTGACACTTTTCAACAAAACTTGCACCAAAACACGACACTTAATAAACCCGTAATTTACTCGTAATGTAATTAAAACTCACACATTTCAAAGTTCACTCACGCGTCGAAAACGTCGTAAAATAATATCCTATAAAACTCAACACAACTTGTATAAACTAAAATTCCCAATAAAACTTAGATGCCAGAACATGGGAATAACTTTTCCTTTAAAACCTTAACATACGTGGAGGAGATCCTATATTAAGGTCAAAAATCCACAGTTACTTGCCCAATACCCCAAATAACATTAAAACACAGATATTACAATATCTGAAAATAACATTAGACAAGAAACGAAGATGAAGAGATTTTCAATAAAAATTGCAACCACGTGCAACAAAACAATTTCATGCATGCTTAAACTCACAGTTTAAAATCTGATGAGTGCTAAATGTTTTACCAAGACTCCATAATATAACTCACCTTATGCTTTGAGAACATGAGAAACAATTGACGCAAACTTAATTTAGAAATAAATTTCGTGCATGAATTTTGGTCGGCATTCAACATCACAGAACCACGCTTCCCGATTTCCTAGCGACACTATCACCCTCTAGATGCTCAAACATTGTAAAGCAATAATCACACTAAATTGATTAACTCGCAATTTCCTCTTGAAATAAAGTCAATTCAATAAGCCTATGGTTCCAATTTCAACCAACAACTCCGACCCAAAATGGTTAACTTAATGCATTCATCATGCTTAATCATCATTCCAAAATGACAATGCTATAAACATCAACTCCTCTATCGGTTACTTGTTAGAAACTTTCTCACTACCCCAACGGTCATCATACCAAGGCAATTCAAGTATACACATGTAACATGTAGGTTCACCATAACACTATCCAGGTGCCATTATGAACATACCGTATATGATCATCCTTGTTATCCTCGTCAAATTTCCCGTTTCTAGCGACTCAATCAACCCCAAGGTATCATGTCTTAAGGTACCTAATGGTGCAATTTCACTTTCAATCGCTTAAGGAACACTAGTTTGAGTCTAAGCATCTAAAATCAATACTTAATTCTCTCAAACTTAAGCTCTGATACCAACTGGTAACACCCTCGAATTTGGTAAGAGCAACTAATTAAAATTTTTAAACATTACATCAAGTAAGGGATGAAACTTCCTCTTACGATCCAAAACTATATATGCCTCAAATACGAATTCTATAATTAACCTTGACAATTATAAACTCCAATAATATATACAAACTAAATTGAATTCGGGTGTCACTTAACCCAAATACAAGTCGCTCTCCTTAACCTAATGCGGAAGACTTCATCAAGCTACTCACTCCTCGGGAGCACAAACGACACTCCTCTCTTCACTAAGATATTAGAACTATTCCCAACCGGAACCTGTTGCACATGACGACCAATAAAAAGGTTAGGCTAACGCCTAGTAAGTTCAAAAGTTTTACATGAGTAAATATATCTTTAAAAGAATGAACTTCACTAAAAATCATGACCTTTCAAATAATGTACTTTAAAACGTGGAAACGACTCTTTTCCAATATCATGCATTTTCAAAGATAGACACCTCATTAAAAACATCCATTATAAAATGATGGAACTCAAACTTACTCGAATCGATAATATGAATTGACTCCCATTTAAGAAACGTAGACAAAGCGTTACACCCCAAAACACCCAATCGCGGGTGGGGCAAAATACCCAAGCCATAAATCATTGTCAAAATCCACATATACAATACGTCCAAAAATATGGACACTAGACCCAATACTCACGCGACCATAAGCGAAAGGAAACCAAATATCAAAACATGGGGATGACATACTTCATTCAAACCTTAATATACGTGGAGGAAGGTCCAATATTAAGGTCCTCATTCACTGTCGACCACATAAGACCAATGATAACAAAGTAAGACGTCAACATATAAGATACAATTGGCCGACGACGGGGGAGACCCGTATCCGTTGAGAGTGGAGGAACACAAAAGTATGCCACTCTTGCAACGTTAATCGCATGACACCTCACGACATGAAAGCCCAAGTGTCCCTACGACTTCTTAACAAGTTACACCTTAAGAGACGGTTGACCTTGATGAACATTACAAAGAACTCCATCCCGAAGACCCGACACACTTAAAGACTACCTCCCATGCATTACTTCAAGCAGTGGAGGTCCTAGTGCCTACCTCTCAGGTAGCACCTCCAGACTCAACCCTCCAGTGCCTACTTGTAAAGTTTTCGGTCGTAAAACATGGGTACCGGAATTCAACCCCGCAATACCCAATTGACCATCCAAACAGACTGACTTGCGTGCCTATGGATCCAATGCAACACAATCTAACATTACATGACTACACAGAAATGACCAACGCGCTCGAGCATGTAAAAAACATCAATATGCAACATGGTGCATTAGCATGTAAACCATAAATGGGCTCTACATTGAGCTAGTAAAACCGGACAAGTGTCCTCAAGACTCTTTTAAGTCAACACCGAGATAAAATTTTCAAAACCCTTTTTGACCAATGATTAACAATCCCCAATTACATAACGCAATTGACTCACGTCATGCAAACACACTCCAAAATATATGGGTAGACTCCAATACAGTTTAGATTGGGACAAATGATTTTCCAAATGGATTTATACTCTTTATTCTTTCAAAACGACCCATAACACAAAATCAAACCTTTTACCTAGACAAACATTAAATGTGTATTTTCACCAACGATTTCCATTTATGCATTAAACCATCAAAATACTTTAAAATGACTTATTTATCAAGATACCAAAGAATCCCAAATGTGGGTGTTTTGCAAGGTTTATAAAGTCAAATACTTCAAATAAACAACTCACCAAATATTACAACAAATGATAATTTCATGCAAAACATAATAACACTTTAAAATGAATATTTTGGTATGTACAACGTTTTCACAAATCAAATTGAACTCACCTTGCTAGATTTAGGCTAAATCTAGATTTTACCCCAACTTGAGTTTCCTTGAAGAACTTGAATCCACAAGCAAAACCTTCCAAAACCTATATTCACAAGTTTACAACCATGAATATACTCATTCAATCATTAAGAATCGATCCCCAAACATTTTACATCAAAATCCCCATTTTGGTCAAAACCCTAATTTTGACCTAATCTCTCCAAAATCATCCAAACCAAAATTGGAGTAATAAAACACTAGGATATCACCAATGAAGCATTTATATCTCATAATAAGGTTTATAAATGGAGGGGATAAACTTACCACTTAGGTTTTGAGCAAAACCATAAAACTTAGAAATCTCAAGGAATTAGGAGGAACACTTGATCTAGCACTTGAGGTTGGGATTGCAAACTTGATATGATGATGGAACACACCTTAGAATCCATGGAAATTGCCTTAAAATGAGTTAGGTTTTGTATTAGGTGAAGGGGAAACGGTTTGGGAGAAAAGGGTATGAAGAGGGTGAAGTAAAATGAGGAGAAATGGTGAAAAATCGCATCTTTAAAGAATCCCTGGGGATTACCGCGAGCGTGGCATTGTCGCCTGCGTCCATCCCTCTGCGGTACATAGGTCATGATTGTGCCACGCGGTAGTGACATGTGTCACTATCGCCGAGCACTGTCGCCCAGCATGTGCAGGGCTCCGAATCCCTTCTTTTTTTCACGCTCAAAAGCTCCCGATACTCCAAAGGACTTAAAAAATGCTTTCCCAACACAATCCCACCATTCACAAGTTTCAAAAACGTCCGATGACCTTTACCGACCGAAAATTACGGGTGTTACAACAATATTGTTTCCTGATCCTTTGGAAGTAGTTAAATTGCCGAATTGGGAACATAAGATAATTGAAAAAGGAACGGCAAAGTTATATAGGCGATGATGAGTCTTATTACTTTTGTCTTTTGATAGAAATTAGAGAGGTATCAAGGTGGCTATAGTTTTACAAGTTGATGAAAGATCCTAAACACATGTAAAAAATTTTGGGGCTCTGTTCAAAATCTCACATTTAACATGCTAAGAAACACTATGCAAGGGAATATTACAGAAAAATCGTTGGACAAAATTAATAGAGAACAGAGTCTAGCTTAGTTTTCTCTATTTTAGAGAATTTGTTTGAGATACTCTAATAAGCTAGTTGTTCATTGATAAAAACAAGTTGACAAACTAGATAACGATGTAAACTGACCTATAAGTACATCTGAAAAATATAATTGAAAAAAATGGTGCCTCAATGGGTATATGTTTTAAGCATGTACATATTAAAATTTATTTAATAAAATAAAATGTCATCATATGCTCCTCACCTGAGGGGACTTAACCAGTCACCACGAACAACCATTCGGCCCGACTAGGAACCAAATCCCTAAGGATTTGTATACAATGATAACGGTCAATGCAATAAACAAACCACATAGACGTAATCCATAAATTTTGACATACTACAAGGACGACTTCGAAAGTGGTAATTTGCTCAATATTAGTTTTGAGAATATTAGGGAATGTCTCGGTAGTTTGATTAATTAAGAATTTGTGGTGAAAAATAAATCAATTGGGCACATTACACATCTAACACTATCAATTAATCTATCAATGTTTAATATTTGCATAAAATTTTATAGTAAAAACAAATTATTTATAGGTGTCAAAATTAAATACTTGTTAGATTTAGCATATGCTTAGGGTCCATAACAACAAGAAACTAGTCGATTTGCATCTGCAACTTGAAGTGAAAAGGCTATTTATCACTAGTGTTTTTTCCCTTCATAAACAAGGGAATCACTTTTTACACTATGGTTATTCACTCGGTTAGGTTGTTGGGTAATCAAAGTCTTCATTGGAATGGGGTATTGGGATTAGAAAGAGGTGTATTTTTCAACTTTTGAAGTTTGGTCTAGATACTTATTCATACTTCACTACAAAACAACACACCTTTTACGACGGATAAATCCGTCGGAGAAGGGGTTACCACGGATTTCCAAGTCGGAAACACCCCGCCGGAAATGTGATTTATCGGCGGATTTTACATTTATGACATATTCAAGCCGTCAAAAATCCGCCACTCAGTTTTTTATAAAATTTCGTTTTTTCTTGACTTAATTAGTTTAATTAATAATTTTCGATTAATTTACCGGTGGATTTTTGATGGATTATTCGTCAGTAATTTAAATAAATTTATTTATTTTTAATAAAAATGACTTTTTTATAAATTAAATTAAATTATTGGCGGATAATCCACCAGGAAATCCATTGGTAATTTAATCCGCAGGTGTATTTTATTTATTTATTTAAAATCTAATCTGCAACTAATTTGCCGGTAATCCGTCCAGTTACAGAAAATGAAATTCCTGTTTTTATTGATTTAAAATTTGTAAATATTAAAAAACCTGCTAAAAACGTGAAACCAAATATCATACATTAACTCAAGCCCAATACAGTTGTCTGTGCGGATTAAATACAAGTTGTTCCAACGAAAATTAAAGTCCAATAAGACATTTTTTATGATTTATTAAAGCCCAATAACATCAATGACATTTTATTACATGTTTGTATTTAGGTATTTACTGCATATTTGTTTATGGTGTGTATTGGAGTCGATATATACATAATATGTGGTATATATGCAAGTATTATATATATAACCTAAACCCTAAAAAAATAAGAATAAATATTTACGGAATGGAAAAAAAGGAAAAAAAATAACCAAAAAAGACATTTTTTTAAATCGGTCGCAAATATTTAAAATATAAAATATTACAAAACTAACTTTCCGGCGATTTACTAGTGGATCAAATCATCCGCCGGTAATCTGTCCTTCTAAAAAAAATCGTTATCAGAATTACCGGCGAATCCCAAAATGATTATTTTTTAATTCAAGAAATTTAAAAAAATTTAATTTTTTATTTTTTAAAAAGCATCGTCGGATTACCGCCGAATTTTAATTGAAAAAATTATTAATTAAAATCCGCCGTTACTTCTAAAAAACCGGGTTATCGGCAAATCCCAAAATGATTTTTTCATTCAACAAATTAAAATTTTAATTATTTTAAAATTATTTTTTAAAAATCCGATGGTAGTTCTTCGATAATTTACCGGCGGAAAATCCATGGAATTTTTGCGGAAAAAAGTCATGTTTAAGTAGGGGTGTTCGTGGCGCGGTTTGGGGCAAAACTGCAAACCGCACCGCATGTGCGGTTTGAGCATTTTCCCAAACCGCAAACCGCACCGCAAAATGCGGTGCGGTTTATGCGGTTTGTTCTTATTGCACTTTATGCGTACAATCCAAAAAATTATAAGTTTAAAATACATTAGAAAGTCAACGATTAAGTGACCGTAGTCAAAAAATTAAAGAGTTTAAATACATCCAACTCCAAAATGCATAATTAAAAATAGTCAAAGAAATAGTTTAAAAAAATAAATTGTTTTAATATGATAAACGGATAAAGTGACGTCTCCAGTCATGAACGTCCTAACCTAGGGTATTTTTTCAGTTGTTGGGCCATAGACTTTTAAGAGGCTTATAATTAAAATATTTATTTTGCAAAGTCCAAAACTTAAACTCTTAAAGTCCATAATTAAAAACACAAAGCCCAATTATATAAATATTAAATTAAACTTTAATATATATATATATATATATATATATATGTTTAAAAGTAAAAAATAAAAGTAATATAAAAGATGCGGTGCAGTGCGGTTTGAACCGCGGTTTGAAAACTCAAAACCGCAAACCGCACCGCATAGTGCGGTTTGGTAAAAATAGAAACCGCAAACCGCACCGTGAAAGTTCTAAACCGCATTTTGCAGCGCGGTGCGGTGTGGACGGTTTGTACGGTTTAACGGTTTAGATGAATACTCCTATGTTTAAGTAGTGCTTTAGACTCCTTTTTTTTTTTATTATGTTTTGACATTTTGATTATGTATTCAACTAGAGATACATTGGTAGACAACCTAATTAATGAAAAGATAAGCTACAATTTTCATCCATGTGGTTTGATGGTTATAACGATTTCATTACTGATTAAATTGCTTTATTCATCCCCATAGTTTGCAATTCGTTTCTCTTTTCGTCTCTCTGACTAACTATGTTAAAAGAGTCGTTAAATCAAGGGTTTTATGTCATTTTACTCTTTTATTTATTTTTTGTGTTATATATGTATGTGTGTGTGTGTGTGATTACAGTTACAACCCCTATTCTTGACGTCTCTTTTGTCTCTTCCCTTTTATTTCCTTTTCCCTCCGGCTCTGCTTTACTCCGGCCAACATCGCCACTCATTTGTTCATCCACCGAGCACCACTCACCATATTCTTCTTCAACCTCTATCACGACAAACCACACCCATCAATCTTCACTCTTTGTTTTTCTCATCTCCTCCGGCGATAAACACCCGTCTTGAGATGGGAGTCCATTTAATATTTGCAGGTCTGCCGGAAAACTATTTGTTGTTTCTCTTCCAGGTTGTACAGAAGGAGTCGAAAGTAGAAAGCGCACTGAACATGTAAGTATCGACGTTTGGTATTTGATTAACGTCTTGGATGATGTACGACATCATGAAGTCATGAACAATGACGACTCTGCTGGTGGAGCTAGAGAAAGAAAGTACGAGGTTTGTAGTCGGGTCCATGTGGGATCCAATACGAGATGTGGTTAAAGCAAGATCTGCACCAGGGATCCAGAACGAGTGGGCTCCAAAGAGGTTTTAGAAGAAAATGAAGAAGTATTGTGTAAACCAGAGAATAAACCCACTGTACATGTCGTGATCGGTGTTGATGGTGATTCAACAATGGAGTAGTAAGATGAATGGTTAGATAAGGGGAAAGAGGATGCAGGTGGTAGTCGGTCATTTTGTCATCTTATCCGGTCAAGGCCTAAGACAAAAAATGGAAAATCCACCATCCCTAGAATTGAAAATATAGGAGGAAGAAGATGATGGGAAAAAGAGCAAAGGGAAATAGGGAAAGGAAAGAAGATCGAAGCTCAATCTCGATCTCGATGGGCACCGTTGATTTCAATCGGAAGAAGAGTGAAGCTCAATATCGATATCGATTGCTGGAGAAGAATAAAAGGGTCGGGAGAAGACCGATATGGTCAACGGATGGAAGGGGACTGGGACTGGGTTCTCTGTAGGGTGAATGTAACACCCTAAACGTTAGAAAAATAAAAATTCGAAAATTTTGCAATATGACGGCTATAAAGTGGGTAAACCTGGGTAAACAAAACATGTCTTAACAATCCCAAAGTATTGTCCCGAGAACGGGGAATATAGTTTTAGCCTTTACAAAAGAATCAAATGAAGAATAATGCTTAACAACTTAATAATCTAACTTAAACAAGAAAGATTAAGGTTGGGTGTTGCTATTCCTCCAAAATGTGTGTCCACTATCAATATGCACCGATCACTATATCTCCCAAAAAGACCGCTCTTGACCCCGAGGCCACCTACTCAATCCCGACGAATCCCACCGCTAGCCTGACCTGTTATACATGTCATTTTAAGAAAAAGTGTTAGGCTAAAGCCTAGTGAGATCAAACATTTGCAGTTAGAAATAATCGAATACGAGTGTAAATAAAAGAATTGAATTTATGATAATAATGATAAGATTCTTTACCATAACAAATACCTCTTGAGTTAACGGAGGAGACCCGCTTACTAACACAAGTGACGGAACACAAAAGTAAACCACTTGATAAGTCAGTAAAGCCAATACACATAGAAAGTACACGCAAGGGATGTCAGGCTCAGTGGCTTTAAACTTACACCCACAGAAAGTCAACTTCAACCCCGAAGGGTCCTTACGTTGAGATCATCATTCAATATCGTAATACTTAGCACGTAGGACTTATAACCCAATCTGATGCCTAAACGTGCCTCGACGTGGGAAACTAACGTCCCAACGTCGAACCAAAAGTTACAACAAATATGGGGTCATGACTCCCAATGCAAGCAATTAAGCCACATAATGCTTGTAAGGCCAAACGCGTAAACCGACATTTGATAATATGCATAAGATAATATAAGAGGTGGTTTTCACAAAGGCATTTCACATTGTTTACCAAAAGGTCAATAGTTGACACATAATTAACCTTTACATACCGCAATTTCAAACATGCTAAAACTCAAAATACAAACTTATCAGCAGTTAACTATAACTTCATCTTTTTCCAAATCCATAATTTTACATGATCAAGGCCATCCATTTAAATACATTTCCCAAGTATAAATATGCTAATACAAACGTTATCAAGGCTTATTAACCTCCAATCCATACTATTATCATAAACCCTAAAATCTCCAAAAGTTAGATTTGATACAAAGTTTCCACAAATCAAGTATATGAAAAAGAAGATGTTTAGGTATTTAAAATATGCATTTTGACATGTATAAAGTTTTATAAAAGTGGATGAACACACCTTGTAGGGTTTATGGCTTAAAACCCTAAAACTCCAAGTAATTGGTGAGGAGATGAGATGAAGCTTGAGATGGCTAGACTTGACCAATAAGTGATTCAAGAGCCCTAAAACATCATAATGATTAAGAACTTGAGGTGGATGGAAGCATTAATGGCAAGAGGGGGGATAGAGAAGGGACTTATCAGCTCTTCTAGAAAGAAAATGTGACCTAGCTTTTCCAAAATCATATACAAATGAGATTAAAATCGTTGAGATGGGTTTTATCACCCTGGAGACCGTGTGCGACAATGACACGACGACTATGCCCAGGGCATAGTCGTTGGGCATTGTCGCTCAGCACCATCACCCTGATGTTTGCTAACCAATGAGCTCCTCTCTGTCCGTGACTTTGACACCTGGGACTATGCCCAGGGCATAGTCGCCCAAGACCATTTTGACGCGATCCCGACCCAAAATGATCCGATTCTTCGACGAGGAATGTACGACTCAAACCGTATAATAATACCAAGTAATTTTTACATTATAGCGAGGCAAATAAACGCTCTACTGACCAGCAAAATAGAAGAAGCTTACCCGAAATTGCGGGTGTTACAATCCTTCCCAACTTGGAAATGATTTCGTCCTCGAAATCCCAACTAATCAAACAAACGGGGATATCGACGCTTCATGTCCTCCTCCGCCTCCCAAGTCACATTTGCACTGCGATGATGTTTTCATTGGACCTTCACCATTGCCACTTCTTTGTGTCGGAGTTTCTTGTTCTCTTTTTCCAAAATGGCTTCAGGTTCCTCAACACAACGGTTGTCGTCCACCCGAATCTCCGACAATGGTATGACGCTTTCTTCCTCCGCCATGCACTTTCGTAGGTAGCACACATGGATCGTAGGATGTATTTCGTCCATTTCAGGTGGCAAATCTAACTTGTAGGCCTGAAGTACAATACGCTCGAGAATGGTAAATGGTCCAAGGAAACGGGGGCTTAACTTCCCTCGCTTTCCAAACTGAATCAAGCCTTTATAAGGAGACACCTTCAACATCACCCTGTCTCCTACCTGGTCCTCCACGGGTCGTCTCTTCTTGTCGGCATATCTCTTTTGTCGATCTTGCGCTGCCTTCAAACGCTCTCGGATGGCTTTGACCTTATCGGCCATCTCTTGCATAATTTATGGGACAACAAATTGTTTCTCACCCGCCTCTAGCCAACACACGGGGGTTCTGCACTTTCTCCCGTACAAGGCTTCAAATGGTGCCATCCCGAGGCTAGAGTGATAACTATTATTGTATGCAAACTCCACCAAAGGTAGGTGAGTATCCCAACCACCGCCAAAATCAATCACAAAAGACCTAAACATGTCCTCTAAAGTTTGAATAGTCCTTTCGCTTTGCCCGTCCATCTGTGGGTGGTATGTCGTGCTCAAATTCACCCGTGTGCCCAATTCTTGATGTAAGGCTCCCAAAAACCTTGATGTAAACCATCACAATCGGAGACTATAGACAAGGGTATACCATGTCTAGAGACCACTTCGTCTATATACAGCTTTGCCAACTTGTCCATTGGTAAAGTCTCCCTCATTGCTAGAAAATGCGCACTCTTCGTCAATCGATCAACAATCACCCAAATGGTGTCGTTCCCTCTCAAAGTCTTTGGTAGCTTGGTCACAAAGTCCATGGTAATCTTGTCCCACTTCCACTCGGGTATTTCTAATGGTTGAAGGCTCCCATAAGGTCGTTGATGCTCGACCTTTACTTGCGAACAAGTCACGCATCGCTCCACATAGTGAGCCACGTCTAACTTCATATATGGCCACCAATAGTGTAATTTCAAGTCCCTATACATCTTTGTACTCCCTGTGTGGATAGAGTATTTGGACTTGTGTGCGTCTTCCAACAGTAGCTCCCGGTTCCCACCAATCTTTGGCACCCAAACTCGCCCATCGAAACATTTTATCCCTCGGCTATCTTCGGTCAAGATAGGCGTTGTTTGACCATTACTTCATCTTTGAGGTTTTCTTCCACCAAGGGCTCGATTTGTGACGCTTTAACCCTTTCCATGAGACTTGACACCAAATCGATTCTCGTAAGCTTGGCTTGAAGTCTCCCACTATAGTCTTTCCTACTCAAGGCATCCGCCACCACATTTGCTTTCCCCGGGTGGTAAAGTAGCTCACAATCGCAGTCCTTAAGTAGTTCTAACCATCTCCTTTGTCTCATATTGAGCTCCTTCTGATCAAAGACATATTTCAAGCTCTTGTGGTCCGTGTACAAAGTACACTTGTAGAGAAAATGTCGCCACAACTTCAAAGCGAACACTACTGCTGCTAACTCCAAATCATGAGTGGGGTAGTTATTCTCGTGTACTTTTAGTTTCCTTGATGCATAGGCAATCACCTTTCCCCTTTGCATGAGTACACACCCAAGCCCCATCTTGAATGCATCGCTATAGACCACTAAGTCCTTCGATCCTTCCGGCAAGGATAAGATTGGAGCCTCGCACAACTTCCTTTGTAACGTCCGGAAAGCTCTCTATTTTGCTTCGGTCCATACAAACTTTACATTCTTCTTGGTTAGCGCCGTCAACGAAGATGCAATCTTAGAGAAGTCTTGTATGAACCTCCGGTAGTAGCCTGCCAAACCCAAAAAGCTCTGGATCTCAGATGGGCTCTTTGGAGGTTCCCAATTCATCATAGCTTCTATCTTCGCCGGATCCACCTTCACTCCGTCTTTCGTTACCACGTGTCCCAAAAACTGTACCCCCTTCAGCCAAAATTCACATTTAGAGAATTTTGCATACAATTTCTCCTTCCTCAAGATTTCCAAAACGTCTCAGAGATGACGCGCATGATCGAATTCGTCCTTAGAGTAGATCAGAATATCGTCGATGAACACGATGACCGACTTATCAAGGAAGGGTCGGCACACGCAGTTCATTAAGTCCATGAACACCGCCGGGGAGTTCGTCAAGCCAAAGGGCATCACTAAGAACTTGTAGTAACCATAGCGTGTCCGGAAAGCGGTCTTCGGAATATCATCCTCCTTGACTTTCACTTGATGGTAACCCGAACAAAGATCAATCTTCGAAAAACAACCCGTCCCTTGGAGTTGGTCGAATAAGTCATCGATTCTAGGGAGTGGGTATTTGTTCTTAATGGTCACCTTATTCAGCTCCCTATAGTCGATGCACATCCGCATGGTGCCATCTTTCTTCTTTACAAACAGAACTGGTGCTCCCCATGATGACGAGCTCGGTCTCACGAACCCCTTCTCAAGAAGGTCTTGTAACGGACCTATCATCTCTATCATCTCTGACGGGGCCAGGCGATACGGGGCTCTGGCTATCGGGGCCGCTCCCGGTGCTAGATCAATCTTGAACTCCACCTGACAATCGGGTGGTAACCCAGACAAGTCATTCGGGAACACATCGGGGTACTCATTCACCACCTCTACATCCTCTAGCTTCTTCTTCTCAAGTTTGGCGTCTATCACGTATGCCAAAAAGGATTAACATCCTTTCGATAAACACTTTCGTGCCTTCACCATGCTGACAATTGCTACTTCGCCTTTTCGCCTCTCACCGTACACGGTCACCAACTCAACATCCGAAATTGGGATTCAGATCAACTTATTCGCACAAAGGATTTCGGCCTGGTTACTCGATAACCAATCCATTCCGATGACAACATCAAATCCTCCAATGACCATTGGCATTAGATCAACCGAGAATTCTCTCCCTTCAATTTCTAACTTGCAACCCTTAAGGATATCTCGAAGTACTACTTGATCACCATCCGCTAGTTCTACCACTAACGCATCCTCTAAACTAGTAGTGGGCATGGATAGTTTTGGGCAAAACGAACTTGACACAAACGAAAAACTAGCTCCCGAATCAAATAATACACGTGTAGGTACGGAGTTTAGGAGAAACGTACCCGACACTACATCCGTCGAAGTCTTCTCCTCCTCGGCGGTCATCTGGAATGCTCTTCCCGTCGCTTTCGGAGTATCCACCTTCTTTCCTCCGTTAAAGCTCGCCTTTGCCTTCGGGTAATCACTTCTGATATGACCCGACTCCTTGCATCTGAAACAAATTTGTCCTTTGATTGGACAGTCACAGAAACTGTGACCAGGCTTGCCAGATTTAAAACACGGCTCCGACCCCAAATTACAAGGGCCGATGTGCTTGCTTCGACACCTCGAACACCACGGAACATCCCGCCTAGGGTCGGTTCCCTTTTGACTGTTGTTGAATGATCTGGACCTCTTGGAGGGCATGGAATTCCCCTCCCATTTTCTTTTCTCTGTTCCTCCACCTCTCTTGACCCTGCTCAGCTCGTAAGAATCCTCCACTAATTATGCTTCCTCAATTGTCGCTCGAAGGGTTGCGATCTTGTACACCCGTACCAAATTCCTCATTCCATACGGTAGGCCTTTGGTGTAGGCCTTGATTTTCTCTTTCTCATTCGGGACCAGGTGTCCCACCAAACCCAACTTGTCCATGAACAGTCGGTTGTACTATTTCACAGACTGATCACCCTTCTTCAGGTTTTGGAATTCTTCCTTAATTCGATCCATCGACCGTTCATTACAGTACTCCTCTACTAGTTTCTCTTTGAAGGTTTCCCAAGACAGTTTATCCAGAACAGTCGCCTCAACAGAAGCGGAGTATACGTCCCACCAAGTGAGAGTTGAACCCCTCAACATGCGAGAACTAAAGATCACCTTCTGATCCTCCTCACATTAACTCGAGCAAAAAGCATGTTCCATCTCTCTGATCCAACTCACACATGCCGCGGCTCATCCGAGCCTTTGAACTCCGGTGGTCAGCACCCGAGAAACGCCTTGAAAGTACAAGTCCTTGCTGCTTGTCTTGCGATCGGGGTTGCAGTTTCATTAGTGGGAATTGTGGGTCCCGTACCCCCGGATCCCGCCACTATAATGTTTTCTGCTACCGCTTCATGCCTGTAGTGGGTAGCATCTCGGTCTTCCAATAATTTCAGGAACACTTCTTGTTGCTGAGCCATTGCTTCATTCATGGCTTACATCATTTGTTCCATCATCCTTGTCTCCGGAGTCACCTCTTACATAATCGGATGGGTTGCAGCTATGTTACGGTGGGGTATGTGTTCTGGCCCTCAGCCCAACACGTTTATAAATGGTGGGGGCAAGTTAGCGTTGGTCACTCTAGGTTGGTCGGCTGTGGACGCCGCTGTATCTTGACCTTCCGGCCGATTACGGGTATTTACCATAGTCTGCCACACGACGCGACAATATAGGTAAGATAAAGATTATACTAATTATAAAAAAGGAAACGTACTACTACATTTATTAATCATCATAACAATGGAAAACAAGCATAATCACGTAAAACATTCCCATAATAACGTTAGCTAAGCGAAATTATGAACATGTGATACATAAGAATTTTCATCACCATTACCATTATTCTCAATTCGTGTAGTTTCCGTCGACTCTAAGACCATCCTATCTTAGGATTTCTACCCAAATCCCAGTCAATCATAACTTAAATTCACAACTTAAGTCTAGGCATTCTACATTCATACCTAGTTCACTTAAACTACTGCTCTGATACCAACTTGTAACACCCTAAACTTTAGAGAAATAAAAATTCGAAAATTTTGCAATATGACGGCTAAAAAGTGGGTAAACCTGGGTATACAAAACCTGTCTTAACAATCCCAAAGTATTATCCCGAGAAGGGGGAATATAGTTGTAACCTTTACCAAAGAATCAAATGAAGAATAATGCTTAACAACCTAATAATCTAACTTAAACAAGAAAGATTAACGTCGGATGTTGCTATTCCTCCAAAATGTATGTCCACTATCAATATGCATCGATCACTATATCTCCCAAAAAGACCGCTCTTGACCCCGAGGACGCCTACTCAATCCCTACGAATCCCACCCCTAGCCTGACCTGTTATACATGTCATTTTAAGAAAAAGTGATAGGCTAAAGCCTAGTGAGATCAAACATTTGCAGTTAGAAATAATCGAATACGAGTGTAAATAAAAGAATTGAATTTATGATAATAATGATAAGATTCTTTACCATAACAAATACCTCTTGAGTTAACGGAGGAGACCCGCTTACTAACACAAGTGACGGAACACAAAAGTAAACCACTTGACAAGTCAGTAAAGCCAATACACATAGAAAGTACACGCAAGGGATGTCAGGCCCAGTGGCTTTAAACTTACACCCACAGAAAGTCAACTTCAACCCCGAAGGGTCCTTACGTTGAGATCATCATCCAATATCGTAATACTTAGCACGTAGGACTTATAACCCAATCTGATGCCTAAACGTGCCTCGACGTGGGAAATTAACGTCCCAACGTCGAACCAAAAGTTACAACAAATATGGGGTAATGACTCCCAATGCAAGCAATTAAGCCACATAATGCTTGTAAGGCCAAACGCGTAAACCGACATTTGATAATATGCATAAGATAATATAAGAGGTGGTTTTCACAAAGGCATTTCACATTGTTTACCAAAAGGTCAATAGTTGACACATAATTAACCTTTACATACCGCAATTTCAAACATGCTAAAACTCAAAATACAAACTTATCAGCAGTTAACTATAACTTCATCTTTTTCCAAATCCATAATTTTACATGATCAAGGCCATCCATTTAAATACATTTCCCAAGTATAAATATGTTAATACAAACATTATCAAGGCTTATTAACCTCCAATCCATACTATTATTATAAACCCTAAAATATGTATTTTGACATGTATAAAGTTTTATAAAAGTGGATGAACTCACCTTGTAAGGTTTATGGCTTAAAACCCTAAAACTCCAAGTAATTGGTGAGGAAATGAGATGAAGCTTGAGATGGATAGACTTGACCAATAAGTGATTCAAGAACCCTAAAACATCATAATGATTAAGAACTTGAGGTGGATGGAAGCAATAATGGCAAGAAGGGGGGGGGGATAGAGAAGGGACTTACCAGCTTTTCTAGAGACAAAACGTGACCTAGCTTTTCCAAAATCAGATACAAATGAGATTAAAATCGTTGAGATGGGTTTTATCACTCTGGAGACCGTGTGCGACAATGACACGGCGACTATGCACCATCACCCTGATGTTTGCTAACCAGTGAGCTCCTCTCCGTCCGCGACTTTGACACCTGCGATTATGCCCAGGGCATAGTCGCCCAATACCATTTTGACGACATCCCGACCCGAAATGATCCGATTCTTCGACGAGGAACGTACGACTCAAACCGTATAATAATACCAAGTAATTTTTACATTATAGCGAGGCAAATAAACACTCTACTGACCACCAAAATAGAAGAAGCTTACCCGAAATTGCGGGTGTTACAATGATGGCGATGTGTGTGGCGGTATATATGTAGTAGATATAATATATATATATATATATATATATATATATTATAAAAAATCAGTTAACATGATAAAAAACTAGATTACCCTTAACTTAACTAACTTTTTCTAACAGAGTCAGTCCCAAGGACGAAAAAAAGAGAAACGAAGTGGAAACCATAGGGGAAAAATAGTTTTTAAAGATGAGGGACGAACATCGTTATAAACATCAAACCACAAGGAAAAAAATCATAGTTTACTCATATGAAAATGTGGGATACTTATATTTTGGACTCTTACTTTTTTTTTGAAAAGAAAAAAGTTTGGGAGGACTAACGAGCTTCAGCCTGGCCATCACCCGTTAGAGTCCTAGTTGTTTCATTAGAATGATAAAAGGGACAAATGTTATTAATACAAGGAATTACAAAAGATGTTAAGGATTGGAAAATGTTAAGACAAGATAAAAAAAACGAGAGTGGGGAGCCAAGACATGAGCCGCCTCGTTAGCTTGTTTACCAATAGCATGAACCTAATAGTTGTGTGGTTTAGGAGAAGAGATCGGATATCCCCAATAATGTCACCAAACTCAGAGTCATCTCGGTCTGGGTCGTAAATAGCCTCTGCGACGACCTTTGCATCAGTTTCGAGAATGACGTGAGAGAGACCTAAGTTAAAGACCCATTGTATAGCATCGAGGAGAGATCTCACTTCACACTCCTTCACTGGGGGGAGGAAATTTATAGGAGTAACTTTGGCCGACTGGAATTCGCCTCTAGCATTCCGAATAATGTCTCCGAAACCCGCATAATTATTATTCTCGAAAGTGGCAGCATCAGTATTACATTTGCTAAAACTGTGTCTCGAAGGATGCCATTGATTGACACAGGAGGGGTTGGTTGGGATCCGGTCTGGAGGATATAAAACTCTACGCTGAATCCAATCTATGAGAACATACATAGCACGTCGGATGACCAAGTTTGGGTCCCTAGACCCATCGTTCCAAATAACGTCATTTATGCGGTACCAGAGGCTCCATAAAATCATAATAAACATATCCTTAATGTGCCTTGGGCAATCTCTGAGTAACCTGAAAGCGAGATCACCAAAAGAGTCAACTTCCCTCGCTATGCTATCCACTTTGACCCAAAGGCCCACCTCTAACCACATAGGGGTTGCCGAGGGACATCCTATAAAAGTGTGCCAAGAGTTCTCCAAATTTCTGCCGCATAAAGGACAAAGTGGAGATATACGAATTCCCCGCGTCTGAATACTAAGGCAGGTAGGAAGTACATCACGAAGAGCCCGCCAAGCAAAAACTCTTACTTTGTGAGGATCTTTGGCCTTCCAAATACGTTGCCACTCTCCTTTAACAAAAAAATGTGAGTTCGGAACTAGTCGTTCCATAATAACTCTGTAGCTAGATTTGACTGAATAAAAGTCGTTGGACGACTAATGCCAAATGATCTTATCGGGGTCCGACTCTGAATGAGGAGGTAAATTGAGAATACATTCTTTGTCCCAAGGAGAGAATTTCTGGCTAATCAGGTCCATATTCCAAGATAAGGAAGAAGAGTTAGTCAAATCGCGAACACACATATCAGACCTTTGTGATCCCACAATGGTCTCCACTTTAAAATTCTTGTCGTCTCTAAGCCAAGGGTCACACTATATGTTGATCGATTACCTCACCCACCTTCCAACAGACCTTTGTGATCCCACAATGGTCTCCACTTTAAAATTCTTGTCGTCTCTAAGCCAAGGGTCACACTATATGTTGATCGATTACCTCACCCACCTTCCAACGAATACCTTCTTGGAGAACCAGTTGCGAGTGCCAAATACTTCTCCAAATGAAGCTTGGGGAGCTTCCCAGACGGGCCTCCATAAAATCCCTTTGAGGGTAATATTTATCTTTGAGAATTCTGTTGACGAGAGAAGAGGGATTTGACACGAGCCTCCAACCCTGTTTCCTCATAATGGCTAAGTTGAAAGTGGTGAAGTCGCGAAAACCTAATCCACCATAAACTTTTGGAACGCAACTCTAATCCCATGAGAGCCAGTTTATGGTTCGAGTACCATCAGAGTTCGTGCCCCACCAAAAGGAGTTCAACATCCTTTTTAGCTCCATGATGGTAGCCGGGAAAGCACTTATATAGTATACCGAGAGGGACTGGGTTGCTTCCTCCAATTCTGCAGTTTTTGCCATAGTCGATCCCAAATATGCCGAAAGATGATTTTATTTGACCTACCAACCAAAGAGGGGAGGCCCAAGTATCGACCCGTATCTAGAGATTTATCAATACCATTGATACAAGAGATACCATGCATAAGACCCGGTGCCAGATTGTTACTACCCATGATTTCAGACTTTGCATAGTTTATGGCCTGTCCAGAAGCAGCTTCCAAAGTCGAGAGGATGTGCTTGATTCAGCGAGGTTCATCAATCGAGGCCCTGTAAAAGATAAAAGCATTCCAACAAATAAAAGATGAGTAATGGGGGGCACCCCTGGCAACCCGACAACCATCAATTCGGCCAACATTTTCCTCCTGCTTCATAAAAGCGGAAATGCCTTCCAAGCATAGGATGAAAAGGTGAGGAGAGAGAGAGAGAGAAAGAGGATCTCCTTGTCGGATTACCCTATGAGGAGTAATGGGTCCAACAAGATCCTCATTTATGTGAATGAAGTATTTGACAGTCTCAACACAAAGCATTATCATTTTGACCCATCCTCTCGGAAAGCCCATCACAACCAACATCTGTCGTAAGTAGTTCTGGTCAAGGCGGTCATAAGCTTTGCGTATGTCGATTTTTAGTGCCACATCTCCATTTTTCTTTCGAGTGTTTCAATGCATGGAATGAAGGGTTTCGAAAGAAATTAAGATATTGTCAATGATCAGTTGATCCTTAACGAAGGCAGTTTGGTTTTCTGAGATTAGATTAGAGAGAGTCGGTTTGATTCTATTTGCCAATACTTTGGTAAAGATCTTCAGAACCACATTGCAAAAAAGAAATTGGCCTATAGTCCTTCAAATTGGTTGGCGAAGCGTTCTTTGGAATGAGAGTAATAATGGGGTCATTGATCCTGTCAGAAAATGAACCATTCTCCAGCCACATCATGCTAGCATTAAAAATATCATCTGTAACACCCTCAAATTCGGTAAGAGCAACTAATTTAAAATTTCAATATAACATCAAATGAGGAACAAAGCTTCCTCTTACTATTCAAAACTCAATACACCTCAATATAGAATTCTATAGTGAATCTCGACAAACATACACTATAACAAGATACAAGGACTAAACCGAAGTCGGGTGCTACATAATCCCAATACAAGTTGCTCTTTACCAAACTAACGCGGAAGACTTCACTAAACTATTCACTCATCGGGCACACATCTGACACTCCTCTCTTCACGGTGCTACTAGAACTATTCCCAATCGGAACATGTTGCACATGCCGACAACCAAAAAGGTTAGGCTAACGCCTACTGAGTTCAAGAGTTTTACATTAATGAATATACCTTTAAATGGAATGAACTTCACCTAAAATTATAACCTTTCAAATGATTTACTTTAAACTTGGAGACGACTCTTTTCCAATAACGCGCATTTTCAAATATGAACATCTTAATACAAACATTCTTTACAAGATGATGCAACCCAAAACTCACTCGAAAAGAGAACAGAGATTGACTCCCAATTTAAGAAACGTGGATAAAACGTTGAATCCCAAAACACCCAAACATGGGTGGGGTAAATTACTCAACCCACACAACGTGGTTAAAACCCGCATGTGCAATACATTACCAAAAACACGGACGCTAGGCCCAAAACTCACGCTACCACAAATTGAAAGGAAACCAATTATCAAAACATGAGGAGGATATACTTCATTCAAACCTTAATATACGTTCAGGGAGATCCAATATTAAGGTCCTCATTTACGGTCAACCACATAAGCCCAATGACAATAAAGTAAAATGTCATTATATTTAAAATGATGTTAGCCGACATCAGGGGAGACCCGTATCCGTTAAGGGTGGAGGAACACAAAAGTATGTCACCCATGCAACATTAATCGCATGATACCTCACGACATGACAACCCAAGTGTCCCTACGATTTCTTTAACATGTTTCACCTCAAGTCAGTTGACCTTGATGAACATTCCGAAGAACTCCATCCCGAAGGCCCGACTCACTTAAAGACTACCTCCCAGGCATTACTTCAAGCGGCGGAGGTCCTAGTGCCTACCTCCTCGGTAGCACCACCAGACTCAACCCTCCTAGTGCCTACTTGTAAAGTTTCTGGTCGTAAAACATGGATACCGGAGCTCAACACTACAATACCCAATTGACCATCCAAAACAGACTGACTTACGTGCCTATGGATCTAATGCAACACAGTCTAACATTACATGACTTCACAGGAATGACCAACGCACTCGAGCATGTAATAAACATCACTATGCAACACGGTGCATTAGCATGTAAACCATAATTGGGCTCAACACTGAGCCACTAAAACCGGACAATTGTCCCCAAGACTCTTTTAAGTCAACACCGAGCTAAAGTGCTCAAAACCCTTTTTGACCAACCAAGAACGATCCCAAATAATAAAACGCAATCGACTCACGTCATACAAACACACGTCCCAAAATACAAGAATAAACTCCAACACAGCTTAGATTGGGACAAATTACTTTCCAAATTATTTTATACCATATACTTCTTCAAAACGTCCCATAACACAAAACTAAGCATTTTTCCAAAACAAACACTAAAAATTCATTTTAACCAAATAATCTCATTTATGCAATAAGCCACCAAAACCTTTTCATTTATGCCTTGTTTATCTAAAAGCCTAAAAGTCCCAAATATGGTGTTTTCCCAAGATTTATAAAATCTTACTTGTTCAAGTAGTGAAACTCATCATAGCTTTCGACATTTTATAATAATTATGTAAAACACATAAATACTCTAAAATATACATTTTTGGCATGTACAACGTTTTCACAAATCAACTTGAACTCACCTTGCTAGATTTCGGCTAAATCTAGATTTTACCCCAAAACTTAAATCTCCTTTGATGAAGGCTTGAAATCTCTAAGATATATCCGTAGATCTTAGATCCAACACATCTAGAAGGTTTACTTCACCATAAAAGTCACCAAAATCACACCCAAGTTGAAGGATGAATGGAAAAAGGATGAAACCATCAAACCCTAGTTTAACATTAAGAGAGATGAGGAACTTACCACCACAAAATACTCTTGTATCTTCCAATAGAATTCAAATCTATTGATATATCCTTGAATATCTCTCAAAAACTAAACCATGTCAACTTGAATCATCTAAAACGGAGTTGAGATGCAAAAGTTATGAGGAAATGAAGATTTATGGCTGAAAATCGGGTTTTATGGTCGAACAGGGCTCCGCGCGGGTTACCACGCAGCCTAACTCATGCCACAACTCTCCCGGGTGATCCTAAGTCTCTCGGATGACCCTAAGTCGCGCCGTGCACTGCTCTCCTGGTTTTCTTCTCGTTCACTGTTTTGCCCATAACTTCTTCGTTTTAGCTCCGTTTTAGCTCCGGAAAGAACCGTTGGACTCGTAATTGAATCATTCATCCAACAAGACTATAAAATCTAGGATTCAAGTCCAAAATCCTATATCTTTTTTTTCCTTAAAATACCGATTTTTGTATTAACTTGAAATGATACCTTTCGAAAATCGGGGTGTTACAATCCTCCCAGCCTTAAAAGAGATTTCGTCCTCGAAATCTGGCACCGATCAAACACCTAACGTCGCCTTTAGCGAGATCAATCGATTCTCTATCTTAAAGGGATACCTCCACGGTGTCTTGCCTCATATACAAAACCGATTACATTCTGGTTAAGGCTGTTACTGTACTTCTCATAACGAGTCGTCACAACTCAATCCCAAGGTTCGACATATCTCAACGATGACGGGATAAACATCGAGTCCTTATCAAACCATTTTCCTATTATTAAGATCTCAGTTGCCTCCCAACTTTAGGTTGTACACATCACCTCACGAGTGGCTTACGACCTTAAATAAAAACTCCCACCAAGGATACCCCAAAACGAAATTTATTCTTAAAGGCTTCTAATTCCGACACATCACAGTTTCTTCAATAATAAATTTGTACTTAATGTTTATCTCCGCATTCTCACCAAATTCCCCTAATACTCAACACCACCAAAGATTTATCGTCCTTTTTCCTTACGAAGTTCCTAGCACTAGTTTGGTCCGATTCACCACGCAACAAGTTGTCTTCCCCAAACTGCCCCAATACGCAACATTTGTAGACAACGGATTACCCCAAACTCCCAGGTTACTCAACTCCCATAGTGCATTCAAGCATCAATTGACAAATCAACGAAACCTCGTTGTTTACAGAATTACCAATGATCGATCCCTAATTTCCATCAACTAATTTTCTTAAGGTTACCACTTAAATTGCAAAGACACAGTTTCATCGAAAGTACATTGAAGCACCCCAACGGTCAATGTTCTCGGATCGAACGTCGACACCTATCCTTAAAATGTTTACATCTCAATCGTGGATATACCACCATGTAATTCCTTCCAGATTTTGCACTGACGAATTAAAGCTGACACCTATCATGGAACTAAATTTCGACAAACAAATCACCATAATTTCCTTATTCCTGAAGACTCACCCGGATGGTTCACATCCGACCCATGCATGACGTCGAAAATTTGACCCATCAGTTCATATCCCACCGAAATCAAGCAACCACACAATGATTTATCCCGAAGATTTAGCAAAACAGAAGATCACCATTTAAATATCTAGGAGAATACACAAATCTACTACTTCAATTATTCGTGCGTGTACCGATTCATAAACTGAAATCCAAAATTTCAAACTGACCACGGGTCGGTTAATCCGACGCTTCATTTTCCAAGGACTCCTCTAGTCCTGATTACAACTCCTACAACTCTAATGAGTTCACGTTTTTTTTTCAACTACTATGCCAATTTGAAATTTTATAAAACTTCTAAGTGCAAGAGCTTTAGAATAATTAGCCACACAAATAAAAATCTACTACCGTTTACTCGGTAGGTGTACAAAGTGGTCTCAAACGCCACACATATAAAACCATTTTGAAAATCTTTTGGTGATTACTAAAACTAATAATGACAATAAACAAAGATACACAATCAAACTTTTCGAATGGACCACCATGGTCCTAACATGCATCAACTTACTCCATATATGAAGAAAAATTTTATGTACTAAAACAGTGTGTAACAAAGCGTTTGTACAAAACTCCAGAAGGGAAATTCACGTAATCAAATTCCAAAAATTTCTCATTTAACCATATAATGACATGAAATAAAATTTCTCAACGTGACTTGCATATATCAGTTTATTCCCAAAAACTTAGTAAAAGATAGATGCATGAGATTTGGGTCAAACGTAAAATAATTTTAGATCGACTTCAAACTTTAAGTCGCACGAATAAAATGCTCTTGCCCCAAAATAGTGGTTATAGTCATATATACTCATAAGCCAATATAACATATTTGCGTGCACCCTTAACAGTGATGTCAACAACCATAAACGTACAAAACAAATATTGAGTATGACTAACATAGACTCTCCATACATTTACTCACGCCATGGTGTAAATCAATTCGTGCACTAAACAGTATATAACAAAATGTTTGCAAAACTCAAAACAGACTTTTCATGCATAACATCAAACTCCCAAAGTTTTTTCTCTTTAGCCACAACACAACACGGAATAAGATTCCACAACAAAACTTGCACCAAAACGCGACGCTTAATAAACCCGTAATTTACACGTAACATAATTAAAACTCACGTATTTCAATGTTCACTCACGCGTCGAAAACATCGTAAAATAATACCCTATAAAACTCAACACAACTTGTACAGACTAAAATTACCAAGAAAACTTAGACGCCATAACATGGGAATAACTTTTCCTTTAAAACCTTAACATACGTGGAGGAGATTCGATGTTAAGGTCAAAATTCCACAGTTACTTGCCCAATACCCCAAATAACATTAAAAACACAGATATTACAATATCCGAAAACAACGTTAAACAAGAAACGGGGATGTATAGATTTTCAATAAAAATTGCAACCATGTGCAACAAAACAATTTCATGCATGCTTAAACTCACGGTTTAAAATCTGATGAGTGCTAAATGCTTTACCAAGACTTTATAATATAACTCGCCTTATGCTTTGAGAACATAAGAAACAATTGACGCAAAATTAATTTAGAAATAAATTTCGTGCATGAATTTTGGTCGGCATTCAACATCACAAAACCACGCTTCCCGATTTCCAAGCGACACTATCGCCCTCTAGATGCTCAAACATCTTAAGACAATAATTCAAGGAGATTCCATAGGTTCACCTTACAATTTCTCCTTGAATAATGTTGATTCCCAAACTCTATGGTCCTAATCCAACCAATCATTCCGATCTGAAACGGTCCACTTAATGCAATCACCATGCTTACTGTCACTCCAAGTGACGAATGCTAAAATCATCATCCTCTTCTAACGACTACCAACTTAAAAACTCCTTCACTACCCTAACGGTCGTCACATCCCAGTAGTCCAAGGATACACATGTAACTCGTAGGTTCACCATAACACTGGCCATATGTAATTATGAACGTACTGTACATGATCATCATTGCTACTCTCGACGTGATTCTCGTCCCTAGTGTCTCCATCAACCTCAAAACATCCAATCTTAAAGTGACTATTGGTGAAATTCTCTCTCTTGAGCACTTAAAAGAATATTAGTTTGAGTCTAGGCATCCAAAATCAAAACCTAAATCTCTCAAACTTAAGCTCTGATACCAGCTTGTAACACCCTCAAATTCGGTAAGAGCAACTAATTTAAAATTTCAATATAACATCAAATGAGGAACAAAGCTTCCTCTTACTATTCAAAACTCAATACACCTCAATATAAAATTCTATAGTTAACCTCGACAAACACAAACTCCAACAAGATACAAGGACTAAACTGAAGTCGGGTGCTACATAACCCCAATACAAGTTGCTCTTTACCAAACTAACGCAAAAGACTTCACCAAACTATTCACTCATCGGGCACACATCTGGCACTCCTCTCTTCACGGTGCTACTAGAACTATTCCCAACTGGAACCCGTTGCACATGCCGACAAACAAAAAGATTAGGCTAACGCCTAGTGAGTTCAAGAGTTTTACATGAATGAATATACCTTTAAATGGAATGAACTTCACTTAAAATTATAACCTTTCATATGATTTACTTTAAACTTGGAGACGACTCTTTTCCAATAACGTGCATTTTCAAATATGAACATCTTAATACAAACATTCTTTACAAGATGATGCAACCCCAAACTCACTCGAAAAGAGGACAGAGATTGACTCCCAATTTAAGAAACGTGGATAAAATGTTGCATCCAATAACACCCAAACACGGGTGGGGTAAATTACTCAACCCACACAACATGGTTAAAACCCGCATGTGCAATACATTACCAAAAACACGGACGCTAGGCCCAAAACTTACGCGGCCATAAATTGAAAGGAAACCAATTATCAAAACATGAGGAGGATATACTTCATTCAAACCTTAATATACGTGCAGGGAGATCCAATATTAAGGTCCTCATTTACGGTCAACCACATAAGCCCAATGACAATAAAGTAAAATGTCATTATATTTAAAATGATGTTAGCCGACAACGGGGGAGACCCGTATCCGTTGAGGGTGGAGGAACACAAAAGTATGTCACCCATGCAATGTTAATCGCACGACACCTCACGACATGACAGCCCAAGTGTCCCTACGATTTCTTTAACAAGTTTCACCTCAAGTCAGTTAACCTTGATGAACATTCCGAAGAACTCCATCCCGAAGTCCCAACTCACTTAAAGACTACCTCCCAGGCATTACTTCAAGCGGTAGAGGTCCTAATGCCTACCTCCTCGGTAGCACCACCAGACTCAACCCTCCTAGTGCCTACTTGTAAAGTTTCTGGTCGTAAAACATGGATACCGAAGCTCAACCCCGTAATACCCAATTGACTATCCAAAACACACTGACTTACGTGCCTATGGATCCAATGCAACACGGTCTAACATTACATGACTTCACAGGAATGACCAACGCACTCGAGCATATAATAAACATCACTATGCAACACGGTGCATTAGCATGTAAACCATAATCGGGCTCAACACTGAGCCACTAAAACCGGACAATTATCCCCAAGACTCTTTTAAGTCAACACCGAGCTAAAGTGTTCAAAACCCTTTTTGACCAACCAAGAACGGTCCCAAATAATAAAACGCAATCGACTCACCTCATGCAAACACACGCCCCAAAATACATGAATAAACTCCAACACAGTTTAGATTGGGACAAATTACTTTCCAAATGATTCTATACCATATATTTCTTCAAAACGTCCCATAACACAAAATTAAGCATTTCTCCAAAACAAACACTAAAAATTCTTTTTAACCAAATAATCTCATTTATGCAATAAGTCACCAAAACCCTTTCATTTATGCCTTGTTTATCTAAAAGCCTAAAAGTCCCAAATATAGTGTTTTCCCAAGATTTATAAAATCTTATTTGTTCAAGTAGCAAAACTCATCATAGCTTTCGACATTTTATAATAATTATGTAAACAGATAAATACTCTAAAATAGACATTTTTGGCATATACAACGTTTTCACAAATCAACTTGAACTCACCTTGCTAGATTTCGGCTAAATCTAGATTTTACCCCCAAAACTTAAATCTCCTTTGATGATGACTTGAAATCTCCAAGAAATCTCCCTATATCTTAGATCCAACACATCTACAAAGTTTCATTCATCACACAAGTCACCAAAATCACACCAAAGTTGAAAGAGGAATGGAAAAATGATGAAACCATCAAACCCTAGCTTAACATTCAGAGAGATGAGGAACTTACCACCACAAAATACTTTTGTATATTCCAATAGACTTCAAATCTCTTGACATATCCTTGAAGATCTCTAAAAAATGAACCATGGCAACTTGAATCACCAAAAACGGAGTTGAGATGCAAAAGTTACGAGGAAATGAAGATTCAAGGAAAAAAAGCGCGTTTTATGGTCGAACAGGGCTCTGCGCGGGTTACCACGCTGCCTAACCCGTGCTACAACTCGCCCGGGTGATCCTAAGTCACCCGGATGACCCTAAGTCGTGTCGTGCACCGCTCGCCTGATTTTCTTCTCGTTCACTGTTTTGCCTATAACTTCTTCGTTTTAGCTCTGTTTTAGCTCCGGAAAGAACCGTTGGACTCGTAATTGAATCATTCATCCAATAAGACTATTAAATCTAGGATTCAAGTCCAAAATCATTTATCTTTTTTTTCCTTCAAATACCGATTTATGTATTAACTTGAAATGATACATTTCAAAAATCGGGGTGTTACATCATCACCCAGAATAGACCAAAATTTCTGGTAGAAGTGGGGATTAAAGCCGTCTGGGCTTGGAGACTTATCTGAGTGCATTTGGAATAGGGATTTGGTCATATATTCAACTTCAACTATATTGACAACCAACTAAAAACAACGCCTGTATTTTCATTAGTTACACATTTTCCACTCAGAGAGAATGAAAGTGAGATACAAAAACATGAATTTACCCATCTAGAAAAGAATTGTAATCAAAATCTAATTTCTATTAGGATAGGCAAGGAGGTGGAAAAATTGGAAATCAACTTTGGAGCTCTATTTGGGATAGAAATGGGGAAAGGGGATGAAACGAGGTTTTGGAAAGATAGGTGGATGGGCAATGAGGTGCTAAGTAGTAGGTTCAAGAGACTATTTCAATTAGATATTAGAAAAGAGGATTCGATTGCCGACAAGGGAGCATAGGTCGATGGAAGTTGGGAGTGGAGGCGGTCGTGGAGGAGAGAACCGAGAGGAAGGGAGGTGGGGGAGCTCGAAGAAATGAATGAATTAGTCCGTAATTGGAGTCCGAAGGTAGAGGTAAGAGACCATGCGAAGTGGCGGGGAGGGGGGTGAAGGCTTATATTCTGTTCAAGAGTTCAAGAAAATACTAGAGGAGAGAATGGTGGATGTAGGTGATCAATATAGCAAAACTAGTTGGTCGAAGGTGATTCCGAAGAAAGTATGTATATTTTTTTGGAAGGCAAAACTAGGAAGGTTACCGTGTAGAGAGGTCTTAGAGAGGAGGGGGGTGGACCTAGATTCGGTGTTATGCCCGAGATGTGGAAAAGAAGTGGAAACGGTTAATCATGCGTTGGTGAAATGTCAAGAGGTAGAAAATGTTTGGAAATTGGTACTGCGATGGTGAAATCTCAAAGAAGAAAATTTATATACTCTTCAAGATTTAGAGGAGTTGGGTCAACGGTCGGCAGGAAATGGTTCGCGGTGCAAACTTTGGATAGAAACGGTGTGGAGTATGGTGTATATGATATAGGGACATCGAAATCAAATTGTTTTCAAAAACGATAAAAGGAAGCTGGATGAAAGATTCTTTGAGGCACAACGGACGTGTTTCGAGTGGATCGATAAGAAAACTAGCGGAATTAAAATCGATTGGTCCAGGTGGATGACCGATCCAGCAGCCTGCCCGTACCCGTGACCATGCGGTGGCTACGGCACAATATCCGTGATGTGGCCGACGGAATTGGTTATAGTATCGGGACTGTCATAAAGCTGGTAATCGTGTTACCTAAGTTTGGGATCGAAGCTGTAGATTGGAGACGACAAGTTGGAGGTTTATTCAAGTGGGAGGTAGTACACGGGTAGTAAAAGGGGTTGTTCAGATCAGGGTCGAAGCTGGAAATTGGCGACAAAGACACAGAGATCGATCTGGGTAAGTGGGGTGAAGTCCGTGAAGCTGCTGCAGACCAACGAGGAACTCACGGTTCGTTGCGAGGGTACGAAACAGGCCTGCCTCGAACTACGGCAGTGACACCTGTTGCCCAAGGGGCTGATATGGTTTCGATTGGTTGGAAGGCTGATGTGAGATCCAATTTCCATCGGCTGTGCTCATGGGTCAAGGCCGCTGTAGGTGGTCTTCAGGTTATTGGCTTTGGTCGCGATTTGTGTAGGCGGTTCGTGTAGGCGAATCGGCACGCTTTGTGCCGTTTGGGGTGTCTGTTGTATTGCTTTTTGCGGATATATTGACCTGCGTTTGCTGCTCGCAAACATGGTCTGCTGCTCTATGTCCAGTTTGGTTAGGCTCGGGGTGTTACGAATGCTATCGATTTATTTGTTTCGAACATTGTACTATTTTGTGGTAATAATATTGGTTTTGCTTGTTGTTCAAAAAAAAAAATATAATTTCTATGGAGGAGTTGACTCAAGGAATGTAGAACAAATTATTAATTTATGTTATCATGTCGTTCGAATAACCATGTGTTTTATTAATCAAAATAGTAGACTATACTAAAATAAAAGATTTTAATTTAGGGCGTTGTTATTGACACCTCCTACCATGGGATGTTAAATGCATTGGAAATTGGAAACCATCAAACCCATCAAATTAATTACATATTAAGTTAATATTATTATTATTATTGTTATATATATATATATATATATATTATTTGCACCATTATTATTATCATTATATATAATTCATATTAATTATTAATATTAAATAATATATATATAAAAGAATATTACAATTTTTTATTTGTTTTATTGTGTATATATATTAACTATATTATATTATTATTATTATTATTATAATTATATAGTTTATTTTTATTAAATAATTATATCTTATATCTTATGATTTTTTTAAAGTATATAATTAATATTATCTATATTATATTACACACATGAGACCATTCAAATGAGAACTCGGTATAAAATTCATTATATTTGTTTGTGTAACAATTCGTCTCGTATATATAGGAAAATAGATTTGTGAACACTTATTAAGTTCAAAATTGTGGGTTACTAACATAAGTTTATGCTTGAAAACTATAAACTGACAATAAAAAAAAATATAAATTTGGTGTTGTAATGACAATAAATTAATGATGGATTGGACTGGATTATGAAATAAAATCTCGTTAACGAAAAATATAAAAATCATGAATTCTAATAATAGTAATATTACTCTGATATTTTTTTTTTTGAACGGCACGATAACTCACACACACGTTTCCGAGGTATCCGGGCTCTCATTCGAGGCAACCCGACTAATCCTCGGCGGCCTGACCAACCCTAAGGCCGGCTCAACTAGTTGCAGCCCAGATATTATATTTTACATATTAGAAAAAATAGTAAT
This sequence comes from Arctium minus, assembly GCA_954870635.1. Classification (NCBI taxonomy): domain Eukaryota; kingdom Viridiplantae; phylum Streptophyta; class Magnoliopsida; order Asterales; family Asteraceae; genus Arctium; species Arctium minus. Next base: position 114,217,347 of record OX941083.1, on the reverse strand, counting down.
AGTTTATTTATTTTTAAATAAAAGCCAAAAGGTAAAAATAAAAAAACCAAAAAAACTCAATGTGTATATAAAACATTTTATTTATTATTAATAATTCATATTAATTATAATAATATGGTGCATATATAAAATAAATATCTATTAATAATTCATATTAATTAAAATATAATACATAATAAAAATTAAAAAAGAAGAATTAATAATTTAAAACAAATAAAAAATAACTAAAATAACAAAAAATACAAAAGATAAAAAAAGACAAAAACAAAAAGAATAAAAAAATAAAAACAAAAAATAATAATAATAATGACATAGGGGGCTAAAGGTACCTTTAGCAATGGTTAGGGGTGTCATTAACCTCCCATTTTATTTATCAAAGTAAGTATACATTATACTCGACGCCTTAAGTACTTGGCTATGTTTGGCAAACTAGCTGTTAAGGTAGTTGATTACTGATAAGGTAGCTTGTAACTGATAATATAGTTGGTGGCTGATAAGCTAGCTGATGAAAAAGTCACGTTTAGCAAAACTAGCTTATAATTATGTAAAATTACCAAAAATGACATAAAAAATAATCAATTACAATATTGAATAATATAATTAAAACAAATTTATAGTAATATAATATATTAATTAATACAAATAAGGTAGTAAATAATATAATAATGTTAATTAAAAGAATTTGAAATTTATAATTATATATATTATAAATTTTAAACCAAATTTAAAAAAAATCTACATTAATTTATGATTTTAAATAACCGTTACATAGAATATGAAAAAAATAATCAAATAATAATTACAAAAATAATAATAATTGATAATTAAACTATATTGATCAATATTAAAAAAATTGATATATTTATCAATAATTCTAAATAATTAAATATTTATATCAATGTATAATTAAATTTTATGCTATAATTTTCAGATAATAATAATTAATATTTATTAATTAATAATAATAAATTTTAGTAATTAATATATAATAATGAATATTAATGAAGACATAATTGAAATAATCACAAAAAGTTTATCATAAGTTACTCCAACTCTCCAAGTAGTTTATCAAAAACCTAGCTTATGTCCATTCAAACGTGTACCTAGAAAATAAGTTAGCTTATTTTTGCCAAACGATGCCTTAATAGGTCAATCATTTTTTACCACTGCATGTTTGGGAGATTGAATTGAATAGGGTACATTAATTTGTTTTAAAAGCATCTCCAACAGGTTTTCTATAATTTTTCTAAAATTGAAAATGAAAAGTTAAAATATCTAAAAAAAATTACATTCAACTCCAATATATTCTCTATTTCAGAGATTTTAAAACAACTTTTATTATTATAATATATTCTAATTTATTATCTAATACACTTTAAAAAAATTAACATAAAATGATAAAAATTGAATCTCATTGGTGGTATAGAATAAAATAATCATTTCTTTTTCCTATCATCAAGTTTTAGATAATCATCTAAACTTGGAAAATTTTCAGGTTTTCTCTATTGCATATATAAAACAAAATAGCAAAGTTGTTGGAGAGATTTAGATAACAAAATCCCATATTTTCTATTTTAGAAAAGTTGTTGGAGATGCTCTAAATAGTTTTTACTATCATGGTTAAAAAGTAACAGTATTAAGGTCTCAAAATTATATCTAACTTAAAAAAAAAAAGAGACTATCAAAAAAACATGATAAACATGTAAATATACATCATGATTAATAATAATATTATATTAAGGTTCATATGAAAACAATGATCAAATTAAAGAATATTGAAAATTGCCAAATCATATATGATTTACATGACTTTGGCCTCTACCTAAGGTCGCGGGCTAAGTCGTCCACTCACCCTTGTATTAACCGTGTTCCGTAATATTCGTGTGTGATTTAAGCCTTTTTGTGTTTTCTTATCTTGACACCGTTCTTCTTTGATCCTACCTCTACCTATTTTTTTTAAACGACAACAAGAACTTTTATTACAGGCTAGCAAGAAGCTAACAAACGAGAGACAAGTACAATACAGGTTTTTGCAACAATCAGAAGGTTGGAGCCTCCACATAATCGGATCTTTAACACTCCCTCTACACCTAACCAAAATCCAAGTAAACGATTTATCCACAATCTGGTCGAGGAGAGAATCTTTACGAGAAGGGAAACTATTGGAGACACGTGTATTTCGAAAACACCTCTACCTTTAGGAGCCTTCTTTTGAGATTCGTGCAATTTGTGAGATACAATTTAGGTCACGGAAAATTAGTTGAAAAATAAATTTTGATATAAAATAAAAATTCTCTCATATCTCCACTTTTTTCTTTCATCTCTCCTATTTCTCTCTCCACTCTCTCCATAACATACACATATACATATAGTTGAAGATATGCAAGGTGAACACATTGTGAACACTTTCTTAAAATTATTATTATACTTTGTAAACATATTGTGAATACACTATAAATGTAGATTTGGTATAGCTTATGAACATATTATGAACACCAACTACATCAATAAAACTAAATATCTACCACTTGTGAACACCATGTGAACGTTGTAAATACATTATGAACACACTAGTAATTTTTTTTCTTAAACCTGTTTATATTGTGTTCACATTATGTGCACATTTAATTCTACGTTTGTGAAAACTTTCTTAAAATTATTATTATACTTTGTGAACACATTTTGATAAATAAATATCATTATCTCCTTAACTATCTCGTTAATTAATAACAGTAATTATCTTAAATTTGTGACTTAGGATGGATTTCATTGATCTCACAAATTTTAGATTTCTCAAATGATTAAGCCTCGATATAAATATAGACACAATAATTTATCAACCAAATACATAGTATTAACTTTGTTAATCGATCAAATTCTTTCATTTTTTTTGATCAATGGTTGTGGTTAAACGGGAGGTTATAATATGATAAAAAATGAAATAAATTAAATGGTATTAAATGAAAGACATTTTTGAAAGATAATCATATTTTATTTTTGCAAGATAATCAATAATAATAATTAAATGATTTTTTATTTTCTAAATATAATGATGTTTTATTTTTGTATATAATCAATGATAATATTTAAATGATTTTTGTTTAAAGGTAAAACTTGAAACAATGAATTTTGTTTAAAATTATAGACGAAAGAAAAAAGTGAAACACTAACTTTTGTTTAAAGTTCATAGGTGAAATCAGAAAATAAAACAATGATTTTTATTTAAAGTTCATAGGTGAAAAATAATCATTTTTTAAAGTTCATAATGTTGTTTCGTGTATAAATTTTTTTCCAAAAAATTTAACAAAGTTCATAGGTGAAACTAGAAAATAAATGAGATAATTAACGAAGTTTAAACAATTAACAAAGTTTGTACTATTTCATTGGTTAACAAAAGAAATAACTCATTTAATATATATATATATATATATATATATATATATATATATAATCGGGTTCAAACAAGAATGATACCTATTTAAAAGAATAAGAGAATAATTCTGGACCAATCATTTCATTAAATAATACTTTAAATAAAATTTTCCTAAAAATTGTCTAAAAAGGCATATGTGTCATTTGTTGTATACATATTATATATAGAAACTTATTTATTTTTATATAGATTATGTAATAAATTTAATTAAAGTATTTATTCATGATTTTTTTTTATAATTTTCGTGATTTAAGCATGATTAATTATTTATTTATTTACTTATTATTTTTACAACATTAAAATAAATGTGATTTAGTTTTTTCGTTTTAAATATTTATCTTTATTCAATTAATTTATTTAAGAAATGTTTTTACAATTTTCATCAAAAATCATGTGATCTTATATATTTTAAATGTGTTTTGTTATACATCACATATGATTTTGTTAGCACTATTTTTCTTTTTTAATATTTAATTTGAATCATTATTGTTCAAAATTTAAATGATATGAACATTTTGAAAAAAAGTTAATTCATTGTGAATCACATATGATTTTGATGAAAAATTATGAATTACGTTTTAAAATACATGTAACCTTACACATTTTAAATGTGTTTTGTTAAACATCACCTATGATTTTGTTTTACTATTTTTCTTTTTCAATTTTAATTTAAATTATCGTTTTCAAATTTTAAATCAATATGATTAGAAAAACATTTAAAAAATTTAATTCACTATAAATTACATGTGATTTTGATGAAAATTATAATTTTTTAAAATATTTCTTAAAATAAAAAAAATGAATTCTTTATATGAAAATTAAATACACTTATTTTAAATGAATTAAATATAAAAAAATTATTAAATAAAAATTTTAATAATATTAAATTCATAAATATAGTAGAAGTAGAATTTGAAATAAATACCTAAAACAACTTTTAAATAACTAAATTACTTTTATATCCTTATTTATTTATTTTTAGAAGTAATTATTTAAGATATTATTTAATAAAATGAGGGGCAGGTTCAAACGAGAAGGTAGTCAATTTGCGAGAAGACGATAATGAATAAGAGCCACATAATTTATTGATTAAAAAATAGCATAAATAAATTATTTTTTTAAAAATTAGGATAATTACAATTTAAATTGGATAAATTCCTTAAAAATCTCGTAATGTCTTTTAAATTTATTTATTTTTTAATTTTAATATATTCATAATTTTTTTTATCAAATTCATATTATTATTTTCTAGATAAAATCATAATTTTCATCAAATATCACATGTGATATCCATAACTAATTCATTATTTATTTCACTATTTTTTTTCTCTATTTTTTAGATTTATGTTTTAAATCACATTTGATTAACTTCGTTTAACATGTGATATATTATTATGTATCACATATGAACCAATAAGTGGATTTTTGTAAATATCATATATGATAATATATGTCTGAATATAAATGACGCATATCACATGTGATAATATTTACATCACAAAAAGATCTATAAATATAAATATACATAATTACATATGATTAACTAAAATATATACAATTATCACATTTGATAATATTTATATCATAAAAAGATTTATAAATAGAAGTATACATAATCACATATGATTAACTAAAATATATACAATTATCATATGTGATAATATTTACATCACAAAAAGATCTATAAATAAAAGTATACATAACCACATATGATTAACTAAAATATATACAATTATCATATGTAATAATATGATATGTGATATGCATAAATATTTATATAATGATATCACGTGTTATATTTGATTAAAATTGTGAATTTTTTTAATTAAAAGTATATTTAGAAAAAAAAATTAATAAATAATTGAAATTACAAATGAGAATTTTAAAGATTTATCCAATTTAAAATGATAATTATCCTATTTTTTATTTTTTATTTTTTATTTATGGTTTTTTTAATTAATAAGTTATGTGACTCATATTCCTTCTCGACTTCACGCAAATTAGTCTGCTTCTCGCATGATTCTCCATTACCTAAAATTATTCTCTTATTATTTTAAATAGATAGAATTTTCGTATGATCCTCCCTCTATATATATATATATATATATATATATATATATATATATATATATATATATATATATATATATATAGAGAGAGAGAGAGAGAGAGAGAGAGAGAGAGAGAGAGAGAGAGAGAGAGAGATGTATATGATATACCAAGTCCAATCCTTAATCTTTAATGTGTCACAGTTTTCATAATATTAAGAACTCAAGGGTTGTGCTGTGACTAATAATATTAACACGAAGGTAGAAAATGACAATGCATTTAAAACCAAGGACTAAATATGAACCAAATTATCGTCGTATCATGAGGAGACGGGATTTGCTATAAGTAATCCCTTTAGGGTTAGGGTTTTCTTAAGAACTAAAGATTTCCGCAAGAAAATGTCGGGCACGAAAGTGGCGGTTTTGGAGAAAGAAGAATCATCATCGGATTCATCTAATTCATCGAACAATATTAGGATACATGTGTGGTATGGAGCGTGTCAGAAAAATCAAGCCGCCGCGGTTGGCGGATACGCTCTTGATGGTTGTACGGAATTTATGGCGAGCGATGCTGAAGGGACAGATGGTGCAATGATCTGTGATGCCTGCGGCTGCAACCGGAACTTCCATATACAGATGGTGGAATCGGAGGATGTCTGACTATCCTTCACTTTAATTCTTAGAATGAGTTGTAAGTTTATGTAAGTGGCAAGTTCAAGCACTACTGGTAGTGCATGTATCTCTCTGTGTTTCTGTAATTTGTCTTTGTGTTTCGGTTTGTGTTCATGTGGGTACATGGATGTTGATAATGCAGTTCGTATGGAATTGTCGTTTGTTGTTTCTTTTTATGCTCTATTCCCTTTGATCGTCGTTTTTTCTTGTTTATGTCATAAAAAGCTATATAGCTTTCTTGTTGAACTGATTGTATTGTGTGCTTTTATGCTTGTGTAATCTTATGCTTGATGATGGACAAGCCCACATGATCACTCAGAATAAAAGTTGATTAGGGTGAAAACTGAAGACTAGTTTTTTTTTTAAATTTAAGAAAAGATAAGATTTGAATGAAGTTTTGGAATGAACATCCTTTTCTTATTAAGAGTTTATCTCTATTCAAATACCCATATGGAGTGCTTGAGCTTATGGTAATCAAAGACTGCCTCATGGTTGTATTATGCGTTGTATAATACATAGAATTAAGTCTTAGTTTACCCTATAAATCCGTATAAAAACGAAGAACATCATATGTGTTTAACTTGATGACAGAATCTGATCACGGTCCTTGGAGGTTCATGGGTTAAACTTGGATCTGATCATAATTCTTGTCAAATAAGCCCCTTAGTTAAGAGGCTAAGGCTAACGAGTTCTATAAGACCACCGAGGATTTTTCTGGTTCTCCGGGTCCTGGGATTAGTTGAGGTGTATGGAAGCTGGCCCAGACACCTATATGGTTAACTTAAAAAAAAAAGGCTAACGAGTTACCATTTAGTAATTATATTCCTTTAACTTCTTTTTTCAATTTATTGAATTATACGATTAACTGAAAGTAGTAATTTTTGATCTTATAGTATATATATACAATCAACTTTTGAAATCTTGCGGCTGAAAATTTACTTAATCAACGTACGTGCCGTGATCAAAAGTTCAATAATCGGGGCAAGATTCTTTGACCGGGCAAGTACGTCTTTCCGCTTTACAAGGTTAGCATCTTAATTGATCAGCAACATTTGCTAGTCAGAACGTATTGGTAAATAACATTATCTCTTATCTGGTAAGCAATAGTAATCACTACTCTCCCAATAAGATGCTATAAGCACTTGATTAATTAGTAAACAATCCCTAAGGTTATATATGGACCCTCGTACATCTAAACATGATGGTTATTACCTCTAATCTCATGTATCGTGAAGATCGCTAATAAAGTTAAACTAAAAGCATTCCTGTAGGATTTATATGTGATACATTTGTTTTCATGCTTTAAACTTTAGAACACCGGCCACAACAACTGATAGGAATTAAAGATTTGATGTTCTTCTGTTAAATGTTTGGGTGATTTCCCAATTAAATGCCAAATAAATCAAATTTCAAACTAAAAAAGAGAGAAAAAGAAGCTGCATGTATGATGGATCTACAATGATAGCCCAAGAAAAGATGGGAGGGAGTTATATGAGCAATGATTTGAAGGTTGGATGTATCAACATAAAAAACAACTCATGAAACAAAGTGCAAGTCAACTACGAGTGCATAAATATAAAGAGATAATTCATTAGAATAATTGGCGTACTTAACAATGCAAACAACCAAACAATCTAGGACACTCCCTCAAATTTCATACAAGTAATTGGTATCTCGATATCAACATTCTAGTTTGTTAGCTAAGCTAAGGGGGTTTACCAAGCAATTACCGGCAAGAGCACCACCCTCAATACCTTATTGGGGAACACTTTCGGCCATCAAAATAGATTGTTGGTAAATGTCCTACACGGTAAGATATTGTTGGTCCTTGCTAGGCCCTTCATGAGGTAAGATTATAGGTCCAGAAGGTAAGTAACACCTGCAATCCAGTAAGTGTTTGATAAACGTCCCTTAAGACTACTTTACTTAACTGAAACAAACCAAAGTAATTAATCAATCATCGTTGCCTTGACAAACCAGTCTAAATCGTCAAGATAAGTTGTCACTAAAACAATCACATTTCTCTCATGGGCGGATCCACATGAAGCATTGTGGTATCACGTGCAACTACATTTTTGTTTCCATTGAAGGTAAAAAAGAATTACATTTAGTAATGGTGAAACCATAGATTTTGTTGTGTGTAGCCATAAATATTGAAAATTCAAAGACATGAGTGAAATTTTATAAAGAAAAATATGGAAAATTCTTAAAAGTGGGAATAATTTATAAATATTTGAGGATAATTTTTGTATATTTTTGTTAAGAAAACCGTATTTTTAATTAAATTAAATTTTATTTTATAATAGTTAATTGGTGCAACAACTTCGGAAATTTTTCGATTCTGCCTCTGATTTCTCTTACTTTTATTTCAAAGTATATCTGATAATTAGTATACTCAAGAAGAGAGGGATCTTCGACCAAAAAAGAGAAGTTCAAAACTTCTTCTATAGCAAAAGTTGAAAACTATCCACACATGTTGCGGTCATGTGCAATTCAAAATTTGAACAAAGCAATTCAAAATTTGACAAAGAGTCATTGCAGCATGACAAAATCTAGTTTTTAAAATTGCAAACGCATGTAAATAAACATGCAAACATCATACATAAAAAAGTACTCTTAAACAAAAAAAGTTGTCATTGTTAAAAATGAAAAGACTGAAATCTCTTTCTTGCGAGCATCCATGTTGACTTCATGGCCGTCTGTGATGCAGACGTCCACGAGTAGTCCATTATCGATTTCTGTGAAAAATGTTCCCTTGATTCTTTTTTTCTTCACTTTCAAATCCCATATCATTTGGAGCCAGGAAATAATTTCAGAACTTCGATATAGAAAAAAACATTTTCAAGGCTTTACAGTAGCACAATTCATTTGCATATATAGACAAAAATGAAAATCACTTGGACTTGTGTACGAAAACCGCGATATGGTCCTCGAGATTTCTTCAACTGAAAGCTTCAATTCTTAGCGTCTTGCACGCATCCTAATGGGTGTATTCCAAGCGAGCTAGCATCCAATATGCACTAGTTTGTAAACTCCCAAATACTTCAAGATTAACAAATATATTAAATTCATAATACTTTATAAGCTCTCGTTAGTACTAAGAGACGGTTTGTCAAATAATCAAAACAACAGGGTGCAAGAAATGGTTACATGACAACAATTGCACCAATAGATCGAAGTATCTCAAATTGAGCCATTGTGACACCCATAAAGGGGGATTCGCCACCCATAAAGTATTGATTCCAGACATTCATTGGAAGGAGATATTTGAAAGAACCATCTTAATTCGTAGCATAAGAAAAAGAGTACACAATTGAGATGGTTGGATTGATAATTCACATATCAGAAAATGGCAAAATAAAAAAATGTTAGCATGAAAAAGAAGAAGCTTGGGAGAAACTTTTAAATGGAAGTCCAAATCGATTAATGGTGAAATGAATTGTGGATAGGGTGGCTTTTTTTTGGGGGACTCACCATGGACCCTGTTAGATAGTATAGGAGTTGTTTTGTACTTTTGTATATTTTAGTTTCTTTTAGGGTTTTTGTCTTCTTATATATAGTTGTTGTAACCCTTTGTAATTATTCATTCTCTCTAAGAAAAACCCTAGCCGTTTCCTGACAGTTCTTTTCTCTTGTTAAAGTTATCATGGTATCAGAGCAGAATAATCTATTTTCATCTCTCAAGTACTGTTAATCTCAAGCACTGTTGTGCGCAGATCCAACTTTTGGGTATCTGTTCGACGACATCTTTTTTGTTCTGCGGCGTTGTCTGTTCGACGACATCTTTTTTGTTCGGCGACACTATCTGTTCGACAGTGCCTTTTCTGTTCGGCGACGCTAGGGTTTTGTGGGTCCGTAATCGTTACCAGATAAATCAAACAACAAACATATAAATATTACCAACTTGTTTAGATTATAAACGCGGATTACAGAGGTTGATATCGGTTACAGGTTAAGCTTTTCTCTCTCTGATGTTCTTCAATGTTGGATCGATGTGTTCTATCTAGATTGTGAGAGAGATATCTAAGACTTAAACAAAACTAAACATAATAATATCTAGATATATAATATCTAGATATTATATTAAAAACTAATATAATAACTAAAACATAATATCTAAATAATAAATATCTAGATATTATAACTTTGACTATTATTACAGAATAGACCCTAGACTATTGTTGAGAGCGACTTGTCAGCTTTTAGCTTCGGATTGCGAACTTCAGTTTGGATGATCTTGAATCCAATAGAAATGTGATCTAACAATCTCCCCCTTTGGATCAAGATCATTACTAAAATGATTTAGCAATCTGGTCTTCTCTTTCAGCTCAGAAGATGCAATCTCTTTCTTTGTTCAATTGTAATAATCTCCAGGTTTAGCTTCGAATGCTTTTAACAAAGTATCTTCAAAGAAAATTTCTCTCAGATCAGTATGTCTTTAGAACACTTTGAATAATCTTTTCTTGATTAGCTCTTTTCTTCTCTATCTTCAGAATAGTTGGAAGAGTTCTCTAAACCTTTGATCTTTCACATTTCTTGGTAGGCTCTTTTTTTCACATAAACACTGCATATTAATATAGTAGTAACTCAAGCTCACATCGACCGTTCATGGCATTGATCCAACGGACGAGAACAAAGGTACACAGGATAGCTTCTACACGGCTTATCAGATGAACATATATAAACAGCTCTGATACAAAAAGGATCTAGCAGATTTCTTCTTGTTCGACGCTTCTTTCTGGATCTAGCAGTTTCGATCCTCGTTCAAGGGTTCTGTTCGAAGATTGATTTTGGCATACGGTATCTCTATACTCTCTATTCTCTTTTCCTTGGAAAAGATGATTATCTCCAAGCAATTAGTGTTCGTTTGGATGGAAAAAATTACTCCTATTGGAGTTATGTCTTGAAAATTTTTCTAAAGGGCAAAAAGATGTATGGTTATATTTCTGGCACTATTGTGAAACCAAAAGAAGCAAAGGATTTGGAACCTTGGGAAGTGGATAATTCGAAAATTATCACTTGGATAAACAATTATGTTGAACATTCGATTGGTGTTCAATTGGCAAAATATGAAACAGGCAAGGAAGTATGGGATCATCTTGAGAGACTATATACACAGTCTAATTTTGCAAAACAGTATCAACTAGAAGCTGATATCCGAGCACTTGAACAGAGAGATATGAGTATTCAGGAATTTTACTCAACAATGACCGATCTGTGGGATCAGTTAGCTCTTACTGAACCTGCTGAATTGCGTGCCTTTGGACCATACATTGCTCGTAGGGAAGAACAGAGATTGGTTCAGTTTCTTATGGCCCTGATAAGTGACTTTGAAGGACTTCGTAGTAACATCTTGCATCGCATCCCACTCCCTTCAGTTGATTCAGTAGTAAGTGAATTGTTAGTCGATGAAACTCGTCTAAAGACACAAGCAGGAAAGGGTATTCTTCCAACTCCAAGTCCTTCTGTTTTGGCTGTTCCTCATAAGCCGTTTGCTTCAAATTAGAATAAGAGTCGTCCAAGAGTTGGGTTTGATGAATGCAGTTTTTGTAAGAAAAAGGCCATTGGAAGTCTCAATGCCCAGAACTTATGGGTCGAAATCAATCACAGCAGTCTGGTAATCTGAGACAATCTCATCGTTTTCCTCCTCAATTTAGCACTGCTACTACCGTTCCTCCATCTGGGTCAACTACTAATCCTACACTTGCATCTATAACTGAACACCTCCAGAAACTTCTTGATGTTCAGTCTCATGCCATGTTTATCTCTTCGCCCATAGGTCAGTCGATTAGTAACGAATCAGGCATGCATCCAACTACATGGATTCTAGATTCTGGTGCTTCTTTTCATATATCTTCGAATTCTAAATTTTTTGCTTCTTTAAATCCTATGCCATCTGTGCCTGTCATGACTGCTGATGGTACTCCTATGCCATTAGCAGGCATTATGAGTTCGAATTTTTCCCTTCCGAATGTATATCATATTCCTAAACTCTAATTGAATCTTGTGTCTGTTGGTCAATTATTTGATTCTGGTTATAAGGTATCATTTTCTCCTGATTCTTGTTGTGTGCAGGATCCACGTACTCAGAAGCTGATTGGGACCGGTCGTAGGCGTGGGGGCTTATATGTGTTGGATGAGTTGCGGTTACCAGTAGCAGCAGTTGCTCATAGTGCAGATCTATCTTCTTTTCGTTTGTCATCTAAGTCATCTAGTTTTTATTTATGGCATTCACGCCTTGGACATGTTTCAGTTTCTCGTCAAAAATACTTAGCTTCTTCTGGAAATTTGGGAAATTTGCAAGTTCATGATATTTTTTATTGCAATGGTTGTAAACTTGCAAAATTTTCAGATTTACCTTTTAAATTAAGCAAATCTCTTTCTGTTGCACATTTTGATTTGATTCATTCTGATGTATGGGGACCATCCCATGTTCCTACAAAAGGAGGGTCTCGATATTATGTCTCTTTTATTGATGATTATACTCGGTTTTGTTGGATTTTTCTCATGAATCATCGTTCATAATTCTTTGATATTTATTGTCGTTTTCGAGCATATGTTAAAACCCAACATAATTCTGTGATTAAATGTTTCCGATGTGATTTGGGAGGTGAATATACTTCCAATAAATTATGTGAATTACTTGCTTTAAATGGAACTATTTACCAGACCTCTTATACAAACACTCCTAAGCAAAATGGTGTTGCTGAAAGAAAGCATAGACATATCCTTGAAACCGTCCGCTCTCTCTTGTTGTCTTCTTCGGTTCCTAATCAATTCTGGGGTGAATCCGTTCTTACTGCTGGCAATCTGATCAACAAAATTCCATCCTCAATCACTTCAGGTTTATCTCTCTTTGAAAAACTTTATGGTTGTTGTCCTGATTATTCTTCTTTGTGTGTCTTTGGTTGCACTTTCTTTGTTCTTCGTCCACATGTAGAGCGTGATAAATTATCTTCTAGATCTGTTGTCTGTGTTTTTCTTGGTTATGGTGACGGACAAAAAGGTTACCGTTGTTTTGACCCTACCTCTCAAAAATTATATGTATCTTGTCATGTTGTGTTTCTTGAGCATATTCCTTTCTATTCCATTCCCATAAAAGCACACAACTTGACAAAGTCAGATGTAATTAATATTGATCCATTCTCTGAGCAAGTAAACTCTACTCAGACTCCAGATATTTCTCCAACCGAAGAAAATGCTACTGGTACTCCAATACCTGACACTGTTACCCCTCCTCCTACTACTGTCAATCAAGATGCACCTAAGACTATGGATCCTCCTCGACAATCCCAACGCCCTCGTAAGTCTACTCGTCTACCAGAATTTGTTTATTCTACTTATTCTCCCTCTTTTACTTCATTCTTAGCTTCTATACATTCTGTTTCTGAACCTTCCTCTTATAAAGAAGCAATTACTGACCCTCTTTGGCAGCATGATATGAGTGAGGAACTCGTTGCTTTGCAAAAGACCCATACTTGGGATTTGGTTCCGCTTCCCAACGGTAAACGTGCTATTGGTTCCCGGTAGGTCTATAAAATCAAGACCAAATCTGATGGACCTGTTGAACGTTACAAAGCCCGTCTTGTAGCTAAAAGGGCTTTACTCAGGAATATGGCTTGGATTTTGGGGAGACATTTGCTCCTGTAGACAAAATGACTACAATTCGCAATCTTATAGTTGTTGCTGCTGTTCGCAAGTGGAATATTTCACAAATGGATGTTAAAAATGCTTTCTTGAATGGTGACTTAACTGAGGAGGTATATATGGTTCCTCCTCCTGGTGTTCCTCATAAAACTGGTGAAGTTTGCAAACTTAAAAAAGCGTTATATAGGCTTAAACAAGCCCCATGAGCTTAGTTTGAAAAAATTTCTGATGTTATTCTGTCTCTTGGATTCTCTGCAAGTGAACATGATTTTGCTCTCTTTGTAAAGCATACTTCTACAGGTCGTATATTGCTTTCATTGTATGTTGATGATATGATCATCACCGGTGATGACCTTCAAGAAATTCATGCCTTAAAGTCGGAATTAGCTGCACAATTTGAGATGAAGGATTTGGGTCCTCTTCGATATTTCTTGGGTATTGAAGTTGATTCATCTCCTAGAGGTTACTTGTTTTCTCAATCTAAATATACATCTGAAATTATTGAACGAGCTCGTCTTACTGATACTCGTGTTGTGGACTCTCCTTCTGAATTGAATGTCGAGTATTCTCCCACTGATGGTTCTTCTCTCAAAGACCCTACCTTGTACCGTACTATAGTTGGCAGCCTGGTTTATCTCACTATTACTCGACCAGACATTGCATATGTTGTTCACATTGTCAGCCAGTTTGTTGCAGCTCCGACCTCTACTCATTAGACAGTTGTTGTGCATATTTTACGTTATCTTCGAGGTACCATGTTTCGAAGTCTCCTGCTATCATCCACATCTTCTCTCGAACTACGGGCATACTCTGATGCTGCTTATGCACGTAATCCTACAGACCGTCGATCTGTCACAGGTTTCTGTGTTTTCTTGGGAGACTCTCTTATTTCGTGGAAAAGTAAGAAACAATCTGTGGGTACTCTCTCTTCCACTGAAGCTGAATACCGAGCTATGTCATCTACTTCCAAGGAGATTATTTGGTTGCGTTGGCTACTTGCTGATATAGGTGTCTTCCTTCCTCATCCCACTCCTATGTATTGTGACAATCGCAGCGTCATTCAAATTGCTCACAACTCGGTTTTTCATGTACGCACGAAGCATATCGAGGTTGATTGCCACTTTACACGTCATCATCTAAAACGTGGCACTTTTTCCTTACCGTTTGTCAGTTCTACTTTACAACTTGCAGACTTCTTTACAAAGTCTCACCCGATCTCTCGCTTCCGCTTCTTGGTTAGCAAACTCTCGATGTTTCTTGCACCAGCACCATGAGTTTGAGGGGGGCTGTTAGATAGTATAAGGGTTGTTTTGTACTTTTGTATATTTTAGTTTCTTTTAGGGTTTTTGTCTCCTTATATATAGTTGTTGTAACCCTTTGTAATTATTCATTCTCTCTAAGAAAAACCCTAGTCGTTTCCTTACAATTCTTTTCTCTTCTTAAAGTTTTCAGACCCAACAAGACAATGGATTTTGTAGTTCTCCATGGACCTCTCTTTGTTTTATAATCCAATTATTTTTTCAATAAAGAAAACCAAGAGAGAACTAACATCATAGAATTAATAATCATTTTAGGTATTCTCTCCTCCCTCCCATTTGGGACGATTTCATCTAATTATCCATTATTGTTTATGTCTTTAACATGACCGGCTTATCGGCATGTTGAAAGGCCTAAAAGAAAACATTGTTATGAGACGATGACATCTATAGGTAACAACTTCAAAACACCTTCATCCAAACCTAAAACATTTCCCTCGAACTAAAAAAAAAAAAAATACAATTGGCCAAATCCATCTTATTCTTTAAATAAACAATACTCACACACTGCTTTTTCGAAAAAGATCGGTCCCCAAGAACAATACTTAGAGTTTAGATGTGTTGCTATAAAAAAACAAATTTAAACTCATAACTCCCGACAGATGGCCAATGACCCAAAGAAATGAACTTGAGAGAAAGAGCGCAGGTGGAATAGTTGGAGATAAAGAAAAAATTGGTTCTTAATTACTGGCAGCTTAATCATAGTATAATTAAGTTTTTTTTTTGTTGCTATGACTGGACTCTTGGTTTGTCTGAGTCGTAAAACTCCTTTATTGCTTTAGACCTTGCAATTTTATTTTGGATTCCACTTCTGGATAGAGTTCTTCACCCATCCCAACTACTTCGCATTCTGTCACCCTCGAGTATTTGGCTTTGTTTGGCTGTCCTTGCTAATTCAACCGGGGTCAATAGCAGATGTAGAAATTTTGATAATGGGTCGGAATTTGAATTTATAAATTTTAAGGGTCAAAAGAAAAAATATATTTATAAAAAATTATAATTTAAAAAAAAGAATTTTTGAAACTTTACGGGGTCAATTAACCCCCATCTACATTCGTCAATGCCCGATATTCCATGTACATTAGTCAGCATAATTAAGCTAGCTAGTGACGCATTCAGCTATTAGACTTTCGCCATATATATATGGTGCACATTCTATTGTGTTGACGAGTAGTGTGTATTGCTAGCTCCGCTCCCAGTCTCCCACAACCTAGTTTTCATAATTTACATTTCTTTGAGGGTTTTCGAGAAGGAATTTGAATATAATAATATCGATTCAGATAGAAAAAAACGTTCTTACATGATTCAAACACTATACTTAATTGCAGGATAAAATAAGAGAAATATGGAAACGTAGCTTTTTAACTGCTGCAGTTGTACGGTTTTACTTTAACAAATTAATATATATTTAAAGTACAATCTTATATATTTTGATGATTGACGGACAACCTAAATCGTTTTATGGACTAATATCTACAATTGATGTGTTAGAAATTATTATTGTGATTCTTAACATTTCAAAAAGATTGAAATTCTAGAAAGAAATCGTGAGTCGACTCAAGATGCATGCTGTTCGAGAACTCGAAGAAATAATTCCTTTGGATGCATGTGTGCCATGATGAAATCAATGAGGCATTAAATTCAATTCAAAAGACATCAATCGCAAGCTAGTCATCGGAAAAAAACAATTAACGGTAAAACACTTGCAATGATCATTTAAAATTGGATGAATTTTATAAAAAGAATTCTTACAAGTTTGTTCATAAAAAGTATATTATGAAGAATATAGTCGTTTATAATTTCTGAAAAAAGTTCAGACCGTTTTGTAGGAAGTTGAAAGGGACTAGATACTCACTAGAGGAAAAGATGAGGTTGAGGCATGAGAGGATGCAGGGTAATTATAAACCCAAACCTCATGCTTAGTCATATGTGTGGTGTTATTTTAAAGTAGCAGAAAGAGGGAAACGGTTGAGAGGGTTTGGAGGATCGATTAACCTCCCGAAATCAATTTTCAACGGCAATCTGCAATCATATGTCATATATCTTCCAGGTGGTGCAGTAAGTAAGCTCTTGATCGATCGATTAAGTAAGTTCTCTAGTTTCAGAAGTTGATAACATATTTGCAACTGAATCTTGTAATACACAAATCTCTAAGTCTGTCCTGCTAGATGTTGTTAATTGTAACAGATTTTTATCAATTATATATACTTGCATTTTATATGAAGATTCTCTTTGGGGAGGATTTTTTTCTCTTCACACACCCAAGACTCATTTATATAATAACTTCTTCTATCACAGATGAATTATTATGCCTTCATTAAGCCGTTTGTTGATCCAAACTGCTTCTGGATTACGAGATTTTTGTTTTATTAATTCTTTTTGTTTAAGATAGGCTAGAGACATTTATTTGCTTTTTACAGATATAGTCACTAATTTTTTTTTGAACGGCAAGTTAACGCACACACACGTTCCAACAGTATCAGGTCTCCATTACGGGCAATCTCACTAATCCGTTGCGAC
The DNA here is from genome assembly GCA_954870635.1 of Arctium minus. Classification (NCBI taxonomy): domain Eukaryota; kingdom Viridiplantae; phylum Streptophyta; class Magnoliopsida; order Asterales; family Asteraceae; genus Arctium; species Arctium minus. Next base: position 114,199,711 of record OX941083.1, on the reverse strand, counting down.
CCGGCCCAGTCTTTGGCTGAACCCGACCGGCAGGGTAGAGGGTCCCATAGACTGGACCCACCCGAACCGGTCCCGGCCCCGAAGGACCAGACCCAGAGTCTGGATACATCTCAGGAAAGTGTCGCTCATGGGAATCGAACCCGGGTAGTGTGACTTTCACCCCACACCCCCCAGGATGTTACCTATTCAACTGAGCTACCCCTTTGATTTGTATGTTAATATCTAGCTCCTCATGATGGTTTTCAATTAATTGGTCAAAAAATTTATTGAACTAAAAGACCAAAACATTAATATGTGTTAACGTATGAAACAGCTGAACCACATATAGGGGGAGTTAGAAATTGAGTGGTGACACTATTTGACTATGAGAAATAAAGGTAAGGATATATTTAAAAAAATCATCATTGGTCTATTGGTTAGTTCTTGTATATGAGATCTTGTGTTCGAGTATTTCATCTCAATTTTTTCAAAACATAATAAATCCGAAATTAACAGCTAAAAACTAAGAAAATGATTGAAACGAGATTCGAACCCACATCTGAGATGGGAGAAAAGCCGTCCAAACTAATTTTGTCGAGACAAACTTGTTTTATTGTTGTAGTTTTAAGATATATACCGTAGCACCTAACATTATAATACGGTGACATATTTCATGACCCTAATTTTTTTTTCCTTACGACGGAAGGAACAAAGAGGTAGCCTATGCCACCGTATCTAATACACTGGGTCCGCCCACATCCAAAACACATCCAAACTAATTAACCGGTAGACTATAATGAATAATAAGAAGTTGATTGAAGACCATTTGAAACATATGACCCTAAACGTAGACCAATTAAAGAGTAGATATAACCACCTAAAACACTAACCACACATAAGCAACACATGAACCACCCATGTTAATTAGTTTAAAAAACGATGTACTCCATTATACCCTTTTGATAATTAAAAGAAGAGTATTTAAGTATGTGTCAAATCCAAGTTAGATTTAGGTTATAACACTAAATGTTTGAGAGATTACAACCAGAGCATATGCTTAGGGTCCATAACCACAAGAAACTAGTCACTTTACATCTGTCACTTGAAGAGAAAGGGCTATATATATTATGACTAGTGTTTTTCCCTTTATAACGAAATCACATTTTACCGTATGCCTAATATCTTGGTTAGGCTGTTAGGTAATCAAGTCACCATTGGATCTGGAACTGGAACCATTCTAGATGATATGTTTTTCCACTTTGAAGTTTGGTCTAAAACAGAAAATGTGGGATACTGAAATTTGGACTCTTTACTTTTATATTTTTTTTGACATTTTGGTCTTATAACTTCTGATAAATTGGTAGACAAGAAACTTCGTCTTTTCATTAGTTATGCAACTAAGTTGGCTACACATTTTCTCTTGAATAAAAGCGTGAAAGCGATATATAAAAATATGTATTACGTAATACATATTCTTAATTTACGCTATCATGCATGCCAATTATATAAACAACCACACATTATTTAATTAATCAAAAGACCATATTAAAATAAAAAACCTTTATTTAGTACTTTGTTTTTATGAGGTTATTTAACTAGGTCAAGCATTTTAATCAACCACAATATTCTTATGGAATATATATAGGGTGCATTACTTAGTTCTAAAAAGATCTTTTTGATCATTAAGAATTATTTGTAATATTTAAGTTCAGAGTTGAAACCAATAGGATTTACCTAATCTGTCTCTTTGGAAGAACTTGAAATTCTTTTAATTTCCTTTCCACAGGACAGGAGATTGGATCGGATCTAGTCTTTCAAAATTGTCATCTAACTCCAAAACAAAGATAGAAAATTGAGAAACATGGTATACATCATGTGTGGATATACATATACTATATATGTATGTATGTATATATAGAGTAAAATGCATTTGCTCTTTCAAATCAATCCTAAATCTATACTTAATGGTGTCACGGGTTTTGTTAATATTAAGAACTCAGAGGACTCTTGTGGCTAATAATATAAATAGTAAGATAGAAACTGACAACACATCAAAATATCAAGGACTAAAAATGGAAGATAAACGATGGTCATTCATGATTAGCCAGTGTTTGCTATAAATAATCGTTTTCGGTTAGGGGTTTTGTTAAGAACTAGAGATTTCATTCCACAAGAAATGTCGAGGATGAAAGTGGTGATTTTGAAAAATCCATCGAACAATGTTAGGATACAGGTGAGGTATGGAGAGTGTAAGAAAAATCACGCCGTCAAGGTTGGTGCATACGCTCTTGATGGATGTGGGGCGTTCATGGCAAGCGATGCTGAAGGGACTCAGGGTGCAATGATCTGTGACGCTTGTGGTTGCCACAGGAGCTTCCATAAGAGGGTGATGGTATCGGAGAATGTCTGACTAGTTTCACTTTAATTTTTGGAATAAATTGAATGTGTATGTAAGTGACAAATTCAAGGATTGGTCTACTTACGAAAGTATGGTGTATCAATTTATTTTTGTCTTGTCTATGTTTGTGTTTTTTTTTGGTAAGGGTGTCCTAGCTAGGCTATGCCTAGACTAATCACTTGGCAAATTATGACTGTAATACATGGATGTTTGTGTTCATGTGGGTACATGGATGTTGATGATGAGGTTCAATGGAATTCGGGTTTTGTGTGTTTCCTTTTAATTATTATCCTTTTCCTTTGATCATCATATTTTGTTGGTTAGTGTTATAAATGGCTTTCTTGACGAAATGAGTGTATTGTTTGCTTTTATAAGTGTGTAATTTGATATATGCTTGATGTTGGACCATATCACATGACTCATAAAAGAAGTTGATTGGTGTGAAAATTAAAGACTTATCTTAAAAAATATACGAACTTTCTATCTTGAATTGCCATAATATCTATGCAGGTTTTGGCATGATCATCCTCTTCTTCTTTTAATGAAGACTGAATTGCCAATATTTGATTTTTCCCTGTTAAATGTTTGGTTCATTACCCATTTAAATGCCAAATAAATCAATATTCCAACTTTAAAAAAAAGGAGAAAAAGAAGTTGCATGTTGATATTGACCATAAAATTAAAAATGGGAGAAAATTATATAAGTAAATGTAGCAGATTTGAAGGTTGTATGTTAAAGACTCGATAACAAATGAAGGGCCAAAGTTAAACAATCAACTTATATAAATTTATATTGTAATGTCATTTAGATATCGAGAAATTGGCAAATTGAAAGATAAATTAAATAGAGAGAACAAACATTATTGTGGTATGGAAGGGTGATTTTCTTGCTTATATGAATTTAAATCCAGTATTCGTCATTTTTTATTTGTTCTTGGCTTTCAAGAATATAGAAATAGAATATAGAAATGATAATCATTTTATTTGATAACGGATATATAATTTTGAGGATGGTGATGGTTCTTTAAAGTATATATTAAGTGTATTTAAATATATAACAAGTTGGGCATACAATTAGACCAAGAAATATTACCATTTTAAAAAGATATGACTAGATGTGTCGACCTTATGACACTTGAATTTAACAGTTCGGATTTAATTTTCCATTTAGATAATTACTTTAATATGATAATAATTTTTGTAATTATCATGAATTTACAAGGTATAAATACATTTTTCTGTTAGATTGTTTCCTTCCACAACAAGAATGAAATATATTATTTTGAGTTTCATTTGTTTTCGTTTGTTTTTTTGGGAATTTAATTGAAATACCCAATTTTCAAAAATCAGTTATTTAAATACCTCAAATCTCTTATTTTTTTCCAAAATACCCAACAACCCCATGATTTTGGGCCGGGATAATGCATTTTCGCGGGGTTATCATTTTTCGTGGGTTTGAGCCGTGAAAACCGAGCAATCACGGGATTGGCCCACGAAAATGTAAAAAACACGGGGTTGGTAAGGAGGCCGAGATTAGGTTTTTTTTTCACGGGGTTACCCCGCAATAAAGGATTTTTCGCAGGGTTGGGAGTCGGGATAAACATTTTAACCAAGATCAACGGTGAGATGATGCATTTGCTAGGTCAAATTAATTGGCCAACTACTCTCCTCCCCTTATAAATTAGATGTCCCCCCAATTGAAACCCCACCACCATCTCCTTTCACTCTCTCAAAAATCACATTCTCTCAAATATATCGTGTATTAGGGGTGCTCACGGGTTGGGTTGATCGGGTTGAAAGTATTTGAACAACTCAACCCAATACTTGCGGTTTGAAAAAATCTCAACCCAACCCAACCCAAACCAAAATGCAACCCAACCCAACCCAAACCAAACCAAATCGTACGGGTTGATCGGGTTAGTAATTTGGTGTATTAAAATATTATCCTAACTTGTTTTCTGTAGCTCATTCATAATTTCCTTTTCATTATCAACCATTTGATACAATTTATCCGTACTTCTTAAGTCTTAGGTATATCACATTCAATTAGTTTTTTTCAATTTGCACATATATATATGTGTGTGTGTGTGTTCATAGTTATTGAACATATATACAAATGAGTTATATAGAGATGGAAAATAGATTGAAAATAAACGTATATGAAGAGGGTATGTGATGGTGTAATTGTCTAATGTACAAATTAATAGGGACTCAACAGTTATATTAAATTCAAGAAATAAATAGATATCGGATTCATCGGGTTCATCGGGTTGGGTTGGGTTTAAATAAAAGTAACCCAATACCAACAGTTTGAAAATTTTACAACTCGATTAGACATCGGGTTGAGTTATTTCGCGTTGGGTTGGGTTGGTTTGATCGGGTTGGTCGGGTTTTTGAGCACCCCTATTGTGTATTTCACACGCTAGGATCTCAACTCGGTTCGTTAGTGTTTTTAGAAGTCGGATATGTCTCGTTTACTTAGTACGGTAAGTTTCTCTTAACCCCATTTTAGTTTTATATTTTAGACTATGTTGTTGTATATTTTTTTTAGATTATGTGTTTGATTCAAAAATATTGCGTTTATTTTAGAGATTATGTGTTAATTTTAGATTGTTACGTTTACGTTAATAATATGTAAGATTATTGCATGTTTTGTAAAGATTGCGTTAATTTAAAAATATTGCATTTTTCGAAAATATTTTAGAGATTATATGTTAATTTTAGAGCGTTGATAATATGTTAGAGTATTACGTTAGGTGCGTTGACAACATTTCTGCATTACTATGTAGGATGATTTTTATTACACAGATCTGTCGTTCAAATGTCTCATTGGCTTCGTCAAGGAAATTAGAGATGCTTTTGCATTGTGTCCACCTGAACGGGCACAAAATTTTATACGAAATCTTTAGACGGACACCTTTCGGACCATGGCTCGAACTTACCAATGTTGGGCAGAACCCCATCCTAGTCCACATGTTTTTACAGTTGGAGGTCGAGTGCGCCAATGCAGATCCAGAGGAACTGTATTTCGACGTGTGTGGGAATATAATTACATGCACTTTGGTCGTCGTGAGTTCTGTCTTGTAACATGACTCCTTTTCGGACCAACACCCTCCCTTCCTACCTTACCGGATGATTCATTCGTCAGTAGGGTTTGGCCCGGCCACACACAAGGTCTTTTGATGCTGAAAACCGTCATCCAGACGATGAGAAATGGCATCCAGATGCTATACGATGAGGATGTTGTGCGTTTTTGATTGGTAGTGATGGTGGAAGTGATGTTCATGGGCCGTAAGCTAAGGCAGGTGGTTTCCGACATTGTCCTTATCGCCATCGATGACTTCGGGAGGTTTAACAACTATCCGTGGGGTAGCCACATCTGGAGACACTCATACAAAGGACTACACCGTGCGATCGCCAGACGCAACGAGAAGAAGCAGAACAACAACAAGATGACGTTGAATGGGTTTGCACACGCTCTAAAGGTTAGATAAGTAGTATAACATAAATATTAATTCATCTATATTTTGGATTTCTTTTAACGTACTTGTTCACTTTGTGTAATTCCAGATATGGATCCTGGAGACGTTTCCTGTCTGCCGTCAAATTTTCACCATGCGCTCCGACAGGGTCATTAGGGGAACCAGTTGGGACCGAGATGTTATCCTGAATAAGGCTGCGCATGCATTGGAATCTTCAACTCAGTTGGGAACGTACGCTCTCTTACTATATTCCTAATTGTAGTAATTAAACAATTAATTGTGTAACTTAGTCCTGCATATTAAATCTTATATGTTTTATAATTTTATTAGCTTGATCATGGGCCGCTAACGCAACTGCGTCCTACTGCTGTCGAGCAGCAGTCGAGTTGATTTCAACGGAGCGTCACCTTTTTTGATAGTTCGACGGCGAGCATGGCGTTCCATACTTGTATTAGGTGTCGACGAGCATGGCGCCAACCTACACGTCGCCTGGGCATATGCATGGGTACATGCATGCGACATCTGCGACCCCATCATTCCAGCAAAGTGTAAGTTACAACAAGTGCTCATTGTAGTTCTATTTTCGTTATTACGTTGAAAAATCTTATTAAGAGTGCTCATTATAATCTATGTCATTAGTTTGGGATGGCAAGTATGGCGCCGAACTACACGTCGCATGGGTACACGCAGGCGGCATCAGGAGGAATTGGCCCTTTTTTGACCCCATCATTCCAGCAAAATGTAAGTGACGACGAGTGCTCATTATTGTTCAATTTTTGTTATTACGTTTGAAAATTCTTATAATTACCTATGTCACCAGTTTGGGATGCCGGAGACGAGCTGTTACAGACCCGAAATGATGAATCGGGACGATGTGCCCTTCCTTGGCGGTTTGGTGGACGATTTTTTGGGATCTTCCATCCCGTATTCGATGGGGTCGGGGTCAGGGGTTGATACCACCCAGGCGCGGCTGAGCAGTCCAATGGCTGATAAGATCATCACAGACCACTTTGTGGAAGATGACATTCCCATGCATGCGACGGACGAGACAACACATGCGGAGGAGCCGACAGCACTTGCGAGGGGGGGGGGGGGGACGGGGCGTCCATGTGGGGACAAGCTTATGTTCCACATATATCCAACAACCTTCGACCACACCGGTCCCTCCGAAAAAAACGAATCTAAGGGTGAGGGCAAAGTGTTAGGGAAAGGTTGGGGGAGACACTATGATCACCTCAGCACAGATCATGGACCAAATTCGCAATAATCAACTCCCCAAACTGTTATGTCCATTTTATGGCGGCCTTCAAATGAATGCCGATTTTTTCATGAAACTGCTGGGTGTAGATGGTAGGGGGGATTTTGAGGATCTGGTTAGTATTTAAATATAGTCATATAAACAACTACATTGCTAATTACAGGTCTAACAATCTCTGTTTTGTGTATAGCACATCGACTGTTGGGTCAGAATGATCCAAGAATCCCGCTCTCCACAAGCGAGCTGGGCGGTGATGGACAACAACTTTTTTGAGTTCCTTACCCGGCCGGAACAAGGTTATAAGTCTGTCTACACTACGTGCAATGGTGAGGGGCATAGAAACCATCCAGATTGGAAGGGCCTCCAGCGAGTATGGAAATCGATTTATATAACTTTTGTTTAACTTGTTTGTTAATAACTATTTGTGTGTTATTGTAAAATCTCAGGTATACATCCCCATGTGCATTATAGACAAATATTGGGTGCTCGGGGTTCTGGACCTTAATGAAATGATCATGATCATATATGACAGTTTACGAGCAACCAGGTTCACGATGGCCTTGGAAGACCGCCTTAAGACCTTCAAAATACAATTGCCGAAATTGTTAAAGAAGATTCCGCGACACTCTTGCTCGTATCAAAACCAGCAAGATATTTAAGCATCAATATGAAGTTGATGCACCACAACAGGCGGGGGCCCTTGGGGATTGCGGTGTGTGGGTGTGTCGTAACTTATCCAAGTTTATTGAAGAAACGCACCCAACAGTTGCACCAGATGCAATTGAATCTGTGGCCAAGGAATGACGGCATTACATGGCGGAGTCTTTATACTCGTTGTCTGTCCAATTAGATGAGTAGGTTGTTTTCTGTTTTTTATTATGTATGTAATAAAACTTTTATATATATATATATATATATATATATATATATATATTACTATTTCTTTCTTATATTTTTCGTGTCTTGAGACAGAAAACAAAATTAAGATTTGGTGAATCGTTTCAGCTTATGCACAAAACTGATCACGAACCTATCTTGGCATGGACTATAAGTAGATGCTCTGGTGAAGTAGTAATTCACAACTTGTTATCTATCCTTTCTACCCTCTACACAGTTTACAAACATTCTCTACATTTTCATAACTTAATGACTGGAGGTTCACGCTTTAGGGGAAAAGGTCAGCGAATGGAGCTGGCACTTCACACTCCACCTACATCCAACAATTGAATGATGGAGCTAGAAGGATTGACTGGAACGTATCCGAGACAACGGAGGAGTGGGCGCAGTTTGGGAGAACTGCGGTCGATAACCCAATTACGCCTCAGGAGTGGGAGGAGTTTAACAATGCATAGGAGACATACTTTGATACTCATGGGGGAGAATCCCCACCTGAGTATCAATCTCACTAGAGACAGGGTCTACCAATGTCTCAAGTACTGCCTACCAAGTTGAAAGAGTCATGTGATGAGACGAATGCAGGGATACAAAATATAAGAATGATATGGCTACACAACATGGAATTTCAGAAAGAGAAAGAGGCAGCACTTGCGGAGCAAAAGGAGTTCCTGGCACGAATGAAGCGTGATGTTAGGGAAAAGCAACGAGAGATTAAAGAGTTAGAAGATGAAGTGATAAAAATCAAAGACAGCTACACTGGCATGGAGGAGCTGTTGATGGAAAAGTCTGACTAGATCATCAAAATCCAGTAAATCTACCCGTAGTAGGTTTCTCCAAGGGTGATTGTTGTTGGGATGCACTTTAACGATGATTTAATGTTTTCTTTTCTGCTTTAATGCTCACTTTATCGATGCTTTAATGTTGTATGGATGCACCTTATCATTTTCTTTGATTTCAATAAAACAATGTTTTAATGTTTAACTTGTTTTTACATACAAGAAAATTTCACAAGCACGATACGGTAGATAAAATCAACTATAAACAAAAAAACAAGCACACTTAGCATACAAGATTTAGTCGTTACAATCAAGGGAAGTCAATGTTAAGGTCAATGCTATCATGCCTTAGGGTTCCATGTGGTTCTAGCTCCGATGGGCCCTGGGAGCGACTTCTTTGGCTACCTAAACCTCTACTCCTAGGCACGGTTGAAGGGGCAGGAGTTGGACATTCTCCACGAGTATGTCCTATTGCTCCACACCTAGTACATGTTCTGTGTATCGGACCTTCACCACGAGATGGACATCGATCGTTCTTTCTTGGTATTCCGACACGTCTCTTGGTTATTAACGGTGGATAACATGGCGGAAGGGGGATGTGTGGTGTCACCCATGATTGAGGGGTTCAACCGGATAGATTACCTCATGATACGTTCATCGGTAAGTATCGGACGTGTAGTAACTTATAGCCAGATCATTGCAATCTCTACGATTCATATGCCTTGCAGCAGCGATGGCATGACCGCACGGTAACCCAGAATATTGTCGTTGCTTACATTCACAAACACGGTTGGCCATATCGACAGTCGCGTGAAAACGGGTATCCCGAACGTGGAACTGACCATGTCCAATCTCTCTTACCCTCCATGTCGCAGACTTTCCCGACCTTCTGCAAATTATCTCCTCCGCCATTGGTGTGAGATCATTACGTATTTAACCTACAAATATGTGTTAATTGTGTTACGATTTATACAGAACACAGAAAGAGCAACTAACATATAAGTTCAATATTTCATAGTTTATCAACCTGTAACACCCGCGATTTTCGGTAAGTATAGAGCCACCCAGGCGTTTCTGTACCTCGTGTTTGGGGGAATTTATGTGAGGAAAACACTTCTAAAAGTCCCAAAGTGTGTCGAGGGCCTTTGTGTCGAAAAAAATCGAATTTTCGGGCTTCAGGGAGTCTGGGCGAAAGTGACATGTGTCACAATCGCGTGTCACTCTCGCGGAGGGCATTATTGCCCGCGGTACGCTCTCAGCGAGAGTGCCAAGCGAAAGTGACATATGTCACTTTCGACATATGTCACTTTCGCGGGGCATATTCGCGGTCGGCCCCTGGTCGATTTAAAATCAGATTTTAACCCCAATTTTCATTTGTTACTTCCTCAACTCAGTTCTTTTCTCTCCCAAACCTCAAAGACGAACCCTAACCCATTTTGAGGGTTTCCCCCCTTGAACCACATGATTCTTCATCATCTAGCTAGTGGGATCTTGAACCACAAAACCTCCATCTTCATCTTCCCCATCAAGTTCAACGTGTGGGAGCTCGGGTTGAAGAGTTGGATTGGGTGTCCTCGGAAAGTCTCATCATCTAAAATGGTAAGCTTTCTTGAAATAATGTTATAAATGCTCCATTGATGGTTTCTTAGTGTTTGGTATCTCAAATCTCGGATTTGATGGTTTTGGAGAAATTATGGTTTTGATCTCGTTGGGGATTTTAGTAAATAATGTTTAGGGAATGTTTCTAAATGGTTAAATATGGGTATTTATGGTTTGGATTGTATGGATCTAGGTTTTGGAAATTTTCGACTTGAGGATTCAAGTGGCCTTCAAAAGAGCTCATTGGGTGAAATCTAGATTTAGCCTAAATCTAGCAAGGTGAGTTCAAGTTGATTTGCGAAAACGGTGTACATGCCAAAATGCTTATTTTAAACTGTTGTGTTTGATCTCAAATTGTTAACTGCTGATAAGTTTTAGTTATTTTGAAATGTTTAGTTTTATAAGCATGTTGAGATACCCATTTTGGGATCTTTGGGTATTTTGGTAAATAATTTATGTTGAAATGTTTATTGGATGATTTTTACATATATAGTTGGAGTTCAATTGGCGTAAGTGTCATTTTGTGTATTTGATTTTATAAACCTTTTCAGAAAGTGCATATTATCGTGTTATGAGGCATTTTGAAAACATAAGGGTATGAGTACATTTGGGAAAATGGTTTGTCTCAACCAACGATGAGATTTTATTTGTTTATACTTTTGGTCGTGTTTTCGTATTAGATGGTCAAACGGGTCCCAATGGTTATATCGGCTTTTATGTGGGTAATTACGTAAAGAGTTGGGCCTTTGGCTCGGTTTTGACTATTTGAGTCGTGTGGACATTTGTACGGATTTATAACCATTGTGGGTTTTGAGTATGATGACGATCGTTTATGTCATTGGTAAATTACATGCTTTAGGTGCTTTTGTCATTCATTTGGAGTCATGTAATGTTAGACAGTGTCGTAATGGATCCATAGGCACGTAAGTCTGTCGGTTGTGTAAGGCCTGAGGTTTTGGGTTACTTTTAGTGACCGCTCGGGTTTGCTAGCGAGTAGGAATATGTGGTTTCTGCCACAAAGTTGGAACTCGTCTAGATTGGATAGGCACCCGGGTCCGTAAGACCCCGGAGTGGAACTCGACGGAGTATGGCAATGGGCAGCAACAGGTCTGAGGATTGTGATGTCTTGTATGACATGGGAACTAGGACCGGGGCACGTTGGTGAAATCCAATAACATCACGGGCGGCCCCATTCACGTGTTCTCGCCACCCCAGATGGAAACGTTTAGAGGACATGCAAGGAAGTCGCGTGAACGACCTACTTGCGTGTTTCTCTATTCTCGGTATTTATGGATCTCCTCATCGTTGATTCATGATATTTTAAATGGTAATTTCGTATTTTACCAACTTTGGTTTTTATGTGGTCGACGATAAATGATGGATTTAATATTGGGTTTTCCCACGTATATTAAGGTTGAATGGAATGCGTCTTTTCCACGTGTCGGTATTTAATTTCGTCCATTTTATGGTTGCGTGAGTTTTGGGTCTAATGTCCGTGTTCACGGCGATATTTATTTAGGTGGGTTTTTATCTTTGGTTTATGAGTTATGGGTCATGGTCCACCCGTGTTGGGTATTTCGAGGTATAAAATTTACCCACGTTTTATAAAATCGAGAGTTCTCTATCTATTCTCATTTTGGGCGAGTTTTGGGTGAAATCTAAGTTTACGAAAGAATACTTTATATTGGGATCTTAGTCTGTACAACAGTTTGGTTTGATTAATTGATATCGTTTAAAATGCATATTTTAATGGTATTCCTCTATCTGTATATGCTGAAAACTTTTGAACTCACTAGGCGTTAAGCCTAACCTTTTTATTTGTCGGCATGTACATCAGGTTCCAGTTGGGGGTTTGGATTCTAGCAATTCTATGAAGAGTTGAGACTTAGCTTTGTGCAAGTGTAAGGAGTTGGTAAAGTCTTCCGCAGTTTGGAGATAGTGACTATTATTGGGTTTTAGTAGCACTCATCCTCATTATAGACTGTTTGTATAGAATTAATGTGTGTGTATTGATGTTAAATATTAAATTGTGGTTGTAGATGATTCATTTATTGGTATATTTAGAAAATTTTAAATTAGTTGTTATTTCCAGAATTCAGGGTGTTACACAACCTCCCTTTCTCCATCGAAGTTGGTACCACTCTTGTTGAAAATCTCGGAAGTACTCCATAAGGCCGACAATCGGTAACCTACGCACAAAACGGGATAGTGCATTCACCGACTCTACACTATTAGAGGTCATTATGTTATACCGTTGCTCAGGAAATTAGGTCCTTGACCACCTCTCTTTACCATCATCGTCCATAACTTGTGCTCCACGATCTACTTCAAATCGTAGTGCATTCATGTATATGTCAAACTCCCTAATCGTATATGCTTTGCATGTCTTCCAGTAGGTGGTCTTGTTTGTTGTAATACGTTTGTCGACGTTTTTCACGTTCATCTCCAAATGTCGACAACGTAGGTGGTTTCCATTTGTAAATGTTATAATTTATAATATATAAAGATACAACGTGCTAATATATGTACTGCACATCCAATGACTGCGAAATACAACTCAAAACGTCAGTTTGAATCTGCCTTTATTCTGGTGCATGTACCCAGATTCTTCAGCTCCAAATTATATAAATACGTAGGGAGTCGTTCGTACGAGTTACGACTCCTCGGGAGTGACTCTCACCATTAGTAGTGTCTTGCATCGCGCACGTCATCCTTGGTGGTAACCAATGTTGATCCCGTACTGCTGGTTTATATCGTTGACGATGTCCTTCGGCCGAAATGCCCTGCTAGCGTCAAGAAACTTACCTTTCAGTATGTGGCCCAAAGTCCTTTTGTTGGCATGTCGGTGGCTGGCATTCAGTTGCTTCCTCGAACAAGTGTGTACGTCATTCAACTTTCTAACGGCAAACAGCCCTCCTTTAGAGCCCACGGACTTCGCGGACATACACCATTCACAATTTTGTTGGTCATAGACAGCCTCGAATCGACTTTTGTCGGATTTCTTCGCTCTAAACACGAAACCCTCTTCCAAGAACTTCATTCCGAGCTGCATGGTCATTTCCTCCTTCGTATGAAATATTTGACCTTCATGTATACTTGTATTACGATTGTAAGGTGCGGGTTGGTAGGCTGGTATATAGGTCTCCGGGTTTGGAAGGGAAAGGGGCATATCAAAATAATCGTTTAACTCACCAAATGATTTATTGCTAGGTGTATATGTTTCTTCTTCTTTGTCCTCATCATTATCGGTATCTTATTTGTCCAGATCAGATATACCCGTTGTGAAAACATGGGTTTCATCATCAGCAACTCCAGCAAGCCGTCTTTTTGGGTCTTCTACTTCTGCTTCTTCTTCTTCTAATTGCGTCTCAAGAACAACATCGAGATAAGACTCATTAGGACGATATACATGATCAGAATAAAGTGTGGTGTCATAGGATGCCTGAAATTGAGAATCAGACTCTAGTTGACTACCACCGACATGGATTTCGTCATCACCTTCCCCATCTCCTCTGTCATCATCTTCGTCATCACCTTCGTCGCACATCAATGATGCGACATACACAAAAAGTTTTAGAGGTATTTCTGAATCGGTTGCAAGTTGCATAAAACCAAGGATTTCATCATCGTTGGTTAGCTCCATCAGTGAACGATCTTCACGTCTAAACACTAACTTGTAAGCACCAGAATCTTCGATTCCACATTTTCCCATGGTGTAATCAATAAACCCCTTATATGAAAGCATTATTGGAACACATACACCACACCTTTTGTACTCAATAAAATCTCACCCATTGTTGTTTTGCACCCTTTGACCATCGTAACATAAATAGAACATAGTTTTTTAACAGGTGAACTCATTTTTTCAGTAGTATGAAAAATGAAGCAATTCAAATAATGAAAAAGAGAGCAAGAAAGAAGAATGGAATTGATGTGATGAACGAATTTGACTTACATCTTACTGGTCTTTATAGACAAGATTGAATAGAGAAGATGAATGTGAACCACAAATTCAATGACAATAGTACAATTATTGTATGACAATCAGACTAAAGTGTGGAAAAAACAGTAAAATCATACAAAAAAACGTGAAAAACAGTTAACATCACATGAAATAATAGACCCTGAAACCCTAATTTCCCAAACCCTAATATTTTTTCAACCCAACCCCGTGAACACTACTATTTTCGCAGCCCAACCCCGTGAACACCCCATTTTCGTGGCCTAACCCCGTGAACACCCAATTTTCGCGGCCTAACCCCGTGTCTTTTATAGTTTTTGCGGGCCAACCCCGTGATTGCTCGGTTTTCGCGGCCCATACCCACGAAAAATGTTAACCCCGCGAAAAATTAAAATCCCGGCCCAAAATCACGGGGTTGTTGGGTATTTTGGAGAAAAATGGAAGATTTAGGTATTTAGGTAACTGATTTTTGAAAATTAAGTATTTCAATTAAATTCCCTTGTTTTTTTTGTCATATCATCACGTCATAAATTACTATTATACAATGATATTATGTATAATATATATATATATATATATATTATAAAAATATAATTTATACATTATTTATATATGTAATAATAAAATAATCATATTATACATTATGTTTGGTGTGTATATATTATATAAAAATATATTGTATACTAAATATTATAAATTATTATATATTGTATATTATAAATATATAATAGAATCAATATACATTTAATATATATGTATTATATATAAAAGTATATTATATATTATACATTATGAATATATATATATATATATATATACTATAATCTATATATATGTTATAAAAGTATATACATATTATAAGTTATGAATATATTAAAAATACTATATATATATATATATAGAGAGAGAGAGAGAGAAAGAGAGAGGAAGGTTCAAACAAGAACACTAACTATTTAAGAAAACAGAAAAAAAACAGCAGATCGTGTACAAAATCTTATGTGATTTTACATTAACCCGGAAAAAATCGGATGCAGGCAACTTTGCCCACGACGTGAATCATATATGATTTTGTATGTACTCGATTGTTCTCGTGTTTTCTTAAACAAGTGGTGTTCTCTTGTGAACTCACCTCTCTCTCTCTATATATATATATAATACTATAGTTGAGGGAGGATAATGCGAGAATGATATATATTTAAAAGAAATAGATAATAATTTTATGCCAATTATTTTATTGAATAATAAAAAATAAAAAAATAAGGTCTTAAAAGTAATTTACTTATATAAAAATTATTTTAGATATTTATTTAAGATTCTACTTTCTACCATATTTGTGAATTTAATATAATTTAACTTTTTATTTAATAAAATCTTTTATATTTAATTAATTTAAAATAAGTGTATTTAATTTTCAATTAAAAACTTCATTTTTTTATTTAAAACAATATTTCAAAAAAATTACAATTTTCATCAAAATCATATGTGATTCACAATTAGTTCATTTTTTTCAAAATGTTTTCCTAATCGTACATGATTTAAAATTTAAAAAATAATAATTCAAATTAAACATTGAAAAAGAAAATTAATGAAAATAGAATTATATGTGATATGTAGCAAAACACATTTTAAATATATAAGACTATTTGTACTTCAAAACGTAATTCGTAATATTTCATCAAAATCACATTTGATTCACAATAAATTAACTTTTTTCCAAAATGTTTTCCTAATCATATGTGATTTAAAATTTGAAAAACAATTATTCAAATTAAAAATTGAAAAAGAAAAATAATGAAATCAAAATCATATCTGATGTGTAGCAAAACACATTAAAATGTATAAGATCATATGTACTTCAAAACGTAATTCATAATTTACACATATCACTTATAATGTTGTAAAACTTACATTTTTTTTCTATTATGAACAATATCATGTATGATACATTGACGAAAATTAGCGATTTTTTTAAAGAAAAATGTCGACTAAATGTGAATATCACATGTGATTTTTGACGAAACTTGTAAAAAATTCTTAAATAAATTAATTCAATAAAAATAAATATTTAAAACAAAAAGCTAAATCACACTTATTTTAATGTTATAAAAACTAATAAGTAAATAATTAAAAAAATAATCATGCTTGAATCACGAAAATTATAAAAAAAAATCCTGAATAAATATCTTAATTAAATTTCTTACATAATCTATATAGAATTAAAATTAGTTTTCATATATAATATGTATACAACAAATAACACATACGGCCTTTTAGACAATTTTGAATAAAATTTATTTAAATTATTATTTAATAAAATGATTGGCTCAAAATTATTTTCTTATTATTTTAAATATGTATAATTCTAGTATAAACCCGACTCTATTATAGTTTATATGCATATAATATACATTACAGAGGGTCCAGATTCAAATGTAACCTACACCCTTTAATCATGAATTCAATTCTGAAAAAATTTATATAATCCTCTCTTATCTATAACTGTCAAATTAAAATAGATAGCTAGATAATTTGATTTAAATCATTGTTCTGTTTTTCTTAGTGCTCTATTTTAATCCGCACATATAACTATATATATATATATATATATATATATATATATATATATATATATATATATTCAGGTTCATATGCAAAGATTAACTAAATTAGAAAAATAAGAGAATGAATATGAACTATACAATTCATTGAATAATGTCTTAAATAAAAATTTCCAAAACTGAATAAATAAAATTATAAAAGTCGTTTATTCATATAAGATTTATTTAAGGCATTATTTAATATTTTTTTTTTAAACATTTTTATGATTTTAATATAACATAATTTTTTATTTAAATAATTTTTTTTTCTCTCTAAGGATTTAAAATAAGGTTAATTTAGTTTCATTTAAAGAATTTATTTTTTATAAGGCAATATTCAAAAGAATTAAAATTTTCATCAAAATTAATCACATGTGATTCACAATTAATTGATTTTTTTTACAAAAAAAATTCCTAATTACATGTGGTTTAAAGTATAAAAAATAGTGATTCAAGTTAAACATTGAAAAAGAAAAATAATGGAAACAGAATCACATGTGACATGTAACTGAACACATTTAATATGCATAAGATCACATGTGATTCAAAAGTTATTCATAATTTACAAATATCATGTGATGTTGTAGATAACTTACATTTATTTTCCACTTAAATTTACTAAGATCAATATCACGTGATAATTTGACGAAAATTAGCTTTTTTTTGGGAGGGGGGAGGACATCGATTAATTATGCATATTGTATGTATTTTTTGACGAAAACTCTTATTAACATATTATCAACCGTTAGATTAGTTAATTTAATGGATGTGATTAAATAGACGAAAAGATATTTTTAAATTAAAAAACCTATCCCCCCCACCAAAAAAAAAATTTATTCGAAAAAAAATTAAAAAAAAATCGAGCGGTATAAATTACACGAAAAAATCGATTATAATTTTCCTCGTTCACTTCGCTGAACCTAACATTATATATACATATACACACACACACACAGAGGGGGGGGGGGAGGGAGGGAGAATCATACGAGAATGATATATATTTAAAAGAATAAGATAATAATTGTGAGTCAATCATTTTATTAGATAATAACTTAAATAATTAATTCTAAAAATAAATAAATAAGGGTATAAAAGTAATATAGTTATATAAAAGTTATTTTAGGTATTTATTTAAAAATTTACTTTTACCATATTTATGAATTTAATATGATTTAAAAAAAATAATAAATTTGTTAAATTTAATTCATTTAAAATAAACGTATTTAATTTTCATTTAAAAAATTCAATTTTTGCTTATTTAAAGCAATATTTAAAAAATTATAATTTTTATCAAAATCACGTGTGATTCACAATAAATTAATTTTTTTAAATATATTTTCCTAATCATATATGATTTAAAATTTGAAAAACAATAATTTAAATTAAACTTTAAAAAGAAAAACAATGAAAACATAATCATATGTGATGTGTAGCAAAACACATAAAAAATTGTATAAGATCACATATACTTTAAAACGTAATTCATAATTTTTCATTAAAATCACATGTGATTCATAATTAATTAACTTTGTTTCAAATTTGCTTTCATAATCATATGTGATTTAAATTTTGCAAAACAATGATTCAAATTGAAATTGAAAAAGAAAATTAGTGAAAACAAAATCATATGTGATGTGTAGCAAAACAAATTTAAAATGTATAAGATCACATGTATTTCAAAACGTAATTCATAATTTACACATATCACGTGTAATGTTGCAAATAACTTACATTTATTTTATACTATGATCAATATCACATATGATACATTGATGAAAATTAACGAATCTTTTTTAGAAAAAAATGTCGATTAATCGTGGATATCATATGTGATTTTTGACGAAAATACTAAAAAAATCTTAAATAAACTAATTCAATAAAAATATATATTTAAAATGAAAAACTAAATCACACTTATTTTAATGATGTAAATAATAATAAGTAAATAAATAAAAAATTAGTCATGCATAAATAATTAAAATTAAAAAAATGATGAATAAATACCTTAATTAAATTTATTACATAATCTATATAGAAATAAATTAGTTTCCATATATAATATATATACAACAAATGACACATATGTCATTTTATATGATTTTTAAGAAAGTTTTATTTAAGTATTATTTAATGAAATGATTGACTCAAAATTATTCTCTTATTATTTTAAATAGGTAGCATTCTCGTTTAAACTTGACTGTCTCTCTCTCTCTATATATAGAGAGAGAGACATTATATTATAATTATTAATTTTTACTTTTTAAAAACTCTGTATTTTTCAATAATACAAATGTTAAAAAGCATTATGTACTAACTAATAATGCATTCAAACACTTTTAATTTTTATAATACTCCTATTTACCCCTTTTGTAAATAATAAGATTGACAGCTTGAAAGGTTTTTTTAAAACTTTTATTACCTTTTCTATTTCAACGGATCAAGTTTTCCAAACCACATATATATTCTCAATTTAAAAAATAAAACTAAATTATTTTAAATATATTTAATTTTTTATTAATTAAACAAAATATATTAAAGAACAGGTATTTAATTCTCTTTAACTTCATATGTGACAGATCAAATATGAACTCAACAAGTCAACAAATACTATAAACCTACGAACCGGTTATCATGTCACATGTGAAAATACAGTGTTGTTACATATATGAAACATACATGTTTTTTTACATGTTAAAAAAATACGAAAATACGTTTCTATAGAAACGCACTTTCATATACATACAAAAACACAAAAAATATGAAACAATATGAATCCTAACTTAAAATCAGCCTCATTGATTGTTTTGGATGGGTTTATAACATTTATTGGGTTTTTATTTGATTAATAGAAATTTCAAACCAAAAGTATTGCTGGTAGATACTAAACCAACTGAATTATTAGTCATCTAACTTGCGTATAATTGTCTAAAAATAAATGTCTAAGATACATATTATAATAAGAACAAAAACCTTAAATGACATAATCAATCAACCAACGAGTTTTGACCTCTCTGACTCTCATGTTATCTAGTCTTTGTTTTGAGTTTGTTCAAGTTATTTAGGGTTAAAAATAAAAGTTAGGTGTGAGATGAGGTGGGAACAAGGGAATCTATGAGGGACAAGAAGCTTTGTTTTTGACTTTTTGAAATTACATGGATTACATTAAAATGCATATTGGAGTATTGGATTAAGTAAACTATAATAACCGGGATTAAAACAAATAAAATAAAAAAAAATGGGTAAGAAAATGGAAAGGTCATTTTAAGGGGGGGTCTATTGTAAAAAAATGGGAAAGAGGGTTTTTAACCCTAGAGGTAATAGTGTTGTGTGTGTGTGCGCGCGGCGGCTGAATTGGTTGGAGAATGGTCCTTGGCGATTTTGGAGAGACCGAGAAGAAAAAGGATTCTTCCAAGATTTCCAGTGGGGTTTTGATTTTCCCTTTGAGGTAAGTTATTTGTATCCTAGAATCTCTATTTCTTAAATGTTCAATTCAATGGTGGTTTGATTTGGTGTCCTGTTAAGAATCTGATGTAGGTGTTTTTGGGTTTGTTATTCTGGGTGTTCAAAGTTATTGAGATTAAGACTTGAAATTATATTTTTCCTTGTAGTATTTGAGTTTGGAGAAGTTGGGATATCTGTTATCGATTATTTGTGGATTGGATTATGTGTGTAATCGCATTCGAATCGACCCAGGTTGAGGAACCATTTGACCCCGGTCATTGGGCTCCAGTCGTTAGCAAACATCGGTCGAAGGGGGGAGACCCCGGGCCACTCATAGACACCGGTCGAGGGGGAAGACTCCGGTCCTTTCTGCATCAGTCGGCGCATGGGGAAGTTCTCGGTCGGCACATGGGGAAGTCCCCGGTCGGCGCTTGATAGGGGGAGACCCCGGTCGCAATGTTTCCACACCGGGCGGCCAATGCAGCCCTGGTCCCCGGGCCCTATTTTGTTGGGCCGAAGCCCAACTTTAATCTAGAGTGAATTATTTTAGTATTGGGCTGGTTTTGGTTT
The DNA here is from genome assembly GCA_954870635.1 of Arctium minus. NCBI lineage: Eukaryota > Viridiplantae > Streptophyta > Magnoliopsida > Asterales > Asteraceae > Arctium > Arctium minus. The sequence goes on along the minus strand of OX941083.1, from coordinate 114,178,753 downwards.
GAGTTGTCGGCCCATTCTCGTTTTTGGGTATCTTGTATCGAGTCGTTGGTTTCTAGTGGGTTAAGTAATTTAGGAATTGGTGAAGTGGGAATTATGGGTTAGGGTCGTTATAAAACAGATTGAATTGGGAGTTCATCAGTCAATGTTTCCTTTATAGGTTTCGGACCGAATTATAGAAGTAGATGCGAATTTCGAGCTAAGGACGTCAGGTGAGTTTTTCTTTAAACTAAATTTTAATGATTAAAGACAATTGTTTTGTATGCAAGTTTAAATAAGATTCTTTCTTACAAATGCTTATTTGATATGTGATCATTGTTAAAATGCCTACGATATGTGTTTTTGTTATTTATCAGTAGAAATGTATGCATACATTGATTTATTTGTTTTGTGCTCAAAGTCGGGGGGGGGGGTGTTCCGCCTGTGCTCATACCGTGGGGTGTGTTCCGTTTATGCCATTGGGGGGTGTGTCCCAAATAAGGCAGTGTGAGCCAGACACACCGTTATTTGCGGGTGACGGTAGTGTGAGCCAAAGTGTTTGATGAAAGTGTGAAGTTTTGATAAAGTTAAATTGAGCTATTTATCGAATATTTATTCATGATTATTGGATTTTAAAGTGTTGTTAGGAGGGACTCACTAGACCTTTCGGTCTAACCCTCACTCTTTTCAAATCTAAAACCCTTTTCAGGTAAAGAGTGGCAGTAGGAGAAGCGAATAAGTATTTAAGAGAAGTTACGAGCTGGAGCTGAATTAGAGGACCTCCATTATAGATTCTTGGCATTGTATTCTTAGTTGTGTACTAGGTTGTCTTTCCGCAAACCTTGTATTATGGATGTTGTATTGGGCCGTTTGGCTTTATTATTTGTTAAAGTTGGTTTTGTCTCTTGTCGTGAGAGTTGGGTTGTTACAGTTGGTATCAGAGCCATAGTTTAAGGGATTTAGGTGACCGGATGGGCCTAAACTTAAAATGTGGAGTAGATGGACACAACTGAGATTTAGGAAGCCTTTAAGAAAGACCCTTGATCATCGTGAGGTGTGAAAACAATAGTGAGTACTCTCATGTAAGGTAAATTCAGAATCGCATCTGGCCAATGCCATTATGAATTTACAGGTGCATGGGCATACTCAATTGCTATTGTTGAGTGTGGTTCAGGGTAGAGAGTTATATCCATAGATTGATAGTGTTAGTCTAGCGTGTGGTGGAAGTTCGTTTTTTGTGGTAAGATTATTACCGTTTAGGATGAGTACCGTGCGGGATGTAGATATTTCGTTGAGAAAGGACCTCTTGAGTCCATAAGGAAGAAAATAATGTTAGGAGGTGAACTTTTTGCTCCAAGAGAGTCTTCGGTCTAGTAGGGTGGTATGTCGATTAGTGAAAAGCAGGAGAGTGTTAATTCAAGAATCGAATGATAGAAATGGGACTTCTAAAGCTGTAGATAATTGAAGGGTGGTTAAGAGTCGATAGTAGTGTTGATTGATAATATGTAGTGAGGATCGAATGGAAATGAGCTATTGTTGGTGAGTTTGTTTGAGGCCAGAGTGGAGACGCTTGATTTGCGAATCAATAGTCACGGTGGTGACTAGTTGTTGGGCTTCCAAGGTTGTTAGAAGACGATGGTGTCGGGGGTTGTGGCACAGTAGATGAATCCTACTGGCTGGTCGGAAGCAAGGAGTCAGGGGTAAATTATCGTGAATGTAAATAGTTGACATTGTTAGAGTAAATAGTCTTCAATGTCAGTGAGTCCCATGCATTGTGTGTCAAATAAATTGCTAGAGCTTTTCATGTCATTCAAATCAAATATTTTGGCGTGTGTGCCTTACAAGGTATTTATTTTAAAAACGTGTTAACGCGTGCAAATGTGTATCGGATTGAAAAGACAAGTTTATGGCATTGGGTGATAAATTTCGATTTTTGGTATAGGGAAATATTATGTATCTCTTTGTAAATGAGTTAACTTTTGATTATGAAAATTAAAACAGCAGTTGATCGCATGATTTTATAAGTGGGTTTGGTACAGGCATATGTTGTCATAACAATGAGGGTGAGAGTCGTTTGACATGCACAGTGTAAGCAATTTTGTAGTATTTTATAAATTGTGTGTGTAAAGTTCATCGGAAAAATTTTCAAATGTGCCAACACCGGTTTTGGGGTGTGGTGAAAAGAAATTTGTCGTGGAGTTGAGGTTGAACGATACTTGAAATCGTTTCGCATAGCTAAGTCAGTGATGGGTCGTGTACCCTCGAGTTTGCTTCAAAATAAAAGTATTTTCTAAATGTTCAATCATGTCAGGAGTTTAAATAATTGTGTGTCATGTATGAAGGCTATGAACTCTCTAGGTCGTGGGAAAGATTGCAATCAATAATGATGAATTTTTTAGAGTGGAAGTGTGTCGCTCGATCAGAGGGTAGTAAATGCTTGATGTTGGTATTCTTCTAAGTAAGGGTGGTAAATAGCGGAGGTGGTTAATGGAGGCTTTGACCTATGACGTTACGGATGATGGTACTATAATGGTTTACCGTTGGCTCCATGACTTGAGAAGTGGATGTCGGTAAACGGTTGTGTCAGGAGTGGAATTTGAAGTCATAAAGATATTTTTTTTGGTAATTAGCTGCTGCAGTGGAAGATGTAGGTTTCATTGGGGATCTTTGTTGGTTGGAGGCATAGTGGAAGTATCTCAATGTCGACTGCTGCTGTGGAAGTCAGAAACCATTTTTGTGGTTAATAACGAAACGCTGAAAATGAAGTAGTGGTTGTGGATAGTTTTGAGGAGACTTGCGAGGAAGCGAAGAGTTATTCAGAAAAGGAGTGTACCTAATGTAATGTCGGAAAACCTTGTGTGGATCTTACAAAATGGAAGATCACTAGTTCGGTCAGGTGGTTCTTTATCGATGAGGTTTTGTCGGTTATGTGGGAGTGAAGTTTATATAAAGCACGACTGGGAGGGGTTGGGCTTTGAGCATTTAAGACTTCGAGGTAGTACGCTTAATCTTTCAGGCTACTGGAGTTTGATTCCAGCAGGTCGCGATGATCCGACAAAGAGCGATATCTTGTTGAGGGGTTTAAGGACCATAGTTTTGTGATTTATCCAAATTCGAGAAAGACAAGGTCATGAAATGCCTTGAAGTCCGATTTCAGTATTATGACCAGTGAGAAGAGAACGGTATTTGTAGGTGTGCCAAGTGGTCGTAGAGACTTGCAGTTGTTCTAGGATGAAGTAGTAGAGTGATGGTTGTAACCATGGGCTAGTGATGTCTTTATGACATATTTGGGGTTGCAAAGCATTAAAGTGGTAAGGAGCTTCCTTGAGGATATGTAGAAGGCGGGCGTTATCGTTGTAGGATGAACGTCTTCGTCCGAGGATCTAGGGGGAATGAGTTGTAAGTGGTAAGATTGTGGTTGGGATGCTAAGTTGAAAATAATTTTGTCAAATGATGGTCGGCGGTTATCTAAGAAAGGAGCTATATAAAGGAGCTATATGTTCTGGCTTTCGGCAAGTTTTGGGGAGGGATTATCTTATATCCCTAGAATGATTGTTGAAAGTGTCGAACCGCTTAGTTCAGGGGGTTGGGTAGTAGATAGGAAATCTGTGGGCATGTTGAAGTATCCTTTAGGGAGAAAGGATTCTAGCAGATTGGGTAATCCTGTTTGGAGAGTGAGAATTGTGCGGCGTTTTCGGGTAGTAGGTAATGCTTTGGGAGAGTTGGGTTGATTATCGCACGTGAGAATTATGGATAGTCGGTTGATCAAGCAAGTAGTGTTAACTTGCTTCGATACGTTTGGGAATCATCAAGGAATAGAGTAAGCAATGTTGGGTGAGCAGTGTTTCTTGCAGCGAGGAGAGAGTGAAGATATCATGTCGGAAAGGTGGGAAATCTGAGAATAAGAAGTTTGGCAAGTGACTCAAAATGTGGAGGTGTGTTTTTTTTATATTCTGCTGCTAGCAAGTTTATAAATCCCTAGCGTGGGTATGAGAAACAGAATATAGCGTTCGGTGCGTTGTGAGCGTGATTAAGCAAAATCGTGCAGCTAACCAAAAGTTCACACTACTAATCAGGGAGTCGGTCGCTAGAAGTGGGTTTAAAATCCTCAAGGAGGAAGATAGAGGTGTTGGGATAGAGTGCTCAGAGCGAAGGACCATAGTGTCAGTTTTGGCAGGGCGTGAAAAGAGGATTCCAAGTGAGTCCGTTGTCCCTTGTTAAACTATTTGGAATAGTTTGTATGAGTTTGGTCACTCCGTATTGAGAGGGTGAAGCTGGGTTTTATTGCGCATTTTTGGCCGGTTAGGACTAGTGGTTTACGAGGATTTTGAATTGTGGAAGTTTCTACCATTATGTGAGAAGTTGAAATGATGTCATTGGGGGCGAGGTATATTAGCGTGTAAGATTTGGATAATACCGAGGAGTTGAGATCATTGTGGGCCGAAAAAGAAGGTGCTTCTGCGTTGGACTTATGTCATACTAAGAGGGGTTGCTTGCAATGGCAAGTTACATGATGAAGAAACTCGTGACTGTGAGATGTTGGTGATGTCTACAGTTGACGATGTGTTATGTTGGCGAGTGGAGTGTTATGTAAACAGTGATGCATGTTGTCGTGGTGTTGACTCTGGTAAAATTATATCGGTTAAGGAAGTTGTTGTAATCGAGGGATAAATCTGATTGTTACGTGCGGCCATGTATTGACCAGAATGGCTTGGGTATTCGAATGGTACTAAACTGATTGGATTGAGAATTATGAGTCATTAGTCCCAAGTGGTGACAACTGTAAAATTACCAGTCTCGCATTGGAAAGTGTGACCCGATTCCGAAAGAAATGGAAGTTAAGACCTAGATTTGTTGGGTCGTTGCTATCATGGAGCGTGTTGGGGAGGTAGCTTATAATTTGGATTTCCCTGTGAGTCTGCGAGGAGTGCACCCCGTTTTCCATGTATCTAATATGAAGAAATGTTTGGCAGACAGCGATGTTGTCGTGCCATTAAAGGATATCCAAAGAGATGAGAAGATAAGCTATGTAGAGGAACCGGTAGCCTTTTTAGATCGTGAGGTGAAGAATGTAAGGAACAAGGAAATTCAACTGGTGAAGGTTAAGTGGCAATTTCACAAGGGTCAAGAAGCGACTTGGGAGTCGGAGTTGGATATGAGGAACCAATATCCCAGTTGTTCGACGAAGGAATTCCGGGGACGGAATTCTTTTGAGGGGGAGATATTGTAATAACCGGGATTAAAGCAAATAAAATAAAAAAAAATGGGTAAGAAAATGGAAAGGTCATTTTAAGGGGGGGTCTATTGTAACAAAATGGGAAAGAGGGTTTTTAAACCTAGAGGTAATAGTGTTGTGTGTGTGTGTGCGCGCGCGCACGCGCGGCGGCTGAATTGGTTGGAGAAGGGTCCTTGGCGATTTTGGAGAGACCGAGAAGAAAGGAGGATTCTTCCAAGATTTCCAGTGGGGTTTTGATTTTCCCTTTGAGGTAAGTTATTTGTATCCTAGAATCTCTATTTCTTAAATGTTCAATTAAATGGTGGTTTGATTTGGGGTCCTGTTAAGAATCTGATGTAGGTGTTTTTGGGTTTGTTATTTTGGGTGTTCAAAGTTATTGAGATTAAGACTTGAAATTATATTTTTCCTTGTAGTATTTGAGTTTGGAGAAGTTGGGATATCTTTTATCGATTATTTGTGGATTGGATTCTGTGTGTAATCGCATTCGAATCGACCCAGGTTAAGGAACCATTTGACCCCGGTCATTGGGCTCCGATCGTTAGCAAACATCGGTCGAAGGGGGGAGACCTCGGGCCACTCATAGACACCGATCGAGGGGGAAGACTCCGGTCCTTTCTGCATCGGTCGGCGCATGGGGAAGTTCTCGGTCGGCGCATGGGGAAGTCCCTGGTCGGCGCTTGATAGGGGGAGACCCCGATCGCAATGTTTCCACACCGGGCGGCCAATGCAGCCCCGGTCCCCGGGCCCTGTTTTGTTGGGTCGAAGCCCAACTTTAATCTAGAGTGAATTATTTTAGTATTGGGCTGGTTTTGGTTTGAGTTGTCGGCCCATTCTCGTTTTTGGGTATCTTGTATCGAGTCGTTGGTTTCTAGTGGGTTAAGTAATTTAGGAATAGGTGAAGTGGGAATTATGGGTTAGGGTCGTTATAAAACAGATTGAATTGGGAGTTCATCGGTCAATGTTTCCTTTATAGGTTTCGGACCGAATTATAGAAGTAGACACGAGTTTCGAGCTAAGGACGCCAGGTGAGTTTTTCTTTAAACTAAATTTTAATGATTAAAGACAATTGTTTTGTATGCAAGTTTAAATAAGATTCTTTCTTACAAATGCTTATTTGATATGTGAGAATTGTTAAAATGCCTACGATATGTGTTTTTGTTATTTATCAGTAGAAATGTATGCATACATTGATTTATTTGCTTTGTGCTCAAAGTCGGGGGGTGGGGTGTTCCGCCTGTGCTCATACCGGGGGGTGTGTTCCGTTTATGCCATTGGGGGGGTGTCCCAAATAAGGCAGTGTGAGCCAGACACACCGTTACTTGCGGGTGGCGGTAGTGTGAGGCAAAGTGTTTGATGAAAGTGTGAAGTTTTGATAAAGTTAAATTGAGCTATTTATCGAATATTTATTCATGATTATTGGATTTTAAAGTGTTGTTAGGAGGGACTCACTAGAACTTTCGGTCTAACCCTCGCTCTTTTCAAATCTAAAACCCTTTTCAGGTAAAGAGTGGCAGTAGGAGAAGCGAATAAGTATTTAAGAGAAGTTGCGAGCTGGAGCTGAATTAGAGGACCTCCATTATAGATTCTTGGCATTGTATTCTCAGTTGTGTACTAGGTTGTCTTTCCGCAAACCTTATATTCTGGATGTTGTATTGGGCCGTTTGGCTTTATTATTTATTAAAGTTGGTCGTGAGAGTTGGGTTGTTACATAAACTACTTGCAGTGTTGAACTACTTTGTGGAACAGAAGATTACTATTGAACTAGACTTATAAATTTAAATGGGTTATGTATTGGACTAGATTTACTATATTTTAATGAACTAGACAATAGACATTTAATAATAGAAAATTTTATTTGACAATAATTTTGGCGGGTTTGATGGTTGGTTTGGGTTGAAATGGGCCTAGCCCATAACCAGGGACATATGCATGCATAAAACGAGGGGGGAAGTGCCCCCACCAATGATTTTTGCAGGGACGGCGTAAGTAGGGGGTACTATGGTTCGTGTCACCGCTTAATGGTCCTATCGTAGTGGGGAAAGAATTACGTTCATAAAGAGTGTCAGTGTAATGTTTTGTTGTGTGCATATATTTATTAAAACTAAACTTATGACAAAAGTTTGTGCTAGTTGAATTGGTTACATTGTTGGATTAAATGTTCATGTTTGAAATGTTGCGAGTACAAATTTAGCTAATTTCTCATTTTTTTATCTATTAATTTCAGGTTTTTTCTATAGCTTTTATTTTTTGAATTTTTTGAGATAAATGGTTGTGAAGAAGACTCGAACATTAGGCCTTCCTTTGCAAATGCAAGGAACAAACTAATATATCTATGATGAATTTGTGAAAAAATTCCATATTTTTCATCCTTATGTCAAATGGTGCTATTGATTGAAAAGGATTCTAAGTCCTCTAGATTTTTGACCATAACAAAGGAAAAAACCTCCTCTCCTTAATGAATGTTGTTTGTAGCCTTGCTCTAGATTCCATGTGTATGCCCTCAATTGTTGAAGGTTTTGGATTAGTCATTGCCTATACCCGACCTGACCCTACTCTTACCGAATCGAATGTTTTCTAAACCAATGAAATTAACTTCAGGTTATAAAATCGAGTTGCGTTATTCTGTCTATTTTTGCATGGGCCAGGACTTATTGGCAAGTTTATTTTACCCCCTAGCATCTGCATTTAGTTTTTGCATATTAAAGAAAAAATGGTCTATTACAAAAGCTCTATATATTGAAAGAAAAATCATAATTAGTGACAGAATTGGTCACTAACATCATAAAATTGATCACTAAGTCCTTTCAGTGGCCAAAACATTCGTAATTTTTTCTCACTAAAAGTACGTCACTAATTTGTTTTAGCGACCAAATAATGAAAATCACAAATTTTAGCCATCAACATAGATCAATATGAAAAAAAAAAATTTGACTACAAAATTTACGACCTTTTCCGACGGCCAAATCCGCTGGAAACAGTGATTTTTGGATGATTTTCGGTGGATTTGGTCGGTCGGAAACGGGGGCGCCGCAAGTCTTCGTTTTCGGCGTCGTTTTCGGCGGATTTATGTTTTCGGCGGAATTTGCGGCGGAATAATCCGCCGAAAACAAATTCGAATTTTTTTAAAATTTTAACGATTTGTTTAATCCAGAAAATTAATTTTAATAGTTTTGGGCGGATTTTCGGCGGAATATTCCGCCGAAAATTGTTTTTTATTTTATTTTTTTTATTAATAACTTAACTTATTTTTTTATTTTTATTTAAAAAAATTCGTCGAAATTTTACGGCGGATTTTCGGCGGAATATTCCGCCGAAAATATTTATTTTTTTATTTATTATTTATTTATTTTTTTATTTTGTTTTCGGCGGAATATTCCGTCGAAAATCCGCTGAAAACCTTGAAAATAAAAACCAGAAAAACCCTGTTTTTTCATTAAAAATCTTTCTATAAAACCCGCTAAAAACAGTAAAAACCTGTTGAAAGCTGTAAAATCTGCCAAAACTATAAAAACCATAAAATACAACAAACATAAATAAAACATAAAATACAAGTAACGTAAACATAACATATATTGTTCAATTGTAAAAATGTATTGTTCCAAAATACATAATGGGTTGCGAAATCTTAAGCAAATATCATCACATGGGTGGTGGCGGTGGTGGTGCCCCTGACGACTGTGAAGAATAGAATTGCTATACTAATTCACACATATGCTCGTACTGGGCATCACGTTCCCGCTGACGTGCCAATTACTCCGCCCGACGTGCCAATTCCTCCGCCCGACGTGCCTCTTCCTCCACCGCACGTCTCTCTTCCCGTTCCTTCAACTCCTAAAGTTGGGTCTTTAGATCCTCAATTTCCTAAAAAATAAAATAAAAAAAGACGTTAGAAGAAGTTTAACATTGATTATAAAATAAATTGATAAAACTCATGTAATGAAATGTGGTACGCACCTGTCGGGAAGAAGAATCACCACCACTCGAGGATGTCCCAGCCAAGATCGCGTTGGGATCTGTGTAGTACCCGAACCCAAACGTACGACATTTCTTCACTCCTCCAGAAACCTCCTGCCACAAGTCGGTATCAAAAGTCGGATGTTGGCTGGGGTCCTCGCCATACCTCTGGGTGACACTGGTCGAATACCCATTCTGTGGTTTCCAAAATACATACAAGTCAATTTCGACAGCATAACGACTGTAATGGGGACATACCCAACTATGTTAAACAATCCTAACGTTTGCCCAACAAATGGCAACCCAAACTAGATAGATATATACATAAAGGCCCTAATTGCACATATTGGGCTATTTGAAACACAACCATGCATATAGAACATATAAGGTTGGGTTTGTGCGCATAAATGCCCTAAATGCATATTTTGAGCTATTTGAAACCCAAACCATGCATATAGAACATATAAGGTTGGGTTTGTGCGCATAAAGGTCCTAAATGCACATTTTGGGCTATTTGAAACCTAAACCATGCATATAGAACATATAAGGCTGGGATTGTGTGCATAAAGGCCCTAAATGCACATATTAGGATATTTGAAACACAAACCATGCATATAGAACATATAAGGTTGGGTGTGGGCGCATAAAGGCCCTAAATGCACATATTAGGCTATTTGAAACACAAACCATGCATATAGAACATATAAGGTTGGGTTTGTGCGCATAAAGGCCCTAAATGCACATTTTGGGCTATTTGAAACCCAAACCATGCATATAGAACATATAAGGTTGGGTTTGTGTGCATAAAGGCCCTAAATGCACATATAGGGCTATTTGAAACACAAACCATGCATATAGAACATATAAGGTTGGGTTTGTGCGCATAAATGCCCTAAATGCATATTTTGGGCTATTTGAAACCCAAACCAAGCATATATAACATATAAGGTTGGGTTTGTGCGCATAAAGGCCCTAAATGCACATATTAGGCTATTTGAAACACAAACCATGCATATAGAACATATAAGGTTGGGTTTGTGCGCATAAAGGCCCTAAATGCACATTTTGGGCCATTTGAAACCCAAAACTTGCATATAGAACATATAAGGTTGGGTTTGTGTGCATAAAGGCCCTAAATGCACATATTGGGCTATTTGAAACACAAACCATGCATATAGAACATATAAGGTTGGGTTTGTGCGCATAAAGGCCCTAAATGCATATTTTGGGCTATTTGAAACCCAAACCATGCATATAGAACATATAAGGTTGGGTTTGTTCGCATAAATGCCCTAAATGCACATATTAGGCTATTTGAAACACAAACCATGTATATAGAACATATAAGGTTGGGTTTGTGCGCATAAAGGCCCTAAATACACATTTTGGGCTATTTGAAACCCAAACCATGCATATAGAACATATAAGGTTGGGTTTGTGCGCATAAAGGCCCTAAATGCACATATTAGGCTATTTGAAACCCAAACCATGCATATAGAACATATAAGGTTGGGTTTGTGCCCATAAAGGCCCTAAATGCATATTTTGGGCTATTTGAAACCCAAACCATGCATATATAACATATAAGGTTGGGTTTGTGTGCATAAAGGCCCTAAATGCACATATTAGGCTATTTGAAACACAAACCATGCATATAGAACATATAAGGTTGGGTTTATGTGCATATAGGCCCTAAATGCACATATTAGGCTATTTGAAACATAAACCATGCATATAGAACATATAAGGTTGGGTTTGTGCGCATAAAGGCCCTAAATGCATATTTTGGGCTATTTGAAACTCAAACCATGCATATAGAACATATAAGGTTGGGTTTGTGCGCATAAAGGCCCTAAATGCACATATTAGGCTATTTGAAACACAAATCTTGCATATAGAACATATAAGGTTGGGTTTGTGAGCATAAAGGCCCTAAATGCACATATTGGGCTATTTGAAACACAAACCATGCATATAGAACATATAAGGTTGGGTTTGTGCGCATAAAGGCCCTAAATGCACCTATTAGGCTATTTGAAACACAAACCATGCATATAGAACATATAAGGTTGGGTTTGTGCGAATAAAGGCCCTAAATGCACATTTTGGGCTATTTGAAACCCAAACCATGCATATAGAACATATAAGGTTGGGTTTGTGTGCATAAAGTCCCTAAATGCACATATTGGGCTATTTGAAACACAAACCATGCATATAGAACATATAAGGTTGGGTTTGTGCGCATAAAGGCCCTAAATGCACATAGAACATATAAGGTTGGGTTCGATAGCATAACGACTGTAATGGGGACATACCCAACTATGTTAAACAATCCTAATGTTTGCCCAACAAATGGCAACCCAAACTAGATAGATATATACATAAGGGCCCTAAATGCACATATTGGGCTATTTGAAACACAAACCATGCATATAGAACATATAAGTTTGGGTTTGTGCGCATAAAGGCCCTAAATGCACATATAACATATAAGGTTGGGCTCGACAGCATAACGACTATAATGGGGACATACCCAACTATGTTAAACAATCCTAATGTTTGCCCAACAAATGGCAACCTAAAGTAAATAGATATATACATAAAGGCCCTAAATACTTACCGCAACCCGGCTACACCTCGTAGTCACGTAATCCCCGGATGAAGACATGCTATCCGAACCCAACCGCCTCTTTGGTCTAGTCTTGTGGGTCGCATCGAAGAGCTCCAACCTCGACGGTGGCACACCCTTTTGTCTAGTGTGCAAAGGGCAAATAATACAAACATGTGTTAATTATAACATATTAAATAACAAGCAATGGTTAATTATAACATTTTAAGGTCCTACCAAACGAGCCGATGTCTCTCCGAACGAGATCGATCCATTGCAGTGCTTGGATATGTCGCCATCCACCTCCGAAAACCGGTTCTTACGCGCACCCACAGAAACCGTCTTCCAATGGAGGTTGTTCCATCCATCGATCATCACGTTCCAGAAAGCCTGGGAGATCCAACCTGGAAGGGTATGGCTTCAACAAGTTCATATCTCGGTTTGGGTCGTTCTCATTATAGGGACGCCCATTTTTTGTGGATATCTTGGCGGCTCTTTTCCGGGCGGCACTTAGATTGTCGTTATATTATTTTAAACACTTTCTATCCCAGATATCTCGCATCCGGACGTCCAATGATGAGTCCCACGTATAGTGTCTCTATACGTAAAAGTTTAGTTATTAATAAGTTGAAAATAAAACTATCAAAGATATAATAAATTGAAATATACAATCCGAACCTGAAAACGCTCAAACATCCTATCTTTTTGGGACATAGGGATGTGAGACCAACTAAGCCATGGCTCTGTAAAGAAGCCTCGGTTTATCACGGTGCACATCCGACTCGCATCTTGTACGTCCCAGCTATATAAGGAATTGAATTAATATCCATACAAATAGCAATGCATATAATATAATGAACAAGTTAATAGAAATAAATTTACTCGTAAAACTTGGGATCACGAGGTGTTATCGCTGTCCTTTGTGCCGGGAGCTGCTCCGGAACAGAGATGCCATGGACATTACCAGACACCGCATCGTCTGGTTGTGCCGAGCCGCTACTAGAGGCTCCTGCTCGGCTAAGTGTACCTCGTCCGGACCCAGGCGTACGTGGCATTGCCTACAAAGCAACATTAGAAAGCATACAACAGTAATTCAAGAATTCAAACTAAGCATATAGAACATATAAGGTTCGGTTTTTACACATAAAGTCCCTAAGTACACAAACATATTACATATGCTAGAACATAAAGGCACTAAGTACACAAAGTTTAGTAAGCCTAAGATTAAAATACTATTTAATCATCTAAGGATTCATCAAACGAGTCAATTTCTTCTTCATCAGAGTCACTATCCGAGTCTTGGAACTCTTCCTCTTCGTCATCACTCTCGTCAACATGCCAGTTGTCGTGACCATCATTGGCAACCTCGATGTCTTCGCCCTCTGTGACAAGATGGATGGGTTCATCCACGTCTTCGTTTCCCCCTATGGGTGCAATTCTATTGTCTTCTTGGAAAAACTGTTCCCCATCCACATTTTCGTTGGTCGGTACTTCCTGTGTAGATGATGCCAACTCATAGACCCCTCTAGGATTTGTCTTCACCACAGACCACCAATCTTTTAATTCATTCGATGGATACGGTACATAGTAGACTTGTTTAGATTGTGACGCTAGGATAAAAGGATCGTCTGAACGAAGTCTTGATCTGTGTTTGACGTCCACGAGATTATGCTTGGGGTGAACTCGGACGTCGTTAACTGTATCAAACCATGTGCATTTGAATATTGGGACAACACATCGACCGAGTCTATACCCATGGTATTCTATCTCTAACACTTCATCCAACAATCCATAGTAGTCCGCATCATACTCTGAGTAACAAGAGCCTCTCACGCAAACTCCACTATTATATGTGGTGCGATTCCTACCGTGAGTTTGAGTGTGGAACTTGTAACCATTTACAAAAAAACCCGGGTGTGTCCAAGCCTCTTTGTGCCAAAACTTTCAAGTGGTCGATTGAAGGGTCGGGTCGAGTCATAACCTATATTATAAGACATTATTTCATTTGTAATATTATATTAAGTATATATAAATGATGATGAATAAAAGTTCATATGTATACTTACGTAGCTCTCAAACCAACCAGCAAATTGGTCACCTCTACGTTTGTCAAGCCCCTCTTCATCGATATACGGCTCCGAACGTTTAATCCAATCATTGAAAATGGTTATGAAAGGAAAGACTTCTTCACAATTAAGCAAGATGTATGTGTGAGCTTTGTGCATATCTACCTCTGCTAGCTGACAATGTCTTCCGGCCTTATCGTATAATGGACGACAAGGGGTTTTAAATATGCTTAAGCGTTGGTCGGAAGAATCACATTCGGGAGAAAAATTTCGAGGCTCACGGTTTAGCCGCATCTCTACCGTTGGTTCAAAATACAACGCGCAATAGGTAGATAGTTCGTTCATCAAATATGACTCCACAATCGACCCTTCTATCCTTGCTCTGTTTCTCACTGTCCTTTTCAAGGACCCTAGACGTCTCTCGTATTGATACATCCATCTGTATTGAACCGGACCCCCAACTAGTGCCTCTTGTGCCAAATGTACCACAAGGTGCTCCATGGAATCAAAGAACCCTGGTGGAAAGACTCTTTCCAACTTGCATATCGTTTCAACTATACTTGTTTTCAATTGAATCAAGTCCTCAACGTGTAACACCTTGGAGCATATTGCACGAAAGAATGTGCACAACTCAGTGATATCATCCCATATTTGGGTCGGTACCATCCCTTTAATAGCAATAGGGAGCAACCTTTGCATGAACACGTGACAATCATGAATCTTGAAACCATAGAAACTACCATCCTCAAGGTTTACTAACGACCCTATGTTGGAAGCATAGTCGTCTGGAAATTTCAACTTCTTCAACCATTCACCAACCTTTCGTACTTGCCCTTTGTTCAAAGTGTATGAAGCTTTCGGTTTAAATATTTTATTTTGTTCCACTCTCACATGCAACTCAGGTCGATTGCAGTATTCTTCTATGTCTTTCCTTGCCTTAATGTTATCCTTTGATTTTTGTGTGTCCATAATCGTGTGAAACAGATTATCAAACACATTCTTCTCAATATGCATTACATCCAGGTTGTGTCGTATCAACAAAGTGTGCCAATACGGCAGCTCCTAGAAAATGCTCCGCTTTACCTAATTGTGTGTTACCCCAAAACCCACAGGATTTCTGTAGTGTATTGACCCGTGTGGGACGCCATCATAAACCATAGGAAGGCTACACACTTGATTCCATATTTGTTGCCCGGTTGGCACCAAGGGTGGATCAGCTTTTTCGGTATGTCCCTTACGAAATTGATTTATGTCACGCCTGAACGTGTGTCTCTGTGGTAGAAACTTGCGGTGGCAGTCAAACCAACACGACTTCCCTCCGCTTCGTAACTGGAACGCACATGCATTACCCATATAATATGGACAAGCTAACCTTCCATGCGTGCTCCAACCAGAAAGCATAGCATAAGCAGGGAAGTCACTAACCGTTCACAACAGTACTGCCCTCATTGTAAAATTTGTCCTACTAAAAGCATCATAGGTATGAACACCCTCGAAGAATAACATCTTCAACTCATCGATCAAGGGTCGAAGAAATACATCTAAGTTCTGTCCGAGACTCTTCTTGCCGGGAATTAGCAAGGCGAGGTGGACATAGGACTCCTTGATGCACATCCAAGGCGGTAGATTGTAGTTTGTAAGAAAGACGGGCCACAGTGAATACGGATTTGAGTTCGAGTTATTGGGGTTGAAACCATCTATACATAATCCCAGACGAACATTCCCGATCTCTTGAGCAAAATCAGGATGTAGCCTGTCGAAATGTTTCCAAGCCTCCCCATCACTCGGATGCACCATCTTTCCCGACTGAGTTTGATGTTCACGGTGCCAAGTCATCTCCTTTGCTGTTTTCTTACACATATACAATCGTTGTAATCTTTGTGTAACCGGAAAATACATCAACACCAACTGAGGCACCTTATTATTTCGGCCAGTTGTCTTGTAACGAGGCTCCCCACACACTCGACAAATGTCATCATAGGCATATTCCTTATAGAATAGCATGCAATGTTTTTTGCAAGCATGGATCTTCTCTTTTGGAAGATTGAGTTGCTTCAACATCTTCTTTGTCTCGTAAAAACTTCCAACCAATTGTTCACCGTCAGGTAGCATTTCTTTCACCATAGCAATGTTACGATTGTAGGTTGTCTCTGGTACATTACAATCTGCCTTCCAATTCAAAAACCTTGATGCTGCCTCTAACTTCGAAAATCTTTGGCATCCCTCCCACAACGGCTGGTCCGCAGCTTGTAACATCTCATAGAAATGGAGTGCATGTAGATTTGGTTCTTGCTCCTCCCACGTACTTGAAGTACCAGGAATATTTTGGTCCATGACCATTTGTTGAACACCATCAAACTCATTATAATCATCGTCTACTATTGTTTGTTGTGGTGGTTGAACTGATGGTGCTATTTCTCCGTGTACATACCAGTGAGTATAAGAAAGCATGAATCCCTTTCTTAACAAATCTAAATGAACCGCCTCTCGCGTTTTATACTTAAGAAGAAGACATTTCTTACAAGGACATTTTATAACTATTTCAACCCCGTCGTATGCTCCACTCGGTAGCCTAGATTGCTCATTGGTGATAGCAAAATCCAAAAATCTTTCAACCTCAACACCGAAAACAGGATTTATTTCACCAGTCCTATTTACTCGTTTATACATCCATCCTCTATCTGTGTTAGTCGACATATCTACAAATCAAATATAAAGTGTAGTTAGGTAGGAATTCAAAATTTGACTGTTTGGAAGTCAAACCATGCATATAAAAGAAACCCGGATTGGATTTGTGCGCTTGAAATCTCTAAGTGCACTAGTTTAACTGTTTTGGAAGTCAAACCATGCATATAAAAGAAACATGGGATTGGATTTGTACGCTTGAAAGCTCAAAGTGCGCCTATTAGTCTATGTGAAACCCAAACCATGCATATAGAACAAACAAGGTTCGTTTTGTGCGCATAAAAGTTGTAAGTGCACTAGTTTGACTCTTTGGAAGTCAAACCATGCATATAGAAGAAACCCGGGTTGGGTTTGTGCGCATGAAAGCTCTAAGTGCACTAGTTTGACTGTTTGGAAGTCAAACCATGCATATAGAACAAGCAAGGTTGGATTTGTGCGCATAAAAGCTCTAAGTGCACTAGTTTAACTGTTTTGGAAGTCAAACCATGCATATAGAAGAAACCTGGGATTGGATTTGTACGCTTGAAAGCTCAAAGTGCGCCTATTAGGCTATGTGAAACCCAAACCATGCATATAGAACAAACAAGGTTCGATTTGTGCGCATAAAAGCTCTAAGTGCACTAGTTTGACTCTTTGGAAGTCAAACCATGCATATAGAAGAAACCCGGGTTGGGTTTGTGCGTATGAAAGCTCTAAGTGCACTAGTTTGACTGTTTGGAAGTCAAACCATGCATATAGAACAAGCAAGGTTGGATTTGTGCGCATAAAAGCTCTAAGTGCACTAGTTTAACTGTTTTGGAAGTCAAACCATGCATATAGAAGAAACCTGGGATTGGATTTGTACGCTTGAAAGCTCAAAGTGCGCCTATTAGGCTATGTGAAACCCAAACCATGCATATAGAACAAACAAGGTTCGTTTTGTGCGCATAAAAGCTCTAAGTGCACTAGTTTGACTCTTTGGAAGTCAAACCATGCATATAGAAGAAACTTGGGTTGGGTTTGTGAGCATGAAATCTCTTAGTGAAACCTAATCTTTAACTAAAATTTCTAAGAAAAATTCGGCATGACCCACCGTAAATATATGTTTTGCCATTTTTATAACTTGTACAAATCAATAACACATTAAAGTCCAATTCTTATCAAACTAAAATATCCACTTCTTAACAAACTAAAAAATTCAAATTCTTAAATACTATGTAGTAAACCATACATAAACCATATAACCCAAGTGGATATATAGATCGACGACCAAAAGACTTATGTTTAAACATGAATCTCATAATCTCATTAAACCAAAATAATGTAGTAAACCGTTCACATGAATCTCATAATCTCACCAAAAGACTTATGTTTAAACATAATGTAGTAAACCATTCACAATCAAACATTAAACATGAATCTCATAAAAGAAATGGATAAATCCACAATCAAACATTAAACATGAATCTCATAATCTTATTAAACCAAAATAATCGCCAACATGTTTGTAATTTGTAAATGCTATTTTGCAAGCTTTTTTCTTTACTTTTCTTTTATCTGGTATTAAAATTAAATTTCACTTAAAAATTTAATTTTATTTATAGCAGAGAAAATGTTTCAAGCTGTGAAATTGAACTGAACAGAAACTAACCTGTTCTGCATTTTATTTTAAAGATAAATTATATCATTTCATTTGGTATATTATTTGGGAAAAAAAATTCAAACCTCATTAAACCAAATCGATTCCTCAGTATACCAAATCGACTACCAATACCAAATCGATTTTAAGAAATCGAAATACATAAATCGAAATGGAGAGAGAGAGAGAGAGAGAGAGAGAGAGAGATACCTGTTGAAGTAACCAAATCGAGAGAGAGAGAGAGAGACAGTACCAAATCGAGAGAGAGAGAGACAGTACCAAATCGAGAGAGAGAGATACCTGTTGGAGAAGACGAGAGAGAGAGAGAGAGTACCAAATCGATTATGAGAAATCGATTTTTTATTCTATATACCAAATCTTATGTATTTCGATTTTCAGAAATCGATTTTGTAAGTGTATGACAGTACCAAAGTGTTGTAGAAATCGATTTTCAGAAATCGATTCGAGAGAGAGAGATACCTTTGGAAGTAAATCGATTTTGTAGAACACGATCTTGGAGAAGACAGTACCAAAGTGTTGCGGCTTAAGTGTAGAACACGATCTTGGAGAAGACGAGAGAGAGTTTTGGGTTTGTGACAGCTTAAGTGTAACAGGGTATAAGGGTTTTGTAAATTTCAGCGGATTTTCGGCAGAAACATCCGCCGAAAACAAATTTTTTAAAATTTCCGTCCTTTTTAGAAGAATTATGAAAATTTTTAAATTCGGATTTCGGCGGATTTCCGACGGATTTTTTTTATTCTTTTAAAAAATTAAATAATTAATTATTTCGACGGGTTTTAATTTAAAAAAATAAGAATAATTGATTTTTTTAAAAGAATAGAATAAAAATAAATTTTCGACGGAAAGTCAAAGTGGGTTGACCCGTTTGACTACCGTTAAAGCCCAAGTGGATTCGGCGGTCGTTTAAAAACCCAACTTGATCCATTAAAGCCAACTTGATCCATTAAACCCAACTTGATCCATTAAAGTCAACTTGATCCATTAAACCCAACTTGATCCATTAAAGCCAACTAGATTTGTTAAAGCCCAACCGTGTCCATTAAAGACCAACTGGATCCGTTAAAACTCAACTGTGTATGTTAAAGCCCAACTGGATTCGTTAAAGCCCCAACTGGATCCATAAGATCGACACCGGATCCATTAAAGCCTAACTAGATCCATTAAAGCCCAACTGGGTATGTTAAAGCCTCAACTGGATCCGTTAAAGCCCAATTGCATCCATTAGAGCCCCATCGGATCCATTAAAGCCTAACTGTATCCGTTAAATCCCAACTAGATCCGTTAAAGCCCAACTGGGTACGTTAAAGCTCCAACTGAATCCGTTAAAGCCCAATTGCATCCATTAAAGCCCAACTGGATCCGTTAAAACTCAATTGTGTATGTTAAAGCCCAACTGTGTATGTTAAAGCCCAAGTGGATTTGTTAAAGCCCCAACTGCATCCATTAAAGCCCCACCGGATCCATTAAAGCCTAACTAGATCCATTACCGCCCAACTGGGTACGTTAAGCCCAATCGGGTACGTTAAATCCCCAACTAGATCCGTTAAAGCCCAATTGCATTCATTAGAGCCCTACCAAATCCATTAAAGCCCCATCAGATCCATTAAAGCCTAACTAGATCCGTTAAAGCCCAAATGGGTACGTTAAAGCCCAACCGGGTACGTTAAAGCTCTAACTGAATCCGTTAAAGCCCAAGTGGATCCATTAAAGCATAATTGGATACATTAAAGCCCAATCGTATCCATTAAAGACCAACTGGATCCATTAGAACTCAACTGTGTATGTTAAAGCCCAACTGTGTATGTTAAAGCCCAAGTGGATTCGTTAAAGCCCCAATTGCATCCATTAGAGCCCCATCGGATCCATTAAAGCCTAACTAGATCCGTTAAAGCCCAACTAGGTACGTTAAAGCCCAACCGGGTACGTTAAAGCTCCAACCGGGTACGTTAAAGCTCCAACTGAATCCGTTAAAGCCCAATTGCATCCATTAAAGCATAATTGGATACAGTAAAGCCCAACCGTATCCATTAAAAACCAACTGGATCCGTTAGAACTCAACTGTGTATGTTAAAGCCCAACTGTGTATGTTAAAGCCCAAGTGGATTCGTTAAAGCCCCAATTGCATCCATTAGAGCCCCATCGGATCCATTAAATCCTAACTAGATCCGACGGATGCCTAACTAGGTACGTTAAAGCCCATATGTGTATTTCCGACGGATTTTTATTTTATTTTTTTTAATTCTTTTAAAAAAATAAATGATTAATTATTTTCGGCGGCTTTCCGACGAATTTTTATTTTTATTTTTATTAAAACCTTTGAAAAAAATAAATGATTAATTATTTTCGGCGGATTTCCGACGGATTTTTATTTTATTTTTTTAATTCTTTTAAAAAAATAATTAATTAATTATTTCATAATGTTTTCGGCAGATTTCCGACGGATTTTTATTTTCTTAATTATTTTAAAAAAATAAATAATTAATTATTTCATAATGTATTCGGCGGATTTCCGACGGATTTTTATTTTATTTTTTTTAAATTATTTTAAAAAAATAAATAATTAATTATTTCATAATGTTTTCGGCGGATTTCCGACGGATTTTTATTTTATTTTTTTTAATTATTTTTAAAAAAATAATTAATTATTTCCGACGGATTTCAGACGGATTTTTATTTTTTTAAAACCTTTAAAAAAATAAATGATTAATTATTTTCGGCGGATTTCCAACGGATTTTTATTTTATTTTTTTTAATTATTTTAAAAAAATAAATAATTAATTATTTCATAATGTTTTCGGCGGATTTCCGACGGATTTTTATTTTATTTTTTTTAATTATTTAAAAAAATAATTAATTATTTCCGACGGATTTTAATTAATTAATTTAATTAATTAAAATCTGCCGAAAATTCGCCGAAAATTAATCATTAATTATGATCAGTAAGAAAAAAATTAAAAAAAAATATTTTCCATCGGAAATCCGCCGGAAATAATTATTTTTTTAAAAAATAAAATAAAAATAATTTTCCGGCGGATTTCCGGCGAAAGTCAAAGTGGTTTGACCCGTTTGACTTCCGTCGAAAATCCGCCGAAATTTTTCGGCGGCAAAATCCGTCGGAAAAATCCACCGGGAAAAGTCTTTTATTTAGTAGTGTTTACCACGAGAATTAGTGATCATAATTTTGTTTTTGTCACTAACTTTATATTAGTGATCAAATTATAATGACGGCATTTGTTTGTCGTCACTAACATCACTGTTATTGAATAAAATAGAAGTAGTCACTAAAATTTTGGTTACTAATGATTTATTAAATTATAAATTACATGTATTTCGAGAAAAAAATAAAAATCTAATCATTATTTAATTTTTTTCAAATCAATATTAATCACTAACACTTTAGTGATTTTCTTCTATATATAACAACACGCAACACAATAAGGTGGCGTTTGTTTTTTAAGAGGCGTTGAACTCTGATTTCACATCTGATTTTTTAGAAATGGTGTTGAAATCTGAAATCTGAATTAATAAGACTGTTTGTTTTTGTAAACTGACAAATGTCTGAATATGTATAATTGTCTATTTTATCTCTCAAAAATTCAATTTAGATATTTCAATTGAAGTGAGCATCGATGATCGAAAGATGGAACGAAAAAAAACAAAGGAAGGAAGGATGACATATTTGTGAGGGTGTGGAGTTTTAATCATATCTCACACACCGAGCCCTGGTTTAAGCGATTCAAGATGTTCTGTAAAGCCATCAGACAAATCTACAATCTTCATGTTTTGCGTTTTGCCAAATTCGGGGTGCATCTGGGACAAAACCGACGTTGAAATTGAAAGAATGGTGTTGGATGTGAATAAGATGATATTTGAGATATAAGGTTCATTTTTTTGTCAACAGTCTAAATTATAAAACGTTTGACCGAATTAGATATAACAGGTGATTAAGAGTTTAAAATGAAAAAACAAAGAAGATCTAAACAAGGTATATTTTTTTTAAAGGATAAATAAGGAGCCTTTGATTGTATTTTTGTTAATATTAATAGTTTTTATTAATAATAACAATGGTTCTAGTTTATAAAATGTTCGATTTTATTTTTAATAAAAGGATGGAAAATATGAATTATTCAATAAAGGTTTGAAATGTGACATTTAAAATACCAAAATTAAAAAATATTTTGTAAATATATATGTGCACTGGTGATCAAAACAAAATACTTTGTATTTTCATGCTTATAGGCTATAGCCCTTTAATTAAAAACCTTCTTATATCAATACTAATAGTCACTAAATTAGAACATAATCAGCCTCGAAGCCTCTTCTCTATCGCACCCTAATTTACTCTTAATTATCTAATCTATAGACTTATTTAATTACTACCCATAAGCAGCATACACAATTAGGAAGACGAAGACGATCCATTAGCGCCATTCGCATTACCACCGTCTTCGCGACGGTTCTGGTGGTTGTTGTCTCTAACACTAGTATTTTTGTGGTTGTGCATCCACACCTTAAAAACGCCCTTATCAACCCCAATTTGGTTGCAAAATCCCACAATCATCTCTTCCTCTCTCTTCGGCATCTTCCATCCGATTCTTTCCGCGAACTCTTGCATCTTTGCCTTTTGATCTTGTGAGAATTTTGATCTGAATCGTTTTTTCCTGATACCGTTTGATCCTGTGGTGAGGATTGACCGGCGATTTTTGTCTGCCGGTTCAGGTGCTGGAAAGCCTGGGTTGAATGCAAAGAACATGTGGGGTGGTGCTGGATAGTAGGATGATGAAA
The DNA here is from genome assembly GCA_954870635.1 of Arctium minus. Classification (NCBI taxonomy): domain Eukaryota; kingdom Viridiplantae; phylum Streptophyta; class Magnoliopsida; order Asterales; family Asteraceae; genus Arctium; species Arctium minus. The sequence continues at coordinate 114,155,804 of OX941083.1, read as the reverse complement.
TCGGAGCCGGGGATGGGGAATCCGGAGTGCCGCTGTTATTCGCCATAGCAACCAGGCGGGAAGTAGTTGGTGTTGGTGGGTGGTGATCATGGTACTGATGTTGGTGTTGGTATGGGCACTCGATGATGTTAACACGTTCTACGGGTGATTGTAATTGGTCGACTTCATTGTAATGGAAGTTGCGGTGGCAACCACAGGCATCGCAGTTTAGGGAGGTGAGATCAGTTGGAGTGGAGGTAGGTGTTGCCATAAATTCCCGGCAACCATCGAGAGCATAGCCGCCTGTGCTGGCTGCATGGTTCTTGAAACATTTTCCGAAAACCGAGGCAGCCGGTGGCGGGTTATGGCTTGGTGGGATCTGTTGTTGTCCCATCATGCTATTTGTTTGGCCTGAGTTGGTGTCTCCATTTCGGAACCAGGGGATATGATGATAGAGATGGTTGGTGGTTGGTTGACTGGTGGTAGTGTATCCTTAAATAGATTTGGATTTGGGGGTAAATGAGGTTTAAGCCTAGGAATCAAAAATGAAATTATATTTTGTATTTAATTTAGTCGAGTAATTAAGATTCGTAACCGAAATAGAATTGAACCGGTTAAAATTATATTTGGTAAATTATTTGTTGTTGGCTAATTAGGCATTGTTTGGCAAACTATTTTATAAGCTAGCTGATAGTTGATAAGCTAGCTTTTTAAAACCCTACTATGAGTAGCTTTTCAATAAGCTAGCTTATGGTTATCCAAACATGTACCAGAAAAAAAAACTAGCTTATAAGCTAGTTTTTTTTTTTTGCCAAACATAGGCTAAATTTAGTTGTTGGCTAATATGTTAACTGATAAATTAATTATGTTTTATGGAGACTAAATATTCTAATGGTATTATTTTGGATCCAGTTTGATTCGGGTTTGATTGTGTCTATACGTACTTATTTTTATACAATCTTGTAAACATTAGTAATGAGAAAAGTAATAAAAGTATTTAAAATGAACGTTTTAAAATATAAATAATATTCCCTCCATCCTAAATAGTTATCCTTATTTTTATTTTTATTTTGTTTTAAATAAGTATTTAGGTAGTTTAAAAATACAATAATTTAATATATTTTAAAATTGTATAACTTTGTTTTTATCATGGATGTTTATTTTATAAACCAAGAGTATGTAAAATTATCCGTATATTTCAACTATTAAATACTTTAGAAACAATAGTCAAACTTTTTTCCAATAAAATGGTGCTTTCACTATGATTGCTTGGGCATTAATTTTCTCTGGTATCGTATATGAATGTTGAATTAATCCGCTTGAATGATGTAATTTTTTCATATAGTTTATTGTATATTCGTATAATACATTGGATATAAAGTTTTATGATAAATTGAAATTAAAAAATCAATATAATTTTTTTTATTAAGAGATTCCTAAATTTAAGGATTACTTGGTCGTGTTTATAAGGGTATTCTTTTAGTAATACTCATCATAAAATATGAGCAAAGTTAGTAACATTTGTCTAACATGTAGTATTTAAAGTATTATCTTATTATTAATTAAAAAAACTTAAACCTCTAAAAAAAATTAAAATATGGACAACAATTAGAAGTATTTGTGTCATTTTTAATATTTAAAATTTTAAAAAAAACTTGTACTCCATCATAATTTGGTAATCAAAGATCGTGTGTAAATTTTAAGAATAATGTTTTTAGATTAATTTTGTCCTTTTAATTGGTATTAGAATATTCAAAGTTTTTTAAAAATACAATAAACTTTTTATTATTTCAAAATTAATAATCATCATACTTTCAAAAAAGAATGTTAATAATACAAAGAAATTATAAAATAAAAAGATAAGAAAATTGTTGATAAATATTTTAAAATTAAAAAGATATTATTTGTTGTATATTTAAAATAAATGGCTTTTTTATTATAATACAAATACGAATTTGTTAGGGACATGGTCTATAATTAGTTATGGGGAATAAGATTCTGAAAGAGTAATACAAGTTTTAATACTTCAAACTTTAATTTTATTATTTAAAAAATAGATAAAATAAAAATATTATAAAGATCGATAAATATTGTTGATTTATACCAATGCTTTAGTAGTTGTATTTCTGAGAAATTAAGATTTTTAAACAACAAAACTTTAAATATTTTATAACATAGTATAGATTATATTTTGAATTATTTTCTCGTAATCAAAATTTGTGAATATTCACCAATTTTGAATTATAAATTAATGTGTACATTAATTTCATTATATACACACATATATACGACCATTTGCTTTGCATATTGTTTTAAGAATGATTTAAATCTATAAAAGAAATGGAATTTGAGTATAACAAATCCAAGTTTGACTAAATATTAGACTGACAAATGAAATAAAATTTATCAAAGTAATTAAAATAAGATTGTTCATTTCAAAGAATATAAATTGAGAAGTAAAATTAAAATAAAATAACCTTTTATGATTTTTGTAATTTATAAATTATATAAATATTAGTAAAATTATGTATTATGTAAAAAATTACCTATATTTTATTAGATTTAATATCTGAAATCATTTATTACTATAATCATTTAATATTTAAACTCATTTGTTATTTAAATCACTTATTATTGAAATCATTTATTATCTAAACTCTTTTATTATTTAAAATTATATGTTATTAAAATGGGAAATTAATTAAAATAACCGTATTTGAACATCGTATTACCGAAATGCCCCAAATCTCGTCGCCTTTGCCGAAATACCCTTTAAGTCCGTGAAACGTGGCCGGGATGAGCATCGATCCTGGGGTTGTTGTGTTTCGGCCGGGAAAGGACTCGATCCCGGGGTTATGTCCGGGAATCCCAGTGTTATGTTCGGGAAACCCGGGGTTGGGGGCCGGGATCGTGTTATTAATTGAGTTTATACATTATTAATTGAGTGAAGTTTTACAAAAACAAGTGTACATGTGTGTAGATACATATACGGGTGTGTGTGAGAGTATATATATATATATATATATATATATATATAATGACAAAATAGATGAGTTAGGGATTCCCGGACATAGTAACACGATCCCGGCCCCCAACCCCGGGATTCCCGGACATAACCCCGGGATTCCCGGACATAACCCCGGGATCGAGTCCTTTCCCGGCCGAAACACAACAACCCCGGGATCGATGCTCATTCCGGCCACTATTCCCGGACTTAAAGGGTATTTCGGCAAAGTCGACGAGATTTGGGGCATTTCGGTAATACGATGTTCAAATACGGTTATTTTAATTAATTTCCCATTTATAATTATTTATTACTTAAAATTATTTATTATTCAAAATCATTTATTATTTTAATTAATTGTTGTTTAAATTACATATTGTTTAAATCATTAATCTAAACTCATTTTTATTAGAATTATTTACTATTAGGATTATTTAATAAATATATTTTTATTTTTTTATAACTTTAAGATGAAGTGTAGTTCAATTTCATGTAAAGAGTCAAGGAATGAATAATTCATCAAGGGTTGTGCCTAGGCGAAGTCCGGCGAATACCCAAGACCCACAACAAATATGGCCTAAAATTTAATAATGATTTTAAAAAATTAATATATCAAATAGACATAATTTTTTTAGTATTTAATAAGACCCAAAAATAATTTAATATTAAACTAATAGCCCAAACATGTATCAAATAATTATATCGAAAAAGAAAATATCTAAAACGTTAATGGGTTAAATGCACGAAATAACAACCTACTTAAATAAGTATTCTTATTATAGTATTATACTTTTATTTTTTCTTATCACATCAATGTATTTTCAAATTATTTTTATTAAGCTATTATACTTTTAAAAATCTATCAACTATAGCAATAAGTACCTATTGATTTGAATTCAAATAAAATGACACAAGTTAAAAAGTTATTGTGTCATTATCCATGTGGGATACAAATATGTAATATATTGTTGACGTGAGAAAACTGATAACTTTTTCCAATTAACAGAACTCTTTCAAAACTTATAAATTTTAGAGAAAATTGCAAATTTGGTTCATATGGTTTGTTGTTTTTCACACTTTTGGTCCTTACAAAATTTTTGTTACAAGAAAACCCTTGTGGTATGTAAAAGTTCTTGGTTTAGGTTTGTTCCTCTAACTAACTCTGTCAGATTTTCATCCGTTAAAACCCCTATGTGACTTGCACATGAGGGCATATTGGTTTTTTTACAAAAACAAACCATAAGGACCAAAATTGTTATTTATTCTTTTATTATTATACCTTTTCTTTAAACTTAATAATTATATTATATAATTAATAAATAATTATCACTTGATTTAAAAATAACTTTTTTAAATAAAACATCGTTAAAATTAAAATGACAATTTTTATTAATTAATGATTTACGTTTAAGTTGTATCGACCAAAAATAAAATAAAATAATTTATATTTTCATTTTTACTAAATTTTATTTTTAATAAAAAAAAATTATCCAATAAAAATAAATTAAAAACATGAGATTTTTGATTATTTTTATAAAATATAATATGTATAATTAAAAATACAAAAATTCTAGCACATATTAAAATGATATATGAAATAATATTTAAAAAAAGTAATTATAATTAAATTTACAATTTATTGAACTCGACTTTCAAATAGATTTTCTATATAAATTACCCTACAATTACTAAAATGATGTTAACATGCGAAAAGATTAAAACATATAGATTTTGTTAGGAATACTTGAGAAATAATTGACCAAAAAAACACAAAAATGGGTTGGAGATGTCCTTATAAGTATATAATTTTTTTAATACAATTATATTGTAATCTCAAAATAGAAAATTTGTTGAAATTGAATGTGATTCTTTTTTAAAGATTTTGATTTTTGATTTTTTTTCACTTTAAATTTTTTTTGAATAATCTGTTGGAGTTGCTTCAAAAGTTTTTTTTGTCGCTCCTCCTCTCTCAAACATCCCTAACAAAATTCATATGCTTTAACTTTTTGCATGTTACATCATTTTTAATAGTCGTAGAGAAATTTATTTTAAAAAACTAAAAGAAAGTCGAGTTCAATAAGATATAAGAGTTCAATAATAAGATATAGATATAATTACTTTCTTTAATTATATTTCATATATCGTTTTAATATACGCTAGTTTTTTATATTATATATGTTATATTTTATATTAATAATCAAAAACCGCATGTCTTTAATTTACTTTTATTGAATAATATATTTTTTTTTATTAAAAATGAAATTTAATGAAAACAAATATATAAATTATTTTATTATAATTTTGGTCAATAAAATTTAAACATAATTTATTAATTAATTAAAAGTTTGATGTTTCATTAAATAAGTTATTTCTAAATCAAGTGATTATTATTTATTAATTATATAATATAATTATGAGTAAACTCCAATTTTAGTCCCTGGCGTTTAGTGATTTCTTTGAAAGAGGTCCCTATGGTTTCATAATTCAAGTTTACGTCCTCAGGGTTTGGATTTTGCTCTGAAAATGGTCCCTGACCCCTAACGACGTCAAAATGGTCCGTTAGTGCCAGGGGTAAAATGGTCCTACCATGTTTTTATCCTTTTTTTGCATTCTTTTTTGTCTTTTCTTTTATTTGTAAAACACAATCAAACTTTAGGACATCTATGTAATTAACTAATATATACATACACACACACACACACATATATATATATATATATATATATATATATATGACCTGTGCTCACACAGGGAACACCACCGCCATTCATGAAGTCCGGTGAACCACACCACCATTACCGTCGAGCTTCCAAGAACAAATTAAAGCTCATAACAGTAACTGGCCACTCACACAAATGCGTTACAAATGCGTTATTTCCATAGAAAACCCACCACCCCAATAAGATAAGCAAGGTTTCAACCACACCAATAGCTAAAGCGATTGAGTATGGATAGATCCATCTCACCTTTTTGTCGGATGATTCATACATAGATGGAGAACCTATCATAACGACTGGGGAATATGCACATGTATGGATCGAGGAAAATTCTCGTGTTTCCATGCTTGATGGTACTTTCAAATAGGCGGTTCCCCGAAAATTAGGACACTGGAGGCCATTGAAAAGAGCACTTTTAGCATAGCAAGAACCTTCACCTGTTATCCTATAATTAAATGTTTCACATCTACAACCATTACCGTCAAGCTTCCAAGAAATCAATCATATAACAAAACCCAGATGAATTCAGACTTCACATCATCAAGAACCTAAATGACAATCGCTGAAAAAGACAGTAGCAGATAAAGAAGACGTAGAAGAATTGGGGAAGAATGGAGATTGATGATAGCGAATCGCCGGTGAATCTCTAAAATTTTCCGGTGAAACTCTAAAAATTTCCGGTGAAAAGCTCCCCACAGACTGCCCCTTCCAATTCCAATCATCCTAGTTTTTTTAACAGCACAACAATTTTATTACCACAAAAAAAACACCAAACACACCAAAAATAGGAGATAACCCACAGGTAACACAAACAGAGAACTCACTTGGACAAAAAAACTCCAACCAACAACCTGAGCTGAAAAACAGAAAAATAGAAACAAAATTGGTCGCAGAAAGTTTGTGAGAGGCAAACTCCACACCACCGCATCCGCACACAGCCCCCTGCAACTAAACAAACACGTCGAACTTTCCGAATCGACCACATCAGCATGATGTCTCGATTATTTAGACAATCCGCTCATCGCACCCGCAAAACTAAATCGACGATGCTCAATTATGTTTACACCATCGTCCCGTATCCAATCATCCAAGTTGCTGATATGGAGATCTCCAAACTATTCTTTGACAAAATCGAAAGAGATGATGGTGATGGTGGAGCCATGGAAGGGTGGGTGATGGTGGTGATCGGAGATCTCCAAGTCCAAACTACCCTTTTAATTGTTTTTCTTCACATGAATCACTGTAGCTTCTATATATACACATAGATATAGAGAGAGAAAGTGAATATATAAAGTGAGAGAGAGAGTACACATAAATGAATGTGGTCCGTGTATGGAACGAAGGATTCTGTGTTTTATAGATTGAGAGTAAAATCATGTAAGGAGTAGGGGTGGTGATTGGGGAAGAGAAGGGTGGAGCAAGGGTGGGTGGTGATTTGCAGGTCTCTGTGTTATATATATATATATATATATATATATATATATATATATATATATATATATATATAGGGGAGCGATCAATTGGAAACCAGTATTACATTGGAAACTTTGGAAATCGAAATCAACCAATCAGTGAATTTCTTTTTTTTATTTTTAATTGAAAATGTTATTTTTGTCTTTTACATTATTTCATAATATATATGGTAACTGTTATTATTATTATATTAATAATTATTTAATTTTAATTTAGCTTATATATGGTAATAATAATCATTGATTAATTTAAAAATGAGATATTTAATTTAGGTAAATTATTTAATTTTAATTTAGCTTATATATGGTAATAATGAAACAATAAAACTAACACGACGAATCTGATGAATCTATTTTCATTATGAAACAATAATGCTAACACGATGAACATGATGAATCTATTTTCATATACGGATATGCAACTGAACAGGTAATGAAACAAAAATGGGAAGTTAACAAAAATGACACAAATTCATCATGTTTTATTATGAAACAATAATGCTAACACGATGAACCTGATGAATCTATTTTTATTATGAAACAATAATGCTAACACGATGAACCTGATGAAATCTGTAATCCAATAAAATCTGTAATCCACAAATTCATTCTGTTTCATCACAATATTAGATTACGTGGGAAATTTTATAATAAAATGAAATTAAAAAAAAATATTTTCTTACATTTAAAAAGAAAAATATTTTTTTTTGATGAAAAGACGAATGCTCCACATTTTCATAGTAAAAGTAAATAACAAAATTTAGATTGCGTGGGAAATTTTATTTTGGTTTCAAGTAATCTAAATAAAATAAACCTTTCTTGCCATATTTGAGACACAAAATCAAAAGACATATTTATCCTTTTCATCTATTATTTTTATTTATTATTAATAAATTAATTAATTTACTACCATATATAATTCAAATGAATCTTAACCATTGATTATAAAGATCAATGACTGAAATTTGGTTTCCAAAGTTTCCAATGAAACTTGGTTTCCAATTGATACCACCCCTATATATATGTGTATATATATATATATATATATTAGATTTTAGTACATAACAGGTCCTTGAAGTTTTTATGTTTTTGTAAAAATAAGGGAAACAAAAAAGAAGTGCAAAAAAAGGATAAAAATATGGTTGGACCATTTTACCCCTGGCACTAATGGACCATTTTGACGTCGTTAGGGGTCAGGGACCATTTTCAGAGTAAAATCCAAACCCTGTGGATGTAAACTTGAATTATGAAACCATAGGGACCTCTTTCAAAGAAATCACTAAACGTCAGGGACTAAAATTGGAGTTTAATCTATAATTATTATGTTTTAAAAAAATTAAATGGTATAATAATAAAAGAGTAAATTGCATTTTTGGTCCTTGTGATTTGTTGTTTTGAAAAATGACTAATATGCCCTCATGTGCAAGTTACATGATGGGTTTTAACGGATAGAAATTTGACGGAGTTAGTTAAAGGGACCCAAGCCAAGCACTTTTCTATACCATGAGGGTTTTCTTGCAATAAAAATTTTTATAGGGACCAAAAGTACGAAAAACAACAAACCATAGGGATCAAATTTACAATTTTCTCTAAATTTTATGACATCGTTTTGTTGCAATATGATTTTGCTTGATTCCTTAAAATCCTTAAAGCCCTAATGAAAAGAATGGTGCTAGAACTACATTTTCATGAAGAAATGGCCTATCATTGGTAAGAAAAGAATGTGCCCTGCCATTAGTAAGAAAAATAGTGTGTACAATTGTAATTATGAAAGACAATCTACTTAGTGTGATCAAATTCAGGCACACAAGACTTAAGGAATGATCGTTGATTCCTATAGTTTCTTTCTTATAATTCTTCACCTTCTGGTCATTAGTTTGGCATGGCTATAGACTTAAAATTGTTGCAATCAATATCTATATGATCATTGTCAAATGGTTTGAAATATAACATTCTCTTCTTGCCACAAACATGGAAATTTTTCAACCTGTATGGTTGAATTAAGTTCCATCCATAAGTGGTTCTTGGTTAAAAATTTGTTCAACCTGTGTCGTTGAATTAAGTTCCATCCATAAGTGGTTCTTAAGTAAATATCTTATGATGCTTCAAAAAAAAAAGTAAATATCTTATGAGTATTAGTGGTTCACTCAAAACATCTATATGGTTTTTCAGGGTACAAAATCCAAATATTCAATCCAAGTAGACAATACCATTGAATCAAAATTTGCACATCATGTAGGAGTCATATTAAAGCAAAAGGAAACCGAGATGATTATGTTTAAAACATTGAAACGTGCTTCTCGTTCAAACAGAGATGATTACATTTAAAACAGAGAAATTAATAGTTATACATCATTCCACTATCAAAATACCTCGTATATTACACCATTATTCCTTTCCAAAAGAAGTTGTGGCAAAATGAAATATGAAAAGAAGAGGGTTATAAACATCATCATGGTAACTTTGCTGCAATCCCATGGTGTTTGAAAAACAATCATAGAGGATATAAATTCCTAAATCTAAATCAAAAGCAATAAAAACCCCTTACTCACCAATTGTTGCCTCCTTGTTAGAAATTGGAAGAATTTTATGTTTATCTTCATATTTTTGCTCAAAACTCATAAATCAGAAACAACATGATCATTGAATAACAAAAATGGATGATTAACATGATCACACTGTTCATTAACATACGCACACATTCATGTATGTGTTCACTAATGAAAATGTTCATATATGCCATATTTTCATTGGTGAAGATTGTTCATAAGATACTAATTCCATATATGACAAATGTTATGTATTGAACACTGTTCATATATGACAATTGTTCATTAGTTCACAAAATTCATAAGTTACACATTCCATATCAAGCATCTCTAATCTTTAATTAATGTCATTTATGAAATGATGGAGTAATTACCAGAAAAGTAACTTACACAAAGATGGACGTTACAAAAAGTCTTTATGATTTTTTCGAATACCCATGTTCATAAGTGTTCATCTATATTTATAACACATATTATTTTAATATATTTCAAAATTCCATAATGATTGTAAACCATAGATTTCCAAGATAAAAGGCTAAGACCAGTTCACAAAGTTAACATCAATTATGGGTTAACAAAAGAACCAACCTGTATGTATGTATGTATATATATATATATATATATGTATGTGTGTGTGTGTGTGTATTTATCAAATCTATGTTAGATTTAGGTAGTGAAGAGGCTCTAAATGTAACACCCTCAAATTTGGTAAGAACAACTAATTTAAAATTTCAATATAACATCAAATGAGAGACAAAACTTCCTCTTACTATTCAAAACTCAATACACCTCAATATAGAATTCTATAGTTAACCTCGACAAATATAAACTTCAACACGATACAAGGACTAAAGCGAAGTCGGGTGCTACATAACCTCAATACAAGTTGCTCTTCACAAAACTAACGCGGAAGACTTCACCAAGCTACTCACTTCACGAGCATACAACTAACACTTCTCTCTTCATAGTGTCACTAGAACTATTCCCCAACGAAGCCTGTTTCACATGCCGATAAATAAAAAGGTTAGGCTAACGCCTAGTGAGTTCAAGAGTTTTACATGAACAAATATATTTTTAAAGGAATTAACCCCAACTAAAAATCATAATCTTTCAAATGATTTACTTTAAACTCGAAGACGACTCTTTTCCAATTTCATGCATTTTTCAAAGGTGGATACCCCACTACAAAATATTCTTTATAAAATGTAACACCCTCAAATCTGGAAATAACAACTAAATTAAAATTTTCGAAATACACCAATAAATGATTCCTCTACAATCACAATTTAAGATTTAACCTCAATACACACATTCATTCTATACATACAAACTAAAGTAAGGACGGGTGCTACTAAAACCCAATAAAAGTCACTATCTCCAAGCTGCGGAAGACTTCACCAACTACTTACACTTGCACAAAGCTAAGGCTCAACTCTTCATAGCTGCTACAACCAAACCCAACTGGAACCTGATGCACATGCCGACAAATAAAATGTTAGGCTTAATGCCTAGTGAGCTCAAGAGTTTTCAACATATACAAATGAATCGTTTAAAGAAAGAAGAACGACATTAAAATCATAATCTTTCAAAATGATATGTTCCGCTTATGAAAACGACTCGTTTACCAATAAATATGCATTTTAAACGATAGAGACACCGAGTTAATCATTTAACCAAACCAAATTGTTTTACAGACTAAGATCCTAATATAAAACGTTATTTTGTAAACTTAGATTTAACCCAAAACTTGCTCAAAATGAGAATAAAGAGAGGACTCCCAATTTTATAAAACGCGGGTAAAATGTTATACCTCGAAAAACCCAACACGGGTGGAACATGATACACAACTCATAAACCATAGATGAAAATCTATATAAATAAATATTGCCGTGAACACGGACATTATACCCAAACTCACACGACCGTAAAATGGACGAAAACAAATACCGAAACATGGAAATGACGCATTCCATTCAAACCTTAATATACGTGGGAAAAACCCAATATTAAGGTCATCATTTATCGTCGACCACACAAACCAAAGTAAAATACGACCTTAACATTTAAAAATACCACAAATCTACGACGGAGAGACCCGTATACATTGAGAATAGAGGAACATGCAAGTAGGCCGCCCATACAACTTCCTCGCATGTCATCTAAACGTTTCCATCTTGGGTGGCGAGAACACGTGAATGGGGCCACCCGTGATGTTATTGGATTTCACCACATATCCCGGACCTAGTTCCCATGCCACCATCGACATCACAATCCTCGGACCGATTATGCCTTTGGACATACTCCGTCGAGTTCCACCTCAAGGACTTACAGACATGGGTGCCTATCCAATCTAGACGAGTTATAACTCGGAGGCTCGAGCCCTCCTATTGCCTACTCGCTAGCAAACCCAAGCGGTCACTAAATGTAACCCAAAACCTCAGGCCTTACAAAACAGACAGACTTACGTGCCTATGGATATATTACAACAGTGTCTAACATTACATGACTCCAATTGAAAGACCAATGCTCCCAAAACATGTTGTAACACCCCGAATTTCGTTTGGCCGTTTTGCGAAAATGTTTAGAGAAAAGGAGGTTTCTGCACTGTTCTGCACTGTTCTGCACTCCTTCAGAGAAAACGCACGGGTCATGCATATGAAACAGCAGCGAGACAGTGGGCTTGCGCACGGGTCGTGCGCATTTCCTTCTTTGAGGGCGCACGACTGTCAGATTGCTTTTGGAGGTTACCTTAAATATCTTTAATTGTGAGATATTTTTCATAAAATATCTCATATTCTCAGTCTCTCTCACTTTCTTTTTCCTTTTCTTCTTTCGATCTTCGAGTCTCGTTTGGTTGCTAGTTTGCGGTGTTTCTAGCAAGGGGTCGGTGTTTTAAGCTTCACCTCTACGTCGTGATCGTTATCTGGTTTTCCGGGTTTTATTCTAAAACCTACTGGTGAGTTCCTACTACCATTTTACAAACTTTATACATGTCAAAACTCTTATTTGCGAAATCCGAAGTATTTCTACGGTATGATTTCATATTCTCTACATTTTGATATAAATGAAGTTTTGGTGATTTTCGGGGTTCTCGATCAGTATTGACTAAAATAACGGGTTCCGCCTTGTTAGAAGTAAAATGATGCTTTACTTGCCCATGTTTGTGGCTTATTGAAAGAATGTATATAAACTGGTTTTATGATTATCTTTCTTACCAGCAGTTGGTCTGGAAAATGGCATTTTGAAATATAAATGTGTTGAAAGTTGTTTATCTAGCTTTAAAATGGTCACATGAAATATTGTGACAAGTCATGACTATACTAGTGGATCCCTAGGTATCGAGTCGGCTTATTGTTGGGATGTTTGTACCCCTTCTGTTGTAGTTAGATACATTTGATCTTCGGGGGCACTTAGTACGGTTATGTGAGACCGGTTACTAGCCATGGGTCAAATGTAGTCTAACGAAAGAGTATGACTGGTTCCTTGGGGGCCTCCCTCACATCGTAGTACGGACCGAAGCGTTCGTGGCCATGGTTCCATGTATTTAGCTCATAACTCGGATTTGTGGCTTACTTTGTGTTCCACTATAATCCTTGGTAAATCGGGTAATCCCCGTCATCGGAAGATGTGTTTTGGACCGGTTGTCTATATATTATCAAAGAACTGTATTTGCGTAACTAAACCTTTGGAAGGATTTACTTTGATGCATTTGATTATATCTCTGGAGATTTATGAACTGTATGTTCTCACTAGGCTTTAAACCTAACACTTTTTCTCAAATGATGTGTATATCAGGTTTCCCTTAGCGGTGGGTTGCCAGGGTTTTGAGAGACGGGTTTGGTCTCGAGGATTTTGAGATGACTAGTATTGTAACTTGGCATTTGTTAAGTCCCATTCTTTTGGTGAATTATGGATTGTCGACTGATGTAATCTTGATAGAGGTGTCTAGATTAGTTTGTTGATGAATCCTATATCTGTGCAGGTTTCGTAAAGTCTTAAGGACTGATTCCCCTTTTTAGGGAGGTTTATATCAATACAAGTGTCATGTTGCCATAATTCCAGGTTTTAAATTTACTCTGATTTTTAGAGTGTTACACATGTAACTCCCAATGGCATGAAATAATTGCCATCATACTCCAAAAATTCCACAACTGTTTTTAACCCGGACAAATGTCCTCAAGACTCCATTTAGTCAAAACCGAGCCAACGACCCAACAGTTTACGTAAATACCCAAATGAAAGCCGATATAAATATTGAAACACGTTTGACCAACTATTATGCGAACACGACCAAAAATATAATTAACTAAAATCTCATCGTTGGTTGAGACAAACCATTTTCCAAATGAACTCATACCCTTATGTTTTCAAAATGCCTCAAAACACAATAATATGCATTTTCTGAAAAGGTTTATAAGATCCAATACACAAAATGACACTTACGTCAATTGAAATCCAATTATATATGTAGAATCATCAAAGATACATTTAAACATGATTTATTTACCAAAATACCCAAAGATCCTAAAATGGGTGTCTCAACATGTTCATAAAACTAAACATTTCAAATAACCAAAACTTATCAGCAGTTAACAATTTAATGTAAAACACAAACACTTTAAAATAAACATTTTTGGCATGTACACCGTTTTCACAAATCAACTTGAACTCACCTTGCTAGATTTAGGTTAAATCTAGATTTTACCCCACTTTGAGCTTCATTGACGAAACTTGAATCCTCCAAGCCAAAACCTCCAAAACCTAGATCCAAGCATTTTCAACCGTAAATAACCACATTCAACCATATAGAAACATTCTCCAAACATTTTATATCAAAACCTCAACTTATACCCAAAACCCTAATTTTGACATAACTTTACTCAAAATCTTCCAAGCCGAAATTAGAGAAATCAAACACTAGGAAACCATCAATGGAGCATTTATATCTTAAAATAAGGTTTAGATACACTTACCACTTAGGTTTGACGAAAACCTAGAAAACCCAAAAAAACGAGCTTGAGGTTGAAGATGAAGATGGAGATGGTGAATCCTTTACCATAGCTTTCAACTTTGCTACATGATGGTGTTTCCTCTTCATAAGATACAAGGGTTTGAGCCAAATATGGGTTAGGGTTTGAAGGGAGAAGAGGGAAAACAGTTTGGGAGAAAGTGGAGAAGTTTTGGAGAAGAAAAATGAGAAAATAGGTTGAAATCCCGCACTTAACAACTGCCTAGTACCCTGATGTGACATTGACCAACGACATTGCCCTGGGCAATGTCGCCATCCTCCTCCAGGCCATGGTACACTCTCTGCGACTGTGACAGTGCGACTATGACACTGTCATAGTCGTCGGGCATTATCGCGGGACCTTTTCGGAGCCCCGAAACTCGACTTTTTCACTGCCAATACTCCCGATACTCCAAGGGACTTTACACAAAACATTTCCCAACAAAACCCCACTGATTACAAGTCACAGAAACGTCCGGGTGACATTTACTTACCCAAAATTACGGGTGTTACATAAAATGATGCAACCCAAAACTCATTTGAAAAGAGAACGAAGATTGACTCCCAATTTAAGAAACGTGGATAAAACGTTGCATCCCAAAAACACCCAAACACGGGTGGAGTAAAATACTTAACCCATACAACATGGTTAAAACCTGCATGTACAATATGTTACCAAAAACACAGACGCTAGGCCCAATACTCACGCGATCATAAATTGAAGGGAAACCAGTTATCAAAACATGAGGAGGACGTACTTCATTCAAACCTTAATATACGTGGAGAGAGATCCAATATTAACGTCCTCATTTACGGTCAACCACATAAGCCCAACGACAATAAAGTAAGACATCATTATATTTAAAATGTTGTTAGCCGACAACGGGGGAGACCCATATCCGTTGAGAGTGGAGGAACACAAAAGTATGCCACCCATGCAACGTTAATCGCATAAAACCTCACGACATAACAGCCCAAGTGTCCCTACGATTTCTTTAACAAGTTTCACCTCAAATCAGTTGACCTTGATGAACATTCCGAAGAACTCCATCCCGAAGGTCCAACACACTTAAAGACTAACTCTCATGCATTACTTCAAGCGGCGGAGGTCCTAGTGCCTACTCCTCGTAGCACCACCAGACTCAATCCTCCAAGTGCCTACTTGTAAAGTTTCTGGTCGTAAAACATGGATATTAGAGTTCAACCCCGCAATACCCAATTGACCATCCAAAACAGACTGACTTATGTGCCTATGGATCCAATGCAACACAGTCTAACATTACATGACTACACAAGAATGACCAACGCACTCGAGCATGTAATTAACATCATTATGCAACATGGTGCATTAGTATGTAAACCATAATCGGGCTCTACATTGAGCCATTAAAACCAGACAAGTGTCCCCAAGACACTTTTAAAATAACATCGAGCTAAAATGCTCAAAACCCTTTTTGACCAATGATAAACAATCCCCAAATAATAAACCTAACCGACTCACGTCATGCAAACACACTCCAAAATACATGTGTAGACTCCAATACAGTTTAGATTGGGACAAATGGTTTTCCAAATGCTTTTATTACTCTTATTCCTTTCAAAACGTCCCATAACACAAAACCAAACATTTCTCCCAAATAAACACTAAAAGTGTCTTTTAACAAATAATTTTCATTTATACAATAATCCTCAAGGCACTTTAAAATGACTTATTTATCAAGATCCCAAAAATCCCAATGTGAGGGCTTTCACAAGGGTTATAAAGCCAAACATTTCAAATGATCAAAACCCACCAAATAACTCAACAAGTGATAATTTCACGTAAAACACATAAATACGTTAAAATGAACATTTTGGCATGTATAACGTTTTCACAAATCAACTTGGACTCACCTTGCTATATTAAGTTAAACCTAGATTCCAAACTCAACCATTAGCCTCCAATAGTGTATATTCCACCATTTCCAAGTCATCTTCAACAAAGATCTAGAGTTTCCAAATAATCTGTTTCATCGACTCTAGAAATGAACCAACATCAGTAAAACTTTTAGATCTACAAAGATCCTTATAATAAGTCTTGGATTATTCAAGGAAACTCACCACTTTAAGATGTTGAGACTCCCCACCCAAAACTATCCAAGGAACCATGTAACACCCTAAAAATAGGGATAACAAAATCCGAAAAACGGACATACGGTATATAAAATTGCCAAAGCAAGAGCCTCCCAACAATGAGGAAAATACACAAACTGTTTAAATACAGTCGTAAATAAACGGACAATAAATAACAACCAACTAATCTAATTTCCATAACTAGAAAAGAGATTACAAATAAGGGTGTCATTTATAGACCCAAAAGTTCTCCTACCGAAAGTAAGTCCAAATGTAATATTCCCAAATCTCTCACCCAAGCACCAAGCCAGCTTAGAACCGATGCCGCTAAAACCTAAAATACACATCGACACCAAACAAATGTTAGGCCAAAAAGCCTAGTGAGTTGAACAAGTAAAAGCATACCAGAAACAGTTACAGTTCTTATCAACAGTTAACCAATTAATCACATAGATGTGGAGTCAACGGGAGCGACCCATATCTCCAATCAGATTCACCCAAAGAGGCGATGCACCTTGAAGCCAAATAACAAAGGCAACCCAAAGGCCCGACACGCATCGAGGACTACCGCTTAGGAAATTCCCCGACGGCGGAGGTCTAGGCGCATAGGGGACTACCACTCAGGAAATTCCCTAAATGTCACCCACCTACATCCCTATAGTGAATCACTGACTTGGTTCGTCCACATTATGCAAATAGGAGGTCTCAAGATGTGTTTTAACCCAACATATTCGGATATCAATCATGAACACAACATTACCATCCCAAGCATGTAAATCCATCATATGACATAATAATCATCTAAATACTTCGTGAGAATATAAGGTCGCCAAAAAGGCATTCCAAGTAGGAATCATCATAATACCAAGATATGCATAAGTGACTCATAGTAGGTTACTCACATACATATTTCCATAGAAATCCCCAAATACTTGTACATTAAATAAGAACACTTGAGTAATAACAATAATGATAACAAGTAAAGTAAATGATGTGTATCTAGTTTTTACAAAAGGGTTAGTAAACTCACCTTGCTAGATTTAGACTAAATCTAGATTTTACCCACTTAGAGCTTTCTTTGAAGAAACTTGGTTTTTCAAAACAAATCTTCCAAAACCTAGTTTCACAAGGTTCCAACCATAAATAATTGTTCCCCAAACACTTAACATCAATATCTCTATTTTGGGCAAAAACCCCAATTTTGACCCAAAACTCCCAAAATTAACCAAACCGAAATTTATAGAAATCAAACACTAGGAAACCATCAATGGATCATTTATAACTTATGTTATCCCAGTTTAATCTAGTTGGTAAATAATCAAACAAGAAACACAATAAAGATCAAGAGATATATAAATCATAGTAACATACCAATCCCTTGAATAAACAGTTAAACCTTGTGTGTTCTTGATACCCTTGAATACATAGAAAACTTGCTACCTCACTATATGATTATGAAAGTAATTGTGAGGATTAAACCTAAAACCTAATAAATCAAAACAATAAATACCCAGGCTTTTAGGCCTAATGGGCTTATGGGCTTGAGGCCCAATAACTAATAACTATTAAGCTATTACATAATAAACCCTCTAACTAACTTTAATACAATTGCAGTTTAAACCCTTAACTTTAACTTTAATCTTGAATACAATTTATGATCCAACAATCTCCCCCTTTGGATTCAAGATTAAAAAAAATTTGCAATTGTCTTTGGGTCTTCACTTTTCTTCTCTTTTCTTGAAAAACTTCAGATATCTTCAGATATGACATTGATAGCTTTGAAATCTTCAGCAGTCTTCAGATTATATTCTCCCCCTTAATATATTCTCCCCCTTTTTGATGAGTGGTGAGAATCATCATCATCAAAACTTTGCAAAACAATCTTCCCCTTTTCAAGACAATCTCCCCCATTGTGTATGATCACGTAAGCACAATCTTCATGTAACGAGCCCTGAATGGAAATAAGAGCAGTCTTCCCAGATGGAAAGAGTGATTATTCCAATCTTTTCAGATAAAAATAGTCAATTGTAACCGTTTAAATCTTTGCAAATTCAAACAGTTTAAGAGTTGTAACCCTGAATCAACAAATGACTCAGTTAGAATGCCTGTCAGTAACACAAAGTTACTGAGTAACACAAAGTTACTATATACGGAGCTGGTTTGATGTAGACTCCCCAGGTCTTCCATTCAATCATTGAATAACACATGGTTATCTATGAACGTTCTGACAGAAAACAAATTTATGTGTGCTCGTGCATGTGTATGAAAGAATTAAGCATAGATGATTGCTTTTTCAATATAGGCTCAAAGTATGTAAACTTGTTGAGACAGCAACAAATTGTACAAAGACTCAATGTGCATGAGAAAGAGTTCGAAGGTGGGGCAACTTTCCTTCTTTTTCAATATTAGTATCTTCCAAATGAAGAACCAATAGCATATGTGTTGCTTCCCCAGAAAATGTGAAACATTCTCTTTTTGAGAAAAGAATGAGTAGCTGGTGGGGTTGTATGCAAGAGATGGCATGGGCTAGTTGCCTATTTCAATGATGGTCACCAAAGAATGTGAACCAATCAGATTATGTGGCTGCCCGACTCAGAAAGTGGTTTGGTTCAGAGTCTAGTATTCTTTTACTCTGTTTTCTCACCCTCTTTCTTTTAATGCTCACTTCTAACCAATCTCTCTTTTCCATTTTACCTCTTCACAGATCATCACTCAATTCTTTTGACCCCTCTCCCCTCAATCACTCAGGGAATACTTCCTGGGTAGGAAACACTGGTTATCGTGAATCCATGGAAGTTCTGTTAAGTTCTCACACTGAATCCCATGTATTTTCCTAATAGAACATGCTGTTCAACAGTCTTTTGTACATGTAAGCACAAATACCACTTGTTACATGAAAAATAGGACTTTCGGAGATGTCAAAACAGTTATGTTTGACGATGCAATTCTCCCCCTCAAACTAAAAGAGTTTGACAATTAAGCTCATATCATTTTATCATGAAGAATAATATTTTAGAGAATAAAAAACGAATGTTGTTTATATGAACAATATATAAACATATTTTCAATGAAAGCACATGAAATGACGTTTGATTCAATCAACAATGAATACAAATAACATGAGTATTACCATAGAAAGATTTAACTTTTGATACATGGTAATAACAAAGTCAAATAGAATGTTCTGAACCGTTATGTGTATGAATACTTGACAAAGTATATTGACAAGATAAAACGCAAGTATTTATCTTTAAGAACACACGGTCAGATAAGCATTTAAGTATCCAAAAATCTGTTAAAATCACAGATATTCTCCACCTTAACTGAAAGATTTTTTTTTTAAGATCAAGCAGGAAAAATAAAGCACTGAAGTGCGGGTTCTAATCTGATGTGATTAGAAGCCATAGTCACTTGAACAAACCTGCATAAATGAAAGAAATAATGGTAATCATTTGTGAAAATGATTCCTCTTTCGTTAGCAACAGTTGAAGAATAAAAATGAATACAAAATTCAGACAGAGAATACTCCCCCTTGAATCATGAGCAAGGTCTAAGACATGTTCAACATACCAAGTTTGCTGATTAGAAATTGAAAACGCTTTTCATCCAACGGCTTGGTGAAAAGATCAGTTAACTGAAAGTCAGTTTGAACAAAGTGCATTTCAATGTTACCTTTTTCTACATGATCCTTGATGAAATGATATCGTACATCGATATGCTTGGTCTTCGAATGCTGTACCGGGTTAGCAATTATAGATACGACACTCTTGGAATGACAATAAATAGGAACATGCTTGTAGTTGTATCCAAAGTCCCTTAACTGTGTCGTCATCCAGAGGACTTGAGAACAGCAGCTAGCAGCAACTACATACTCAGCCTCAGCAGTGGATGTTGAAACACAGTTTTGTTTCTTTGAAGTCCAACTCACAAGTTTGTCACCTATGAATTGACATGATCCAGAGGTGCTCTTCCGGTCTAGCTTACATCCTGCATGATCAGCATCTGTAAAGGCAGTTAGTTCAAAACGAGAATCCTTTGGATACCAAAGGCCTAAATCAGGAGAGCCTTTGAGATATCTAAGGATTCGCTTAACAGCAGTTAAGTGCGACTCTTTAGGATTAGACTGATATCTCGCACAAAAACATGTGGCAAACATTATATCCGGGCGACTAGCAGTCAGATAAAGTAAAGATCCAATCATGCTACGATACACCTTTTGATCAACAGGTTTCCCGGAGGGATCTGCGTCTAAGAGTGTACCAGTAGCCATTGGTGTTTTCATGACTGAACTATCTGACATATTGAACTTTTTCAAAATATCTTTTATATATTTAGCTTGATTAATAAATATGCCTTCAGGTAATTGCTTTACTTGTAGACCAAGAAAGAAATTCAATTCACCCATCATTGACATCTCAAACTTTGTTTCCATTATTTTTGAAAAGTTCTTACAAAATTTCTGATTTGTCGACCCAAAAATTATGTCGTCAACATAAATCTGAATGAGAATCAAGTCCTCACCTTGCCTTTTGAGAAATAAAGTAGTATCAACTGTACCTTTCTTGAAACCAGAAGCAAGTAGAAATTTAGTGAGAGTTTCATACCAGGCTCGCGGTGCTTGTTTAAGACTATACAGCTCTTTGTCTAAAACATAAACATGATCAGGGTGATGAGGATCAACGAAACCTTCAGGTTGAGCCACGTAGACCTCCTCATGCAGAACGCCGTTCAGGAAAGCTGACTTTACATCCATTTGATAGACTGTAAAGTTTTTGTGCGCTGCATAGGCTAGGAAGATTCTGATGGCTTCGATCCTTGCAACCGGGGCGAATGTTTCGTCATAGTCAATTCCCTCTTGTTGACAGTACCCTTTTGCGACCAAACGAGCTTTGTTTCTCACTACTACTCCGGCTTCGTCTTTCTTATTTCTGAAAACCCACTTTGTTCCTATAACAGATTAACCTTTAGGTAGGGGGATCAAGCGCCATACCTTGTTCCTTTTGAATTGTAGAAGCTTTTCTTGCATGGCAGAAATCCAGAAGGGATCACGTAGAGCTTCAGACGCTTTCTTTGGCTCTAAGGAACTAAGGAAGCTTGAAAACATGCAGAAGTTGGCAGATGCAGATCTTGTCGTGACACCAGATTGTACGTCACCTATCACATTGGTCAGGGGATAATCCTTAGTCCAACGATGTGTGCTTGGTAAGGATTCAACTTGTTGTTGCGTATTGGATGCATCGTTTTCATCGTGCACAGCAGGCAGCTCCATAGATGTACTTGGGACATCTTGTACTGGTGTTTCTGATACTGAGGGTTCTGGACTAGCAGTTGAAGTACTCAGGACTTCGTTTCCAGAAGAACTATCTGTAGAGACAGATTCAACATTAGGAAAGTCAGAAACTAATGGTTGAGTTGTACCTGATGGAGATGAAGTTTCAGTGACTTCTTCTTCGGACGGTCCATATATGTCTTCAGATATAGTAGGGACCTCCGAGCCTGTACCACTTGTTACCGATGTTGATATGCCTTTTTCAAAATCTGCACATATATCATCAAAGGCATCAATAAACAATAAATCTAACTCAGATGAAGTAGAGTTAGAGTTAGAAGAAGTAGATCTTTGAGAAGCTGGTTCTAATCTGGATTGAATAGAAGCTTTGTCCTTAATTACGAGTTCTGAACTGTTGTGTCCAGAAATCCTTGTAGAATTCTCATCAAAGGAGACATTCATGCTCTCAACAACCGTCTTAGTTCGAATAATGTAAATTCGATAAGCTTTGGATGTCAGAAAGTATCCAACGAGATATCCTTCATCCGCTTTCTTATCAAATTTTGATAATCCTTGACTCTCTTTAAGAATGTAACACCTGCAACCAAAAACACGAAGGAATTTGATGTTAGGTGTACGATTGTTGATTAACTCATATGCTGTTTTATTAAATCGGTTGACCACAATGGTACGGTTCTGATTAAAACATGCTGTAGCGACCGCCTCAGCCGAAAGGTACATGGGTAGATCTGAATATGCAAGCATAGTACGAGCTGCTTCAACAAGAGTGCGATTCTTCCGTTCAACAATGTCGTTTTGCTGTGGAGTGTAGGCTGCAGAGAAATTGTGTGAAATACCCACGGAAGTAAGATAACTCTTTAGGGTGTCATTCTTGAACTCCGTGCCATTGTCACTGTGAATGGTTCTGACTGGCAGTTGAAGACGTACTTGAATGCGCTTGATGAAAGCGATAATCAACTCTGACGCATCTGACTTGTTGCGAAGAAACTCGAGCCATGTATACCTTGAGTAGTCATCTATCATTACCAACACATATTTCTTTCCGTTGATAGATGCTATGCACATTGGGCCACAAAGGTCCATATGAAGAAGTTCCAGTGCAGATGAGGTCGATGATTCAGCTTTGGACTTGAAGGAGCTTCGCTTCATTTTGCCCAACTCACATGCGGAACAGAGTGAGTCTTTTTCGAACCTCATTTTCGGTAGACCTTTGACTAGACCTTGTCTTTGTAGCTTCGCTATAGATCTGAAATTTTGATGAGACAAGCGTCGATGCCACGTCCACGATTGTGCTTTGGAAGCTTTGGCTAGTAGGCATACTGGACGTGTGGTAGACAGTGTAGGAAAATCTACATAGTATAGATTTCCATGGCACTCAACTTTGAAGACTTCGTAACCATCGGGATCCTCTAGATAGTAATGAGTGGTTGTGAAGCGGACTTGATATTTCATGTCACAGAAGTGACTGGTACTGAACAGGTTGTGATCAAGTCCTTCAACATATAACACTTTTTGAATCTTCACAACACCGTTATCGAGCATTCCATATCCTCTGACGTGGCCTTCGGCTTCAGAATTGGCAAATCTAACAGCTTCGGCAGGCTCCTCCACATAGTTATGCAAGAGGTGCTTGAATCCTGTCATGTGGCGTGAACATCCGGAATCTATTACCCACAATCGACAGGCCTGCAAAAGAGACAATTAGTTTTGCTTAGGCACCCATATCAGGATGGGTCCTTCGCGGTTAGCATCAAGCAACTCAGAAATATCATCTGGTTTGACTTTCACTCTCCATTCATAACGCGGTTTTGGAACCCATTTCCAAACCATCTTAACATTTAATTCCTGAAAGTGCTTTTTAGAAGTAGGATTGGCAACCTTAGCTCGATACACTTTGGGTTGTGCAGAAGAATTAGAAATAGAATTAGACTTAAAGTTCAGTTTAGCTTTTCTCTTATTCTGTTTGGACTTTGGAGGGGAGTAGTATGTGAATGAGTTATCCCAACAGTGTTTGCAATATAGATTCTTTCGAGCAAAATTCATAAACTTAGATTTATCAGAACAAACCTTACATCCATGTTTATCAAAAGATATACTTTTCAAAATAACACTGTCAGAAGTACAACTGTTTGAAGCAAAAGTTTTACTAGATAACCTATCATTCTTATTCAAACTACTATCTTTATTCTTCTTACTCCTCCCAACTCCATTTCCTTTTATATCTGAAACAGAAACAGGAACCTTGTTAGTCTCTAACTTAGAAGGTGGTTCTTTTCTTGTGATGTTTGAAGTCTCATCCTTTTCAAAAATACTCAGTAGATATTCAGGACATTCAGAGTAAACAACTAAAGGTTTTGTAGGAGCATCACATTCTGGATTGGTTCTTACCTTCCAGCTTGGATCATTGAACATCTGTTTATCATTTAAAGCATTTTTAAACAAAGTAATTTTCAAATCAATAATCTCAGTGCAAAGCTCTTGATTTACTTTTAAAGACTTTTCAAGTTTATGTTTGAGATCAAAGTTTTCATCTTCAACCTCATCAAGAGACTGTTGCAACATGTCAATTTGCTTCATCAATTCAGATGTATTATCATTCACAGAATTTGAATCCTTTTGAATAGAAACAAGATCAGAGTTTGAAGCATTCATCATTTCAGAAAATAATTCTTCAGTCATGGACTCAATAAACTCCGTTTTGTCATTTTGAGAACAAGAACCATTCGTGATAGCATTTTCTTCTTCAACCTCTTCAAAAAGTAAAGGTTTAGAAGCAATGGGATTTGAGACTGATGGTATAGTAGAGGAATCAACATCTGATTCATACTCATCATATTTGCATGCAGTCTCAGGTGGAACTGTGTTGGTGTTTACTGATTCTATTGAGGGTGTGGTGAATAGTGATTCAGACTCGGTAAATTCGATTTTTCGAGTCTCATAGCTTTTTATTCAAATCACTATATTGAAAACCAACTGATGTAAAAAGATTTTGAGAATCAGTGTCGCCAGACTTGTTCTCTCCCATTTCTTCTCGACCTTTGGTATCAGTAAGAGATGTAGAAGTACTTGCTTCAACAAAAGTTTCACGAATGTCAGGAATGGGTCTGATTGCGGAGCCAAATTTATCAAAATTATATAGGTGCTCCGGTGCCTTTTTCAAAATTTCGTTAATTGGCACACCCAAACCTGGTTTAAGTTTGTAAAACCTTTCGTCTTGGAGTTTATTGATCAACATATTTAATGTCTGTTCAGTCTGACCTCGTTTCATATTAATGTCCTCCAGTTGCTTGATTTTGGTGTAAGCTTCATTTCTTTCTTTATAACAAACTTCAAATTTGATTTGAAACTCACCCTTTTCAGCATTAAGATTCACAAGATCTGTTTCTAAACCAGATATTTTTTCTTTTAAAGACGCTTTTTTTGCTTTTAAATCATCCTTTTCCTTTTCTTTTTCTTCCACAACAACTTTTAATATAGCATTTTCATCACGAAAGCTTAAGACAGATTGATGTGCAGAGCTAAGTTTGCCTTTTAGTAAAGCAAATTCATCTTTCATACCATGTATTTGGGCCATTAAAGATTCAATAAGTTCAGAATTGTCACTTACCTCAGAGTTTGCATCTTCGGATTGTGTCTCAGAGTCTTCATCGTCACCATCCAGCTTTGCCATATAAGATACTTGGGTGAAGTGAGCTTGCTCCTCGTCATCGGAACTTTGGAACAACCAATTTTCCTCTTCAGCCATCAGCACTTTTCCTTCTTCAGCTTTCTTGGCAATAAGTGACTTTCTTGCGTAGTACTCTGAGTTCTTTACCTTCTTGAACTTGCAGTCTCTTGAGAAGTGCCCAAATTTGCCACAGTTGTAGCATCTTCCTGGTTCATCCTTTCGTTCTTCTCGCTTCTCCTCTCTCTTTCCTTCTCGCCTATCATCCTTCCTGTCTTCTCGTCCTTCCTCTCTCTTTCCATGCCTCGGCTTGTATCGCATCTCAGACTTCTCTTTCTTGTATCCATCATACTTTGGCTTTGAGTAGAATCTTTTCTTGCCAAAGCTCTTCTTGAATCGTCGTGTAATGAGAGCCAAGTCTTCAGAGAACTTTTGAATATCAGGATCTGAATCAACTTCCAGTTCTTCATCGATCGAATCAGAGTCAGTAACTTCGGTAACTAGAGCTTTAGATACCTTTTTCTTCGACCTTGCAGAGGATACATAACCTTTGCCGGCTATGAGAGCCACAGAATCCTTCAGATGATTAGACTCATTATTAATTGATCTCACCTCATCCTCATGTTGAGCAAGAGTAGAGAAGATATCAGTGACATTTTCTCGAGCCATATTCTTGGACATCTGGAGGTTGATAGCAAAGTTCTTCCATTCTGGATTCAGATTCTTGATGAACTTGTAATTTATCTCAGAAGCAGATTTAGAGATATTGTTCCTCTGCAAGTCATTGAGGATGATGTTATATCTGTTGTAGGTATCTAATAGCAACTCTCCTTCTTTTGCATGAAATCCCTCGTATGCATTTATGCATAGATTCTGCTTAGCTTGTATGGAGGCTTCACTTCCTTCAAACTGCCTTGCTAGTTCATCCCAGATGCCTTTAGCAGTGCTCTGACTGTCGACACGATTGGAGATGTCGTTTGGAATTGCCATTGTCAGATAGATTAGAGCCTCTTCTTCTGTCTTATACTGTTCTTTCTGCTTTTCATTGAAGAACTGATAAGGTTTAGGAATCTCTCTGTCAGGGATTTCTGGAGAGGAATCTGTAGCAGGTTGACCATTTACTGTGATCATTGGAGTTTGTGGACCTTCAATGATTGCTTTCATGAAGTCTCTCTTCTTGTGATTCAGAAACTGGATCATTCTGATCTTCCATTGCTGATACTCATTAGCCATGAGGACAGGAGGTTTGACTTGAGAACCCATTGAGAGAAGCTGATTCGACATCTTAGCTGTACGGTTAGTAAACAGACTTTTCTGTATCAACACAATCAACTAGATGAGATCGTTATAATCAAAATGAAAACCACACTAAAGAATTTTCAGAAAAAATAAATTCCCGAAAATAATTAAATGCAGTCCTTTCAATCAGTATAAAGCTTTAAGTAGTACTGAACAAACCAAACTGTGAGAATCTGACAAAAAATAATTTTCGCAAAAAAGAACAGTGAACAGTGAATAGTACTTGCGCAAAGTGAACAGTGCTTGCGCAAAGTGAAGTTTGCGTATCAAGACCGGTGCGCAAAGTGGAGGTTTGCGCGTCACGACCGATGCGCAAAGCGGAAATCGACCGGAACGATGTAAAGACCGGTAACCTGTTTCGACCGATAAGTTGCTTTGACCGGTAACACGTTTGACCGGTAGGATGTAAGACCGATACTTTGCTTTGACCGATATAGCCTAAGACCGATAGAATGCTTGAAGCTTCGACCGGTATTGTCTTGTACCGGTATAAGGCTTCGATCGATATGGTCTTTGACCGGAATAAGGTTTCAACCGGTATAATGTAAGAACCGGTAAAATGAGTTCGACCGGAAGTGGCTTAGGACCGGTAAAGTGATAAGACCGATGGTATGCTTTGACCGATAAAAGGTAAAGACCGATACAACTATTCGACTGATATGTTCTTATTACACAGCCCAGAACATCGATAAGCAGAAGCAACAATCAACCCAGAAATCAATACAGTCTCAAAATCAGATGCAAAAAATCAGTCCTTTGTATCCCAAAACAGATATCGATCAGCAATCAATTAAACATAATAAGTAAAAATCACTTTTTATCACTTGATTTTAAGAAGCAGAGTCGACTCCTTTATGAACTCAGAAAACACAAAATCAATAAATTAAATCACTTGTTAATCTATACTGCGATTAATCAATCAGATAGCATTCAGAAGCATGAACCTCAACTAATCAGATCAACTTTAAACCAAAAAGCACATCAATTCATGAACTCAGATGAACAGAAAAAAATTCGATGAACAGTAACTTCAATGAATAGTAACTTCTATGAATAGTAACTTCAAAAAAAAAAAAAAATTGATTCTTTTGGCTCTGATACCAATTGTTATCCCAGTTTAATCTAGTTGGTAAATAATCAAACAAGAAACACAATAAATATCAAGAGATATATAAATCAGAGTAACATACCAATCCCTTGAATAAACAATTAAACTTTGTGTGTTCTTGATACCCTTGAATACAGAGAAAACTTGCTACCTCACTATATGATTATGAAAGTAATTGTGTGGATTAAACCTAAAACCTAATAAATCAAAACAATAAATACCCAGGCTTTTAGGCCTAATGGGCTTATGGGCTTGAGGCCCAATAGCTAATAACTATTAATCTATTACATAATAAACCCTCTAACTAACTTTAATACAATTGCAGTTTAAACCCTTAACTTTAACTTTAATCTTGAATACAATTTATGATCCAACAACTTACTTCATGGTTTAGAAATGGAAGGGATACACTTACCACTTAGGTTTTGATGAAAACCTAGAAAACCCAAAATAAGCTTGAGGTTGAAGATGAAGATGAAGATGGTGAATCCTTGACCATAGCTTTCAATCCTACCACTTGATGATGTTTTACCTCCACAAAATCAAAGGATTTGAGCCAAAATAAGTTAGGGTTTGAAGGGAAAAGAAGGGAATCGGTTTGGGAGAGAGTAGAAGAAGTTTGGATGAGGAGAAATGAGAAAAATGGCTGAAATCCCGAACTTAACAGCCTCTGGACAGTTTGGGCGACATTGCCCAGGGCCTTAATGAATTTGGTTGGCCTTAATGAACTTGGTTGGGATTTGTTTGCATTGACGATTTCGTGAAAGTGGTTCACATCATGAAATAGTAAGACAATAAGGCCCAATAACACCAATAAATCAATTTATGACTTATTAAGACCAAATGATACCAACGGTGACTTATTACGTATTTGTATGCAGGTATGTACTGCTTATATGTATTTTGTGCATATTGGGCTTGATAAGACCACTAACTCACTATAACTTATTAAGAATCACTAAAACTTATTAAGAACCATTATTGTCCAACAATACCTTTTATGGCTTATTAAGGCCTAATAACACTAAGGTGACTTATTACGGGATTTGTATACAGGTATGTACTACTTATATGCATGTTGCCTATATTGGGCTCGATAAGACCATTGAGACTCACTAAGCCTGTTAAGAATAACTAAAGCTTATTAATAACTATTATAGTCCTATAAGACCTTTTGTGACTTATTAAGGCCCAATAACATCCATGCTCACTTATTACGTGTTTATATGCATGTGGTGTGTATTAGGCTCAATAAGATCACTAAGACCCACTATAGCCTATTAAGAACCATTAAAGATTATTAAGAACCATTATAGCTCCACAAGACCTTTTATTACTTATTAAGACCTAATAACACCATTGATGGCTTATTACGTGTTTGTATGAAAGTATGTACTTTTATATACATGTGGTATATATTGGGATCGATAAGACCATTAAGAACTACTAAATCTTATTAAGAACCACTAAGGCCTAATAAGAGTCATTATATCCCAAGAAAGACCTTTTGTAACTTATTAATGCCCAATAACACCAATGGTGACTTACCATGTGTTTGTATACATGTATGTAGTGCATGTATGCAAGTAGTATATATGAGGCTTTATAAGATTAATAAGGCCATTATAGCCTATTAAGAATCACAAACGTTTATTAAGAACCATTATAGGCCAAAAAGACCTTTCATGACTTATTAAAGCCCAATAACATGAAACAAATGATGACTTGTTAACTTTTAATGATTTCTAAAAAAGAATGAGTGATCAACATTCAACAAAGACAATATAAGCTAAGATGTTGCTTAAGATAGTTCGAGGCAACATACAATCATTTATATATTGCCTAAGGTGACACTTAGGCAACATAGAACCACACTTTGCTTAAGAGGAAACTTAGGCAACATAGAACCACACTTTGCTTAAGAGGAAACTTAGGCAACATATAATATCCTTTGTTACCTAAGCTTATCTTAAGCAACATAGACAATTAACATTTGTTGTCTAAGACAATATTTGGTGTAGTATATATTGTCTATTTTTTATCTTATAAAATATATTTACTAATTATTAAATTTATTAAATATAATTTTTTTAGATGTCTTACACTTTTTGTTATTGTTATTGTTATTATTATTTATTAGGAGTGAATTACATTGGTGGTCCTTGTGGTTTGCTTAAATTTTGAATTTGATCCCTAAAAGTGCTATCTACATTGATGGTCCTTAATTTTTCATTTTCATAACACCCACGGTCCCTCCACTTAACAAATTTAGTTTGCAACCATTAGGAAGGACTAATCGATATTTGAACAAATAATAGGGACCAAAAATGTTTTTCTCTAAAACTTTTGTGATTCACGCTTTTTTATATTTTTTTATTAAAAAGTATTTTATATACCTAATAACAAATCACATTTCTTAAAATAAAATATGTATTAAATAAAAATATTTATATTTATTTTTAAAATTATGAATTGATTATATTTACATATAATTTTGTATGTTTTGTATTTTAGTTAATCTAATATTATCATATTTTTCGCTCTTACATCGTTTGAATTCAAATACATAAAAATTACTGAATTAGTTATCAAAATAAATAGATTAAACCTAAGAGCATCTCCAACAACTTCTCCATTTCGAGAAAATAAAGAAAATGGGATTTTGATCTAATATTTTGCTCCAACCACATGATAACATACGATGGCGTTCATTATTTAAAAAAATCATTTTAACATGACATACATCGACGTTTATTATTTGAAAACCTCACAATAGCATGACACAAGGTGACTCGTTTTATTTGTCAAAACCGTCACCCTTGCATAATGTACGATTACGTTTATGTTTCAAAACCGTCACACATAACGTACGGGGACATTTATTTTTCTAAACCGTCACCATAACATGACATTAGGTGACGTAAATTTTTCGAAACCGTCATTTTAGCATCACATGCGGTGACGTTTATTTAAAATTATCACCATAACATTATATATGGTCACGTTTATTATACAAAATCGTCATCGTAGCATGACTTATGTGGACGTTTATTATTCTAACTGTCACCATAACATGCTATATAATGACATTTATTATACAAAACCTTCACCATTGTGACATATAGTTTTTTTTAAACCGTCACCATAACATAACATATGGTGACATTTATTTTCAAAAGCGTTACCATAGAATGACATATTGTAACGTACTCAAAATCATCACGGTAACATGACATATGGTGACATAGTTATTAGAAACCGTCAATATAGCTTGAGATATTGTGATGTAAATGTTTTAATACCGTTACCAAAGCATGACATATAGTGACGTAATTTTTTCAAAAAAACATTGCCATACACTAACTTTTTGTGACGCAAATTTTGCAAAATCGTTGCCATAAAACTTGGTGACTTTTGGAAACGATTTTCAAATAAGCGTTGCTATACATATATTAGTTTTCAGTAACGTTTTTTTAAAACCGTTACGACATAAAGCACGATTTAGACAAAAACCGTTACTAAAAGGTCTTATTGACAACGGTTTTTAAAAACCGTCACAAGATAAAACAACGGTTTTTCAAAACCGCCCTAAACCGTTACATTAGGGAACCTTTTATTGACGTTTTTATCTAAAACGTTGCCTTATGTTTCAACCTTTTTTGTAATAGTAACGTTTCATTATGAAAATTGTTACTAAAACAATTCTCTAACTTTTTATGTGACTTTTTGTAATGGTTTTTTATCAAACCGTCACAAACCTGTTTTTCAAAACCGTCACAAAAAGTCATTT
Organism: Arctium minus; assembly: GCA_954870635.1. Taxonomy (NCBI): domain Eukaryota; kingdom Viridiplantae; phylum Streptophyta; class Magnoliopsida; order Asterales; family Asteraceae; genus Arctium; species Arctium minus. The sequence continues at coordinate 114,123,812 of OX941083.1, read as the reverse complement.
TTGTACTAGTGAAAGTATTCATCCAACGATTACACTTTCTCTCTCTAGAACTCTCTCTCTCTCTCTAACGTATTCTCTCTCTGAATATAACTCTCAGATTCTCAATAAGACTTGTTACAACTAAAAACAGAAATACGAGGTATTTATACCTACAACTAAAATACAAAGAAACTAAAATACAAATACTTTGACTTTTATTACAAATAGACTTTGACTTTGATGAGTGTTGACTTTCTCAGCTTTGACTTTCTTGAACTTTGACCTTTCAGTCTTCTTGATCTTGTATCCAACAGATTTATGCTCTAACAAAGAGTTTTTTTACAAATGCTTTATAATACTAGTGGGGTACCCGCGCAATACTGTGGGACGTAAAAGATGAATGAATATAAGCATATGCATACTACAACAATGATTTATCCGATAAACAAAACCATTCTGATGTATTCAATCGATGATATACAAATATTGATGTCAAGGGTTGTTAACCATACGAAAAAACAATAGAAACCGTGAAAGAAAAAACAATCGATGCATACCTGATGATACTCTGAAAGGAAAAAGAGTCAAAGAACCCCAAAAACGATTCTTCAAATAAACCAATCGAAATGGCGATCGGTTAAATAGCAGAACCCAAAAATGGCAGAACTGATAGATTGTATGCGAAGAGGCAAAATTGAAGCCCTGCAAAAATGGCAGAACCCAAATTATGAAATAAAATCGTACCTGAAGTGAAGAGTGTATGCGAAGGAGATTGAATATTTGAATATGAGATAAGAAGCCTGCATCAATTCCAGAGAGGATGATGAAGAGTCGTCTTGAACAGAGGGACACCCTTGCATCGATTCCAGAGAGTATGATGCGTACGTGAGTTATAATTTAATGATGCATTACTTGTGTTGTACTTTAGCTCAAGAAACTTGTAAAGTTGAAAATTAAGTAATCTATCTTTAAATGGTAGTACATCAAGCTTAAAAACTTGTTTTTAAGAAAGAGGGTGATAAATGTATTATAAAGTAGTATAGATTGGAGGAGGGACAAGGGAGAACAAGCCAATCAACTAAGTTGCAAGCAAAAAACCATGTATTTGATTTCCAGATTGTTGGACCCATAAGCAAATGCCATTAAATCGCTCCATTCAACCAACCTTGTTGCTTCAATTCAATCTTTCAAGTATTTAGCACAAGTAGAATATGGTTTATAACGTGCTTCCAAAAAACTATATTGAACGAACTCAAGATTATGGGAAAAAATTCAACTTCTAGAAAACAAATAGACACATTTGAAATAATAATAATAACAAAACAAAATATATATTTGCCTATAACAAAGAGAGTTGTACTTATAAATTAGAAATTGATCATTGATGGAATGCCTGAACTTTAATATAATTAACAAGGAATTGGAATCAACTATCCCCAAGTAAAAGTCGTATACAAATGAATCGACGTTTGATTTAGTCTAGTATGTATAGAAACATGTCATGCGACCTTGAGGATGAGGTTTTCTTACATGATAAGCATCACAAGTGCAGTTTCAACCAAGAAACTTAGAGGTGATCGTTAGTTAGAGGTAAGTAAAACTGTTACACTTCAATAAGCCATAGCATACTGATGCGGATGTTTGCACACCTCTAGACATGTGATAATTGAACCTCAAAGCAAGTATACAATGGGATCCAATATCGTTTTTTCAAGTAATAAAATGGTAAGAACCAAGTATCGTATTCCACAGGGATAGGTATCTTAAGTTGCAAGATCTCGAGATGAAAAACTAACTTTAGATGGTGAGTTTGAAGACTTTGTTTGAGTTGGTTAACAGTGATATGATTAACAAGATATATAAAGATAGAATGGGTGCAAGACTTAAAGTGAGGAGTAAACACAAATTCTGGAGGCCAATGCTATAGGAATGCTATAGCACTAGTTCAGCAACAACAAGTTCCACCATGTACTTTAAAGAGTATCCTTCCGGATATCTACCATTGCACTGTTGTTTAGCCTTCCATCAACATATGCCTATGCAAATGTCCGGACCAGTGTGAGTGTCAAATGGTTTCTTTAAAGTATATGGAAAAACAAATTCCTTTGTTTAAAAATCACCCTTCCGAGTCGATTCCCATATCATTCAAGTTGACGTGTTCTTAGTGGCTCATTCCTGAGTCCACTACACTTTAACACTTTGACTAGTGATCAACCCGTCAAGAATCAATCGGTTTGAAAAACAAAGATAGCAAGTTCCCTTGCTAGTAACTTCTCCAAGTATACTTCCCGTATCATTCAAACTGACGTGCTTTTTCATGGCTTATTCCTAAGTCCATGACACTTTCACACTTTAAGAAGTGATCAATTTGTCAAGAAGTGCTTTTGGATTTATAAAACTTAAAATGACATAGTGGAACAATGTTATTGAAGAACAAAGTCCACTAGTTTTTGGTTTACAACCTCCCTTTTTGCCTTACACCCAAACTATAAAATTAGCTACTCATTGCGTAAAATAAATTGCAAGAAATGTAAATGACATAAAGTAAAGACATGATGTAAATGACGGAATGTAAATGACGGAAAATAAATAACGGAAAATAAATGACGGAAATGTAAAATGCAAATAAGTAAAGACAATAAGTAAATAAGGAATTTAAGGACTTAATATTAAAGTTTTCTAGAGAGGATCACGAAATCAGTTCTTCCACATGATGGAATACCAAAAAAGATGAATCAAAACAAGAGAATACTATTCCTATTTATACTAAACCAACAACGGCAAACTAGTAATAAAAAGGAAACTTAAAATAATATAAAGGACACAACAACTAAAGTTATAACCAAAGTTACACTCCAAGTATGTCATCATCTTCCTTCCTCCAGCCAACAACTCTAATTCCATTTCAACAAAAGATTTGGTGTAAAGTAATCTAGTTAGCAATCTTCATCAAAAATCCTCCATGGTTTCTCCAACAAGCAGAATTGGATGCTGTAGCATTGACTGGCAGTAATGAAATCAGCATAAAACCTAAGTTAACTTCCATAAGTAGTAAAAGACAGGAAAATCATAAACTTAGCTCCATGAAATAAAAAGGAGAAAATAAGATAAGAAAAATGGACTCAAAGTTGGGATTAAATAAAATGATCTATCTAAAAAGAAAGAAAAGGTGTTCTAATGCATTGAATTCTCAATGCATATCACAACCTCAAACTTGAAATTTTGCTTGTCCCCAAGCAAATAAAATAAAAGAAATAAAATGACTCAATTAACAGATATGCAAGATCAAGGCATTAAGTGCACACACAATGCTAAAAGATACCACATAAAATCCATAGCCTTTCATAAATTCCTAGTCATCCATTACTAGCCTAGGTATGTGCATGATTTATAAGCTAGTATCCACTTTCTTATTTCTCAACTTATCACAATCAAATTTAGGATCAAAAGGGCTTTGGTAGGGTCACTCATTTTGGCAATTTTTGTCTCACCTAGCCTTTTCCCACACAACTTCCCAACATTTTTTTTTCAATTTTGGCACTTTTGTGCTCTTTGTTTCTGTTTTGTGCACCTTGCCCCTATGGGACATTTTTGGGTGTTTGTCAAGGCATCAAGTTAGAGCTATGCTCTTTTGTATTGATGTTCATGCCTTATTTTGCGGTGCAACCTTCGTATCCCCAAACTTTACAACCTCAAACTTTGAAATCCACAATGTCCTCATTGTGAGGAAACAATGTGCTTTGGTGCATAATGGCTACAAGTGGTTTATGGTGAGTGAAAGATGGCCTAGATCATGTCCCAAACAAAATGTTTATTTCCAATGTGTCCCAAGAAAGTGAAACCTAGTCCATATCAAACATAGACTAGGTGCAATGATGTGTTCCAAAAAATTATTTAGGCTATAAATTCAAAAGATATGCAAGTAACATATGATGACCTTAACATGAAAATAAACCTATAAATCAACAAATTAATCCAGACACAAAACAAAAGAAATAAATAAAAATAGAGACTAAGTGAAGTGATTTGAACCTGCCCTACTCCTTAGGAGTAGGTTGTGAAGCCTTTGTTGCTGATGTCGCATGTTACGGTACCAAGCTCTGCATTTTTTTTAGTAAGGTGCTCTCCTTCTTCAGCTGATGGATAACTTGTTGACAACTTCTTGAGGAATGGTGGAATTTGTTGGAGCACATCAGTATGCTCCTCATCCTGAAAGATCCTCACCAACTCATTTTGGTGTTTCTCTTTCCACTTATGCTTATATACTTCCCTTATCACTTCCTTCACTCTTTGATCATGGCACAAGACTTCGATGGCACATATGGGGGAATATTTAATCCCATCATGATTTTTCCACACCACCTCACCAACACTAGAACTTGATTTTCTGAAGCTTCCCGAGCCCTTGGATTGATCGTCACATCCCCTTTTCAAAACAACTTGAAGACTTTCTGCACAACTTTGCTGCAAGGATGTTGCAACATCTGCAATAATATTGTTGTTCTGCACATATTCAAAGCATGGGTTAATGACAATCTTGACATTTTGTTGCACCTCTTCACTATTTTGAAGTGAAGAGGAACTGATCAAATGCTCAGATTCTTCCTCGAAACTCTCTATCTCTTGACTATTTTCCAAAGTATTAACCTGATCCTTATCCTTACTAATATTCTCAAAATTTTCAATCTCACTTGGTATAGGATTTTGGATTTGTCTATTACGCTCACTAATGATCTCTCCAACACAGGTCGTTATGTTAATAACAACTCCATTTATGTTCTGTAAGAAATCATTCATCAAAGCTTCAAGAGATTCGAAGTTTTCAGTTTGTTCTAAAGAAGGTGTAGGGGATAAAAACGAGTTGTTAAAATCATCCCCTTGAAAACTTCCAGAAAAATCAACTTGTTCCTCCCAAGATTGGTCAAAAGTATTCGAGTAATTGTTACTCCAATCTTGGTAGGGAGGTAATGGTGATGTGAAAGTGCCATGATCTTGACCACTTAAAAACAAATTAGGATGATCCTCCCATGATTGATGGTAACCATTGAAGTGTGAGGCATCCCAATTACTATCTCCTATGAAATAATGGGATTCGGGGTTTGAAGGACAACTGTACGAGAAATGATCTCCGCCACAATAGTCACAGAAAACAGTTTCATACGGCCCAAGCGAATGTCCCATTGAATCCATATTCACAGTAAGATAAACTCAAAAAGTTGTTACTTGCACACACATGGAAACGTATGACAAGCAACAAAAATGGTAGAAAAATTAGTTTAACAAAACTCAATCTCTCCAAAACCATAGATTTACGCCTATCCCCGGCAACGGCGCCAAAAACTTGATGCGGATGTTTGCACACCTCTAGACATGTGATAATTGAACCTCAAAGCAAGTATACAATGGGATCCAATATCGTCTTTTCAAGTAATAAAATGGTAAGAACCAAGTATCGTATTCCACAGGGATAGGTATCTTAAGTTGCAAGATCTCGAGATGAAAAACTAACTTTATATGGTGAATTTGAAGACTTTGTTTGAGTTGGTTAACAGTGATATGATTAACAAGATATATAAAGATAGAATGGGTGCAAGACTTAAAGTGAGGAGTAAACACAAATTCTGGAGGCCAATGTTATAGGAATGCTATAGCACTAGTTCAGCAACAACAAGTTCCACCATGTACTTTAAAGAGTATCCTTCCGGATATCTACCAGTGCACTGTTGTTTAGCCTTCCATCAACATATGCCTATGCAAATGTCCGGACCAGTGTGAGTGTCAAATGGTTTCTTTAAAGTATATGGAAAAACAAATGCCTTTGTTTAAAAATCACCCTTTCGAGTCGATTCCCATATCATTCAAGTTGACGTGTTCTTAGTGGCTCATTCCTGAGTCCACTACACTTTAACACTTTGACTAGTGATCAACCCGTCAAGAATCAATCGGTTTGAAAAACAAAGATAGCAAGTTCCCTTGCTAGTAACTTCTCCAAGTATACTTCCCGTATCATTCAAACTGACGTGCTTTTTCATGGCTTATTCCTAAGTCCATGACACTTTCACACTTTAAGAAGTGATCAATTTGTCAAGAAGTGCTTTTGGATTTATAAAACTTAAAATGACATAGTGGAACAATGTTATTGAAGAACAAAGTCCACTAGTTTTTGGTTTACAACCTCCCTTTTTGTCTTACACCCAAACTATAAAATTAGCTACTCATTGCGTAAAATAAATTGCAAGAAATGTAAATGACATAAAGTAAAGACATGATGTAAATGACGGAAAATAAATAACGGAAAATAAATGACGGAAATGTAAAATGCAAATAAGTAAAGACAATAAGTAAATAAGGAATTTAAGGACTTAATATTAAAGTTTTCTAGAGAGGATCACGAAATCAGTTATTCCACATGATGGAATACCAAAAAAGATGAATCAAAACAAGAGAATACTACTCCTATTTATACTAAACCAACAATGGCAAACTAGTAATAAAAAGGAAACTTAAAATAATATAAAGGACACAACAACTAAAGTTATAACCAAAGTTACACTCCAAGTATGTCATCATCTTCCTTCCTCCAGCCAACAACTCTAATTCCATTTCAACAAAAGATTTGGTGTAAAGTAATCTAGTTAGCAATCTTCATCAAAAATCCTCCATGGTTTCTCCAACAAGCAGAATTGGATGCTGTAGCATTGACTGGCAGTAATGAAATCAGCATAAAACCTAAGTTAACTTCCATAAGTAGTAAAAGACAGGAAAATCATAAACTTAGCTCCATGAAATAAAAAGGAGAAAATAAGATAAGAAAAATGGACTCAAAGTTGAGATTAAACAAAATGATCTATCTAAAAAGAAATAAAAGGTGTTCTAATGCATTGAATTCTCAATGCATATCACATATCAACCTTCTTCCAAAAATGTGACTCCACCCTTTCCCGATGTAGAAGACAAAATGTCCTAGTCTCGACCTGTTCACGAGTACAGAACAAATGTCCCAATCTCGAAAAAACTAAAAACTTGACAAAACCAAATCTCGTTACTTCATATATAAAACCTTACCTGGTCAAACCAAATTAGATTCAAATATAAAACCTTACCTTGTGAAACCAAATCTCATCAGTTCATTATCTATTAAAATCAAAAATCAAAAACCAAAGCAATAACCTAAACTAAACTAAAATTTCAAATTTAATTTTCAAAATTAATTCATGTACAAAAAAACATATGTAACTATATTTCTCTCAATCCAAAACAATATACACCTAAACCCCCATTATGTTTTATTTGCTCAATGCAACCACAGTAAATTAAATCTTCATTCCACCACCACCTAACTATCAGTTGCAACCTACACCTCGCAACAAAATGATTCATGCTTGTTAGGAACTAAACTAAAACGAAATATAAAATAACAAGACTCCTAAAAAATAAAAGATTAATGTGATGATTTGGAAGTAGGATTTCACATATTTGAGTATGGAAGAGATTCTCTATTGGTGGTAAATTGGTAATGAAAATCTTACAGCTAGGAGTGGTGAGCTTTAAAGGTCCTGAATCAAATATCATATAGAGCTTCGTTATCAAGAACCCATACACTCGTCGGTGTTCTACACCAGTTGATGAGCAAAAACGAACAAACAAACCCTACAAGTTCCGATCTGACAGGATGGTCATCTGGGTCAACACCATTTTAACGCAACTTCACTAGAAAATAAACAACATATCAAAATGAGAAAAAACTTTCTTCTCTATGTGTAAAAAGAGGGATATATATATATATATACACATACATGTGAAGAGTGTGGTGGTGGCTTTGGCGAGTAAGAGCAGAGCTTGAGCACGCTCAAGAGGGTCCAATTCGGAGAGAGTATGAGGGTCGCAAAGGGGTAAGAAATCGAGGAAATGAGTTCGAAATTCTTCAAAGTTGGTTCAAGTTGTGTTTACTGCATTTGTTACCGACTCTAGAACTATCCTCTATCGCCAATGGTTTTTTGGATTGTGTTGTTACAAACATGAAACCCTGCATATAAAAAATGGAAATCAAAATAAAAAACCCCCAAATTATAAAACCAAAAAATAGAGAAGGAACCAAATGTTGGGAAAATAAAAGAATGACCAACAGGAAGAAACAAGGCATAGGGTTGTGGGCACAGGGCTTTTGACATAGAGCTATTGGCAGTATACCATTTGGCTTTACTCCATGACCAGATACAAAAAGATTGAAAAACCACCTTTTATCTCCAATCCCAATCAAATAAGAATCAGTCTTCTAATCAAAATAGATATTGACAATTGAACATCTCTAAAACAGTAGCATATGTGCGATCTGAGCAATGACCACATCTCCATAATGGGACCCATAAGAGATAAATCAACAGGTATAATAGCCAAATGCCAGCTTCCATGCCAGAAACAAACCAGAAGTGAAACTGTTAATTTGAATCCATCACTCTGTAACAGTTGCACACGGTTGCAGATAGAAGACCAGATTAGTTTCTTAGAGCCAATTTAGCCATTGGCCATTGGTAGAACACACAGATAGTACCAACTGAGATTGAACCACATGCCCATATCCCTCCAAAACAAATCACCAATCTCATATGTAATGGCAAAAATCGATGCATACAGAACCCACAACGTGAGAAAGAAATTTCGTGCAAACAGAAACAAATTGATGTGAAAAATACCATGAGAAAGAAATGTCGTGATTGCTAGATTATGAATCTATGTTTTATTTCGTATAATGGTCTCATTGGAAAGGTTTTTGATGATATTCATATCTACTATTAGGTTCATAAGGTGTTATTGGATTATCCCTCAAATAAATAATAAACAAACATCATATGTGAGAGTGTTTAATGACCAAACTCAGGGAATGTTTGGTTCTTGATTGTCCCTATCATAAAACACCATGGAATAAAAGAAAATCCACCAAGAAACCACTAAAATTCAAGAACACATAACCCCATTACACATTGGTCATCATTGACTGTGTTCTTCTCTTTTAATGCCTTTTCTAAATTTCCCAAACCAGAAAACCATTATAACTCATTTATTTTCAAGTTCCAAACCAGACGGCGGCACCAAAAGTATGAGAGATGCTATTTTCAGTTTGCACAACAACTCTTAGAGCCAATACTGAAGTTAAATAGCGACAGACAAACAAACAGAAGAACAAACCAAACGATACTCTTAATCGATACAAAGAAAGTTGCAGATACTAAAACAAATTCAACTTTAGTTGAATAATCCGTAAAGTTTCCATCTAAAATTCAAACATGCAAACCATCAATAGCGAAATCACACATAAAAGAACAAAATAACTCTATTTCAAAAAAGCAGTCGATTCCAAAAAAGTAATCGATTATAAGAAAGCAAAAGGAAACTAACTGATTTCAGTGCAAAAGGATCACTGGAAGAGTGGATCGATGGAAGTAGAAAAAGCTTGAACCGTCAATGTTGGAGCGTGTATGAAGCAATTGAGTGATAAATCGTTTTCCTGAAATCAATCTATCTATCCTAAAGAGAAGGTGAGAGTATGAGGCACGTAAGAAACGGGATTTCATCCCCATCCCCAATTCAAATTTCATAATTTTAGGGTTTGGGGATTAGAGATAAGGATTTTGGGAGTTAGACGATATGGGCCGATTAGACTTTAGAGATAAGGATGAAATTTATTAATTAGGGTTAAAAGCTTTAAAGGTAGTACATTAGGTTTTATTAGTTGTTTTTTAAGAGATTTTAAGTAGATAGCTATAAATAATAGTACATAAAGCTTAGTGAGTTGTAATTAAGAGTTTTTTTATGTCTGCTTTATAATATAGTATAGATAGTATAGATACATACAAAATATATTAGAGTAAACTACACTTTTGGTCCTTGTGGTTTCCCGAAGTAACACTTTTCTTCCCTACAGTTTCGAAATTACATTTTGACCATCATGGTATGCAAAAACTACCGGATTTGGTCCCTGCTTCTAATGGTCGTTAAATAATCTCGTTAGATGAGGGGTATTTCAGACTTTTATCATTTTTCTCTATTTTTCTTTAAAAAATAAATTTTAAATAATAGATATTAATATACTTAATTAAATGAATATAATACACACAATTATATATATGAATTATATAATATTTATATACGGCAAATGTAACAGATAAACTCACACACCTTCCTCACATTTGGTGAGGTTTGAACCCCCTAACCTTCTAGGAGGCCAAAGGCTCGAACACCGCTACCAAAGGCCCTTTGGTGTGTATATATATATATATATATATATATATATATATATATATATATATATATATATATATATATATATATATATATAGTGAGTACATAGGTAGTTAAATCTTCCCCTCCCAACTCATGAAACCTGCCCCTCACGCTTATCCGGTGACTCTCCCCTCTCGACTTTGACTTTTTATTGTCTTTGATCACCGGATGCTTGATAATGTCAGATTAGGACATTATTTATATGCTAAAACCAGTAGAAAATGCGTGATCCCAAGGAAAATAGTGATGGAACTAATGGGTTTCTGGAAGAAAAGTACAGGTCAAGACGAGATGAGAAGAAGAAGAAGAAAAATTCAAGATAAAATCGTCAAAAAATTTGAATTGGGAACTTGAAGTGCAAAAAGGAAGAAATAGTGCACGCGCAACCTCGGGCGCTACTTTCTGTAGCCGCGCGGGTTTAGGTGAAGTGGGCGACTTCCCACGCGACCTAACTCGCGCCATAACTCGCGCCACGCACTGAAACAATCTTAATCGACTGTTTCAGCTATCAGCTAGGGTTGGGGGTTACAAAAGTTGAAAAAATCTAGAGGCGGCTAGAGGCGATTTTGGAGAGTGACGAGGGAAAAAAACGCATAGAAAAGGTGGGGAGATCTTGGTGGAAACGCATCCTCGATCGATTTACAATTCTTATGTTTGGAGGATTGAGATCTCAGGGAGTTTTTGTACTTTTGAGCATTCTTCAATTTAGAACAATGTTTAGAACGTCAATCATTTCATCTTGTGTTTTGATCTTCAATACCCCCAATATGAAGAATTGGATAGAGATATACCCATTCAACCATAGAATTTGTTTAATCCTGTTCTTGTAAGCAAGTTTGAATTGATTGTTGAGATCGAGAGATGAAACAACATTTTTCCAACTGCTAAGGTTGCTATAGCTTGAGGAAGTGTAGTAATTGTTTTTGTGATTAATTTCATTAAACAATCGAGAAAAAGTACTTAACCCTTCCATTGTTTAAAATAAGATGAACCCAACAGGGATCCAATCCCCAACTGCTCTTCATAATCTGAGTTTATTCTTTTGAATTTTCAAGGTTGCAATTCTAGTGTGTTTAGTTTAATATTTTGTTAAATTCAACTCAAATACGCTTTTGTTAGTCTAGTTAATAGTTTATATAGTAATTGTGGTACTCAATACCAAGTTCCTCTGGTTTGATACTCGTACTTAGTACTATTACTTGATTTCGACCCGTACACTTGTGGCAAGGTAGGGTCGAGGCGAAATTGTAACACCCTCGATATTGGAAAAAGCAACTAATTTAATATTTTCAATTATACAACAAAAAGGGATAAAATCTATTCTACAAATCAACACTTGATTCACCTTTAAAGGAATACTAGGTTTAACTTCAACAAATAAAAGGTCAAGTCTCGGATAAAGACTAATCAAGGTCGGGTGTTACTAAAACCCAAAAGAAACAGTTACTCTTCTCAACAACCAAAGCGGAAGACTTCATCAAGCCACTCACCCTTGCACATACTCCTAGCACTCAACACTTCACCAAAACGCTAGAACCTCTTCCCCCATCCGGAACCTGATGCACATGCCGACAAATAAAAGGTTAGGCTAACGCCTAGTGAGTTCAAGAGATTACAACATGAAATAAATACATTTGCTAAATGGAGAGAAAGTAGTTTAAATCACATACCTTCAGAAAGATTTACTTTAAATATTCAAATGACACCATTTTCCAAAAGTACACATTTAAAACAAGGAACCCACATGAACCTTCTTTCGTAAAACCACTTTAATCCCAGACCCACCCAAAACGTGAATAGTAAGCAAAACTCCCAACTTATAATAAATACGAAATAAAACTTTATTTCTCGAAACATCCCAAACGTGGGCAGGGCATAATACACAACCCGTAAACCTTAGTAAATAGTTGCACATATGCAAAATGTCACCGGAAACATGGATAATAAAATGACACAATTAAATACCCAATTAACACCTTCCGGTGACGGGGGAGACCCGATTCCATTGTACGCTGCGGAACACAAAGTTAAGCCACATAACCATGTTGTCGAACTTCACCTCAGGTCGTGATTGTATTGCCTGCTCTGCCGAGCTATACCTCCAGTCATGACTGTATTGTCTGCTCCGCCGAGCTACACCTCCAGTCCTACTTTATTTCAAGTCCCGAACACTGTATCCCTTATTTTCTGCTCTGCCGAGCTACACCTCAAGGATACGCGATCTTAGTGTATGTTCGGTCTCAAGCGGAGTTTCATCCTCGGGGTACCCACTCAACCCCTAGTGCCTACTCCCTAGCATTCAAGATAGGAGCCTCAACTCCTCACTTGATAACTCTCGATGTCTAACCTCGTGCACAAGAATTAGACATCTAAACACAAGATCCATGGTCCCGAAGTATAACCCATTGTTTGGGTAAAAATTCCAACAGTCTATCGTCGTACGACCAGCGATAACTGACGCCCTTCCTTTAAGGCGACCTCGATTAAATGAACAAATATCCGTCCGACAAAGTTAGTCGTACGACATGATTTCAGTTACTAACCTGTGACATACGTTATGTCATGTTTAATACATGATTCAAGAGACATTCATGACCAAAGATTGTAACGGTTGCCATCATCAAAAAACAACGGACGTAACGGACGCTATCATCAATATCAAACGGTTATTCTATTAAAAATACTCATTCAAGACTTGTCAACGGAAAATTAGAGTTTAAATACGAAGACGGAACCTCACATTCGGACATCTGATTCCCAGACCTTAGAAGCTCACAAATTACGCTCTCCAGTTCGCTCAGTCTCTCTCGAAATTCACAAAGCCAACTACTATTTGTTACGCGACGCACGACCGAAGTCTAATTATACACGACGAACGACCAACTTTACTTTATTGTATTGTTTTACATTACATTTCACTTGTAACACTTGTTAACAAGGACGACGTCCCTGATTGACGTCCATAGTGCACGACGATTCACACTCGTCCGCGGTTTTTACCCATTTTAGGGGTTTTTCGCGTCACCAATTTTCTCGTCTCATTTACTTTAGTTTTATTATAGTCGTACGATTATTGTTGTTACTTTCTTTGGTTGGATCAAGTTCCACATTTACCTCAAGTTTTCCTTGGGAGATTTTTGGCATAAACACCCATCAAGGTTTCTCTTCGCCAAACAACCGGGACGACACCAATGCCAACACGACATTATTTCCCAAAGTGAGAATCCCAAGGGTCCTCACCATTAAACACGACTGACTTACATGCCCATGGATCAAATGCATTACAGTCTAAAACACACGACTCCTATTGGATGACACACACACTCAAAACATGCATTCTCCAAAATAAAGTGCAATAAATGCAACTCACACCCGAGGCTCTACTTCAAGTTATTAAAACCGGACAAATGTCCTCAAGACTTAATTTGGTCAAAACCGAGCCAAAGTCCCAAGAATTTACGTAAACCCCCCTAGTGAAAGCCGGTATAAATATAGAAACACGATTGACCAACTATCATGCAAACACAACGACCAAAAGGGTAATTAACCCAAAACTTCTTATTGGTTGAAACAAAACGTTTTCCAAATGAACCCGTTCTCTTCATGATGCCAAAATGACTCATAGTACAATGATATGCATTTTCCAACGGTTTATAAAATCGTATGCACCAAATGGACAATTATATAAAATGACCTCCATTTATATCTTATATCATCAAAGAACATATCAAAATGATTTATTTGTCAAAATGCCCAAAAATCACAAAGATGTGTGTTACATAAGTTTATAAAGTTAAATATATCAAAATAACCAAAACTTATCAGCAGTTAACAATTTAATGTAAAACACAAACACTTTAAAAATAAACATTTTGGCATGTACACCGTTTTCACAAATCAACTTGAACTCACCTTGATAGATTTAAGCTAAATCTAGATTTTACCCACGTAGAGCTCCCTTGAAGGAACTTGAATCCTCAAAGCCAAAACCTCCGAAACCTAGATTCACAAGATTTCAACCATAAACATAGATATTCAACCAAATAGAATCGTTCCCCAACACTTTACATGAAGATCTCATCTATACCCAAAACCCTAATTTCCAAAGATGAATAATTAGAAGCTTACCTTAACCAATAGCTTGAATCCACCACCAACACAACTCTAGATTACCAAAATACACCACAAACTCCAAATCTACAAAAGGGAGAACAAGGGTGGGTGAAACCCTAGATATCTTGATGAAGAAGATGAAGATGAGAGATTATGGTTCTAACCTCCAAGCTTGCTAGGTGAAGAAGGATCACTTGATTTTAAGAGAAAGACACTCAAAATGAGTTAGGGTTTGTTTGGGGAGGTTGGAGGGTCGAGTTGGGAGAGAAATGGGGAGAAGATTTGAGGTTTGGGTGAAAATAGGGTTTGGGGGCCAGATTTTCTCGTTTTTGTGCACATAGAGGCTCCGTGCGGGTGGCGGCACAGGTCCATCCGCGCGGAGCACTACCGCCCGAAATTTTTGCCTGAACACTGTTTTGGTCATAACTTCTTCGTTTTAGCTCCGATTTTGCTCCAGAAAGAACCGTTGAACTCGTAATTGAATCATTCATCTACCAAGACTATAAAATCTAGGATTCAATTCCAAAATCCTATATCTTATTTTTCCTCAAAATACCGATTTCTGTATTAACTCGAAATGATACCTTTCGAAAATCGGGGTGTTACAATCCTCCCAACCTTAATACAGATTTCGTCCTCGAAATCTGGCACCGATCAAACACCCAACGTCGCCTTCAACGAGATCAATCGGTTCTCTACCCAAAAAGGAAAGCCTCCACGATACCTTGCCTCATGTACGAAACCGATTACATCCCATTTAAGGTTGTCACTGTAATTCTCATAACGAACTGTCACAACTCGATTTCAATGTCTGATATATCTCACCGATGATGGGACGAACGTCGAGTCCCTATCAACCACTATCCTATCCTTAAGATCTCGGTTGTCTCCCAACCTTAGGTTGTGCATATCACTTCAGGAATAGTTCCACCAAGGATACTCCAAAGCGAACTTTTTCCTTAGAGATACTTCTAATCGTCCTTTATGGAGTGACGTTATATTATTTCTTTGCCTCCAAACAAAACCATCTTGCAGAAGGAATCAAACCATCGCTTGCCCATACTCCTTTCAGTTCTGAGTACTCGCAACCATGCCAACCTTACTCGGGTGGTGCAGGAATCCTTATAAAACTGTTGAGCTGACCATCTATTGTTGTCATAGAATCGCCACTTCTGATTCCAACACATCAAGGTCTCCTCCATGATCGATTTGTACTTAAAGTCTACCTCGGCATTCTCATCAAATTTCTCGAATAATCAACACCACCGAAAATCTATCGTCTTTTCCCTGATGAAATTCCTAACACCAGTCCAGTCTGGTCCAATGCATAAAATATGTTCCCTAAACTGAGGCAAGCATAATAACTGAAGATAGTGGTTCACTCCAAATCCCACGGTTACATAACTCTCATAGTGTATTTGAGCACCGATTGCCAAATCAGTGAAAACCTCGTTGATTACGGAATTACCAAGGATCGATCCCTAATTGCCAGCCTCTAACATCCTCAAGGTTACCACTTAACTTGCAGACATACCCGGTTCCACAAAAGTACACTAAAGCACCCCAACAGTCATTGCCCTCCAAATATAGGGTCGACACCTATCCTCAAAGCAACTATCCGCAACGTGGATATACCACCACTTATTCGTTCTAGCTTTCCAGTTTTGAATTAAAGTTGACACTTAATCATGGCGCTAAATTCAAATCTTACATCTCTAACAAACGAATCACAATATCTTCTTTATTCCTGAAGATTTTCCAAGAAGACACACCACCGACACATACCTGATGTCAACCAACGGCCCATCAATTCAAATCTAACCATATGCAAGAAACCACACAATGTTTTATCCTGAGGATTTACCGAAACAGAAAGATCACCACTTAAATATCTGGGAGAATACACAAATCTACTACTTCAATCATTCGAGCGTGTACTGATTCATAAACTGAAATCTAAAATTCGAAACTGACCACGGATCGGTTAATCCGACGCTTTATTTTCCAAGGACTCCCCTAGTCCTGATTACAACTCCTTTCATTGAAAGGGTTCAAATCTACAGCTCTAACGAGTTCAAGGTTTTTCAACTACTATGCCAATTTGAAATTTTATAAAACTTCTAAGTGCAAAAGTTTTAGAAACGCACAGATAAAAATCCACTACTGTTCACTCGGTAGGTGTACAAAGTGATCACCAACGTCACGTATATAAAACTATTACAAAAATTCATGTGATCAATACTTACGTTAATAAAAACGGTAACAAAAGATGCGCAACAAAATTTTCAAACGGACTACCATGGTCCTAGCATGCATCAATTTATTATGCATATGAAAATAATTTTCCGCACTATAACATGCGCAATAAAAGTTTGTACAACTTCCAAAAGAGAATTTCACAACTTCAACTTTAAAATCTTTTCCTTTACAAACACAAAAACGTCGGAGGATAAAATCTCCAACAAGGCCCATATATCCGAAACTAGAGCTAGAAAGGCCTTATTTCGTTTCGTTCCTGTTCTTCATTTCCTTCTTATCGAAAAAAGGGGGATTTCTCATATTTAGAATCTTTCTGCGGTGTGCTCCGTTTACTATTCTTTCGTAATTTCTTCTCTTTACCACGCGATAGGTCAGCGAAGCGTGAGCGGGCGCGGAGAAGGAAAGGCCAAAGACTTCGGCCTAACGGGAATGAGCAAGGACGAAATGACAAGATATAGGAACGTGAATAAATTTTAAATCGAGTTCAAATTTTGGGCTGCACAGATAAAACGCACTTGTCCAAAGCGGTAACTACAACGCCATGTAACCGATAATTCATTTAATGCATTGCGGAAAACTTATGACAGCAAAGTCAACAATTGAAGCACGTTTAGATCAACAGTTCTATTTGAAGCAACATAAATCTTTTGTATGTTTACTCACACCAACAGTATAATTTAATCCAAATACAAATAGTATACAACGATTGACACTTGTATAAAGCCCAAAGATAAATCACATGATAATGAAACTTCACCAACACAACATGTGGGTTGACATCTATTAACAAAACCTATAAATTAACGCACCCAAAAATGCATGTATATACGTTCCAAAATTTATCTACGCGACGCAAAATGTCGTAAGATAAGACACCATAAAACCCAACTGAATTTTCATAAAACTCATTAACATTAAAATCAAGCGGTGTCAAAATTTTTATTTCCCAACATAAAAAGCATAAGATGATAATAAGTCTAAAAATGTCAAAATTCTAAAACCACAACGTAAGATAAAGTGACAATTTTCAACAAAACTTTCATGAGACACGACGCCCAATAAGCTCGTAAATTTACACGCAATAAAATTAAAACCCACGCATCTCAAAGTACACTTACGCGCCCAAAACGTCGCAAAACTATACTCCATAAAATTAAACACGACTCATACAGACCAAAATTTTCCAGAAAATTCCGACTCAAGAACATGGGGACAACTCTTCCTGTAAAACCTTAACATACGTGGAGGAGATCCAATGTCAAGGTTAAAAATTCCACAGTTACATGCCCAATACCCCAAATGACAATTAAAACATGGATCTTATAATATCCAAAAATAGCGTTAGACACAAAACGGGGACGAAGAGATTTTTAATAACAATTTGCAATCACATGCAACAAAACACTTTCATGTATGTTTCAACTCACGGTTTAAAAATATGATGAGTGCTAAATGTTTTACCAAGACTTTATAATATAACTCACTTTATGCTTTGAGGACATGATAAACAACTGATGCACACTTATTTTAGAAATAAATTTAGTGGATGGATTTGGTCGGCACTCAGCATCTTAGGACTACACTCCTCCATTTTCCCGTCATACTATTGTCATCCGGATGCATCAAACATCTTAGAGCAACAATCCCACTAATTTGGTTAACTTACAATTTCTCCTCGAAATAGAATCAGTCTAACAAACTTATAGTTCTAATCCAACCAATAATTCTGATTCAAGATGATCAAATTAATGCATTCATCGCACTTAACTATCACTCCAAAGTGACATTGCTATAAACATCAACCCTTCCTTAGATTTAAAATCCTATCTTGAAAAGAGTTGCGATTAAGGACTAGAGGAGTCCTTGGGAATTGAAACGTCGGATGATCTGACTTGTTGTTAGTCTTGAATTATGCGTTTCAGTTTTGGATCTGTATGCGCATGAATAATCGAGGTGTTAGATTTATGCCTTCCCAGATAATTAAGTGGTGATTTTTCTGCTTCGGTGAATCTGTGGAATAAGGTCCCGTGTGACTATTTGCGTATGATTGGATTTGATTTGATGGGTGGATAGTCCGTTGGACGTCATGTTATATGTTGGCGGTGTATCACCTTAATAGTTTCTGTGGGCAAAGGAAATATCATGGTCCGTTTTTTAGAAACGTAAGATTGAGAATCTTAGTACCCTGTTAGATGTTAGCTTTATCACGATAATGCATCTGGAATGAGATCCTAGGCGGGATGTCCACCGGTGTTCGGTATTACCATTTTTGGGTTTTAGGCATCGACTGGTTCTTTTAGAAATCAATGAATCTTTGGAATATTGGTAAGTATTCTTGTTGGGCCATAAGGAGTGTTAGCCTCGCGGTGGTGGAGCCTAAAGAGAGATTAGACGTCGGTAATTAAGTATTGACGTGTATGAGTTTTTCTGAGGTGGTAAAGATCTCATTGAGAGAATGTTTCGAGGCTGAGAGTAGATCAGAGTTGAGTGGTAGCCATATCGGCATGAACTAGCTACCCAATGAGCGTATTGGTACGCCCTTGGAAGGACGGCCTTATCAAAATCAAGAATGAATCATAAAGAATATTGAGAATTCCTTGGGGTTTGATGTCGACCGTTGGTTTTGGATTCAGAGACATGTGGATCTGAGGTGAATTGGTCGATGAGAAGTTGATATCACAAACTACCCGTGAGGTAGTATGTGTCACCCAAAGTTGGGAGACAACCGCAGTCTCATGGTTAAAGGTTAAGATTAGTAAGATAATTGTTCATTCGGATATAAGTGTGTTATGCCCAAGGGGACATTTATCGTGAGGACCAGCATGAGGTTATGGTGGTAGCTCTGTAAAGTGGAGTAGAGACAATCTATCCTATGGGCAACGTTTCGTGGAAATCTAGATTTCGAGGACGAAATCATTCTAAGGTTGGGAGGATTGTAACACTCGTAATTTTCGGTAACTAAAGGTCACCTGGACATTTTTGGATCTTATAAACGGCGGGAATTTTGTTGGGAAATCATTATTTAAAGTCCCTTAGAGTATCGGGGGTCTCGGTGTTAAAAAAAGTGAGTTTCGAGGCTCCGGAAAGGTCCTGCTACAATGCCCGGCGACTATGACAGTGTCTTAGTCGCACTGTCACAGTCGCAGAGAAGGAACAGAAGGGGGAGGCATTCTAGAGACAATGACCAGTGACATTGCCATGGGCAATGTCGCATGGGAGGGAGAGCAGGCTGTCAAAATCGGGTTTTTGGCTCATTTCTTCATTTCTCACTTCTCATTTCCTCCCCAACTCTCCCAAAACCCTCCCAAGACCCATCTTCCCCACACATAGTGTTTTGGGGTTCTAAATCCTTAAATCCCCAAGTTATGAGGTATCAGTACTCTACCAAGAGCGATGTTGGAAGCTAGTTATCAAGGATCTTCATCTTCATCTTCAACCTCAAGCTCTAACTTAGGGTTTTCTAGGTTTTCATCAAAACCTAAGTGGTAAGTGTATCCCTTCCATTTCTAAACCCTAATATAAGATATAAATGTTTTCTTGATGATTTTCTAGTGTTTGATTCCTTCAACTTCGGTTTGTAAGATTTTGGAAGATTTTGTTCAAAATTAGGGTTTTGACCAAAATGGAGATTCTAATGTAATATGTTTGGGGATCGATTCTAAATGGTTGAATGTGATTATTTATGGGTAGAATTTGTGCATCTAGGTTTATGGAGGTTTTGACCTTGAAGATTCAAGTGTTTTTCAAAGGAGCTCAAGTTGGGGTAAAATCTAGATTTAGCCTAAATCTAGCAAGGTGAGTTCAAGTTGATTTGTGAAAACGGTGTACATGCCAAAATATTTATTTAAAAGTGTTTGTGTTTTACCTTAAATTGTTAACTGCTGATAAGTTTTGGTTATTTGGAAATATTTAACTTTATAAGCTTATATAACCCATATCTTTGGGATTTTTGGGAATTTTGATAAATAAATCATTTTGATATGTTTATTTGATGATGTAATATATGAATGGAGGTTATTTCATATAATTATCCATTTTGTGCATACGATTTTATAAACCGTTGGAAATGCATATCATTGTGTTATGAGTCATTTTGGGAAAAATAAAGGGACGAGTCCTTTTGGAAAACGCTCTGTTTCGACCAATGAGGAGTTTTGGGGTTAATCACACTTTTGGTCTTTGTGTTTGCATAACCGCGAGTTAAAAGTGTTTTATTGTGTAACGCTCTAAAATTCAGAGTAAATTAAAACCTGGAAATATGGCAACACGACATTCATATTTGGTATGAACCTGTGTTCGGTTATGGAAATTGACAACAAACTAATCTAAGCAAAACTATCTAGATTACTTCAGTTGACAATCCATAATCACCAAAAGATGGGACTTAAACAATGCCCAACACCAAAATTATAGTCATCACAAAATGTCTCGAGTCCACGCTCGACTCTCAAAACCCTGTGCAACCCACCGCTAAGGGAAACCTGTTATACACATTATTTGACAAAAAAGTGTTAGGCTTAAAGCCTAGTGAGAACTTACAGTTTATAAATTTCAAAGAGATGTAAACAACTGTATCAAATTAAATCCTTCCAAAGGTTTAGTTATAAAAATGGAGTTCTTGGTACAAAAGGACAACCGGTCCGAAACACATCTTCCGATGACAGAGATTACCCGATTTACCGAGGATTGTAGTGGAACACAAAGTAAGCCACAAATCCGAGTTATGAGCTAAATACATGGAACCATGGCCACGAACGCTTCGGTCCGTACTACGATGTGAGGGAGGCCCCCAAGGAACCAGTCATACTCGTTCACTAGACTGCATTTGACCCATGGCTAGTATTCGGTCTCACATAACCGTACCAAATGTCCCCGAAGATCAAATGCATCTAGCTACATACAATGGGGTACAAACATCCCAACAATAAGCCGACTCGATACCTAGGGATCCACTAGTATAGTCATGACTTGTCACAATATTTCATGTGACCATCCAAGCTAGATAAATAGCTATCAAAACATTTATATTTCAAAATGCCATTTTCAAAATCGACTGCTGGTAAGAAAGATAATCATGAAACAAGATTATATGCATTCTTTCAATTAAGCCACACTACTGGGCAAGTAAAACATTCTTTTACTTCAACAAGATGGAACCCACCATTTTAGTCAAAAGTGTTCGGGAACCCTAAAATATCTCAAAACTCCAAGTTACATCAAAATGTAATAAACGGACAATCCGAAACCGTAGAGATATATAGGAGTTAAAAACACAATATTTGACATATATAACAGTTTAGAAAAATTAGTAGGAACTCACCTCAGATTTATTCTTCCTAACGAATGCTACCTACGACAACACCGAAAGAATCGGTAAGTCGAAATACAGATAACTCTCCCACTTTCTGACTAAAACTTAAAGACAACAGAAGCTAACATCGAGCAATAGATGGCGCAAAAGAAGGATTTTGCGCGAACTGAAGGTGGCGCAAACTAAGATTTGCGCGACCAGAGAGTGGCGCAAAAAGGGACCTGGCGCAAAGAAGGCTTTGCACGATTAAAGGGTGGCGCAAAGACACTTTGCGTGACCCAAGGGTGGCGCAAAGGTCACTTCGCGCGACCAAAGGGTGGCGCAAATGCCACTTTGTGCGACCACTGGTCTTCCCTGACCGGTCGACCTGCTCAACCTGATCTCGTCGGAGCATCAACCCAGATTCCGGCCAAACTCAAAAAACGTTAAAACACATATTTGAACGGTAGAAAAGCTCTACAACGCGATTCTACACCGGCCACAACACTTCAAACGAAAGATTAAAGCTTAAACATACCTCAAATGACAAGAAATTGAAAACCCACTTCAAAGCTTTCTTTTTCTCTCTCTGGTCTTCAAAAGCAAGTATCAAATATGAGATATTTTAAATATCTCAATAATTGATATATATTTAAATCCAAGTTTCATTTAACCCCTTGAACTTTGGGGAATGATTAACTTTTCACCCAACTCCAAAATTGCGGGTGTTACAATCCTGCCCAACTTGGGAATGATTTCGTCCCCGAAATCAACTACACAAAAAGATGAGGATATCTACGCTTGATATCCTCTTCCGCTTCCCAAGTCACATTTGCTCCCCGGTGATGCTTCCACTGCACCTTGACCAAAGTGACTTCTTTGTGACGCAATTTCTTAGACTTTCTCTCTAAGATGGCATCGGGTTCTTCCACACAACGGTTACCTTCGTCTATCCTTAACTCGGAAAGGGGAATGACGTTGTCTTCTACCGCCAAACATTTCTGGAGGTAGCAAACATGAAACGTGTTGTGTATTCTGCTCAACTCCGGTGGCAGTTCCAACTGGTTGGCTTGCAAACCCACCCATTTAATCACTTTGAAAGGTCCGAGGAAACGGGGACTCAACTTCCCACGTTTTCCGAACCGAATAATGCCCCTCCATGGCGACACCTTAAGCATAACGTGGTCGCCCACTTGGAATTCCATCGGTCGTCTCTTCTTATCGGCATAGCTTTTCTGCCGATCCTGGGCCGCTTTCATTCTTTCACGAATGACCTTGACCTTATCGGCCGTCTCTTGCACGATCTCAGGCCCGGCGAACTGCTTCTCTCCCGCTTTAAGCCAGCACACGGGAGTTCGGCTCTTTCGCCCGTACAATGCTTCAAAAGGTGCCATTCCAATACTTGAGTGGTTGCTATTGTTGTAAGCAAACTCCACCAAAGGAAGGTGAGAGTCCCAACTACCCCCGAAATCGATGACACAAGATCTCAACATATCTTCTAAAGTTTGGATCGTTCTCTCTCTTTGCCCGTCGGTTTGCGGATGGTAAGCCGTACTCAACTTCACTCGAGTACCAAGTTCTTTCTGAAAACCATCCCAGAAGTTCGAAGTGAACCGACTGTCACGATCCGACACGATCGACAATGGTATGCCGTGCCTCGAGACCACCTCATCGATATAAAGCTTTGCCAACTTATTCATCGGTAAAGTCTCGCACATAGGCAAGAAGTGAGCACTCTTTGTCAATCTATCAACTATCACCCAAATGGTATCGTGACCTCGAAGAGTTTTAGGCAACTTCGTCACGAAGTCCATGGTGATATGCTCCCACTTCCACTCGGGAATCTCTAAAGACTGAAGACTCCCATACGGTCGCTGATGTTCAGCCTTAACTTGCGAACACGTTACACAACGTTCAACGTAACGCGCCACATCAAGTTTCATAACCGGCCACCAATAATGCAACTTCAAGTCCCTGTACATCTTGGTACTTCTCAGATGAATGGAATACTTGGACTTGTGTGCATCTTCAAGCAATGGATCACGGTTACCCCCAATCTTGGGTACCTACACACGACCGCTGAACAATTTTACTCCACGGCTATCTTCCGTTAAGAGTAAACGCTGCTTCGTCATGACTTCATCTTTGAGATTCTCTTCCAACAGTGCTTCCACTTGTGATGTCTTGATCTTTTCAACAAGACTAGACACTAGCTCAATTCTCGAATGGGTAGCCCGAATACTTCCGCTGTAGTATTTCCGACTCAATGCATCGGCCACCACGTTCGCCTTACCGGGATGGTAAAGCAACTCACAGTCGTAATCTTTAAGCAACTCGAGCCACCGCCTTTGCCTCATATTCAACTCTTTCTGATCAAAGACATATTTCAGGCTCTTGTGATCCGTGTATAGAGTACATTTCGTGTCGTAGAGGTAATATCGCCAAAGTTTTAAAGCGAACACTACCGCTGCTAACTCCAGATCATGGGTTGGATAATTCTTCTCCTGTATTTTAAGCTGTCTCGAGGTGTAAGCGATTACCTTGCCTCGTTGCATCAACACACACCCCAGCCCCATCTTCGAAGCGTCGCTGTAAACCACGAAATCTTCCGACCCTTCAGGTAATGACAAGATCGGAGCTTCACATAACTTCTTTTGAAGGATCCGGAACGCCTTCTCTTGTGTTTCGGTCCATTCAAACTTCACATTATTCCGAGTCAAAACTGTCAAGGAAGAAGCGATCTTTGAGAAGTCTTGGATAAATCTCCGGTAGTATCCCGCCAGACCCAAGAAACTTCGGATCTCGGACAGACTCTTAGGAGACTCCCAATTCATCATAGATTCAATTTTGGAGGGGTCCACTTTCACTCCGTCTCGAGTAATCAAGTGACCCAGAAACTGTACTTCTTTAATCCAAAAGTCGCACTTGGAAAACTTGGCGTACAACCTTTCTTTTCTCAACACTTCCAGAACTTCACGTAAATGTTGCTCGTGCTCTGACTCACTCTTAGAGTACACGAGTATATCATCAATGAATACAATGACCGATTTTTCGATGAATGGTCGGCACACTCTATTCATCAAGTCCATAAATACTGCTGGTGCGTTCGTTAGACCAAAAGGCATTACAAGAAACTCATAATGGTCGTAACGCGTTCTGAAAGTTGTCTTCGGAACATCTTCTTCTCTTACCTTCATCTGGTGATAACCTGAACGTAAGTCAATTTTGGAAAAACAACCCGCTCCTTGAAGTTGATCAAAGAAATATGTCAATTCTCGGAAGTGGATACTTGTTCTTCACTGTAGCTTTGTTTAACTCACGATAATCGATGCACATTCTCATTGTGCCATCCTTCTTTTTGACAAATAAGACCGGAGCTCCCCAAGGTGACGAACTCGGTCTTATAAAGCCTTTCTCCAATAGCTCTTGGAGTTGTGTCATCATCTCTTGCATCTCTGATGGCGCTAAACGGTAAGGCGCTTTAGCGATTGGTGCTGCTCCAGGCACAAGATCAATCCGAAACTCTACCTGACGATCGGGTGGTAACCCGGGCAAGTCGTCCGGAAAGACATCTGGAAACTCACGCACAATCTTCACATCTTCTAGCTTTGATTTCTCTAACTTGGCATCGATCACATAGGCTAGGAAAGATGAACATCCTTTTACTAAGCACTTGTGTGCCTTTGCCATTGCGATTATTGCCACTTCACCTTTTCTCTTTTCACCATAGATGACAACGACTTCGCCAGAGAGGTTGGGAAGTCGAATCAATTTCTTGGAACATACGATCTCGGCATGATTGTTTGACAACCAATCCATGTCGACCACAACATCAAAACCCCCGATTAACATCGGCAGTAAATCGATCGAGAATTCTCTCCCTTCGATTCCGAGAGTACACTTTTTCAGAACAAAACGGATCAGAACATGACTACCATCAGCTATTTCTACCACTAATGCATCCTTAAGACTAGTAGTGGCCATAGAAATCTTTTGACGGAACAATTCAGATATAAAGGAGAAACTGGCACCCGTATAGAATAAAACTCGAGCAGGCACAAAGTTTATAAGAAAAGTACCCGATACCACATCAGCGGATGCCTTGGCCTCATCGGCCGTCATCTGAAACGCTCGACCCGGAACCCTAGATGGGTTTTCTCTTCTGTCCGGTGCGCTACCCGACTTGAGCTTTGGGCAATCTCTCTTCACATGCCCCGGTACCTTACACTCGAAGCAGACCATCCCCGCGATAGAACAGTCGCAGGCGATGTGATCATTCTTACCACACTTGAAGCAGAATCTAGGAGTGGGGTTACAGTTACCATGGTGCTTGGTTCGACATTTCGGGCACCATCTTGCTTCTTGATAACCGCTGAAACTGCGGTTTCCGACAAAAGGTCGGGTTCGCTTGGGAGGTATAGAACTGCTCTCCCACTTTCTCTTATCAGTCACCACCACTGTTTTCTCAGTTTTGCTTCTCGCGAACATCTCTTCCATTAACTGAGCTTCCTCGACCATCTCACGGAGGTTAGAAGCTTTATAATTGTGGACCATGGATTGCATGTCCGCTGGTAGGCCGTTGAGATAGGCCTTCATCTTTTCTTTCTCTGTTGGGGCAACGTACCCCACCAGGCCAAGCTTCTCCATGAACTGACGGGTGTATTCCCTCACCCTCAGGCTTCCCTTCACCAGAGACCGAAACTCTTTCTCGATTCGGTCCATTGTTCTTTCATTACAGAACTCCTCCAACAACTTCTTCTTAAACTCGGCCCATGACAACTGAGCCAACACAGTAGGAGATAGGGTGGATTGAATAATATTCCACCAAATAAGTGTAGTGTCCCTAAGCAATTGGGTACCGAACCGCACTCTCTGATCATCTCCGCATTCGGAAGAGCCAAAAGCTTGCTCGACCGCTCGGATCCATTTTACACACATTGTTGGGTCGTTAGAACCAGAGAACTCTGGCGGCCCGCAACCCAGAAATGACTTGTAGGAACAACTACTCCCACTTTTCGGAGCATTAACAACAAAGGGTTCCTCAATCCTGATTCCAGTACCTGTGCCTCCAGATCCAACCACATTGCGATCTTCTATCACTTTCAGCAGAAACTCCTGTTGTTTAGCCATTTCTTCCCTCATTGCCGATATCATGCTGGCCATCAACTCTGACTGGGAATTAGCATTCCCGATGACTGGGTGGGTCGACGTCAGGTCTACTTGTGGAATGACCTCTGGGCCCTCACCTAGTCCTTGCTGAACAGAAGCACGTTCAACAAACTCAACGCCTTTCGAATGACCCGCGGTAGAGGCTGTTGCCTCCACACCATCAACAATCGTACGCGGTCTACCACGCGTATTCACCATTCTAAACCGCTTCACAGAAAAGAGAAAGAGATAGAAAAGACACACAGGAAACGTACTACCACATTGCCAATTGTCATAGCAACAGCAGTTCAAGCACACTTACGTACAATTTCCTCATAATAACATTAGCTAAGTGAAATTATGAACATATAACACATAAAGGTTCTCATCACCATCGCCACAACGCCTGATAAACGTACTTTCCGTTGACTCTAAGACTTACCCATCTTAGAAGTTATACCCAAACTCGCGAATCAATTCTTAACATACTCAGTCTAAGTCTAGACATCTTACATTCATGCCTAGTTCGCTTAAACTAGAGCTCTGATACCAACTTGTAACGCTCTAAAATTCAGAGTAAATTAAAACCTGGAAATATGGCAACACGACATTCATATTTGGTATAAACCTGTGTTCGGTTATGGAAATTGACAACAAACTAATCTAAGCAAAACTATCTAGATTACTTCAGTTGATAATCCATAATCACCAAAAGATGGGACTTAAACAATGCCCAACACCAAAGTTATAGTCATCACAAAATGTCTCGAGTCCACGCTCGACTCTCAAAACCCTGTGCAACCTACCGCTAAGGGAAACCTGTTATACACATTATTTGAGAAAAAGTGTTAGGCTTAAAGCCTAGTGAGAACTTACAGTTTATAAATTTCAAAGAGATATAAACAACTGTATCAAATTAAATCCCTCCAAAGGTTTAGTTATAAAAATGGAGTTCTTGGTACAAAAGGACAACCGGTCCGAAACACATCTTCCGATGACGGAGATTACCCGATTTACCAAGGATTGTAGTGGAACACAAAGTAAGCCACAAATCCAAGTTATGAGCTAAATACATGGAACCATGGCCACGAACGCTTCGGTCCGTACTACGATGTGAAGGAGGCCCCCAAGGAACCAGTCATACTCATTCACTAGACTGCATTTGACCCATAGCTAGTATCCGGTCTCACATAACCGTACCAAATGCCCCCGAAGATCAAATGCATCTAGCTACATACAATGGGGTACAAATATCCCAACAATAAGCCGACTCGATACCTAGGGATCCACTAGTATAGTCATGACTTGTCACAATATTTTATGTGACCATCCAAGCTAGATAAATAGCTATCAAAACATTTATATTTCAAAATGTCATTTTCAAAATCGACTGCTGGTAAGAAAGATAATCATGAAACAAGATTATATGCATTCTTTCAATTAAGCCACACTACTGGGCAAGTAAAACATTCTTTTACTTCAACAAGATGGAACCCACCATTTTAGTCAAAAGTGTTCGGGAACCCTAAAATATCTCAAAACTCCAAGTTACATCAAAATGTAATAAACGGACAATCTGAAACCGTAGATATATATAGGAGTTAAAAACACAATCTTTGACATATATAACAGTTTAGAAAAATTAGTAGGAACTCACCTCAGATTTCTTCTTCCTAACGAATGCTACCTACGACAACACCGAAAGAATCGGTAAGTCGAAACACAGATAACTCTTCCACTTTCTGACTAAAACTTAAAGACAACAGAAGCTAACATCGAGCAATAGGTGGCGCAAAAGAAGGCTTTTGCGCGAACTGAAGGTGGCGCAAACTAAGATTTACGCGACCAGAGAGTGGCGCAAAAAAGGACCTGGCGCAAAGAAGGCTTTGCGCGATTAAGGGGTGGCGCAAAGACACTTTGCGTGACCCAAGGGTGGCGCAAAGGTCACTTCGTGCGACCAAAGGGTGGCGCAAATGCCACTTTGCGCGACCACTGGTCTTCCCTGACCGGTCGACCTGCTCAACCTGATCTCGCCGGAGCACCAACCCAGATTCCGGCCAAACTCAAAAAACGTTAAAACACAGATTTGAACGGTAGAAAAGCTCTACAACGCCATTCTACACCGGCCACAAGACTTCAAACGAAAGATTAAAGCTTAAACATACCTCAAATGACAAGAAATTGAAAACCCACTTCAAAGCTTTCTTTTTCTCTCTCTGGTCTTCAAAAGCAAGTATCAAATATGAGATATTTTAAATATCTCAATAATTGATATATATTTAAATCCAAGTTTCATTTAACCTATTTGAACTTTGGGGAATGATTAACTTTTCACCCAACTCCAAAATTGCGGGTGCTACATATTGTCTACACTTACATTTATTGTACAATAAAAGAATTTTGTTGAGCTTTGGCTCGGTTTGACTAAAATGAGTCTTGAGGACATTTGTCCGGTTTAATAGCCCATTGTGGAATTTTGGGTTTGATGGTGTTTATTACGTGTCATTTGAGAGTTACATGTTTTGGGTGCTTTGGTCATTCAAGCTTAGTATTGTAATGTTAGACTGTGCTGCATTGGATCCATAGGCATGTAAGTCGGTCGTATTTAATGGTGAGGACTCTTGGGATCCTCACTTTGGGAATTTATGTCGTGTTGGCATTCGTCCCGGTTGTTTGACGAAGAGGAGCCTTTATGGGTTGTGTTAAACATAAAATCCCAATACAATCAAGCAATTCTCATAAAATCAACATGAAAGTCTAGAGAGAGAGTAGAGAGAGAAAGTAGATCTTGACTTAAATCACAAATCTCACACGTCTCTGAAAATGTATACAATCCAATATGAACTGGCACAAGTCTTTTTTTTTTTAAACTTGAAAGATAAGGTGCAAAGTAAGTTCTCGCAAGAAATGTGAAACGCAAAGTACGGTTATCGTAACACGCTGGAAACGCAAAGTAGGTTTGCGTAAGTGTCTTGATGCGCAAAGTGAGTTTTGCGTACGCTGAAGGATGCCCAAATGGAGCTTTGTGCAAGCAACGTGATACGCAAAGTAGGTTTGCGTATCAGTCTTGAAGCGCAAGATGAGCTTTGCGTAATGGTCTTGAAACGCAAAGTAGCTTTTTCCTCTCAAGACTTGGATGATCTCACGCAAACGTCTATGAATGTTGTGCAAACCATATGAATGAAGCGCAAACCGTGGATCTTGACTGATTCTAACTCAAATCGATCCAAATCTGCGAATTTGAACTTAAGAATTTATCAGTAACATCGACAAACAATACTAAACACAGATTTGCTATCAAATTTCGATTAAAATCACCAATTCGAATATTTTCAACCAAGAACAGTGTTCGACCGAATATTTCAAGAAAAACTCAAAATTCGAAAATTGACATCGAAATTGATTGAATTATGAAATGTAATCAGAACAAGAATCAATCACCAACACAAATCGAACACAATGAATCCATTTTCTTGAACTAAAATCGATTTTTCACAAAACAATTTGAATGAAACAGTGAAACCTTGAGTTCGTGAAAAATCTCAGAAAAACTCAAATTTTCGATTTAAAAAACCAGATTTCAATTCAAACTTTGATCAAATAAATTCCGAAAAGTTTGGTTCAGCTCTGATACCAATTGTTAATCAATAAAATCCCAAACATATCAAGCAATTACTCAATATTTGACAATAAAGATCAAGAACTAGAGAGAGAGTCTAGAGAGAGAAAGTAGATCTTGCATTAGTCACAAATCTCACACATACAATACATGAATAGTTCTCTAGCATAGTTACAAGATTACACAAGACAAACCTATATATACCACCTATCTAACACAAAGCCTTAAAACACTAAGGAATGCAAAACATGCTTTGACAATTACAATACTATGACAATGTTGACTTCCTAACTTTGACTTTCTTAATTAAATCTTGGATACAATATTTTGACTTAACAGGTTGTACTTCGAGACCATGGGTCTTGTGTATGGATGTATAATTCTTGTGCACAAGGGTTAGACATCGGAAGTTATCAAGTAAGGAGTTGAGGCTCCTATATTAAATGCTAGGGAGTAGGCACTAGGGGTCGAGTGGGTACCCTGAGGATGAAACTCCGCTAGAGACCGAACAGGCAATAAGATCGTGTATCCTTGAGGTGTAGCTCGGCAGAGCAGGCAATAGGGGATACGGTGTTTGGGACTTCAAATAAAGTCCGACTGGAGGTGTAGCTCGGCGGAGCAGGCAATACAGTCACGACTGGAGGTGTAGCTCGGCAGAGCAGGCAATACAATCACGATCTGAGGTGTAGTTTGACAACATGGTTATATGTCTTAACTTTGTGTTCCGCCACGTACAATGGAATCGGGTCTCCCCAGTCACCGGAAGGTGTTAATTGGTTATTTAATTGTATCGTTTTATCATCCATGTTTTCGGTGACGTTTTGCTTGTGGGGAATTGTTTACTCAATATTTATGGGTTGTGTATTATGCCCTGCCCATGTTTGGGGTGTTTCGAGAAGTAAAGTTTTATTTCGTATTATTATAAATTGGGAGTTTTTCTTACTATTCACGTCTTGGGTGAGTTTGGGATTAAAGTGGTTTTACGAAAGAAGGTTCATGTGGGTTCCTTGTTTTAAAGGTGTACTTTTGGAAAATGGTGTCGTTTGAATATTTAAAGTAAATCTTTTCTAAAGGTATGTGATTTAAACTACTTTCTCTCCCTTTAGCAAATGTATTTATTTCATGTTGTAAACTTTTGAACTCACTAGGCGTTAGCCTAACCTTTTATTTTTCGGCATGTGCATCAGGTTCCGGAAGGGGGAAGAGGTTCTAGCATTTGGGTGAAGTGTTGAGTGCTAGGAGTATGTGCAAGGGTGAGTGGCTTGATGAAGTCTCCCGCTTTAGTCATTGAGAAGAGTAACTGTTTCTTTTGGATTTTAGTAACACCCGACCTTGATTAGTCTTTATTCGAGACTTGACCTTTTATTTGTTGAAGTTAAACCTAGTATTCTTATTGAGGTGACTCAAGTGTTGATTTGTAGAATAGATTTTATCCTTTTTGTTGTATAAATGAAAGTTTTAATTTAGTTGCTCTTTCCAATTTTTGAGGGTGTTACAGCCAAGTCGCGCGTGTCGCCTGCTGTCCTCTCGCATCTTGTGATAAACCGATCCCCGACCGTTTCTTTCGGTCGGCCGCTGGTCGTTTCCTTGGTCGATCATTGACCGAGCTTTTAGAATTTACGGGTGTTACAGTAAATAAGTGTTTTCTTTCTCTGTCGCTAATCCGTAGCAAATATGTACATTTTGCCACCGATTAGCGACGAATCATACATTCGTAAAAAAAATGTGAGTAAAAATTAAAGAATTTGGTTTTGTCACTTATCCGTTGCTAATCCGTCACAAATTAGTGACGGATCGGTCTGTAGCAAATTATTGGTCGCTGATGCCCAGTTTTCTAGTAGTGACATGACGTGAGATGAAAACACAACTGATTTATATTGTTTTACATAGAATGCTACTATGAACAGTTAACATTGTGACCCCAAATGATGATAATTATATATTGAAGGCGATAGATTTATATTGTTTTACATAGAGTGTTACTTCGAACAGTTAACATTCCGACCCCAAATGATATTAACCTATTTATTGAAGGTATATGTATCATAAAATGTATGTGATGGTGGAACATGTTGACGATACTATATATTGAAAATGATATGCTAGATACTATTAATTTAAAAACTATTATTGATTGATTATGCATCTATGAATGCTTGGAAACGGTTTTATATGAATTATTAGTATTTATTGAATTGAATTTTGTTATTGGAAATAAAAACAATCACTACAAAAGAAAGGCTTCACTAATGGAAAAATCAGTCGGTAATCCGTCAGTAAAAGCCATTATCAACGGATCTTATCGTTGGAAAAAATATGACTGGTGATTGTGATTACCGATGGAAAAATTCGCCGGTGATCTACCACAAATTTTCCGAAAATTATCGTCGGTGAAGCCTCTTTGTTTTGTAGTGAATTTATTAAATATTCCTACTTATCGAGGGCCATTTGTTACATATCATTCAAGACCTATAAAATCTCAGGAACGGCTAAGCCTTAGACTATTCGCATTTAGATTTTTTTTTCATAATAAATTATATTAAAAATTAAATTATATACTCGACCCTTTTGTTATTTAAACGTGGAGCCTTAAAATGTCATGTAGGGGTGTACACGAGTTGGGTTGGGCGGTTTGAAACATTTTTACGACCCAATCCAATTACGGTGGTTTGGAAAAATCTCAACCCAACCCATTCAAAAGTATAACCCAACCCAACCCTTGCGGGTTGCGCGGTTTAGTAGTATACATAAAATTGTAGAATGAAATACGATAAATACTACTAAAAATATACAAACGTCTAGCGAACCAAAATGTTACTTTGCTAGCACTTAGCAGGGCTAGGGTTGTAAATGAACCAAACGTTTAGCGAACCGTCCGACGGAAAGTTCGTTTATATTCGTTTATTTAATAATTGTTCGAACATGAACACTTTTTTTGCTCGTTTAATTAAATGAATGAACATGAACAATGAGCTAGTTTGTTCATTTATGTTCATTAATGTTTGTTTATTTATGTTTATTTCAATATATATATATATATATATATATATATATATATATTATGATATTAATATGTAAAATCATTTATTAAATTAAATTTTTAGAATTCTTTTTTTATCCTTCCTAAGTTTACCCAGAAAGTAACTTCATAGAAGTTGAAATATGAAAAAATAGATATTCCTAGCTGTTTTCTTCTATACGCAATTTTGATTTAAAAAAAATCAACTATCCCACTTCAGTCGATGCTTTTCTTTATGTTACTTCGAAAGTAGTTGCTTCAGCTTTTTCATTTTGTTATATTATTTAGGAACAAAATAATGATTTGTAACATCCCGAATTCTGGGAGTTTTCGTCCTAATCCGATAATGAGCAAAGTAGCCAAGAGGTTGACAGAGAGCGCCGGCAGTGTTTCGCGTGGCTCTTCGCACAAGTGGAACCGCGCGGTCATCCGCGCGGGCCTCTGACCCATCCCAACTCTATAACCCGGTGCGGCTCTCCGCGCGGGTCAAACATGGCCGCCAACCGCACGGAGCCCCTGTACGCTGATAAAAGAGAAAAACTCGGTCTCCAACCCCATTTTTTCACCAAAAACTCTCAAAACTCTCCCCCTTTCTCTCCCAAACCGATCCCCATCCTTCCAAATGAATCCTAACCCATTTTGGAGGATTTTCCTCCTATATTCATATGATTCTTCACCATCTAGCAAGTTTGGAGGTTAGAACCATAATCCTTCGTCTTCACCTTCTCCATCAAGTTTTCTAGGGTTTCATCCACCCTTGTTCTCCCTTTTGTAGATTGGAGATTTGTGGCCATTTTGGTGACCTAGAGGTGTTTTGGTTGGTGGATTCAAGCTATGGTTAAGGTAATCTTCTCTTCTCTTCAACTATGGAAATTAGGGTTTTGGTATAAGTTGAGATCTTCATGTATAATGTTTGGGGAATGATGAATATGGGTATTTATGGTTGGAAATGTATGGATCTAGGTTTTTGGAAGTTTTTTACTTGAGGATCCAAGTGTTCTTCAAAGGAGCTAAAGTTGGGGTAAAATCTAGATTTAACCTAAATCTAGCAAGATAAGTTCAAGTAGATTTGTGAAAACGTTGTACATGCCAAAAATGTCCATTTTAAAGTGATTATGTGTTTACATGATTTTTATTAAAAGTTGGGATATTTGAAGAGTTTTACTCATTTGAATTATTTGGTTTTATAAATTTTGTGAAACACCCACATTTGGGATTTTTGAACATTTTGGTAAATAAATCATGTTGATATGTTTCCTCGATGACTTTATATATAAATGGAGTTCATTTGATGTAAATGTTGTGTAACTGATCTTATAAACCATTTGGAAAATGCATATTTTTGTATTATGAGACATTTTGGAACTATAAGGGTATGAGTCATTTTGGAAAATGGTTTGTCTCAACCAATGATAACGTTTGAGTTAATCATACTTTTGGTCGTTGCATTTGCATAACCGTTGGTTAAATGAGTTTTATTGTTTACACTGGCTTTTACTGTACGATAAAGTAAATTGGGGAGCTTTGGCTCGGTTTTGACTAAAATGAGTCTTTGGGACATTCGTCCAGTTTTAATAGCCCGTCGTGGAGTTTTGAATATGATGGCGGTTATTGCGCATCATTTGAGAATTACATGTTTTGAGTGCGTTGGTCATTCAATTGGAGTCATGTATTGTTATAGACTATAATGTAATGGATCTATAGGCATATGAGTCGGTCTTTATTATTTTAAGAAAAAAGGCTATTGTTTACATGTCGGGACCATAATTAGTCATGGGATTATCGAGGGTCTTATGGTGCGGGCTCGTGGAGTCTAACATTTGGCCTTGGGCCCGTGATGTTATTTATGAGTTTATTTTTATGGGATAGTTATTTCCCATTTGTAGCTAGTTGAGACATTGGGTCCTCGGGGGCAACTTGGTACGGTTATGTGGAGTCGGATACTAGCCATGGGTCGTAAATGTAATCCTAGTGAATGATCATGATTAGGATCCTCGGGTGCCCTCATCCACATCTTAGTACGAGTCGGCGAGCTCGTGGCCATGGGTCATAGTATGGTGAGTTTAATAACTTGGAATGTGGCCTACTTTTGTGTTCCGCCACTAGACATGGAAATCGGGTCTCCCCCGTCACCGAAAGGTGTTGTTTTGGGTATTTAGTTTTATCCTTGTTTTTCGGTGACGTTTTGAGTTTGGGTTATTCCCCATACGTTATAACTTTAGAGGCTTGAGTTTACTCATATTTTGGTCGTTTGGTTTATAAAGTTTATTCAAATTTTAATATTTGAGCATTTACCAACATTCAGGTTTTTAGTAAGTGTTGGGTTGCATTACTTCATGAAAAGATGTTTTGGTGTTGAGACGTTCATTTATAAAAATGCGTATTATTGGAAAACTAGTCATTCTCATATTTAAAATAAATCATTTTAAAGGGTCATGATTTAAGTTGCATCATTTTCGTTTAACGATTTTATAATCATGATAAAAACTCTTGAACTCACTAGGCGTTAGCCCAACCTTTTTATTTGTCGGCATGTGCATCAGGTTCCGTCTCGGGATTAGTTCTAGCGATACTGTGAAGAGATGGGTGCTAGTTGTGTGCTCGAAGAGGTGAATAGCTTGATGAAGTCTTCCTCACTTACTTTGGATATAGCGACTGTTATTGGGTTCTAGTAACACCCGACTTTAATTAGTCTTTATATAAGACTTTAATTATTTGTTGATGGTTCAACTTAGAAAGGTATTTCAAGTATGGACTTGTCGTAAGAGATTTTATTATACTTTAAGGTTTGTTGAAAGTTTTAAATTAGTCGCTATTTCTAAATTTGAGGGTGTTACATGATTAATGGTGGTTGTTTTTTTTTTCATTTGTGTTCGTTCGTTTATGTTCATTAGTTTAGCATCTTAACGAAAAAACATAAACGAACACGAACAAACACATTTTATCAATGAACGAACATGAACACAAAAAAATCTGTTCTTTTACCGTTCGTGTTCATTCATTTATTTGGTTAAGTTTAACGAACGAACACGAACAAGCTTCCGTTCGTTTGTTCGGTTAAGTAAATGTATTTATATATATACACACACTTTGGGCTACAAATTTGTCTAAATAGACTAGTTCTTTAATTCTTATATTATATATAAATAAAATTTATAAAATTTTTATATTAGCGGCGAGTTGGGGGTTTGAACTAGGCGTAACCCAATTTCAACGCTCTTAATTTGCGGGTTGACGGTATGACAGGTGGACGGTTTGGCATGTTAGGTCAATTTTGGTTGTCAGGGGTTTGAGTTGGACATGTTTCGTAAGTTGACGGTTTTTTGTACAACCTAATATCATGTATTCGAAAACTTGCTTACAAAATAGCCTATTAGTTTTTGTTTAATTATAAATTACATGTATTACAAGAAAACATAATATGTCATTATCTTAAGACTAGTGATTTTATTCTCCATATAACAACACGCAAAACAATAAGGAGCTTTCATGTTTTTAGAATTAAATTATTAACTATATTTTTAATAAAATATTAGAAATGTGGAGAGGGATCAAATGTAAACCAATATTATTATGCAAACTTTGTACATCCAAGTCCACCATTCATTGATTTTTTTTAATTTAATTTAATTTTTAATTATAAGGCTTAATGGTCAAATTATACTAACTAATTTTAATTATGGTAATTATGTTTGGTTTTATTTTCAGAAATGTACAAGATCATAACCCACAAATTATAGTAAATCAATTACTCCTATTTTTTTTAAAACAAATCTCCAATTTTAAACAAATATCCACCACCCCAATCTCCGATTCCAAACAAATTTCATTGGAAGTATTGATTTGTTTTCAGAAACCTTCTCTCTTCGTGCTTTTAGCCTTCCTTCAAAAAGGTACTCGTTTTTTCTGAAATTTTAATGAAATCTATTTCACTTGTTTCATTTGGGAAACATTTAATGAAATATAAAATCATTAATAAACGTAATGAAATATGTTTCACCTGTTTCATTTGGGAAACATTAATGAAACATGAAATCATAACAATGAAATCACAAGTTAGTTCATTCACGAAACCATGAAATTAATCACGAAACACGAGTATGAAACATGGAATCGTAACAATGAAATCGCAAGTTCTTTCATTCATGAAATCATGAAAGATGAAACGCTACTATGAAACATGAAAAATGGAAGAAAAAAATTATGGAAAATATGAATAAAAAATAAATATTTAAATTGTTACCAAAAATATTACATACCATTAATTGTTAAAGTAAATAAAAAATAAACTGAAAAATGATAATAAATATTTAAAAATATATTTTGACTATTTTACCCTTTTTAACTCTAATTTAGGTAGGATGTATTTATTGTTTTTTATTTCTTAACATAAATAACTCATGTTCATTTTCAATCGTTAATCAACGAAATCAATGGTGGATATGAGTTTGCAAAGTTTGGAAATTAATATGGTTTGCAAATTAAAATCGCCTCATAGAAATGTTAGGGTTAAATGTATGAAATAACAACTAACTTTCATAATTTTATTATTATAACATTGTACTTTTATTTTTCTTATTACAGTAATATACTTTCAAAATTTCTTTTTTATCAAGACATTATACTTTGAAATTTTACCCATTATACTAACGAGTAACATTTTGATTTGTATTAAGATGACATGACACAAGTAAACAGGTTTCATGTCATGTATTGTCCATGTGTAACATCTTTTCTTATTACAATATATTGTATTTTCAAAAAAAATATTTTACATATTATTTAATAAATATATTAATTAATTAAAAAACTAAATTATTCATTAATATAACAATATTAAGAAGGTTTGTAGTTACAATTTATCCAACTAACATTCAATGTATATCTTAAAAAAGAATATATATCATATTTGTTTTTAAAAAAAATTGACTTGATCTATTATTTAATAAATATATTAAAGTAATTTAAAAATTTTCTAAATTATTTATTAATATAACAATATTAAAAATATTTGTAAAACACATTTTATATTACTAACATTTGATAAAATAATGAACTTTTTGAATAATAAAAATAATAAATCTTACATTTTTTTACAAATAAATTATTTATGTTAACAAAATATATCATATTTGTTTAAAAAGTATGTTATTCTAAATTATTTTATTTGCAACAATTTAATAAGAGTGAGTTTTTTTTTGAAATAACTTTTTAAAGATAGGGATATATGTAAAAACATAACTTGGACGGTATATGAATAATCGTTGGAAAATGAGCAAATGATTAAAAAAATAAAAGAGGTTTTATTTATTTATATCATGTAATTAGAATGATGTGTCATCCACATCAACTCATTTAAGTCATGTAAGTAAAAAATAGCCGATTTAACCGGTTTAAAAGGTAACAACTTACCCATTACTATAGTGGGCAAAATTTTCAAAGTACAGTCTTCTAATAAAAAATTAATTTGAAAGTACATTGTTATAATAAGAAAAAAAAATGAATGTACAATATTGTAATAAACAAAATTTATAAAAATAAGTTGTTATGTCATACATTTAGCTCAAAATGTTATATTTTATAGATATTAAGAGGATGGAAAATCTTTATGAACTATAGGGCTGTAAACGAACCGAACAATCTACCGTTCATAAACCATTCGGCCGAAAGTTTGTTTATATAATAAATGAACAAACATTAACCCATTTTTTGTTTGTTTAGTTAAATGAACGAACAAAAACAATGAGTTTTCTTCATACATTTATGTTTGTTTATATATAAATTATATTTATATATTATGACATTAATATATAAATCATTTATTAAATTAAACTTTTAGAATTCAACTTTTATCCCACCTAAATTTACCCGGTTTTTCATTTTGTTATATTATTTTGAGAAATGAAATGATGATTAATGATGGTTGTTTTTTGTTCATTTGTGTCAGTTCGTTTATCATCTTAGTGAACAAATATATATATAAATGAGCACGAATAAACACATTTTTCTTAACTAATTAACGAACATGATCACAAAAGTTGTTCTTCATTAAATTTCGTGTTCGTTCGTTTATCATCTTAGAGCATCTCCAACAGCATCTTCAAAATTTTTCCAAAATAGAGAATTAAAAGTCAAAATCTACATAAAAATTTACATCTATCTCCAACAGATTCTCCATTTTGGAGATAAATCATTACTTATAATATTAAAATATTGTATAAATCTAATATAAAATTATTTATCTCTCATACTCATCTCATTTGAAGAAATCTTATTGGTAGAATATAATAAAAAACAATTTCTCTCTCATGGTAATCATTTTTGGAGATTTTGGAGAGTTCTCCATATTTGGAGAAAATTACACTATCTCTCCTACTTTCTCCATTTTGGAGAAAGATTTGTAGAATCCGTTGGAGCACAAAAATGTCTAAAATCTCCATTTTGAAGAAGCTGTTGGAGATGCTCTTAGTGAACAAATATATATATATATATACGAGCACGAATAAACACATATTTCTTAACTAACGCACATGATCACAAAAGTTTGTGTTCATTAATTTTCGTGTTCATTTGTTTGTTCCGTTAAGTTAAATAAACGAATATGAACAAGCTTTCATTCGATTCGTTTACAGCCCTAATTAATTGTTTAATTTATTAACGCATCTGAAATACTGAAATTAAAATTTTGAAAATACGTTAGTAATAAAAACAAAATACCTTGTATTTTATTTTTAATTCCCCTTTAATTAAAAGAGCTTTTTACATTAATAGTTTAATACTAATTGTCACTCTATTAAAACATAATCAACCTCAAAGCCTCTTCTCTATCTCACCCTAATTTACTCAAAATTATCTAATCTATAGACTTATTTAATTACTACCCATAAGCTGCATACATAATTAGGAAGACGAAGATGATCCATTAGGGCCATTCACATTACTACCGTCGTCACGGCGGTTCCGGTGGTTGTTGTCTCCAATACCAATGTTTTTGTGGTTGTGCATCCACACCTTAAAAACACCCTTATCAACCCCAATTCGGTTGCAAAATCCCACAATCATCTCTTCCTCTCTCTTCGTCATCTTCCATCCGATTCTTTCTGCGAACTCTTGCATCTGTGCCTTTTGATCTTGTGAGAATTTTGATCTGAATCGTTTTTTCCTGATGCGGTTTGATCCTGTGGTCAGGATCAACGGACGGCGTTTGTCTGCCGGTTGATCTGGTGCTGGAAATCCTGGGTTGAAGGCAAAGAAC
This sequence comes from Arctium minus, assembly GCA_954870635.1. Taxonomy (NCBI): domain Eukaryota; kingdom Viridiplantae; phylum Streptophyta; class Magnoliopsida; order Asterales; family Asteraceae; genus Arctium; species Arctium minus. The sequence goes on along the minus strand of OX941083.1, from coordinate 114,082,849 downwards.
ATGTGGGGTGGTGCTGGGTAGTAGGATGATGAAATCGGGGGCGGTGATGGGGAATCCGGAGTGCCGCCCCCACTGCTATTCGCCATCCCGACCAGGCGGGAAGGTGGTGGTGTTGGAGGGTGGTGATCATGGTACTGTTGGGGATGGTATGGGCACTCGATGATGCGTTCGACGGGTGATTGGAGTTGGTCGATTTCACGGCGGTGGAAGTTGCGGTGGCAACCACAGGCATCGCATTTTAGGGAGGCGATCGGGTCGGTTGGAGTGGAGGTGGGTGTTGGCATAAACTCCCGGCAACCATCGAGAACATAGCCGCCTGTGCTGGCTGCGTGGTTCTTGAGACATTTTCCAAAAGCGAAGGCCACCGGGGGTGGGTTATATTGGCCCCCAGTAGGTGTCTCCATCTCAAACCACGGGGTTTTAAAGATATTAAGATGGTTGATGGTGGACTGATGGTAGTGTGTACTTAAATACGTAGGAGTAAATGTGGTTTAAACACAAAGAAACAAAAAAAATGACACAGATTTGGTTTGTATTTAATTTAGTCAAACAAAGATTTGTAACCGAAGATCAAATCGTGTAGACTACGTTTAATAAATTTGTTGATGGCTGATAAATAAATTTGTTGATGAATTAATCATTTTATGAAAATGAATCATTTCAATGTTCATTTTGAATCCAGTTTGATTTGGTCTTCATACGATCCAAACTAATTTATATCCATCCTCGTAAAATCTGGTAAAAAAAGTAAGTGAAAATCTATATTTATACTATATTATAAAGCACGGATAAAAAACTTTTAAATACAAATTACTAGACACAAGGTAACATAATTTAATGAAAGATTTTAAAAATCTCTTAATTTATAAGTATCAAAGCACACGATGCATATTACTACTGCAGACTTCTAACACCCATCAATTTGGTATGTGCAGAGTCTTCCTTTTATACAGACCTTTCCATGTATCACTATTAATTAATATATTATATTACTATAATTTTGTTTTAATTATATTATTAAATATGTAATTGGTTATTTTTTCTAGATGTTATTAGAATACTAGTGTTAGGCCCGTACATTGCACGGGAGGATAAATTTTTTGTTAGAATATTGAAACGAGTTAAAATGAAACGTAATTTCTCTGTTAACAGTTAATGAAATACAATGTGAAAAACGAATGTATTTTCATAAGTGGTTAACTTGCATATATTCTTAATAGTTTATTGTTATGAGTTTGTGCAATAATATTGGTAATAGTTTTGTATTATATTATTTAAATCTCAAACGACATGTCTCACAACATATTTATCTGACTATTGACTTCAAGACCTCATAGTATTAGTTGATAAAAATAAAGATATGTATATATATCTTATTCCCCTACTTCGAAAAATATGATTGTGGGTTTTGAAAAATATAAACAAATCCTCAGTAATTAAAATTAAATATAAAAAAATAATTTTTCAAAGAAACAAAAATATAGTGGAATACCTTTTGTTCAGTTGCAGGTTCCGCCATTGACACCCGACCGTTCGTCTTCTTCTTGTACTCGGATGATACATAGAGAAACTATATATATTTATAGTGAATGTAGAGAATATTTTAAAATCTTTTATTTTCATTTTCGATTTTACATTTAAATGTAACTATATTAAAAATATGGAAAATTATTTTTATATCTACATCGTTTCTATTTTATTTTCTTTACACTTGGTTAATTTGGAAAGTATTGCGGAATATTTTTATTTTAAAGAATACGATAATTTAATAGTGTATCTCGTTATTTTTTATTTTTAATTCATATCAACCTTCTTTTTTCTTCTTTTAATGCTCGTGAAAAAAAAAATACGTGTAGATTTTATATTATCAAAAAAAACACGTGTAGATTTTATATTATGCTAATATAAAATACGTGTAGATTTTATAAAATAAAATATATTTTATATTAGCAAAAAAAATACGAAAGAAAAAAGAGTTTATATTAAATCTCATTATGTAAAAAGATTTTATAAAATAAAATATGGAAAAAAATTTAAAAAATAAAATATGGAAAAATCATTATGAGATGTAATATAAAAAAATACGGAAGAAAAAAGATTTTATATTACATCTCATTAATATAGATTTAAATGTAAAATCTACATTTAAAATAAATTATGCTAATATAAAATCTATTTTATAAAATCCTCCACCAAAAAAACAAATAGTTATATTAATAAATGAGTATCCATTCCACAAATAGATGATTATATGAGATACTGTGATTGAAAAGGTTGTACCAAAGCATTAAGAAATTGTAAATTAAGTAATTGACTTTAATTAGTTGTAACTTGTGCTTAAAATGTTGTAATTAAGAGTTTTTTATGTAGTTTTTATAATATAGTATAGATATAGATATAGATATAAGATATCATTGAATTCTAACAAAATACTTAATTTTTTTATATAAAAAACATTATATTATTAAGCCTAAATTAAACAAATCTATAAAAAAACATTATCACTTTCTCAAAACTATCTAAAATCGTACTGTAAATCGACAATAAAATAAAATGAAACATTAAAATCGTGATGTATCTCGCTGCATTACGCGAATACGGTTTTAGTTGTTTTTAAAATGTATGTTTTAAAAAATAAGTTTTTGAAACAATTGTCTATATTTCAATTTTAATTGTCTTAAAATAAGTGTATAAAAAATAAAAGTAAGTTCTATTTTTAAGTGTTTGGATGAGGAGAAATTAAAATGGCTTATAGTGGTGTCAAACCACTGAAAAACACTTTTTGATAAGTCATTTGGTTTTAACTTATCAACTTATTTGAAAACTGTTTATCAGTTTTTGGTTTTTTATATGTATAAGCAATCTCAAACACCTTTAAATAACAACTTATTAGCTTATTACGTTTTGGTATCACAATTAGCTAATCCAAACATTTTTTTTAAAAACTCCGATTTAACACCTTATAAGTTAATAAGCACTTTTAAAAATAAGCATAAGTTGTTTTAAATAAGCAATCCCAAACGCCCTCTAAATACAAATCAATAGTCAACTATTCTCCAATAAAATGGTCAAATGACATGATTGCTTGGGCATTAATTAGCAAATACGCACTTTAAATAGGAGTATGTACCTTTTGATATTAGTTTGCGTATAAGAAGTTGAGTTAATATGAAAAGTATTAGAATTGGATTTGAACTTTTATCACTTATAATTTTAAACCATCTATGAATTGTATTTCATAAGGGAATTGATTTGATGTATTTCGGTACATCTTATCTTGATACATATCATTATAATGTGCATCTAACGGTTGATAATCATTTTTCACTGTAAAAATGATGGACAACTGTTTATTCCAGTAAAATCATTATCAAAATCCCGAAGAAAAAAAAAGCAATGGATTTTCATATTTTAAACAAGTCCCTCTATTTTTTTAATAGGTAAAATGTTACACTTACTGAAACCAAATAAATTAATCTTTTTGCCTATAATGTATAACTTTTATCAAAAATTTAAACCAAAACCATAATTAAAACGTTATATAATTTTTGGGGGAAAAAATGTTTGCACTTATATGAACCAAACAAATTCTCGTTCCGACCTATAAAGTTTGTTTCCTAATAACGTGATATACCTTAGATGATTTGTCAAATTAAATAGCTTTAGGTGGATAATCTATTTGCTAGTTGCTATCAATTTGTTCGGTTTTGATAAGTGCAAAATTTTACTCGTTTAAAAAAATATTCTACTAATCGCTCAAAATATGAAAATTTGTTGGCATACCTTTACCAAATTAAATAAGGGGAAAAATCTAGAAAAATCCAACGAACTTTCCCATTTTAAATGATTAAGTCTCTAAATTTTTTTTTGAATGAAAAAACCATATTAAAGTTTCTCATTTTGAATGATTAAGTCCATCATTTTTTTTAAGTTAATAAACCATCACTACAAAATTTTCGACTTTTTTCGACGGCCAAATCCGCCGGAAATTTGAATTTTCGGCGGATTTGGTCGACCGGAAACAGGAGCACCACAAACTTCAATTTCCGGCGGATTTTTCGGCGGATCAAAATTTTTCGGCGGATTTTTCCGCCGGAAATCCGTCAGCAATTTAGTAATTTTTTTAAAAAAAATATTACCAAATAACAAATTACATACGTTTACATACCAAAAATATGCCTTACATGTTTTTTTTTTAAATATTCAAATTTTCTTATTAATTAGAATTTTACCAAATAACAAATTACATACGTTTAAAAAAAACTAATGGATTGTGTTTTTTCTAGGCCAACATAACCCAATCAAACCATATCTATCTATCTCGTGTGGTTTTCAATACCCCTCTTTCGCTACATATGGCATTGCACTGTTAAGCATTGTAATCAAACTCACGTTTATACAACAAATGATATGTATATTCCCCAAATATCATTCAAATCAATCAACTACAACTACTTTTGTCACCACCATCATGTGAGTTGGGTCAAAGACTAAAAAGAAAGAGCTAAATGGCATGTGGGTTCAAGAAAAAATGATCTAAGATGACCTTAAATATCAGCAGATGTATCACCTAAAGGTCCAAAAAGTTGCATACCAAAAATGCTACTAAGCATCTGTGTGAGAGTCTGAGGTGCAACATTGCTGGATGACGTCGTAACTCCTATCGTCTGGTCCTCACGAGATCGGTTGCGCAGATGGCTTCCACCATATCCACCTTCCGAAACAAACCTTCTCTGTAGGGCCTGCACTTGATTGTGTTGTTGTGGGTGCTGGTAGCCTCTGCCTATTCCACCACCACGTCCATGGTCGGAAAAGTCATCTCATCTTCCTCCGCCACGTCCTCGACCAAATGAGTCACCTCCTCGGCTTCTACCTCTTCTGCGACCATAAAAACCAAATGAGACGATGTGGTCTGAGAACTCAACATGGTTGGTAGCTTTAACGATCGCAACATCCACATCCTAAATCACACAACAAAACCCAAACCGTAATTATTGACAGATAGCGAGAGGGATACATGAAATACATTACAAGGAGAGGAAAGAAAAGGGAGGAAACCTTGAAATTGCCATTGATGTGGGCTAATACGACTGTGGTTTGATAGTTGAGAGTCCCATATGCTTTCTGCCATGTTTGCATGGTACTCATCTCCCTCTATGTGTGGATTGATCGAACAGTGTGAAGGAATGCAAAGAAGAGGTGAAGGCGGCTGATTTCAAATTAGGTTTAGGGGGTGGGATTTCACTTTAAGATAGTAGGACGGTGGGGTGGGTTTTCTCTTTACGGATGGGGATTGGAGGGAAATAAGAAGAGGGAAAATTTTAGGAGGGAAAAGTTAATTTGACAAAAAATTAAAGAGGGAATAAAATATATGGTTAAAAATAAATCACATTTATAAAATAAAGAAAGAGTGAATTACATTTTTGGTCCCTCATGAATGCCTGGATTTCACTTTTCGACCCTCTAGTTCTGAAAGTACATTGGTGGTCCCTAAAAGCGAGATATTGTAACACCTGTAATTTTGGAAAGTAAATGTCACCCAGACATTTCTGTGACTTGTAATCGGTGGGGGTTTTGTTGGGGAAATGCTTTGTATAAGTCCCTCAGAGTATCGGGAGCTTTGTCGTTGAAAAAGTCGGAATTTGGTCCCTCAGTACACTTTGGGCGACTATGCCCGCGATTGTGACAGGGTGTCACTCTCGCGCGGCACAGTCGCGAGAATGGTACCGTGGGCACTCCCCTTCGGGCGACTATGCCCAGCGACTATGCCAAGGGCATAGTCACGTGGCAATGTCGTCGGCGGAGTGCAGAGCTGCATAAAGTCGAATTTTCAGCCTCTCTCTCATTCCAACTTCCCCCATTTCGCCCTTTTCTCTCTAGAAACCGAACCCAAACCATAAAATCAGTTTTATACCCTCAAGTCACCAAATCCATGATATTCCAAGTGTTTCTCCACCACCCAACAAAGATTGGAAGCTATGGTCAAGAACCTCCACCTTCATCTTCCCCAAAGTTCGTGTTTGGGAGTTTGGGTTGAAGAATTGTTATGGGTGTCCTCGGAAGGTCTCATCGTCTCTAGTGGTAAGCTTTCTTGATTTTTAAAGGTTTAAATACTCCATTGTTGATCTCTTAGTGTTTGGTATACAAAATCTCGGATTTGGTGGTTTTGGAGAAATTAGGGTTTTGGATATTGTTTGGGATTTTGATTTATAATGTTTGGAGAATGTTCCTTATGGTTGATTATGGGTATTTATGGGTTGAAATGTTCAGGTCTAGGTTTTTGGAAGATTTCGGCTTGAGGATTCAAGTGGTCTTCAAAAGAGCTCGTTGGGTGAAATCTAGATTTAGCCTAAATCTAGCAAGGTGAGTTCAAGTTGATTTGTGAAAACGGTGTACATGCCAAAAATGTGTATTTTAAAGTGTTGTACATGAAATGGTTAACTGCTGATAAGTTTTGAGTATTTAAAAGTAAAATATGTTTTACTTAGTTATTTGTGTAACACCCGTAAATTCCTGTCTGTGAAAGCCAACCCTTTGAGAAATTATTGTTTCCTATCGTAGAATTTCATCCCCTATATCTTACCTACTTAAGCCTTATCGTGTCATGAGTGGTCTGTGCGGAAAATGGGAAGAAACGAGCCTCGGTACACTCTGGGCGATAGTGCCCTGGAGATAGTGCCCTGGGCACAATCGCCGGCGGGGGTGTGCCCGCGGTACGTTTTGGGCGATAGTGCCCTGGCACAATCGCCGGGCACAATCGCGGTCGGCCACAGGGTCTTTTAAGAGTCGTGATTCTCAACCATTTCCCTCACTCTCACTTCTATCTTCTTCCCTTTTCTCTCCCAAACACCAAAGCCGAACCCTAACCTATTTTGGGGGTTTTTTCTCCTCAAACTACAAGTTTTTTCACCATCTAACTAGTTGGAACCTTGAACCACAAAATCTCCATCTTCATCTTCCTCGTCAAGTGCAACGGTCGGGAGCTCGGGTTGAAGTGTTGGATTGGGTGTTCTTGGAAGCCTCTTTGCCTTCAAGGGTTTTGGAAGTTTTCGGCTTGAGGATTCAAGCGGCCTTCAAAAGAGCTCGTTGGGTAAAATCTAGATTTAGCCTAAATCTAGCAAGGTGAGTTCAAGTTGATTTGTGAAAACGGTGTACATGCCAAAATGTGTATTTTAAAGTGTTTTATATGAAATGGTTAACTGCTGATAAGTTTTGAGTATTTAGAAGTAAAATATGTTTTACTTAGTTATTCGTCAAAGTGTGAGTATTTTGATAAGTTTTCATACTTGGTAAACTTGGGTGGTGTTAACCTCTTAAAATGCTTCTATTGGGTTTTGAACGTTTCCCACGACTAAATAACGTAAATTACGTATTCTTGGTGATTTTGTACAAGTAAGGTCTATTTATGAGTTATACGTCTTTGACGATTTTGTACAAATGAAGTCTAATTCACGTTATATGCATTTGGTGTATTTGCATTCATAAACACTTTGGAAATCTTGAGTCCCATCTCGTATGGAGTTTTGGGTAAATCTAGTCCTTGAGGTATGTGTCTTCATAAACGTTATTTAAAGACATTTCACTATTTTGGAGACCGGTAATTATTGGTTAAATGGATTTTGAGCTCTTTAGCTCGGTATTGGCTTAAACGAGTCATGTGGACATTTGTCCGGATTTTTAAACCGTTATGGGTTTTGGATAAGAGGACACTTAATTTGTGTCATTGGTGAGTTACATGTTTTGGGAGCTTTGGTCTTTCAATTAGAGTCATGTAAGGTTAGACTGTGTGTAATGGATCCATAGGCACGTGAGTCAGTCTGTTTTGGGATGGTCAATTGGGTATTGCGGGGTTGAACTTCGGTACCCACGTTTTATGACCGGAAACTTTACAAGTGATCGCTAGGAGGGTTGAGTCGGCTAGTGCTACCGGAGTAGTAGGCGTTAGGACCTCCGCCGCTTGAAGTAATGCCTGGGAGGTAGTCTTTAAGTGTGTCGGGCCTTCGGGATGGAGTTCTTCGGAATGATCCATCAAGGTCAACTGACTTGGGGTGACACTTGTAAAGAAGTCGTAGGGACACCGGGTTGGGATGTCGGGAGGTGTCATGCGATTAACGTTGTTGGGTGGTATACTTTTGTGTTCCCTCCACCCTCAACGGATACGGGTTTCCCCCGTTGTTGGCTATCAGTATGTTAAATATAAGAACGTCTTATTTTATGGTCATTGGTTCCTTACGGTCGCGTGAGTATTGGACCAAGTGTCCATGTTTTTGGGCGTACGGTATATGTGGTTTTGATAGCGATTTATTGGTCGAGCACTCTGTCCCGCCCATGTTTTGGGTACTTTGGGTTATAAATGATTATTCATGTTTTTACCAAATAAGTGTCGAACTATGATCCCGTTTGGGTGAGTTATGCGTTGCACCATTTTATGAGAAACATGTGTTTTGGGAGCATTGTCTTTAAAAGTGTATGTTGTGGGAAAATGCGTCGTTTCCATTTTGAAGTATAATATTTCGAAGGATCTTGATTTAAATTGATTTCCTTTCTTTTAAAGATATATTCGTTCATGTTAACACTCTTGAGCTCACTAGGAGTTATGCCTAACCTTTTTATTTGTCGGCATGTGCATCAGGTTCCTAGCGGGGGGTTCAATTCTAGCGGTGCTATGAAGAGTTGAGCCCTAGCCTTACAAAAGTAAGTAATTGGTGAAGCCTTCCGCGAGTTGGTGATAGTGACATGTTTTGGGTTTTAGTAGCACCCGTCCTTATTGTTTACTGTGTGTATAGATAGAAGGTGTATTGTAGCAAAATCTGTATTTGTGGTTGTGGATGATTCTTTTATGGATGTATTTAGAAAATTCTAAATAAGTTGCTATTTCCAGATTTGAGGGTGTTACAATTTGTCAACGTGTGAGTATTTGGATAAGTTTTCTTACTTAGTAAACTTGGGTTGTGTTAACCTCTTAAAATGATTCTATTGGGTTTTGAATGTTTCCAACAACTAAATAACATGAATTACGTATTCTTGGTGATTTTGTACAAGTAAGGTCTATTTTATGAGTTATACGTCTTTGACGATTTTGTACAAGTAAAGTCTAATTTATGTTATATGCATTCGGTGTATTTGCATTCATAAACACTTTGGAAATCTTGAGTCCCATCTCGTATGGAGTTTTGGGTAAATCTAGTCTTTGAGGTACGTGTCTTCATAAACGTTATTTAAAGACATTTCACTATTTTGGAGACCGGTAATTATTGGTCAAACGGATTTTGAGCACTTTAGTTCGGTATTGGCTTAAACGAGTCGTGTGGACATTTGTCCGGATTTTTAACCGTCGTGGGTTTTGGATATGAAGACACTTAATTTGTGTCATTGGTGAGTTACATGTTTTGGGAGCTTTGATCTTTCAATTGAAGTCATGTAACGTTAGATAGTGTGTAATGGATCCATAGGCACGTGAGTCAGTCTGTCTTGGATGGTCAATTGGGTATTGCGGGGTTGAACTTCGGTACCTATGTTTTATGACCGGAAACTTTACAAGTGATCGCTAGGAGGGTTGAGTCGGCTAGTGCTACCGGATTAGTAGGCGCTAGGACCTCCGCCGCTTGAATTAATGCCTGGGAGGTAGTCTTTAAGTGTGTCGGGCCTTCGGTATGGAGTTCTTCGGAATGATCCATCAAGGTCAACTGACTTGGGGTGACACTTGTAAAGAAGTCGTAAGGACACCGGGCTGGGATGTCGGGAGGTGTCATGCGATTAACGTTGTTTGGGTGGTATACTTTTGTGTTCCCTCCACCCTCAACGGATACGGGTTTCCCCCGTTGTTGGCTATCAGTATGTTAAATATAAGAACGTCTTATTTTATTGTCATTGGTTCCTTACGGTCGCGTGAGTATTGGACCAAGTGTCCATGTTTTCGGACGTACGGTATATGTGGTTTTGATATCGAGTTATGGGTCGAGCATTCTGTCTCGCCCGCGTTTTGGGTACTTTGGGTTATAAATGGTTATTCATGTTTTTACCAAATAAGTGTCGAACTATGATCCCGTTTGGGTGAGTTATGCGTTGCACGTTATATAAGAAATGTGTGTTTTGGGAGCTTTGCCTTTAAAAGTGCATATTATGGGAAAATGTGTCGTTATCTTTTTTAAGCATAATATTTCGTAGGACCTTGCTTTAAATTGAATTCTTTTCTTTAAAGATATATACTTATGTTAAAACTCTTGAGCTCACTAGGCGTTAAGCCTAACCTTTTTATTTGTCGGCATGTGCATCAGGTTTAAAGGTTGAGAGTTGGTTCTAGCAATCCTGTGAAGAGTAAAGCCTTAGCTAGATCCGAAAGTAAGTATTTGGTGAAATCTTCCGCATTATGGAGATAATGACTATGCATGGGTATTAGTAGCACCTGTCCCTTATAGTTTGTATATATATAAGATGGTATACGTGTATTGTAGCTAAATCTGAATTCGTGGTTGTAGATGATTCATTTATTGATGTATTTAGAATTTTTTTTAATAAGTTGCTATTTCCATATTTGAGGGTGTTACAGATATGGTGCCCAAACTCGTCCCTGGCGCTAACGTCGTCCACTAAGCTGCCGTTAGAGGCAACATGTGCCCCTCACGTGAGGGGCATTTTTGTCATTTCACCCTTTCCCTCTATTTCCTTTTTTTATTTATGTTTTTTTTCCAAACGACGTTTCATCCTCAGCCTTCGAGTTCATCACCTGCACTCGATTCCACTCATCATCATCCTCACCTGCACTCGATTTCACTTACGATTAAATGCAATGGGACGAACTCAATGGCAAATACGAAGTAGCTCAGATGATACTGATTATCCAGAGATATATGGTATGTAGAATCTCAGTTATGAATCTTTTAATCATTGATTTGAGCTAGGTTTTTTATTATGTGTGTGTTACTGTAAATTTTGTAAATTTCAGGTATTTATCCTACCCTAATCACGTTGAAGATACATCATGGAGGTATGTTCACAAAGAAACCTGGAAGGCTATACGTGAGTGGTAAAATAAACTTTGTAGACTTAGTTGATACTGATGAATTCTCTGTACATGAGCTAAGTGCAATGCTTGCTGACATGGGTTACAAAGACCCTGTGCCTATGTATTATCACTTTAAAGTTCCAGATATGGATTTAGATTACAGTCTAAGGCCTTTAGGGAATGATGATGATGTGTTGCACTTTTTTAAATACTTTCCAAAACATAAGCTTGCTGATGTGTTTATTGAACATTGGAGGACAAATCTTAGAACATATTTTACATCACCCAATGCTGCAAAAGTTGTAATAGAGGAGCTTGATGAGGATGTGTCACCTGAACTCAATAGGATACCAAAGAAGTATGTCCATGGGGATGGTAGTTCTTGTAAGAAAAAATTGTTTCTTGGTTGGGTTAATGAAGAGCATGTTGATGAGACTCACACAATTGGGGGTGCAGGGGAAACTGTAGTAGAGAATGAATGTTTGGGGGTTAATACTGATGCAACTAACACAACAAGGGAATCGGTGGATATGAGTGAAGTAGGTGGTCAAGAAGAGCATGTTGATGAGACTCACACAATAGGGGGTGCAGGGGAAACTGTAGTAGAGAATGAATGTTTGGGGGTTAATACTGATGCAACTAACACAACAAAGGAATCTATGGATATGAGTGAAGTAGTTGGTCAAGAAGGAGTAAATATGGATAGAAGTCAGGTAGGTGGTCAGGGTGGATTAGATTTTGACCTTAATGACATAGACTTAAATGATTAGGACATATTTAATGACTTTACTCCTTTTGATGATGGAAACAATGACATTGGTAATGAAATCAACATGGGTCAACAACCTGGAGTAAATGTGGGTCAACCTGAGTGTGATGAAGGTGGAGTAGATGAAGATATGGCTAAAGTTCAAAAGTTGATAAATGCAGCTGATGGACCCCTTACACCAACAGCCACAAAGCTGTTGAATTCAATCAAGCAAGAAGCCTCAAAGTATACAGTGATATGGAATGGGGATGAGATGTATGAAGTGAGTGGTCCAGGTTATGACCAATGCATTGTTGACTTTCAAAAGAGGTATTGTTCTTGTAGAAGGTAGGAACTGAATGGCCTTCCATGTAAGCATTTTGTTGTTGTGCTTTGGAATATGGAAAACAATGGACTTGAATGTGTAGCACCTGAAGAATTGGTCAACAAGGCCTATTGGTTGGAGACATGGAGGAGTATGTACAACTTCAAGCTTAAACCAATCAATGGAAGAATGATGTGGCCTAAATCTAAGTGTCCCACAACACTTACTCCACCAAATCATCATGCTCAGATAGGGAGGCCAAAAAAGAAGAGAAAGAAGACTGTGGAAGAGTTGAGCCAAGCTTCCAACAAGGTACCAAAGACTGGGTTGAGAAGCAGGTGTACCAAATGCAAGCTCCAAGGCCACAATGCAAGGACATGTAAGGGCCAGGCTAGTGGAAGTCAAGCTTAGGCCATTTAACTATGGAAAAACTTTGTAAAGCTCTGTGTAATGTTGTTTATTTTGGGAAAATTGTACCACTTTTTGGCCATATGGTGATCTTGCTTAAGATGCATGTTATGTAATGGACAACATGGGCTTTAGTGCCCTTTTTGGTGATATTTGGTATGAAATGGTTTGCCTATTTGTTACTGTGTTACATTAATTTCGGATGAATTTTCTTCACTAATTTGTTACATTAATTGGATTTGTATCTAAGGCTGTGTCCTTTTTGAAGAACAATAAATGCATAACAGTGACACTAACAACCAACTCAGATTGAAGAACAATAATTTAGTTAAACATTAAACTGTTTACATTACTTAGGGAAACAAACATCACTATCCAACTAAACAGTCAACATTGTTTTACATCAAATAAAAAAGTAGGAAACAAACATCACTATCCAGGTGAAACAACAAAAAAGCTTCCATCTTTGTCTCTGCTTCTGTATTTCTTGAATGTCACCTTCAAGCTTGTTCTTTGATTTCAATAGGCCATTTATGATTACCATAGAACGTGAAGAAATTGGAGGGTCAACCTAACTAAAGAAACCACAATTCCCTACCTAATCAAGAAAACAAACCAAATCAAACAAAATTACCCTAAAATCACAACAAAATAACACCAAAAATGTGGAACAGGGCGACATACATTTCTCGAACAACAGTTGAATCGGCGCCCTGAATTTGTTTCTGTCCACGATGTTCGAGTGATGGCAGGTAAACCGCAGTTGCAGTACACCATGGGTGGAACAATCGGACGAACCACGGTCGATTGGAGATGCAGAGTGCGAAAGAAAGAGACAGAGAGGGAGGATGTAGGTCGATGGGGACGATGATGATTTATGAACGTTGGGGAGCCGTTTGATAATGAAGAGGAAATAGAGGGAAAGGGTGAAATGACAAAAATGTCTCTCACGTGAGGGGCACATGTTGCCTCTAACGGCAGCTTAGTGGGCGGCGTTAGCGCCAGGGACGAGTTTGGGCACCATATCTCGCTTTTAGGGACCACCAATTTACTTTCAGAACTGGAAGGACGAAAAGTGAAATCCAGTCATTCATGAGGGACCAAAAATGTAATTCACTCATAAAGAATTTTTTTGAAAATTTCAAATGTTTAAATTTCTTAATAACTTTTTTAATTTAATAAAAAATGATATTTACCTTTATAATTTTCTTTTATTTATAAAAATCTAGTATGGTTGATATATAATTTATTATGATTTAGATATTTGCGAAAGATTATTAGAGTTTATTTACTATGATTTATAATATCCTATGTTTAGTACCTAATTTTGTGACCGAAAACGAAATCGTGCTTAAAATAGGAGATCGTGCTTTAATGACTTGTACCTTAGTTGTTAAGAGTTGTACATTAGTCCGAGTCTATATTTATAGATTTCATTTATGGACTAATGTTGGATGAAACAATATTGGTTAGGACCAACATTGTAAAGGAATTGTCAAGAAAGGGTTAAATTGTTATAAGCTAAAGATAAAGGGGTTGGATTGTAAATGTTGAAAATATATATATGAAATTAATTGATTTTTTTTTAATTCAAAATTCATAATCAGATTTATCACTCTCTCTCTACCCATCAATTTCTCCTCCTTCTCTCTAGAAACCCTCATCTCATCCCTAAAACCTCAAATTCCTTCTCAAATCCTTAATATTCTTGAAGATATAATGTTAGAAATGGAACTAGGGGCTCAAGTTAAGGTATGTTCATGGTTAATTTTGTTGATTATTTCTACTTTGGGCAAAATGGGTTAAACCCTAAGTTTATCTATGAATAATAGGTTGAAGATTGAGGAATTGAGGTGGAAATTCTTCAAGTTTGGTGCTGTTGGAAGTGACAGATTCATTGTGGTAAGTTTAAAAATTCGTATAAAATCAACCATTTGTCCAAATTAGGTGTTCTTTATATCTACAGAAATGTCTATGTGTTTATTTCAACTTTGTAGTTTACACCAAAGTCTAGTTCGAACTTTAAGTGACTCGAAATCACTGATTTTTCAGAACTGTTATGCACACATTCGAAAATGCACACTGTTGGTATTAATTCTGTAGAAAATAGAGCAGAGCTCCAATTGATGTGAATCCAGTTTCTGTGAAATCCTAAGAGGATTATGCACAACTTTCATGTTTACAAGAAAATTTGGTTGAGCCTCTAAGAATGAGAAAAATTCTTGAACTTCAAGTGTACAAAAGCTGTTAGCTACTGTTTGAATGTGTAAATTTGGATTTTTAAAAATGTGGTTTAAGGCCCTAAGAATTGTGTTAAGTGTTTATTAAGTGTCCTAAGGGTATTGTAAGCATGTTTGAAGGTCCGTAGAATCTTTCTAAGATGAAAGGGCTTGTAGGAACTTGAAGTTGATAAGAATTGTTACCGAAAACCATCTAAAAGCATTTTACTAATAAGTGTAGGTAAACCGGAAGGAGAAAACCGTTCATAGGCATCAAGTTTCGTGTGATCGTTTCTAAAACACCTCCAAGGTACGAATATCTAATTCGTTTCAATACGTGGGTTATCAATTGTGATGATTACCCATTTCATAGATCTTGTTCATGAAATACACCCACAAAAGTGGATGTTATCAAGTGGTTATCCGGAATATTTTTATGTTTTATATGATGTTTCGTTTAATGAATTTGAGTCCTTGGGAATTTTGACTTGAGACCGGTATGTTTTTAAATTCCTTCCGATTACTTGAATTATAAATATCAATGAGTTTGTTGAACTTGCTATCCAAAGTTTATTCATCAAATTTGGTTATTGAATTTCGTTTTGACTAGGCTCATCATTCGGGGCACGAATGTTGAGACGCCTCCATGATGGCTAAAATAGTCATGGCGTTCTCGTGAAGGCTATGGCCGAGCCATATAGAGAACGTTGGATGCATCCTTAGAACCGAATACCAGTTATGTGTTGGTTACCGGATAGAACCGAATACCAATTATGTTGGTTACTGGATAGAACCGAATACCAATTATGTTGGTTACCGGATAGAGCCGAATACCAGATACCTTTGGTTACCGGGGAATGAGGCGGTGTAGTGCCCAACACTTCCATTCCATTATGACGCCTGTTTGGACTGATCATCCATCGGGTACAATATATCTTAATGTTATGGATGTTTATCTTGCTTTGAACTTTAATTATATTGGTTTCAGTTCTTGAGATTTACACTTAAATCGCTTCCAACTCTGTATCGTAAGGTTTTCTTTCAGTTGTTTTCTTTCAGTTACCTACTTCTTATTTGGTATTTCTTGTGTTATTATTCGTTCACTGGGCAATTTTGCTCAGCCGAGGCTTGTTTTGTTTTACCTCGGCAGGTTCAGGATCTAACCCAGAGGCGGGATGAACGGACGAGATGGTTTAGGATGCTTAAAGACTAGTTACTTATTGAAGGCTTTTGTTATGTAAATACTTAATATGTAAATATGTTATTCGTATCATTACTGGAGGATGTATTGCAATCTTTTGGGAGTTATGTTAGAGCTCTGTACTGTGAATTGAAGACTTTTGATCCGTTTTCGGTTGTGACATTCCCCATCTTAGGATTAGTAGGAAGGGGGTGTTACATGATTAATACTTTATATTATAACTAGAAGCTTACTCGCGCAATGCAGCGAGATATATCACGATTTTAATGTTTCATTTTATTTTTTTGTCGATTTACAGTACGATTTTGGATGGTTTTGAGAAAGTGATAATGTTTTTTTTATAAATTTGTTTAATTAAGGCTTATTAATATAATGTTTTTTATATAAAAAAAAATTAAGTATTTTGTTAGAATTCAATTATTATCTTATATATTTTAATGACATCTAGAAAAAATAATCAATTACATATTTAATAATATAATTAAAACAAAATTATAGTAATATAATATATTAATTAATAGTGATACATGGAAAGGTCTGCATAAAAGGAAGGTCCTACACATACCAAATTGATGGGTGTTAGAAGTCTGCAGTAGTAATCTATACTATATTATAAAAACGACATAAAAAACCTTTAATTACAACATTTTAAGCACAAGGTGCAACTAATTAAAGTCAATTACTTAATTTACAATTTCTTAATGCTTTGGTACAACCTTTCCAAGCACAATATCTCACATAATCATCTATTTGTGGAATGGATACTCATATATTAATATAAATATTTGTTTTTTTGGTGGAGGATTTTATAAAATAGATTTTATATGAGTATAATCTATTTTAAATTTAGATTTTACATTTAAATCTATATTAATAAGATGTAATATAAAATCTTTTTTCTTCCGTATTTTTTTATATTACATCTCATAATGATTTTTTCATATTTTATTTTATAAAATCTTTTTACATAATGAGATGTAATATAAACTTTTTTTTCTTCCGTATTTTTTTTTGCTAATATAAATCTATTTTATTTTATAAAATCTACACGTATTTTATATTAGAATAATATAAAATCGGGAATTTAATTAAAATACCCTTTTTTGAAAAATCAGTACCCAAAATGCCCCAAATCTTGTAATTTTTGCCAAAATACCCCCTAGGTCCGCGTTTTTCACTGTTACACACGGACCTGGTACGCGTTTTGGCCGCGTTCACTGTTACACGCGTACTCGAGCCGCGTTTTGGCCGCGTTTCCCCCTACACGAGGACCTGGTACGCGTTTGGCATTCGATGCGCGTTGGTCCGCGTTTGGTCCGCGTTTTTCACTATAAAACGCGTATCTGGGCCGCGTTTTTTACTGTAGAACGCGTACTTGGGGGCCGCCCATAGCATTGTTTATTTAGGGTTTAGAGATCGACGGTGTGGATGCTTTCATTTGTTAGGGTTTGCTCCTATAAATAAGTGTGTCCCCCACCCATAACCCCACCACCATCACTCTCAAAGGTATCCCATCTATTTCACTCTCTCAAATATATCGTGTATTACACACGCTCGGATCTCGGCTCGGTTGGTTAGCATTTATAAAAGTCGGATATGGGTCGACCACTTTCTTCGGTAAGTTTCCTTTAACCGCGTTTTAATTTTATATTTATTTTAGTGATTATGTGTTAATTTTAGAGTGTTGCGTTTATGTTGATAATATGTTAGAGGTTGCGTTAATTTTAGTTTTACATATTACGTTGATTTTAGAGATTGCGTTAATTTTAGGATTGCGCTACTTTCATAAAAAAATTGTAGAGATTGCGTTTTTTTTTTGTATAAAAAAAGTGTAGAGATTGGACTTGTTTTTGGGATTGCGCTAATTTTATTAAAAAATTGTAGAGATTGCGGTTTTTTTTTGTATAAAAAAAGTGTAGAGATTGGGATTGTTTTTGGGATTGCGCTAATTTTATAAAATAATTGTAGAGATTTCGTTAATTTTAGAGATTGCGTTTTTTTTTTGTATAAAAAAGTGTAGAGATTGGGCTTGTTTTAGGATTGCGCTACTTTCATAAAAAAATTGTAGAGATTGCGTTAATTTTAGAGATTGCGTTTTTTTTTTGTATAAAAAAGGTGTAGAGATTGGGCTTGTTTTAGGGATTGCGCTCATTTTATAAAATAATTGTAGAGATTGCGTTAATCTTAGAGATTGCGTTTTTTTTTGTATAAAAAAGTGTAGAGATTGGGCTTGTTTTTGGGATTGCGCTAATTTTATAAAATAATTGTAGAGATTGCGTTAATCTTAGAGATTGCGTTTTTTTTTGTATAAAAAAGTGTAGAGATTGCGTTAATTTTAGAGATTGCGTTTTTTTTTGTATAAAAAAAGTGTAGAGATTGGGCTTGTTTTAGGATTGTGCTACTTTCATAAAAAAATTGTAGAGATTGCGTTAATTTTAGAGATTGCGTTTTTTTTGTATAAAAAAACTGTAGAGATTGGGCTTGTTTTAGGGATTGCGCTCATTTTATAAAATAATTGTAGAGATTGCGTTAATCTTAGAGATTGCGTTTTTTTTTGTATAAAAAAGTGTAGAGATTGGGCTTGTTTTTGGGATTGCGCTAATTTTATAAAATAATTGTAGAGATTGCGTTAATCTTAGAGATTGCGTTTTTTTTTGTATAAAAAAGTGTAGAGATTGCGTTAATCTTAGAGATTGCGTTTTTTTTTGTATAAAAAAGTGTAGAGATTGCGTTAATCTTAGAGATTGCGTTTTTTTTTTGTATAAAAAAAGTGTAGAGATTGGGCTTGTTTTAGGGATTGCGCTCATTTTATAAAATAATTGTAGAGATTGCGTTTTTTTTTTTGTATAAAAAAACTGTAGAGATTGGGTTTGTTTTAGGGATTGCGCTAATTTCATAAAATAATTGTAGAGATTGCGTTAATCTTAGAGATTGCGTTTTTTTTTTGTATAAAAAAAGTGTAGAGATTGGGCTTGTTTTAGGGATTGCGCTCATTTTATAAAATAATTGTAGAGATTGCGTTTTTTTTTTTGTATAAAAAAACTGTAGAGATTGGGCTTGTTTTAGGGATTGCGCTAATTTCATAAAATAATTGTAGAGATTGCGTTAATCTTAGAGATTGCGTTTTTTTTTTTTTGTATAAAAAAAGTGTAGAGATTGGGCTTGTTTTAGGGATTGCGCTCATTTTATAAAATAATTGTAGAGATTGCGTTTTTTTTTTTGTATAAAAAAACTGTAGAGATTGGACTTGTTTTAGGGATTGCGCTAATTTCATAAAATAATTGTAGAGATTGCGTTTTTTTTTTGTATAAAAAAACTGTAGAGATTGGGCTTGTTTTAGGGATTGCGCTAATTTCATAAAATAATTGTAGAGATTGCGTTAATCTTAGAGATTGCGTTTTTTTTTTGTATAAAAAAAGTGTAGAGATTGGGCTTGTTTTAGGATTGCGCTCATTTTATAAAATAATTGTAGAGATTGCGTTTTTTTTTTTTTTTTGTATAAAAAAACTGTAGAGATTGGGTTTGTTTTAGGGATTGCGCTAATTTCATAAAATAATTGTAGAGATTGCGTTTTTTTTTTTTTTGTATAAAAAAACTGTAGAGATTGGGTTTGTTTTAGGGATTGCGCTAATTTCATAAAATAATTTTAGAGATTGCGTTAATCTTAGAGATTGCGTTTTTTTTTGTATAAAAAAGTGTAGAGATTGGGCTTGTTTTAGGGATTGCGCTAATTTCATAAAATAATTGTAGAGATTGCGTTAATTTTAGAGATTGCGTTTTTTTTTTTTGTATAAAAAAACTGTAGAGATTGGGTTTGTTTTAGGGATTGCGCTACTTTCATAAAATAATTGTAGAGATTGCGTTAATCTTAGAGATTGCGTTTTTTTTTTTGTATAAAAAAACTGTAGAGATTGAGCTTGTTTTAGGGATTGCGCTACTTTCATAAAATAATTGTAGAGATTGCGTTAATCTTAGAGATTGCGTTTTTTTTTTTTGTATAAAAAAAGTGTAGAGATTGGGCTTGTTATAAGTTAGGTGCGTTGACAACATCCTTGCATTACTATGTAGGACGATTTTGATAACGTCGATCTTTCGTTCAAATGCCGCATCTCCATTGTAAAGGAAATTAGAGATGCTTTTGAAGCGTGTCCACCTGAACGGGCACAACGTTTACATGAAATGTTTAGCCGCACATCTTTCGGGCCATGGCTCGAGCTTACCAATATTGTACAGGACCCCCTTCTAGTACACATGTTTTTACAGATGGAGGTCGAGGTTGCGAGACCACTGCCGGAGGAATTGTATTTTCACGTGTGTGGGACTCGCATGCACTTTGGTCGTCGTGAGTTCTGTATTGTAACAGGACTCCTTTTCGGACAAATACCCGACCTTCCTACCTTGACAGATGAGTCCTTCGTTAGTAGGGTTTGGCCCGGCCTTGCACCAGGTATCTTGACGTTGAGAACCGTCCTCGAGACGATGAGAACTGGTCTGGGTGCGATATCCGATGAGGATGCTGTGCGTGTTTGCTTGGTGGTGATGGCGGATTTGATGTTCATGGGTCGTGATCCAAGGCTGCCGGTTTCCTCTACTGTACTTATCGCTGTCGATGACTTTGAGAGGTTTAACCGCTATCCGTGGGGTAGCTACATCTGGAGTCACTCATACAAAGGACTCCACGGTGCCATCGCCAGACGCAAGCAGAAGAACCAGCACAACAACAAGATGACGTTGAACGGGTTTGCACACGCCCTAAAGGTTAGATAAGTACAATAACATAAATATCAATTCATTAACTAATTTTGCTAATTTTGGATTTATTCTAACGTACTTGTTCAATTTATGTAATTCCAGATATGGATCTTGGAGATGTTTCCTGCCTGCCGGCAAAATTTCACCAAGCGCTCCGACAGGTTGATTAGGGGAACCAAATGGGATCGAGATGCTGTCCTTAGTAAGTCTGCATGCATTGGGATCTTCAACTCAGCTTTGAGCGTACGCCCTCTTACTATATTTTTAATTGTAGTAATTAAAAAACTATTTGTGATTTATATGTCTTATAATTTTTTAGGTTGTTAATGCGCCATATGCGGAACTGAGGCCTACTCAGGATGAGCAGCAGTCGAGTTGGTTTCGACGGAGCGTCGCCTTTTTTGAAAGTTCGGCGGGCAGGCGACCGACAAAGAGGTCCCGACGTAGAGGTCCTGATCCCGATGACAATGATGACGATGATGATGAAGATGACGATGATGGCACGCGACGTCAGGCTCCCCCTAGCTCTAGCTATCAAGCTCCCCCTAGCTTTAGCTATCAGGCTCCTCCTAGCCCCACCTATCAAGCTCCCCCTAGCCCCACCCATCATAGGATGCCTGATATAGACCCATACCAAGATAAGTGGGAGTACATGACATCCGTGGACAGACGCGTAAGAGACCTCGAGGCCCTCGATATGGCCAGACGCATAAGAGAGCTCGAGGCCCTCACCGCACACCTTCGCCACACTCACGTTAGTGTTTAACTTAATTTGGGGATATTACGCCCAATACTTTAATATTGGTTTGTGTATTGATATTACGTTCCATGATTGTATTAGGTGTCAACGAACATGGCGCCCACTTACACGTCGCCTGGGCAAATGCATGGGTACACGGGTGCGGCATATGCGACCACATCATCCCAGCGAAATGTAGGTTATTTTTTTATTACGTTTGAAAGTAATTATTAAGAGTGCTCATTATAATCCATGTCACCAGGTTGGGATGACAAGTACGACGCCAGCCTACACGTCGCCGGGGTACACACAGGCGGCAACCGGAGGAAACTACCCTTTCTCGACCCCATCATTCCAGCAAAATGTAAGTTACGACGAGTGCTCATTGTTTTTTTTTTTTGTTATTACGTTTGAAGATTCTTATAATGACCTACGTCACTAGTTTGGGATGCAGGCGGGGGACTATTACAGACCCCAGATGATGGAGTCGGGGCCGGGGCTGTCCGTCCTAAGCGGGTTGGTGGAAGATTTTTTGGGAACTTCCATCCCTTATTCGATGGGGTCGGAGTCGGGGGTTGACACCACCCAGGCGCGGGTGAGTACTCCGATGGCTGATGATATCATCGATCACCACTTTGAGGATGCTGACATGCCCATACATGAGCCAGATCAGGCAGCACATGAGAGGGCGAGACGGGTCGCTGTTGTGGGGCCAGCCCTTTGTTCCCCATATGTCCAACAAGCTTCGACCACAACAGTACCTAAGAAAAAAACCAAGGCAAGGGTGAAGGCAAAGGGCAAGGGAAAGGTTGGGGGAGACACTACGATGACTGACGCGGGGCAATCGGTGTTTGTTTCGGCGGCACAGATCAGGGAATTATGTATCAGTGATCAGCTCCCCCACCTGATGTGTCCATTTTACGGCGGCCTTCAAATGAATGCCGGTTTTTTCATGCTACTGTTGGGTGTAGGTGGTAGTGGGGATTTCGAGGATCTGGTTAGTATTTAAATATAGTCATATAAACAACTACATTTCTAATGACAGGTCTAACAATCTACGTTTTGTGTATAGCAAATCGACGCTTGGGTTAGAATGATCCAAGAATCCCGCTCTCCACATGCCAGATGGACGGTCATGGACTCCAACTTCTTTGAGTGGCTTACACAGCCGGGCCAAGGATACAGGTCTGTGTTTGAAACATGCAATGGACTGGGCCATAGAACTCATCCAGCTTGGATGGACATCGACGAGGTATGGAAATCGATTTACATAATTTTTGTTCAACTTGTTTGTTACTAACTATTATTGTGTTATTGTAAAATCTCAGGTATACATCCCCATATGCGTCGTGGACAAACATTGGGTGCTCGGTGTTCTGTACCTCCGTGAAATGAGGCTGGTCTTATTTGACAGTTTACAAGCAAGAAGGTACACTTTGCCCTTGGAAGAACGCCTTGGGATCTTCAAAAAACAATTGCCGAAGTTGTTAAAAAAGATACACGACACGCCGGATGGTATCAAGGCCAGCAAGAAATTAGAGGTTATCTATGATCCTGATGCACCTCAACAGACAGGGGGCCTTGGGGATTGCGGTGTGTGGGTGTGTCGTAACATATCCAAGTTTATTGAAGGTCTGCACCCAACAGTTGCACCAGATGCAACTGAGCATGTGGCAAGGGAATGGCGTAATTACATGGCGGAGACCCTTTTCTCGTTGGCTGTCCAAATAAACGATTAGGTTGGAGATACTTTTTATGTGACTTGTGAGTTGTGATGGGCCTCTTGAAATAACAAATATGATTCTTTTTTTTTAAAGTCATTTTAAATATTAAAACCCTTTTTTACTTAGATAACTAATTTGGATCGGATGTTTTATTTTATATAAAAATAGAATTCGTTAACTCCCAAGATCACAAATTGATATGAAAAGGGTAGTACATGAAAAAGTTCTTTTGGTAAATAAAAAACAAAATATTATTTAAACTTACCAATTATTAATGACAAACTGGTAGGGTTCAAAAACAACCGGTACAAGTTCATCTAAACAAATATTGGAACGACGCCATTAAATGAAGTGAGTAGGTAACATTGTCGGTCATTGAAATGTCAAACTATGGCTACACGACACTTGGTTTTTCTGGAATCCCCAGCGACTTCTTATATGCTCGGGTGATACAATTTTGGAAGTGTTAAGCTCAACTTTCTTGCTGTACACTTCAATGACGGTATAATTTTGTAGTATAAAAATATAAACGCATCAAACCACAAAATACATTGGACGATTTTATTAATGAAACAAAACCATAGAAAGTAAAAGTAAAAAACCGACAACTCTTTAGTGTTGTGAATTTCACAGTTACTATAACACGGGTATTTATAGTAACAAGGAACAATTAACATAATAACAATATCACTTAGCATAGAAGATGAGGTGGTTACAATCAAGGGAAGTCAATGTTAAGGTCAATGCTATCATGCCTTAAAGTTCCATGTGGTTCTAGGTCTGATGACCCTTGAGAGCGAAATCTTTGGCTAGTAGAAGCTCTCCTGGGCACGGTTGAAGGGGCAGGAGTTGGACATTCACCACGAGTATGTCCTACTGCTCCACACCTAGTACACGTTCTCTGTATCGGATCCTCACCACGAGATGGACGTCGATCGTTCTTTCTTGGTCTCCCCGCACGTCTCTTGGTTATTAACGGTGGATAGCATGGCGGAAGGGGGACGTGTGGCAAAACCCATGATTGAGGGGGTCCAACAGGATAGATCAACTCATGATATGTTGACCGGTAAGTACTGGACGTGTAGTAAGATATAGCCAGATCGCTGCAATCTCTACGATTCATTGACCTTGCAGCAGCGATGGCATGACCGCACGGTAAACCAGAATATTGCCATTGGTTACATTCACAAACACCGTTGACCATATCGACAGTCGCGTGATAACGGATATCCCGAACGTTGAACTTACCATGTCCAATCTGACTTACCCTCCATGTCGTAGACTTTCCCGACCTTCTGCTAATTATCTCCTCCGCCATTGGTGTGAGATGATTACGCATTTCATCTACAAATATGTGTTAATTGTGTTACGATTTATACGGAAGAAGAAAAATGCAACAAACATATAAGTTAAAGATTTTAGAGTTTATCAACCTCCCTTTCGTCGTCGAAGTTGGTACCACTCTTGTTGAAAATCTCGGAAGTACTCTATAAGGCCGACAATGGGTAACCTGCGTGCAAAACGGGACAGTGCATTCACCGACTCTACACTATTAGAGGTCATTATGTTATACCGTTGTGCAGGGAAATGGGCCCTTGACCACCTCTCTTTACCAGCCTCGTCCATAACTTGTGCTCCACGAGGTACTTCATATCGTAGTGCATTCATGTAGGTCTCGAACTCCCTAATAGTATATGCTTTGCACGCCTTCCAATACGTGGTCTTGTTTGTTGTGATACGTTTGTCCGCGCTTTTCACGTTCATCTCCAAATGCCGACAACATAGGGCGTGAGGGGTGGAGGGGTACACGGCAGAAATTGCCGCGCTTATGGAAGGAGCCCTGTCGGACATAAACACCAACCCTTCCGGGGCTCCGATACATTCCCGCAACATGTTCAGAAACCAACCCCACTCCTCCCCCGTCTCGGACTTTCCTACTCCGAAAGCCAAGGGCACAATGTTGTTATTTCCGTCCATGGCAACCGCCAAGAACATCATACCCAGGTAATGCCCCTTTAAATGGGCAGCGTCTATTACAAGGACAGGACGCAGATTTGTCAAAAACGTCCGGATCTGCAATAAACGTACGTGGTTATTATTTGTAAATGTTAAAATTCATAATATGTAAAGCTACGACGATTTAATATACTTACCGCACATCCAAGTGCAGCGAAACACAATTCGAAATGTCCGTTTGAATCCGTCCTTATTCTGGTGCGTGTACCCGGATTCTTCAGCTCCAAGTTATATAAATACGCAGGGAGTCGTTCGTATGACTCCTCGGGTGTGCCTCTCACCATTAGTAGTGCCTTGCATCGCGCACGCCATCCTTGGTGGTAACCAATGTTGATCCCGTACTGTTAATTTATATCGTTGACGATGTCCTTCGGCCGAAATGACCTGCTAGCGTCAAGAAACTTGTCTTTCAGTATGTGGCCCAAAGTCCTTTTGTTGGCCTGCCGGTGGCTGGCATTTAGTTGTGTCCTCGAACATGTGTGTACGTCGTTCAGCTTTCTAACGACAAACAACCCTCCTTTAGGGCCCACGGACTTCGCGGACATACTCCATTCACAATTTTGTTGGTCACAGACAGCCTTGTATCTGCGTTTGTCGGATTTCTTCGCTCTAAACACGAAACCCTCTCGCAAGAACTTCATTCCCAACTGTACGGTCATTTCCTCCTTCGTATGAAATATTTGACCTTCATGTATAGTTGTACTACGATTGTATGGTGCGGGTTGGTAGGCTGGTATATGGGTCTCCGGGTTAGGAAGGGAAGGGGGCATATCAAAATAATCGTTTAACGCACCAAATGATTTATTGCTAGGGGTATATGTTTCTTCATCCTCGTCATTATCGGTATCTGATCTGTCCAGATCAGATATACCAGTTGTGAAAACATGTGTTTCGTCATCAGCAACTCCAACAAACCGTCTTTTTGGGTCTTCTGCTTCTTCTTCTTCTTCTTCTTCTTCTAGTTGCGTCTCCGGAACAACTTCGGGATAAGATTCGTTAGGACGATATGCATGATCAGAATAAAGTGTGGTGTCGTAGGATGCCTGAAATTGAGAGTCAGGCTCCAGTTGACTACCACCGACATGGATTTCGTCATCATCTTCGTCATCACCTTCGTCATCATCTTCGTCATCGCCCATCAATGGTGCGACATACACAAAAAGTTGTGGAGGTATTTCTGAATCGGCTGCAAGTAGCATAAAACCAAGGATTTCGTCATCGTTGGTTATCTCCATCAGTGAGCCATCTGCACGTCTGAACACCAACTTGCAAGCAGCAGAATCTCCGATTCCACACTTTCCCACGACGTAATC
Organism: Arctium minus; assembly: GCA_954870635.1. NCBI lineage: Eukaryota > Viridiplantae > Streptophyta > Magnoliopsida > Asterales > Asteraceae > Arctium > Arctium minus. The sequence goes on along the minus strand of OX941083.1, from coordinate 114,056,399 downwards.
GATAAACGTCTTATACGAAACCATTATTGGAATATATACACCACGCTTTGTGTAGCCAATATAATCCCACCCATTGTTGTTTTGCACCCATTGACCATCGAAACATAATAAGACTCTAGTTTTTTGAACAGATGAACTCATTTTTTCAGTAGTATGAAAAATGAAGCAATTCAAGTGGATGTGATGAACGATTTTGCATCTAATCTTACTAATCTTTATAGGAAAAATTGAATGGAGAAAATGAATGTGAACCACATATTCAATGACAATGGTACACTTATTGTATGAGAATCAGACTAAAATGTGGAAAAAAAACAGTTAAATCATTCAAAAAAATACGTCACAAACAGTTGACCACACATGAAATCATAGGCCTGAAACCCTAATTTTCCAAACCCTAATACGCTTTACACTATCAAACGCGGACCTAACCCTCGTTTTTTAACAAAAAACGCGGCCCCAACCCGCGTGTAACAGTGAAAAACGCGGCCCAAACACTCGTCCCCGTGCATTGAAGCCAAACGCGGACCAGGTCCGCGTGTAACAGTGAAAAACGCGGACAAAACGCGGCCCGAGTACGCGTGTAATAGTGAACGCGGACAAAACGCGGACCAGGTCCGCGTGTAACAGTGAAAAACGCGGACAAAACGCGGCCCGAGTACGCGTGTAATAGTGAACGCGGACAAAACGCGTACCAGGTCCGCGTGTAACAGTGAAAAACGCGGACCTAGGGGGTATTTTGGCAAAAATTACAAGATTTGGGGCATTTTGGGTACTGATTTTTCAAAAAAGGGTATTTTAATTAAATTCCCTATAAAATCTACACGTATTTTTTTTGCTAATATTAAATCTACACATATTTTTTTTTCACGAGCATTAAAAGAAGAAAAAAGAAGATTGATATGAATTAAAAATAAAAAATAACAAGATACACTAACAAATTATCGTATTCTTTAAAATAAAAGTATTCCGCAATATTTTCCAAATTAACCAAGTGTAAAGAAAATAAAATAGAAACGATGTAGATATAAAAATATTTTTCCATATTTTTAATATATTTACATTTAAATGTAAAATCGAAAATGAAAATAAAATATTTTAAAATATTCTCTACATTCACTATAAATATATATAGTTTCTCTATGTATCATCCGAGTACAAGAAGAAGACGAACGGTCGGGTGTCAATGGCGGAACATGCAACTGAACAAAAGGTATTCCACTATATTTTTGTTTCTTTGAAAAACTACTTTTTTATATTTTATTTTATTTACTGAGGATTTGTTTATATTTTTCAAAACCCACAATCATATTTTTCGAAGTAGGGGAATAAGATATATATATATATATATATATATATACATATCTTTATTTTTATCGACTAATACTATGAGGTCTTGAAGTCAATAGTCAGATAAATTTTCAAGTGGTACTGAGTAAATTTGAACTATACCAGTTGAGTTGCCGGTTACAAAAGATAGAAATCATTTATTTTCTTTGTCATATTTGATGTGGGTTAAATGTTGTTAATTAATCTACAGATTTATATGTTCAAAGTGATTGTCTAGTGTTGTCGATGAGGTTTCAGAAAAATTGCAAAATCTGTAAAAACGTATGTTCATATTTATAATTATTTCAATAATAGTGATATGTTGTGAGACATGTCGTTTGAGTTTTAAATAATATAATACAAAACTATTATCAATATTATTGCACAAACTCATAACAACAAACGATTAAGAATATATGCAAGTTAACCACTTATGAAAATACATTTGTTTTTCACATTGTATTTCATTAACTGTTAACAGAGAAATTACGTTTCATTTTAACTCGGTTCAATATTCCAACAAAAAATTTATCCTCCCGTGCAATGCACGGGCCCAACACTAGTATGTATCTTATGCTTTGATACTTGTAAATTAAGAGATTCTTAAAATCCTACATAAAATGATGGTACCTTGTGCCTAATCATTTGTATTTAAGAGTTTTTTATCCGTGTTTTATAATATAGTATAGATACAATCAAGATACTCACTGACTAATACATTAATTAGACTAAATGAACGATTGAAATTGATTTGTACAAGTGGGTGGGAAACTGTGAATGTGAAATCGAGATCAAGAAAATGACCTTGTGTTTTTTTTTTTTGAACGACAAGTTAACACACGCACACGTTCCCGGGGTATCCGGGCTCCCACTTAAGGGTGCCACCCGACTAATCCCCGTCGACCACGACCCAGCCCAATTAAGGGTACCACTAAGTGGCAGGCCCATGATCTGGATATCACAACATGCTCACCACGGGGTTCGAACCCGGGTAGTCAGGGATACCATCCACTGACCCCCCCAGGATGTTACCAAACCACTGGGCTACAACATGAAGGATTACCTTGAAACTTCGGGTGGGAAAATAAAAAAAGATTGAAACTTCGGGTGGGAAACTATAAAGGTTTTTAGGGAAAAATAAAAAGAGAATAATTCTTTTGGGGGGAAGTATTTTAGTGAAGATAAATCTATGTATGTATATAAGTATTTATGACAACTACAAAAAAAACAATGAGACCTGATATAAACATGTAATTTACTAGAAACACGTTGTTGTTATTATTATTGTTATTACATTGTACTGGTAAAACCGAATAAAATTTATAAAACCGAATAGAGTCCAATAAAACCCAATAGAACTCTTAAAAGTCTGATTGGATCTATTAAAGCCCAATCGATCGATTAAAACTTAATTGGATCCGTTAAAACTCGGCCGATCCATTAAAGCCTAATTGGATCCGTTAAACCCCTAACGATCCATTAAAGCCCAATTAGATTCATTTAAGCCAAATTAGATCCATTAAAACTCAATAAATCCATTAAAGCTCAATCGATCCATTGAAGCACAATTGATCCATTAAATCCCAATTGGATCCATTAAAGTCCGATATGATTCATTAAAGCCCAATTGATCCATTAAAACCTAATTGGATCCGTTAAAGCCCGATCGATTCATTAAAGCCTAATTAGACTCGTTAAATCCCTAGCGATCCATTAAAGCCCGGCTGGATCCATTAAAGCCAAATTGGATCCTTTAAAGCCCAATCGATCCATTTAAGCACAACCGATCCGTTAAAGTTCGATTGGATCCATTAAAACTCAATTGGATCCATTCAAGCCATATTGGATTCATTTATGCTCAATTTGATCCATTAAAGTCCAGGTGGATCCATTAAAACCCAATTGATCCATTAAAACTCGATTGGATCCATTAAATACCAATTGGATCTATTAAAGAGCCATTGCTCTATAAGACCACTAAGGCCCATTATGGCCTACTAAAAAACAATATAGCCCACCAAAACCTTTCATGACTTATTAAAGCGTAATAACACTAATGGTGACTTACTACGTGTTTGTATGCACATATTGGGCTATTTGAAACCCAAACCATGCATATATAACATATAAGGTTGGGTTTGTGCGCATAAAGGCCCTAAATGCACGTATTGGGCTATTTGAAACACAAACCATGCATATAGAACATATAAGGTTGGGTTGGTGCGCATAAAGCCCAAATGTGTCCATTACAGCCCATGTGGATCCATTACAGCTCAACTAGGTACATTAAAGTCAATTGGATCCATTAAAGCTCAACTGGATCCATTACCGCCATGTGGATCCATTAAAACCCTAGCGGATCCATTAAAGCCCAGTGGGTCCATCAAAGCCCAAATGGGCCTATTAAAGCCCAAGTGGATACGTTATAGTCCATCTAGATCCGTTAAAGCCCAATATGATCCATTAAATCCCAATCGGATCCATTAAAGACCAACTAGGTACATTAAATCCCAACTGGGTACGTTAAAGCCCAATCGTATCCATTAAAGACCAACTGGATCCGTTAAAACCCAACTGTGTACGTTAAAGCCCAACCGGGTACGTTAAAGCCCAACTGCATCCATTAAAGCCCCACCGGATCCATTAAAGTCTAACTAGATCCATTAAAGCCCAACTGGATCCGTTAAAGCCCAACTTGGTACGTTAAAGCCCAACTGAGTACGTTAAAGCCCAACCGGGTACGTTAAAGCCCCAACTAAATCCGTTAAAGCCCAATTGCATCCATTAAAGCCCCACCGGATCTAAAATTTTTAAGGAAAAAAATATTTTATTATTTTTTTTATTTCCGGCGGATTTTCGGCGGCCTTTTAAATTTTTTTATTTTTTTATAAATTATTTGAATTTCCGGCGGATTTTCGGCGGCCGTTTATTTTTTATTTCTAAATATTTTAAGAAAAATAAACAATTTTTATTTTTAAATAGGATTTTCGGTGGATTTTCGGCGGATCATTTTTTTAATTTTCTTTAAAAATATAAAATATTCGCCGAAAATCCGCCGGAATTTTTATAATTTTTTCAGCGGATTTCCGACGGATTTTTATTTTTTATTTTTTTAAATTCTTTTAAAAAAATAAATAAATAATTATGGGAATTTAATTAAAATACCCATATTTCAATCATATCTTACTAAAATGCCCAAAATCTCTCCAATTTTGCCGAAATACCCATTAAGGCCGGGATTGTGAGCCGAGATTTGAGATATCCCGGAGTTGTCAATTTTTTTGAGAAATAGCGGGTTTACCCCGGGATTTAAGACGATATCCCAGGGTTGGGGTAAAATATTCATTTGAATTTACAACGGTCAGGATGGAAGTGGGTAACCCGGGATATGGATTAATATGATTTTATATGATTTTAATATTATATATTTACATTTTATACCCCTATAATTATTTAGTTAGTTACTTTATACCTTTTACTTTTCTATTTTTCATTTTACACTTTCATCATATTAACACATATAATCGTATATTAACTAAAATGCGTTAAAAAGATACGTTTTAATTTTAACAAGTTACACCATTATAATCGTCTCTTCGATACCTTCGAAATGAGCCAAATATTGAATATTTTTGGATTTAATTATTTATTATATATTATATCTGGTTTAGTTTTAATATCATTATTATTGTAAAAACTTTTAAGAATTATCGATTATACAGAGACGACAATTTCAATACATTTATTTTTAAAATGAGGATATTTGAATTTTATTTTATTATATATTATATATGTTTTAGTTATAATATCATTATTATTGTAAAAACATTTAAGAATTATCGATTATACAGAGACGACAATTTCAATACATTTATTTATAAAGTGAAGATATTTGAATTTTATTTTTATTATATATTATATCTGTTTTAGTTTTAATATCATTATTATTGTAAAAACTTTTAAGAATTGTCGATTATAGAGAGACTACAATTTCAATACATTTATTTTTAAAATGAGGATATTTGAATTTTATTTTTATGTTTAATGGGTCAATGGTAAAAAAAATCAGATAAAAATATAAGTTGAAATGATTGACCAAATTCAAAACATGTTTGTTAGCATCTTAATATGCTTAATGGGAGTCCCACCTTCTTTGTTAGTTTTACATGATTTTTGGTAGTGGTTTAATGATATTCAAAAATATTACTTATATAGTATATATGATATATAATAAAATAATTAAATTCAAAAATATTCAATATTTGGCTCATTTCGAAGATATCGAAGAGACGGTTATAATGGTGTAACTTGTTAAAATTAAATTGTAATTTATAACGCATTTTAGTTAATATACGATTATATGTGTTAATATGATGAAAGTGCAAAAAGAAACTAATTAAATAACTTTAGGGGTAGAAAATGTAAATATATATATTAAAATCATAAAAAATCCTATTAATCATATCCCGGGTTACCCCCATCCCGGCCTCTTGTAAATTAAATTAAATTTTTTATCCCAACCCCGGGATATCGCCTTAAATCCCGGGGTAACCCCGCTATTTCTCAAATAAGTTGACAACTCCGGGATAATTTAAATCCCGGCTCACAATCCTGGCCTTAATGGGTATTTTGGCAAAAATGGAGAGATTTTGGGCATTTTAGTAAAATACAATTGAAATACGGGTATTTTAATTAAATTCCCAATAATTATTTCCAACGGATTTTCGGCGGATTTTAATTAATTAATTTAAATCCACAGAAAATCCGCCGAAAATAAATAAATAATTATAATTAATAAGAAATAAATTAAAAAACATTATATTCCGTCGGAAATCCGCCGAAAATAATTGATTTTTTTAAAAAAATAAAATAAAAATAAATTTCCGACGGATTTCCGGCGAAAGTCAAAGTGGGTTGACCCGTTTGACTTCCGTCGGAAATCCGCCGAAAATTTTCGGCGGAAAAATCCGTCGGAAAATTCCGCCGAAAAAAGTATTTTATTTAGTAGTGCATTGAACTTTTGGAAATTGTTTACCTATATCATTTTAACCCAAAAACCACCCGTAACCGGATAGGATAGTTTTAAATGAAAACAAAAACCTAAAACTTAAACCAGTTTTATCGTTCACAAACCCTACATCATCCAAATTCCTCGCACCCAACGCCATTTTTCTCCTTCGCCGCTCCATCACCGTCCGCTCTCTATCACCGCCCATCAAAGCCCCAACCATCGATCGATCTCCCTCTTTTTTATCCGTTTTTTGTTTGTTTTTCATCTGTCTATACATATTCCATTAAATTGTTGTAAAAGATGGAGAATCAAAAGTCTAAAAAATAGACTAAGGGGCCTTTTACCAAACGCTTACCCGGGTAAACGCTTACCAGGGTAAACGCTTACCAAGTCATATTACCTTATGGATGAAGATGGTAATGACCAAGAATCTTACCCGGTAAGAGCTAAGGCAAGACCAAAAGACTTACATGGTAAGTGATGGCGAAGACTCTTACCACGGTTAGCGCTTACCAGGAAAATTGTTGCATACGATACCATTTTGGTGGACTAAAATCTTACTCGGTAAGTAAGTAATAGTGCTAAATTTTACCGGTAAGCGTTTATCGGGAAAATTGTTGCATATGATACCATTTTGGTGGACTAAAATCTTACACGCTAAGTAAGTGATAGTGTTAAATTTTATTAGTAAGCGCTTATCCGGGTAATCGTTTGGTAAACGGCCCCTAAAATAGTGAGATCGTGGCAAGGGCCAATGACGACAATGGGCGGTATGGAGAGCAGACGATGATGGGACGGCTAAGGGGAGGGGGAGAGCGATATCATTGGGTGCAAGGGGATTGAATGACGTAGGGTTTTGAAACAGTAGCTTTTAGTGGTTAAAATGATGTAAGTAAACAATGTTTAAATATTGAATGGTGAATTTATTAAAAAACCTATGTTGAGGGAATTAATCAATTCAAAATAGATAAGTTCCATTTGGTGTTTATGGACGTTTTCCTTAAATAAAAAATAAACTACAATTTTGGTCCCTATAGTTTGTCGACTATAATACTTTTTGTTCTTACAGTTTTAAAATTTCAAGATGGACATCGTGGTTTGCCAGAGCATCTAAATTTGGTCCCTTTGACAATAGTTAAGTCTTAGTTGTTAAGAAAGGGCATTTTAGTCTTTTCAATTTCCTCTCATGTTTTTAATGTAAATAAAAATCAATATATTAATTATATAATATATATTATCTTAACTTCTCACACGATCCTTCGCATATATATATATATATATATACTATATTATAAAGACGGAATAAAAAACTCTTAATTACTACTTATAAAACATAAGGTACTACCATTTTATGCATACATTTCAAAAATCTATTAATCACAACTTAGTATGCATAAGGTACAACTCATTTGAAAAAAAAATCAAACTTTACTTTTTTACTATCTTCCGTATTCAAGTTTTTTCCCTTCCATTTGGGGTTTCTCCAAAAGAAGAAAAGTTATTTACTCGCTCAAATTAACATATTTCTTTAATTATGATGGTACATGTATTTTATTCATGTATACAAGTTTTTAAAACTTTTTGAATTCTATAAAACTAACTAATAATGAACCTATATATACGTTTAGATACAAAATAATATATACTATCCAACATTATATTTGTTATTTTTACCTATTCTATATTTCAGTATTTTGAAAAAATATTATCATTCGTTAGATATCGCTGATTAATACATGTTTTTAAAATTCAAATATACATTTAACGATTACTTTAATATAATTTCTTAATGCTTCATGATTGAAAAAACTCAAGTTATGCGTTTATCCCTACTAATGCTACATAAATTATAAATATATGATTTACTCCATATATATCTTTTTTCTTTTTTTTTCTAATAAACTATTACATTAATTTTTTATTTCCATTTACAATTGTTCACCCCGATGCATTGCACGGGTACACTGCTAGTATATATATATATATATATATATATATATATATATATATATATATATATATATATATATATATATATATATATATATATATATATATATATATATGAACGTTCAAATGCAACTCATTTACATGGTGCAACCCTTACAATCCCTCAATTTTATATAATTAATATATATAAATGGGAAGGCTCCTGGGAACAGGTGGTGCTTAGAGGCGTCAATTTCACTTGGTGAATTAATGAGAGATGTTGGGGAAGGGGAGAAAGAATGACAAAGAAACAGGGGGGAAAGAGAGAGAATGGAGAGGAAGAGGTTGAGTTGGTTCACCAACTCTGCATGTGGGGGGGGGGGGGGGGGGGGGTGGTTGTGGATCCCTCGTTCATCGGAGAAGGCTTTGGGAGTTTAATATTATGATGGTTGCTTCATCGTTGTTGTTTCGATGTGACCGGTGAACATATGGTCGGTGTGTTTTGTGTAACAACCTGAATTCCAAAAAAATTTGCCTAAAAACGATAAATCAACAAAAGTGAAATCTTTTAACAATTCCTTACACAAATTCTCCTAAGATCTCTACAAAATTTACATCCGGAACAAATAAATCTAGCCGAAGCTAAGATTTATACCATAATCTATACAACTCAAACTTCCAAAAAAAAAATACAATTTACACCCATTACAAGCGATCCGGTATCTGAGACTCCCTTCATCTCAAGGTTAACAACTTACTCTTTTCTCATGCTAGCAGTCTTAACATGATACACACCTGAAATGTTTTAGTTTTGAAAAAGAGGGTTAGACCGAAAGGTCTAGTGAATTTTTTGTAAACCACCGTATAAAAACAGACACACATTTTAACATCATTCCATAAATCATATGCTAAAATGAAAGCAGACTCAAAAGACCACATTCTCATTCGATTAATTATACACAACGATCACATTGTTCCAGTCACACACACGTGTGACTTCACACACTGGCTACACACCTATCATTCCCTTGTGCAATATAAAACGTATTCAATTGCTCAAAAGGATTACACACCCTTATGGGACCGATGCGCAAGTCATCGACCCACGCACACACCAAAATCACACCAAATCTTTTATGCACCATAAACAACAATTTAAAATATTATGTGTGCATACTTAATAATCCACGATTCACAACTATAAGCAGTATAAACAGACATTGCAATATGCATGCTTGTAATGTTGTTCTTCATCGCACGTTGCGCGGTGATCAGAATATACTTTAGAATATATTATTAATAATGATGAAGTTGGGTATAATTATTTTTTTCAATTTATCTTTTAAAAAATGGCTTCAAAACTATCTGATTAATATATGATTATGAAATATATTGGATATCCACATTCCAAACAATACATCATATTTGATTTTTTCGTGGAAGGATGGGAGCAACTTTTATCCCTCTCATATGGATCCCTTATTGATCCGTAATACGTCAGTTAATTAACATATATTGTATACTATCATATGCCTTGAAAGGTTATATGTAACATTTGATATATAAAGATTATCTTATAAATACGTGAACATATATACATATACATAATAGCACATATCATACTAAAGTACTTTGAAAAAATCACTTTTTAACATATTCCAAAGAGTGGCCGCAAGTTGTTTGAACCAATATCTATACTATTATATTAAAGTTCTATTACGGTTTTTGGAAAAACCAGTTTTTGGAAAACGGTTTTTGGAAAGCAATAGTATAATTAAATTTTATATTTACCACCCTTACAATTAATTATTTAATTTACTTTATATCCCTTGTTTTTTCATTTTTCATTTTACACCCTTATCATTTTAACACAAATAATCGTATATAAACAAAAATACAATGAAAAAATACTTTTCTTTTTTTACAAATTATACCATTATAATCGTCTCGTCAATACCTTCAAAACGAGCTCAATATTGAATATTTTTTAATTTAACCGTACTATTAAATATCTACGAATTAAATTGTTTTATATAAAAATTCTAAAACGGTTATTGTACAATAACATTTACCACTCTTAAATGTTACATTTATCACCCTTACAATTACTTATTTAATTTACTTTACATCCCTAAAAATTCTAAAACGGTTATCGTACAATCTTTTGTACAATAACATTTATCACCCTTACAATTACTTATTTAATTTACTTTATGTCCCTTACTTTTTTATTTTTCATTTTACATCATTATCATATTAACACAAATAATCGTATATGAACAAAAATGCAATGAAAAAATATTTTTCTTTTTTTACAAATTATACCATTATAATCGTCTCGTCAATACCTTCAAAACAAGCTCAATATTGAATATTTTTTAATTTAACCGTACTATTAAATATCATGAATATCTACGAATTAATTGTTTTCTATCCATACGTTTTATTTTTTTTCATAACATATTAAAAATACATAATAGTAGATCAACTGAAATATATTAAAAATATGTTTCATTCTTAATATAAATTATATCATTATAGTTTTTTCATCAATAATTTTAATATAACTTAACTATTGAATTTTTTTGGGTTTTATCTCTACTATATTATTAAAATTCTAATAGGGTTAATTAGTTTTTTGAAAAGTTTTGAAAGCCAAAATTTTAGCTTCACTTTTCTTTGAAGTTACATTTAGCACTGTTATAATTAGTTATTTAATTTACTTTATATCCCTTGGTTTTTCATTTTTTATTTTACATTTTTATCATGTTAACACAAATAATCATATATGAACAAAAATGCAATGAAAAGATATGTTTCTTTTTTACAAGTTATACCATTATATTCGTCTCGTCAATACTTTAAAAACGAGTCCAATATTGAATATTTTTTAATTTAACCGTACTATTAAATATCATGAATATCTACGAATTAATTTGTTTTCTATCCCTACACTTTATTTTATTTTTTTCATTTTTAGCATATTAAAAACACATAATCATAGACCAACTAAAATATTTAAAAAAACGCGTTTCATTTTTTTTATAAATTACACCACTATTATTTGTTCGTCAATAATTTCAAATTAAGTTTATTTTTGAATATTTATTGATTTATTACTATTATAAAATAGAATAAAGACGTATCAATATATATATATATATATATATAAGATAGCATACCGATAGATATTTGTAACGGTTATTGTACAAAAAAAACGAGGCATACAAATCTCTACATATTTATATTAGATTTTTTTATTGAATTAATTAAAAATTTATAATCAGATAAATTATAAAGGTATACAACTAACATCAATAGGGACAAAAATGAAATATGATTGAAAATACATAACAAATTAATTCAGAGTCAATGCATGATTCACATATAAGTGCACCAAACGACTCAAACACCGTGTTTTCATGACTAAAGTATCGATAAGGACGAAGAATACAAACTTAAAATAAAACGTTGTTGTCATTTTGATTTCGAAATGTTTCGCGAGCGGATAGATACCTTTGTCAATTGTTTATTCGATTTCACGATTTTTCGCGCCACATCGTGTGCGGGTATATGCCTAGTAGTTTTAAACATGATTCAAAATCATGGTTACATTTTTCTTAAAACCATGATTTCTCAAATGAAACACTAAACATTTATTTAGTAGATAGCAAATCAAGAACCAAAACTAATAAATGTGAGTAACATTGTTATATTATAATAAATAATACTCAAATATTATGTTAGCGTTGTTGTGGATGACTTGTGTGAAATAAATGGTTGCAAAATTATAATGTTATATTGAGATAGAGGAATTATATAAAATGGCTTATATTTAATAATAATGTATGTACTTTGACGATGAGCTTTCATGTTCTTGAACGTATTCGAGACTTTCACGGTTTGTTTAGACAATAAATTATTATTTTTTTATTTTAATTGTGTCATATCTACAATAATAAATGTAAAATTTCGACAGAACACTAAATATTTTAACGATAAACAAAAGTTCACTACTTAGAATAATCTTTTGGCAAGAAATTTTGTGAGATAAAATCAATTTTAGTAAGACATATAAGAGATAAAATTATTTATTTTATATATTGATTTTAATAAATAAAAATTAATTGTCATAACTATTTCATTTATATAAACTGATTATATATTAATTGTAATATGTTTTAATTGATTTATTTTATCATGTATACTAAAATGTATTAAATTTCTCATGAGTATTTCATTTATATACATTAATTCATAATAATTAAAAGAAGAAGAATATTAAAAGTTATATCAATTAATGAGTTAAATTGATGTATAATAAATTAAAAAAAATATAAAGTATTTTAACCAATTAATGGAATATATTGATTAAAAAACAAAGATGAATAAAATAGTAAAAATTATTATCAAATGCTGCTAAAAATGCCAACATATATTCTTTTAAACTTTTTTATAATGATACTAGAAGTGTACTCGCGCAATGCAGCTAGATACATCACGATTTTAATGTTTCATTTTATTTTCTGTTTTTTGTCGATTTACATTACGATTTTGGATGGTTGTAAGAGAATGATAATGATTTTTTTATATAAATTTGTTTAATTTAGACTTAATAATATAATGTAATTTATTTTGGTTTAATAATATAACTTTTTTTATAAAATATTCTGTAAGATTTTTTAATTATATTTTAGATTTTTTATATCTAAAATATGCTGAGAGTTATTTTAGGGGAGTTAAAGTGGGAAATGATTTTAAGGAAGTTAAAATGGTTAGAGATAATGATTGAAAATTAATGAATAGCATTAAATGTAGTACATAAAGCTTTTATGACTGTTTTTTAAGTAATTAACATTAAATAGCGATACATTAAGCTTTAAGACTTGTTTTTAAGAATTTTTTATGCCATCTTTATAATATAGTATAGATATTGATATTAATATATTGATCGTTACGTAAATAAAAAAAATTAAAGGTAGTTAAAAAGTACTTTTAATATATATATATATATATATATTAATTTCATTTATAAAAATAAAATAAAAAAAGTAAATAGATGAAAGGTTTAACAATAAATGTGTTGATTTTATATTAAAAATAAAGCGAAACAAAAAGAAAAAGAATAAAAATGATTGAAAGTTTCTAATTAATTAAACCATGTATTAATTTTTACTTTAATATATATATATATATATTGTTTACTGACGAACTTTTTTTTAGAAATTATGTTACTAATTTGAGATGAAACAAAATTTGTCAATTAAATAACCATTGAAAAATACAATGTACCACAATAAATGTATTTTTAGGGTTTTATAGTTGTAAACTATTTTTATTTATATTGTTTCCATAAAGTGATTTTCAAATATTTTCTTATATTTTACCAAAGAACTAATTCTACAATGTAATGTTTATGTTTGTACAAAAATGATTAATCGCAAATATGTATACACTATTAAGCATTATTATTGGAGAACTTAAAAACTAATCTCCTAAACTTAGTTTATAATGCTTATATGGCAACCTCATTGTTATATAACCAGTTTTGAAAAGAATTGTACATAGAAAATTATCACTAACCGCCACATGAAAGTTATTTTATAGATTATAATTATTTTACAAAAAATAAAAATAAAAACAATATATTATAAAATAAGTTATCACTCAAGTTTCTCCCCTAAAATGATCTTTTACCCACATAAGTTATTGTACATAGCGAAAAAAATGTGTGAACAAACTAAAAATCAGTGAACTGCGATGAGTGACTTTGAAACGCTCTGAAATCGGTTGTGTTTAGTCTAACAATCGCTCACAAAGGGATTTCTCTGTCTTGGGAGTGACATCGAAATAATTTACATTAACCACCATTGCAATATTAGCTCACAGAAAAAAAAAACGATTATATGAGAAAAAAGGGAATATGAAAGGAAAAAAACGGAGAAGACATAAGTATAAAATTTTTTGCCCTATCAAACCGAAAAGATGTCTCTCAATATTTTGGTCGTGATTTCGATTTTATACCTCATAATCAAACGCCTCTGTGATGCGACTCATCCTCCCCACAACTATCTCCTTCGTCAGCTCTCCAATTCCACTCATGTAGAAGAATGTGGATTTATGATGTAGTTTTCCAATTGCATGGTAGAAGAATATAATATGGAGACTGTCTATAGAGATTATCTCTAACCAAATCTATTTATTGAGAAATAATTAGTATTTAATTGTTAGGGGGATTGAAAGTAAGGGAAGAGGAAAACAAAAGGTTATTTGAGAGTAACGAGAAGTTTTTAATTTAAAAAATTCAAAATTGTGATAAGATAAAAAAAGGTGAATGGAGGATCCTTATGATGTCACCTAAGCACCTCCAAGTTTTACTTATATATATATATAGATTCGTAAACCACATATTGTCAAAGCGTTTATTTTATTTCAGAAAAGAGCATAAGAGAACTCACCTGCAGTCCAAAGCCTTAATACACGCTCTAAAGCCAATAATCCCACAACCGAACACCTGGATTCACCGGATTAGAAAAGGTGTTAAACTTCCTCCATTATCCCACTAATCCCAACTATAAAACCTTCTAAGCAACACGTACCCTTAAACAACGCCTCGAGTTTCCCTCGAAATGAGAATCAGAAAAAATCGAACATGCGCCAAAATAGTAGCTAACGCGATTTGGAATATTTTGGAAACTTACTTTCAAAAGGTTCCATTTAGAGAATGTATTGTGTCATCGATAAAATTAAGAGAATTTGTAATGTATTTGATGCAATTAAGAATTAAGAGAAATACTATGTCCTTAATGAAATTAATGGAACACCATATATATTTGTAAACAAAAAACCGAATGTATTATTATTCTGTTAACAAAAAATTATTACACTTTCTTGTTTGAGGTGTTTTGTCATGAAGACTGCAATAAAGCTTTTCAAAGTAAGTCTTTTAAAATAAGAAACAAAATAAAATATTTTTATTTTCATACAATATAACGGTTTGGGCGAAGAGAAATTTGAAATTAAGCAAACTCTATTCAAAAGACCTTATATGTCAAAATTTTGATTTCTACATGTGATTAATCTATAAAGGTCATTAGATCATACGGTTGTTGGAACAACACGAGCCAGGCCGGGTCTCGAAAGGAAAGAATTCATTGCACCCCTAGGCACAAGTCATCCTCGTACGATCGTACCCGCTACAAGAAAATTTATAACATAAACTTTAAGTGTCTTCCCAGTTTTATCAATTATTGAGGAAAAGTTGACTCCTTTTTTTTCGTCCATAAAAAAGGAAAGCTTCAAATGGCAAAGGTAAAAGAATGGGTCATTTGCGAACCGGTTCTATTAAAAATGACCAAATAACAATGCTACAACGGTTGAATGTCAAGGAGCAAAAACACAAAGCAAATGACACAAAAGTCTATTTCAGTAATTTTTAAACGAACAATGATATAATTTTATTTGTTGTTGTGTTGCACCCCAAAAATCAACCGGGTAATAACGTCATATCACGACTCAAAACATATAAATCATCCATCACATATGTAAGACTGTCAACATCGTAAACATCGAACCATCTTAGTCATCATACATACATTCGTAAAAATCGAACATGGAGATATACAATATTGAATAACTAATAGCATAAACTAGGTCCAAGCGGCATAGTCATAAGTCACAAATCGTACATTTGCTCTAAATGTTCTTGCCACATCCTAAGATACACGCTAATATTAGTTTTACGCTAAGTGAGCTTATGGTTTTATAGTTTTATTCATAAATCATCACGACAATGTAAATTGAAAACAACACATTTATATCATAGAACGTCATGACTTATGGTTCGATAGTTTTATTCATAAATCATCACGACAATGTAAATTGAAAACAACACATTTATATCATAGAACGTCATGCATATTAAAACATCTTAGGCATATATCATATGTGCGCAACTTGTCATCACATATGGGGTGAACCCATGAATTTTTTCATACGGTGACACCATATTTTTCATACGGTTTTTATCGATGTATCTTCGTCTGTTTACCAACGTTGAATATCATCCGGTGTGTTTTTAGTCTAATTTCATCGTTTCGAGAGATTTTTTAAGTTTTTTTTTGCTTGATTTAGAGGGATTTTTAAGTTTTTTTTAATCAATTTCGAATGACTTTTTTAGTTTTTTTGGTTGATTACGAGGTACGATTGCACCTTCGATATTGTTGCACCTTTCACAAACCTAAATTTGTTTACCTTACGACGGAGTAACAATACGGTGGCACATGACATCGTTGGCACCACTACAAGTCCACCCCTATATCACATTAGATATCTTAAAAGTCCATTTGGTATGGGGCTTCATCATTCCATGCATATCTAGTCAAGCTCAGATATGTCATTGAATACATGTCTTGATTACTGGCCCATGATACAGTATCAAAGATACCATTTCAGTACATGTACTGACTATCATCATCATCTGCGGGTTTCCGCCATCCAGTACTGACATCCTAGTAATGGCACCACAATCATAGACACATTATTTCGATTTAATCATTCGTAAAACATATATTATATTTAACATGCAATTCGTCCATGTTAAAATGTGGCATGGTCATGAATATCTCACATTATAAAACATCCAACATCACTAGCATGTATAACAACATATGTAGCAAAAACATAACATACATAATCAACATCATTACATGAATCAAATAATCAAGTGTGTATCTCACATTCAAAAATCACACAAAGCTCGAATCATTGAATTAGCGTAGACGTATCCATCACATGCTCTTGTCCATCCCTACTCACAATTATTTATTCAACTTAACGTCCTAAACCAATTGTTTTGTAGATCCCTTCACGTAGATATACTCCAAAGAGTACTTTTTAGTTGTACTTAAATCACGCACATTTAGGTGGCGTTTGTTTTTTAAAAGGTCTGAAGTCTGAAGTCTTATTTTACTTCTGATTAATAAAAGATGGTGCTTTAAGAGGTTACAAGATATTAGGTTACCTCTTCTAATTTCAGGCGTATTTCAGACTTAAGAGCCTCTGAAGTCTAGGGAAAAAAAAACAAACGATCTGAACATAAAAATGTCTGACCGATTCAGACTTCAGAGGTATTAAGAGATTTTTTTTAATATAAACAACCCCTTAGTTAACAATAATTATTTTTGGCGATGAGATTGGGACCGAACCAGTTGGTACCGAATTTTTTTGGGACTAAAAAGTAGGACCGATAACCGAACCATATGTACCAGTTCGGTTTCGGAACGGGAAAATCGGTACTAGGACCACTTAGGACCAAAAATATGAAAATGTATCAAATGTGTATCAAAACCAATCGCAAACCAAAATACCTTCATAATGTTTCAAATGTGTATCAATATCAATCCCAAACAATCAAAAGTTTAACAATCAAAACTTCAACAATCTTCAGTATTCTTTTACGTTTTTCCTTTTCCATTTTGTATGTTTAGGAGATGATATTTTTGATTAGGATAAGATAATGTTAGTTTATTTAGGAGATGATATGCATACTTAAGGAATTTAAAAAAACATTGTCTATTAATATTTCAGTTCGGTTTCGGGATTTTTCAGGAAAATCCCGGTACCGAATCCCGAATCCAGATTTTGTCGAATACTTTAAACTGAAAACCGGACCGATTACATGGTACCGGTTCGGGTTCGGTACGATACCGGTTCGATCTCGGTTCGATTCGAGAAAATGGTCCTCGAGACTCATCCCTAATTATTTTAATAAATCACTAAATAGAGATGGCAGCCCACAAATCAATTACATCCCCAGCCCACTATTGAGTTCATTGGCCCATTAATAATTACTGAACACAACCCCGCAATCTAAATCAAGTACGGCCCAAATTGGCAGCGGTCTTGTGTTGGGCACACGGGTCTCATCCGATCCGGCTATGCCCAGATCTAGCTCTGAACCTGATTTGACCCAGTTCGCCCCAGTAGCCCATCCTTCACATCTCTGATTTCGATTTTGTGGAGTACACTTGATTTTAAATCGTTTTCTTTCATTTCTTTTGCATAAACAATTTAGGGGTCGTTTACCAAACACTTACCCAGTAAGGGATTGCCGGTAAAATTCACACTATCATTTACTTATCCGATAAAATTTTAGTTCACTAAAACGACACCGTATGCAACAATTTACCATGTAAACGCTAATTGTGGTAAGAGTCGTTGCCCTCACTTACCGGGTAAGACTTTTGGTCCTTACGTCACTCTTACCGAGTAAAATTCTTGGTCCTTACCATATTAATGTGATTTGGTAAGCGCTTACTCAAACGACCCTTAGTAGCACTAACAAATGGTACAAATTGAAATAACAGTATCAATCGCCAACCAAACAAAATTTTGGGTTTTTACCCAATTGTCAAGACCGGCCGCAACCGCAGATTTTCGGCCAAAATTCGTAATGAACGATCATATTTAGCCTTGGACCTCAAACGGACCCTAACTCGTTCCTCGATCAAATTTCCCCTCAAATCTCATTCATTTTGCACAACGTCAAAGGGGTTTTGCACGGAACAGAGATACGAACAAAATGGAATTTTCATTTTGCTCAAACGATGCTTAAACAATGCCTCAAACCGCTGCGGCTAAAAAAATCGTGAATCCACCTCAACAATTTCACATTTCAAAACTTTGGTACCTTGGCAAAGCGGGTCCCTGGACTTTCCGTTTAGCCCTTTATTTTCCATTATCTTCTTTTTGTAGCCCAAAAATAACAACCATTTTTAAAAGAATTATAACCATAACAATGGCTGTCGTTTTAAGCTTTGAATCTTTGATGTAAAGAAATATGTATGAATGATTAGCATTTGGATTTATTTTTTAAATCAAAGAGATTATGTGATTTTAAATTTATCCAATAATATATTTGTATTTTAATTTTTAAAATAGATAATCCGCAATAATAAAATAAATATAAAATATCATTGTTATAAAAGAAACTAGATATTCAATGTGAGACCCGCCATATGGCAATTAGATTTTGTTTCTCTCGATATCTTCCTTTTTTTAAGAAAATTGACATCTTAACTTGTATACATTTAAAGATGCTCAAGAAAAAGATTTGTCCGAAGCCTGATCCAGTACCAAAAAACTTGATGGGGCTAGTTATCTTTTTCAAGGCTCGGTTAAAGTTCAGACCAAAGCTCAATTTTGAGTTAAAAGTTCGGCTTGGTCTACAACCCGAATAAGGCACGGTCCAACCAACATTTCAAGCCCAACAAAGTTTGGTAACAATCGCTTGGTCCATTCTTGTCGTTTTTTGTCTTTTAGTGGGTTTATGGGGCCAATCTCATACAAAAAGAGAAGTATAAGCCGGAAAATGCCGGAGCATTTTTCGCTTAATTATAATGTGCTTGGAAAGCCCAAGCATTGTGCATCTATAGTTAAACCTAGTTTTCCAAGGTCCGCATGAAGGACTAGTATGCACCGTGTTAGGGATGATCAATCACAAACCACAAAGTGTATATATATATTTATGAATCAAATACAACAAAAGTAGGATTATTTTACAAATTTATGCAGAAAACATAAAACAACAATAAAATCATAAACCAAACTTGTAATCAAAGATCCTTCGTTCTATGAATTCGATTGAGGCCCGCGAAAGACGCAATGTTTTAAGACAAAATTTCGCCGCTGTATTTGACGTTATCTCGAGGATACAACAATCTATTCAAGTATTAAACTTGAATCTAGTTAATTAAAAGATATTGGTGATGGATGGAGATGAGAGAAAACCCAGAAAATATGAAAAATTCGTTCCAAAAAGATTGTGGAAGAATACAACAATTTATATGTAGTTGTCAATAACCGAATTAACTGTTAGACGCTCCCTCTAGCCGCATCGCAACCCGCGCCAGGTTCTGTGACAGACTCTCACGCGAGTCCTCTCACGGCTTTGGTCGTGCCGTAACCCGCATCGATGCCTGCACCAGATACTCCACAATCAGTGATCTCGACCCCAAGGCCAAGACCCAATCTTTGACATTTAATATGTATATATTTGTGTCAAAGAGAGTCTACCAAGAACACCACACTCCAAAGCCCAAGCAATTAAATTATTCATTTAATGCTCAATAGTTGGAGTTTATTAAGTGGTGTTTACTGTTTAGTTTATCTTCGCTCCTATGTGGGACTAGTTTTCTCTAATCTACACTAAGTTCCAACACACGAATGCTTGTGCCTCTTTAATCTAATCAATCTTTTACCCAACAACAATATCCAACAAAAATAGTCAAAGTACACGACAACAACAAAATCAACTATCCTAAATTATCAATCTACACAAAATCCGGATGTATTTCGATACAGAAAAATAGACCTAGTTCTCAATCAATAACAAAAATCAAGCATCAACGGACATAACAATCAATAAGAACTATAACAAAGTAAAGAGATATAAAAGGTGACCAGACTTGCATTGAAACCTGCAACTGAGAAAAACCACAGGGAGATGAGAACACTTAAAAGTTTAATAACCGATGATAAATGAGTGCACAAAATGGAGAAATTATCGAAACTTTGGTGTTTATATACCATGTGTATGCTCATGAATGTTTTTTTTATTATCTATCTATGTGTATTGAATAACAAACAAGATGACCTAGAAATGGAAATAAAACCCTTGGTACTTGGACTCGGAGGCAATTCCTAAGTCGCATTTAGTGACCTGGTAAGGACTTACATGTAAGAGTCAACACCTTCACTTATCTTGCCGGATAAGATTCTAGTTTGGTAAGCGCTAACCGGGTAAAAGTCGTCAACCTTGTTTATCGGGTAAAACTCTCGATCATTATTATTTCTCTTACCGGATAAGATTTTCAGCCAATAACACGTTCATCCGGTAATGGCAAGTGTCCCGATAAGCACTGGCCAGGTAAGCTTTGGTAAACGACCCCTTAATCTCGCCGAGCCTTTCAAAACAGATGTAAGTGACATACAAGCCTGAACTATTGTCAAAACTCGCTAATAATTACCTTATACGCATGCACGACATATTGGGCCACTTATCAAACTCGAGCAACATGCATCAAGACTTGGTCTTGATTGTAAACAACTTTTGACACAAAATATCAACGTCGCATAAAAGTCACTTTTAATCTAGTAAATATGAATTTGAATCACACTAAACAATTGTTTTTCATTACAATCATCAATTTCAGTTAAACATTAAAATTACATTTTACAAAACCACAATCTTTATCGATCAAAATAGATGATGTAGATGAAAATATTGTTATTTCATTTTAAAATTAGTAAAAATAATAAATAAATAAAAAACATTATCTCATCTTTAAAACGATAAGGATATTTATTTTGAGATGAATAGTTAATTTAATTAATGTGATGGGTGGTGGGAGTGAGACTAATAATGAGGGGTCATGTGAGGGTGGGGCCCAACAAGTGATCATGCACATGCAAATAACATGCAATGAACGACACCCCCAAAAAGACATTCATCCATACACATCTATAATTTCCGATCTATTTTCCTCAATTATTTAACCTTCCATCCAAATATACAGGGTTGCCTTTATATTCATATTAAAATTATAGATTGTCTGAAATTAATAATAAATATAATATAATATAAAATTTTAAATGACACAATAAAAATAATATCAAAGAATTATTTTATTTTAAATAAGCAAATTCTGAAATTAAATAATCGGTTTTGACTTTGAAAGAAACCATATTAATCTTCATTTGAGGCAAGTTCACATGTTAGGCTATATAAATCTGGACCCCAAGCGCAAGTCAAATCGGCCCCCAAAATTTTAATTTTTTTTTTTGGGGGGGGAGGGAGGGGTATTCAAATACCAAGATTTAACATGCTAATAAACGGCCTTGCAAACGTACGTTAATTGTAATAACCAAGATTTCAAGCCAAAACATAATTCCAATACAAACGGTTCACAAATAAAAATTAAGAGATTTAACAACGGAAGTCTTGACTACAGCCGAGAGTTTCTAAATTTAAAATGACAATTAAACTAAACTACGCCTTCACTCGAGCCCACTCTCAGCTCCTACGCCTTCTCTTTTCCTTTACCGGAAGCACCGTAAGTGTTTCTTCTAGAAAAAGGTTTTTTTTAAGATTGAAAAACGAGGGTTAAACCGTAAGGTCTAGTGAATTCCTGATAAACATTTAAAATCCAAAAGGCTTAAATAGTTGTAACAATTTAAAAAAATAGAATCCATGTTACGTTCAAAAAGCGGAAATCACAATGATCAGTTGTGTCCCCTTTTTCCTTCACCTTATGCGCAACCACGATCGGGGCCCAAGCAGACCCTCCCTCTCGTCTCGGGGCCCAAGAAGACTCCCCGTTCACATCGGGGCCCAAGCAGACTCCCGTCCCACATGTACAGAAAACGAATTTCACGCACACGTGGTTTTGTGAGATTCCAGAGATCACCGCAATTTCACTATTCCCAAACCACAAACAAGTCTTCCCAGAATAAATATACAGTTCAGATAATCATATACAATTCCAATAATTTAAGTTTCAACATAAGAATAAACAGTTGACATTGCAGATAAAAGTTCTGAAATAACGATCAGAAAGTAACGTACTTTCATTCAACCCATTTTCAGTAAGCAAAACAAGTTTAAAAATATTTAAAGAGGATAAAGGGGTGTCAGAAACTCACTTGTTCAAGACTTTGCACACTCTTAGGTTAATATCGAACTCCAACAACTGATTCGTGAAAAGAAAAAAGAAAGAAAGAATTAACTAGTTGGTAAACTAATCCTGACAAGAGAAAGAACTCATTGCAACTCACGGTTGACCTAATCCCGGCCCGTTTCCCCCGATATGACCACCCCCGGTATCCCCCGGGGTTGTGGCCTCCCCCGGTCTCCCCCGGGTTTGGCTCGCCCGGGACTCCCCCGGGTTACGGCCTCCGGTCCTCCCCGGACTTGGCTCGCCCGGGACTCCCCGGGGTCACGGCCTCCCGGTCTCCCCCGGATTTGGCTCGCCCGGGACTCCCCCGTGGGTCACAGCCTCGCCCGGGTTTCTCCCCAATGCTGGGCGATTATGAACAACAAAACCCACTCGACATACTCAGTTTCCAAGCTCAAAGGAAGGAAGCTAAATCGAAATATAGACTCTAATATTAACATAACCAAGTATTAAAAACAAGAATATATATCCCATCTAAGCACAATAATCTACAATCCATTTAAGACCCAACCCCAAATTATGTAATACCCGTAATTTCCTAAAGAACAGGTTATGATCAACTAAGGAAAACAGTGAGCGATCGACCGAGAGAAACGATTGGGAAGTGGTTCAACATGAAAGGTGAGAAAATGCACCAGGGGAACGCGCGGCTTGGCCCGCGGCCTCAAAGCCGCGGCTAAACCCGTGCAACCCACTGTGTGTGTGCAGTCTTGTAGCATGCGCGACTTGGCCCACGACTTCAAGGTCGCGTCCAAGGCCGCGGGGAAGGCCTGATCGATTTAAAACCCAAACTTTAGGGTTTTCTCTCATTAGCCTCCATCTCCATTTCTCTCTTCTCCATTAGTGCGATTTTTGAGAGCTTTTATCTCAGATTGGGAGCATACATGGTGGGTTTATCATAAAGAAGTATAAAGGTTCGGTTTTCGGGAGTTTGGGTTCAAGAGTTGGATGGGTTTCCTTGGATAGCTTTGGGTGGAAAGTCTCAATATCTAAAGTGGTAAGTTTCCTTGAGTAACCTAAGCTTTAGTATATGGATCTTTGTAGATCTAAGAGTTTTACTTGATGTTGGTTATTTTTAGACTTGAAAAGATGGGTTATTTGGAAATCCTAACTTTTGTTGGTGATAGCTTGGAAATGGTGGGATCTACTCTTTTAGAGGCAAGTGGTTAGATTTGGAACCTAGGTTTAACTTAACCTAGCGAGGTGAGTTCAAGTTGATTTGTGAAAACGTTGTACATGCCAAAATGTCTATTTTAAAAGCATTTAGGTGTTTTGCATGAAATTATCAACTGTTGAGTTAATTGGTAACTTTTGATTATTTGAAGTGTTTAGCTTATTAAACTTTGTAAAACACCATATTTGGGATTTTTGGGCATATCGATAAAGGTATCATAAATGAATGGGTTTGGACGATTTATTGCATAAATAGATATTTGGTCAAAAACGCACTTGTAACTGTTTGTCGGGTTTCATGCATCATCCATGAAATGGGATGTTTTAGAAAGTACAAATATGTGGTCCTTTGGTTTTGGGTCGATCCCGACTTTGGGAACACTTTAGAAAATGATAATCCTTTCTGGGTTTTGGGCCGAAGGCTAAATGCGATTTCAGAAACAAAGTTTTGGGGAAAGATGTATTTTGGTTTATGTAACCCTATCGGCTCACGTATTTTAGCCAAACGTTCATTATGCCTTTTGGGGCTTGGTTTACACTCAAATGAGTCTTTGGAACATTTTTTCAGTTTTGGTAGCTCGTTAAGGAGCCTTGGACGTATGGTGTACTTAGTTGCATCTTATTTGAGAGTTACATGTTTTGAATGCGTTAGTTCATTCTTTTGAGTCATGTAACGTTTTAGACTGTAATGCATTAGATCCATAGACATATGAGCCAGTCTGTTGGTTTAGTGGGGACTTTATCCCCATTTTGGGACTGGATATTGTTATGGCTAGCGGGAGGGATCGAGGTATATATCGTGGGTGGTTGAACTCGATGACCGCGTAACCTTTATTGAAGGGCTCGAGGTATATATCGTGGGTGGTTGAACTCGACGCCCATTTGTAATCCAGTCTGGTTACTCATCGTGGAATTTAGTGTCCGCGTTTGAAATCTAGTGAGTGGTCCCCAAGTCATGTTTTTATGTAAGCTTGCGGTGGTGCTCTGCAGAGCAGTATACGGAGCTAAGTCTTGCGGTGGTTGTAATAACTCTAGTTTAAAAAAAAGAGAGAAAAAAAATATATTTATGGCATGCATTTGAAAGGCCTCAAACGGCCGGATTGTGAAAGGTCGTCATCAATCGGCCATTTATGTTGCGTCCGTTGATATGCTTCGAAACCGACGGTAGGTTAATATAAAAGGGACGATGCATGAAAGGTAACCATATGTAAAAACCGATTGAGAAGGAGAGTAATAGAAGCCAAGAAAGAAGACAAAGGTTCGCTATGAACATGACTATTTCGACGTCAATTGGGAGACGCTAGCCACTGCGAAGATCGGTTTGGGCTACAACGAGTACTGTGAGTTATACGTTACTTTTTATAAATGGTTGCATGTTTTATTAAAAGGCTTATTGATATTTTTTTAAATGTCGTTATGCATGAAATGTGAAAATTTTCCCTGATATATGTTTTGAAATCTGTGTGGCAACGGGGGTGTATTACGGTGTAGACCGTAAGGCGAGCATGCTGTGTGAGCTTGTCTAAGCCGTAAGTGCAAACATGTTGTGTGAGTTCGCCAGGTAAAACTGTGTGAATAAAATACCTCCCAATATGCCGTTAGCTTTGTGATTTAAATTATTTTGCCGCATGCATGATAAATTATGATGCTTTGTGAAATTCATTATTGATATTATTCATGCATGAAAACTGTGTATTCACTGGGCCTTAGGCTCACCCAAACTCTTTTAAAATTGTTGCAACCCAGACATTTATTAGACTGGAAAGAAAAGTGGAATGAAGAGAAGATCGAAGGACCGATATTTGAAGAAGATATGTGCAGATCAAGGCACTTATACATAGAGCAAAAGTATGTTCGTCAAAAATGTAAAGTTAGAGATTTTATTTCCGCTGCAATGTAAGTGATGATCTTGGGATACTATTTTCAATATATTGAGGTATTCGAAAATTTTGGGATGTTACAGTGGTGCTCTTGGAGAGCCGGATACGGGGACTTGTGACTTTGTGGTGAGACTTATTTAGAGGTCGAGTAGGCACTAGGGTCATTTGGGTATCTTGCGGTGGTAGCTCGGTTGGGAACCGTATACGGGGATCCATGGCTCTATGTGATGCTCGAAAACATTGATAAGTGGCTTAACTTTGTGTGCCCGCCACTTCCGATGGAATTCGGGTATCCCCCGTCACCGAAAGGTGTTGTTTTGGGTATTGAGTTTTATTATCCAAGTTTTCGGTGACGTTTTGTATAATTGGATTTTATCCTTGATTTATGGGTTGAGTATTATGTCCCACCCGTGTTTTGGGTGTTTCGTGTAACACACTCAAATTTAGATAGAGCGACTAATTTAAAATTTCCAAAAATACCTTAAAGGAATAAAAATTCTCGTACTACAAAACCATTATTGAAATACATTTCTAGGTTAATCAATCATCGAATAATTAAAGTCTTACACAATGTTGGGTCTGAAATGAACTAAGGATGATTAATACTGCCAGATACTACTTCTTGTGTAATTAATACTGCTAGTTCAATATTACTACTGCTGGTGAGATTAATACTGCTAACATGGTTAGTACTGCTAGCATGTTAGTACTGCAAGATGGTTAATACTGCTGAGTAATTACTACTGCTTATGAAGATTAAAGCTGCTGAGAAGATAATGATGGAATGGTTTGATTAATGCGAAAGTCAAGGAGATTTGAAGATAATTATGGACTGGATTATGAAGATTAATTTTTCTTTTATAATTATCTTGTAATCTGTCTTGTATATATACTGGATAGAAGGCATAGTTTAGAATATACATTGATAGTTTTCCATATACGTTTGTTTTTAGAGAGAATTAACCTCAAGATTCTTTGAAATCCTTTCTTTAGAGAAGTTCATAACGTCTGTTGAGCCTGTTCAACAGATTGAGGTTTTGTTTGTAATCATTAAGTTAAATCAATATAACTTGTGATTTTCATTCTGATACTGTTCCATTGATTTACTTTTAAAGTGTTTTTCCGCAACTTCTTTAACATTGTTTCTGAGTGTGTTAATTAAATTCTTCATTAGAATTTTTCGATCTTGACAAGTGGTATCAGAGCTAGTGTAACTCAGAAAGCAAGAATCATCATGGACGGATCAAGCGACAGCGTTCTTGTTTCAAAGGTCCCCATGCTCAAACCCAATGAGTTTGATATGTGGAAAATCAGAATCAGGCAGTACATTTTTCTCATAAACTTCTCAATGTGGGATATCATTGAGAATGGTCCCTCTGATGGAGGAAAGATGGATGCAGATGGCAAGAGACCTCCACCAAAGACTGATGGAGAAAGAAAGATGAGGCAGACTGAGATGAAAGCCTTGAGCACTCTGCTCTTGGCAATTCCTAATGAGTATCAACATCAATTCTGCAACTGTTCTGATGCACAAATTCTATGGAATGCACTGGAGAAAAGATTTTCTGGTACCAAAAGTACCAAGAGAAATCAGAAGGCCATCCTGAAGCAGCAATATGAAAACTTCATGTCTACAAAGAATGAGTCCATGACTCAAACTTTTGATAGATTTAATAAGTTAATTGGTGAATTGGCAGATCAAGATGATGTCAATAGAAAATTTCTAAGATCTCTTGGTGATGAATGAACTATGTACACTGTCTCCTTCAGACAGAATGACCAACTGGAGGACAAGGAACTGGATGACCTCTATAATGACCTTAGGGTGTTTGAAGCAGAGGTAGAAGCAAAGAAGAGGCCCTCTGGATACTCATACAATGCTGCTCTTTTATCATCTTCTACTGATTTTGCTGCTAATACAGAATCAGTTAGTGCTGCCTATGGATCAAAGCAAGATGGATCTAATGACTCAGTTTTAGAAGCTTTTCTAGTCAGTCATGCTAATTCCACTCTAATTAATGATGACTTAGAACAGATAAATGCTGATGATCTGGAAGAGATGGATATCAAGTGGCAGATGGCTATGCTCACAATGAGGGTAAAAAGATTCATCAAAAGGACTGGAAGGAATAACTTTGCTCAGAAAAGAGAAGATGGGGTTGGATTTGATAAATCCAAGGTTGAATGTTACAAATGTCACAAGCTGGGGCACTTTGCAAGAGAATGCAGAAGTGGAATGCCTCAACAGCATACCAGCAACCATCAACCATCACAGTCCACTATCTTCAACAACAGGAACTCTTCTCAAGCTCTTGTTTCCCAAGAAGGAATGGGATTTGATTGGAGTGACCAAGCAGAAGAAGCATTTCAGAATCAAGCTTTAATGGCTAAAGTTTCAGAGTCAGCAAGCACTGATATTCTCACAGAGGTAAAATCTAACCTTTGCTCAAAATCTTGCATAGAAACTGTTAAAAAGTACAGGGATCATAATCAAAGCATGTGTGATGACCTAAAAAGGTTAGAGAAAGATAGAAGATAGTATGTTGCGATTGTTGAGAATTTGGAAGAACAGATTAAGGCATACAAAGCCAATGAACTTCAACACACATATGATACTAACTACTGGAAGTGGGAAAAGAATCAGTTAGAGTTTAAGCTTAAAAAGTCTGAAGAGGAATGTGAAAAGATAAGGAGTGATTTTGAGAAAGCCAAGATGGACATTGAGAAGTTTTCCAATGCCTCTAAAGCAATGGAATCACTTCTAAAATCTCAAGTCCATGACAACCTGAAAAGAGGTTTAGGATACAACAGTACCCCTCCACCCTATAACAATAACTATATCCCTCCCACTTCAGACCTCTTAGAAAGACAAGAGAAAATAGACTTACCTGCAGGAGCCACAGATATAGATCCTCTTGACAGTGTAGTGATTGAGGAAGAGGCTTAAGAAGAGACCACTAAGGGTAAGAATAAGGATGACCTTAAAGAAATCCCTTTAGAAAATCATATCCTTACAAATGAAAGGGGGGGGGGGGTAAACCTTTTGTAAAGAGTGAGAAAGCTGAAAGTTCTAAGAGAGAGAAGGGAAAGGTACAGGGAGTCCATTACATGCAAACCACTATTGTTAATCCCTGTACTTGTAAACAGAATCAGCCCCAACAACATGATAAAACAAGGGGAAATCAAAGAAACAGAAATAATCAGTGGGCTTTAAAACAAGGAATTGATCTGAGAAAATTTAACAGACCAAAGCCTTGTTTTATCTGTGGCAAGTTAAATAATCTAGTCAAGCACTGTTATTTCAATCCTATTAACCAAAGGATCACTTTTCAAAGAAAATATACAAAATCATGTTGGTTATAGGTAGCAAATAAGGAATCATATGGCTGAGAATGTGAGAAGGGCACCTATAAAATCTCATGCTCAGAATAAGTTTGCTAATTCAAAGAAAAATACACCAAATAAGCCAAGGAGTAAATTAAAGAAAAAGAATGCAAACAACTTTGTCCAGGTTTGGGTTCCAAAAGTAAAGAAATTTGTTAGTACTGCTACTTCAAATAGTACTGCTGACAGAAATAGTGCTGCTGCAAGCAATACTACTGCTAACCCAGTTAGTACTGCTAACAAAGTTAGTACTGCTAACCCAATTAGTACTTCTAATGATGTTAGTACTGCTAACAAAGTTAGTATTGCCAATCAAGTTAGTACTGCTTCCAGTGACAGGCCCATTCTTCTGACAAAGTATTCAAGCAATAAGATTCCTCAGTTTGATAATCTCATCAAGTCTGAATATGAATATGTTGATGAGAATGGGAAACCCAAGACCACTTTGGCTTGGGTTCCTATTAAAAACTAACTGCTTTATTATATGTGCAGGGCAACCAACAGCTCAAGGGAAGGAGCATTTGGCATGTTGATAGTGGTTGTTCCAGGCACATGACAGGTAACATGGCATGCCTTCAAAACTTCAAAAGAATTGATGGAGGACATGTTGCTTTTGGTGATAATCCAGCAGGTGGAAAGATAAAGATGGAATGGTTTGATTAATGCGAAAGTCAAGGAGATTTGAAGATAATTATGGACTGGATTATGAAGATTAATTTTTCTTTTATAATTATCTTGTAATCTGTCTTGTATATATACTGGATAGAAGGCATAGTTTAGAATATACATTGATAGTTTTCCATATACGTTTGTTTTTAGAGAGAATTAACCTCAAGATTCTTTGAAATCCTTTCTTTAGAGAAGTTCAGAACGTCTGTTGAGCCTGTTCAACAGATTGAGGTTTTGTTTGTAATCATTAAGTTAAATCAATATAACTTGTGATTTTCATTCTGATACTGTTCCATTAATTTACTGTTAAAGTGTTTTTCCGCAACTTCTTTAACATTGTTTCTGAGTGTGTTAATTAAATTCTTCATTAGATTTTTTCGATCTTGACACACAAAGACTAATTAAAGTCAGGTGTCACTAACAAAACCACTAACTGTCGCTATCCCCAATATAAAAGTGGAATTCTTCAATGAGCTAATCACCTTCTTGAGCACACAACTAGAACCCACCTCATCACAGTGACGTTAGATCTGATCCGGAAATGGAACCTGATGCACATGCCGACAAATAAAAAGGTTAGGCTAACGCCTAGTGAGTTCAAGAGTTTTCAACATATATGAATACTTAATGTGAACAGTAAAGATTATCATTTAAACCATAATTTTCCCAAAAGGATTAGCTTTAATATGAGACGACTCATTTTCCAAATCTGCACATTTTAAAGACGAATACCCCAACATAAAATATTCTTTCGTAGAGTAAATTCAACCCAAAACTCACTCAAAACATTAAATAGAAAATGAACTCCCAATTTATAAAAACGTAGATGAAAGTTATTTCCCGAAACACCCAAACATGGGTGGAACATATTACCCAACTCATAAAATCATGGATAAAACCCATACATATAAAATGTCACCGAAAACATGGATACCAAAATACAATACCCAAAATAACACCTTTCGGTGACGGGGAAGACCCGATTCCATCGAATGTAGCGACACATAAAGATAAGCCACATATCTATGTTATAAGCATAACTTCAAGGATGGGCAACCATTGACATCAACCCTATTCATGGATCTTTAGTCAAGGTAGACATCAACTCTATTCATGGATCTTTAGTCATCATAGACATCAACCCTATTCATGGATCTTTAGCCGTTGGAACATCAACCCTATTCATGGATCTTTAGTTCCAAATAATCACCAAGTTCAACCCTATTCATGGATCTTTACCTTGGGACCTCACCATCCTTGACACGCTTGTTCATTTGGAAACTTACATCGTATCACCAATGCCTATTTCCAAATTACAACTCGGGGACCTCATCCCGCATTTACATGATAAACCGACCTCTATGCCTATGGATCCAATGCATTACGGTCAAAACGTTACACGACTCAAAAGAATGACAACGCACTCAAAACATGTAATTCCCAAATAAGGTGCAACTAAGTACACCATACGACCAAGGCTCCTTAACGAGCTACCAAGATTGAACAATTGTTCCAAAGACTCATTTTAGTCAAACCGAGCCAGAGCTCAACAAAGATTGCTTTATTGTACAAAAAATGTCGGTGTAAACAATAAAACATTTTTAACCAACGGTCATGCAACCCAACGACTAAAAGTTTGATTAACCCAAAACACAAAGTTGGTTGAGGCAAACCCTTTTTTCCAAATGAACTCATACCCTTATTTCCAAACTACCTTATGACACAATGATATGCATTTTCCCAAACGGTTATATAAGATCAAGTACCCGAAAACGATAATTACGTCAAATAAACTCCATTTATATAAAATTGTCAAGGACACATGTCTACATGATTTATTTATCAAAATACCCAAGAATATATGTTATATAAGTTTATACAGTTGAACACTTCAAAATAACCAAAACTTATCAGCAGTTAACAAATTTCATGTAAAATACAAAACACTTTAAAATAAACATTTTGGCATGTACACCGTTTTCACAAATCAACTTGAACTCACCTTGCTAAATTTAGGCTAAATCTAGATTTTACCCCACTTTGAGCTTCCCTGACGAAACTTGAATCCTCCAAGCCAAAACCTCCAAAACCTAGATCCAAACATTTCAACCGTAAATAACCATATTCAACCATATAGAAACATTCCCCAAACATTTTTCGTAAAGATCTCACTTGCGTCGAAACCCTAATTTCGTAGGTGGAGAAATGAAGAGATTTAACTTAGTCAAAACACTTGAATCCACCACTATTGCACTTCTAGGGAAACATGGTGAGCCCCAAACCTTAGATCACCAAAAGAATAGAAAAGGCTTGGAGAGGTTTGAAGGAACCTTAAAACCCTAAAAGATGGGTGATGAGGTAAGGAACTCCATCTTGCTACCAAACACTAGCCAAGAGGTGAAGAATCACTTTAGATCTTCAAAATAGAGGTTTAGGATGCTCCAAAATCGACCTTAATGGGAGGGTTTTCGTTTAGAGAGAGAGATAAAACTAGTTGGAAGGGTAACAAATGAAATGGGGCTGAAATACGAATTTAAAAGCTGATTTGGGTCGCTCGCGATAGTGCCTAGTGATAGTGCCCTATGGCACTATCGCCGAAGATGTACCGAATGCTCCCTTCTTCCAGCGACATTGCCCCGGCGATAGTGACACTGTCAAAATCGCCGGGCATAGTCGCACCATATGCCTTGGAGACCGAAATTTCCACTTTTCGCCCAATTCTTCCGATCCACGAAGATCAAAGGTAGATCATTTTCTAACCCAAGATTATGTCTTTTACTTTGTAAAAAATTACGGGTGTTACATTTCGGGATATTAAGTATTAACCGCATTTTCATAAATAGAGAGTTCGATTTCTATTCACGTTTTGAGCGAGTTTTGGGTTGAAATTAATTTTTGAAATAACATTTTATATTGGGATCTTATCCTTGAAGTAGTTTGGATTTGAAAACGTCTATATTGGTGTTCTTTGCCCAAAATGCATATCATTGGAAAACGAGTCGTTTTCATATTCGAAGCATATCGTTTTGAAAGATTATGATTTAAACTGTATTACCTCTTTTCAAAGATATCTTTATTCATGTGGAAAACTCTTGAACTCACTAAGCGTTAGCCTAACCTTTTTATTTGTCGGCATGTGCAACAGGTTCCGGTTGGGAATAGCTCTAGTGACACTGTGCAGAGAGGAGTGCTAGTTGTGTTCTCAAGAGTTAGATACCTTAGTGAAGTCTTCCGCACTTGTTTCGGGAAGAGCAGCTTATAGTTGGGATTAAGTAACACCGACTTTGGTCTAGTCCTGGTATAAGACTGGAGTTTATATTTCCTGAGGTTAAATAGAAAGTTTTATTTTGGAGAGTTATCTTTTACTTGATGTAGTATCGAAATTTTAATTTAGTTGCTCTTACCAAATTTGAGGGTGTTACAAATTAACCCTAAGAACCCAATCAACCAGTTGCCATCAACCACAAAACCAAAATCTATTAAGAAGATGAAAGGAAACGATTTAAGAAAAAAATAACCAGAGAGGGATACTAACCTCTTTCGATCGTCTTCAAAAACACAAATCCTTTCAATCGATGCTCCCAAGAACCTTGCCCTCAGTCTCCTCAGTCGCCGCCTCCAAGTCCCAAAAATGGAAATGAATCTAGGGATTTGTCCCTTTTAAGTATTTTACCCCAAATTACTCTCTAGTCCCTCAAGTTCTGATCTATCAAAATAAACCCAAGTCTATAAAACTCATACTTTACACAATTGGTCCTTACATTAATTCTTTTCAACTCTAATGCATAGTGGTCGATCCAGAGTTTTTGCCTAGTGGGGGCACCTTTAAGGTAATTTAAAGGCCCGCAAAGTTGTCCGCTGTGTTTTTAGTCTAATTCTACGGTTTCAAAAGATTTTTGAAGTTTTTTGGTTTATTTCGAGAGATTTTTAAGTTTTTTTGTCAATTTCGAGGGACTTTTTCAGTGTTTTTGATTGATTTCGAGATACTTTTTTGGTTGATTTTAGGATACTTTTTTTGGTTTTTTAGTTGGTGGGTCACAGACAGAAAAACACTGAAGGAAACTATAATAAATCGTTTAAAAAAATTTTGTTTTTAAGCTTGGAAAAAATGTGTTTTTTCTTTAGTGGGGTCCAAACCCCCTCCCCCAACACACACACCAATTCAATGCTACATCCACCCTTGCTAATGGATGTTTTAACCAAAATCTTATTTTATAAATTTTACAAAGTAGATTAAGGGGTTGTTTGTTTTTTTAAAAAACCTCTTAATGATTCTTAAGTCTGAATCGTTCAGACTTTTTTATAAATCACCTCTTATTAATCATAACTAAAATAAAACTTCAGACTTTAGACCTCTTAAAAAACAAACGACACCTTAATGATAATAATATATCAAAACTTATTGGATATGAGAATTTATCATAAGTTTTGTTAATGTGTCATCTGCAGGTTCATTCCTTAAATGTAACACCCTAAGAATGCGATTAATTTAAACCTGAGGGCTGAAATAATTGCGGAATAAACAAGACTAACATAATCAAATCACCCAAGATGGGGAATAATTGTATGGCGTTTACATTACAAATAACCAAATGAAATGGAACTCAACAACCTACTAATCTAGATCAACTAAATCCAGATTATGGACGGGTGTTGTCATCTCACTTCCAAAGTATACTATCACTATACCAAATGTACACCTATATATGCCACAAAAAATGTTACTTCTCTTCTTGACTCTCCACTCAAACCTGAGGAGTCCCACCGTTAGAATGACTTGTTATACATGTCATTTTAAGAAAAATTGTTAGGCTAAAGCCTAGTGAAATCATACATTTATATTGGAAAATCAGTAAATTTTAAATGAGATAAATAAAGAAAAGTCGATGGAATAAATATAGATAAATCTTTGTTTTAATACAAATACCTTTTGGGTTGACGGGGGAAACCCGCTTACTAACATAAGTGACGGAACACAAAAGTAAGTCACTTGACATGTTAGTAAAACCAAACACATAATAAAATACACGCAAATAATGTTAGGCTCGGTAGCTTTAAACGTACACCCAGAGAAAGTCAACTTCAATCACATAGGGTCCTTACGTTAAGATCCTCATCCAATATCGTGTACTAGCACGTAGGACTAATACCCTATCCGATGCCTAACATTGCCTCGATGTGGAAAACTAGCGTTCCATCATCGGACGTAATGATACAAATAATTATGGGGTCATGACGCCCAAATGCAACCAAATAGTCAATCCAATACCAACAAAACCAACCAATAACTCCAAACAGTTAAAATGCCTTCACATGTGCAAAATCAAGAAAAAAGGTTCAAATAAAATTCTTTGAATAGTACTTCCACACACTAAATCAATTTACCCAAGTTCTCATTCAATAAATATACATCAATGTCCTGAAATCCTAGTTTTGTTTTCAAAGTATTTAAACTTAAGGTTAGAAGAAAACATGTTTCTCATGTGCAAGACCACAATTAGTTCAACATATGAGTTTCTTAACCTTAAAATCAAACTCATTCAAGTAAACCCTAAAATCTTCAAAATTAGGTTTTGGTGAAAACTCACCCAAATCAAGGGAAATCAAAGTGGAGATGATTAGAAGGTTAAAATCTATATTTTAACATGTATAAAGTTTATAAAAAGAGAATGAACTCACAATATGGGTTTTGTTGAAAACCCTAGAAAACTCAAATATTTCTTGAAGATGGAAGGTGGCTATGGAGTTATGGAGACTCTAAGACTTAAGCTTAGGTTGAAGATGAAGATCTTGAAGAAATGGTGGTTGAACCACTTTAATGCCAACCAAAATCTCCTCCTACCTTAGATTGTTGTTAGGAGCATTTAAGAAAAAGAGTATGAGAGATAAAAGGGGTTTGGGGGACGATTTGTTCTTTTATCTGCGCATAGTGGTCGCGTGCGTGCGGTGACGCGGTTCGGCTCGCGTGAAGAGGCGCACCGAGCTCTTGAGTCGCGAAAAAGCAGAGTCTCGCTTGAATGATGGTGCGGCACGCGGAAGACTGTTGGCATTTTTCATCTTCTTTTCGGCTACCTCGCTCAACATCAATTTAGGACATAAACTCCAGGTAAAACCCATAATTAAAACTACACTGATTAAGAAATACGACCAAAATTCGGGGTGTTACATTAAATTTTATATCTTCGTGAGGTCGTAAACAAATGGTCGCAAAAAGCTATATGATTAACATTCATTATAGAAATAAGATTAGATACGGGAAATACTATAGAGTGTTATTCTATTTTAAGTGTATGCACATAACGTATTACATTAGTATTAACATAAGTTAGGGACTGATTGTTTAACTTTTAATAGTTCAATTAAGTGGTAACCTCTAAATCGTTAAGAGGTGAATCTTGTTTGGCAAAACAAAATGTGTCTCTTAATAGTTCTATTAAGTGGTAACCCTATTTTGTTGGATGTTGTTTATATAAGCCATATTTTTGTTGGACCCTAAACAAGTGTTGGTGTTACCCTTTGTCTTAAAAAACTAGCTTCTTGGTAATGTATAAGGTAAATCAAAGATTCAGATATTAATGAGAAAAAGCTTAAAAGGGGAAAATGCAAAAAGCAGTAGTGCATGTGCCCACCCCCACCATAACAGAAACCACATGCCTCTTGCCTCACATTTTTCTTCATTTAATTTCTTCCATACTTGAAAAGGGATAATATTTATTTATATATACCTTTTTTATATAATACATTATTTTTTTTAATGATGTTTACATTCCATTGTAACAAATGTTGGTTCTGATGCATAGGTATTTATTGATTAACTAGCTATTTTTTTATAAATTATGTATTTAATTAGACATTATGTATATTTTAGGGGAAAGTTAAAAAAATCATTAACTTTTTTTATTTTGAATGATTAAATTCCTAAATTATTTATTTAAATAAAAATAACTATTAAACTTTTTTCATTTTAAATAATCAAACCCCTAAACTTATTTTTTGTATAAATAAATTATTGAACTTTCAAAAAGTGTTTATCTACATTTTAACAAAAAAAACTACTTATAATTGGTTAGAAAGTTTTTAATTTAAAAAAAAAACTTAATTCAGTTTTACTATTCACAAACCTCACATCATTCAAATCTCATGCACATAAAGACACATATGCTTCTTGTCACCTCATCGTTGTCCGTTCTCCATATTGCACATCATTGTTGATCCCTCCCATCGATCTCCCTTTTTTTTGGTCTTTCGATTCTCCATTTTTTACAACAATTTAATGGAGCGCATATAGACATGTAAAATGATGGATAACCGAAAAACAAAAAAAATGATCGAAGTCAAGGGCCAACAATGATGATAAAGAACGGACGACGATAAGGCGACAAAGGGTGGTGAGGGGTTTGAATGACGTAGGGTTTAGAGTTTTTTTTTTTTTACTTCTAAAACCTTTTAGCCGATTTTAGGTAGTTTTTTTGTATTAAAAATGTAGAATACCAGTTTTTAAAAGTTTAAAAGTTTATTTATTAAAAAGAAGTTAAAAAACTTAATCATTCATTCCTTAATTTTTCTTATATTTTAACATGAAAGAAGTGTGGGAGGGAATGTGGGCACTAGACTTGTGTCGGGCCGAATCTGGACCCGTGATTCAACTTGACTGTTCTCTAGCTAGCATGCATGCCTACGGTGTTAATGTGGACCGGTGTGTAGGCTAGCAATAGGAACCTTTGTTTTTCCATCTATAAATACCTGCAACACACCCCACCTTTCTTCAAACAAACCATTTCCCCATTATTCAGCACTCTCAACCGCCATGGCTAAGTTCGTCGCTGTCCTCCTTTTGGCTCTCATCGCCATCGCCATGCTTCAAACTACTGTAAGTCTCTGCAATTTTACTTCTCAAGTGTTCGATTAATTAACATTATCTTCTGTTCTTCAAACATTATTTGATACATTTTCTTCTTTTTAAATCGGATTTAGGTCTCGGCTAAAGGAGGACATGGCAACGGATCTGGACCTGGAAGTTTGACAAGCTCTCGTAAGTTTTACATTCTGCTTTTAGATTCAGTATTCGATTTCTTCGATTAGCCAATGAAAGTTAGCTTCAGATCTTCGATACAATTAAACTGCAGTTGTGAC
Organism: Arctium minus; assembly: GCA_954870635.1. Taxonomy (NCBI): domain Eukaryota; kingdom Viridiplantae; phylum Streptophyta; class Magnoliopsida; order Asterales; family Asteraceae; genus Arctium; species Arctium minus. The sequence goes on along the minus strand of OX941083.1, from coordinate 114,018,156 downwards.
TTTGAACTTCATTCAATTACATTCTGCTTTTAGATTCAGTATTCGATCTCTTCGGACTTCAATTAGCCGATTGAAGTTAGCTTCGATCTTCGATCCATTTATAAACTGCAGTTGTGATTTTGAACTTTTAACTTTATTCAATTCCGTTAACTGATTTGTGTGGGGACATGAACAGAGTGCCCTGGGCAATGCATAAGGAGATGTAGCAGGACTCAGTACCACAAGCCATGCATGTTCTTCTGTCAAAAGTGCTGTGCAAAATGTCTGTGTGTACCACCGGGTTTTTACGGTAATAAACAAGTATGCCCATGCTACAACAACTGGAAGACCAAGGAAGGTGGTCCAAAATGCCCTTAGACGACGACTTCGCCAATATTTACACACTTAACATCCAGATCCAAGGTGCTGATTAATTACTGGAGTATTAATGCTACTGTTGGATGAATTTACTATATATGTACTATTTGTTTTTTGTTCTTCAATGTTGTAATATGTGAGGTCCATTTGCTCAAAAGTGAAAAATGGACTAACGGATTTCAATGCTTGTTAGCGTGCCGCACTCCATTGGATGTTTGTCTTGCATCCAACATGTGATTGGGCCCCAAACTTCTCACAATAATTATTTTGATTTTATTGAAATAGATTACTATAATTTTATAAGTCTCTTTGTTCTTTACTTAATCGTTTTATTCGCTGAGATGGTTATTGTTTTTTACTAAAGTTTTAAATAATACTTTGAAAATATTTAATTGGACATGTTATTATATACTAGCAGTCTGTCCGTGCAATGCACAGGGTGAGCAAGGTCTGGAAATTTTATTGTGAATGAAAAATGAGAAGCCCTCGAGCGTGTAGCTCACTTAGCAAAAGGAATACACAATAGGTTCAAGTTCGAATCTTGAGGGAAACGGGCTTGAATCCCTTCGTTAGCCACAATCGCAAAGTCAGCTCTGAAATGCATCCTCATATGTGGTTGGGAGTGTTTGGTTTGATATAAGGAATTGGAAGCAGAATGAAAATGAATATTTTGTCTGCCGATATGAAAATGTGTATATTCATCGCATTATTTTACATGTGTTTACATTCTTTCCCATTGTTAATGTTTGGCGATCAATAATCACTTAAAAATTTCGAATTTCTTGAGCAAATCGATTTTGAGCTTTCGGAGCTTACCAATTTCAAGAGTTTGGAGCAGATCAAATTTCGTGTCTTCCGAAATCCAACTCCGACTACCCTAAATCGTCAACATAAATCAAATTCGATCGAGTGTTTGGAATAAATTAATTTCAATTTCTAAAATAGGTATTTTAGACTTTGGATTGGATTGATTTCAAGAGTTCAGAATTGATGGTTTTGTGTTTCCGATTGGATTTGATCGCCATCGGGATGTAAATGACTTTGAAGACTTTGTTTCTTTGCCCAAGTGAACAAAAATAAAGGTTTTATGACTTAAACTATAGGCTAAATTTACCAGATGCTACGTCAAAACAACAAAACGTAGGAGTCAGCCCATGAATAAAATCAAAAGTATAACTCTCAATTAAGAAGTGAGGAAATCAACACTTGAAGTCAAACAAATAACCATCTTCCTAAAATGAACATCCATCATTTTGTCATCATCAACTACACTTCAAAATATTTACATTACAATCTTACAGTTCACTTGCATAAATTTTAACACAAAACTCAAAACTTGGCACATACAAAAGACAATGGTATCTCAAAACTTTGGTACTATTGTTTACAACCCTAACTAGGGGTGGCAAAAAGTGACCCAACCCGAACCCAACCCAATAGTAGCAGGTTGGGTTGAGAATTTCAACCCATTTAAGTTAAATGGGTCAACCCGTCTAACCCATTTATTAATTGGGTTTGGGTTGTGTTGAAATTTTCAACCTGATTTCGACCCATTTACAATCTGATTTCAACCCATTTACAACCTGTTTCTAACCCATTTACAACATGTTACTAACCCATTTACAACCTGTTTCTAACCCATTTATAATATTACCTACTAATTTTTTTTAGTTATTAATAAATATAATATAGTTTCAATATTAAAATTTGAAAGTTAAAGTTGAAACCCTAAATCACTAAAGGAAATAGGCGTCACTTTCTTCCTCATTTCCTCTCGAGTCTCCTCCCTCTTCGGCTCTGTACTATTCACGCTTCATGGCGGCCGACGGCCCTTTTGGAACTATGATTTATTTAACTTTGTGGTTGTGGGAAACTTTGAACTATTTATTTTACTTTTTGGTTGTGTTTTATTAAACTTCGAACAATTTATTTGACTTTGTCGTTGTGTATTTGTCGTGGAATGAAGTAGTTTAAGCATTTTTATTTCATTTACAATTTTAAATTTAAATGGGTCAACCCAGGTTCAACCCATTTATTTAACAGGTTGGGTTGATATAGTCATAAACAGGTCAACCCGCTACCAACCCATCAACCCAACAGGTTGGGTTGGGTTGAAAATCTCAACCATTTAATTAAACAGGTTGGGTTGGGTTGAGATTTTCAACCCAATTAATAAATGGGTTAAACCCGAACCCAACCCAACCTGACCTATTTACACCCCTAACCCTAACCACAAACTTCAAGTAACCATGAATTCAAACCAAAATGCATCCAAATGTAAGCAAGGTGTTCGCATGATGGGTTGATGCACAGATGGGTGGAAACAAAAAAAACCCATTGATCCAGACAACTATGGTGGTCATGAGTAGCATATCACCATCTTTTAGACCATGGAACATCATATAAATGAAGTTCACCCTAAAAAATTCACAACCCACATGATATTGATCTTTACCTGGAATATTTCGATAAAGTTCCATCATTCTAATGAAATAGCATCTCCACTATAAGAATTGAAGCTCATTGTAAATGTCAACATAATAGATTCAAAATGTTGCAAAAGGAGACTGTCACAATAACCAATAAACTTAGTCAAATGAAACCCAAAGAAAAGTCCATAATAGAATCATTAAAGTCTAAAATCAAAAATCAAGAGATGATGATCAACATAATGGGGATTGTAAGAAAATATACGTCAAGAGTTCATGATCAACATATTTCGGAAAATATATTCTGAAGCATATAGTAGTAATGATGCTTACGAGCCTTCATTTGCAAGTCATTTTAAGTCTACGATTAATGGGAAATCGAGTATAACATTATATCTACAAAAGGGTTCATAAATTAGATTTGGAGAGATATGTGTGCAGAAATTGGATGTTATGATTAATTGCAAATTGTATCCAGTGTTCAAATTGTTGATCTCTTGATGCAAATGGTTCTCAATTGCAGATCAAAACTTGCCCGAATGCTCAAAAACACTGATATTGCTTAGCATTTTGTTGACTGTCCCAAACCTCATCAGCTCAAACAGAAAGATAGATAACAGGGTCAAGTTCGAATCATATGGGATACGGGTTTAAATGCCTCTGATAGCCTCTATCAGTTTATTATACGGTTTAAGTTGGGTGATAAGAATTTCATTAAGAAAATCAAATTCGCCATGAAACAAAAACAAAACCTTTTAGCATATTGAACACTGTTTATTTCCAAGTGAAAGAAAGACCCGTTGGTGTTAAAAAAATATATATTTACTTATAGCATATTGAAAATTGAATTATGAGTGAACTGTGAAACCTTTTAGTAGCTAACTCCAATTTTTTTTAACAGATCCACTTTGAGAAAATTCAATTGAAATAATTAGAAATCTTTAATTCTTACACCAAAACACGTTAAATAGCCATATGTCTGCTTTTTGAAACTTTGGAGGGCAAGTATCTCTCACCAAAATACCAAAATAAGATGAATACCAGAAGTTTTACCGTAAGAAGCAGCAACAGAGAAAAGAAGTCGGCCTTTTCCCGTTCTTCAACCTGTATACCATCAAAGCTGTTACAAATCAAGCCTCAACCACTGAAAAAAACATTAAAGTAAAATACAAACCGAAAAGTTTAACTTCCAACTATTATGCGTAGATGTATGCTTTTCCATTGCGCATTGGTAACTTCAGGGCTTCAATATATGTTGTATTTGCAAGAATCAACAGAAAATCTACAGCAAATCATACATCATAAGAAAAAACAACAAAACTGATAAATCAACAGAAACTCTTCGACAAAGAGGGAAGAGCCTTTTGATACCATGAGAACTCAATAGGAAATCAACAGAAAATCTTCGGTAATGTTTTTTACATGTGAATTTTATGAATGTTACTCAAAGAAGCAACCCAAAGAAGCAATTGGTTAGAACACCATGTAGCAATCGAACCCAAATCAAAGAACAAACTTTAAAGAAAGAAGCAATCTAACCTGAGACCGTGTATCGATTGAGAGAAACAGTTGTGAAAGAGAACCCAACCCTGAGAAACCTGTGAAGAAACGCCTGAAATCGAAATCAAACCCAAAATCGAAGGTGAGGAGGAGAAATCTAAGGTGAAGAACCACAAAAACCAAAATCGAAGTAGAAGACCACAGAAAGCAAAACCTAAGATGAAGCAGAAACCAAAATCGAAAGTGAGGAGTAGAAATCAAACCTGATACGACTTGAAGAACAATTGCAAAGAGAGTATGAACTGTTTTGAACAATTGCAAAGAGGGTATAAAAAGCGGCCATATTGTGACTAGGTTTAAAAAATGTTTGAATTTTCTACTACTTGCAATGGTACACAAATAAACACACACAGAGGTTAACAGAACTAACACGTTGCGGTTTGTTAGTTCTGTTGATCTGACATTGTAACACGATACTTTTGGTTCTTAAATTAACAGAAGACTTCTATTCACTTATCAAAAACAATAGCTTTACTATTAAAAAACCAATAACTTACAAAGTGAATAAACTAAATTATTAAAAGTGAATTAACCATAGAAATCAAATTAAAGTAACTTAACCATAGAACCATACACTGGAAGTCTATTACACATGATTATTCTCCAAACCCAAAATCAGATTATGTCCTAAATCGATTTTGTAACATCCGGAATTTCAGGTAAGTATAAGGCTTTGTTAATCTTATGCTTTTGTGTTTAACGAAGTAGAACTTATATGCTTAATTTCTATTTTTGTTTAAAAGTTGTTATTGGTATTGTTTGGAAGTTTTTAGAGTAGCCTGGGTAAGTCAATGAGTTACGCGACTTACACTGCGGGTTGCAGGTCGCGGCACAAGTCGCGTAACCCACTAGAGTGCATCTCCCAGAGGAAGCGGGCGACTTACGCCGCGGGTTGCAAGCCGCGGCACTAGTCGCGGGGCAACCTGCTGGTCCCCAAAACCCCTCTTTGCCCGATTTTCTCTCATAATTTTCTTATACACTATTTTCTCCTCAGGATTTTTGGAGCAAACCAAGCACCAAACACATTTATATCTAGGGTTGGGTTGGTGAATCTACTTATTGGTCATCAAAGCTCCTTCCAAGATCATTTATTGTGGATTTTTTCAAGATTCTCACACTTCTTCATCAAATCCACCTTTGGCAATTTCTAGGGTTTCATCTTTTCTAGGTTTTAATCAAAAACCTAGATTGTGAGTTTACTAATCCTTTGCTAAAACTAGATACATATCATAATCTTCTACTTGCTATCATCTTGCATCTTACTTGAAATATTTATGTTATATGCTCAAGTATTTGGGGTTTTCTTTATGAAACCATGTTTATTTGTATCATGCTTCGAGTTATTGGGATGTGTATATATGTATCTTGTTATGGAGATGATATCTTATTTGGGACTCCATTTGATGGGTCAAGACTACATGATTAAATTGTGGTCATATTGGTCTTGTTATGGACTTCACACTAAATGGCTTGTATTATTGTACCCATGGTTGGTATGGAAAATATTCTTGGTCATATTGTGCCTTGGGGCCTACCAATAAATTATTGGACGAACCAAGTCAGTAGACACTAGGAGGATATAGTCTTGGGTACCATTGTCTGTGTATGTGCCTAGACCTCCGCCATTCAGGGTAATGCCATGGTAGTAGTCATCGGATGTGTCGGGCCTTTCGGATGTCACTCGTAGTAGTTGGCATCAAGGAATATCGGCTCTTTGGGTGGAACTTGATTGGTGCTATGGGTATCCCCCGTTGACTCCACATTTGATAAAACTTGGTTAACTGCTAATAAGAATTGTAAATGCTATTATATGTTATTTCTTGTTCAACTCACTAAGCTTTTTGGCCTAACACTTGTTTGGTTTCGATGTGTATCTTAGGTTCTAGTGACGCCGTTTCTAAGCAGGCGTAGTTTCTTGAGTGAGAGCTTGGGGAAAATGCTCTTGGACATATTTTGGAGAAGATACTTGGGTTTATAGATGACACTCTTTTTGTAATCTCTTTTCTAGTTATAGAAATTAGATTAGTTGGTTGTTGTTTATTGTCTGTTCGATTACAACTGTGATTAAACAGGTTTATATATTTTCCCCATTTTTGGGAGGCTCTTGCTAAGGCAATTTATATACCACTTGTCCCATTTGGGAAAGTTTTTGTTATCCCCGTTTTTAGGGTGTTACAAGTTGGTGTCAGAGCTTTAGTTTAAGTGAACTAGGTATTGTTTTAGCATATCTAAACTTAAGCTTTAGACATTATTGCTTCACTGTCCATTTGGGGTAGAAATCCTAGGTGGGGAGAGCGTTAGGATTTACGGAATTACACTAATTGAGAATTATGATGATGGTGGCAAGAATTCTTGTGTATGATTCGTTCATAATTTCACTTAGCTACTGCTATTATGAAGGTATTATTACGTGAGCATACTTGATTTACTGTTATTATGGTAATTGATGAAGGTAGTAGTACGTACCATGAGTTCAACTCACTTAGCCTTTTCTCAATTTCTTTCTCGCATGTGTGTGGCAGATATCAATGGTCAACACTCGGAGTAGATTACCGAGCAGGCCAGAGAGGCGTGTGGAAGTAGAGTCTACTGTTGACCAACCTCATGTGGTCGATACCTCCGTGGCGCCTCCCATACCCAATATCTTGGGAGGAGGACCCGAACAGATCCCACGTACCAACATTGCGGCTAGCAATGCTATCTTGGAAGAGGTGACTATGGAGACTAGAATCAGAGACAGTATGATGTTGGCCATGAACTCGGCCATGGCCCAACAACAACTGCAACAACAAGAGTTCTTCATGAAGCTTCTGGAAGACCGAAATGCCAGTCACTGCCAACAGGAGACGATGGCGGAGAACATTGTGATGGGATCGGGTGGTGGATCCGCCGTTGTGGTGACCGAGGAGAAACCGATGAACGAAATCAGAGAAAGAACCAAGGGATGTACCTACAAAGCGTTTATGGGGTGCAACCCTAAGGAGTTCTCGGGTTCAGCAAATCCGGTCATTTGTATGTATTGGCTGAAGGAAGTCGAGATGGCTTTCGAATCTAGTGAATGTGATGTCTCACAGCGGGTGAAGTTCGCTTCTCAACTACTGAGGGGTGAGGCCTTGATCTGGTGGAATCTCACACGGTCTGCCCTCACTCCCGAAGTTTTGTCCAAGTTAACTTGGCCGGTTTTCAAGCAAAAGATCATGGACAAGTACTGCAGCGATCGGTTATTGAACAAGCTGGAAGAAGAGTTCAAGAATCTGAAGAAAGGGGCTCTGTCCATTACCGACTTCTCCAAGCTTTTTCTGGAGAAGTTGAACTTGGTGGGACATCTCGTTCCCGATGAGAGATCTAAGATCAAAGCTTATCAGCATGGGTTGTCGGCCAGGATGAGGACGGCAGTGAGAAATGCTAGAAGATTGACCCTTCAGGATGTGATCGAGGAGTCTTTATTGATAAAAGATGATTTTGAGGCAGAGAAAGATGAGAGAGTTGCAGTGGGAGAAAAGAGAAGGTGGGAAGGGTCGTCTGGGCCCATTCGTCAATCTAAGCCATATGTGGGTGGAAAAGTTGGCGATAATCATCGTGAGTCACGATGGTGCCACAAGTACAAAGTCAAGCACTCTGTCCCATGCGACTCAAAACCTCACTCAGGTCATGTCGAGTGTGCCAAGTGCGGCAAGAAGGGCCATGCGATTCGGGATTGCCCTATCCGAGGGCCGGTATGTTTTGAGTGTCGGGAACCGGGTCACATAAAGAAGGATTGTCCGAAGCTTGTGGGTGGTCATCATGGAGGTTCTTTGGGGTCGACGGCAAGGGTCGAGCAACCGTCGAGGGCACCAAGCTGCGTCTTTCGGATGACTACCGAGGAGGCAAAGGAGACGACCGATGTAGTTTCGGGTACGTTCCTAGTAAACTCCTTGCCCGCTCGTGTATTATTTGATTCGGGTGATACGTGTTCTTTTGTATCGGTTATATGCTGTAAGCAATTTGTCATCCCTGTTAGTGTCCTTCCCAATGCACTAGTAGTTGAGGTAGCTAATGGAGACCAAGTGATCATCCGAGAGTGTTATTATGACTGCACTCTAGAGATTGATAGGAACCCTTTTGAAGTAGACTTACTACCTATGGCAATAGGTGGGTTCGACGTAGTCATAGGCATGGATTGGTTGATGAGTCATAAGGCTGACATCTTTTGCTCCAAAAAGATGATCAAAGTGTCTTTGTCGGGAAGCGGTGTAGTCACCATCTACGGGGAGAAAGGGGAGAGAAGTAACCCTATTATCTCCTCCCTTAAAGCTCGTAAATTTCTAGCGAAGGGTTACCCTTCGTACCTGGCTTACGTGGTGGACGCAAAGAAAGAGAAGAAGTCAGTAGGGGACGTGAAGATCGTGCGAGACTACCCGGACGTATTTCCGGAAGATTTACCCGGGATACTGCCGGAACGTCAAATGGAGTTTCAAATTGACCACACTCCGGGAGCGGCTCCGATAGCTCGTGCACCCTATCGTTTGGCTCCGACAGAAATGCGGGAGATGATGACGCAACTTCAAGAACTGCTCGAGAAAGGATTCATTCTACCGAGCTCATTACCTTGGGGAGCTCCGGTCTTATTTGTAAAGAAGAAGGATGGGTCCATGCGGATGTGCATCGACTACCGAGAATTGAATAAGGTCATGGTGAAGAACAAGTATCCTTTACCGTGCATCGACGATCTCTTCGATCAACTACAAGGCGCAGGATGCTTCTCAAAGATCGATCTTTGATCTGGTTATCATCAAGTGAGAGTGAAGAAGGAAGACATTCCGAAGACGGCTTTTCGGACGAGGTACGACCATTACGAGTTTTTGGTGATGCCCTTTGGCTTGACCAATACTCCGGCCATATTCATGGATTTAATGAACCGCGTGTGTCGCCCATTCTTGGACAAGTCCATGATAGTCTTTATTGACGACATTCTAATCTACTCAAGGGATGAGGTTGAACATGAGGAACACTTGCGTGAAGTGCTAGAGGTCCTCCGAAAAGAGAAGTTGTTTGCGAAGTTCTCAAAGTGCGAGTTTTGGCTCAAAGAAGTGCAATTCTTGGGTCACGTGGTGTCTGAAGATGGGGTGAAAGTGGACCCGGCGAAGATAGAGGCAATGATGAGTTGGGAACCACCAACGAGTCCGTTGGAAATCCGAAGTTTCTTGGGATTGGCGGGTTACTACCGACGTTTCATTCAAGACTTCTCTAAGATAGCTTCGCCACTCACCTCCCTCACAAGAAAGAATGTCAATTTTCTTTGGACTAACGTGCAGGAGCAAGACTTTCAAATGCTCAAGAAAAGATTATGTGAAGCTCCTATCCTATCATTGCCCGAGGGATCGGATGACTTCGTAGTATATAGTGATGCTTACAAGATGGGTCTCGGGTGTGTGCTAATGCAACGGGGAAAGGTGATAGCTTATGCGTCGCGACAACTAAAGGACCACGAGAAGAACTACTCGACTCATGACTTGGAATTAGCGGCAGTGGTCTTTGCATTGAAGTTATGGCGGCACTATTTGTACGGAACAAAATGTACTCTTTTTACCAATCACAAGAGTCTCAAGTACATCTTCGATCAAAAGGAACTCAATATGCGACAAAGGAGGTGGCTTGTATTGCCAAAGGATTATGATTGTGATTTGCTCTATCATCTCGGTAAAGCCAACGTGGTGGCGGATGCGTTGAGTCGAAGGAGTCATGAAAGCGGTGTTAAGTTATCCCTCACGAGAATCGAAGTAGTATCGAGTCTTTTGGAAAACATCAAGTCAAGTCAGATGGAAGCGCTCAAGGAAGAACATCTCAAATCCGAAGTCATGGTAAAGCAAAGTGGACTTTTGACGGAAGATAGTCGGGGACTTAAACTCTTCCAAAGGAGAATTTGGGTGCCAAAGTTTGGTGGAAATCGGGAGTTACTTCTCGAAGAAGCGCACAAGTCGAAATATTCAATACATTCGGTAGCACCAATATGTATAGAGACCTAAAATTGAACTATTGGTGGCCGGTGATGAAGCTGGATGTGGAAAATTATGTGGAGAGGTGTGTCACGTGTCTTCAAGTCAAGGCGGAACACCAAAGATCGTACGGGAGTTTACAACCGTTGTCCATTCCCGAGTGGAAGTGGGACTGTAACATCCCAGTCCACCGTACATGATATTGTCCGCTTTGCGGATACCCTCTGCATAAGCATGCCGGCACCGCTCACGGTTTTGTTCCTGCCCGCACAGGCATACGCGGGACGCACCCAGACCGCACCCTGTGACAGGCAAAAGGCCTCATACAAGGAAGGTATCCATCCAACCTTATAAGGAGGACTTTGTTCTCCTTCCTAGCCGATGTGGGATCTCACAATCCACCCACCTAGTGGGATCAGCGTCCTCGCTGACACATCGACCCGGTGACTGGCTCTGATACCATTATGTAACATCCCAGTCCACCGTACATGATATTGTCCGCTTTGCGGATACCCTCTGCATAAGCATGCCGGCACCGCTCACGGTTTTGTTCCTGCCCGCACAGGCATACACGGGACGCACCCAGACCGCACCCTGTGACAGGCAAAAAGGCCTCATACAAGGAAGGTATCCATCCACCCTTATAAGGAGGACTTTGTTCTCCTTCTTAGCCGATGTGGGATCTCACAATCCACCACCAGGGTAAATTTAAAATTGCGGAAACTGTACAATTAAGCATCAACCAAAGGTATAAACCTCCCAAAAAGGGGAATTGTACTTAACCTTTACAAAAATCTGAATATGGATAAGGATCCCAACAACAAACCAATCTAAACATATACTATCTAGATTACATAAGTTGTTGATCCAGAATCATCCAAAAATGTGGGACTTAACAATGCCCAACAATCCAATACTAAACATCTCAAAAACCCTCGGGATCAGTCCCGGCACTCAAACCCTTGGCAACCTGCCGCTAACGAGAACCTGAATACATATCATTTGAGAAGAAGTGTTAGGCTTATAAAGCCTAGTGAGAACATACAGTTTATACATAATCAAAGATATAAACATTTGCATCCAAACGAAAATCTTTCAAACAAGCATTTCCAAGTTAACCGTTGATAAGAATAAAATCCATTAAAATAAGGTCATAAACCTTCTTTCCAGAACCTCACAATTTAATGCACATGTAGTTCTTCTCTTTGATTACCTTACAGAACCTCACAATTTAATGCACATGTAGTTCTATATTTACTTTACTTGGTAACCTCCAAATAATATCAGTCGACTCAAAACCTAGGGATCCACTAGTAATAGTCTAGACTTGTCACAACATCATTCGTGACCAACCATATATAACCATATGGTATACAAAACATTTTATAAACAAAATGTCTTTTCAAGTTCAACTTCTGGTAAGTATGAAAATCATAAAAATGAGTTCATAAACATTCTTTTGCATAAGCTACATAATCAGCAAGTAAAACATCCTTTTACTTCAAATAAGTTAGAATCCATCATTTTAGTCAAAAATGATCGGGAACCCTAAAATCTCCCAAAACTCAAGTTATATCAAATATGCAGAAAACTTAGATCTGAAACCATGGAGATATATAGGAGTTCCAAAAGGTATCTTTTGATATGTATACAGTTTTTTTAAAATGATAGTAGGAACTCACCAAACAGGTTTATACGAAAACCCGAAAAACCAGATATCGACCACAACGAATAGGTGAAGCTTTCTACACCGAAACCCCGAGCAATGCACTTAATACTAGCGATTAACGGAAGCTCGAAGATCCAAAGAAAACAAACCAATCTTAGAGAGAGATATATAAAGAGAGAGAATAGAGAGAGTTTGAGATTTGAGATTGAAACCAAAAATGAGATATTTAGAATCTGAAAACCCTTAAGTCGGCCAGGGAATCTCGCGGGTTATGTCACGACTGCAAGTCGCGGCAGAACTCGGCCGCTAACTCAACCTCGAACCCAAACAGTGGACATCGCGACTAATGTCGCGACTGCAAGTCGCGAGTGACTTGAGAGATACGTAAACCCATAAATCAACAGTGAATGTCGCGGGTTATGCCGCGACTTCAAGTCGCGAGCAAGTCGCGAAACTCACTGGAAGTTGCCCCGATTCACCGAAATCCAAAAGCTCAAACTTCATACCAAACATGGTGTTAACGACAAAAGATTATACATAAGAATAACAAGATACAAAACGGAAATCTGGGGTGTTACAGGGACAATATCACAATGGTTTTTGTGACAAAACTACCGAAGACCTTGCGAGGTCATGATACTATATGGGTAATCGTGGATCGCCTAACCAAGAGCGCACACTTCCTTGTTATGCGAGAAACCTTGCCAATGGAGAGGTTGGCTAAGCTCTATATCGATGAGGTGGTATCGAGGCACGGAGTTCCGCAATCTATCGTGTCGGATCGGGACAGTCGATTCACTTCGAACTTTTGGGCTAGCTTGTAGAAAGAGTTGGGCACCAGATTAAATCTGAGCACGACATAACATCCTCAAACAGATGGTCAAAGCGAGAGAACAATTCAGACACTCGACGACATGTTGAGATCGTGTATCATAGATTTCGGCGGGAGTTGGGACTCGCACCTACCTCTGGTGGAGTTTACTTATAATAACAGTTACCATTCTAGTATTGGAATGGCACCGTTCGAGGCGCTATACGGTTGGAAGTGCCGAACCCCAGTTTGTTGGCTTGAAGCGGGCGAGAAGCAATTCGCCGGACCGGAAATCGTTCAAGAGACGGCAGACAAAGTGAAGAAAATCCGAGAACGATTGAAGGCAGCTCAAGACCGACAGAAAAGTTATGCGGATAAAAAAAGAAGACTGGTTGATTTCCAAGTGGGCGATCGTGTCATGTTGAAAGTATCTCCATGGAAGGGGATTATTCGGTTCGGGAAGCGCGGGAAGCTTAATCCTCGTTTCCTTGGACCCTTTGCTATCTTAGAAAAGGTTGGACTTCAAGTGTACCGGTTGGATTTGCCACCGAATATGGATGGAATACATCCTACATTTCACGTGTGTTACCTTCGAAAATGCTTAGCCGAGGAGGAAAGTGTGATACCCTTAACGGAAATTCGAATATATCATGGAAACCGTTGTGTGGAAGAACCGGAAGCGATTTTAGAATCGAAAGTGAAGAAATTGCGGCATAAGGACGTATCCATGGTCAAGGTCCAATGGAAGCACCATCGTGGTGCTAATGTCACTTGGGAGTTCGAAGAAGACTTAAAGAAGCGTTACCCTCATTTGTTCGTATACATGTGATTTCGGGGACGAAATCCTAAGTAGGTGGGGAGGATTATAACATCCGGAATTTCAGGTAAGTATAAGGCTTTGTTAATCTTATGATTTTGTGTTTAACGAAGTAGAACTTATATGCTTAATTGCTATTTTTGTTTAAAAGTTGTTATTGGTGTTGTTTGGAAGTTTTTAGAGCAGCCTGGGTAAGTCAGTGAGTTACGCGACTTACGCCGCGGGTTGCAGGTCGCGGCACAAGCCGCGTAACCCACTGGAGTGCATCTCTCAGAGGAAATGGGCGACTTACGCCGCGGGTTGCAAGTCGCGGCACAAGTCGCGGGGCGACCTGCTGGTCCCCAAAACCCCTATTTGCCCGATTTTCTCTCATAATTTTCTTATACACTCTTTTCTCCTCACGATTTTTGGAGCAAACCAAGCACCAAACACATTTATATCTAGGGTTGGGTTGGTGAATCTACTTATTGGTCATCAAAACTCCTTCCAAGATCATTTATTGTGGATTTCTTCAAGATTCTCACGCTTCTTCATCAAATCCACCTTTGGCAATTTCTAGGGTTTCATCTTTTCTAGGTTTTAATCAAAAACCTAGATTATGAGTTTACTAATCCTTTTCTAAAACTAGATACACATCATAATCTTCTACTTGCTATCATCTTGCATCTTACTTGAAATATTTATGTTATATGCTCAAGTAATTGGGGTTTTCTTTATGAAACCATGTTTATTTGTATCATGCTTCGAGTTATTGGGATGTGTATATATGTATCTTGTTATGGAGATGATATCTTATTTAGGACTCCATTTGATGGGTCAAGACTACATGATTAAATTGTGGTCATATTGGTCTTGTTATGGACTTCACACTAAATGGCTTGTATTATTGTACCCATGGTTGGTATGGAAAATATTCTTGGTCATATTGTGCCTTGGGGCCTACTAATAAATCATGTTGGACGAACCAAGTCAGTAGACACTAGGAGGATATAGTCTTGGGTGCCACCGTGTGGGTATGTGCCTAGACCTCCGGCATTCGGGGTAATGCCATGGTAGTAGTCCTCGGATGTGCCGGGTCTTTCGGATGTCACTCGTAGTAGTTGGTATCAAGGTATATCGGCTCTTTGGGTGGAACTTAATTGGTGCTATGGGTATCCCCGTTGACTCCACATTTGATAAAACTTGGTTAACTGCTAATAAGAATTGTAAATGCTATAATATGTTATTTCTTGTTCAACTCACTAGGCTTTTTGGCCTAACACTTGTTTGGTGTCGATGTGTATCTTAGGTTCTAGTGACGCCGTTTCTAAGTAGGCATAGTTGCTTGAGTGAGAGCTTGGGGAAAATGCACTTTGACATATTTTGGAGAAGATACTTGGGTTTATAGATGACACCCTTTTTGTAATCTCTTTTCTAGTTGTAGAAATTAGATTAGTTGGTTGTTGTTTATTGTCCGTTCGATTACAACTGTGATTAAACAGGTTTATATATTTTTCCTATTTTGGGGAGGCTCTTGCTATGACAATTTATATACCACTTCTCCCATTTGGGAAAGTTTTTGTTATCCCCGTTTTTAGGGTGTTACAGATTTTCAAACCCAAAGAAAACAGAAATTGATTTTCAAACCCAAAGAAAACAAAAATCTCATTTCCAAAACCCACCAGCACATATATTCAAAAAATAATATCTTACAAGCATTAATATCATTTCACACATCCAATAACTTACAAAGTGAAGCTTTACTATGTAATCATACCCATATCCAAAACCCATCAGCAACATAAGAGATAATTCTAGGATGAATATAAATTCTAACTAAAATCAAAGATCCAAGGCATTAGTTCTTGATTTAGGTAATCGATTTCTGTTTTGGGTTTGAAAAAATTCATAGAAAATCGATGTTTTTCAAACCCAAAGAAAACTTTAAACCCAAAAACAGAAATCGATTACCTGAAGAATGTAAAACGATTTGGCACATAATCTGTTTTTGGGTTTAGAAGAAATCGCCATAATCTGTTTTTGGGTTTAGAAGAAATCGATTATCTAAATCAAACCCAAAAACAGAAATCGACCCAAAAATCTTGGTTTTATTTTTTATAGCAACATTTTATCTCCTATGATGATTCATAAGAGATAATTCTAGGATGAATATAAATTCTAACTAAAATCAAAGATCCAAGGCATTAGTTCTTGATTTAGGTAATTGATTTCTGTTTTGGGTTTGAAAAAATCCATAGAAAATCGATGTTTTTCAAACCCAAAGAAAACTTCAAACCCAAAAACAGAAATCGATTACCTGAAGAATGTAAAACGATTTGGCACATAATCTGTTTTTGGGTTTAGAAGAAATCGATTACCTAAATCAAACCCAAAAACAGAAATTGACCCAAAAACAGAAATCGAACTGACCGATTACCTTGAGAGAAGAAATCGATCGAGAAGAACCCACTTGAGAAAAACAAACCCTAAAAATCTTGAGAGCAGAACCGATTGAGAAGAATGAGGAGTGAACCCGAGTAGCAGAAATCGTTGTATGAGTGTAGCAGGAACTGACCGGCGATGGACATTTAAGCCTTGCATTGGAGGAGGACGAAGCGTCATCTCGGAAGGAGGTAAGCCTGAATCGACACCTTGAGGTAAGCGTCATCTGTGCTGTATTTAAGAATTTAAGAAAGTGAAATGCATTAAAAGTGTTGTACATAATGCTTTAAATGGTTGTAAAGTTGAAAATTAAGTAATGTGCTTTAAATGGTGGTACGTAATGCTTAAAAGGTTGTATTTAAGAAAAGTAACCCAAATGCTTTATAAAGTAGTATAGATATATCGATTGACGATAGCAAATTGTCATATTTTAGATGTGTTATAATAGAAAAAATAACAAAAATATCCCTAAAATATCTATGTCATGAATGTTTCAACCGATTTTGATTTTTCATTATATTGGAAATAATTGTTCTGTAACATCAGTCTTCTAATATATTTTTTTTTGAACGGCAGGTATTTTTTATTAAAAAATATTAATATTAAACTTATTTTATAAATATTGATAAGATTTTTAATGGTATAATTTGTAAAAAATTATATCTTTAATATGTATTTTAGACTTTAATCATTACATTATTAATTAATAAAATTAAAATTGAAAATAAAGAGATGAAATAAAAATAAAAACGATACAAACAAAAATACTGAACGTCAAATGCATAGCGAGTAGCGACCCCACGTTTTTGCATATTAGGCTTTTGATTCTTAGATCTTTTTTGGTGCTTTTATTATACTTTCCTCCACTTTTAATTTAACTCTTATTACCAAATTAATTGATAATGAATTAGACTAAAATACGATAAAAATTACATCTTTTACAAATTACCTAATTAAAGAAGTCCAGTAAATATCTTTAAATCAATACAAGATTAAATATTTTTAAAATTAATTATATTTTTAAACAAACAAAAACATATAATATTTATTTTATAATATATTGAATTAATTATTTAATAATATCAAAAATGATATTTAATTGCAACAAAAAAATATTATTTTATAAATAATTAAGCAATCATTATTACAATTTTTATAAAATAAAAAAAGAATAATTACAACAACACAACACTAATAACAAATATCATATATATTATTTTTTATTTGTTTTAACATAAAAAATAATTGACTAAAAAATATTCAATATTACATTCATTTTAAGGTAATTGTAGGGATTTTTTTTAATGACGTAACTTGTATAAAAGAAAATACGTATTTTTCTAAATGTAGTTTATTTAATAACTATTATTAATTAATTATATTAATAACGCATTTGTAAAACTAAAAATTAAAACATAAATAAAAGTAAAATAAAAACATTAAAAAAGGGAAGTTCCAAAAGTTTTTAAACTATTTTTTTAAATGAAAAAACTATTAAACATTCTCACTTTGAATGATTAAGTCATTAAATTATTTTTTTGAATGAAAACTCATTAAACTTTCTAATATTGAATGATTAACGCCCTGTTTGGAACTGACTTAATAGGCTTAATAAGGAGTCCATCTTATTTGCTAAGCTATATTAATTGGTGTGTTTGGGAGGAGCTTAAAGTTTTAAAAACCAACTTATTCGCTCAGCTTGGGGGCCTATGCTTTATGGATACAGACTCAAAATTTCCAACCCTACCCTTTGTATAACACGCCTCTTCTTTTCTTGTCTAGACAAAAAACTCTCCATCACCAAAACCCTCTCACGCTAACCCACTCCCTCGCTCACAGAGAACCCACGGCTGCAACCCTGTCTCTCGCCGGAGCATCTCGTCGCAGTCCTCTCTTCTCCTCTCAGCAGCCAGCGCTGCTGTGAAAATCAAAAGGGATGGTTTTATTTTTTCAAAAACAAGAAGTAATCTGTATGTAACACCCACAAATTTGGTAAGAGCAACTAATTTAAAATTTTGGTAATACAACAACTAAAAGATAAATCTTCAAAATAAAACTTTCTATTTAACCTCAACAAATATAAACTCTAGTCTTATACAAGGACTAGACCAAAGTCGGTGTTACTTAATCCCAACTATAAGTTGCTCTTCCCGAAACAAGTGCAGAAGACTTCACTAAGATATCCACCTCTTGAGCACACGACTAGCACTCCTCTCTACACAGTGTCACTAGAGTTATTCCCAACCGGAACCTGTTGCACATGCCGACAAATAAAAAGGTTAGGCTAACGCCTAGTGAATTCAAGAGTTTTCATCATGATTATAAAAACCATTAAACGGAAATAATGCAACTTAAATCATGATCTTTTAAAATGAATTACTTTAAATATGAGAACGATCCGTTTCCAATACTATGCAATTTATAAAATGGACGCCTCAACGCCAAACGTTATTTCGTGAAGTAATGCAATCCAACACTTACTCAAAACGTGAATAGAAATCGAACTCTCCATTTATGAAAATGCGATAATATTTCATATCCCAAAACACCCAAAAACACGGGTGGGGTATATTACTCAACCCATAAATCAAGGATAAAATCCATTTACACAAAACGCCACCGAGAACTTGGATAATAAACTCAATACCCAAAAACAACACATTTCGGTGACGGGGGATACCCGAATTCCATCGAATGTGGCGGGCACACAAAGTTAGGCCACTTATCAATGTTATATGAGCTTCACTTAGGGATAAAATACTCGTTAACATCAACCTTTTCGGGTCTATAGCTAACAAATCAACAAGCTCAACACCTCTGTGTCTATCGCTTGGATAATCATCAAGTTCAACCCCTCTAGGTCTGTACCTTGGAATTTTCGTGCACTCATCAAGTTCAACCCCTCTAGGTCTATACCTTGGAATTCCCAAACATCCCAGTTAAGCTCGTTCACAAGAAAAATGCAATAATTGGTCAAAGACCCCATGCCTATTTCAAGTTACAATACAGAGATATTTATCCCACTCAAACTGAGTCTTATGCCTATGGATTCAATGCATTACAGTCTAAAACGTTACATGACTCAAAAGAATGAACTAACGCACTCAAAACATGTAACTCTCAAATAAGGTGCAACTAAGTACACCATACGTCCAAGGCTCCTTAACGAGCTACCAAAACTGAACAAATGTTCCAAAGACTCAACCGAGTACAAATCAAGCCCCAAAAGGCATAATAGACGCTTGGCTAAAATACGAGAGCCAATATGGTTACATAAACCAAATTACATATTTTCCGAAAAATCTTTGTCTCTCAAATCTCAATTGGCCTTCGACCCAAAACTAAAAGGTTTACCGTTTCTAAAATGTTCCCAAAGACGGGAATGACCAGAATCAAAGGACTCACACATTCGTACCTTCAAAACATCCCTTTTCATGAATGATGCATAAAACCCGACAAACACTTAAAAGTGCGTTTTTGACCAAATATCTATTTATGCAATAAATCATCAAAACTCATTCATCTATGACACATTTATCGAAATGTCCAAAAATCCCAAGTGTGGTGTTTTACAAAGTTTAATAAGCTAAACACTTCGAAAAATCAAAGTTACCAATTAACTCAACAATTGATAATTTCATGTAAAACACATAAATGCTTTTAAAATGAACATTTTGGCATGTACAACGTTTTCACAAATCAACTTGAACTTACCTTGCTAGATTTAGACTAAATCTAGGTTTTACCCACAACCTTGAGTTCCTTTGAAGAGGAGATCTTGGATCCTTACACTAGCTCCAAGCTTTCTACAGATCCATTACTACAACCATTCACAAAGTTAAACCAAACCCTAAGATTGCAAAGCAAGAGAAAGAACACAAAACCCTAACTTTATAGATGGAAAGATGGGTAGATTACCTTGATTAAAACTCTTGGATTCACCTAATAACTTCAAACTACTTCCTTCTCTACTTGAAAAGCTCCAAAAGACGAAACTCTAGGTTCAAGAATCCCTCAAATCGGGTTTGGGAGGAAGATGATATGAGAATAATGAGGTTGGATCCCTAAAATCGCGACTAAAAACCCCAGACATGTTCCGCGACTTGCAAGTCGCGGCGCAAGTTGCTCGTTTCCTGAAAAACTTCACATCCAGTGAGTTACGCGGTTTGTGCCGCGACCCAAAGTCGCGCACCAACCCGCGGCATTCCAAAATGCGTTTCCTCGCGTTCTTCGCGCCTGATTTGATTCCTGATGGTTCCATTATGAAACTTACCTGGTTTCCCCATACCTTTACGTCCCAAAAGTCAACCGACTCTCGTAACACCGTCGAGGATAAACCCTGAAATTACGGGTGTTACACTGTAGGTTTTTGACTGATTTAAAAAGGATGAAGATGATATTCTAATTGAAAGTAATTTATCCTCCTCCTTGATGTCTTCTCGATGTTCTAGGTTTTTTTTCCAGATCTGAAGGCTCTCGAAATGGATGGGTTTATTGAAAATTTGGAAGAGATAGGTATTATTTTGCAGAGATTCAGGTTTTTTATATGTTCTAGAAGATGAAGATGATGTTGAGAATCAGGTTTTTGTTGATATTCAGGTTTTTTCTGTTGAGATTCAATCTCTCATATTTTTTGTTGAGAACTTGAGATTCAATCTTCTTGTATGTTCTTGAAGAGGAAGATGATGGTGTTCTCCAAGATAAATGTTTCATTCTCAATCTTCTGATTTTTTATTGAGGTTCGATCTTCTGGTTTAATGGTGGGGTGTTCTCCAAATGTATAAAGCATTGCTTGTGATCTGTATGCTTCAATAAACTAAAAATAAAAATAAGTAGAAGGTTAAAATGGTTATTTTCATCATTCAGACAGTCTATTCAGCAGAACAAACAGACAACAATTTATAAAATCCATACAGTTAACTTTATCTATACAGTACTTAATGGAAAACCAACCAAACAGCCCTAAGTCTCTGAATATTTTCTTTCAATAAAATAAATCATCAAACTTTTAGAAATTTGTTGCTTACATTCTTTTAACCAAGAAAAAAGAACTACTTGTAACCAATTAGAAAAGTTTTAAAGTAAAAAGAAACCTAAATCAATTTTACCTTTCCCAAACTCTACATCATCCAAACCACATACAAACACCGGTATCATTCCCTCTTGCAGCTCCTCGTCGTCTCATTGTTGTCTGTTTCCCATATCCCATATCACACTGTTGGTCCTACCATCGATCTTCCTCTTTTTTATATTTTGATTCTGCCTCTAAGATAGATAAAAAAAACAGATCAAAAAGAGGAGATCAATGGTAGTGGCTAACAACGAGATATACGATATGAAAAATGGACAATGATGAGGTGACATGGAATGGTGGGGGAGCGATACCGTTATTTGCAAGGGTCTGAATAGCGCCGCTTTGAGAATGGTAAAACTAGTTTAGGTTTTTTTACTTTAAAATTTTCCTAGTCAGTTACAAGTAATTTTTTTTGTTAAAATAATTTAGATAACCAATTTTCAAAAATTCAATGGTTTATTTATTATAAAAAATGTTGAAGTGTTGTAGGATAAGTGTGTCATCATCTAAAGGATATGACGACAGAGATAAAGATAAAGTTAGATTAGAACTGAAATATCTCATAGCTATTTACTTGTAACTCATCCCTATTTAAAGGGTTTTTGATTAATGAGAATTACAGATTTATTATCTCCATTCTATTGGTGTTCTATTCGTTTTTCCTTTAACACGTTATCAACACGTAAGCTCGGGTCGTTTTAGCCGCCGCCAACGATTTTCTGTTCATTCCCCGACACTATTGAATTGTTTGCTTCCTACTACTTTAATCCAAGTAAGATTATATGTCTTTCTTTTTTTATATGTGAGTATTTTAAGATCATGTTAGAAACTAAATATTGTTTATGATATATAGATTTTTTTTATATTTTTATTATTGATATCAATGAATTGAAAAAATTAAAATCAAATCGACAAGTTTCTTTGGAAAAATTAAAATCAAATTAACAAGATTTATTTAATATTTATTGATATAAATAATCAAATAAATAAAAGTAGATAATGATAAGAAAAGGAAGTAAAAAAAACATATTATTTATCGGAATTCATTGTGATTTCGACGTTGTTATTTAAATTAACTTATTATATTGTTTTGTTTTTATTTTTAGAAGTAAAAAAAAATACATAAAAATAATTAATTTATTTTTTGGTGGATCATAAGATTTTTTTTTCAGTGACCAAACTTATAATAACATGATTTTTCAATATTTGTAGTCATTGATTTATATTGTTATCAATTAGTTAATAATTATAAGATTTTTATCTATACCAACTACATTTAAGATATGTTTATTTATTTATTTATTTTGAGCATGCTTAATTAAATTTGTTAGACCTATTCTTTTAGGCTACTTCAAATCACTAATAAGATTAGTTGTTAATTTAATTTTGCCTTCAACTCATTTATATTAAATTGAGTTAATATAAATTTTTATTGTTTTAGACATATCGTTCTTTATTTAGGCGTCCTCAACTAAATATAATTTTGATATGTTTATTGGTTAATTTTAATTATGTTAATATTGTTTATTTATTTGGATAACTAATTTGATTTAAACCATTTAAATTTACTAATATATTGTTGTGAGATATGATAATCAATTATTATTTAAATGACCACTGAATTTATTTAACTTAATTGTTTTGTCATTTTATTTAATTATTTAAATCAATTATCGTTTAATTTTGGATGTATTCTTTGATTGATTTTACCATAGAATATTTAAATGTTTATCTTATTAATATTTATCAAATTAGATTACAATATTCATATATTTAGATTATTAAATTAAATGTTCATCTTAATATTGGTAATATTTAGATGTTTATCTAATTAGTTTACAATATTAATTATTTATTTATTATTTGATTATGTTAATATTTAAATGTTTATCTTCATTAATAATCTTATAATTACTTTTTGGAAGTTACACTTCCAATCCACATAACTTTTGTTATTTGACAAATGCTCTAAAAATAGCATGAAAATGTTAAATTCAAACATTTATCTTGATTGTGAGTTCCTACTCATAATTTTAAATCATATAATTAATTTTTGAAAGTTACAATTCTAACCCATTATATTTTGGTCTTTACCAAAAGCTCCAAAAATACTATTAAGGTATCAAAATATTAAAATTTGCTTCATATGCCAAACGTTTTGGCCTCATGCCAAATGTTCTATAATTAATAATGTTATATCTAAATGAAATAAATCACAAGATATCAACTGGATTTTGTCAAACGGGTGTAAACAACCCTAAGGTTTCTAGGGACTTAAGAAATCCATGTGATTCCCCTACTACCTGGAAATAAATAGATTGAGTGCTTTCTTTTTCGCAAATTAAAATATTGATGAAGTATTATCAATAAAATTAAAGCAAACAAAAATCCAATATGGTTATGATAATGAAATTTCATACATAAAAAAAATTATAACCACAATCCACTGTCTTATCAAGCTGAAAATCATATATTATCCCTTATATATGTAAATGGTTGAAACAATTCATCCCGAAATCAATGTCGTAAACTCAAAAGAATCTGAGTATCATAAATAAGTATATAAATCTCCTTTTGAAAGGTACAAGAAAATACCTAAAGTCCATAAACTCTCTATTGACCCTAAAACCAACCTCTTAAAAAGGTACAAGCAAATACACTCATGTGTTGAGACGACATATAAATCCTAACTTTCATAGGAATACCTTTACTATAAACCCCCAAAGAACTGTGGGATATCCCGAAAGGGAGAATCAGGAGTATTCATGAAATATGTACTTCCCGAACTAATCGTATAGTGGAATGAAACCTACTTGTTCGATTATAAAAAGGTAACTGATTTCAACAAAGAAATGTTATATTCAAAACAAGTCTCAATCTCTGTGGAAAGGAACTCGCAGAAGATGACATGAGTAAATATTAATATAAGTTGGAATGTAACCTTTAGACAAACTCATCAACCAACTGCAAGTGGTTGAGATACATAACAAAGTTCTTTCGAATAACACCACATATGTTCGGGACAAAGAAAATTTCTGATATCGTTAGAGGTGGAAACAACTCCAAAAGATTGAGTTAAAAACAATTTCACACATGTGATATTTATGCACTATGTGGACGAAACCCTAGAACGGACCAGGTCTTGGTAAGAATCGGGAATGATTTTTCAACATCTGGAGTAGAAATACAACTACTGCCCCAGGTGATAATTGACAGTCAAATAAGAAATGCACTAAAGAGTGCTCTTGTCAAAAAGGGAACAAGTTAAAAATGAACTATATCATATTAATTTAAGAATGATAAAACATATGTTTCTTTGAAATTTATTTTGCTTAAGTAAAATCGAATATGTAGCCATTATAGATGTAAAGAAATACATCAAAACAAATACAAAACTTTCAATATTCTTCGTTCCGTATAGGAATGTATCGAGGAGAACTTGATTTTTTGTAGGACATATTCCACAAAATCTAAAATGATAGACAAATACTTATTTTATAATCCATCCAACCGAAATACTTAGACGATGAACTGTCATAGGAACCTTGTAAAGATATTCGTATAAAATGGAAATGAGCATATACACATAAATTCCAATGAATATGAAAGGAAACATATATCATGGAAACTAATGTGTCAAACTAGTAGATTATTGGGTCATCGAAACATTTTTTTGTCATCAATAAAGAACTTTGGGGAAATGACACATATATGTTTCGACATGACCATGGTTATGACATAATGATCCGTGTATTGTCAAATACACAGACACATTCTCTTTCGAGTGAAAGGCAAAATGAGGCAAATTGTAACTGTCGACTTCTACAACATAAGAAGCAACATTGCCATCATAATATGCCCTCTCGAATACCTAAAACTTTTGTATATACCCTAATCCTTAGCCAAGACAGGAATGAGATCATTCTAAAGCTAAGGATATAATAAAAAAATATTTCATTGTTACAACGAATACAAGGTGATATTTATGGACATAAACATCCAGAATGCGGGCCATTAAATTACTTTATGGTTCTGGTTTCGACACGATGAACGCATGTCGTATTATTGTCCACATGAAATACTGCACTCTTAGCACTAGCTATACGTTTAAGGTCTCACCACCCTGATTATTTCATCAAGTCTACATGACTTGGAATGCTGGAGAATTTACATCATAAGGATTTAATGATTGATTGCATATGTATTAGGATCAATGTAGAGTTTCCTATACCCCATGTGTATATATATAAAATGATTTCATAGAAGTTGTTATCAAAAGAATATGATGACATTTAGGGTATAAGTAATGCGCACCAATTTACCCACATCTACCTAGGGTTATGCAATTATTATATGCATTTTTTTTTCGTTTTTAGACCCACTGCTTGTTAACCAACCTCATGCGTACCAGTTGGTAACTGGATATAAGTCTGATAGTTTACATTTACGCATGTTTGGTTCTGTAGTATATGTGCCAATTGCGCCCCCACGGCGCATCGAAATGGGTCCGTAAAGACGACTTGGTATATGTTGGATATGAATCCCCAACAATTATCCGTTAATTAGAATATTTGACTAGTGATCTCTTTACCGCTAGATGTACGGGTTGTCACTTTCATGAGACAGTCTTCTCGTCGTTAGGGGGAGATAGGAAAAAGGATTTTCCATGGGAACGACATGAAGTGTCATTGAATATTCCCACTCTGTCTCATTTTGATCCCCAAAACTTCACAACGTAATGTTGAAGTCAAACGAATCAGACTCGATACCTGATACGTTTAATGTTATTCTAAAAGTGACAAGATCACATATATGAGTTGCAAATATATTCGCAAGGTTAAAAAGTCCCCAATAGGGTCACAACGCCATTGGAAAGAGCGTTGCAATCACACATAGTGGAGGTGTGATTGAGGTCGTAGCTACCAAATGGAAGTGGTGGAAGCTACTTGGTTCGATGGATACTATTCTAAAGGAAGAGAATAGTTAGGAACATCCATTTATCATCAATACACAAAACTCTCATGAGATTTTCTCTAATTATAATTATGTCCATGAATCATCACTGGAGGACGCTCCGAAGTTAATATTGATTCTAGAGATGAATATTAATCTCAAATGAACTATGAGAGTACATATGAGTCAATGGACATATCATATATAATCACTGATGATTTATTCACATATACGATGGCTCATAAGATGATCGAGCACAACGACATCGAACCAGGCTCAGTTGAATAATATCAACAAAGAGCATATTGACCTAACTGTAAATAAACAATCCAGAAAGAATTATATTCTTTGACAAAGGATCGGGTATTTGGTCTGGTAGTGCTAACCTACCAAGTGTAAAGCCCGTAGGACATAACTCAGTCTTTGTCAGAAAGCGTAACGAGAATAATGAAGTCCTAATATGTAAGGCTCTCCTTTGGCGCAAGGTTTCTCACAACGCCCTGGATTGACCACGATGAGACTTACTCTCTCATGATGGATGTTATGACATCCGAATAATTTGTTAGCCTAGTAGTTTCCGAATGACTGGAAATGCAACTCATGAATGTGGTTACCACATATCTCTACGAGAATCTAGATTTAGAGATATATAAAAGTGCTTAATGATATTACATTACCAAAATCAAGTAACTCTAAACCACAAAATGCGTTTGCAATAAAATTAAAACGTCCACTTTATAGATTAAAACAATATAAGCGAATGTGGTATACCCGCCTAATGGAATACTTGATTGGGAAATGATATATAAGAACGATGAACTGTTCCCTAGCGTATTTATTGTGAAAAACAAGTTCCAGATTTTCAAAGTAGCTCTATATGTCAATGTTATAAACATAATAGGCACTCTTGATGAAATAAGAGAAACCACAAACTACTTGAAATCTGATTTTGAGAGGAAAGATCTTGGGAAAACTTTGTTTTGTCGATATATTTGAGCTAGGACACCGAGTTTGTGAAATATTAATTCACCGATCACATATGTCCAGAAAATAATCAGGTAACTTAATATGGACAAAGCGCATCCGATTAGCACTCCCATGATCGGTCGAAGTGTCAGATATAAGGAAAGATCCATTTCGTCTAAAGGATGATGACGAAAAATGTTGGGACCTGGAATTCCCTATCTAAGTACAATATGCGCATTATCGTACTTAGCATAATACACTTGACCATATATTATATTTCTCAATGAACTTGTTAGCTAGATTTAGCTCAACGCCAACACAAAGTCATTTGAATGATATCAAAATTAATCTTTTGGAACCATTGACATGGGCTTATACTTTCCCTATAGAAAGAAAAATTGGATTGATAATGGAACTTCAATACCTACTTAGAATATAAGCAGAAAAAATACTAGCTTTTATAGAAAAACACCAAACAATGTCTTGGCATGTGTTTGTTGATATTAGGTATATGTCTAACTCATAGAAAGGTTGTTCTCAAACTGGATAAGGAATTACCACAATGAACACCCAGATTGCTTGAAAGTAAGCTAAGCAAACCCTTGTAACTACCTCCATGGACTATTCCAAAAATATTACTCTCCATGAGATAATTAAAGAATGTATATGATTAAGAACTATCATTACATATATTAGAGGAGCTAGTAATTTTGGGTTCAACCAGTATCCTACTTGCATATATGGAAATAATGCATCATGTATCGAAGAAATGAACATAAGATACATCAAGGGTGATAACACAAAGCATATTCTGCTTAAGTTTCTATACAATCAACAATAAAAGACTCAGCCTTTAGATTCAAGTGAATCAAGTAAGGTGTCAAAAGAATGTGACATATTTTACCAAGTCATTACCTAAAACGATATATTGGGAAACATGTAAAAAGTAAATGCAAATGTTTTTCAAACTCCCTTGATTAATGCACAAATCAGGGGGAGTGGTAGACAAAAGGGGGAGTCGACTATATTTGTGATATTGGTATGTTGTGCTCTTTCCTTCAACCAAGGTTTTATTTTTCCCATTGGGTTTTGTTCCTTGGTGTAAGGTTTTAGTAAGGCAACTGTACCATCATGCTTTCCTAACTCATGATTAATGTACGAATCTAAGAGAAAACTAGACTGAAGGATAAGTCTATGTATTGGAAAGAAGTTGGTGCGTTATACTTTTTCCTTCGTCAAACTTTTATTTTTTCCCACTGAGTTTTTATTTTGGCGTAAGGTTTTAACGAGGCAACAATTGTGCACCGTCACTCCTTTAACTCGGCACAAGGGGGAGTGTTGTAGGATAAATGTGTCATCGTCTAAAGGATATGACGATAGAGATAAAAATAGAGTTAGATTAGAATTGAAATATCTCATAGCTATTTACTTGTAACCCATCCCTATTTAAAGGGCTTTTGATTAATGAGAATTACAGATTTATTATCTCCATTCTATTGGTGTTCTATTCGTTTTTCCTTTAACATGAAGGGCTTTATTAAAACAAAAAAAGTTTAATGACTTTTTCATTGAAAAAAATAATTCAAAAACTTAATAATTTAAAATGAATTTTTTTTCTCCAAAGATCAAAAGCATGGATGTTATCTACAAGACGGAATTTTTTAACTTTTTATTTTTTAATCATAACTTACATTTTCGATTTGCAAAGCCCACGTATAATTTATGAAGCCCAATTACGATATCTCCATAAAAATGGATCCGTACATTTTCGGATTATCCGTTTTTATACATATCGCATTTGCATCCATAATCCATATCCAACCCCACCAAAGTCCACCGACCGACAGACGACAGTTGTCAAAGGTATGGACCTTCTTCATCAATCACCGCCGGTGCGATCTTCCCTGAATCTTTTTATTTCAATTTTAATTATATCGTAAAATACTTGTATCTGGTTATGAATTTTGGGCCTTTCTTCAAATCCAACTGCATTGCCATGGGGTTTTCTTCATCTTTCGAGATCTACCTCCCTCATAATCATCATGACATTTATTCCTCAATATTTCAGTAATTTTAGAATACGAATGTTGATTTCCTTCTTTGATGTCAGATTTTGCTGTTTACACCATATAAGATATGGACTCATCAACGGCGCTTTACAACCAGCTTAAGGTTTGCGTTTCCATGAATACATTCTACTGCAAAATTATGCATTATTTACTCCTAATTTTTGAAACGCGACTGATATTTTGTATACATTGTTCTCCGATGTAAATTGATATTGTTGTGTCTGAAATCTTCGAGGTGAAATTTGATAACCTTTTGGAATCTGCAACATAGATAATAATCATAGATCCAACAGGACAGGGATGATCACATAATTAGTAAAGTGAATTTAAAATCAATGTAGTACTAGAAAGGATATAATTATCATTTGGTCTCAATTCCTCATAGAAAGTTTTCAAATGTAATGGCCCTTGAGGGATTCATCTTTCCTTTTTTATTGATCTGCAGTAGAAAGTGTTCATAGTCATAAGCAAGCATAACAACTAGGGATTACAATGGCGTACTTACTGACTCGATTGTTAATCATTTCTATAACCGTTACATGTTAGAATATCTTGAGAACTTAATGAACATTTTTGCTCTATAATTTTCTCACCATGATCACGAGAACTTACTTTTCTTTTGCTGTCAAACTTGTAACAGGAAGCACATCCATTCTTTGTGTTAGCTGGTCCCAATGTGATTGAATCTGAGGAACATATTTTTTATATGGCCAAACACATTAAGGCCGTCACTTCAAAGTACGTTAGTTTATCTGTAAATATGTATATATGTTTGACAGATTTATACGAAGTTCTGTTGTTTTTTGCATTTTTGCAGACTCGGGTTGCCATTAGTTTTTAAGTCAAGCTTTGATAAAGCTAACAGAACTTCGTCAAAATCTTTTCGAGGGCCTGGATTAGCTGAGGGATTGAAGGTATATACTGGATTTTACTATTTTCTTATGATGGGTAAAGAATTGTTGTTGATATAAATATCACATCCCTTGCATAAATGTTCAATGGTTAGAGTGAGTTCTTCACAAATCATTCTTGGTTAGAACTTTGCTATTTTAGATGGAACATGAAAGTATCTTTGATCAGCCAAACATGTTAATCATGTCTCTTATAAGTTGTAGAACCATTGATGTCAGGGCTTATCTGTGTTTACCATGATGTTTCTAAAGGATATTCAAGTATCATCAACACATTGCAGTTTGTCCTATCTTGGAAATGGTAAAATTGGGCAATATTTATGGTTTGATACATGTATCACTTGTGATACAATCATACAACTCTATATCTGAAAACTGAATGTAACGGATCAAATAAAGTGCTGAAACATTCTTCACTTATTGAAAATTCTATTTCTGATATGTTTAACATTCTCAACCTATTGAATGTTTGGTTTCTGATATATAGGTTCATTTTCTTGCTTAATCGAAACTTTCGGGAGCTTAAAGAGATTCATGGAAACCACTTGTATAAATGTACTTTTGGCTACTAGTTAAATCTCTACTGTTTATGTGATTCAGCTCACTTGTGTCTTCTAGTCCCTAGGCTACAAGTATTATGGTATTGGTGGGTTTGTTACTATAGCTTGTTATTTGGATCTCTTCTTAACTACTGATCCTTGATAAATGGCGTACACAAAAAATCCAACGGGCAACGTTAAGTAGTTTTACAAATAAATTGTATTAATATTGCACTAAAGAATATTCTGACAGGAGCTGAACTCCAAACCTGTCATAAACTATTTGGCAACGAACTACATCAGTATACGATAATATCTTGTTAAACTGTATTGATTGTCTTGTTGGTCAATTTGCAGATCCTTGAAAAGGTGAAAGTGGCATATGACTTGCCCATAGTAACCGATGTACATGAAGCTAGCCAGGTAATCATTTTTCTTCTTCAAGTTATGGCTCTTCAACATTCTTGGATGGTGTTCACAGGAATAGGATAACCACCCCCACCTATAGTGCTTTTCAAAATATAAGCTTAGAAACTACCATTTCATTAAAAAAAATGTAATATTTGTTCCCAACTTTATATCAATAGTTCGATATGTAATGTATAACATCTTTACCCTCTTCTTATTCTTCCAGCCCTCTCTGTTTGTTCACATTTAAGTTCCCCCTTTTTTTTCCTTCGTACTTGTAGAATTTCCCACGGGTCTCCTATTTAGCCAAATTCTAGTTGAATTTAGGATAGCCGTTGCCAACCAGGTGATTTGATCTAAAGAAGGGCTTATTTTGCTATCGAAATCAGATGTATAACTTTATATAACTACTGTCTTTTATCAGTGTGAAGCAGTTGGCAGGGTTGCAGATATAATTCAAATTCCAGCCTTTTTGTGCCGACAGGTAAGATTGATCAGACTCGATTGCTTCGAGATGTCCTACCACCATCATTATCAATACATCTAATTTGTCTAAAATTTGTGTTTATGCCATTCCTCGTGTATGGAGACCTGTTTGTATATTTCTATCTTGTGACACATTTTATCTAATTTTTTCTGATAGACTGATCTCCTAGTTGCAGCTGCCAAGACTGGAAAAATCATAAATATAAAGAAAGGCCAGTTCTGTGCTCCCTCTGTAAGTTATCATGTTTAGTTGACTTCCATGACCATTTGTGGAACCGTTTTGGCCATGGATAAGTTTCTGATCTGTTGCCTTTGCAGGTCATGACCAACTCTGCAGAAAAAGTCAGATTGGCGGGAAATCAAAATGTTATGGTTTGTGAGAGAGGGACCATGTTTGGATACAGTAAGTTGCTCTAAGCTCGTATTTTTATTTTATTTGTGCCTGCCAATTGACATTCTATTTGAGCTTTTGAATGTCATGCATGACCTTGGATTTTGTCAACCAAAGATCAATCTTTTAAAAGTCTATGCAAACCAGGGCAAATTTTTTGAATATGCAATTGTATCCATCTTAGCTTCCATCGTCAATGGAAGCCATAGTTACTTGATGCTAAATTCTGGGAAGTAATCATGTGGTAATTATGCTGGCATTCACAGTAAATAGAAACGTTTGTGGGCAAGTACGAAGATATAACAAAACAACAAGCTTATTTTTATGCATCATTGATCGTGCATGTTTTTCTTCCTTTTTCTTCTTCATGCCTAAAGCATTGTTATTGTCTAACATGCACAGATGATTTAATTGTTGATCCACGCAACTTCGAGTGGATGAGAGAAGCTAATTGTCCTGTTGTAAGTACAGTAGCATTGATGCAACATAAATTTTATATGCTGTTTTCATCAGGTTATATATGAAACAATCGGAATTGCGGTCATGATGGGAAAGGAAAAGCAATGATGGAAATTGTGTTCATGATGGGAATTGTGCTAGGGCCTTGTCTTAACATATCATACTATTTTCATATATTTCAACTTATATTTTACGATGCAGGTAGCAGATGTTACACATGCATTACAGCAACCTGCTGGGAAAAAGGTGCGCAGAATTTAGTTTGTGTTCTATACTCTTTTTTTTTTGAAAGAGTGTCCTAGGCTATGCCTAGACTAATCCCTTGGCAATTTATGACTTTAAGACATCAGCCCTGATTAAACCTCAGGGGCCACAATTGTTGTGTACGAATGTATTCGAACCCTGGGTAGATGGGATATTCCACCACATCCCCCAGGGTCTTAACCAGTATGCCACAACCCTTGTGGTTTTGTGTTCTATACTTGGTAGAGGTGTGTGTTGGGTTACACACGTGTCCTTTCGTAATGCATCCTTCCAGCTAGCAAACAAATTTGTGTGCAAAATTATATTTGAAGACCGAATATATAGGTGCTTGGTTTCTACATAAACCTACTTAATATAATCATCAAGGGAATGCAACTATGCAAGAGTCAAATCCAGTAAAAAAAAACTAGACTTTTCATGTTTCAAAATTTTTCTCAAGTTTGTGTTCCTGAAAGAGAAAAGGAATGAAAAAGAAGGAAGGTTATTGGGGCTTTGAATCATTTTGAGCTCACTGTCACACTTTTATAAGATATATATAGTTAATAAAATTTGTTTGTATGACACCCCTCCTTTGTTAATGTCTCTTGTTGAGTTTGTAAACAGCTGGAAGGTGGTGGTGTTGCCAGTGGAGGTCTCCGTGAATTAATACCTTGCGTTGCAAGAACAGCAGTTGCTGTCGGAGTGGATGGACTTTTCATGGAGGTATGAAATAAGCATATGGTTTTATTATCTGGTATCTGTAATACCTTTATTTTTCTAAAGGCATATATATATAATGTGTGGTATGGTATCAGGTGCATAATGATCCACTTAATGCTCCAGTTGATGGTCCAACACAATGGGTAAATTTCATGAAATTGAAAATACTTGTGTGTGTTATTCTATTCACCATTGCTTAACTTGGTGTTTTGCAATTCGAAAACAGCCTCTACGCCATTTGGAGGAGCTGCTCCAAGAGCTTGTTGCAATCGCTGTAAGTTTTCACTTTTCACCCACTCTTTACATATATGCTTCACCTTTGCTTTGATCCATCTTATAACAGCATCTCCATAACTTTCCCAAAATGAAAAATCAATATCTCCATCAAAATTTAGATTCAACTCCGTTGGTTTCTCCATTTTTGGAGATTCCAACGTTAAATATATTACTAAAACATTCAATAATATAAAAAACCATTCTCTGTCTTCCTATATTTTAATTTCGTTTGGCTTGAGCTTCATCTTGACTTTTTTTTTTGTGTGTGTGTGTGTGGTTTGTTATGTCTGTCATAAAGAGGGTTAGCAAGGGGAAGCAACAATACAAAATTGATCTTACTCCATTCCGCGACTAACAACTTCTGTATGCTGGTTTTTCACGCATAATAACAAAGGTACGGGACTTGAGAATCTCAATTTGTGCATAATAAATGTTTATTATTGGAGTCCTAGCTTATTTAAGAGAGAAATGGCTTTTTTTTTACTATTGTTATCATTGCAAAACTCTGAGCACTTTATCTACCATACACATAAATTACATGCCGATTGTTTTCAGGCAAGATCCTGCTCTGACCTCCTCAGATGTGCCAGAACGTGTGAAAGATCACAACATCATAATCTATGGTTTGAGAAATACATTTCGATATCTGAACATTATTGTTGTGAAATATATTCAAAATAGATACACACACCCATGTAGACCTGAAGATTTATGATTTGATCTCCTGTTCGTTTCATTTAGGGGTCTTGTTTGTGCTTATGTCGTAAATGTAACTCTTGTGATCATTAGGTGCTATATAGAGGAAGGATTATGCGAGAAGTTAAACATTTTGCGAGAAGGCGAGAAGTGTGATATCATATATGATTACACGACCTATGGGTGTGCTTAATCATGTATGATTAAACGTCTATGTATTGCCAATATAACATGTGTTTAATCATATATGATTAAGCTTGTGTATCATATATGATTAAACACTTCTCGCCTTCTCGCAAAATGTTTAGCTTCTCGTTTGAACATGCCCCTATATATATATATATACTAGCAATGTGCCCGTGCAATGCACCGGGTGGACATGGTGTGAACTTTATTGTAAATGGAAAATGAAAATGCTCCGGGTGTAACTCAGTTGGCACTTCAAGGTATTACATACAAACAAATTGCTACTAAACAACATCCAAGATGGTGCAATATATATAGTGGAAGGATATTTTGCAACCCTGAAAACCCTTGCAACCCACATCTTAACCGTTGGATTCATGATCGACGGTTATTTTATTTTTCTGTTTTTTTTAATTAAAAATATTGGGCCCCATATCTATTGTAACCGCCAATCATGAATCCGACGGTTAAGATGTGGGTTGCAAGGTTTGCAACCTTTTTAAGGGTTGCAAATAAAACAACCCCTATATATATATATATATAGCAACAACAAAAGATGATCATGTTTTTATGGTAGCAATTTGTTTATTCAAGATGCACAAGTATGGTTATCGTAAATGATATATCAATGGAAGTTCAAGATGTATAAGTATAGTTATGGCAAATGAAATATCAATGGAAGAATTTATAATATACTCTGCACGTAGTCATAGAATAATAGAAGCTCTTAGAGAGGGGTCTTTTGGCCCTAAAACTTGAGATTTTGAATGATATTTCTGTATTGGATTATGTGGACGATAATACTGATAATATCATGAACCTTACTATTAATGTTATTTTTACTTTTGATTTTAACGATGTTTCAACCATCGCTAATGATACATCATAAACAAATGCATAACTTATTAAGACACTTTTTTGCCAAACTCCCAACAGGTGAAGAAAGACCAATCAAATATCTAACCTTAAGTAATCTGCATAGCCACTTCTTGCACCATGCATGTATCAAGGATAAAGTAAATCCTAGTATAATTACAGAACGATGTTACCAAGTACCTATTGCTAGAGTTGTATCACACACTCAGAGTAGAACTGTTAGTATGCATTTGTAGTGAAGAATGATAGTGTTATGCTCATTGTCTTCCAAGTTCCACCACGTTGTGTGCAACCTGATATCAACACGATGCTCGCAAACCAATGTCGATAAGAATATAACAGAATTGTTGTTAGGATCAATAATCAATAATCACATGAGTATAGCAAGTACCAAGAATCTTACCCAGCAAGAGCTAAAGCAAGGACCAAGAGTTTTACTCGATAAGTGAGGGCGACAACTCTTACCACGGTTGGCGCTTACCAGGAAAATTGTTGCATACGACACCATTTTGGTGGACTAAAATCTTACCCAATAAGTAAATGATAGTGTTAAATTTTACCGGTGAACGCTTACGCAGGTAAGCATTGGGTAAACGACCCCTAAGCTCAAACACTTAAAAACTATATTAATATCACCGAGAACATAAATGCCCAAACCAACAATACAATTCTGCACACACCAAGGTTTCACAAATCCATGAGCAAAATTATACTAAAATTGTAATTAGTACAAGCATATATGTTTGCATTTATATTGACATGATGGAGATATTTGATCACTTTACATACCTATGCAACATTATTCCGTCAAATGCAGAAATCAAACAACTTGTCATGATATGTTATCGACGAATTCTAAATAACAATAAATTCATGCATTAAAGAAAGAACTGTGAGATTTTGTCACCTGTGTTAACTTGGAAGGTACCAGTGAGATGCATGCCCTCCTTTGAAACCCCATCTCTTTATTGCATGTATGAAAATATCACATAAGTGTCACATTTAACGTAAAAATTTATCTCAAAACATGTCCAAATGAAGTAACACTGCCGAGTTACTCAATCTAACAAATAACATACCCTAAACCATTTATTGATCAGAAACAAATGTAAGAAAATAATGAGTAGGAAATTGTTTGTCTGACTACTTCTACCCCTTGCCATTAGAAAAACAAAACAATGCAAAAACTCTTGAACAAATATCACTTTGAACTGTTTAAAGTGAAACTTTGAGTATCTGAATAGAACATTAGAATATATGAACAACAAAACACAAAACTACTTTTTTTTTTTAACGGTAGTAAGAAATTTTATTACCCAACCAACCAAAGAAGTACACAAGGACACAATGGGTAAAGATTAAACCCGAATCGCAACCATAACAACATAACACAAAACAGAAAGACCAGAGAGAAAGACGACACGGTAAGAACCAACGCAAATCGAAAGAAAAACAGAAGTTTGCGAGCAGCAAACTAACAACATCCCCATCGTTTAAGAAGCCTGGCAGCAGCAACATTGCAAACCGTACCCGAGCTACCCTACTAACAGCCCCGAACTACCCTTCCATCAAGATAAACTGCCATAGACATGCCCGAGCTGCCCAACTAAACAGCCCCGACCGAACTTACAACCCGGTAACAGCAGCATCGCTGTCTACACCATCCATCCAAAACGCAAATCCCCGAAATGACGATGCCAGCCCGATAAAATGAGACGCTCTTACGATGGACCAATTCAACCGACATATAGACACAAATGAACCCTACACGTAACTGTGCTCAGACCACTCGCAGACCCTCGAGACAGATCCACAGCCTCCTGTTTGTGAAATGTAAAAAACACACAGCCCATCCGATGTTGCTAGCCCTCGCCGACCACCCACCTCACCCTTATGCAAATCTTATATTTTTTTAGACCGTTGTTGTGCCATCGGACAGCAGCGACCATCAAACAAACCGCAACAGCTATCACAACGGACTGCAACTGCCTTTTAAACACAGTGGCGAGCTGCACACTCGAACCAAAAACACAAAACTACTGAGATGACTTTTCACCTGAAAACCCTTTCCTTTCGTGATTCCAGTGACGTCAACAAACTGCCCAGGGACAAAATGACATCTCCAATCTGAGTGCCGATGGCAAGCAGTATCTTTACGGAAAAAAAAAGATTCAGAAAACATGAAATAGAGAGGGAGAGATATACCTTCCATTGTTGACAACATGAAATTGCAGATTTTCAAGGTCTTCGGTATCTCCATTGCTTGAAATCGAAAGCATATGGAGAAGAAAATACATGAAAGCAAACATGGGTTAGATAGTTTAAAGGAAGGCAGATCCATTCGTGTGATGTGTGAGAGAGAGATTACTTCATTTACACAAAGAATAGGAGATCAAAGGAGAGCATTCTTTAGATAAGAGATTTCAATTTGAATTTTGAAGGAGAGGGGGAGGGGGAGGGGGAGGGAGAGGCAGGAATTAATTCGTTTTGGGATATAAAGGTAAAAGGCTTGTACAATGTGCATAAACTCATGTAATTAAGAGATTTTAGGATTTCATGCTTTAGGTAGCAGTACATTGTGTTTAAAGAGTTGTCTTTAACACTTTTTTCTTAAATCATATTAAGGTAGTATATATATATATATATATATATATATATATATATATATATATATATATATATATATATATTCTATACCAAGTGGTCACTGCCCCAATGTTACCCGGGTTACCGGTATAACTTTTAGGAGTTTGAGAGTTCTAACCTCTTGAGGATGTGTGTGGGTATTTGACATATATAAATATTAGAGCAAGTTACGTTTTTAGTCTCTGTGGTTAAAAGTTTTTATTTTTGTCCTTATGATTTCAATCCGTTTATAGTTCATTATCTTTTTGGTCCTTATGATTAAAATTTTACAGCCTTTTTCATTCCTATGGTTTACAATTCATTTTTATTTTAGTTCTTCATATTTAAAAGTAGTGTTTTGCCTTAGGGATGAAAATAGAAATAAATTACAAACCATAGAGATGAAAACCGAAATTTCAAACCCACATGGATGAAATCCGCAATTTTTGAGCAACGACAGGGACGAAAAAATGTAATTTACTTTAAATATTATCTATACTATATTATAAAACACGGATAAAAAACTCTTAAATATAAATTATTAGGCATAAGATACCATCATTTTATGCAATATTTTAAAATTTTCTTAATTTACAAGTATCAAAGCATAAGATACATATTACTACTGTAGGTTTCTAACACCCACCAATTTGACATGTGCAAGACCTTCCTTTTATGCAAACATTTTCATGTATCACTATTAGTTAATATATTATATTACTATAAATTTGTTTTAATTATATTATTAAATATGTAATTGGTACATTTAGGGCGAGAATGCCCGACGAGATTGCCATGGCATTCTCGCCATGTCATAATCGTCGGCGAGCATTTCAGTCCCGTTAAATACCAAACGTAAATCTTAGAAAAAAAATCAGTCATTTGGAGCTTCTAGGCAGCGATGTTTCCGGCTTACTCTTTTGGTAGGTGACCCTCTTTACTTCTCTACCTCATTTAATGCTTGAACCTCGATCCTAAGAGGAATTAATGCATCTTTTGGGTTGTACCTTTCTCTTTTGGAGCTAGATTTCTCATTCCTTCAAGCTACAAGCCATGACTTTACAACTAGGGTTTTCTGTAACATTAGGGTTTTCTCATACAAACCCTAAAGTTGAGTTAAATACACACATCCTCTTAAGTTATTGAACATTTAGGGGTTGTTTGTTTTTTTAAAAAAACCTCTTAATGGCTCTTAAGTCTGAATCGTTCAGACATTTTTACACACCACCTCTTATTATTCATAACTAGAATAAGACTTCAGACTTTAGACATCTTAAAAAACAAACGGCACCTTAGTAAGGCTATTATGTCCTTTTATTATATGTGAATGCTTGATGATTCTTGACCTAATTTATGAGTTGGGGATTATAGGGTTTTCACCCACTTCTATGAGTCTTGCGTGGGACATACATATGTATTTGTGTATTATGGTGTTATAAAGAATAGTGGTAGCACTTATGGTGAAATTGATGTGAATATCCTCCCTTGTGTACTTTTATATTATCAATGGGTTGCCCTTATTTATGCCTAAATAATGCATGAGAAGTAATAAATGTAGTGTTTGTGGTTAGTAATGATGGGATTGCCCCGATTAACTTCGTGAAAGACCTTATTGAAACCATTGAATGAGTTATGCAATATTGCTAGAAGGTGGAGTATTGTACGCAACCAAGAAATAGGCATGTGGTCATATTGGATAATAGTTGTGGGCTTCCCAAGTCGGGCAACGGCCAAGAACCGTTAATTGTAATTTCTTGGGTTGAGTGAAATCCAGAGACATTGGCTCGACCATTGTTTCGTAGTGGGGCTCTTAAATGTGATTGTGTGACCTACTTCTGTATTCCGTCACCATCATGGAAATCGGGTCTCCCCCGTCATCGCGAGATGCTTGTACGATTGGGTAAAGATGGAAATGTAATGGCCTTGTATAAGTAATGTAAAACAATTTCATTTCTTTAAGTTCACACTTATGATTATTTGTAAATTGGATGAACTCACTAGGCGTTAGCCTAACATTTTCTTAATTGTGATTTATGTAACATGTCATAAGATTAGTGGGGTGGCAAACTCGTGAGTGTGTGGTGTGGCAACTTTTGGAGCCAGGTATAGAGAGAAGACATTGGAGATTTTTGGTCAAATAGAACCCTCTTTTGGTGATCTTAGTGACACCCGCCCGTAATCTATAATTTTTTGGTCTAGATTAGTAGGTTGTTATTTAAGTATTCATTTATAAAGTTTTGTAAACTCCTAATCTACTTATTCCCTTTTCGGGTGATTATTTATGCATAGTTTGGTATTGCCGCATATAAACAGGTTTTTGGTTGGCCTTATTTTTAGGCGTTATATTGTCAAATTTTCAATTTTTTATTATTTAACAAATTTTTAGGGTGTTACAAGTTCATAGGCTCTTCTTTTTCTCAAGACGCCTCCAGACGTTACAAAAACATATAGTCTTGTTGATTCATATTTCAGACTTCAATACCACCTCTTATTAATCAGAAATAAAATAAGACTTCAGAGTTCAGACCTCTTAAAAAACAAACAACACCCAAATCTTTATCAACTTAATCTTGATGTGAAATATTCTTTCAATTTTTTTAGTGGACATTTTAATTTTGTAAATATGGTACAACCCAAAGGCAAATTTGAGATCTTTTAGGGCATATATAACTTTTATATTGAATTAAAAAAAATGGTTAAAGATAATTATCAATTAACAATAACTTAATAAATTGTATTATTAATCATGAATTAAGTTATTTTATTATATAAAGCAAACACAAAAAATAATACACTTGCATTGAAGTATTATAATTAAAGAAATTGTCCAAAATAATTAATTTGATCATCATTTCTTTACTTTATAGTCAC
Source organism: Arctium minus (assembly GCA_954870635.1). Classification (NCBI taxonomy): domain Eukaryota; kingdom Viridiplantae; phylum Streptophyta; class Magnoliopsida; order Asterales; family Asteraceae; genus Arctium; species Arctium minus. The sequence continues at coordinate 113,977,368 of OX941083.1, read as the reverse complement.
CTTGTCAACTTATTTATTTAAATAGCCGAGATTATGAAAGTAACACTTACGCAACTTGCTTCATGTCTACTTTTTCTAAAAATTATATTGAAAAAAGTGGGTTATACAAGTTGCATAAGTGTCATTTACATAATCTCCACTATTTCAATCAGTAAGTTGAAAATGTGACTATAAAGTAAAAAAAACAGTGGTCAAATTGGCTACTTAGACAAAACCCCTTATGTAATTCTAAACATTTTAGCAATCCTTACGCAAATTTAACATAATCCATGACATTTTTCAACTTCATATATATCTTGATACTACGGCACTCCAACAAACAATGTTACGGCCACATACCACACACTGACTATTTTGTGTACTTTTTTACATTTGAGGGATCATTTTGTTTTTTTTTTCAAAACCACATGGACCAAAAGTGGTTGTTTGTTTTTTAGAAATAAGGACTTATATGCCTCTTATCACTTTTTCGGTCAGACATAATGTAACACCCCATAAGTGGGACTAACAAAAATTTCCGGAAAATAGAAATGTGGTATGCATAATGCCAAAGCACAAGCTCATACAAAGGAACAACAATTGCCTGTTAATTACAAGTTTGTAATAAGACACAATAATAGATGACAACTCCCTAATCTAAGTCTTGCTAGACATAAGATTACAAAAAGGTTGTCAACTATGTCCAAAATAATGGTCTTCAAATTGGCATCCCAAAATGCTCCCAAGCTCACCACTAAAGTCGATTAAGCTTCCTTGGTGTGTGCATATCCATGAGGCTAGGATATGTAGGGCCCACAAAAGTGGGCCACGTGGCCATAGGTCCACGCCAGTAAACCTTAAGCTTCCTTGGCGCTCGCGCCGCTAGAACCTGAGATACATATCAACAATCAAGTGTTAGACCAAACGGGTCTAGTGAGTTACATAAGAACATAGCATATTAGCATAAAGCATATTATGAACAATTATGACACTTCAATCACCAAAGTCCTTAAGGGGTCAATCATGGGGGAGACCCATCACCAATGAGTTTTACCTCAAGTCAATGTACCTTGATGTTCACTCGCTTGAGCAACATCCCGAAGGCCCGGCACACTTGAAGACTACCTCCCAGGCATTACTCCAAATGGCGGAGGTCTAGGTGCATACCATTATAGTGGCACCTAAGACTACATCCTCCTAGCACTTACTCATGGTTCGTTCTGCGTACTTACAATGTCCGTCTCTATACATAGTTTCATACCCATAAGATACATGTACAAGACTACAACAATCCCTAGCACAACTTAGGTACAAAACTCCAAGATATGCAAATACTCAATATTATCCATGACTCATCAAGACAACTATGTAAACATGCTCAAACATTAAGAATAATAACCTCATCCATGTCCATAACCATATTCAAGGCTAAGACACCAATAATACCAAAATTAACAGTTAGGTCAAACTTATCAGATGATCAGATCTTCTCATAACAATAATACTTTAGGTATGAAAGCATATAAAATATGTATCTCATTTGAAAATAATGTAAGAAACTCACTAACTAGGGTTTTATAGGAAACCCTAGAAACTTGGATGAGAAAAGTGTAGATGAGATCTTGGTTTGGATGTCTAAATGCTCTCTTGAATGCTTCACCAACCACCCAAGGATCACAATAAATGATGCTTACTAAACTAGGGTTTTGAGAGGATTTGGTAAGTATGATTATGGAAGAAAATCGCCTCCAAGGGTTCCCCAAATCGGCTCTAAGATGAAGAGAGTGAGAAATGAAGTCTAAATGGTCAAAACTGAGTTTTTATACTCTCAGCCCCCCGACGGCGACATTGCCCGGCGATTGTGCCATGGGCATAGTCGCGAGCGGCTTGATGCCCGCGGTACCAGTTCGGCGATTGTGACAGGGCGACATTGCCCGTGTCACTCTCGCAGGTCATAGTCGTCGGGGGTGTACCGAGACCACCCCCCGGTCCGCGATTGTGCCTCGCGACTATGACCATTGTCATAGTCGCTGGTCACAGTCGCCCAACCTTCCAAAATCCCAATTTTCTCCGTATACGGTAACGTTCAATATGCACGGAATCCAAGGAAAATTAACAGGTAACAATGACATAATAATATTCTTAAACCCAAATAAGAATCCCAACAATTATGATTGATGCAAGCACTAAGAAAATTATAAATACTTACCTTAATTTTTCGAGTGTTACACATAAACCAATAAAGACTGTTTGTTTTTTTAATTAAATCAGACCCACTTATCACTTATTCTTGTCTGACCGAAAAAGTGAAAACCTAATTACTTTTCACTTATTTCTCAAAGCACCTCCATCTGAAAATTCTCTCTATCGTGCGACTCAAATTGGATTCCAGATCGATCTTTATCTCTATATCCAATCGATCGATCTCCATCTCCAATCGATCGATCTCCATCTCCATATCCACCTCCAATCGATTGATCTCCATCTCCATATCCACCTCCAATCGATTGATCTCCATCTCCACCTCCACCTCCACCTCCACCTCCAATTGATTGATCTCCATCTCCTTCTACAATCGATCGATCTCTATCTCCATCTCGGTATGTCGACTTATGTTCACTGTTTGGTTCGATTTTTTGCTTTTTTTGGTTTGATTTCATGCTCATTTTGCTTTGATATGTTGCTCCTTTTGGTTTGATGGTATGTGGTTCAATTTGCTGTGTTTTTTGATTCAATTTTTTTTGCTGTGAATCAATGTGATTCTAATTATGGTTACCTGTGTTTTATTTAAGGATTTTATGAAGTATAGATTTAAGGTTTGTTGTTCACTATGATTTTCCATTTCTATTTTTTGTTTCCTGGTGGTTTGATTGTTCTTTCCTTATTTCTACTCCTTGTGGTTTGATTGTTCCCTGTGGTTTGATTGTTCCCTGTGAAAAGAGGTTGTATTTGGTAATTTGTTGCAGAATGATGCAGACTATTGGCTTCTATCAGACAGAGAAGTTCCTCTGACGGATATTTGGAACACAGAGTGTATCCTTTCTTTTTTTTTCTTTTTCTTTTCAAGCTGCTGCATTTTCTTGTGTTTTATGTGCATTGTTCATAAAATGTAAATGAGGTGTTAGGACTGTAATTAGTGTCTTTAGAGAAGAATTGCATTGCCTTGACTAGTTAAATAACCTGGAATCCAATGGGATGGTGTCGACTTGCTTAGCGAAGAATTTGGGTTGGTAAAAGTGGGCACATCAAGGGCAACCACCCCACCATCTGATGCATCCCTAAATGCCAATGCTAGAAGCTGATGCTCATATTTCTCAGCATTGTGGAAGTTGTGTTTTCAAGAGGATCGTCGTATGAAATCCAGATAGAAAACAACAGGTTTGTTGTACAGTAAATTTCATTCAACCTCTAGTGTTGGGTTGGGAATAAAACAACAACAGTTTCATTTATGCATCTTCTGAACAATCAATCTGTTTGCAGTTTAGTTTTCTGTAACCGGTTAATGTTTTGTCATTATCTATTATTCAATGTAAACTTCGGTTGTTGCATGATAATATGACTATCCATTCTTTATCTCATATCACCTCTCAACCATGACTGGGTTGGTCCCGTTGAAAATGAATCGAACCAAAATGAATCGGACATGGATTGGGTTGGTCTCGTTGAAAATGAATCGAACCAAAATGGGGTTTGTGTCTTTATTGTTATGTGTTTTTTGGTTCACATTTCACATTAACCACCAACAACTTTAAAGACCTTAACTTTATGATTTCTTAGATTTGACCAAATAGTTGGATCTCACAAAGCATCATCCTTTTTAAGAAAAGAAGTTGCTAAACAATTGATGACGGTATATATTCAGATGTTTTCAGCTTACAAAAATAAACAGTCTTATTTATTCAGATTTCAGACTTTAGCACCACAACTTAAAAAACAAACAGTTTTTTTTATTCAGATTTCAGACTTCAGCACCACCACTTAAAAATCAGAAGTAAAATCAGACTTCACACTTCAGAAAAAAAACGCTCACCTAAACTTCTTTCAAAAGTTTTTAACAGAAAATTCAGAAAAAGAGGATATGATTATCCACGTGTAGGAACTTCACAAAAAGCCTTTGGAAAATGGAGCCAACTAACCCTTCTTCTTCTTGTTCACAAGTCACAACCCACCGGTGTAGGTCCAGTCTTTTGCCACCATTCAATTAAAAAGATCAACAAACTCTGGTCTCCGATTTGGGTTCCAGATTCTCCCATCAAATCTCAACCTCACAACAACTCTCTTAACTTCTTTCCTTGTTATTTCTGTTGGGATCTCTTGATTTCATTGAATGGGAGACAGTTTGACCCTTTGTCAATGGTCTATTCTTTCCTTTCGATTTCAAGAAATCAACTGGGTTTTAATCGCTTCTTTAATTTTCCCACATCCCTGAAGTTTTCTTTGTGTTTTTTTTTTCTACTTCAGAAAAGTCTTTGACGCATTTCTTCGAACATCTTGATGGCGACTATGGGTTCTTTGGCATTTGTGAACGACATTGAGACCACTGTTCTTTTGAAGAATTATCGTCGACCCAAGTTCCCTTTGTTTGCGTATTATCGACCAAGGAAATCAATTCTTGATAAGACATTTGTTTGTAATAATAGTAATGTTACTGTTGGTGGCAGAGTGTGGAGGATTAAAGCGACTGGAGAAAAGAGTTCTGGTGGAGATGCTAGCGGTGATAAGGATGAGGAGGCGCTTCAAGCTGTAATTCAGAAATCTAAAAAGCTTTTGGCCAAACAGAGAGACCTACTTCAACAGGTATTTTTTTTTAATTTCTACAAATTTGAAATTACCTTTAGAATCTTGAATGATTGTGTTTGTTGTTTGACTAGCTATGATGAACTTCTTTCTGGTGGTAGTTTAGTGAAATGGAAGAAGGAATTAGATGCATTGTTATTAAGTAATGGGGGTTGAGAGATTTTAAAGCTGTTTTAAGTTTTTAGTAATCATTCACAACCAAATTGGGGAAGTGCTGCAAATCTCTTATCCATTTTGGGGGTCAAATTTTTACCGCATGGTTCCAGAAAAAGATTACCCTCTCACTTTGTTGCTAATCAGAAATCAAAAGGCCGCCTTCATTCATTTTTGAAATTTCAAGAAATCTTGTAAGCTTCAATATCATATAAATCAAAAGGCTGCCTTCATTCATTATTATCACATGGTTCCAGAAAAAGATTACCCTCTCACTTTGTTGCTAATCAGAAATCAAAAGGCTGCCTTCATTTACTTTTGAAATTTCAAGAAATCTTGTAAGTTTCAATATCAGAAATCAAAAGGCTGCCTTCATTTACTTTTGAAATTTCAAGAAATCTTGAAGTTTCAATATGGAAATCAAACGGCAATCAATGACATCATGGCGACTGAATTGAAATGCAATTCCTAGTAAGTGCTTATTTAGGTTATCTATCTTGCTATTGATTTAAAATTGCAGATGTTTGATATGGATTCACTTTAATAATCTGCCTTTTTCAAATCAAGCCCATACCCGTATAACTGATACCGATTTCAAGTGAGAAATCACAAAAAGAAGAAGACACTAATGGAATAGGAAACCATTAATGGTCACTGGAGATAGCCAAAATAGCACTGATATTAAAATTCAAAAAGCTAAGAGTCATGCAATGTTCATAAGCCTCAATGGTATTATTTCCTTTAAATTGTTATATTTCATGATCTTAGCTACTATATACTTCTCTTTCTAGCAGCGGTTAAAACTCTTTTTTTTTTCTCTCTTTCTAAATGCAGATAGCTGAAAGAAGGGATATAATTACATCGATAAATAATACCACAATCAACTCTGAGATAGGGGAAATTTCTTCCGAGGAGGAAGGATCTTTTCTCGAACCGGATTCAAACCTTCCTGATGACAACTACACGCCTGAAAAACCATCTAGTAGCAGAGTTGATCCAGTAAAATACCGGTTACCAGATAACCTGCAATATGATGAAGATGCATCGAAATCTGGAATCAACTTGCCTCGTAAAAGTTATCTGGATCGAGATTCCTGGAACAATCTTCAAGGCACAGCTTCAGAGATATCTACGACAAACGAGTTGCCACCCTTCGTTTCTGATATCTCAACCACGTACAAAAAGTCAGAAGATACAAATGAATCAACGTTACGCCATGTGAAAGATGTGGTGGAAAATCCCAAAGATGATGATGTAAAATCCCCTCCGTTAGCTGGGGCTAATGTGATGAATATTATATTGGTTGCTGCAGAATGTGCTCCCTGGTCTAAAACAGGTAATACATCAAAATTTGTTTTACAAATGGGAAAAATAACATCTAAGAACGAAACGTTGTTCTAGTAACATAGGCCCACACCTTTTAGTGCTAATTAGAGCTTGAGATAAATTTTAAGAATCGTTCTTTGTAGGTGGTCTTGGAGACGTTGCTGGGGCTTTACCAAAGGCTTTGGCTAAGCGTGGGCATAGAGTAATGGTAAATTTTTTCTCTACCATCATTGTTCATAATCAATTTGTTTCATTATTCTTGATCATCCCTATCTGAAATTGTCAATTTTTTTGGATTTTTGTGATAATGGGCGTTAACTTTTGGAGACCGTAAGTTTTTTGTTTAATCGCTTATAAGATGTGGCGTATGTTAATCTGTTTGCTTTTTCTACAAACATTTAGGTAGTGGCACCTTGCTATGGTAGTTATGCTGAACTTCAAGACACAGGAGTTAGGAAGAGGTATAGCGTGAATGGACAGGTATGCTCAACCAGAGAAGCGTAACGGTGTTTTAGTTAAAATCGTATAATGCTGCAAATTGGTATTTTTTCAGGATATCGAAGTGCATTACTTTCAAACGTATATAGATGGTGTCGATTTTGTTTTCATTGAAAATCCCATGTTTCAGAACTTGGGCAGTAATATATATGGAGGAAATCGCACGGTAAGCGTCTCTTCCTGATACGTAAGCATGAATTAGTTCCTAAAGTGCAAGAAAAAAGATAACTAACAGATTTCTAAGTTTATATGATTATAAGATATTTGTATTAGAAGTATATAACCATCTGTGGTGATGTGGTTCATATGCATTTGTCAATCGGGAGTCCTTTTTAGTTGCAAGTTACTTTCCTCTGATCATGTTGATTTTTGTAGTTTCTAATGTTGTCCGATGCTTATTTTTGCAGGATATCCTACGACGCATGGTTTTATTCTGCAAAGCAGCTATTGAGGTATGACTTAAAAAGCAAGATGCACATGTGAATGGTCTGATTAGATTATTCACATGTGAATGGTCATTCCAGTTGAGGCTGCAGCCCTGTTTTTCGTTATTCGTTTATTTTGCTCGTACCTAAAAGCACATGAAATCGAGATTTATTACCTCCAGGTTCCGTGGCATGTTCCGTGTGGAGGGCTCTGCTACGGAGATGGAAATTTGGTTTTCATTGCTAATGATTGGCATACTGCATTGTTGCCGGTTTACCTTAAAGCATATTATCATGAACATGGATTGATGCGATATGCAAGATCCGTCCTTGTGATTCATAACATCGCTCATCAGGTTGGCTTTGCATACATTCGTGACTTCCTTAATTATAAATTATACATCAGGTTGTTTCTTATTCAATTATATATCGATTTCAGGGCCGTGGTCCAGTGGCCGATTTTTCTTATGTGGATCTACCACCACATTACTTGGATACTTTCAGAATGTATGATCCGATAGGCGGTGAACACTTCAACATCTTTGCTGCAGGTCTTAAAACTGCTTACCGTATAGTGACAGTGAGTCATGGATATGCATGGGAGCTTAAAACGACCGAGGGTGGTCAGGGTCTTCACGGAGTAATTAGCGAAAATGATTGGAAACTAAAGGGTATAGTCAACGGAATCGATAAAACCGAATGGCATCCCCAAGTGGATGTTTACTTGACTTCAGATGGTTACACTAATTACTCTTTAGAAACTCTTCACACCGGTAAACCACAGTGCAAGGCCGCACTTCAGAAAGAACTCGGCCTACCCGTTCGCCCTGAAGTCCCGTTAATCGCTTTCATTGGACGATTAGATAACCAAAAAGGCGTCGATTTGATAGCCCAGGCCGTTCCTTGGATGGTGGCTCAGGACGTACAGCTCGTGATGCTCGGAACCGGTAAGCCCGAGCTTGAACAGATGCTTCGGGAGATGGAGAGCTGGCACCGTGACAAAGTGAGAGGATGGGTTGGTTTTTCGGTCGAAATGGCTCACCGGATAACGGCTGGAGCCGATATATTGCTGATGCCATCAAGATTCGAGCCGTGTGGGCTTAACCAACTGTATGCTATGTGTTACGGAACGGTACCAGTTGTACACGCTGTAGGTGGTTTGAAAGATACGGTTCAGCCGTTTGATCCTTATAACGAGTCGGGGTTCGGATGGACGTTTGAGCGAGCCGAAACGAGCCGGTTGATCGATGCACTTGGGAACTGCTTGCTTACTTACCATGAGTATAAAGAGAGCTGGGAGGGGATTCAAAAAAGAGGGATGATGCAGGATTTGAGTTGGGATAATGCTGCTTATCAGTATGAGGAAGTTCTTGTGGCTGCCAAGTATCAATGGTGAGTTTCAGGCTTACAATAGTTGTACATTTTCTAGCTCTAGCAAAGGTTTATCATGTGCTTTCACAACTTGTACCTTTGATTTGAGGTAAAAGTGTTGAGGAATTCTAGTTAGACTATACAAATTGGTCAATAAAAGTGTTTTCATTGTTTAGTTAAATATTTTTTAAAGAAAAAAATTTATTACAAAATTAACTAATAAAGGTTAAACATCTGGCACTACATAACATGTTATAAGAATTTATGGATAAAAATAAAAGCAAAAAGCTGGAATAGCTCAGTTGGTTAGAGCGTGTGGCTGTTAACCACAAGGTCGGAGGTTCAAGCCCTCCTTCTAGCGTTTTATTATTTTGTTTTAACTTTTTTTTTTAACAAAAAGTTCCACAACTTTAAAAATCACTATTTAGTTTTCAAAATATTATATGATTATTTGTTCTATTTTCACTTTAAAATACCAAACTTGTATTAATCAATTAAAAATACTCTATAAGATTTAGGACCTGTTTGTTAGCAGTTTAATGAGACTCACAGCTTATTCAGTCAGTTATATATGACTGTTTGGTAGTGGTTTAATGATATAGAAAGTGACTTATTCAGTAAGATTTCAAGGGGGAGCTTTATGCAGAAAGCCAAGTTTTTTCCAAACCAGTCCCTCCCATTAAAAAACATGTTCCTTCAATTTATGAAAAATCTCTCTCAAATAAAAATCTTCTAAATCCATACAGACATATTAATTCACACAGACAACTTTATCCATACAGATCTGGAAAACCAAACAAACAACCCCTTAGTATCTATTCATCAATTACAACTTAATGTACAAAATATTTATAAAAATAACATATTATCTTTCTTTTATTTCATGCTCATTACATATGAAGATTTATTTTATTCTCTCTCTCCTTCCTTACGCAAGAACACAAACAATTTTTTACTCATTTTCTTAAATTTGAAAACACTAACATAAAAACTTTCTATATTTTACCAAATAATCTATACTACTTTATAAAGCATTTAGGCTACTTTTTTTAAATACAATCTTTTAAGCTTTATGTACCACTATTTAAAGTCACATTACTTAATTTTCAACTTCACAACTTTTTAAGCTTTATGTACAACACTTTTAATCATCAATACAACCCATATTGTCGATTAGGTTATATCTCTCTCCCGTTTATCAATGTGTCGATTCATACTGCTACTCCTTCCAAGATGACTCTTCGGGGGTGTTTGGGATTGCTTATTTAAAACAACTTATGCTTATTTTGAAAAGTGCTTATTAACTTATGCGGTGTCAAACCGAAGTTTTTAAAAAAGTGTTTGAATTAGCTTATTGTGGTACCAAAACGTAATAAGTTGTTATTTAAAAGTGTTTGGGATTGCTTATACATACAAAATAACCAAAAAAATAATAAACACTTTTCAAATAAGTTGATAAGTTAGAACAAAATGACTTATCAAAAATGACTTTTCAACGGTTTGACACCGCTATAAACTCTTTTCTTTTTGTTCCATCCAAACACTCAAAATGGCTGCCAAATCGCAATAAGCTAAAAGACCCTCAAATAAGCAATCCCAAACACCCCCTTCGATTCAGGCTCCTCCCGTTTATCGATTAATATCCATCACATCCCGTTTCAATCGGCGTTGCTCTCGATCGGTTCTTTCTTCTCAATTGGTTCTTCTCTCGATCGTCGACCATCGTTCTAGGGTTCTGCTCAGGTAATATAACTTCTCTCAATCAATTTCTGAAAAATGGTGTTTCAGAGTCTTGAGAAGCGATTCACATTCTATATGTGAAGATATATGGTTTGCCCCTTGCCTTTTCGTCGTTGTCTCTGCTTCTGGTATGTTTTTTTTAATGTGTCCTTCTCATCTCATATCTGCTCCTTTTCTTTGTTTCTTTGGTTCCTTTTATGTTTTGACCTATGCTTCATTTTTCTTTGTTTTTGTTACTGTTAGATTTATATTATGGTTCAATTTATTGATCTTTAAGTTCCATTCGATTTATCTCTAATCTTCTGTTTCATAAATTTTCTTATGTGTTCCTAAATTTTCTTGGATGATATAAGTTCATTTATATTTTTGGGGGTTTATTTTGTTTAACAAAATTTGTTGATAAATGTATTGTTTATCTATTTGCAGGAACTATTTGTTTATCTTAGTCTTTTGCACCTCCTACGGTGATATATGCATGATGGGTCTATGATGATTCCATAGAAAGGTACTTGGATTTTCAAACTTGTTTGTGCTTTATGGTTTCTTGTGGTTTTTGCATTCATCAAGGGATTCACTTAGGGGTTGTTTGTTTTTTTTTCTTCTAAAAACCTCTTAATGGCTCTTAAGTCTGAATCATTCAGACATTTTTACACACCACCTCTTATTAATCATAACTAAAATAAGATTTCAGACTTCAGACCTCTTAAAAAACAAACGAACACTTAATGTAGTTTCTTGTGTTTTTTGCATTCATCAAGGTAAACACTCTTTTAACATACTCGGGGACCAGAATCTGCCCAATCAATATTTAACGATTTTTTTTTGTTGTAGTTCTTGGTTGATTGGAGCAGGACACCCTAAATCCTGATCTTAAACCCTTGATGCTGTAATGATCAACAACAATCATGAATAGAACAAGAATAACACTTTGTTGCTTCTTGATATGTAACCCTGTAGATGTGTATCCAAACTCAGGTGTGACCCATCCCAATTCCCAAATATCCCTTGTTGCTTCTGCGCCTTTTTTTTTCTTTTATTGTTGTTTAATATCTAACCCTCCAGATGTGTTGCTGTTTGATTTGTCTCATTTTGCTTTATCTTACGTTTCCTTATTTGGGTGATATAATTTGTAATCCGCTCCTCATCGTTATTTCTTGAGTTTTCTAATATTACTTCTTTGGATTCTCATTTCTTAGTACTACTATATTATCTTTTGTATAGTTAGAAGTAATATCCAGTGGTTGCATTCAAATTGACGTTTCTAACAATTCACTGTTTGGGCTGCCCTGAGATTGGTATGGTTAGCTTTTTATAGCAAAAGTCTTGAAAACAAGAACTTCATGAAGATTTTATTAGACATAGTACCTGATTGGGTAAGGGTGTATTTTGCTATCTATATTTGTGTTTATTGTTTTTCTTTATATTAATCAATGATATTGTAGATTTAGAATATTTATAAAAGAGGTTTGAAAGATCATCATGAATATTTTATTTATGAGGACACTCAAAAGTTTCTAGGAAATCGGGGTAAGGTAAGTAATCACCAACCTATGTTGCAAAGATATGGGTAATGATACTTCAATCCATTGTAATGGGAAGGAAGGGGTAACGTCTACAATTCACTGCAAATTGGTAAAACTAAAGGGTCACCAAACTTAACATTATCTTGCAAAGTGAATCAATATCTTCTATTAAGTTTTTTTTTTTAAAATCTTATCTACACTTTGCAAGTGAATCATTCGTGATGAGAAGGATAATACTCATCGACTAAGCTTGTAGTTTTGTTGCACCCCAACACTTGTGATGTTTTTCGAGGATTATGGTCCTAAACGTAGTTGCCTTCATATTATTTTTATTTTCTGTTTAGGTTTAGCATATGATCTTTTCAAACTTGGTCCTCATATGTATGGGATTAATTCAAGAGTGGTGGTTTTTGTACTTGCACGTAGGTGCATCATTCAGGTCTCTTGTGCTATTGGTGCGGTTGAGCTGCTCTCTGTTTTTGTGGACAAATACAAGACTGGATTGATCCCGGATACGGATATCCTTGTTCTTATCAAGGAGAACTTTAATTTCAGGCCTCGTATGATGGTCATCATTCTTGATCTGAAGAGGGGTGGGAACTATACTTACTGTAATTTTGGTTGTGATTAAGTTATGGATTTCACTGGGAGACATCAGTAACAACAAGAATGATGATTCTTCTGCCCCTTAAGGAGGTCAAATGTTATGTTTGTGATGTGTTTATGTTTGGTTGGTGAGGAATATTTAGGATTTCTAAAGATCTCAACTATTTGATGGAGAAGCAGGACCTATGATATATGTGTAATCTTTGAACAAAATTTATCTACTACCGGAGTTCATGAATTACTATGATTTTACAGATAGTATCCATACTTCATATTTTGGCTTATCTTAAAAAATAAATTAAAAACTTTTAATGTTAATTGACCTTTTTATGTAAAGCTTAGGAGCTATTTATATAATGTTTATTTGGTAATCGTTAATCGGTCGGTACTACTCAACATTTTCACCTAACATATTGGGGTAACAATCTCATCCAATCTTTCTCACGGATGATGGAACCAACCAAGACTACCCCTTTTTCTTTTAAATGGAATTGACACATGTCAATAAGACCATGTTGAAGGCGCATGTTTGTTTGGCTGCATTAACTTTGATGGTAAGAACGATTTAGTTTAGATCTTTGCTGTCAAAACATTCTTAATTCTTTGCTGTAAAAATAAATTGGTTTACAAATAAGATTTACACCCCGTTGCATTGCAACGAGTACACTGCTAGTAATAATAATCTATAATATATTATAAAACGCGGATAAAAAACTCTTAAATACAAATTATTACGCATAAGGTACCATCATTTTATGCAAGATTTTAAAAATCTCTTAATTTACAAGTATCAAAGCACAAGATATATATTACTACTGCAAGCTTCTAACACCCACCAATTTGGTATGTACAGAGCCTTCATTTTATGCAGACATTTCCTTGTATCACTATTAATCTATACTATATTATAAAAACGACATAAAAAACTCTTAATTACAACATTTTAAGCACACATTACAACTAATTAAAGTCAATGACTTAATTTACAATTTCTTAATGCTTTGATACAACCTTTCCAAGCACAATATCTCACATAATCATCTATTTGTGGAATGAATACTCATTTATTAATATAACTATTTGTTTTTTTGGTGGAGAATTTTATAAAATAGATTTTATATTAGCATAATCTATTTTAAATGTAGATTTTACATTTAAATCTATATTAATGAGATGTAATATAAAATCTTTTTTCTTCCGTATTTTTTTACATTACATCTCATAATGATTTTTCCATATTTTATTTTATAAAATCTTTTTACATAATGAGATGTAATATAAACTCTTTTTTCTTCCGTATTTTTTTTGCTAATATAAAATCTATTTTATTTTATAAAATCTACACGTATTTTATATTAGCATAATATAAAATCTACACGTATTTTTTTCACGAGCATTAAAAAAAGAAAAAAGAAGGTTGATATGAATAAAAAATAAAAAATAATAACGAGATACACTAATAAATTATCGTATTCTTTAAAATAAAAATATTGCGCAATACTTTTCAAATTAACCAAGTGTAAAGAAAATAAAATAGAAACGATGTAGATATAAAAATATTCTTCCATATTTTTAATATATTACATTTAAATGTAAAATCGAAAATGATTTTTTTTTAAAAATATTCTCTACATTCACTATAAATATATATATATATATATATAACTTCTCTATGTATCATCCGAGTACATAAAGAAGACGAACGGTCGGGTGTCAATGGCGGAACCTGCAACTGAACAAAAGGTATTCCACTATATTTTTGTTTCTTTGAAAAACTACTTTTTTATATTTTATTTTATTTACTGATGATTTGTTTATATTTTTCAAAACCCACAATCATATTTTTCGAAGTAGGGGAATAAGATATATATACATATCTTTATTTTTATCGACTAATACTATGAGGTCTTGAAGTCAATAGTCAGATAAATATGTTGTGAGACATGTCGTTTGAGTTTTAAATAATATAATACAAAACTATTACCAATATTATTGCACAAACTCATAACAACAAACGATTAAGAATATATGCAAGTTAACCACTTATGAAAATACATTCGTTTTTCACATTGTATTTCATTAACTGTTAACAGAGAAATTACGTTTCATTTTAACTCGGTTCAATATTTCAACAAGGAAATTTATCCTTCCGTGCAATGCACGGGCCCAACACTAGTTAATATATTATATTACTATAAATTTGTTTTAGTTATATTATTAAATATGTAATTGGTTATTTTTTCTAGATGTCATTAAAATATATAAGATAATCATTAAATTCTAACAAAATACTTATTTTTTTTATATAAAAAACATTATATTATTAAGCCTAAATTAAACAAATTTATAAAAAAAACATTATCACTTTCTCAAAACCATCCAAAATCGTACTGTAAATCGACAAAAAAACAAAAAATAAAATGAAACATTAAAATCGTGATGTATCTCGCTATATTACGCGAGTACGCTTCTAGTAATAATAATAATAATAATAATAATAATAATAAGCATGGATGTTAATGTTAGCCATATGAAGTAGATATTGTACGGATTGTTGTTAAATTTGTAAAGTGGAAATATGGTCTAATAAAGGGATGATTTATGGTGGGTCGTAATACTAATAATGCGTGGCACCCTCCTACCTGAATTTATAGATTTGGAAATTGGAATCCCACTCACCCCTTTCTTTTTTCCAAATATGCCCCCCCTTTCTTTTTCATCCCTCTAAAAAGTCCCAACTTTACCCATATTTCTAGTTTTGAGCTTCCACTATTTGTAATAGGAACCCACCCATAAAGTCTACACATAAGATACGTAAAGTAACATGTCGATTTGATTACACGTATTTATAATTTTATTAATACGGCGACACGTTATAAACTTTCATGGAAATTTTAGTCAATCATGAAGAATAAGAGAGTTTATACTTTGTACAGATAATAAATATCAACTTTATGGATTATTGTAAGTTTATGAATAGCAAAGAATTCTTTTGAAATAAGAGCAATGGAAGGATTATAGATGTAGTCACGAATTGAAACATCAAATAGTTTTATAACATGTCTTGTTAGGTTATGTACATTATTATAGAATTTATCAGCTAAATTTTTAACAAATATTATTGATTTATCAACTAACAGATGATTTATCAGTTAGTTTATCAAATATGATATAACTATTTAGTTGACAAATAAAAAATATGTATATGTATGTTATATAATAATAATATTATTATATTTTACGAGGATGGGATTAATGGTGTGAATATCAAAATCGAAAACTTTACCCACTTCAACACGGATATGGGTGCGAGTGGCAAACATATGGAAAAAAGGAGCTTCAAAGTGAAGCAAACTTGCATTTTCGTCCACAAGATTGAAAACCATCAAAAAGTGAAAAAAATAATAGAAAGTGGGGGGAGAAGTTGAAAAAAGAAAAATTAAAAGGGGAAGTAATATAAAAATAGTTTAATTTTGTAAAGAGATAAAAAGTGCCCCTACTTTATTGAAAAGCGGAGGTGGGTGGCTGGTGGAACAGGAAAGTTTCAATAAAAAGGGTTATATTCACTTTTAACCCCTCATCTTTTAAAATAGAGACAAGTTACCCCTTATATTATGAAAAACTACTTTACTTTCTCTTGTTTCGGAAATGGGTGATTTCAGACTTTGTCCAGACTAATCCCATGACAAACTGTAACCGTAGGTTTCACCCACAACCCTGAAGTAAATCTCCCAATGACCACAACCGTATATGTAGATGACGAGATAGATTCAAACCTAAGTTGATTTACTTTTCTTGAACACAGAAAAATGAGATCTATAGCGATTCGATTACCTTTACAATACCACTACATAAGAATCAAACCATATACTATTAAATTATATGTATAATAAGATAACGTATAAAGTATTTTAATAGTTCTGTATGCTAGTTTAGTTTACACAATGAGGAAATAAAAAGAACAAACATATCACCAATTTATGTATAACCAAAGTGAAACACATAATAATTGGAAAGGGGGATAATGGAGGTAGTAAAATGCAAACAAAGAAAAGTGTAGGGGGGAAGAAAGAAAAAAAGAAAATGGTGAGTCAGCAAAGTATTGGAAAAAACTGAGAATCAAAAAGAGCGATGAGAGAGAAAGGGGAGTGAAGAGAGAGAAGATCTCAAGAGCCACATACACAACTTGTGGCTCTCCTTTCTTCCTGCCTTGCTAACGTGGCTGTACGATCAAAACCAAACACAAACCCTGCTCGACGACGACGAAATCACACACACACACACACACCCAAAAGATCCGCACCGGTGTTTGTCAGAGACAGTAGATCTGTTCTTTCTTTTTATCCAACCAAAACCCCTCTCGATTTCTGCCGAAAATGTCGGAGGGAAAAGATCCTGCGATTAAGTTGTTTGGGAAGACGATTCAGTTGCCAGATGTCTTGCCGGTTGAAGGAGTTTTGAGTCAAGATGTTGTATCGGTTGATGGCGGCGGCGTCAAGAGTGAAGATCGGTCGTCTTCGTCTACTTCTTCGTCGGAGGCTGATTTTAAGGGAGTTGAGGAAGAGCGTGAAGCCGATGATGATGATGATGATAACAATAATAAGGTAACTGATTGATTATTGATGGATCTTATGATGATTTTGATTGTTTGATTAGGAAAACCCTAAAAGGGTTTTCTTTCCCCAATTCTTCTATTTGTTTTAATTAGGGTTTTATATGTGATTGATAAGAATGGTTACCAATAGATCTTAATTTCACGAATCGTTTGATGATTTTGATTGTTTGAACAAAACCTTTTAGGGTTTATGTTTCTTCCTTTTTATTGGGTTTTGTATGTGATTGAAAAAGTCCGATTCATTGAATTCTATTATATATGAGAAAGTTTGAGATTTCAATCCCTTATTTTAATCAACCATGATTTAATATTTTTCTTCCATAAGTTTTTAGCTACTCTTACATCAATTTAGGTGATATAGAATTACATCATCCCTTTCTCCATCATAAATCACGTTATTTCTATGCTTAGTTCTGTTTATTTGTTCATGGCTTACAATCTGAGCAATCAAAATTCATCATTTTGGGTGGTTTTAATTTGTAGTCTTGTGGACATGTGTAGTGATGCTTTGTCGGGACTTTAAAATTACTTGAGACTCTACTAATTCAGGAAGGATACTAAATTTTTAAGGTCATAAATGATGAGAATACTAAATTTTTGCTGTACTACTTTGGTACAGCAAAACTTGGACTTCATTAGTAAGATTGATCCTGAAATTTGTTACTTATGACA
Organism: Arctium minus; assembly: GCA_954870635.1. Taxonomy (NCBI): domain Eukaryota; kingdom Viridiplantae; phylum Streptophyta; class Magnoliopsida; order Asterales; family Asteraceae; genus Arctium; species Arctium minus. Next base: position 113,959,663 of record OX941083.1, on the reverse strand, counting down.
CTTGACCTGACTTGCTGCTTACTTCCTCCTGCTTTGGTTGCTCTACTGAACTCGAAACATGAAGTGGATAAAATGGGTAGTTTGGTCTAATGATTCTGGTGAAAAGCTATTTCTAGAAATATTGGGCATTCTTACTTTTCTACAAACCTAAAGCATAACATGGAAGAAATAGTAACGAGTCATGACAATCTAAGAAGAGAAGATGTGTTCGGGACTAAACTTTACAGAGAGATTTACTATCTTTCTGGAGAAGTTAGAAGTTAAATTTTATCACTACACTACCTAAGGTCCTCATCTTTACCGTAGTGGGCAAAGACATGGAGAGACGAACGTATATTTAAGTTCTAGATTGCAATTGGTTTGAGGGTTAATAACAGAGGGGAAAGAAATGGAAGAAGTGAGTGACAGTTATTTTAATGAAACTTCTTACTCATATATGCTTGGCATCTTTACATGACCTAGCAGTTTCGGCAGGAAAAGAAGTCATGTTTCTGGGCAAAAGCTTGATATACCATGACAGCCCCCAAAATTTTGTGGCTAGAAAGCTTAATCTTTCTGTTATGAAATTATTGTAGAGACTCTTTATTTGAACATTGATTAAGATTAGAGTTACCAAGTATTAAGTTCAAGCATGATACTATTATCATATAAAGCATGCTTGATTATCTATTTCTATTTAAAATTGGCAAGATATGGTAGGTGATGTGTGTGTATCATTTTTATAAGCCTCATGATTACATTTCTAATTGAAACTTGTGGTAAATCTAGGATCTAGCCAAGGAGAAGTCCGTTGATAAAGATGAGGATAAAGCCCATTCTACAATTTCTGAGGAGGTTACAGAGCCGAATGCAACTTCAACGTTGAACGACAATCCGAAAACACCTTCAGCTGAAAATGAATCTTCTGCTGCTGCTGCTGCTGCTGCTGCAAAAACATCAAAATCGGAGGAAGAACAAAGTGAGACGAATAATACCCAGGAAAAGACCCTCAAGAAACCTGACAAGATACTTCCTTGTCCTCGATGCAATAGCATGGATACCAAGTTTTGTTATTACAACAATTACAATGTTAATCAACCTCGTCACTTTTGCAAGAACTGTCAAAGATACTGGACGGCTGGTGGGACGATGAGGAATGTTCCTGTTGGTGCTGGTCGCCGTAAGAACAAGACTTCGGCCTCTCAATATCGTCAAATAACTGTCACGGAAGCTCTTCCGAGTGAGCTGAATCACACCGTTCTCAAGCCCAATGGCACTGTTCTTACATTTGGGTCAGACACACCTCTGTGCGAGTCAATGGCTTCTGTTCTGAAAATTGCCGACAAGACATTGAGGCAAGACAGTTTTCGTAAGGCTGAAGAGCTAATAATCCCAGTTAACGATGATAATGCGAGTAGGTCATCAACGGCTGAAATGCAAAATTGCCATGGCTTCTCCCCTCAGGTGCCCTGTTTTCCTGGCGCACCATGGCCATACCCATGGAATCCTCAAATGGGTCCTGCTTTCTGCCCACCTGGCTTTCCGATGCCATTCTACCCTGCACCACCTTATTGGGGCTGTGCTGTACCTGTACCTGTACCAGGCCCTGGTCCATGGAATATGCAGTGGGTTCCTCCTCCATCTGGCTACCATCCTGCCCCTCCATCTAGCTATGCTGCCCCTCCTTCTGGTCCTATATCCCCAACTCTCGGGAAACATTCAAGGGATGAGAAGACAGTAAGATCGGGGGAGGAAGAGAGTAAAGAAAATGAAGGGGAGAAGAGTCTTTGGATTCCAAAAACCTTGCGGATTGATGATCCTGATGAAGCTGCAAAAAGCTCGATATGGGCAACATTGGGAATAAAGAACGAGAGTTGTGTTGGTGTGAACGGAGGAGGTATGTTCAAGGCATTCCAATCGAAAGGTGAAGTAAAGAAGCCGTTGAAAGAAGCATCTCCTGCACTGCAAGCCAATCCTGCAGCGTTATCAAGGTCTCTTAATTTCCAAGAAAGCTCGTAAGCGAGTTTTGTGGCAATTCAATGGGAGAAGATCCTTTGTAGTTGATTTTGAATTAAAAGGTAATTTTGAGTCTGAATGTACATATGTTATCTTCTGTGAAATACTAGTGAAGAAGGTAGAACAGAGTGAGTGTGCAGTGAAATAAGTTTAGATACCAAAATTCACAAAACGTTAATTAATCTTGAAACTTTTTTAATCTTATTTTGGCCTTGAAATGATGATGCTTATGTTTTCATTTGCTTATATAATCTAATATCATTCTCGAAATCATTGGTAGCCATGCTTTGTTTGCCTCTTTATGTTTTTATTTCCATTTTTATGATAAATGTAGTGTTTTGTTTTTGCACCAAGTTATGTACTTGCCTCCTTAATGGCAGCAGCAAAAAAACATATTTTTCATTTCCTTATTATCTCACTTGGCCATAAATTTTTTAAAGTTATGTACATTGTTATGTAAAAGTTGTTTGTATTTTGAATTTTTTAACATAAATTATGATTTTATATAAGTATTGTTTTCCTACAAATATTAAAAAAAATGTTCTAAGCCTGTTAGCCGGTGTCGACTCATTTATAAGACGGGTAAAAACAAGTTTCAATCCCATAGTATAATGGTACCGTCATTTGTTATCATTAAAAAAAAGGTTGTTCTCAGCTAACCCGACTGATAGCAACCGGGTTCAAGATGGTTAGTCTCCAAGAAACAAGAGAGACAACTTTTCTTCACACTTTATTAATGATTCTCAAAGTGCTTTAAGCAGGGAAGAAACTATAAAGATAACTCCTAATTCTATAAAGACTCCTAATTCTTTACTCTTATTCTATAAGGACTCTGATTAATTAAAGGATAAGAACTCAAAGCAATTGACTAGTTAAGGATAACTCTAAGTAAGATAAGGATAACTCCGACTACGATTCCATGCGGTTGTTGGTTTAGTCTTCATACCGGGCCGGTCTTTTAACTTCTCGTTTTGGTATGTTGTCGAGTCCGTAAGACGGTCAGGCAGCCGTATCACCGACCCTATACCTCTATCTATTATCTATTACTACATTAATGTGCATTTAGCCAAAACTCTTAATTACAACTTTTATAGCATGAGGTACTATATTTTGATGCATTAAACTTAGAAATCTCTTAATTACATCTTTACAAGCAAGAAGTGCAAGCTATCATTGCAAACTTTTGAAACTTCCTCTTTTATGTCCTTCCTTTCCTAGAAACACTCTGATGTACAACCTAATTTTGGCATTCCTGCTCATGAAATGTTTCCCGCTCCTCAAAATTTGATCTACATATTCAAAATTGATCTGTATATTCGAAACTTGATCTAATCCAAGATTCTCCTACCCAACAATTCTTAAATTTCAAATTGCATAGGTTTGCTTTATCAATCTCTAACATTTTTGCTTTATCAATCTCTGAACCTTTCTCCTACCTGGAAAAGGTTGGTTTGGGATTTTTTTTTCTTTAGTAGTTCACATATCTTGTTATTAAGGTTTAGAAACTTTAATTGTTAGAATGTTTGATAGAGATTAGAAAACATTTTTTCTGTGTACCGTTGTATTTGAACAGATTGGTGACACCTTGGAGCAAGTGTGGAAAAGTACATCTTAATATGGCTCTATCGGACTTGCATTTGCTTCAAATAAGTGTTTCAGTGTCAGAGGTTAAAGTGAGCTTTTGTGTGCTTCAATTTTAATTTTACGTATATTAGATGAAATCAATATCATTCACAAGAACTCCCCATGTTGAGAACATAAATCTTTTTGCTGAAATTGTTTTGGTGACTTCTATCTATATGCAAAAGTTCTCAATGTTGTCATATTGTAATTATCAAGTAATCGAAGATAGCCTTGGTGAGTGCCTTCATGTGAATTCTATTGTAACATTCAGAGGTAAAACCACTTTTATAAAAATTATACCTCTGTTTTACGAAGTTAAAACTAATTTGAGGGTACTTTTACAAATGAAAGGGATTGCTTTCATTGGTAAGCCTAAGGGGGCGTTTGGTTCGCAGATTCTGATGGAATCTGATGGAATTGGAATGTCCAATTCCTTTGACCAAATTCAATTCCCTTGTTTGGTTCATTCTTTTCTATGGAAGGAATGCGTGAATTCCACCAAATTCCACAAATGAAGGATTTGAACATTCCATCCTAAAACCCAAGGATTTCAATGGAATGGAATCTTATATTTTCATAATTGCAAATTTACCCTTTACTCCAAACTAAACCCTACTAATATTGATTATCACCAAACACCAACTATCTCTCTCATCTCTATCTCCCTCTCTCTGCTCTCGCTATCTCTCTCTCCTCCCTCTCTCTCCCCTCTCTCTCTCCTCTCTCCTCTCTCTCTCCTCTCTCTCTCTCTCCTCTCTTTATCTCTCTCTCTTCCCTCTCTCTTTATCTCTCCCTTCTCTCTCTCCTCCACTCTCCTCTCTCTCTCTCTCTCCTCTCTCTCCTCTCTCTTCCCTCTCTCTCCTCTCTCTCTCCCTCTATCTCTCCTCCACTCTCCATCTCTCCTCTCCTCTCTCTCTCCCTCTCCCTCTCTCTCCTCACTCTCTCGGCATCATTCATGTGCTAAAATAATAAAAACAATTTTTGTTAAAAATTAAACTATTTAATGACTATTTTATTAAAGTAATTTTTGTTTAAAAAATTAAAATAATCAAAAAGGGTATTTTGGTCATTTACCAAAATTCTATTCCAATTCCGAAGCTACAATCTGTGAACCAAACAGAAAAATTCCAATTCATTTAATAGATTCCATTCCAATTCTATCAACCAAACAGGTGGTCAAACCTGACAACATTCCATTCAAATTCCATCAAAGTCAAATTCCTTTGACAGATTCCATTCCATCCAAAAACATTCTGCGAACCAAACGCCCCCTAACAATCTGACCTCTTACTTCTTCAACTCTTTTAATGGATTATTATAATATGATGTCGTGGAATCATTACACATCTTTTGCATATAACCGACTTTTTGCAATTTGACTTCTTACTTCTTCAACTCAATTTTCGTTTTTTTTTGGTAAAATTGTGTATGGTTCAACTTATTTTTCTGCAAAAAGAAAAGGCGTTAAGTTTGTTGGATGCTATAGATTTTCTCAACTTAAAAAACAAGTTACTGATTAATACTTCTGATAAGACTCAATATGGTAAAATAGGTACATGTGTTATGTGGAGTATGTGAATTTCTTTTCTTACATACCGTTTGATAGAGCGTGGAATTTTCTTTTCTTGCTCCATTATATTAACCGAAACCATCATATGAAAGAAGAGTGCTGCTACAAAGATTGGCATGATCATATTATCATGTATACAGAGTTCATGGTTGGTGTTCACTTGTGTTTCAACAGATTGAAGTGTTGATGCATATTTGGATTGAAGGCGAAATGCACAAGTGGGCCAAGATCTCTTAGGGATCCAGTTCTCTGAGTAATTGGTTACAAAAGCATTTAAAGAAATGGTAAATGATAAAATTATTATTTTTTAATAGGTTTAACTTGGAGAAGATGCTTTAGGGAAATGGTCACACATAGTCCACATTGTAAACTCTACTTACCTACTCAAAAGCGAGCTTTTTACTTCTGTATACTTCCATTTTTTATCCAACATACATATAAATGCAAGCATTCTATTTAGCGTGGTAGATGTGATTGTTGAACAGAAACCTCTCAAGAAATCATATGATATATATACATAATATATATATATATACATAATATATATATATATATACATAATATATATATATATATATATATATATATATTCATATGCTTTAATATGAAGCATCTAAATTTATATGTCCAAATAATATTATGGAGACCTGAAAATTTCGCTATTTGCATCTCAAATTTCAGTTGTCCGTATTCGCCTGTAAAGAGTATATTGATAAGTTTTTTTTTGTGAAAAAAGTTGTTTGGTGTCTAGAACAACACTAACTGATAAAAAAAAGTCCTTTTCCCCCCAAAGCATCCTTTGTGCATGGTGCTACAATGTCAAACGCATAGGTGTGTAATGAAAGATAAATTTACAAAACAAAACTCTATTTTTGCATTGTTGTGCTTCAGGCTCCTAATTCTATCATTTGATGCTATTATGTAACACCCTAAAATTCGGTAAAAGCAACTAATTTAAAATTTCAGTATAACATCAAATGAGGGACAAGACTTCTTCTTATTAATCAAACTCAATACACCTCAATATAAAAGTCTATCGTTAGTCCTCGGCATATATAAACTCCAATAATATACAAGGACTAAACAGAAGTCGGATGCTACATATCCCCAATACAAGTTGCTCTTCATAAGCTAACGCAGAAGACTTCACCAAGCTACTCACCTTACGAGCACACCACTAGCACTTCTCTCTTCGTAGTGTCACTAGAACTATTCCCTAACGAAGCCTATTGCACATGCCGACAAATAAAAGGTTAGGCTAACGCCTAGTGAGTTCAAAAGTTTTATATGAGTAAATATCTTTAAAAATGATGAACTTCGCTTAAAGTCATGATCTTTCAATTGATGTACTTTAAAACGTAGAAAGCAACTCTTTTCCAATGTTATGCACTTTCAAAGAAGGACACCTCATTTCAAACATGCTTTATAAATTAATGCAACTTAAACTAACTCGAAACATGAATATGAAATGACTCCCATTTAAGAAACGTGGATAAAACGTTATATCCCAAAACACCCAAACACGGGTGGGGCAAAATACTCGACCCATGAATCATCATCAAAACCACATATACCGTATGTCCGAAAACATGGACACTAGGTCCAATACTCACGCGACCGTAAACGAAAGGAATCTAACTACCAAACATGGGGACGACATAATTCATTCAAACCTTAATATACGAGGAGGAAGATCAAATATTAAGGCCCTCATTTACTGTCGACCATAAAGAACCAATGACAATAAAATAAGACATCCTTATATTTAAAATACTGATAGCCGACAACGGGGGAGACCCGTATCTGTTGAGAGTGGAGGAAACACAAAAGTATGCCACCCATGCAACGTTAATCGCATGACACCTCACGACATCACAACCAAAGTGTCCCTACGATTTCTTTAACAAGTTTCACCTCAAGTCGGTTGACCTTGATGAACATTCCAAAGAACTCCATCCCGAAGGCCCGACACACTTAAAGACTACCTCCCAGGCATTACTTCAAGCGACAGAGGTCCTAGTGCCTATCTCCCCGGTAGCACCACCAGACTCAACCCTCCTAGTGCTTACTTGTAAAGTTTTCGGTCATAAATCATGGGTACCGGGATTCAACCCCGCAATACCCAATTGACCATCCCAAAACAGACTGACTTACGTGCCTATGGATCCAATGCAACACAGTCTAACCTTACCGGACTACACATGAATGACCAAAGCACTCGAGCCCGTAACCAACCTCAATACGCAACACAGCGCATTAGTACGTACGTCATAACTGGACTCTACATTGAGCCATATAAAACCGGACGAGTGTCCTCAAGACTTCTTTAAAACGAAATCGAGCCAAAATACACAAAACCTCTTTTTGACCAATGATTAACGCTTTTCAAATAATAAACGTACTTGACCCATACCGAGCAATCACACGCTCCAAAATACTTGAATGGACTCCAACACAGTTAAGTCGGGACAAATTTTTTTTCGAATAGGTTTATACTATTTATCCTTTCAAAACGTCCCATAACACAAAATTAAACCTTTTACCCAAACAAACACTAAAAATGCTATTTTACCAAATAAGTTATATTTAAGCAATAATTTATCAAGAACACTTTAAAATGACTCATTGTCCAAGATATCCAAAAATTCCAAATGTGGGGATTTTACAAAGTTTATGAATCCAAGCACTCAGATGATCAAACCCCACCAAATGACTCAACAAATAATAGTTTCATGTAAAACATATAAATACTTTAAAATAAACCTTTTGGCATGTACAACGTTTTCACAAATCAACTTGAACTCACCTTGCTAGGTTAAGTTAAACCTAGATTTCAAACCCAAATCCTTAGCCTCCAAGGATGAAGCTTTCACCATCAACAAATCATCTTCAACAATAACCTAGGGTTTCCAAACAACCCCTTCCTTCGAGTCTAGAATAAACCATTAACAAGAAAACCTTTAGATCCACAAAGATACTTATACTAAAGATTGGAATATTCAAGGGATTTACCTTAACCGAACTTAATGCTTTCCAATCCACCATTACAACGAAATCTTCCATTCTTAACGTAGCCAAGCCTCATGCCACCATAACCTTTGATATCCCTATGGTTGATTCACACCAAGGTACCCCATATCAGTTATTGAGCTCCCAAATTCATCCCAAAGAAGAGAGAAATGGAGTGTGTGAGTAGAATGAGAGAAAACCCTAGAAATTTGGGTTTTAATTGATCAGATCAATCCCACGGCCTTGGACGCGACCTCCAAGCCGCGGGCCAAGCCGCGCGTGTCCCTAAGTCACAGATCACAGTTACTTGCGCGGGCTTATCCGCGGCTTGGAAGTCGCGGGCCAAGCCGCGCGTGTTCCTGTTGTGCCTCATCACGTATTGCGTTAAACCGCTCCCCGACTGTTCCCTCAGCCGGCCGCTAACCGTTCCCTCGGTCGATCATTAACTGTTCTTTAGGAAATTACGGGTGTTACATATTACTTGGCTTATGATTCTATCATCTCCTTTGTGATATTAGATTGTTATAATTCAAATTGCAAATTTTAAACCTATCCCAGTTTGATGATCAAACCAGAGTGTGTTTTCACATAAAGAATTTTAAGATTGCCTCATTCTTTAGTGTTATTGTTTGATAAAGCCTATAGGTTGCAATATGTAGTCCGTCCATATGATTCTTTGAAGATGATTTCTAACTTTTCTTTAGATTCCGTCTCCAAGGTTCAACAATAGTTTTGGTTTGGTTTTGTCCACTTGGTTTTTTGTTTTGGTTTGTTCTGGGTTTCAACTTGAACACCCACAATTCAAACATAAACTTTTGGTTTGTTTTGAGTTGTGTCATATTTTGTTCATGTATTTTGATATGCCATTAGCATATTATTGTTTTATAATCTAATTTTCACATATGAAATGCAAGGGAAAACCAAAAATACCTACACATAATCTATCTGGTACTGTGCATGCCAACTTTTTTGCAGACTTCCAAAAATGCTTTTCTCGGATTCTCATATCTATGTTCCAATCCCTATGCGGTCAAAGTAAGGGTCGTTTACCAAAAGTTTACCTGGGTAAGCGCTTAGCAGTAAAATTCAACACTATTGCTTACTTACCGGGTAAGATTTTAGTCCATCAAAACGGTATCGTATGCAACAATTTTTTCGGTAAGTGCTAACCATGGTGAGTCTTTGCCATCACTTATCGGGTAAGACTCTCGGTCCTTGCTTTAGCTCTTATTAGATAAGATTCTTGGTTCTTACCATATTCATCCGGTAAAGTAATATGACTTGGTAAGCGCTTACCCGAGTAAGCGTTTGGTAGACGGTCCCTAAATACTTTAATCTCTAGAACTACTTACATAAGATGTAACACCCCTAAATTCCTAGAAAATTCCCACCCCGTCTCTTTTCTTTTAAATAGTAATCTCGAGTGTTGTGACCCCATTTTCCCTACTATTATAAGTTTAGCGTCGTGAATGCGTTTATGTATGCTTAGTCGTGTGTGAAAGTAAAAATCTGTAGTGTATATTTATATGCGCATATACTTTCGATTAGAAGCCTTATATGAACCTGTAATATATGTATGCATGCACGAGAGCTTGTCGTCGATGTAAACACCTTTGAGTGGGCTTTGTCTTGTTGCTAAATCGAGTTTAGAGGGCTGTGTGGGCATTCGACGACTATGCCCGACGACTTTTCCCGGGGCATAGTCGCGGTTGGCATTATCGCCCCTGGTTGGTTCTGCTATTCGATCGGACAGAGGGTTGGGGTATGGGAGCGACTATGCCCTGGAGGTCATTGTCGCAAGAAGGGGGACGGGCTACTGCCCTTTTAGCCGATTTCCTTAACCAAAATTCATTTACTCAAAAACCCAAACCTGCAGATCGCTATATCTCTCTCTAGCCGATCTCTCCCTATTTCTTCTTCCCTTCCACTCCATTTAATGCTTCAAGTTGACCTATCTTTAAGGTGAGTCAAGAAAGGTTGTTGGGGTGGAGTAATTGTTTCTAGTTCATTAAAAACTTCAAGAAAGGAAGAATCAAGCCTCCTAAGTCTACCATTTTAGGGTTTTCTCTCACAAACCCTAAATAGTGAGTTTTCCTCTATGAACTCCTCCATATCTATTTGTACATATACTTACTACTTGGAAGCTTGCATCCACTAGTTGATTTTCCATTATTCATATAGTTACACATTCACATCATTATTGTGGGTTTAACTTGTCACCTAAGGTTTTCTCCTTATTAAGTGTAGTTTGGGAGTTCTTATTTCTCAAATATCTATGTACACCATTGTATGCTTGTTTACAGTTATAAACACACCTATATTTGGGGTTGGATCTAAAACTAGGGTTTCATAAGATTTGGATATAAAGAGCATTCTAATCATCTCATAACAAGACTTATTACTTGGTAGGGATTATTTGTTAGGAAATGTGGCGTGAATGGTTCACCAATGTAAAAAAGGTTATGTTACAAATGGGAGGTTTTATCTAACGAATATATTGTACGAAAGGGGAGGAAATGGGGAATGTGCCTAACATGCGCACTTGTTTCATTTTGTTGTTGTGAGATTTTAAATCAGTATGTGATCACCTGATAAGAATGTGGTTTCCTATTTCCTTGTGCACGAGGAAGTAGTCATATGTTTATTTGACCAATCGTTGTTGGTCTTGGGGGTTCACTAGCGAGTAGGCAATAAGGGACGTGGGCCCCTGAGGTGTAACTCGTCTAGATAAGGATAGACAATAATGTCCCGTAAGACCTTGAGGTGTAACTCGACGGAGTAGGCAATAAAGAGAATGATTAAGGTTTGAGGTTGTGATGTCTTGATGGCATGGGAACTAGGACCGGGACATGAGGTGTAATCCAATAACATCATGAGTGACTCCACTTCCGTGTACATGTCACCCTGATGGGAACGGGTCTCCCCCGTGGTTCAAGGGCTATCTCTTGTGTGTCATTGTTTAGGTTGAGAATATCGTTGCAAGTGGGATTTTTATGATGATGGCATTGGAGTTTGGTAACACAAGTCTTATTTTTATGTTACTCTTGTAGTCTTGTTTGTGAATTATGTACTTCTTATGAAATCTCACTAGACTTTGTCCTAACACTTGTTGTGGTTGTTTTCTCTCAGATTCCACTCGTGGTGAAATCTAGGTTGTCGGGCTTGTCGACCGGGCATGTAGGTTGTCGAGCTTGCGGTACCGGTCTTTTGGGGTTTTGTGCAAAGAGAGATTTTTGGTGGAATAGCAACACCCCAGTTAATCTAGTTGATTTAATTCTAGATTAAGTAGGTTGTTGTATCTATGTGTCTCTTTACTCTTGTCACCTAGCTTTGGTGCAAACTATCCCACTTGATATGGGTTTTAGTTGTATTGATTTTTGGGGATTGTCTTTATTGAATAATTATAATTACAGGGAATCTTGGATCTCCGTATTATAGACATTATATTGTCAAAATTTCGAATTTTTAATTCGTGAATTTTTAGGGACGTTACATAAGATTTGGTTAGAAGTTTGATTGTTGACTAGCTATTTTTTTGTTGCGATCTAATTTTGTTAGCTTATGATTTGAATTTCAGGCATCATAACATTTGGAGATGGCACTCTACCACAAAGGACATTCCATTATTACCATCCATAATCAAAAGGTCTTGATTTCACCTCACTGATGGATGATGTTAAGGTATCAAGAGTACTTTGATTGTCTAAGGAACATAATCTCTATTGGAAACAATTATTGATGTGTCTTCATTGTTTCATCAACAATTATTGAAAGAAGTTGGACAAAAGTCACTATAAAAGTGGAACACACTGTGTTTTTTGGGTAAACATAAAGTAAATATGTCGTGCTTGTGTTGTTAATCCAATTAGGAAAGGAATACTTAATTTACGGCGTCTATAATTGTTCTTTCACCATCAATGTTTAATCACAGTTTGAATTCACATATTATTATCTTTCTTTTTTACAATATTAGTTTCCTCATAATTACGCAACTTGAAAGAATTCACGTTTCTACGATAAAACGGTTATGTATATATGATGTGCTTAGAAGGTATTATTCATTAAGCAAACCCTAAGTTATCGATCGATCAATAGAACGAAAAGTTTATCACCATATATTATTATTATGGAGACTTGGTTCTCTTATTAGTTAAAGGTAATCATAGGAAGGAAATCTTCCCTTAAATTACAATAAATAAACCAATTATTGAGCACATATTTGTGCCAAGTTTATAAAATCAGATACACATGTTGTTAATAAAAGTACGAAAATGATTCTTAAAAGAATTATCGACTCTTACCGGTAATTTTCTTCATATATTAGGGCCCATTTGTTACCATATATACATTGCACGAGCCTCCGTTAAATATAGTGCTTCCTCTTTGTTGAATGCATGGAGACTTTTTTCCTAGCGGGTTGGGTTCTATTCATCGGTTTATGAAACTATCAGTTGTAGACACTTCTATTCCTTAATTGATTGACAAAATATCTGTTAATCAAGAAAAAAAGATTGAGTAACATTACAAAAATCTTCCAAGGAGTTGGTCAACTATATATCATCTTCCAGGATGAAGCATAACATGTACTAGGATTTAGGATGTTAACGTCCTCCGTTGGTGTCCAATGGTGCCTTGCCACGTTGTGTTGATAATTAAACATCTGTCTGATTGTAATTAAGAACAAAAATCATCTTTCATCATTTAAACACACACCCAATTCATTTTTTATACATAGATGCGTTCTTGAAGGTTCCTACATACCCTTTTGGTACTTTTTCCATCTTCCTTCCATCCTCATCTCATATGGTTGTGATAATGTTCATCAGAAGCAACAACTGTTTAAACACTAAACAAACAACATTAATGTAATAATTATTTATTTATTTAATCAATCAATCAAACACCAGTTTAGAATTTTATACAAAATTTATTGTTTGAAGAAATTTATGTCAATCGAATTGCTTTTTGAAAAGAGGAGGATATATGCGATGCTAATTCTTTGACTCTTGAAAAATCACTATTAATAGGATGAATAAGTATGGGTGATAACCTTCTTCACCGACCATTTTTTAGGATACAAATAAATCCTTACACTTACAAAACAATAAGGTAAACAATTTCTCTGGATGTACAACATAGTCATTTAAAGTATACAAAAGTTGTGCTTAAAACATAAATAAATGCATATAAAAGTGATGCTCATCCTATTTATCATTTAAATGAATTAGGTTTCTTTTTTCTTTTTTACTTTTTAAAACTATACAAATAAATATCAAACCCAATTCTATTGCATATGTATACAAGAGTACAATCAAACAAACATAATTCAAATAAAAGTATATATCAATTGTAATACTTTTTTTTAAGTGTACAAAACAAAAGTAGATCAAATACAAAGATCTTTATTTTTTTTTTCCCAGAAAATATTCAAAGATATATTGATAAATGAAATTTATAAAATTACATCGTTTTATAGTCCATGAAACATTCATTTATTTAATTCTTTTGGTTTCCACTTCTCTTAACAACCTTATTCTAGGAGAACTAAACATCCTCATCAAACAGACCCAATTCCCATAAAATCTATTAATTTCGGTGTTGATGGTGGCTGCAAAACATTGTTGGTCGCCATGAATGTTTCTTCATTGGCCATAAGACCACCCATTCTCATTGCCCTTTTATAACAGTTACAAGAATTCCCCATTAATGTCCCATCTTCATGCTCTACAAAACAAAAAATATATACATGCATCAACTTGGTGTATATATAATTTAAAAACACATCAACACAAATGATAAATAATTACCATCGGAAGAAGGCCCATTGAGATCTATGCCTGAATCGAATGCTGTCTTGCCAGAAAGACTTGAATCGTCCCCGTGCTGTACAGATGATCTTCCCAGAGAAACAACACTGTTGTCACTGGTGGCTGAAGAGGTTGTTGGCTTCATTCTTCTTTGTAATTTCTTATCCATCAAAGCATGATAAAAAATCTTAACATAAACATCGGTTCTTCCTAGTTGTTCTACAGATATTCGTTCTTCTTCTCTGCGCAATGGCGGCTTTTTTAGGAGCGGATTCAATGTACCCGACCATCGGACTTTGCAACTTTCAGCTACACATATTTCACATAAAATAACAATTCGCTAAATAATTAACCTATCGAAAAATATATATATATATATATATAACAATTTAAGGAATGAGAAACTATACGAGTTCTTCCCGGGAGTTGGTCTGATATGATCTTCCAGTTCCCACCCCCATGAACCACAATGTGTTTTATTAGTTTGAAGTCCTCCCAACGTGTCCAATGTCGTCTTGCCATGTTGGGTCGACAAACAACACCTGCCCCGTGAATACACCTGTCGTAACGAACACAACAAAAAAAATTAAGATATAACTTTTTGTTATTTAATCAAACACCCAAATCATTAATTTTTAATATATGCAATGATGTGTTCTTGAAGGTTCCGACATACCCATTTGGTACTTCTTCCATCCTCCTAGTCTGTATCTCGTTCTGACGACGATCATCAGAAACACCAGCTTGAACACTGTAAATTAAATAACATTTTTTTTAAAAAAAATTTAATCAATCAAAAATCAACCTAATATTTGATACGAAATTTATGATTTTGAAAATACTTAGTTATTACCTTTGAGAAGAGGAGGATGCCATATTATATATGATGGTTGTTGAGGAAGCTATGTGAATGGTACCCTTAATAGATTCCTCACAAACCAATTTATAAGGTCTTGTTAGGTGAATTCCTTAAAAAGTTTTCAAGCGACATTGAGGCGCCTGGATGGCACACAAGATCAGAGCCGTTGGATTTAAATTAAAGTGCATCATATCAACGGTGGATTTATGTAGTGCGAGTTGGGTTTGATTTGAGATCGAAATGGAATCTAACTGCAGTAATGTATTCCAATTGATTTGGCTTTTGTAAACATATTTGGTAAAATTAAAATATAATTGTAAGCAATAATGTATTCCAATTGATATTTGGAATTCAAAATATATATTTGGTAAAAATGTAATACTAGATGTACGAATTAATTATAAATAACAAAAAGCTATATTAAAATTGTTTTAAATTAATTGTTTCAACAAACATGAATATAAATATTTTATTAAATTATAGAATGTTTTTGTAAATTAAATTAAATTAAATTAAATTACATTACATTATTATATTATATTAATATTAGGTAATAAACTAATTATATTATATATATATATATATATATATTACATAATAAATGAACATTTTTTATATTCATGCCACTAATCTAATGTAAAACCCTTCAATGATAGAAGCAAACACAAGGTGTTGTTAGTCAAGTTACCCCTTAATTATCGTTTTATAAATTAGTATTTTGGTGTTTAATTAAAGGGATAATTTAATTGAAAATTTTCATGTTAGAAATGAATATAGTTTTCAAGCTAATTTGACGCTAAAAAATTATTGATGTGGAAGTGAACTATGAAGTAATTACTAAAACAAATTGGACATTGTACTTAATTTGTGGTATTGTAATTTGTACATACATATAGGAATGACATATTGAATACTAAATATCAATTACGGAAATACATTTTTGTTTATCAATTTTTAAGGTCAAATATGATTTATAGAAGTGAAATAGATTAATCAAAATATATTGCAGTTATAAAAGCAGTTTGATAGTATATGATCGATGTGGTTTCCAATCTCAAATCAAACAATACCCGTGTTCCATAAATACAACATGAATCTACTGTTTAGCTGATCCATTGTTAATAATGCGGTGGATATGATACCATCCACATTCCGTCTAGATATTGGAGAATTTACTTACAAGAGTTCAAAACTAATATATATTAAGATAATGTCCAACATGTTCTTTACAATGGAGAAAATGATGATTTTGAAGATTTTAACCTTTTTTGTTCCAACAAAATTTTTAAAACTTTTTCTAAAATAGAAAAAGTATAAAAGAAAGTACAGAAACCTCCATATTTGGAGAATCTTTAAAATAAATTGCATGAGAGAGAGAGAGAGAGAGAGAGAGAGAGAGAGAGAGAGAGAGAGAGAGAGAGAGAGAGAGAGAGAGAGAGAGAGAGGAAGAAATGTTTATTTGAAAATGAGGTTAAATAGATTAGCATTTTCATAAAAAGTTTATTGGATGAAAAATATATGAAATATTTTAGTAATATAATAATGGTGAAATCTTCAAAATGAGAAATTATTTGAGTTAAATGTATTTTCTTTTGAGATTTTAATTAATTTTGGTTCTTCTTCATTTTGGAGATATTATAAAGAATTTGTAGCATCTCCAACAGATTCTCTAAAATAAAGAAATTGACGATTTTTTTTTGAAGGATTTGTCTTATTCCAAGTTTGGCATTGATCAATTTCTTCTATAGATTCGTATTATTGATGTTGTCTTAGGTGTTTTTTATTTATGAAGAAAAAAAGCTTATTTATCACTTATATCCTACCATATAAAAGTTTAAAATCTCTTACCATCATCTTATTGGATAAGATGGTCTCTTTCTAGAATAAGAAACAAAAAATATGGCCTAAGAACTAGAGGTTTGAAGCATTTGAGAATCAAAAACATCTATGATGTACAAGTCTCAAGAACACACAAAACTTAGTACTCTTAAAAATACCAACACCTTTTATTTTGATTTTAAAAAAAATTAAAATATTATTTTTGATATGTTTTAATTATATTAGCATTTACATTTATTTAATTGGTAATAGTTTCTTAATATCATTAACTTTGATTTTGTTTACATGCACATTTAGACATTTAATTATAAGATTACATAAACAAATAATTGTATTGATTATGTTTTGAGATTTTAACACAAAATCTTATCAATAGAAAGTGAAATAAAAAGTTGAGACTTCGACATCTCGCAACAAACAAACAACTTATACAGTACTTTAATGTTAACGAGTTCTAACTAATGGATTTTTGATATTGTCTTAAATGTTATATATATGAGGTTTACATATTTAATTTACTTTTAACAGTAAAATACCTTAAATGTTATATATATGAGGTTTACATATTTAATTTACTTTTAACTGTTATTTAGTTGTGACGGTGACACTCAAATTAAGATTTCGTTAAAAGTCTAGCAAAAAAAAAATTATGACAAGTTAAAGGGAAAAAAATTGTTGTGGTTATGGTTAAAAGGAAAAAAATTGTGTTTATGAGAAACATTAATATTGTACTTTTAATGTTTTATATATGAATCGAGAATTTGGTGCTGATAATAATATATTATAATGTGTGATGTATATAGTCTAGAGATATGGCATGGTCGTGCCAAATTATGTGTGATTTGGCAGAGTCATGTGATAAGTAATACATGTAATTTTGGGGGTTTTCGTGTCCGGTGATTTTTCCGACAATAATGATCAATGTAAGCAATACATATATTTGGTATTAAGGGACTGAAGAGATGCGGTTCTGTTAGGGCACAAATTAAACGACAAAGATTCAATTAAAAACAATGATAATAAAATTTACCTATTGCTCAATTCTCAAGTTAGATTTGATTGCAAATGTGAATCTATTCAACAAAGGTGAAGATGGTGAACAAGGATTGAAGCAAAATATGGGCTATGAGATTTCCCTGTATTGAAATGTACGATACAAGGACAGAAAAGGAAACTATTTTATTATCTTAGGCATTTACCTAATAGTGTAGACTATATACAAAAGACATGACATAATATTCTAACATGTTTAAGTTTACATTAGCTTATTTGTTAACATGATCGTTCGGTTTTGTAATTCTTTAAAAACCATTTTGTTCATCATTAGAGAAAATGAAAGAAAATGACAGTATTCCCATCCCTTTTTATAGACTGGTACATAATTATACGTTCAATAGTCTCATGGGTTTATTCATTGTAATTTGTATACCATTAAGCATTAAAGAAACAGACCTCCATATTAGTATCTAGTAATAAACTCTTTTTTTCCCATAACTTAGGGTTTCATTAATGAACAAATTTTAAAATTGCCAAATACCTTCAAAACACATATGATCATTTCCTCGTAGAAACTTGAATTCCTGTCGAGTAGGATAATTGCGAGAAAACTAATATTACATTGAAGAAATAAGTCCTAGCTAGTACACATGAATCCAAATTATGATAAAAACATAAGTGTTGATAAGTAGATGTACATGTTATTATAAATTAGGGATTCCTTTCCGAATTTTATTATGACAAAATTCAAATCCCCGTGGGGAAATATATATTATGTATATATACATATGTAGGACGATAATCAAATGAGAACCAAAAATAGGTTGAGAACCGTGAAAACCAATCTAAACCATTGATTAATTTTAATTCATAGTCATTAAAGGCAATGACAATTTTGAATAAATTGGAAGTGAAACAACTTTTAATTAAAACCATAGGATCAAAACCAAATTACGGCTTAGATCGGTTCTCACAGTTCTCAATCTTTTTTTGGTTCTCACATGATTTAACCCCTACATATATATATCCATCGTCTTATGTAAATTGTGTTTCTTAAGTTCTTTTGTTCAACATATGTAATTTTTTGACTTTTATTTGTATGCGTATATATATATATATATATATATATATATATATATATATATATATATATATATATATATATATATATATATACTTCTAAGGGTTGTTTACCAAATTTTCTATTAAGTCTTATATGGATAAGTTTGTCTGTCTGACTAAGTTGGTGGTGTTGTTTACTTTTTTATCTAAATCATCAGTCTAAATGACATAAATGACCAATTTACCCTTGAGTATGAATTATGCACTGTTTGATAAATTGTTGTTTATTGTTTATGATATGTCTGAAACATAAAAATTATTTGAACACTAAAACATAAATTCATTGATATCATCCAAAAATCAAAACATAAACATTGTTTAATAAATTTCATATCACAATGCTAACATAATAAATAGGTATTATGAAACAGTTTACATCAAGATTTATCCTTGCATTCATCAAATATCACATTGCAAAAAATCAACCTACCACAACACCAAATTTGTGTTTGAGCTTTCATTGAACTAGTTTCATACCAACAAAAGAACCCTAAAAAATTCAACACGAAAGAACCCTAAAAAACAACAAATTGGTTCCTAAAAAACTCAATACAAAATAATCCTAAAAAACTCAAAACCGAAGAACCATGGAAATCGATCGTCTACAAGATCCTAAACAAAAATCGTACTTACATTGACAGATTCTTGGAAATCGAACACAAATAGAAAAATCCATGAAAATCATGAAAAATCCATGGAAATCTAACAAAATTTGAAAAATACATGGAAATCGAACTTCAAATCATGAAAAATCCATGGAAATCGAACTTGAAAATCATGATATCCACCGAAGAAACACCGAAGAAGAAGATGTTATAAAGCCTGATACCTTGAAATCGATTAGGTTGAAGTTTATACCTTAAAAGGATTGGAAAGAAGAGAAGATGGGGTTGTTTACTAATGGTTCGGTTGGAGGAAAGGAAATGTGGAATGGAGAATTGGAGATGAGGAAAGAAGTTGTTTACCCTTTAACAGGGTTGGAGGAAGGAGATGGGCGAGTCTCAGTAAATCGATTAGGTTGAAGTTTTACGCACCATGTTCTTGTTTTTTTGTTTTTGGGGGAAAGGCATGTGAACAAATCAGGGGTAATGGGTGTAAAATGGTCAGCTTAATGGGGACAACAGTCCCTTCCAAGTTGAGCGAAAAAGCCAAGGGTTGTCCGATTAAGTCGTAAGTAAACACCCTATTTTGATTGTGCGAATAAGCTAAATAGACCAATAAACCCAATTAAGCCACAAGTAAACAGTCCCTAAGTGTTATATTACATTACCTTTTCTCGCAAAAAATGTTACTTTTAGCTAGGATTTATATATTAATTGTTTCTTAACCTATCTAATAATTAATTTTAGGGTTTTTATAAAATGGATTTTTGTGCATTTTGTGGAGCGAATATATAACACCCAAAATTTCGTTACCGGTATATTGATCTATATGATGCATTACCTACTTGTAACCATAGTTTAAATAGTTGTATTTTAGACTATTAATGTAAGTCAAAATCTTATGTGGGGGTCAATTATAAATGAAACTTGGCTTAGGACTTGAAATGTTATGAAATGTCCATATAAGGACCAATAGTGAATTAGGCTATAGATGAGGTTCATTGTTGGACAAATTAGAAACTCTAAACCCTTTTTGTCAAGTTTTTAAACCCATATTTCCAGCCATTTTTCTCATTTTAATCTTAGCCTCTCTCTCTTTAGAACCAAAATTCTCTCAACATTCAAACTAGGGTTTGCTTCAATTCTCATCATGCAACTATGAAGATGTTGATTTTATGAAAGATTGAAGTTTAATCATTGAAGTGAAAGTAAGGAATTAAGGTATGATTATATAAATTCCAAGGTATGTTGAAGTTTTAGAAAGTTATACAAAAGTTTGATCAAAAACTTTGGTTTATGGTTGAAGGATTAAGAACTTGAGATATAAATCTTGAAGGAGTGCTAGTTGTAGAAGACAAACCAAGGTATGTACATCAAATTGTTGTTTAAATAAGTTGGAAGTTAAGTTGTAAACATTTGTTTGTGATATGGGAATGGTACCTAGTTGATTCATGATGATTTTGGTAGCAATCTTATGAAAAAGAAATGTGTTTTGAGCTGTCAATAACAATTTCAAAATTTGCAGGATGTTTGAAAAATCATATAAAATCGCTCGTTGATCCGATTGAGGTGTGTAATACACCGTTGGAAAGGTCTATGTGTCTATTGCAACTTTGTAGTTTAAGCCAAGATCTGATTTTAAATCTATAAGGCTCAAAACAGTGAGTTTCTTGAGCTGGTCCTGTGAAAAACGGGATTTGTGCACTGTTTTTAGAAAATTCATATAAAATCGGTATTTGCTTCAAATTGGATGAATCCAAAAGGATTAGAACCCTAAGAAATAGAGTTACAACTTTTGTTTAGACATTAATACATGAATGTACCTCTAAGTATGATAAAAAGACTCAAAAGCGAGTTGGTTCAAAGCTATCAGGTGCAGGGGATTATATATGTTGCATTATTTGTTTGTACCTTGTGCTTTAAGGACTTGTAACATATGTAATCAGATCCCAATCATGTTTAATCTTATTCAGGGTCAATCTTAAGATAAGAAAGGGGTCTTAACAATGGGATAGAGGCTATATGCTTATATAAAACTCTAAGGTAACTTGGAGTGACGGGGCTTAAAGCCGGAACATCCGAAACGTGAAGCATTACTCCGATTACCATATAAGGTACGGATATCCGATTCTTGCGAATCTCCTTAGACACTAGTCTATTATTGAGGCAATATCGTATCCCGTTTACCATCTATACATCTATTACTCTATTATGATTATAATTCTTCATATTCAATTCACGAAATCATATTGGGATATTGTGAGTTTGATAACTCATCTAATTGTCGATATCATAATGTTTATGATCATGGTATTTATTTTGAGTTATCACCATGGCTTTTCTTTGATATATTCATTATTAGCTATCGGATTTTGAATTGAACTACCTTTGGATCCGATTAGTTTTGATGATTGACCCGTTGTCGGATTTGAATTGTTTTTGGATTAGAACCGTTTTCGGAATACTATTTTGATATGTAGTGATTGAAAGTCACATATTTTATGAAATTACTCTTTACACATCGACTTGACATGTTTTCAACGATTTGAATATTTCGTGTTTTAAGGCACGACATCGAGGGCAACGATGTTGTGACGCCTCCATGGCGGCTATAAATTGTCATGGCGTCCTTGTTATTAGTACCCCAATGTCAATAAGTGGGCCTGGCCTGGTACCGGCCAACTTGAGGGCGAATGGATCGATCCTAGGAACCGTTTTCGGGAGCCGTTATCGGGAGCCGGTTATCGGAAGGGAATTGAGTGTATTGCCCTATACTCATTTCTTATTGTTCGAGTGGTCCGTACAACCCTCGAACCCAGATGATTTTCTTAATTCTTGACTTTTGGTGTGATGATACGTTTTAGTTACCAGTTGAGATAATTGTGTAAATTGGTGACATAGCACTTTACGTTTTGGTTTTGAGTCATTATTACTCTTTTACTCTTATTCTTTTTATTAACTTGTTTATGACTGTGATTTTTATTATATAAATTATCCGCTCACGAGCATTTGGCTCAGCCGAGGTTTGTTTTGTCCTCGGCAGGTGTAAGATCGCAGATGGGATCATCTCGGGAATGAGAGCTATGGATTGTAACCATTTTGAAGACGACATTAGATGGAATAACTTTTGATTCTGTAAATATTGTACTATAATTATGTTGTCTTAAATTTGGTCTCCCGCTTGATGGAATTTTTTTGTAGTAACTTTTCTTCCCGTATATGTTAGCTAGTTATGTTATTGTGCTTTCATTTCGTAGCACACCATTCTCCGGTCACGTGTGACGGGGGTGTTACAAGTTATGGTATCAGAGCTATAGGTTATGATCCTGTAGTACGACTAAGTTTGATCTATGAGGAATGGGTAGTATTAGGATCGGGTAGCTTAGGTTTCCCTCCTTAATTGCATTATTCTCGTTCTTTCAATTCAATTTCCGCTTTCTGTTACATTACAAATGTGCCTCATGTTTTTTTTATATACAATGTTGGCTTTAATGAAATTTATGTGGCGAATGTAGTAATTCGTGATGCCACCGAGATTGGAAAGACCTAGACGGGGTCAGGGACGACCAAAAAGAAATCAAACTGGGCCAGAAAATGTGTCTAATGCCTGGCAACCCAGCCAGTTGACCTTAAAATTTCATAAACAATCCATCAAATAATGTTTGAAATGCTACCAAGTTTTGTAGCACAAACAATAGAAGCACTTCGTCAATCTGACGAGGGTCCAAATCCAAATGTTGTGAACCAACCACCATAGACTCAGGGTCAAAGAACCAACACTGGGTATAATTATCAAGAGATCCATCTATGTCTTGAACGATTTCACAAAAAGAAACCTCGAGTATTTATTTCTGCAGCTACTCCAGTCGATGCCGAAGACTGGATCATACATTTGGAAAAGATATTTCGAGTTCTAGGTTGCCCATATCATATATGTTTTATTTGATACTGGGGAAACTCACTCTATAGTTGCGGAACATCTTGAAAATAACCTTAGGCAATATGAGCAATCCCTTGAATTTCCCTTGCTTATTTCTACCCTATGGGGAGCTCTGTTTGTATTGTTGCACAATTCAAAGATTGTCCCTTACCTATTAGAGATCGAATTCGGAAGATCACTCTACTTCCGATGAAGATGAACCATTTTGATATAATTATTGGTATGGATTTGGTATCTGAGCACCGTGTTGTGATCGATTGCGATTTAAAGCAAGTGATATTATTGGGGATAAAGTCAATCCAGAATGTGTATTCCAAGGCGTCTCGCCTAAACCTGAAACCCGAGTTATATCGGTTGTCCAAGCTAAAGCTTTGATCTGGCAAAGTTGTGTAGGCTTCTTAGCTACATTTCAAGATCCGGGTGAGGTACAACTTAAACTTGAGTATATTCATATTGTTAATGAATTTCTGGATGTTTTTCCAGATGAACTCCCTGGAGTTGCCTCGGAACGCGAAGTTCAATTTTCTATTGATTTAATTCCGGGAGCTTCCCCAATTTCAAAGGCCCCATATCGTATGGCTCATTCGGAAATGAAAGAGCTTAAAGTGCAAATTGAAGACATGTTGAATAAAGGTTTTATCCGCCCCAGTGTATCTCCATGGGGTGCTCCTGTTCTATTTGTTAAAAAGAAAGATGGTTCCATGAGACTCTGTATTGATTACCGAGAGTTGAACCGTGTTACTATCCGAAATAAATACCCCCTACCTCGTATTGACGACTTATTCGATCAGTTACAAGGCGTTAAATTTTTCTCTAAGATCGATTTAAGGTCGGGTTATCATCAGTTGCGAATACGAGAACAAGACATCCATAAGACTGCTTTTCGTACCTATTACGGCCACTTTGAATTCGTTGTCATGTCGTTCGGATTGACAAACGCATCTGCAGTCTTTATGGATCTGATGAATCGTATTTTCAAGGATTACCTCGATGAGTTCATTATCGTTTTTATCGATGACATCCTGGTATATTCTAAAACAAAAGAAGATCCCAAAAATCATTTGCGGATAGCTCTGAGAACTCTTCGAGAACAAAGCTTATATGCAAAGTTCTCTAAATGTGAGTTTTGGATTGATCAGGTGATCTTCTTGGGGAATATCATATATGTGGAGGGAGTTCAAGTCGATCCTGCTAAAGTAGAGGCCGTCACTAAATGGCCACAACCAACCAATGTTTCGGAAGTTCGTGGTTTTCTGGGTCTAGCGGGATATTACCGACGATTTGTTGAAGATTTCTCGAAAATCGCCCTTCCTTTATCTCGACTACTTCGAAAAGGGGTTAAATTCGAATGGGGTAGCGATCAGGAATGCAGTTTTGAAGAACTCAAGCACATATTGGTATCAGCTCCAGTATTAGCCTTACCATCCGGGTCAGGAGGTTTTCAGGTCTACAGTGATGCCTCTCGAAATGGCCTTGGATGTGTTTTAATGCAACATGGAAAGGTTATTGCGTATGCCTCTCGCCAATTGAAATCTTATGAGGCTAACTACCCGACGCACGATCTGGAGCTAGCAGCCGTTATCTTTGCCCTAAAAATATGGCGCCATTATTTGTATGGAGAGACTTGTGACATCTTTACAGGTCACAAGAGCTTGAAGTACATATTTACCCAAAAAGAGTTGAACATGCGACAACGATGATGGTTCGAACTCTTAAAGGACTACGATGTTCGAATTCAGTATCATCCAGGTAAAGCCAATGTTGTCGCCGATGCTTTAAGTCGCAAAAACTTCGGCAATGTGTCTTGTATGGTGGTGCCTCCTGAAATTTTTGCAGATCTAGAAAGGTCGGGCATTGAATTCTATCTTCACAGAGATGTTGGTTTGTTATCTGCTTGTATGGTTGAACCAACTTTGATTTCTCGAATTAAAGAATCTCAAAGTGAAGATGGTGAATTATGGGCGGTTGTGCAAAAGTTGAAAGATGATCCAAAATCTGAGTTTCGGGTTGACAGTGATGGTATAATTTGGTTCCAAGATCGGCTTTATGTGCCTAATGTTTCTGATCTCAAAAGTGCAGTCATGAACGAGGCCCACAACTCATCTTTCTCGATTCATCCGGGCTCTACCAAAATGTACAGAGACTTGAAACAATATTTTTGGTGGAATGGAATAAAAAGGGATATCGCCAATTATGTAGCGAGTTGTTTAACTTGTCAACAAGTCAAAATTGAACATCAGCGGGCCAGTGGTTTACTTCAACCATTAGAAATCCCTGTCTGGAAGTGGGAACACATTTCCATGGATTTCATAATCGGGCTACCGAGAACGCCAAGGAGACATAACGCGATTTGGGTTGTGGTGGACCGATTGACGAAATCTGCTCATTTTCTTCCGATCCAAGAAACATATTCAACCAGTAAACTTGCTGAAATCTTCCAACGGGAAATCGTGAGATTACACGGTACGCCGGTCTCTATTACTTCTGATAGAGACCCGCGATTCACTTCACGATTCTGGACCAGACTGAATAAAGCTTGGGGTTCAAGATTGACTATGAGCTCTGCATTTCATCCTCAAACCGACGGGCAAACTGAACGAACAATACAGACGCTCGAAGATATGCTGCGGGCATGTGTTTTGGAGTGGTCCGGTAGTTGGGATGAATTTCTTTATCTGGTGGAATTCTCGTATAATAATAGTTGGCAATCTAGTATTGGGATGGCTCCGTACGAGGCTCTATACGGACGGAAATGTCGTGCACCAACTTGTTGGAGTGAAGTCGGAGAAAAAGTCATCGAGGGACCCGATTTGTTTCGTATCACTACCGAAAAAGTCAATATTGTCCGCCAGAAAATGAAAGAGGCTCAATCACGCAAGAAAAGCTATGCGGACAAACACCGCAGGCCTCTCAAATTTCATCCGGGTGAACATGTCTTTTTGAAAGTTTCGCCATTCAAAGGCATCCGGAGATTTGGAATTAAAGGCAAGCTTAGCCCTCGATATATCGGTCCATTCGAAGTGTTGGAGCGTGTTGGAGAAGTCGCGTATCGTCTAGCCCTACCGCCTCAGTTATCGCACATATACAATGTTTTCCATGTATCGTCGCTTCGCGGGTACAATTACCACCCTCTTCACGTGGTAGATTATACGTGTGACAAAATTGAAAGTGATCTATCCTATATTGAAGAACCTGAAGCAATTATTGCTCGAGAGGAGAGAGTGATGCGACGAAAAGTAATCCCGTTTGTCAAAGTACTGTGGCGAAATCATTCAGAACGGGAAGCTACATGGGAAACAGAAGATTCGATGAATAAAGAATATCGTCAACTATACCAGGTACATAATTTTTATACCTTAACTCGATTTCGGGGACGAAATCTTTTTCTTAGAGGGAGGGATTATAACACCCAAAATTTCGTTACCGGTATATTAATCTATATGATGCATTACCTACATGTAACCATAGTTTAAATAGTTGTATTTTAGACTATTAATGTAAGTCAAAATCTTATGTGGGGGTCAATTATAAATGAAACTTGGCTTAGGACTTGAAATGTTATGAAATGTCCATATAAGGACCAATAGTGAATTAGGCTATAGATGAGGTTCATTGTTGGACAAATTAGAAACTCTAAACCCTTTTTGTCAAGTTTTTAAACCCATATTTCCATCCATTTTTCTCATTTTAATCTTAGCCTCTCTCTCTCTAGAACCAAAATTCTCTCAACATTTAAAGCTAGGGTTTGCTTCAATTCTCATCATGCAACTATGAAGATGTTGATTTTATGAAAGATTGAAGTTTAATCATTGAAGAGAAAGTAAGGAATTAAGATATAATTATATAAATTCCAAGGTATGTTGAAGTTTTAGAAAGTTATACAAAAGTTTGATCAAAAACTTTGGTTTATGGTTGAATGATTAAGAACTTGAGATATAAATCTTGAAGGAGTGCTAGTTGTAGAAGACAAACCAAGGTATGTACATCAAATTGTTGTTTAAATAAGTTGGAAGTTAAGTTGTAAACATTTGTTTGTGATATGGGAATGGTACCTAGTTGATTCATGATGATTTTGGTAGCAATCTTATGAAAAAGAAATGTGTTTTGAGCTGTCAATAACAATTTCAAAATTTGCAAGATGCTTGAAAAATCATATAAAATCGCTCGTTGATCCGATTGAGGTGTGTAATACACCGTTGGAAAGGTCTATGTGTCTATTGCAACTTTGTAGTTTAAGTCAAGAGCTAATTTTAACTCTATAAGGCTCAAAACAGTGAGTTTCTTGAGCTGGTCCTGTGAAAAACGGGATTTGTGCACTGTTTTTAGAAAATTTATATAAAATAGGTATTTGCTTCAAATTGGATGAATCCAAAAGGATTAGAACCCTAAGAAATAGAGGTACAACTTTTGTTTAGACATTAATACCTGAATGTACCTCTAAGTATGATAAAAAGACTCAAAAGCGAGTTGGTTCAAAGCTGTCACGTGCAGGGGATTATATATGTTGCATTATTTGTTTGTACCTTGTGCTTTAAGGACTTGTAACATATGTAATCAGATCCCAATCATGTTTAATCTTATTCAGGGTCAATCTTAAGATAAGAAAGGGGTCTTAACAATGGGATAGAGGCTATATGCTTATATAAAACTCTAAGGTAACTTGGAGTGACGGGGATTAAAGCCGGAACATCCGAAACGTGAAGCATTACTCCGATTACCATATAAGGTACGGATATCCGATTCTTGCGAATCTCCTTAGACACTAGTCTATTATTGAGGCAATATCGTATCCCGTTTACCATCTATACATCTATTACTCTATTATGATTATAATTCTTCATATTCAATTCACGAAATCATATTGGGATATTGTGAGTTTGATAACTCATCTACTTGTCGATATCATAATGTTTATGATCATGGTATTTATTTTGAGTTATCACCATGGCTTTTCTTTGATATATTCATTATTAGCTATCGGATTTTGAATTGAACTACCTTTGGATCCGATTAGTTTTGATGATTGACCCGTTGTCGGATTTGAATTGTTTTTGGATTAGAACCGTTTTCGGAATACTATTTTGATATGTAGTGATTGAAAGTCACATATTTTATGAAATTACTCTTTACACATCGACTTGACATGTTTTCAACGATTTGAATATTTCGTGTTTTAAGGCACGACATCGAGGGCAACGATGTTGTGACGCCTCCATGGCGGCTATAAATTGTCATGGCGTCCTTGTTATTAGTACCCCAATGTCAATAAGTGGGCCTGGCCTGGTACCGGCCAACTTGAGGGCGAATGGATCGATCCTAGGAACCGTTTTCGGGAGCCGTTATCGGGAGCCGGTTATCGGAAGGGAATTGAGTGTATTGCCCTATACTCATTTCTTATTGTTCGAGTGGTCCGTACAACCCTCGAACCCAGATGATTTTCTTAATTCTTGACTTTTGGTGTGATGATACGTTTTAGTTACCAGTTGAGATAATTGTGTAAATTGGTGACATAGCACTTTACGTTTTGGTTTTGAGTCATTATTACTCTTTTACTCTTATTCTTTTTATTAACTTGTTTATGACTGTGATTTTTATTATATAAATTATTCGCTCACGAGCATTTGGCTCAGCCGAGGTTTGTTTTGTCCTCGGCAGGTGTAAGATCGCAGATGGGATCATCTCGGGAATGAGAGCTATGAAGTGTAACCATTTTGAAGACGACATTAGATGGAATAACTTTTGATTCTGTAAATATTGTACTATAATTATGTTGTCTTAAATTTGGTCTCCCGCTTGATGGAATTTTTTTGTAGTAACTTTTCTTCCCGTTTATGTTAGCTAGTTATGTTATTGTGCTTTCATTTCGTAGCACACCGTTCTCCGGTCACGTGTAACGGGGGTGTTACAAAATAGTTGGAAATTCACTTGAGATTCATTCATCATATACGAGTGGTCACAAACTTTACTATATGTAGTGTGTTTTATTCGAGAAAAAACCAAATATAGACGTTATGCACTTTTGTATACAAGTAATTATAGGGTCAGGTTCAGGGGAAAACACGAAAAAACAGAAAACTGAAAAACACCTTGATTTCCCTTAATATAGACGTTATGCACTTTTGTATACAAGTAATTTGTAATATACACACGTGCATATACAAAGTGCATAAAGACCAAAAACAACTTAATTTAGTCGTATGCACAAGTGCATACCGTCCAGATCAAAGGCTACCAGAGTGTTCCTCAGTTTATCATTTTTTTGAAGATTTCCTTTGAACCTATATAGGGGACTAATCAAATGAGAACTAACTAGTTTGTGGTAACTGTGAGATCCAATGTGAGTCAGATATTTAAGATTATTAACATACATTTTAAATGAATATAAACACTACAAAACAGATGCTTATCACCGACGGACAAATCCGTCGATGATCCGTCGGTAAAAGTGAAATCCGTTATTACCGACGGAATTCTAAACACCGTCGGTAATTCGTCGGTAATCCGTCGGTAATTTCCGACGGATCACCGACGGACATCAGAAAAAAATTATTATTTATTAAATTATTAAATTTACCGACGGATTTTCGACGGATTTAAATATTAAAAAAATAAAATAATTTTATATACGTCGGTGATCCGTCGGAAATATATATATTTACCGACGGATGGTCTATCCGTCACAAATATTATTTTTCCGTCGATGTTCCGTCGGTAATTACTGACGGATAAGGTCCGTCGGAAATTGTTGGTCGGTGATAAGCAATTTTCTAGTAGTGAAAAGGGTATTTTTGTAAATTTGGTTTTTACATCTAATTAAGTTAAAAATCCTAAAATACCTCTTAAAATCTCTTATAATTCTCCTCTCTCTCTCTCTCTCTACTCCATATACCTAATTCCTAAAATCTCTCCTTTTTTCTCTAGATAAAGTCGCCTCCTTCCTCTGCGTTTCCGACGACTCCCCAACCCTATCCTCCTTTTTCTACCTAAAATACCTCCTTCTTTCTATCGTTCGGCGATTCCTCTACCCCCTTTTTCCCGACGCCTCCTTTTTACCATAGAAACTCCATCGTACCCTCTCCCTTTTCAGATCTGGTTGGAAAATTTCCCCATGATACATTTGCCTCCTTTTTCTTTCTCTAGATCACAGCAGTTGCACATCATCTCTCGAAGGATTCTCGACGTCATGGATGGAGGGAGAACGTCGTGATGGGTTGAGTTTTGAAGTCTCGATACTATCCTTCTTATGCTTTTCTCCGCTCTCGATGTCGCACCAACAAGCCATCGACCTCGACAGTGAGAGGGTTCTCTTCTTCTTTCCCGATGAACAACACCGATGATGACTCAAAGGGAAAAACCTAGTCAAGATCAAGTGTTCGATGGTTCACATATCTCAGGTGTTCACGGTTTCTGATGATAGTGAAGGTTAGGAGAGAAACATAAAGGACGTCGGTGGTTTATAGGGTTATGTGGATTATGAAGGTTTGCAAAGAAACATATCTCAGTTGTTGTTGTTTTTCTTTATTTTGTTCTAAATCTTGATGGGGTATCATAGTCGTTACCTATGGTCTAAAACCCATATCATAGTTGGTCTTAACTCGATATTAAGAACGATACCACAATGGTACCATTGTGGTTATCACAGTGGCATAATAGTGGGTTTTTTTATCACAGTGTGATATAATTTCTTTGTATTTTAAAGATGCTTGTGGATCAAAGTGTATAACAATGTAATGTTCACAATGCATCACAAGTTGTATCACGTTGGTTTAGAAAGTGTATCATAGTGTGTTTTCGTTGAATTTACAAAGGGTATCACAACATTTCTTATTTATTTTCGTTATTTTCGATGTTTACAAAAGGTATCACAGTGTGCATCATATGGTCACCGGAATAATGTTCAACGGAGAGAGGAGAGACGAAATTTCTAAAATACCTAACATACCCTTTAATTAAAATTACCAAAATTATCATTTTCTAATTTATTCTTTCATTTGTGGTTAAAATTGAATCTCACGATCACCATAGATAACCAAAATTATATATATATATAATTTGACATCCATTTTGATATATTTTTTTATCTATTTTTTCGTGGTTATTCGTTTTTTAAGATTCTCCCTTAATTTTTATCCTTATATTATAATATTAAAGATGATTTTAGTGTTCTTTTTTAATGTGTGGTTGGTTTTTAGGTGTTTAATGAACCTACCATTTTTAGTGTTTTATTTTGAGTGGTTGGGTCGGAGATGGTATTAGATGAGAATGAGGCAAGAAACGAACATATAATTTCTTGACTTTTATGTGAAAGTTTTGCAACTTTGGTGTAATTATCGTTTTGATTTGAGAATGAAATTGAACGACGACATCTATTTATATGATGTGTGTTTTTGTTTTGTTATTTGCGGTTTAGTTTTTATGTCCTCCATTGTAACATCTTGTTATATTTAATAAAAACCGACGTATGGATAAGCCGTTTAGCTTGATTAGGTTACCAACCCCTTTAAAATAATATATTTTGTTTGTTTCATTAAAAAATAGGCATGGAGGCATTTTTAGCCTCTCCGCCATGGGCATTGGAAACCCTAGGTACTGATTTTTCATGAATCAAATACGAGATCTTTGAAAGTATTTACAAACTAAACGATTTGAAGGAAAGAAACGGATCCTTAAAGATTTAATGATATCTAACTGATTTCTAATCTCAATTTTAGAATCAATGATTACATAGTCTTTTATTTGAAACCATAAACACAAGAAATATAATCAAATCCTACACAAAAAAAGAACAGGAGTTCAGACTTGAATAAAACCCTAATTTCAAGAAACCAGTTGAAACAAAAACAAATATAAATTAATCTAAATGAACAATAAACAAAAGAATGGAAATAACTCAACGCTGAATCTACCAAGAAACTTAGGGTTGAATGCATGTAACTATCGAAGATCTCTTTATTCCTTAGAATGCAGATACAAACCAACTTGAAGTATTCTTGAAATGGAATATACAGATTTGAAACAAATAACAATTTATTGAATGCTTGAAATAACTTAACCTCCAAGAACAAACTACGACTTATGATATATCTTCACTTTTACATTCAAAAACTATAAACTATACGAGAAGTGTGCCTTTGAACTTCCATTCATTCTGTTTTATATTATGGTATCAGAGCATTAAAGCTCCCATCCATTGTTTTTTTTCCCTCATTTCTTTCCTCTTCTCCAACATGCTACCACTCCACCTGTCACCATTCACAACACAAATGAAACCCAGAACACCTTGATCACAATCAATGTTGTTGCACAAACACCACTTAAACTCACATCTACCAATTATTTGTCCTGGAAACTCCAATTCGAAACACTGTTTGTTGGCTATGATTTATTAGGATTCGTAGATGGTTCTAAACCATGTCCAGAACCAACCGTCACAACCGACACTACTACGACCCCAAATCCAGCCTACTCATTATGGGTTCGCCAAGACAAATTGATCCTCAATGCCATCGTCGGGTCCATGACTCCTACTCTGATTCCGTTTGTGGCAAAATGCAAAACATCACTGGAGGCATGGTCAATCTTAACCACTACCTATGCCAAACCTTCACGTGGCAAGATAAAGCAAGTTAAGAATCAATTAAAGCACATGACGAAGGGCACCGAAACCATTACGGAATTCCTCCAAAAAGTAAAAGCGAAGGCTGATGAACTTACTCTTCTTGGAGCACCATTCGATGACGATGACCTTACGGATGTGGTACTTGAATCCCTTGGAGATGAATTCAAAGAGCTTGCACGCGCCGTTCAAGCAAGGGACACACCTCTCCCATTCGATGAACTTCATGAAAAGTTATTGAACTTTGAAGCAACGCTTCAAACCCCAAACCCGCACCGACGTTCTCAATAACTGCCCATGTCTCTACTCGAACGAACTCTAATTGGCGCAATTCCCATCACCAGTCATCCAATTTAAACCGAAACCCCGGTCACCATCCTTCCGGTGGACAACGTCGCCCATATCAAGGTTTCTGTCAATTGTGTAGGGTTCAAGGACACACAACCAAAACTTGTCCATCCTACAAGATCCAAGCTGCCCAAACCAACAAAAACAACCCCTCCAATCCTCCATGGCAGCCAAAAGCACACTATGTAGCAACATCCAACAATGATCAGTCTTGGCTTCTTGACAGTGGAGCATCCCATCATGTAACGTCTGACCTTGACAACCTGTCCTTGCATAATCCATACACAGAAGTCAGAGACATGATGATTGGTGATGGCACCGAATTACCGATCACTTACAAACTTGATAATGTTCTTTGTGTTCCAAGCATGAAACGCAACCTTATCTCTATATCTCAGCTTTGCAAGTCTAACAATACATCCATTGAGTTCTTACCTAATTGTTTTCTTGTGAAGGACATCACCACAGGAACGATACTGCTGAGGGGACAAGCCAAGGAAGGCGTATATGAGTGGCCATCATCTCGACCCATCATTGCCTTCTCGACCATTAAAACGTCTACACAAGTTTGGCATCACCGATTAGGACATCCATCCATTCCTATCCTACAACATATTATTTCTTCAAATAAACTCAGTTTTATGTCTACGGGTTCATCTAGCAATCATTGTAATGCGTGTTTATCCAATAAAAGTCACAAATTATCCTTTTCTCAATCAACAATAACATCTACTCGTCCTCTTGAAATCATTTATTCTGATGTCTGGACGTCACCTTTGCTGTCGGTCGACAATTTTAAATATTATGTTGTGTTTGTTGACCATTATACCAGGTACACATGGATGTACCCACTCAAACGCAAGTCAGAAGTGAAAGATGTTTTCATACGGTACAAGGCCATTGTTGAAAAGCACTTTGAAACTACCATTAAAACTCTTTTTTCAGACAACGGTGGGGAATTTCTTATCCTAAGAAATTTTCTCTCGATGAATGGTATCGCTCACCTCACATCACCACCTCACACCCCCGAGCACAATGGAATTTCCGAAAGGAAACACCTGCATGTAGTTGAAACTGGTTTGGCTCTTTTGACTAATGCTTCAATTCCGTTATCATACTGGCCGCATGCTTTCAAGACAACAGTTTATCTAATAAATCGTATGCCTACACCTGTCTTGAACATGCAGTCCCCGTATTCGAAAATATTTCAAGAGAGTCCGAACTATGCCAAACTTAAAATCTTTGGGTGTCTCTGTTACCCGTGGCTAAGACCGTATAGAAATCACAAAGTCACTTCCAATTCAAAACCGTGTGTGTTTCTTGGGTACTCTTTGACTCAAAGTGCATATCTATGTCTTGATCTACCCACTTCAAGAATCTACGAGTCCAGACATGTTAAATTTGTGGAATCGGTGTTCCCGTTTACAAGTAAAATTTCACAAGACACCGAATCAAATCAACCCACAATCTCCACATGGTTCCTACCTTCGATACACATTCAAACCCCCTGTCATCAAGCGCCACTCAATATGCCGACTGTAGGAAGAGAACCTCAGCATTTTCCACCTCCGACAAACACCACCTTACCACCCCCTACCATACAGCCCCACTACAGATCATTGGACATGTGTGAAACGCCTACTCAGATACCTCTCAGGTACAATAAATGATGGAATTCAGCTATATCGCGACTCCTCGTTCGTGCTACATGCTTTTTCTGATTCGGATTGGGGGGGAAACAAAGAAAATTTCTCCTCAACAGGAGCTTATATAGTGTACCTGGGACGAAACCCAATTTCCTGGAGCTCTAAAAAGCAACGGACTATAGTCAGATCATCCACAGAAGCTGAATATCGGTCAGTAGCAGACACTACAGCGTAGATTAGATGGATATGCTCATTAATGACCGAATTACATCTTGTGGTACCTGCATGTCCTGTTATATATTGCGATAATGTCGGTGCAACCCAACTATATACACAGATTTGTAAACATCAGCAGAAATATATACACATATTTGTAAACAAACTTCCCTAATACTAAGGGAGATAACAACAAACATATTGGATAAGGGAAAGCATTCAAATGTGTTTGACAAAGTAAACTCATGAGAACAGACTTCCCTTTATCATAAACTTCACAAAAACTATATTACGACATTATGCAAAAATGATTGATCAAATAATTTATCTATTATCGACTAATAAGCATACTTTATTCTCAAAACTATAGCCTTTTGTTTTTTCATTTTCGTAAATAAAATTATGGTTAGTCGACGGTAAAAAATTAAGTACGGCCATTCAAATACTCAACATATCCTTTTAAAAAAAGAGACATATGCAAGACGGGAAGAGACATAACAATACAAAAAATTGATGTCCCGGTCCTAGTATGATATCAGACCGGGACTAACAAGTAACAAGTCTTGAGTGAGACAAAAATGCATTGTTGTATTAAAATAGATGGAACAAAAATCAGGGAGATCAGATAAAACTGATAAATTATTAAACTATCAATATCAGATTAATTAAAACCTTAAAACTTTCCACAATTCTTTCACTTACTAACGTTACTCTCGTCCGTTCAATCTAGTCTTGTCCAATCCATTCTCATCTACGTACCAAACTCAGTCAGTTTCTCACCTTCTCACTGAATTTCCCATTACCTAATTAATTAAGAGACCTTGATGATGATGCAAGATTGGCTTTGCAATGCAGGAGTTGGTTCTTCTAACAGTTTCTTTTTAGATTGGAATGCCTTGAAAATACCTCCTCCTCCATTGACATGACCAGCAACACATCTCTCGTTTTCTATCTCCAATGTTGCCCATCTCAAGATTTTTGTAGCTTCATGATCAGGATCATCAATCCGCAACGGTTTTGGAATCCAAAGACTCCTCTCCCCTTCATTTTCTTTACTCACTTCCCCTCGCGATCTTTCTGTCGAATCGTAGCTGGATGGAAGGGGAACCCACTGCCTATTCCATAGGCCAGGACCAGGTACAGGTACAGCACAACCCCAATAATTAAGGTGGTGCAGGATAGAATAATGGCATCGGAAACCTAGGTGGGTAGAAAGCAGGACCCGATGTTTCTTGATTCTTTAACAGCTTCTCCCATCTGTATTTGCAACTGTTGCCTATATGTTATATACATACACATTAGTAAGTATTATTTAATTGATTGGTTATGAAATTAATATACGTAGCTTTTAGTTTAATCAATGGAATTGAAAGATTTAAAAAGTTAATTTACGGCTTCTTCCTGGGAATTCCTTGGCTATGGCTTTCCATTTAGGTATAGGCCACCCTTGAATAGCAACCTGCTCACAGAGCTTAGCGTCCTCTAATGGAGTCCAACGCCGTCGACTTACATCACGGGGATACAAACGTCCACTGGTTTTTCCTTTTTCCATCCACCAATTAATTAAATCAAGAAGAAATCAGTTGAATAAATTAAATAAAGAAAAAACCTGCACGTAGTTAGACATTTACCTAATTTGAATGAATCAGTAGTACCTTTGAGCAGACAAGGATTGTTGGTGATTTTAGTGTCATCAAACATTTTGGTGTAATTGTGATTTACTTGAGATCGATTAAGACGATAAGGTAAACATACGTAAGTTAGAAGGTGCGGAGTGCACACTTACAAATGTTACCTTTATTATCTTAAGAGGGGTTGAAGTTCTAAAGGACTTATATATTTATTTAAGTCGTGTTTTAGAAATTATAAAGGCTATCGCTGATAGGTGTTGTTGATGATTAATTGTTGTCACTGATAGCTTATACAATTCGGTTATAACAACTTTTTAATCTTATCCATTTATGGTTATAACCGTTGTATAACCGCCAATAACCGCCTAACCGCCAAACCGCTTTTAACCGCCTAACCACCACGTCGATCTCCTATATAAACATGTAATATGGGAATCTGAGAATATACGAAAAATATCTTTTCACAGCCTTTGAAAAAGAGAGAAATCTTAAGAATTATCCCAATACAAAGTTCGTGAACTCAAGGCTTATAGGGTCGAATTGTTGTATTTGGAAAGTGCTTTCCAACACGATTCTTAAGTTTTATCCGGTCTCGATACCATCTCAAAGTTACACAATCCCTAACATTTCAAATACAACAATTTTCTGATTAATTAACGATGGCGAATCGAGAGGAGTCCGTTCGCGATATGACTTCGAAGTTTGGCAAACTAGAGAAATTTCAAGGAAACTACTTTCGTCGGTGGCAAAAGAAGATTCACTTCCTTCTCACCACTTTGAAGGTCGTGTATGTTCTTAGCACCCCGATGCCCGAGATTCTTGAAGATTCAACTCTGGAGGCGGTCCGACGTAGAAACAAGTGGGAGAACGATGACTACATATGTCGTGGGCATATTCTTAATGGTATGTCTGATGCTTTATTTGATATTTACCATAATATAGAAACATCCAAGGAATTATGGGATGTTTTGGAATCGAAATACATAGCCGAGGATGCTTCGAGTAAGAAGTTCCTCGTAAGTAATTTTAACAATTACAAGATGATTGATTCCAGGACCGTTATGGAGCAATACAACGAATTGCTCTGGATCCTTGGTCAATTTACTCAATACCATATGAATATGGATGAATCCATATCGGTTTCGAGTATAATTGACAAGCTGCCACCATCATGGAAGGATTTCAAACACACACTTAAACACAAAAAGGAAGAACTTTCTTTGGTGCAACTTGGCAGCCACTTACGTATTGAGGAATCATTACGTGTACAAGAAAGTGGTAAGACCAAGGATAAGGATGTCCCAAGTTCATCCAATGTCAACATGGTTGAGGAGCGTAAGAACACGACCAAAAGGAAGTTCGACAAAGGTAAAAAGTGGATGTTCGACAACCCCAAACACAGACCCAACAAAAAGTCGAAAATGACTTGTTGGATTTGTGGTCGAACCGGACATTTCAAACGAGATTGTCGAGTTGGTAAAGGAAACAAGAATGGAGCGAGTACGAGTGGGGCGGGACAAGGGTCGAACGACCAACCCCCAAATCAAGGATGATGATATCGCATGGTGGATAGACTCGGGTGCCACAAGTCACGTGTGCAAGGATAAAAAAAATGGTTCAAGAAGTTCAAACCGGTGAAAGATGGATCGGTATTGCATATGGGCAACGAGTCTAGTGCTCCAATCTTGGGTCGTGGTCGTGTGGATCTTACTTTTAGCTCTGGGAATTTATTAACTCTTAATAATGTTTTATTTGTACCGAAAATCCGGAAGAATCTAGTATCCGGTAGTATGTTAAACAAGTTGGGTTACAAACAAGCATTCGAAAGCGATAAGTATACCTTATCGCGACGTGGTGTGTTTGTTGGATTTGGATATTTGAATTCTGGTATGTTTATGTTGAATCTAATTAATAAATTTGCTTGTGATAATTCTGTGTGTTTGGTTGAGAATGAAAATTCATTTTTGTGGCATGTCAGACTTGGACATGTGCATTATAAAAGAATGCATGAAATGTCCAAGGATGGCATGATTCCTTCCTTTGATTTAAATATTGAAAAGTGTAAGACTTGCATGCTCACAAAAATCACACGTCAACCTTTTCCTAAAATTAAAAGATCATCTATGGTTTTGGATTTAATCCATAGTGATTTGCATGCGACTCCTTCACTTGGAAATAAAAAGTATTTTGCTACATTTATAGATGACGCTTCGAGATTTTGTTACGTTTTTCTACTTCATTCGAAAGATGATGTTTTAGAAAAATTTAAAATTTATAAAACCGAAGTGGAATTGCAACAAAATATATTAATTAAAAAGTTAAGAACCGATAGAGGCGGTGAATATTTCGATCCTCTATTTTTCCAGTCTGTTGGAATTATTCACGAGACCACGGCACCGTACACCTCAACAAAACGGTGTTGCGGAACGGAAAAATCGAGTTTTGAAAGAAATGGTTAACTCGATGTTATCCTACTCCGGTCTTAGTGATGGATTTTGGGGTGAAGCCATGTTGACGACTTGTTACGTTTTAAACCGGGTACCAAACAAAAGGAGTAAGATGACCCCTTATGAACTTTGGTTCAAGAAGAAACCAAACTTGAATTATTTACGAGTTTGGGGATGCCGAGCCGTAGTAAGATTACCGGATCCCAAAAGGAATACATTGGGGTAAAGAGGAATCGATTGTATATTTATCGGATATGCCGACTATTGTAAAGCATATCGGTTCTATGTCATCGAACCCAACGATTTTGTTTCGGTTAATTCCATAATAGAATCGAGAGATGCCATCTTCGATGAGAATCGATTTACTTTGATACCGAGACCAAAAGACATGATTCCAAGTACGAGTGGAATCAAAGATAGTGGAAAAGAAAAGGAAACTCCTTTGGAATTTCTCGAGCTTCGAAGAAGTAAACGAGGAAGGATTGAGAAATCTTTTGGTCCCGACTTTCAACTGTACTTAGTTGAAGGTTCACGAGATGAAATTGGATCTCAATATGCTTATTGTTATAGCATAGAGGAAGATCCAAGAACCTATGATGAGGCTATGAAGTCTCATGATGTTTCCTTTTGGAAGGAGGCAATAAATGATGAGATGGAGTCTATCATGGGTAATAACACGTGGGTGTTGGCCGACTTACTACCGGGTTGCAAACTATTGGGTTGCAAATGGATTTTCAAGAAGAAAATGAAAGTTGATGGTTCTATCGATAAGTTTAAAGCTCGGTTGGTAATACAAAATTTTCGGCAAAAAGAAGGCATCGATTATTTCGATACCTATGCACCGGTTGCTCAAATCTCCACCATTCGATTATTAATAGCATTGGCGGATATTAATAACTTGGTAATTCACCAAATGGATGTCAATACGACATTCCTTAATGGTGATTTGAAGGAAGAGGTTTACATGAAACAACCGGAAGGCTTTGTGATGTCGGGGAATGAACATAAAGTGTTTAAATTAATTAAATCACTTTATGGTTTGAAACAAGCCCCAAAACAGTGGCATCAAAAGTTTGATGAAGTTGTTTTGTCTTATGGTTTTCGTTTAAATCAATCGGAAAAGTGTATGTATAGCAAATTTGACGATTCCGGTAGAGGCGTCATAATTTGTTTATATGTAGATGACATGTTAATCTTTGGCACGGACCAAAGACAAGTCGACTTGACAAAAGAATTTTTGTCATCCCAATTCTCGATGAAGGATTTAGGGGAGGCCGAAGTGATCCTTGGAATAAGGATTAAACGGGAGAACAAAGGTTTGGCCATAACACAATCTCACTATGTAGAGAAAGTGTTAAAGAAGTTTAGCATGTTAAATTGTTCCCCCGTAAGTACTCCGTTGGATCCAAGTGAGAAGCTTATGCCCAAAGAGGGTGAAGCGGTTTCATAATTAGAATACTCTAAAGCAATTGGGTGCTTGATGTATGCAATGACTAGTACACGCCCGACTATTGCCTACGCCGTTGGTAGGTTGAGTCGGTTTACTAGTAGACCAAGTGCTCATCATTGGCAAGAGGTAAGAAGAGTATTCAAGTATTTGAAGGGAACCATGAATTATGGTATCACTTATATCGGGTTTCCTTCGGTAATCGAAGGCTACACGGATGCGAGTTGGATATCCAATTTAGAGGATCATTCTTCTACTAGTGGATGGGCATTTTTGCTCGGTGGAGGTGCCATTTCTTGGGTTGTAACACCCTGAATTTTGGATTATTGGTTAATTTGTAATGTATTATATCTGGTTTCGTTCAGCTATTGCCATCAAAAATTGGTCGTGTTTGCGTTTTGGAAAACGTCAAAATTCGTATGGGAAGAGCTGTCTGGCGAGAGTGCCAGGGTCACTCTCGCGGAAGGCACAATCGCGGGGACTCGATAGCCCGCGGACCTATTCGGCGAGAGTGCCTGGCGAGAGTGCCAGGGTTACTCTCGCGTGTCACAATCGCGGGAGAAGTGGGAGCCGCGGTACATTCTCGGCGATAGTGACTGGCCCAAGCTAAGGGGTGGAGCGAGAGAAGGAAACCCACCAACTCA
This sequence comes from Arctium minus, assembly GCA_954870635.1. NCBI lineage: Eukaryota > Viridiplantae > Streptophyta > Magnoliopsida > Asterales > Asteraceae > Arctium > Arctium minus. The sequence goes on along the minus strand of OX941083.1, from coordinate 113,918,306 downwards.
ACCAAAGAAGGAAACTTTCCCTAAGGCTCAAGGGAGGGCCTTTCAAATGTCAAGAGAGGAAGCGAAGGAGACCGTTGACGTGGTTTCGGGTACGTTCTTACTCAACTCCCTTGCTGCTAAGGTGCTATTTGATTCCAGTGCAAACTTCTCTTTCGTGTCGTTTGATTTTTGCAAAGATTTAAATATGCCCACTAGTACTCTTAGTGATGCCTTGGTAGTAGAGATAGCAACTGGGGAACGGGTGATCTTGCGTGAAATGTTGGAAGGGTATCATCTAGATATTAGTGGGGAGCTCTTCGAAGTGGACCTACTTCCTATGGCGATTGGGAGCTTTGACGTGGTGATCGGAATGGACTGGTTGGCACGACACAAAGCAGAAATATTATGTTCGAAAAAGTTGATCAAATTACCGACTTCAAGTGGGGGTTTTGTTTTTGCCTATGAGGAGAAGAGCAAGGGTGAAGTGGCTCTCATTACATCCATCAAAGCACGTAAATGTCTCTTGAAGAGTTGTCCGTCATTCCTTGCCTATGTGTTGGATGCCAAATCGGAGAAGAAGAAGATTGAAGATGTGTGGGTTGTTCGCGAGTATCCAGACGTTTTTCCTGACGATCTTCCAGGCTTGCCTCCCGACCGCCAGGTGGAGTTCCGAATAGATCTAGTCCCGGGAGCAGCGCCGATTACCCGTGCACCGTACCGTCTTGCCCCGACCGAAATGCAAGAGATGATGTCGCAACTTCAAGAGTTGTTGGAGAAGGGATTCGTGAGGCCGAGTTCCTCGCCTTGGGGAGCTCCGATACTATTCTTCAAGAAGAAGGATGGGGCAATGCGGATGTGCATCGACTATCGAGAGTTGAACAAGGTAACTGTGAAGAATAAATATCCACTACCTCGAATCGATGATCTCTTCGACCAACTTCAGGGAGCCGGATGTTTCTCCAAGATCGACCTTCGATCGGGGTATCATCAAGTAAAGGTTAGAGAAGAAGATGTTCCCAAGACCGCCTTTAAAACCCATTATGGTCATTACGAGTTCTTGGTTATGCCTTTTGGGCTAACTAACGCGCCAGCGGTATTCATGGATTTGATGAACCGAGTTTGCCGACCTTTCCTAGACAAGTCGGTCATAGTGTTCATCGATGATATTTTGGTGTACTCGAAGAGTGACGAAGAGCACGAGCAACACCTCCGAGAAGTGTTGGAAGTATTGAGGGATGAGAAGCTCTATGCCAAATTCTCCAAGTGTGAATTCTGGCTAAGGGAGGTTCAATTTTTGGGTCATGTGGTGTCGAGTGAAGGAGTGAAGGTGGATCCATCAAAGATTGAGGCTATGATGAATTGGGAACCGCCAAAAAGTCCCACGGAAATTCGGAGTTTCTTGGGTCTAGCCGGGTACTATAGAAGATTCATCCAAGACTTTTCTAAGGTAGCCTCCCTATTGACGTCTCTGACAAGGAAGAATGTGAAATTCCTTTGGACCGAAAAGCAAGAGCAAGCATTTCGGACCCTCCAACGGAAATTGTGTGAAGTGCCAATTCTATCTCTACCCGAGGGGACAGAAGACTTTGTAGTCTACAGCGATGCGTCTAAAATGGGTTTGGGATGTGTCTTAATGCAAAGAGGCAAGGTTATAGCTTATGCATCAAGACAGTTAAAGGAACATGAAAAGAATTACCCAACTCACGATCTCGAGCTAGCGGCGGTGGTTTTCGCCTTGAAGTTATGGCGACACTACCTATACGGGACGAGGTGTACCCTCTTTACCGATCACAAAAGCCTCAAGTATGTCTTCGATCAGAAAGAATTGAATATGCGGTAAAGGAGATGGCTCGAGCTACTCAAGGATTATGACTGTGAACTTCAATACCACCCCGGAAAAGCAAATGTGGTCGCGGACGCCTTGAGTCAGAAGGAGTATAGTTGTGGAGTTCAAGCCACCTTTGCAAGGGTGGATGTCGTCTCAAGCTTGATTGATAAAATCAAAGCAGCACAGTCGGAAGCACTTCTTGAAGTCAACCTCAAGAGTGAAATCATGGTGAAGCAACATCTCCAATTGACCGAGGATGGAAGGGGTTTGAAATTGTATCAAGGTCGAATTTGGGTGCCAAAGATTAGGGGATGTCGAGAATTGTTATTGGAAAACGGGCACAAATCTAAGTATTCGATTCATCCGGGGAGCACTAAGATGTATCGAGATTTAAAGCTCAACTATTGGTGGCCAGTGATGAAACTAGATGTGGATAATTATATGGAGCAATGCATAACTTGCCTACAAGTGAAGGCAGAGCACCAACGACCATACGGTAGTCTCCAATCCTTGGAGATACCGGAGTGGAAGTGGGAGCACATCACCATGGACTTTGTAAGTAAGCTACCGAGGACTTTAAAGAACCACGATACCATTTGGGTAATAGTGGATCGCTTGACTAAAAGCGCGCATTTCTTGGCCATGCGAGAGACTCTACCGATGGACAAGTTAGCCAAGTTGTATATAGATGAAGTGGTCTCAAGGCATGGAGTACCACTTTCCATCGTATCTGGCCGGGATATCCGCTTCACGTCTCACTTTTGGGATAGTTTACAGAAGGAGTTGGGCACAAGAGTTAGTTTGAGTACCGCCTATCACCCGCAGACAGACGGACAGAGTGACAGGACCATCCAGACTCTCGAGGACATGTTGAGGTCGTGCGTCATTGACTTTGGGGGAAATTGGGATGCACACCTTCCACTAGTGGAGTTCGCCTACAACAACAGTTATCACTCAAATATTGGTATGGAGCCATTCGAGGCATTGTATGGAAGGAAGTGTAGGACACCCGTGTGTTGGTTGGAAGCGGGTGAGATATAGTTTGCCGGATCGGAGATCGTTCAAGAGACGTCCGACAAAGTGAAGGTGATCAGAGAGCGATTGAATGCGGCATAAGATAGGCAAAAGAGCTACGCAGACAAAAAGAGAAGGTCGGTCGAATTCCAAGTGGGGGAACGAGTGATGCTGAAAGTATCACCATGGAAAGGTTTGATAAGGTTTGGAAAGCGGGGGAAGCTCAGTCCCCGTTTCCTTGGGCCTTTCACCATCTTGGAGCGTATTGGGCTTCAAGCCTACAAATTGGACCTTCCGCCCGAAATGGACGGAATTCACCCCATGTGTGCTACTTGCGGAAATGCCTAGCCGAAGAAGAGAGTGTCATTCCACTATCGGAAATCAGAGTGGACAACAATCGATGCGTTGAGGAGCCCGAATCTATTCTCGAAAGGAAGACGAAGAGGCTACGGCACAAAGAAGTGGTCATGGTGAAGGTTCAATAGAAGCACCACCGTGGAACCATTGTGACATGGGAATCGGAGGAAGACTTGAGGAGACGGTATCCTCACTTGTTTGTTTAGCTTGGGATTTCGAGGACGAAATCCATTTTAAGGGGTGGAGGATTGTAACACCCTGAATTTTGGATTATTGGTTAATTTGTAATGTATTATATCTGGTTTCGTTCAGCTATTGTCGTCAAAAATTGGTCGTGTTTGTGTTTTGGAAAAATGTCAAAATTCGTATGGGAAGAGCTGTCTGGCAAGAGTGCCCGGCGAGAGTGCCAGGGTCACTCTCGCGGAAGGCACAATCGCGGGGACTCGATAGACCGCGGTACCTATTCGGCGAGAGTGCCCGGCGAGAGTGTCAGGGTCACTCTCGCGTGTCACAATCGCGGGAGAAGTGGGAGCCGCGATAGTGACTGGCGATAGTGCCATGTCACTATCGCGATGTCACAATCGTTGACGGGGGTTTTAGCATTAAATGTCTGATTTCAAGAGGAAAGCTCATTTATTTCATTTGGGGTTTTTTTGAAGGCAGCCGATTTTCTCTCCTAGGTAAGATTTCTTCACCTTAAAACTCAATCTCTTCAACATTTAATCCTCCTTAGAATCTTGTTGGGTGTATTAAATGCTAACCTAGGGTTTCTCTCCTTTGGTAGTCAAGTTCTAGCCATTTGGTGAACCAAGGTTCCTCCTCACCTACTTCTCATCTCCTTGAACCACCTAGGGTTTGGGGTATTGGAGCAACCTAAGTAAGTTTTCTTAACTTATGTACAACCATACTTGCACCATTAATTGTTTATATGATTTTTATGAAATACTTGCTATTAACCTAAAAGCTAGGGTTTTGGTTATCTTCAATAAATAAGATGTTTGGGGTTGATGGAAGTGTTTAAACATATCGTAGAGTGCTTATTTGCATGTCTTGTAGGTAAGGACAAATTTTGGTAAAGGTCTACACCTCTATATATTGAAATGCCAATTACATAAATTCTTATCATCAGTTGGAGTCATTGTTACTATTGGGGAATTGTATGTGGACTAAATGAGTTGTAGTTTCTCTTGGTGAAAATGTAACAAGTATGATAATTTTAGTTGTGTCAGTATTATACTACTTGAAGGTTGCCATCTTTAATTGTTTATATTCTCGTTGGAAGTCTTATATCTATTTCCTTGTGCACGAGGATTTAGATGGTATGCATAGTATATTGCATGATTATTGCCTTGGGCATTGCGAGTAGACAATAGGGGACGCAAGTCCCTTAGTTAGAACTCGGTTAGATTGGATAGGCACCCTTGCCTGTAAGACCTTGAGGTGTAACCCGACGGGGTAAGCGCCAGAGGCAGAGACGGTTTGAGGATTGTGATGTCCGGCGTGGCATGGGAACTAGAACCGGGGCTGGACGGTGAAATCCAATCTACGTTACGGGTTATCCCGTTTTATTTGGAAAATATCTATGTTATACATGTACAGGAAACTTAAGTGTTCCGATTGAGAAGTCTTGGCATTGACTTCAATGCATGGGCGCCGGTATCATTTAATTATCATTCTTATTTACATTATGACTAGTGTCGGCACGATAACCGTTAGACTTCGTTCTGACACTTGTGTTCATGTTTTAATGGTTCACAGGTTCCGCTAGTGGTGCGAGTAGGGCCCCTTGATTTGCCGGGATCGCACTTAGGACTTCTCCGTGGACTGGGCTTTTTGGGAAATCGAGAAAGAGCGTTTTGAAGTCATAGTGACACCCACTTTAATCTAGTTGTTAATTGTACTAGATTGAATAGGTTGTCATGTATATGCCTTATTTATTCCGCTACTTCATTATAGAACTACCCCGACTTTATCGGGTTTTAGTCGTCATGTTTACAGGTTTTGGATTCGTCTTATTTTAGGCGTTATATTGCAGAAATTTTAAGTTTTATTTTACCCAAATTTCTAGCGTGTTACATGGGCCTCAAAGAAACAAACTTGCATCACAAGTTCCACCATGGAATTTGAATTTGTGGCCTTGGCGGCCGCGGGTAAAGAGGCGGAGTGGCTCAGGAATTTAATATACGAGATTCCTTTGTGGCCGAAACCGATATCACCGATTTGTATTCATTGTGATAGTGCGGCAACCTTGGCTAAGGCATATAGCCAAGTATATAATGGAAAATCAAGGCACTTGGGAGTAAGACATAGCATGGTTAGAGAATTAATCATGCATGGGGTGATATCTGTAGAATTCGTTAGAACTCATAATAATTTAGCCGACCATTTAACAAAGGGGTTGGCTAGGGACTTAGTGCACAAGTCTGTGATCGGGATGGGTTTAAAGTCCATATAAATATTTATTAATAAGATACCCAATTCCCCCTTTAATACAACGTTAAAGGTTGAATTCAATGTGGAAGGCTTATTAATAAAATTGAAGCACATGATAATATCATCCCAAGGTATGTGCTTAGACCTGCAAGTGCTGTAAGGTTGAAAAATTATTTCTTAATGATTCTTTTGAAAAATTGCATATGCAGGTGCAAGACATAAAAGAATCACCTAAGTGGACGTGAAGTGTGGCCGCTTCAAGAAAGTTTTCGACTTGGCTTTCTATACGTTCATGAATGGATAAGGACGCAAGGCCTCTACAAATGTGTCAAGTGTGTTATCTAGATTTGTACGAACATATGTGTATATTATCTTCATGTATTCAAATGGGTTGATGGGTTCAATTCTTAGAACACCCAGATTCTCGAATATTTGGAATGTGTAATATACTAAAATGAAAATTCAATCTTCGTGACATTTTCATTTATGCATTTGTTTGAATTTTACATGTTTATTATTGAATAATGAATCAAAGGATTACACTAAAATGGGGGAGGAATGTTGGTGATTTTAGTGTCATCAAACATTTTGGTGTAATTGTGATTTACTTGAGATTGATTAAGACGATAAGGTAAACATACGTAAGTTAGAAGGTGCGGAGTGCACACTTACAAATGCTACCTTTATTATCTTAAGAGGGGTTGAAGTTCTATAGGACTTGTACATTTATTTAAGTCGTGTTTTAGAAATTATAAAGGCTATCGCTGATAGGTGTTGTTGATGGTTGATTGTTGTCACTGATAGCTTATACAATTCGGTTATAACAACTTTTTAATCTTATCCATTTATGGTTATAACCGTTGTATAACCGCCAATAACCGCCTAACCGCCACGTCGATCTCCTATATAAACATGTAATACGAGAATCTGAGAATATACGAAAAATCTCTTTTCACAGCCTTTGAAAAAGAGAGAAATCTTAAGAATTATCCCAATACAAAGTTCGTGAACTCAAGGCTTATAGGATCGAATTGTTGTATTTGGAAAGTGCTTTCCAACACGATTCTTAAGTTTTATCCGGTCTTGATACCATATCAAAGTTACACAATCCCTAACAAGGATTCCATGGAGGAGGTATGTCAAACAAGTGTATATTAGGTCTCTCCTCGTTGCAATCTTCTTCCATGCTTATCAACAGGTAATCATCTATTCTCTTGTGTCATTATATGATTATTAAATTGTTAGTAGTGACAAGGATCACATGGATGAAGTTTATAATTTTATGTTCATTCTTTTCATCATTACACAGGTACACTTGAATGATGAGGGCGTTCTTACTGGAATTTCGACTACAAAGCTTTGATGATATATATGATAGCTAGATTATCCATTCCCCCTTCTAGCTAGTTATTGTTATGTACAAACATTGATTTTTTGATGGAATCCAAATAATAGAAAATTGAACTTATTATTTAATATGTATTTTATACATGTGATACAATGTATAGGAACAATAAATATAAAATAAATATTTAAAACAAAAAAAATCAAATATTAGCGATGGATCAACGATCTGATCTGTCACTAATAGTGGTCAGTTTTATAGTGATATCTAAATAGATTATCTTGTCTTAAGTGTGTGTAAGACAACATATGCAAATAGAGTATGTTGTCTAAGATGATACCTTAGGCAACACGTGTATAAACCGAATGTTGCATTAGAGTTTGTTTGAAGCAACATATGTTTTTTTCATAGGCAACATAACCTATTATGTGTTGCCTAAGGAGTTAGCTTAGGCAACATATGATGTTTGCCTTTGTTGCCTAGGTTCTTATGTAACATTGAGAAGACAACATTGCTTAGGCAACATAGGTTTGTTGCCTAAGCCTTAGGTAACACATAAACCCCTCTTAGGCAACATTTTTCGTTTGTTGCCTAAGTAACATTTTAAGGTAGTGATATCTCGAGAGAGGATCAAACGAGAACAATAACTATTTAAAAGAATACGAGAACTAACAAAATTATTAGTGATTTTACATTAATTGGAATAACAAGTAAGCTCCTGCTAAAAAGTTCACTGAATAAATCATTTTATATATCATTAAGCCACCACCAAACAGTTATATATAAGTGGCCAAATAAGATGTGAATCTCATTAAGCTCATTATGTTGCTAACAAACATGTCTAACTTATTAAGAACCATGTTTTTTTATAATTATATAAATTTTAGTTAAAATATAATTATATCAATTTAATGTTTATATATAAATCAATAATATATATATATACACACATATATATAGATTTATAAAAAACTAGCACAATAATCAAGATAATAGCCAATGTTCTTGTAAAAAACTTAGGGGTTGTTGGTTGGTTTTCCATTAAATTCTGAATGGATAAAGTTGTCTGTGTGGATTAATCTGTGTGTATAGATTTAGAGGTTTTTATTTGAGAGAGTTTTTTCATAGATGGAAGGAACGTGTTTTTTAATGAGAGGAACTGGTTTGGAAAAAACTTGGCTTTCTGCATAAAGTTCCCCCTTGAAATCTTACTGAATAAGCCACTTTCTGTATCATTAAGCCACTACCAAACAGTCATATATAGCTAACTGAATAAGTTGTGAGTCTCATTAAGCTCATTAAACTGCAAACAAACAGGCCCTTAAAATATGTTAGTAACTACCACGGTGGCACCCACTACCATAATAGTACCAAATAAGAGGGAATGAGATTAAAAGTGACTAGTGGTGTAAATCTAAGGGGGCGTTTGGTTCGCCGAATTCCGCTGGAATCTGATGGAAATGGAATGGTCAATTCCATTGACCAAATTCCATTATGATGTTTGGTTACCCATGGAATGGAATTGAATTCCATGAATTCCTTCAATTGTGGATTTGGTCATTCCTTCACAAAAGTGATGGAATTGAATTTCATTCCATCTAATATTTTGAAAATGACAAAATTACCCTCATAACAAAATTAAAAATCTAGCCATCTCTCCATCTGCTTCATATCGATCCATCTGAAAATTTCCATCGATCTATTTAATCTGGTTAATATTTTGTCACATTTTCTCATGTCATTTATAAACAAATATTCAATCTCGGTATCGATTCAATCGACTGAAAATCGATTCAAACAACTGGGTATCGATTTATTTTAATGTAGTGAAGAGCAGTGAAACAAACAACTGGGAATGAGGGGAATCCACCGTAGTCCGTAGGGCAGCAGAGAAAAATGAGGGGAATCTTTGCGGTTCGTCAAATGGTACGTAATGGAATTTACTACGGTTCGTTCTGCTCTTCCATTAGTGAAATTGCTTCAGCTTCTTCTTATCCAGCAACAACACCATATTCCTGCTCATATTCCTTTTCTTCTGTTATGAAACCATTGTGGCCGGCATCCATCTCTAAATTTTAGTCTAGACAATAACCTTCCAATCGGAATCACTGTTCATCCCCTTCATCAGGTACGAATACGATCCCTTATTTTTATGATTTGTTTGTTAATAATAGACAATTTTTGTAAATTGGGTGTTTAAGAGATAAATTAACAGGGATTAGGGTTCATGGTTTGGTATGGGCTCTGTTTAGTATCATATTTATATATGTTTTCATAAATGGTAAATTACATATTTTTTCTCATCAAATGTTAATTTTATAATTACTTATAATTAAAATAAAAATCAAAGAAAGGGTATTTTGTCATTTTTCAGAATTCCATTCCAATTCCTTTGCAAACCAAACAGAAAGATTCCAATTCATTTGACTTATTATATTTCATTCCTGTCAATCAAACAATTGATCAAACCTGATAACATTTCATTCCAATTCCTTACAGATTCCAATTCCTTTGACATATTTCATTCCTTCAGAAATCATTCTGCGAACCAAACGCCTCCTAAACTTCTTAAGGATTGTCAATATTATATTAATATTATATCAACACTTTTTATTGATATGATAATGAATAATATTAAAAATTAATTGTGGGATATTATTTTTAAATACAAATTTACATTTAGTATTTGTTAATATATTATATCAAACATTTTGATGATATCTAGCATATATTTATGAGTGATCTACCAAATATATTCATTTAATGTTTTATTAAAAAATTTACTCAATATATAAAATGTTTATATAAAATGTACTTGATTTATTCAATATTTTATATTCATGTTTATTAAGTTATAAATTGTTAAATTAAAAATTTTTATCATCAAACTTTTATTTTTATACAAAATGTACCCTATTAATTTATAAACTAAATTACCTTCAAAATTACTAATATTTTAATCAAACAAATTATATAATAAAAACGAGAATTTCATTCTCTTCAATATGACATTCATCTCGATATAGCTTTTTTATTTCGTTTTAACCATTTTTACATGAAATGTTATATATATATATATATGTGATATTTATTATTAATATGTATAATTGTATATACTTTCAATTGTGTACAATAGCTCGACTAGTCCGTAACTCGACATCACATTCTGCAACACTTTCTTCAACGTCAAAAAACACCGCGTTCTTGATCATCGTAATCCACACCAACACCTATCGAGACCGAATGAGAACCCATCAAGACTGAGCGAGAACACATCGAGACCAATCGAGAACCCATCAAGACCGATCGAGAAAGGTCGAGAATCCCTTCATTGATTTAATGTGTGTTTATGTATGTTAAACCATAACCAATCACCTTCATTTGCCATCGAGAACCTATCGATTGATTTATTATTTGTTTGTGTGTGTAAAACCATAGCCTACCACTTTAAGCTCTTATCGATACCTATTAGGAACCCATCGAGACCAATCAAGAACACATCGAGATCGATCGAGAACCCATCGAAACCAATCGAGAACCAATCGAGACTAATCAAGAACTCATCCATTGACTTGGTGTGTGGTTGTGTGTTAATTAAAATCATAACCTAACACCTTCATTTTTCATCGAGACCAATTGAGAACCTACTGATTAATTTATTGTGTGTTATTTGTGTAAAACCATAACCTACCACTTTTACCTTTTATCGAGATGGATCGGGAAATATATTGAGACGAATAGGGAACTCATCAAGATCAGATCGAGAAGCCAATAAAGAAAAAGAAAAAAAAAGTTAGAGTATGTAGAGTTGAAACTGTAGTATATTCATAATGAATTATATGTATATGCATGATGAATATTATGGTGAAAATTAATATTTATGAGAAATATTGTATATACGTGATCATACATAAATATTCATAATTAATAGCATGTATATTCATAATGAATAGTATGTACATTCGTGATAATAGTTATAGTGAAAATGTATATTCATTACGAATATCATACTAATGTATGAATGTTGAAATGTTATATACACGTGAACATATATAAATACTTATGATGAATAGTATGCATATTTATGATAAATGTTGTAACATCATATCCTAGGCCAATCGTATCATATATTGTCCGCTTTGTCCACACACCTGGACACGATTTTAAAACACATCTGATAGAGGAGGTATACAGTCCCTATAAGGAAACTTTCCTTCCCTGTCCCAATCAATGTGAGATCTTACGATCCACCATCCTTGTGAGTCCAACATCCTCGCCACCACATTAGTCTGGTTCCCAACTATAATACCATCTTTAACATCCAAGGCTAACCGTAAGGATATTGTCCGCTTTGTTCACACACTTAGGCTCACGATTTTAGAATACGTGTAACACCCGTAAATTTTCGTAATAAATAAACCCAATAATTTAAATTCACGTCCTTGAATTATTTCATTTAATTGTCGGTTCGTTGCAAGAAAAAGATTGCATTTTCGGAGTTCGGAGGGAGTGGGGCGACAACGCCGGACGACTGTGCCAAAGGGCACTATCACACGCCATAGTCGCGGGGACTTCATCCCTTGCAGTATACCTTCGGTGACAGTGCCCGGCGACAGTGCCAGGGTCACTGTCACGTGTCATTGTCGCGGCCAGAGCACAAGGTTCGATACACTTCAGACGATTGTGCCCGGCGAGAGTGTCAGGGCACAATCGTTGTGGCATAGTCGTCGGTGGGTGGCAGAGTGCATTTAAGCTACGTTTTTGGCTCTCCTTCCTCATAAATCCTCACCCACTTCAAAGTATGTAACACCCGTAATTTTTGGTAAGTAAAGGCCACCTAGACTTTTTTGTAAGTTATAAATGGCGGGATTTTGTTGGGAAATCATTATGTAATGTCTCTTAGAGTATCGGGGGTGTTGGCGTTGGAAAAGTCGAGTTTTGGGGCTTAGTATGAGTCACAGTCGCACAGGGCAAAGTCGCAGAAGGGAAACAGAAGTTGGGGGAAGTTTGGCGACATTGCCAAACGAAATTGCCCAGGGCAATGTCGCTGGTCAATGTTGCACTAGGGGTGCAGAGGGCTATTAAGTCTCGATTTTCAGCTTTTACCTTATTTCTCACTTCTTAAATCCCACCCTTTCTCTCCCAAACCGATTTCCATCTTCTTGGTTCAAACCGTAGCCATTCCTATGCCCATTCACCTTGATTTTGAAGCATTTCCATCACCATCTAAGTCTTAGAAGTCTAGGATTCAAGAAGCTACCATTCCACCATCTCCATTGGCGTCTCCTTCAAGAATACTCTAGGGTTTTGAGTTCTATCAAAACCCACTAGTGTAAGTTCATCCATTTTCTTTCTAACACTTTAATCAAGTTACAAATGCTTCATCTTTGACCTCCTAGTGTTTTTATTTATCGAACTTTGGGTTGGATGATTTTGGGGAATATATGTCAAATTAGGATTTTTGGCCAAAATAGAGACTTTGATATAAGATGTTTGGAGGTTGTTTCTATATGGTTAAAGATGTGTATTTATGGTTGAAGATGTTTGGAGATTTTTGTTTTATTGATGTAGCGTTGATATAGCAAAATAAAGTAGAAAATGAGTTTATTACAAGCACCTCGATTGCGGATGCTCTAAATAAGAAATTGGGTTTTTAATAATTGTCAATGTTATGTCAATAATTTTTTGGCTTACGTGACAAAATAGTATATAAGAAATTGTTGGGTATAATTTTTTAATAAGAAATGTTTTTTTATGTTTTATCAAATCTATACTATATTATAAAGATGACATAAAAAACTCTTAAAAGCAAGTCTTAAAGCTTAATGTACCGCTATTTAATGCTAATTACTTAAAAAACAACCATAAAAGCTGTATGTACTACATTTAATGATATTCATTAATTTTCAATCATTATCTCTAACCATTTTAACTCCCCTAAAATCATTTCTCACTTTAACTCCCCTAAAATAACTCTCAACATATTTTAGATATAAAAAATCTAAAATATAATTAAAAAATCTTACAAAATATTTTATAAAAAAATTATATTATTAAACCAAAATAAATTACATTATATTATTAAGTCTAAATTAAACAAATTTATATAAAAAAATCATTATCACTCTCTCACAATCATCCAAAATCGTAATGTAAATCGACAAAAAACAGAAAATAAAATGAAACATTAAAATCGTGATATATCTAACTGCATTGCGCGAGTACACTTCTAGTATATATTTATAAAATTGTATGAGATAATGTGGTTTGGCTATAAAAATAGAAATAGTTTTATTATTAATTGATACTGTTATAATTTTTTTATTTATTAAATTATAAATTTAATATTAATATATTAATGAAAAAATACAAAATGTAATTAATACTACAACACAAATAAAGTGTAATTTAATTAATATTTTAACATTTAATAAACGTTGTGTAATTAATTTAATGCTAGAACATGTAACAAATGATATATGTTTAATATTGTTTTTTATTACCAAATTAAATATATGTAAATATAATAATATCAAACGAAATATTAAAACTACTTTAAAAATTGTTTCCTGGATGCTTAAATATAAAAATTTATTTATTGAATCAAAAATATTTTATAAATTAAATAAAAATATTTATTTAATTCATTTATTATACTTTATAATAATTATATACTTTATAATTTATTTGGTCTTAATTGTAGTAAATAAAATTTAATTATAATTTTGTTGTTATTTGATTAAAGAATATATAGTTTTTATATGTTGAGTTGTCAATTAATAAATTGAACATAAAATTACAATAGAAGGCAATTTCTAGATGATTTTAAAGATAACATAACAATTTAAAGTTTATATCATAAATTATATTGTAGTGAATAATCTTAGTTTTAACCTCTTATAAGTTGGTTTCCCAAAGTCTCTACGTGACAATTTAAATATTGTTTTTTCTTAAAATTTATATATGTTTTTTTATTGAAAATAGCTTGTTCGATTTTATATATAATTTAATAAGGCTATGATTTTGGTAAAATAGCTGATAAGCTATCCGATGAAAAAGTCACGTTAGGTAAAAACTAGTTTATGAGCATGTAAAATTACCATAAAAGACATCTAGAAAAAATAATCAATTAAAATATTTAATAATATAATTAAAACAAATTTATAGTAATATAATATATTAATTAATATAAATAAAATAGTAAATAATATAATATGTTAATTAAAAGAATTTGAAATTTATTATATATATTATAAATTTTGAATTATAAACCAAATTTAAAAAAAATCTACATTTAACTTATGATTTTAAATAACTGTTACATATAATATGAAAAAAAATAATCAAATAATAATTATAGTAATAATAATAATTGATAACTAAAATATATTGATTAATATTAAAAAAACTTGAAATAATTATCAATAAATCTAAATAATAAAAAATTTATATCAATGTATAATTAAAATTTATGTTATAATATTTAGATAATATTAATTAATATTTATTAATTAATAATAATATATTTTAATAATTAATATTTATTTATAATTAATCATTAATATATAATAATGAATATTCTTGGGGCATAGTTGGAATAATTAAAAAAAATCTCATAAACTACTCCAATTAGTTTATCAAAAAGTTAGCTTATAAGCTAGCTTTTAAGCTAACTTATGTCCATCTAAATATGTATCTAGAAAATAAGCTAGTTTATAAACTAACTTGTAAATTAGCTTAATTTTACAAAACAATGCCTAAAGATGTATAACTATTTATTAAAATTATGTACATTTTCTTATAGTATCTTTTCTTCGCAAACTTTCAGTTTTTTTTATGACAATTCCTCTTTCACTCTCCAAAACCTTTTGGATTCGGGGTTTTTTTTTCCTTTAAAAAACAGCCCTTTTACATATTGGTTTTGAAAAATGTTTGTTTAAATTCTATCCTTTCAAATCTTACTTTTATATTAGATATTATTATTATGGTTTTGAACTTTTATGAACTTCCTTTTCCCAAAAATTGATATGCTGGATTAACAAATAAATTAGGAAAATTTTTAATTATTAACTTTATTGATAAAGTACTTTAACTACTAGAAAATTGTGAAATACCGACGACAATTACCGACCTCAAAAAACAGTCGGTATTTACCGATGGCCCACCAACGGTATCTTTTTAAATTTATTTTTTATTTATTTTTAATAAGTCGTCGGAAAACCGTCGGAAAAATTGGTGATATACCGACGGCTTACCGACGGTTGGTTTTTTCATTTTATTTTATATTTATTTTTAATAGGTAAATACCGTCGGTAAGTTGTTGGTAGTTGTCGTCGGAAAACCGTCGCTAAATATTACCAACCAGCTTTTTACCAACGGTCATTCCCGTCGAAAAACCGTCGCTAAAGCCTTTTTTCGACGGTTTACCGACTGTTTCAGTCGTAGGTAATACGATTAATTTTAGTAATGTTTTAATGACAAAATATAACTTTTTGAATCAAAATCAAAATCAAAATCAGGGTCTAAACATAAGCGTCGAGTGGATGGAAGACCCGGAAAAAATTAAAGAGGTCGCGTTTGAATATTTCAAAAATAAATTGTCAAGAACAAACCGCGGGGGGGGGGAGGTCTTTAAAAATGGAGTGTATCAACAAGTTGGGAGAGGAAGAAACATGCCTATTAGAAAGAAGGGTAGCGGAGGAGGAAGTGTGGAATGCAATTAAAGAGTGTGGAAGCAACAAGGCTCCGGAACCGGATGACTTTACGATTGGATTCATAAAGGAATTTTGGAGTTTGTTGAAATCGGATTGTAAAAGGGGGAGTTGATCGAGGGGTGCAATGCCTCGTTTCTAACCTTGATACCAAAAAACCCAAACCCAATTGGTTTAAATGATTTTAGACCAATTAGTCTTATTGTTATTTTCTATAAAATAGTGTCAAAAGTGCTAGTGGAGAGAATAAAAACGGGATGAGCAAACTTATAAGTAAAGAGCAAAGCGCATTCATGAAAGGAAGATTCATCCTAGACGGGATCCTTATAGCAAACGAGACTGTGGATTTTCTTAGGAAAAAAAAAAAGAAGAAGAGGGGTTGATTTTCAAGGTCGATTTCGAAAAAGCCTACGATTCGGTGGAATGGACGTTAGCTTGGATGTGATGGAAACAATGGGATTTACGGAAAAATAGAGAGGGTGGATAAAAGCTTGTCTAAATACATCCAAAATTTCGGTCTTCATCAACGGTGCTCCAACTAGAGAATTCCAAATGAAGAAAGGCTTGTGGCAAGGAGACCCTCTTGCTCCATTTTTATTTTTATTGGTAGCCGAAAGCCTCCACGTAATGATGGAAGAAGCCGTGGATAAGGGGTTGTTCGAAGGAATCAAAGTAGGTAAGGAGTAGGTGTAACACCAGTAGTTTTCGGTAAGTAAAGGTCACTCAGACGTTTTTGCAACTTGTAAATGGTGGGATTTATGTTGGGAAAACATTACTTAAAGTCCCTGATGGTGTCGAGGGTCTTGGTGTTGAAAAAGTCGAGTTTCGGAGCTTGGTACGGGCACAACTACAATGCCTGGCAACTATAATAGTGTCATAGTCGCACCTGACAATGTAGCAAGAAGAAACAGAAGGAGGGGTGATGAGTGCGACAATAACCAGGGTATTGTAGCCTGTCAATGTCGCATAAAGGGTGATGATTACTGATAAATCCGATTTTTCAGCTCACTTCTTCATTTCTCATTCTCATTTCTTCTTAAACTCTCTCTAGAACAGACCTAAACATTTTTGGTGATTTTAGGTCATCTTTGGCTCAAATCTTTGGGTATTAAGGAGGTAAATCATCAACAAGTTAAGGATTGAAAGCTATGATCAAGAGTTCATCATCTCCATCTTCATCTTCAACCTCAAGCTTCATTTTAGGGTTTTTTAGGTTTTCACCAAAACCTAAGTGGTTACTCCATACTCTCCATTTCCAAGGTTCTTTATGAGTTATAAATGCTCTATTGATGTCAACCTAGTGTTTTATTTCTCCAATTTCGGTTTGGAATATTTTGAGAAAAGTTAGGTCAAATTAGGGTTTTTGGCCAAAATGAAGATTTTGATATAAGATATTTGGGAAATGATTCTAAACACTTGGATATGAATATTTATGGTTGGAAACTTGTGGATCTAGGTTTTTGGAAGTTTTGGCTTGAGAATCCAAGTTTCTTCAAATGAGCTCAAGTTGGGAAAAATATAGATTTAGCCTAAATCTAACAAGGTGAGTTCAAGTTGCTTTGTGAAAACTATGTACATGCCAAATTGTGTATTTTGAAGTAAAAATATGTTTTTACTTGGTAATTGTTAATGTGTGGGTATTTGGATAAGTTTTCATACTTGGTAAACTTGGGTTGTTTTGGTCTCATAAAATTCTCATATTTGGGATTTGGATATCTTGATAAGTAATAGCATGATTTATGCATTTTTGGTGATTTTGTACATATAAAGACTATTTTATGATTGATGCATTTTTGGTGATTTGTGTACAAATGAAGCCTATTTTATAAGTTATGCATTTTGGTGTATTTGATTTCATAAATCATTTGGAAAATGCATGTCTCCGTGTTATGAGACATTTTGGAAATGTAAGGGTATGAGCCCATTTGGAAAATCGTTTGTCCCAATTCATGATGAGTTGTGGGTTAGTCACATCTTTGAGGTGTGCGTCAGTGTAAACGCTGTTTAAATACGTTTTATTATTTGGGGACTGTTATTTGTTGGTAAAATGGATTTTTGAGCATTTTAGCTCGGTTTTGACTTAAAGTAGTCTTGAGATCATTTGTCCGTTTTTAATGGCTTAATATAAAGCCCTATTTATGATTTGCATTTGAATGCATCTTGTGGAATATTAATGATAATTACATGCTCGAGTGCGTTGGTCATTCTTGTGTAGTCATGTAATTTTAAACTGTGTTACATTAGATCCATAGGCACGTAAGTCAATCTTTATTTGATGGTCAATTGGGTATTACGGGGTTGGACTCCGGGGCCCATGTTTTATGACCATAACCTTTCAAGTGTACACTAGGAGGGTTGAGTCCAGTTGTGCTATCGTGTTGATGGGCGTTTGGGGCCTCCGCCATGTCGGGGCAATGCCATGGTTGTAACCCTCGACTGTGTCGGGCCTTTGGTGGTATTCATGGTAATATTCACTAAGGTCAGCTATCTCTTTTGGTGTAGCTTGAAGGAAGTCATAGGGACACTTGGGCTTTTATGTCTTGAAGTGTCATACGATTAACGTTGTATGAGTGACATACTTTTGTATTCCTCCACTCTCAATGGATACGGGCCTCCCCCGTCGTCGGCCAACAGTATTTTGAATAATTAATTGTATATGCTTTAACATTTGGATTTCATTCCATTTTATGGGCGCGTGAGTATTAAACTTTAGTTTCATGTTTTCGGTGGCACATTATATTCATATGGATTATTTCCATGATTTATGAGTTGAGTATTACGCCCCACCCGTGTTTTAGGTGTTTCGGGATATAAAGTTTTATCCGCGTTTTATACTTGGAAGTCCGTTTTCTATTTACGTTTGAGTGAGTTTTGGGTTGCGTTACTTTATAAAAAATATTTTGTATTGGGGCGTTCGTCCTTAAAAATGCATGTTATTGGAAAACGAGTCGTTTCCATATTTAAAGTAAATCATTTTGAAAGATTATGATTTAAATTGTATTCTTTTCTTTTAACAATATATATAATCATGTTGAAAACTCTTGAACTCACTAGGCGTCAGCCTAACCCTTTTTATTTGTCGTCATGTGCATCAGGTCCCGGTTGGGGAAGGGTACTAGCAACTCTGTGAAGAGATGGGTACTAGTTTAATGCATGAGGGTGAGTAGCTTGGTGAAGTCTTTCGCAATTATCTTGTGAATAACAACATGTTTTTGGGTTTAGTAGCACCCGACCTTTATTTAGTCTTTATATAAGATTTGAGTGGTTATTTGTTGAGGTTAAATCTATAATTATATTTGAGAATTCCAAGCATTGATTTGTAGAAAAGGATTTTTATCCTTCATGTGTCGTAATGATGAAAAATTTAAATTAATTGTTCTTTCTAAATTTGAGGGTGATACATAATGTTTCAATCTCCCACCTTCAATACGCCGACGATAAAAAAAAATTCGGTGAGTGGAATTTAACAAATATCAAGAACTTGATGAAGATTTTGAAGTATTTTCATCTTGTCTCGGGTTTAAAAATTAACGTAGGTAAAAGTAAATTTTTTGGATTGGGAGTACCGGATGACGAGGTTCAAGCTTGGGCAAAAAGGTTGGGGTGTGGTCACGACTTACTTCCATTTAAATATCTCGGGTTACCGGTTGGAGCTTCTATGAGAAGAATTGAGCATTGGAAGCCGATAATAGAGAAGATGAAAGATAAGCTTGCATTGTGGAAAGCAAAGACGATCTCTTATGGAGGGCGACTATCGTTGGTAAAGTCGGTTCTTGGTAGCACCTCGTTGTACTTTTTTCCTAATTTCGGACCCCTCTTGGAGTGATAAAAACTCTCGAGAGAATACGAAGACAATTTTTTTTGGGGGGGAGGGGGGTTGGGGGTGAGGATACTTTACAAATGAAATCTCTTGCTTGGGTAAAATGGGGGGGGGGGGTATTGGGGGACTTTAAAAATGGGGGTCTAAATGTAGGGAGTCTTTTGGATATGAATTGGGTGTTATTATGTAAACGGTGGTGGAGATTTAAGGTGGAAAGGGAGGCTTTATGGGTAAGAGTCATATGAAGTATATACGGGTGGGAGGGGGGATTTGGGAAAGGGTTACGAGAGTAGTTGGAAGGGGGTCAGAGTATGGAGGGATATAGTTAAAGTGGGGTTTGAATTAGAAAAGGTAGGGGTTAATTTTGTAGGTTCCGTGGTAAATGAGGTAGGGGATGAAGAAGGGACGAGTTTTTGGGAGGAGACTTGGGGGTCTAATCGGCCGTTTAAGGAGACCTTTCCGAGGATTTTTCGTCTAGTGACAAATAAAAAGGTGTCGGTGCGGGATAGAGGGGAGTGGGTGGAGGAAGAGTGGGTTTGGAAGTGGGGGTGGAGGCATGATCCGAGGGGGAGGGAAATAGGAGAGTTAAATAATTTGCTATCTTTGTTGCATATTATATCTCCTAGTAGAGGCGCAAAGGATAAGGTAGTGTGGACTTTGGACCCTCTAAACGGGTTTTCGGTCAAAAAAGTTAGGAACTTGATTGAAGAAAAGAGGGTGGAAGGGGAGGATAACCGAATGGAAACTTGGTGGATTAAATTCGTTCCTAAGAAAATTGGTGTGTTCATTTGGAGGGTTAGGCTAGGGAGGATACCAACAAGAGAAGTGTTGGATAAAATGGGTCTCGAGATGGATTCCATTCTTTGTCCAAGATGTGGAGAGTTGGTGGAAACGGTTGATCACGCATTGATCACTTATGAGGACGTAAACATTTTTTGGCGTCTAACGGGTCGATGGTGGGGTATTGACTTGGGGTCGCTGCTTTCGGTAAGTGAGATACTGGGGATGGGTGGGAAAGTGGGTAATAACGAGAAGGTTGTGAAAAGATGGACGACGACGGTGTGGAGTTTTATCTATTTAATTTGGGCTCATCGCAACAAGATGATTTCGAGACGGAACAAGGGAAAATTTCGGAGCAATTCTTCAGGGCACAATTGAAAGTTTATGAATGAATTAAACAATAAGACTCAAAGCTTATTATGGATTGGCAAAGATGGTTGACAGATCCGGGGTCGACATAATCAAGAAGTTCCGTGACAGGAAGGTGTGTTTAGGACGATAAAGTTGGTAACGGAAGTTCAATCGCAAGGAAGGTTTTTCGGTAGTGTAGTTGTTGTCTTCAACAGGTTCGTAGAAGGGACAACAATACGCTAGCATGGTTGGGAGCTGGTGGCCGGTAGCGTAATCGGGAGCACGTTCCAGTCGATGTTGTGTAGCCGATAGCATACTTGAGAGATGTTGTATGATGCGCTGTTAATTTGTTGCACTGCTGTTGTCCGCTACTCTGTTTCGGAGGTGTGTTTGCTTCTCGCAAACATCCTAGTTTTGTCGTCTTGTTTGTTCTTAGCGTTGCTCGTGTAATTGTTTATGTAACTCGGTCGAATTGTTGTGGTTTCTGCTGCGTTTTGGTTAATAAAATTCTTTTGCCGTTCAAAAAAAATCAGAATCAGGAATCTTTAGATAACGATTAGTATCTAAAATAGATAATATTGGATTCGAATTAAACATAGTAAAATGTCGCATTTTTCAAGGAAAAGAAAACCCTAACATATAAAAACTACTAATAAATTTTCTTTTACTTTAAAAGATTTACAAACAAATTTTTAGTTATTACTCACATTATCTTTCAGGAAAAAAATTTACTTGAAATCTACCACCAATCTTATTAGCTATTATTCAGCATCTGTTTGTTAACCGAATAATGAACTTTATGAAACTCATATCTTATACGGTCAACTATACATGACTTTTTAGTAGTGGTTTAATAATATAGAAAATAACTTATTCAGTAAGGTTATTCGGGGGGGTTTATATGTGCAAAAAACCAAGCTTTTAACAAACCTCTCCCACTCCCCCCCCCCCCCCAACCCAAAGAAAGACACATTCCTTCATCTATGAAAAAAGTTTCTTAAATAAAAATATTTTCAACAGGAAGCAGCAGTAAGAAGCATGTTCCCTTGTGGCATTCTTGCTTTTATCTAGTTGGAGTTGATGCTCTCCCGAACAAGTAGATGACAAGAGACACATGTTAGCCTAAATGCCTAAGTCAGGGTTTGAATAGCAGGAAACAGCAGTAAGAAGCTTGTTCCCTTTGTTTTGGAAAAAAGAAAATACATAGTTAATTTATTAAGTTATATGTAAAATCAAATTTGACATTCTTAAAAAGAAAAAAAGTATATATATCAATTTAGATAAACTATTATGTAAATCATGTTTAAAAACGTGTATTTTAAATACAAAATATCAATCAAAGTACTTATGTAACAACCCGATATCCAAATATCACCTCAATACTAAAAATCAACCACAATTATAAGAAACAACCAATAATCAATCCGAAAAGGAACGACTAAAATAACTTTCTGAAAATCACCTCAAGTACAACGACGGAAAGAAATAATTTTAACCGCAATAATAAGTTCTAACTGGGGATTTAGATCCTTACCGATCTATGATCACCCAACTAATAACAGATTATAAACAACATAATCAATACTAGCGAGCTGGTAATTGAATTCACTCTCAACTACCTTTTCCCAAGCTAGCAATCGATATAAAATTCACCTGAAAATGCATTAATTTTAAAAATGAGGGTTAGACCAAAAGGTCTAGTTAGAAATCCCTGTCAGAGACATAATTCAGTAAAAATCAGTTCACTACATAAATAATTTCAAATCAATTAATCATCAAGTAGACCCGCAAGCACTACATCCCTACCAATGTGACAAATCACAACAGTCGTTTTTCAAAATAACGCACACCCTGATAAAACTGAAATCAATACCGGTAGTGGCCCAATACATGAAACATATTCGCGAGCAAAAACACGCACACTCCGATACGACCGCAATCAATATCGACAGTGGCTCACCACATGAAACATATTTGTGGGCCATATATATATATATATATAACCCTCTGTGCGGACCATTACAGTCTCACACGCACACGAACTTCTGTTGTGAAAGTCCCTTTATCCCAAAAATATAATCAAGCCACATGTGTTAATAATAAACAACATGTATTAAAAAACGTATCACAGTTAACCGTAATAATTCAAACATACCAATATGGTATGACATCGAAATAATAACCATTTTATAATATATGCATTTAAGTTCCAAAATGACTAAAAGAAAACTCACCTCAAATTTAATTATTTCACCCTAAGTTTTAATGATTAAAAATTGCTCAAAACGAACACCTTAAAAAAGATCACCCAAACCAAAATTCATCATAGTTTTTTTTTTCCTTTTCATCGCATCCTCTATAGAATCTCTCCATAACACATAGAATAGGTGAATATGGGAATGAGAAACAAAATTAGAAGATGAAGAAGTCGGTCCAGGAATGAAGAGGATATACAAGTCCTCTCATAAATTCTCAAATTTACAGATTTGGTCCCTCAAGAATTGGTCAAATACCAAAATCAACCCTCAACTTTTACTTTTGCCAAACTAAGAAAAATGAGTTATCACAACTTAATTAATTGTTTCTAATTTTTTAAATATAATTTACGTAAGCAAAATACACTGACTGAATATATTATGATAATAAAAGCAGTTAAAGCAGCTTCAACAATTATATTAAAATAGATATTTTGAAGATTTATATCATGTTTAACAATTATAATATATTGTAAAAGTCCCGTTTTGATGAACAAAACCTAGTTTATTGTTATATTATTTGGACTAGCGTTTCAATAAGTTTAAAAAAAATTAAAAAAAATCCCACCTTTCCGATTGTACTCTCCATATCTTACCTATATCAACTCAAATATTTTTTTATTTTTTATTTCATTATTAATTTATTTTTTTAATTGATGTTTAATTATTAATTTAAATATCAAATATTAATTATTAATTATAATAAATAGTTTTTTGTTTATTAAATTTTAAATTTTTTTAATATTGTATATTTAATTATTTATTAACTATTTAACCATATCAATTAGACTAGAAAAACCCAAATAAAATATTTTCTAGAATATTCTTGAAAGTTATATAAAATTAATTTTTTTTATTTTTTATTTTATACATATAAAAACCGATAAATAATTTAAATAACATATTTAATTAGAGGTCTATTTTAATTATTGATGTAAGAGTTAAGTAGTTTTCTTTTCATAGTAATTTAAGTTATTTTACATTTGTTTATCAGTCATCAATTAAGTTTTTAGTAATTTTAACAAACATAGCCTATTTTTTTTGTTATAACAACTATGCTAACAGTCTAAAAAACGTAGAAAATTTTAAAATCTTCAAATTTGAAAAAGTTTCTAATTAAAACTTAATATTGAGGAGACTTATATATTATTCTAGTTGTTTATATGAATGAGGTTGAATTTGTTATAATTTTTGTAAAATTTATTTGCAAATATAATAAATTTATAAATGTTTTAATAATAGATGGAATATGTAAAAAAAGTTGTTGGAATAAAATATAATATCTTTTAAATATTTTGACTTTTATTACTTTTTGTCTTTATTTTAAAAAAATATATAAAATATCTATTAAAGTTGTTATGGTTACCAATTTCAAGTCAAACCATACTTGCGTTACATAAACACACCAGCAATCTACCGTTAAAGATGATGCATTATAACCACATCCAACGGCTCTGATTTTGTGTGGCATCCACGCTCCTTACTGTTGTCTGTTGCATCCTGACTTTTAAGGAATTTACTTGCAAGAGGTCAAAACTAATAGGGCATTAAAAAAAAACTCATCTTTCTTGTTCTTGGCTTCTGAGTTCTATAAATTGGTTGGTGAATAAGGTTATCACCCACACTGATTCATCTAATTACTTGTGATTCCTCAAGAACAAATATAGCCATCATGGCATCCTCTGCTTCCCAAAGGTAATTGGATTCATATATATGTCATCAAACAATAAATTTAGTATATATGGAATGCTATATATAAGTAGGTTTTAATTAGATTGATTTAATACAAAATCTGTTGCACTAATGTTTTTTGCAGTGCTGAATCGGCTGTTTCTGATGACCATCAGGAGACGAAGAGGATGAAAGAAGTACGAAATCGGTATGTTGGAATTTTCAAGAACACATGATTGTATAGAAATTAAATGGGTATTAAATTAATGTCGGATGATTATTATAATTATTATTTTTTCTTTTCTCATTACAGTACTCATGCAAATCAACACAGTATGGCAAGACGCCATTGGACACAAATGGAAGACATTAAAGTCCTAAAACATGTTGTGGTTCATGGGGGAAGGAACTGGGAAATATTATCCGATCAACTCCATGGGAGATCTCGTATATATAGTTTCTTAATCTTATTATTATTGATTTAATGAAAATTTTGTCAATTGATTAACGAATTATTATTGTATGTGAAATAGCCGATAGTTGCAAAGTTCGATGGTTTAACAAATTGAACCCAATCTTAAAAAAGAGATACGGTAAAGATGAAGAAAAGTATATTGTAAGGAAGGGTGATCATGCAAGGTATGGTAACAAATGGAATCTAATTAATATCCGAAAAATTACCAGGAATAACCAATTAATAATTATTTTAGTGATCATTAATTAATTAATTATCATGCCTTAACTGATGGCTAGGAAACACACAAAGCTGAGCTCTTCGGCCGGGACGACTGCTATTCGTCTCCCCACTGATGTCCAATCCGATAGCACCGTCGTTCCTCTCGAAAAACCATCGGTGAACGGGATCGGTTCAAATCTTTCGTGCAAGACGGAAATCAGTTCAAAGATAAATCCCGTGGGGAAATCCGTGTTCAACGTCCCTTGGCCATCTGATGGTAATTTATCATTTGTGTTGATATTTTTTATATGTCATACAATTATATATATATATATATATATATATATATATATGTACCAAGTTGATGCTATATATGTTTGGTTTTGCAGGGTCCAAACAAAAGATATTTATGGCGAAGTGTCCTAGGTGCAAGGGGAAAATTGGAACTGGTGTACCGCTTGCCATGAATTTGATCAACCCAATCAACTTCGCAACCAACAATAACCGGAAACATGTCGCCAACGTCTCGCAGCCACCACCGCCACCACCTCCGTCACCATCAACACCAAAACTTATAGATTTTCTGGGAGTTGGGTCTGTGTGATAAGGATGTTTAGTTCTGTTGGTACGAGGTTGCTGAGAGAGGAGAGTAGGAGACCAGAAGAATTAGATAAATGACTATGTTTTATGCATTATAATTAAGATTAATATTAATGGATAAATTAAGCTTTATGGAATATGTTGTTTCTACTTGTTAAAAAAATTGTTTTGTTTGATCTTAATATAGTAATAATTAATAAATATTTTATATTAATAATTAAATGTTTAAAAATATATTATAATAATGAAAAAAAATTAATATAACTTTTTTGAAGCACTATCAATATCATAAATATAAATATATGGTAATTATGGTGAATCTTCACTTAGGGGGATGTTTGTTTTTTTTTTTAAACCTCTTAATGCTCTTAAGTCTAAATCATTCAGACTTTTTTACACACCTTCTCTTATTAATTATAACTAAAATAAAACTTCAGATTTTAGACCTCATAAAAAATAAACGGCACCTTAATCTTCTCTTCTGAATTTTGATCACGATATTTATCTTTTTTATTTAAAGCAACCTTTATATATATACACTTAGATCATTCTCTAGTTTTTCGTAGAGAATAAATGGTTTCTACTTTTTCCATAAAATCACTAATTGCGACAGGTATAAAATGTAACTAAATGACAATCTTTAACTAGAAATAGGTGATTTACGCATATGCATAATGTATTATGCGTAGCCAATGGCGTGTAGCTCAGTTGGTTAAGAGGCGAGGAGATGTTGGCTCCAATAAGTCGTTGGTCTCGGGTTCGATCCCAGACCCCCTCGCAATCGCCTTGCCGCTGAGTGAGTCAGGTATGCCTTTCATATTGGGAATTGGCAGCCTATGTGGCCCGGTTTGCATGTCCGGAAAATACACGTTTTACTCCAATAATGTATTATGCGTAAATTGTGGTTAATTTGAAAAATTATTTAATAAGTGGCTATAAAATGAATAAGTTAAGTAGATTGTCTATTTTTGTCAATTTTCCTAATTTTTATCTTTGGATTATCTTTTGTAATGAATTGATTTGACTACCAATCACGGTCTTTTATATTTATAACATCTCATAAATAAATTCCAACGAGAGGTTTTTATTGTAATTCAAAAAGAAAGAGTTTTTCTTTTTAAATAAGCACATATATATATCTTTCATTTTATAAACGGAATTATCATATTTGTATTTTTACGAAAGATAGAACTAACATTTGAATGTAATAAATATCACAAAGTTTAAGACATGCACAACAATGTATGTTTGTGCCGTAATATTTCTCGTATCATTTATTTGCCATACTCTATTTTATATGTACAAATTCTTGTCAAAATCTAAGAAATAGAGTTAACGACAGCTTTATCATATATAATCTAATATATATAGCTTAGACTTACACCTCACAAAACCACAATTATGTCAATTGAATGAATATGAACGTTCAACGACATTGACCACAATTATCAAGTGACCAAACTTGGGGCTGTTTACTAAATTTTTCATTAAGTCCTGTATGAATATCTAGATAAATTGATATTGTTGTTTACTTTTTTATCTGAATAAACGGTCTGAATAACAAAAATGACCAATTTATCTCTGAACATGAATTTCCACAAATTTTCAATTCCAATAAATCCATTCTTTGAAGTTTGCTGTCAAAAACCCATCTCATTACAATTTCCACAGTGGTCACAAAGATGGAATGGAGGTATCATTCTTAAAGACATCAACATTCACAAAAAAATTAACTCAGGTAGTGGATTTCATATCAACTCACATGAAGACATCAACATTCACAAAAATAATAATAATAATAATAACTCAAAGTTGTGGGATCGAGGTATCACAGGGTGGGATCGAGAGATAGAGAGAGACAGTCGTGGAGATGGCGTGGTGGTGAACGCCGAGTGGAGGGCTCTCGATGGCGACGGCGTCTGGTAGTGGCTCTCGATCGGTTGGTGCGCAGCTGCTTCTTCTCAATGTGACAGGCGATTTTTTTTGGGAAAAGGAAGAAAAAAAAATCAAGCCTCAGATTAGCATGTTGCCACATTCTTCCTCGCAATCAAGGACTCCATGGTAACCTCCATGGATGCGCAATTTTGTCCTTGAAGCTCATGGCAATATTCGTCCTTATAGGCTAAACAAAATCAAACAGAACTAAATAGATCCAACAAAATCAAAACTACAATGCTTAAATTAAAATAAACTAACTTCAAATCAGAAGTTTCTGAAGCTTCCTGCACCGATAGCCATAGCGGAGGAGAAGATCACTCTGTAAATCGAAGTAGTGATGTTTCAATTGGGGTGTTAGGGTTTAGTAGTGAATGGAAAAGGGGCTTCTTTTTTCTTAAGGGTTATGACCAGATAAGTTTTTTTTTTTCTTAAGGGTAGGCAGTGAGGGGAGCGAGTGGTCGCCGGCAGAGGGTGGTCGCCGATCAAGTGTAGGAGAGGGGCGGGAGACAAGAGGGAGATTTGATGAAAATTTTGATGGAGTATAGAAGAAGGCGTGTTTTTTTATCAGGGGTAAGGAGGGAATTTTTTTGTCTTAATGGGGACAAGTATCTCTTTTTGGTTGTGCGAAAAAACCAAGTTTTTTTTCAATAAGCCCCAAGTAAACATGTCAAAATGTCTGTGCGAATAAGCCCAATCAGTTATTAAGCCCATTAAGCCACAAGTAAACACCCCCTTAATGTGGATCGAAGACCATAATAATGATATTTATTTTATTTCAAGTCCAGCTAGGGGTTAGAATTTTTATAGAATTTGTTTTTATTTATATTTATTAAGGTTAATAAAGTCTAACTAATAGATTTTGATGTCATCTTAACTATAAAAATGTTTCTTTTAAGTATGTTGATTAGACAACTACTATTTTATTGTAAACGTACACTAAATTTAGATTTTCTAAAAAAATGGTTTTAATATTGATGGTTAACGAAAGGAAGAAATGATGTTGTTGTTGGGTTAAAAAGGAAAAAAACTTTGTGTTTGGGGAAATAAAAACATTGATATTTCACTGTGGTGATATATATGAATTGAGAATTATAGGTCTTTTTAGAAAGTTACATTATTTATGTCTTCTGTATATATGTAGTCTGTGGAGTTGGCACCATCATGCCGAGTTGAGGTGTAATTTGGTACAACCGTGCAAGAAGTAAAGACATATAAGAAGATTTTTGGTTGAAACCAGAAATACAAACGATAATATCAAACAAATAAAAACAATGATTAATGCAATGGATATATTTATGATTTAATCTTTGATTTCAATGCTCATGAACTATTTAAATGTGATCAACTAATTAAGGGGATTGAAGAGTTGTGGTTTTGTTAGGGTGCAAAATGATAAAAGATTCAATTAAAAACAATGATAATCGAATTTACATACTCCTCTAATATTATCGAAACTGATTCAACAAAGTTGAAGATATAAACATAGATTGAAGCCGAATCTTGTCTACGAGATTTCTCTATGCTGATTTATAAAGTTAGTTACGATACAAGGAAACTCACTTCCTTCTATGATTACCACTAAGCGATAAAAGAAACATATCTCCGTATAAAATTCAACAATAAACATCTATTATCGTTGCATGATAATTTTGGGTTTCACTTATGATCAAATTGATCATAGAAACATGATTCTTTTCAAGTTGGATATAACTTTGAACAAACTAGTTAATTAAAGAAAGCATAAGGCGTGAATCCAAACTATTATGAAACATCAATGGTGATAAGTCAATGTAAATGACGTAAATTAGGGATTCCTTTAGAAATTTTAATATATAACAACAGCAAGACAACATATTTACAAGTTTTCCATTCTAATACCTTTTTATGAAGACAATTCCTAACCTTAATGGGAAAAATATGTACCCATTTTGTCTTGCGCTGAATGTGTTAGTTAAGTTCGTTCGTTCAACATTAGTAATTTATTAACATTTGTTTGTATATTTATATATGTACATAAGTATATATATCTATTATGTATAGATTTGTAAGTACTGTTAAACATTAGTTTTTTCCTGGGAAGAAATTTGGTAACTTTTAGAGTTTATATATACATTGATTGTTTCTTAACATGTCTAATAGTTAAATATAGCATTTCAATAAAAATGAATATTTGTCTATTTGTGGAGTGAATAGTAATAGAAATTCACTTGAGCTTCCTTCTTTCATATGTGAGTAGATTGCAATTTTTTTATGTGTTTCATTTCTCAAAACCAGATGTCTGTAGTTATTTCTCCATAAGACGAAATGTAAATAAATTTTACCAATGCTTGTATAACTTATAATCTTTCAAGCACAAAATTATGGTATTGTCATGAGCATCCTTTGTTACCGATTGATTCAATCACATAGAATAGATATCTATCAACTCCAACAACAAAAATACGTCTAATATAACATCCAAAATTTTTAATTAGAACCAAAATGAAGAGGAAAAAATGTCAAATCACAAGGTAAATGTAAACAAGGTTGATACGATTATTTTTTGGCCAAAACACCCCTGAAAGTAACAATTGGTATGGTGTTAGATAAAATGATTTTGTGACTTGCGTAAAACTTGTCGCATATATATAAACGTAGTTATACTCAATAAATCTTACATCTTAGAAAAAAAACTGTGAGTTTCAAGAGAGAAATTGACTGTGAAATTGTTGAGAGTTAAATTTCGGTTATTCCTTGATTTTTGTTAAAAATATTGAGTTAAACTTAAGCAATTTTTTAGGTCATTCGAACTGCGTCGATTTATTGTGATATCGAAAGCCATTAAGGTTGTTTGAGTTTGAAATCTAAACCATATATCGTTGCTATATATGACGAAAATCGTTCATGTGATTGATCAAAACTTTGATTATCATCATTCGCCTTTATTAAACAATTTTATAAACATTATTTTTGTATTTTCAAACATTTGATAAAATATTGATATATAATTTAATGAATAAAAAGTTATAAGCATATATTATATCTAAGACTGAATGACTTTCATGATCCATATGTTGAGTCTTTGCTTTTAATCTAAAAAAATTCAATAATGACATTAGTGCTTTCTTATTTCGTTTTTAGAGACCAATCTCCTCCTATTTCTGAGACTAAAATGGTCGCTCGAGTAAAGAAATGTGCCCCTCACATGATCATCTTTTACTCCCTTTTATTATTTTTCTATAAAAAAATAAAATAAAATAAATATTATGTATTATAGATATAAATAAGATATTGTTAAATCTATATTTAATCATAAGTAGTTAATAACCCAATTCAATTTATTTTAAAAAAGAATTGTTCTCATCAAATGTCAACAACTCTCGTTTATTACATTTCTTCTTAGCTGATCGTACCTATGATCCAACCAATTGGAAGAGAATCACTAGATTCTTTTTCGAGAGTGATTCATCCTTCCTGAACGCAGCATACAACTCTCTGTTGTTGCGCTCTCCAAGTGTGTTTGTTCCCTCCTTCCTTCCCATGGCAAGTCTTGTGAAATAACTCAGATGAAAAGAAAAAAGAAGGCATTAAGAGATCCTCCTGGCTTGGATTATATACATTTGTGTAAGATTTATGCAATATAATTGTCATTATTATAATTTATAGTAATATATTTTTATATTACGTTTTCAAAAATTAATAACACGATAATAAGTTGTAGCTAGTGGTGGCAAAAAAGACAATCACCTGAGATGGTGATGGGATGGAGAATCTCCGATTTTATTAATCGGGGATGGAGTACGCCCCTCAAAAACCCGACGCCAACCTCAAGTATTTAATAATAAGTTTTTATGTATATCATATAACACACAAATATAATAGATATAATTAGTTTTTTATGATAAAAAAAAACTTTCAAAACATATTATAGTATTAGTTTGATTTTTGAAGAAACTTTGACGATTTAACAACGTCATCAATGTATAAAATTTCAACTATTAAGTATTGTAATTAGTATATTCACATTTTAACTACTATCATAGAAATGAAATAATTAACATTTGGTTAATTAAAGTTTTGGAATAATTGTAACATCCTAATTTTTATCCTAATGGAGGAAAAGTTTTGATAAGAACCAAACTGTTGTTTGTATTGAAATTTGCTTAATTCAGGAACGATTACAGGAAAAACAAGAAGATGAAGAAGATAATTCTGGTGTTCGAGAGCCAGATCTCTCTCCGAATCAAAAAAGATACCAAGACGAAAAAACCATCCTCATACATTGGTATTAGGGGTGCTCACGGGTTGGGTTGGCCGGGTTGAAGGCACTTCAACAACCTAACCCAATGTTTGCGGTTTGAAAAATCTCAATCCAACCCAACCCAAACCGTGCGGGTTGGGTTGGGTTAGTCGGGTTGAAACTTTAATACATCATTTTACAATCTAACTAAGTGATTTCGTTTAAATAAACTAAAATCAAAATTGAAATATAAAAATGAGGCTAATAAGATCGAGAAGAGAAAGAGTAGAAGAAGAGTATCTTTTGTTTCTTGATTATATCGACGTGCTCTCGTAGACAAATCTAAACTACGACTAAGATAGGAAGACTTGACAATTGATAGAAAGAAGAACCGCTAAAAGTTTAAAACTATAAAATAAAATAAAAAGTAAAAGCGTACAAATTTTGGTCGGATTGAAGGGTTGGTCGGGTTACTTTGGGCCCAACCCGTTTTCAACCCAATAGATGTGGTTTGTGAAAAAATTGTATCGATTATATATCAGGTTACCTCGGTTTGAGTTTTTTTGCGTTTTTTCGGGTTGGATTGGCCGGGTTGGTCGGAAATTTGAGCGCCCCTCGTTGGTATGCAATCCTAATATAATGCTCCTAACAAACTTGGAAAATAAAATTACCAAAATTATAAAATACTAAAATTACTCCTAGACTAGCCTTATTTATGAATATCTTCCTTTTCTGGAATATACTTTTGAAATTGGTGGCTTATCACCACCGCCCCTTATTGACTTCCTTGGACTCAAACTCAAATCCAAGAGAGAAGAAAGAAAAAATTATGCCTTTGATCATTTCATCTTGTTCATTTGCTCATATAATAATAAAACTTGTAAGCTAGCTAGTCTTTTTGAGTGAACTTTGTTAAAGAATCATAATATAATCAGATAATTAATTTTGATTAAGGTGCCGTTTGTTTTTTAAGAGGTCTAAAGTCTGAAGTCTTATTTTAGTTATGAGTAATAAGAGGTGATGTATAAAAAGGTCTGAACGATTCAGACTTAAGAGCCATTAAGAGAGTTTTTTTTTAAAACAAACAACCCCTAAATGTATGGATAATTGGATCATCTTAATTATATTTATTCATAAAATCACTTCTATGCAACAACTATTATCTAAGCCAAGACTCACCGCAGCCTAAGAGTGTGTGTGAGTGTGTATGGGATGGGGAGGCTGAGTGACGGATCCATAAATGTTTTTGGTTGGGGGACACACTTTAGAGTGTTAAAAAACTTTCAAAACTGAATAATTCATCCGAACCAAAATGGTTTCGATTTATTCGTTTTCGGCTTAAACAATTCGTTTAACTGAATAAAGATAATTTATCCGGTTCGGTTTTCACATAACTTTTTAGTATTACGGTTAAACCGACACATCATACTACTATTTCTATATTTTTCTATTTCGTTTGAACTTAAAGCAAATGAACACATTACATATTAATACAAAATTCGACTGCTTCATAACAATGAACCAAAAGGTTAGAGGAACAAACCATTAAACAAATTTGTACAATGAGTATTAACCAATTTGTCACAAATTTAGTGAAAAATTAATCATGAACCTAGTGAAAAATTAAACAGATTTAGAACAAAATTGCACATTGTATCATCTAGATTCGAAACAAATTTGCACATTGCAGTGAGCCAGTGCCTATTGTGAGTGGTCTTCCGTTTGGACTTTGGAGTCCAAGTTGTTGTCGACTTTGTGCTGTAATGGAGGGATTAAAAAACTAAGATTAGGACATGAAGTCACTACAAAAATTGAACCCATCAGTGACGGAAAATTCCATCACTGAAGTGATTTCCGTCGCTAATCCGTCATTGAAAGTCCGTCACTGAATATGTGGTGGGTGATGCTATTAGCGACGGAAATCAACGACGAAAATATAGAATTTTATTTGTGTTCTTCTTGTTGGGATCCCAATATAGAATTTTACTTAAAAAAGATTTTTTATAGCTTTTATGAAACAATTTGGTGGGTTTTGTAGGGGGCCTAGGACCCCTACAAGGAAGGCATGCATCTGCCCCTCGGGAGGCTGGTGATAGCTCTCTTATATAGAGGGAGGATTATGCGAGAAACAAACTAATTTGCGAGAAAGAATATGAGTCACATATCTTATATAATAAATGGATAAATAAAACATTATTAAATTAAATTAAAAATGTTAGCATTATCCCTAACCATGGTGATAATCTTTAATAAATCGGGATTGAGTAGTCTTCCAAACGATTTATAACAATCCTTAATAAACCAATTTAATCACAAAGATAAATCTGTGACATGTTGATTATAAGTTTTTATTACATACGTTAATTTAGTCGATGATCATATCAATCATATTTTATAATTGTAAATATTTTTGTTAATCATATATGCTTATTTATATTTACATTTATAGACCTTTCTGTAATGCAAATATTATCACTTAAATGAGGGTTAGGGTCAGGGGATGTATTACCCGCATAATACGTACCCAGTTTCCATCCCTAGATATATGGTTTGAAAATTGAACAACTTGGAAAGAACAAACTTTACTTCAAGAATCAATAACGCAAACAAATGCATATATAAGCCATCAAAAGCTTGTATATGGATGCCCGGTAGTTTTAGGTTGGTGTTGGTCGATCTCTATTTCAGCTAGTATGTTTAATTTGTAAAATCCGAATTTCTTATAATTGATTGATGATTTTGAAAAACGTCTTGAAACATATTGTATTAATTATATAAGCTATATAAATCTAGTTCTCTCTTTTCTATAAATTTTTTCTTTTGTATAGTTGGGAAATTTTTAGAAACCAAACATAGGCTCTTGCTAATTTTGAGCACATAGATTAATTTATTTACTAATTTTGAGTCATCATTTTCAATTACTGAATAAGATTATTGATTCTCGATCCTTTTACCATGCTTTTTATTGGGTAAGCTTTTCGATCATTTCCATGCTATTCTTGATTCTTGATCCTTTTATCATACTTCTTATTGCGTAAGCTTCTAGATCATTTCCATGCTATTCTTGATTCTCAATTCTTTTACCATGTTTTTTATTGAGTAAGTTTCTCGATCATTTCCATACTCACCTAACAAAGTGAAAGAGCGGTTAACTACCCCTTTTTCTAGAGAATATAAACGTGAGCCCAGCCCACCCTGGCCTTATGTGCCTCAGCCCACCATCTCTATTTTCTTTTTCCTCTGTTTTTTTATGTTAAAATATGTTTATGTTATGCTTCTATGCAAAAATCTTTTTGATTTTGAAGACTAATGTTTTTGTTTTATGGTAAACTTTTGGTATGCAAGTTATTATTATTATTTTTTTTAAAAAGGCAGCAAAATTTTATTAAGAGAAAGAAGGGAAATTACAAGGAAGGAACACCCGAAAAAATTGTGAGGTGCAGTAAATAAGAAAGGGAAAAGAAACAAACAATATAAACACGAGCTAAAGATCAAAGAAACAGAAAAAAAAAAAAACCCGGCC
Source organism: Arctium minus (assembly GCA_954870635.1). NCBI lineage: Eukaryota > Viridiplantae > Streptophyta > Magnoliopsida > Asterales > Asteraceae > Arctium > Arctium minus. The sequence continues at coordinate 113,882,806 of OX941083.1, read as the reverse complement.
GAGGGGACTGATCCCAAAAGGCGTCTCAACCAATGAGATAGAGGCAAGATGGATTCTCGATCCACAACTCCCAAGAGATGTTTCCTTTACTGATTCGTCACGACACCCATTCCAAAATTCTGACTTGCACCTCGGCAAATGGCATCTCGCGGAGTCCGACTTGTTCCTAAAGATTGTGTTGTTTTTGCGGTGGCTCCAAAGCAAGTAGCAGGAAGCACGAATAGAGGCATGTAGGACCTGATTTAACCATGGAGAGAATGAAAGATCTCCTTAGAAATTTAGAATCTCGAGCGTGAATCGACCAAAATCGACATCAATGTTCCACCAATTTCGAAATAGGACCCAACCCTTTCTAGCAATCAAGTTCATATAGTTGTTCTAATCAAACGAATTATTGGGGTATACAAACAAACAAAAAAAAGTTAGAAAATAACCCCTTAAATTCATTCATACCTCATAATACAATTTCAATATAAATTCAAAAAATTTATATACCATGCATAACACCGATCTTCAAAAAAATTAAACAACAAACAAATGATAATTAATTACACTCATAATTTTTCAAAAACAAGTGTTCTCCATAAAATTCACAAACTCGTTAAAATCTATCCTACCATCGGCGTTCTCATCAAACGCTCTGATCATCTTCTTACAATCTTCCATGGCTGCTCTTTCCTTCATTCCTATTGCACAAAGAACTCTCTGGACCTCCCTTGCATCAATAAACCCATCTTTGTTCTCATCAAAAACATCAAAAGCTTCTTTTATTTCATCCAATCTTGGCTCTTCCTCTTCGAAAATATCGAACAAATTCGCAGATGTCAAAACCTCTGGCAATTTCTGATCTTCAGGATGCCCCAAAACCCCCAAATTCGCCATCAAGAATTCCACCTCATCTCTCCCAACACCCCCATCTTCAACCATGATCTTGTTGGTGAACGAAAGGTGCGATTTCGACAATCTGGAATCATGTTTCTGAATCTTGGAGTGTTCTAAAGAAAACCCAAGTTGGCGGTGGATGAAAAAGTTGCATCGGGAGAAAAACTTCAAGATTCTTGCGAACCTGTTGAGAACCATTTGCATGAAGAAGTATTGGATGAATTCAAGTATCATGAAACTCATGTTGTACACAAATGAAATAAAGAATATGATTTCCCAATTGGGTTTCTTTGCTAAGAGAGGTTTATATCTTTGAATGGAGATTTGAGGGTTTATATAAAGGGTTTTTGTATGAAAGTGTGTACAGAATAATTCAATTGTCAAAAGTTGTGGGATGAAAGTAGGGGAAGATATGGTGTGGTTATTTTTTCCAGAGCAAAGATTTCTAATTTCAGAGAAGCTCTGTTGTAATGACTTTTACATTGTGCAATGAAAGTTGTACCTTGTTTTGGAGTTGTTCATTAAGAATCTGGAGAAAAGGAATTGGAAGGTTCATGGAAAGAGTGTAAAATAAAGAGGTTAGGCATGGGTTTTGTTGAAGTGTTGTTGCTTTGAAGTTTCTGTTTTTGTCGTCTTGTTTTTGGTGAATTAGTGAAGGAAACGAGGGTTATATATTATTTTAAAATAGAGTAAACTACAAATTTGGTCCCTTTGGCTTGTTGAAAATAACACTTTTCGTCCTTGTAGCTTTGAAATTACAAATTGGATATCGTGCTTTACAAAAACATCTGGATTTGATCTCTTCTTATAACGACTATTTAAAAAATTCCATGCAATGAGGAGCATTTTCGTTCTTTTATTGATTTGTATGTCTTTTACCCAATCAAAAATCATAGAGACCAAAATCATAAAATTGATTTTGGTTTAGTAAAAGACAAAAAAAATGGATAAAATAACAAAAATACGTTTATTTAACGGATATTTTTTACGTCCGCTAGAGGAAGAGATCAAATCTGAACGTTTTTGCAAATCATAATGGACATCTTTTAATTTTAGAATTGTTAAGACAAAAAGTGTTATTTTTGACAAACCACAAGGACCTAATTTGTAGTTTACTCTATTTTAAATAACAAAGTAGTTGGTCTTTCTACGCGTACCATAGACTTGTGAGTATGAATTTTGACCAAAAATTGGAAGAACGTTGAAACTTCAAAAAAAAATTCCAAAAATTCAAGTCTTTATGTCTAACGTGACATAAGATCTTAAATTTTATTGCTTTATTGGTCTTCATTTGATTAAAAAACCTAAAATTTATTTTATATAATTGATTTGTGATGATGTGTGTTAATATATGATTAAATTTAATTTTAAATATGATTATTTTTTGTCTAATTGATAGATATTATATATTTATGATGAAAACATTTTAAATTTGACTAGTATTATGATGTCAATTAGAGACTATGTTCTAATTGGTGTGATTTATAAGGGGTAAGGACATGAACAAAATCAAACATCAAGTTTTAAAAGATTGTGGAAATGAAGAATTGAAAAGATGAAGATCAATAGATGAAACAAAGAGCTGGAGATTTTGAAAATGAAGAATTGAAAATTTTAAAAACGAAGATTAAAATATTAAAGATCAAAGATTTTACAAACAAAAAATTGAAGATTTTCAAGTCTTGGATTTTTTTTCTATTTTATAGTTATAATATTAATAATCAATTTGAATTAACACAATTTATGAAGTTATCTTTTTTTTTCTTTTAAATAGTGTTATATAATCAAACAAACAATATTACATATTTAAAAGGGAAATTGGCACAAATAGCCATATTACACCTCCAATTTCATCTTCTAGGCATGTCTCTCCCGTATTTGCATATTTGGCCCTAGATCCGCGATGGAGGACCTAGGTCCGATTGTGAATTTGCATTAATGTTTGTTATGGAGATGACACGTGTCGGGATATTGCGGATTGCGGACCTGGGTGACCTGACCCATTGCGGACCTGTCGCAATCCGCGACCTTTTTTTGACTTTTAGCTATCCTCCATTGCGGACCTAGGGCCAAATCCGTAAAGTTGGTAGAGAAATGGCTAGGAGGTGAAAACCTTAGAGAAATATGGCTATTTGGACCAATTTCCCTAATTAAAAATATACATAGAGAACCGGTCAAGGCCGGCTCAGTCCCAAAGGATCAATTCAGGAGGAGCATGGCCGGTTGAAGCCGGAATCAGTCCACAAAAAGACCAGCTTTTCATTTGCAGTGTTCAATCAAACCGGCTTTCAAATAACCGGTCATTACACATCAAGAACCGGCCCAAATGCGTCTAATGGATAACGGGCCTTTAATCTTTAGATGGGCCTTATTGGACCATCGTCCGTCATATTAGGCCCTGCACTCTTCCTACGACTCTATGAGATCTTGAGTCACAAAAATGCAGCCATAGATGAGAACAAGAACAACCGCTGCAACTTCGTTACTTGTTTGCGATCGAATGCTCTTCAGTCTTCAACGCACCACCCACTCCAAAAAGGTCGGTCATCTCTTGGCTCTTTTCTCTCTTAAACACCATTGTTCTTCCACACCCTTTACACAACAACCACAGACAGACCCACACAAATCTCACATTAACGCATCTTCAATTCACGTTTCTGGTTTTACAAAGTCAGTCCTAAGCAAGTGTTCTCAACTTCTGGTCAGAAGGAATGAGCCTTCGACTAGCAGTACTTCTTCTCTTCAAGAATGTCTTCTTATTGTGTCTCATCTGAACCCTAGAATCACACGTAAATTTTGGAGAAAATCTCGATTAGAACCTCAAGATGTTCTTCAACTATTACTGGGTTATGAATCTAGTGATGGGAAATTGGGAATTGATGTTAAAAAGGTTGGATCTTTATTGGGGATTTTTAAGTGGGCTAGTGCCAGTAGCAAACAAGGTGGGAGTTTTAAGCATCTTGATCAGTCTTTCAAGATCATGGTGGGGTTGTTGGTTCATGTGGGGTTGTTTAAAGATGCTGAATGCTTGCTTTTGGCCATGGATAAAGAAGGAATTTTATTGGATAATCATGAAATTTTCAGTAATTTGATTGAATGGTATGTAGGTAATGATGAATTAGAAAAGAGTATCAATATGTATGATAGAATGAGGGGACTAAATTTAGTCCCATCCTTGTCATGCTATCGAACTCTTGTTAATTATCTGGTTCATAGGAATCAAACCCAGTTGCTGTCTCGTGTCGTTGATGATATGCTCGAGACCGGGTTAAAGATGGGTGTGGCGGAAAAGGGTGTCTACGAGGATGTTGTTAAAGTACTGTGCAGAGTAGGAAAAGTTCAAGAATCACGAAATTTGATTAAGAAGGCCTTTGTTTACGGAATCAAACCTACCTCTTTAGTTCTTGGTGCAATTACAAGTGGGTACTGTGAGAAAAAGGATTATGGTGATTTACTTAGTCTTTTTGTTGAATTGGATTGTGTGCCTGATGTGGTGGTTGGCAACAAGATCATACGTTCAATATGTCAAAATTTTGGAGCAGAAGAAGCCTTTGTGTTCCTTGAAGAATTGGAGCATTTGGGCTTCTCTCCTGATGCTATAACCTTTGGGATCTTGATTGGATGGAATTGCCAAGAAGGAAACTTGAGAAATGCGTTTGTTTGTCTCTCGATTGTTTTGTCTAGAGGCCTAAAACCGCATAGATACTCTTATAACGCTATCATTAGTGGGGTTTTCAAGCAAGGTATGTGGAATCATGCCAAAGAAATTGTTCTTGAAATGGAAGATGAGGGCGTAATGCCTGATATGTCAACTTTCAGAGTTCTTTTAGCAGGATATTGTAAAGCTAGACAGTTTGATGAGGTGAAGTTGATGATTGAAAATATGGTGCATAATGGCTTGATCGAACTCTCACCATTACAAGATCCTATATCGAAAGCGTTTGTGTTGTTGGGTATCGATCCATTGGTTGTAAGAGTGAGGAGGGATAATGATGTGGGGTTCTCCAAAACCGAGTTTTATGACAGCATGGGGAATGGACTCTATTTAGAAGGTGATATCGTAGGCTATGACCAAACTATGACTACCGCTCTCAACAGTTCAATGATTCCTGATTATAATCGTCTTATAATGAAGGATGATGGTCTTAATAATGTTGCCATAGATGAATTGGTTCACTGGGGTCAAGAACTGTCGTTTGCTGCTTTCTCGATATTACTGAAGAAGTTCGATGCGTCTAATTCAGGTTTTAAAACAATCACCACTCTCTTGGAGAGTATGCCGAAGTTACATAATGAGCTTGATGAAGAAACACTCAATTTGCTTGTTCAAATGCATGTTAAAAGGGGTTTTCTACTCAAAGCAAGGAAAATATACGACGAATTGGTGAAGAGAAATCTGAAAATCAAGAACAAGACATATTCTGCTCTAGTATCAGGTTTATGCAAGAAAGGGGATTCAAAAGACCTTCACGATTGCTGGGAACTATCCCGAAATCAGAACTGGTTGCCTACTTTGAACGATTATAGAACCCTCATTTGTTCGTTATGCCAAAACGACATGCTGACGGAAGCTTTATTTCTTTTCGAGCGTGCGATGCTGGTTTACCCACATGAAGTACTGGAACTCTTTTATGCTTTTCTTGAAAAGATTTGTGGAACTGGGTTCACTAAAGTTGCTTGTGTTTTGTTCGATGAGCTTCTGGCGAGGGGCTATGACTTGGATCACGTAGCTTATAGCCATCTACTACAAGGGCTTTGCAAGGAGAAGCGTTTTTCCGAAGCTTTTGCTATGTCCGTTAGAATGCTGGCCAAGCGTTCTTCCCCAGATCTTGGTGTTTTTTGGTCTCTAGAAAATGACATTTATAATGTTTTGCTTCATGGGTATTGCCTGGATAAAGACTTGAGGAAAGTTAAGGAGGTACTCGGTGTAATCTTAAAGAAGAACATAACAATATCCATTTCGAGTTACAGTAAGTTGGTGTCTCTAGTGTGCAACGATGGTCGAATCCCTTTTGCTTTATCGATAAAAGATCTCATGGTTAAATATAATTCTTCACATCTAACCGTGTATAATATCCTGATTTTCCATCTTTTCGCATCCAGAAACGGTGCGTATGTTGATATGCTTTTAGATGAAATTCAAGAAAAGGGTCTAGAATTCGACACCGTCACTTATAACTTTCTCGTGTACGGATTCTCTCGGTGCAAGTCTGTATCACGATCCCTTCAGTATCTGACGGCAATGATGTCTAAAGAACTGAAACCAAGTAACAGATGTTTACGATCAGTAATCAGTTTGCTTCGATCCAGTGGTGAGTTCAAGAATGTCTTGAAACTGAGTCAAGAAATGGAAACTAGAGGCTGGGTACATTGTTTTCAGAATGAAGTGGTGGAGGGTCTTTTGAAGATCAACAAGATCCAAGAAGCTGTAAACTTTCTTGACACGATGATCCTTAAAGATCTCGTTCCTGACAACATAAACTACGACAATCTAATCAAACAGATGTGTCGTTATGGAAGGAAAGACAAAGCTGTTGATCTTCTTGACACTATGTTGAAGAAAGGAAACACCCTGAATTCAACAACCTACGATTGTTTAATTCAAGATTCGTGTGTTTCCGGTAAGATGGAAGAAGTCCTTGATCTGTATACCGAAATGTTGAACAGAAAACTGATCCCAAGCACCAAAACACATGAAGTTGTAACCGAAAAGCTTTGCGAATTAGGGAGAACATCAGAAGCCGAAAAGGTAATTGACGCTATGATCTCCATGGGAGAGCATCCGAGCAAGGTGATGTTTGGATCGGTGGTTAGTAGGTATCGTCTCGAAAGAAATTTTACGAAAGCCTCGGAGATGTTACAAACGATGCAACAGTTTGGGTACAAGCCAGATTTCGAGACACATTGGTCTCTAATCAGCACTTTAAGCAGGTTTAGTGGCAAAGATAAAGATGATAGCAGTCGTAACTTTCTATCAAGACTTCTGTCTGAAAGTGGGTTTAATCGGAAATCCAAGTAATTAGATGTAACTTAATCGTTTTTTTTGGTGTTGTGCAATTCACCAAACACAATGTACAAGTGTTTAAAGCTTGGATATGTGGATTAATTTAAGCCAAATATTTTTGGAAGTTTACTTGACTTGGATTTTCTTTTTGCATGAGAAATATGGAAGATATCTTGAATGCCAACTAGATGTCAACCCATACCCATTTGTCTTCTTGCACTATTTTATCCCTATAAATACATGCATCATTCCATCCCAAAAATACACCAACAAAAATAGAAGTATTATTTCTATTTTTCTTCTTCTTCTTCCTTGTTCCTCTTTGTTGATATATATATATATATATATATATATATATATATATATATATATATATATATATATATATATATATATATCATTGATATATATTTATATATCTTGTTTTGGGGGAACATTTGGTTAGCTGATTTGTTGATCCAAGGATCTCGTAAACACGTTGTAATTTCTCCCGGTTGGTAATATAAAGATCTCTCTCCCTGTGGATGTACACTATCACACTGATAGTGGAACCACATTAAATATTGTTGTCTCGATTTATTAGCTGTTTCGATATATTTTATCGTATATTCGATAACTGCTATTTACGCTTGTGGATCGGTATGAATCAATAGACCAAAATATACAATATTTAGATCTCCTTATTCCGCATTTGTTGTAACGGGTCAGTTGCACGTGATTTATTGTTATCATTTTTGGGACCGTAAATCACTTGAAATACGATATTGTAACTGCCACCGACCCTTACAATTGGTATCAGAGCTTCTAGAGCAAAATTTGACTTATATTGTATATTTTTAGTCGCACGATAAGTGCTCGTTAAAAATGTCTGTTGATTCAGGAAATCCATTCGCCGGTTCCGTTTCCAACTCGGACCCAAATGTTTATCAAAAAGGTTCTTTTAAATTATCGGGGGCCGGGATTAGAATAGAAAAATGGAACGGGGAGGGTGATTTTGGTAAATGGCAGTTTACTACAACAGCAGCACTTAGGAAAAACGATGTTCATCCCATAGTCTTTGCTCCGGAAGAAATAAATCCGGACATGTCCACCTTAGAAGCTAAGGAAATGGAGGTTTGGGTCTTCACTACCTTACAAATGGCTATGGGTCCAAATGTAATTTTTGAAATCGTTTCTGAAAAGACAACCGCAGGGATTTGGAAAAGACTTGAGAATCTTTATCTCAAGAAAACTTTGACTAACCGACTGTTATTGATGAGGTCGTGCCTGTTCTTCAAAATGAAGGAAGGCACTACCATTCAGTCCCACATGACTGAATTCGAAGACATCATCATGAAGTTGAAGGCAACAGATTCTATTTTTGCCACAGATAATGAGGCACTCGCCTTGATTCTGTTGTATTCACTTCCCGAAAAATATTCCCAGTTCACTAACAGTTTTATTTATGGAAGAGATTACATATCTTTGTCTGACGTGAAAGCAGGGATGATCTGTGAAGAACAGAGAATTCAGATGAAAATCGGTAACAGTTTGCGAGAGAACAACCACAACAGTCATGGTCTATTTGCCGAAAGAGACCAAGACGATCAACTCAGGGGAAGAACTCGTGGCCGCTCCCACTCTCGTAAACCTGGTCATCGCGGGAAATCTAAGCAACGTAGCAATTGTAATTATTGTCACAAACCAGGTCATTGGGTCAGAGATTGTCCGAGTTTGAAAAACAAGGACAAGACCAAAGCAGAATCTTCAGCAGTTGCAGCCGAAAGAGATACAGGCTTCTCAGCAACGGTTACTGCACCACAAGGCGACAGGCGTTGGGTGTTGGATACCGGAGCTTCGTGCCATATGACACCATTTTGGGGATTGTTTCACTACTTTCGAGGAGTTCGAAAGTAACCATATTTATATGGGAAACAGTACATCGTGTGTCACTCGGGGCATCGGTTCAGTCAGAATCAAAATGTTTGACGGTACTATTCGAACTTTATCAAATGTTAAATTTGTACCGTCTATGACTCGTTCTTTGATTTCTGTTGGACAACTGTCCAAACTTGGCTGTAAGATTCGAATAGAGAAAGGGAGTATGCGCATCTCCAGAGGGAACTTTGTTGTGATGAAAGGTGAGCAGGCAGAAAATAACCTGTTTCATCTGGTAGGCGAAACAGTCAGTTCTGATGCGTGTGTCGCGGATAGTTCGAAAAACTTAGATGCTACGCGTTTGTGGGATCTTAGGTTGGGACACACTTCAGAGAAGAATTTGGAGATTCTGCGCAAGCGGAAACTCATTGCAATTGACACGCCTACGAGTCTGGACTTTTGTTCAGAATGTGTCTCGGGTAAGCAGACGCGTGTTTCTTTTGGTGTTGGAAAACACAACACCAAAGGGATCCTCGATTACGTTCATACAGACGTCTGGGGACCATCTTCAACACAATCTCTCAGTGGAAGTAAGTACTATGTTACTTTTATTGATGATTTCTCGCACAAACTTTGGGTGTATGTGATTAAGTTAAAGTCAGATGTTTTTGAAATATTCAAAACTTGGTTAGCACTAGTCGAAGTCGAGACTGGTAGAAAATTAAAAGTGCTTAGATCTGACAATGGTGGTGAATACAATAGTGGTAACTTTAAAGACTTTTGTTCACGTAGAGGTATTCACCGACACTACACCACACCTGGCGATCCGCAATCAAACGGAGTCGCCGAGCGGATGAATAGGACCTTGTTAGAAAAATTCCGATGTATGTTAGTTACATCTGGTTTCCCTAAAATGTTTTGGGCTGAAGCACTTCACACTGCTGTACACATTGTGAATCGGTTACCGTGTTCAGCCATTGGGGGGAAAATTCTGGAAGAAATTTGGAGGGGTAAGGGTTGTATCTGTTTGAAATACATACGTGTATTTGGATGTCCTGTGTATATTCATGTGACAGGTCAGGACAAGTTGGATCCCAGAGCCACCAAGGGATTCCTACTCGGCTATACAGATGGAATCAAGGGTTACCGAATCTGGAACCCGGTCACCTGAAAGGTGATTCACTCTCGACATGTGACCTTCGATGAGTCGATTATGTTCAAGTCTAATCATAATCGACAACCCGCTCCAGAACCGAAAATTATCTCTTCTGTTTCTCCAACAGCCGATGGAGATGAGATAATTGTCAGTCCTATTGTACCCAACTCATCTGCTCGTGCTTTTAATTTGGGATCATAATATGAAGAAGATGTTAGTCCACCAGATACATCTACTTCTGATCCAGTTAGTTCAATTCAGGAAGAAATTCTGAATGATGGTGGAGGTCAAGGCGATACAATTCCAGTATCAGTACCTGCGAGGCAGAGGCAGAGCCAGAGAACTATCCGTCCTCCCAATAGGTATGGTGATTGGGATTTTGCAAATATGAGTTTTACTGACCAGCTAGAGTATGCTTTGCATGTTGTACAGGATGAGCCGTTTGATTATTCGGAGGCCCTAACTTCGAGCCACTGTGATAAGTGGTTAGGAGCTATTCATGAGGAAATGGAAGCTCTATCTAAAAATAACACTTGGGAGCTTTGTCCATTACCGAAAGGCAGTCGTGCAATTGGCTGCAAATGGGTCTATAAAGTCAAAGACGATAAGCGTTATAAAGCTCGACTGGTTGCGAAAGGCTTTGCACAACGGAAGGGTATCAAGTATGACGATATCTTCGCGCCTGTGGTTCGACACACATCTATCCGGGTCCTTCTGGCCCTTGTGGCAATTCTTGATATGGAGCTCGAACAGTTAGATGTGAAAACAGCTTTTCTACACGAAGATCTTGAAGAAACCATCTACATGAAGCAACCGGAAGGTTTCATCTCCGACAACAAACCTGATTGGGTCTGTAAATTTAAAAGGTCCCTGTATGGACTTAAACAGTCGCCTCGATAGTGGTACAAGAAGTTTGATTTATTTATGCTCTCGTTGGGTTTTGAGCGTAGTGAGAAACACGCTTGTGTCTATCATAGATCAAGCGGTGGCATTTCTATTTATCTACTTCTTTATGTTGATGACATGTTGATAGCTTGCAGGGATCGTTCTGAAATCAACCGTTTGAAAGATAAGTTGAAATCAGAATTTGAAATGAAGGATCTCGGTGAAGCTCGTGTTATTCTCGGCATGGAAATTGTTCGAGACAAAAAGTCTCGTACTCTCAGGTTAACACAGAAGGGCTATATTCAGAAGATTTTGAAGCGGTTTAATCTTGATGGAGCAAAGTCGGTGTCTACGCCACTTCCAAGACACATCAAGATTACAAAAGACAATTGTCCGGTAGACGATATTGGAAAGGCTGAGATGGCAAAGATTCCGTATGCCAGTGCAGTCGGGAGCCTCATGTATGCTATGGTATGCACCCGTCCCGATCTTGCACATTCCGTTGGTGTAATTAGTCGATTTCTATCAAACCCGGGTAAGTCACATTGGAATGCAGTGAAAACTGTATTTCGTTACTTGAAAGGTACGGAAACTCACGACCTGATTTATGGTATGCAAAACAACTGTGATATTCTTGGTTACTGCGATTCAGATTACGCAGGTGATCGTGTCAGTTGGAAATCCACCTCTGGTTATGTTTTTACATTAGGTGAAACAGCTGTCAGTTGGAGATCTCGATTACAGTCTGTTGTTGCATTATCGACTACCGAAGCTGAACTTATTGCAGCGGTCGAGTCTGCTAAAGAAGCAGTTCATTTACAGGAACTCTTGTATGGTTTGGGCCTGAAGCAGACTACTGTCCGTATTAATTGTGATAGCCAGAGTGTTATTCACTTGGCAACAAATTTGGCGTTCAGCTCTCGAACGAAGCACATTAATGTGCGTGATGCATTTCTGGTAGCTTTACACGACGCAAAGGTTGTGTACTTGAAGAAAATATTATCTGAAGATAATGTTGCCGATATGTTCACCAAGTCGTTACCACCAGCCGCATTCGAGCATTGCTCGAATTTGATCCAGCTCAGATTGTGTTAGTGTCGTTTGGCACCTTGTGGGAGAGATGAAAATATTGCTACAAATGACATAGCGACATCTTTGGGGAGATATTACTTGGTACGTGTTTTTCGGTTGCTTAAATCGTTCGTCTATTGAGATTGCTCACTTGAGGATTTTTGCTTTTGATTTTGACGGGTGATGGCCGAGCCGAAGCTCGTCGCGATCAAAATGCATTCTGTTACCTCGTGTCAATCTCTATCAGCTATTTGTCCGTATTCGGGGGATTGGTTCGTGCTTTGGTTTCGTCGGGTGATTTGCACATCATGGTGGAGTGTTGAAAAACTTAAATCAGATAAGTTTTTTTTGGTGCTTTGCAACTCACCAAACACAATGTACAAGTGTTTAAAGCTTGGATATGTGGATTAATTTAAGCCACATATTTTTGGAAGTTTACTTGACTTGGATTTTCTTTTTGCATGGGAAATATGGAAGATATCTTGGATGCCAACTAGATGCCAACCCATACCCATTTGTCTTCTTGCACCATTTTATCCCTATAAATACATGCATCATTCCATCCCAAAAATACACCAACAAAAATAGAAGTATGATTTCTATTTTTCTTCTTCTTCTTTCTTGTTCCTCTTTGTTGATATATATATATATATATATATATATATATCATTGATATATATTTATATATCTTGTTTTGGGGGAACATTTGGTTAGCTGATTTGTTGATCCAAGGATCTCGTAAACACGTTGTAATTTCTCCCGGTTGGTAATATAAAGATCTCTCTCCTTGTGGATGTACACTATCACACTGATAGTGGAACCACGTTAAATATTGTTGTCTCGATTTATTTGTTGTTTCGTTATATTTTATCGTATATTCGATAACTGCTATATTTACGCTTGTGGATCGGTATGAATCAGTAGACCAAAATATACAATATTTAGATCTCGTTATTCCGCATTTGTTGTAACGGGTCAGTTGCACGTGATTTATTGTTATCATTTTTGGGACCGTAAATCACTTGAAATACGATATTGTAACTGTCACCGACCCTTACAGGTTTAAACTGATCAGAAGGATGGCAACTGTTACCTCGTATCACTGTCTCATTATTATTGCCATGGTACAATTGTCGTTCTTGATCAAGTGGTCCAATTTTTTGGGAGTTCTTTTTTCTGGTTTATTTTTTCACCCTCCGTTAAATGTTTAACGTATATAAATGCTTAATTTGCTTCTTACACAATCCTTTAAAAGGGGTGTCAGATTTTTACCACGACAAACCAATCAATTTATTACCAACCGTAATAAATTTAATTGGTACCAACTAAATTGGTTGGTACTACCGTACCAATTTCACTAACTTGGTTGCTACGTGGTATTGAAAATCATGTACCACGGTAATACCGTACCGTACCGATTATATATATATATATTATATTTAATTATTTATTAAATAGGAAATGAAATAAAATATATTTGATTCTAATGATTTAATTTAATGACTTTGAGAGTTTGATCTGATTATTTTTAATGGGACTCATGGATAGTTGGATAGTGGACTATTGGACTCTGGATATTGACTTACACCCTTGTTTTCTCTACTCAACGACTACACAAATACGAACCCTAATTCCCTGTCTCTTCTCTTCGGTTTTCACAAAATGCAACATGTACCAACCGAGAAATGTTGGTACCAACTTGTATCATGAAGTTGTATTAATTCATTTAATTGTAACTTCAACTTTTGAGATGATACAAAACCGTACCAGCATGTACCAACCAAAAAATATTGGTACCAATTAAGTTGGTACCAAGTAGAGTTGGTACCAAGTAGAGTTGGTTGGTACACGGTATAATTTTTGACGTACCAATCGTAATTGGTTGGTACACAATATTGAGAAAAAAAAATATGGTATCGTACCATGTTCACCCCTAATCCTTTTATCTCTATATAGATACTCTCTTCATACCAAAATAAGTGTCCACAATTGATTTGCACACAGTTTTAGACATGCATAATTATTACACAATTTTGTTACTAAATGACATATTTACCCTTATTTAATGTTTCTCTCTCTTGACAACTCTTGTGTATTTGTGCATTAATTAAGGGTAAATGTGAGAATTTAGCTATCTACCTTTTTAAAGTGGACACTTATTTTGGGACGGATGGAGTATTATATATATAGGGTGTTGCTATTCCTATCCCCTCCTCACTCACAAAACTCCCCATACCCCCCACCCTTTATCTCACTCGGTGCGTTCTATGCATACCCCCTCCTATAGGAGGTATCACATACCCCCTATAGAAGGGGGTATGGATAGAATTCACATATATATATATATATATATATATATATATATAAGGTTGGGTTCACGTGAGACCAACTTGTTTTCGTGAGATCCGTGAGATCATGATTTTACAGTTGAACCTTCACAACAAAACACTGTGAGGTTCGGATTTTTTTACCTTCACAGTCTGTAAAAATATAGTCTCACGAGTCTCCCAAAAATAGGATGGTTTCACATTATGTCAAGTCTCTCTCTCTCTCTCTCTCTCTCTCTATATATATATATATATATATAATATTTGTTATTGAGGGGAGTACATTTGATAAAGGGAGTATGAAGAGTTGAAAAGACGATTGTACCCTTGTCCTAAGTTCTTGATTATAGTACCAAGGGGCAAGGTACCATGATTGTCCCTCCTTCCATGAAATAACCATTAATGATAATGGGCTTTGTGTCTCTTTTCATCTACAACACAAGTACCACAATATGTTTCATCTTAAATCAACATTTCATTAATAAAAAAAAAACATTTACTTATATTATTAATCATGATCATTTATTAATTTGTCGGATATCTATTAATAAGGTTTTTATAAATATTTAAATTGTTTTATATGAATTTCATTTTACTTGTAAAGTTTAATCAAATATCTATTAATGAGGTTTTCATAAATATTTAAACTGTTTTATAAGAATTTCATCTTACTTGTAAAGTTTAACCCCAAATGTTTTTTTTCGTTTTTGGACTTTAGTTATGGATTTTAACAGTTTGATAACTATGGTTTGACCAGCTTATGCTTGTCTCAACTAATCTTATATGGGCCTGAATTTAACAATAAGATAAACTCTTCCAGTACTCACATGTATATTTGAACTAAGGGCCTCTAAGGATCTTACTGTCGCTATATATAAATTTGTTTTTTTTAAGATTTTATGCATATAGATATATTCTCTTTTTGTGAATCGTGGATGGAAGTTCTCACATAAATGATCTACAAGAATTACATGGAAAAAGAATCTTGAAGAAAATAAATGCCATGAAACATTTAAAACACAACAGAAGTATCCTTCACATATTTAATGAATCTAAAAACATTCAAATGGCAACACCTATTCGTATAGTCAAAAGGAGATTAGTCATCCCATTAAATTGGTTTCTGAAACCGTTGTTCATCTTATATCATGTTAAATGACATAATACAATATATGTTGTATATATGAGTGATCATCGTTGAAAAAGATGAAAACGTTTGGTCATGTTACCATTAGTGTTATGAGAACACCTAAAAATATGTAGATTAGTGGGCAAGGAAAATTCCAAAACAATCTAGATCTATAACAATTAAAATAGATCATATTAAAAAGCTCGTGCCGTAAGTGACTTTGAGCTTTAAAGAAAAACAAAAACTTATACAATCCTCACAGCTAAAGCATAAAAATACGAATAAGAGTACAACATATATGCCCCGACTAAAAGAATCTTTGTGATCTAAATACAGAATCTACATAGGCTAATTTATAAGGAAACACAATTAACAATGAGTTTAATTTTTTATCAATCAAACCTTTATCTTCTTCAGCAAAACCCAAATACAAATCAAAATACATAATTCCTTTACAGTTTTATGTTTTAAGCAAATTAAAAGATCCATTTTAGCCCACGATATCCAACCTTGATAAAATCATTCAACATTAAAATTCACACTAGTTATTGTTGTTCTTACGAGTTATTTCTCTTTATGAAGTTTATCAACATGTACTTACTTTTCTCCCTTTCAAAGAT
The DNA here is from genome assembly GCA_954870635.1 of Arctium minus. NCBI lineage: Eukaryota > Viridiplantae > Streptophyta > Magnoliopsida > Asterales > Asteraceae > Arctium > Arctium minus. The sequence goes on along the minus strand of OX941083.1, from coordinate 113,866,875 downwards.
TAAACATCCCTCCACAACTGAGTTATGCCATGAGTCGACCTTCAACTTAAGCAAGTTTATTGATTACACACTTTTAGCTAACATTCAACAGTTAAAAATGAAGTCATGATTCAACACTAAAAAATTTATATGGCACTCAATTTTGTGTGTGTTTCATTTTTAAATAGAGCTTCCAAATGAGATATATTAAGTTAGATCGATTTGAGCATGAAGAAATAACCATAAGGGTTCCGGGTTCAATTCCAGACGTCCACAATTGTGGCTACTAAGGGGTTGTTTTTTTTTTTTTTTTCTAAAAACCTATTAATGACTCTTAACTCTGAATCATTCAGACCTTTTTACACACCACCTCTTATTAATCATAACTAAAATAAGACTTCAGACTTTAAACCTAGAGTAAACTTCACTGTTGGTCCCTAAGGTTTCGTACTTTCTTTGAAAGTGGGACCTATACTTCAGTATTTCAAATAGTGGTCCCTGAGGTTTGGTATTTGTTCTGAAAGGAGGACCTCCTCACTAACCCCGTTAAAAAACTCAGTTAGATCTAGAGGCATTTTTGTCCAATCACATTTTATCCCTCCTTTTGCATTTTCTTTTTTTCTTTTCTATATTTTTGTTAAAGCCAAAACATTATAGGGACCTGTTTTGTAATATATATGTATATATATATACACACACAAACAAAACACACAGAACGCTCACCATTTTTCTAAATCATCTTCACCATTTTCCCCCTCTAAATATATATATATATATATATTCATATATATATATATATATATATATATTCACACAGACAAACATGTATATATATATATATATATATATATCAAGAGTTAAATGTTTCAGATGCTACGGCATGCATGGATGAAATCTAATCGAAATGAACGAGTGATCATGTTAATAAGTTCAGCTAGAAAGATAAAATTTGGAACTTTCCATTGACAAGTCGACTACAGAAGGCTATGGACTGATTTAGAACTTTCACATTCTACTGTAGTTGTTAGGTTAGTTCTTACCTCTTACTACATTAGCTGATAACATACTCATATTTTAATGTAAGTTTCCTGGTTACAGAAACGTGATGACCAAAAACCTTCGCCGGAGAAGATGACCGGAGGCTCCCGGAGAAGGTTTTTCATGGTTAATTACGTGGTTGGTTTCATTAAGATTCCATTTGCCCAGTTTCATTAATTACCCTCATTCATAAGTTCCAATACATATGTATACACACAACTCAGGGATGGGAACGAAAGTTTGGCACAACGATCACCACATCGTCCCTGTAAAATTGAGAACTCAAATAATTCCATCAAACTTCTTGATCAAGAACCAACAACGACACCCTTTTAATGCATCACCATCGTGACCGACCATCTTCCTTATGGCATCGTCCCTGTCCTATCGTCCACATGGTTTTTTGCCTGGGGTGGGCTCACTTTTCTGCCTTTTCCTCCTCGATGATACATCCTTGTGACGATTCATTAGATGGGTTGGGGTTGTTTGTGACAAAGAGATCGACATTCAACACCACCCTTGCGAGAACCACACTTCACGCACGTTTGATATGCGAGTTTTCATTTCTCAGCGCGTTCCTGACTTAGTTTTTTTTCTTCTGATTTTTTTTTTCAGTAACGACTTTATCAAGTGGGTCTTGATCTTAATGATTGTTTCATTCATTTTAATCATGCCTAATACCTTTGTCTGCTGATTTAGAGAAGATAGCAACTAACAGAATCGATTTTCATCAAGTATCGAGTGAGATATCAAAGTTTGAAGTTTCGCCGGAAAATCCGCCGGAAAAACGGGTTTGGCCGGAACACGTTTTTAATGATTTGTTTCGATGTTCTAGCTTCTGTATATGGTTCCTTTGTTGTTTTTAATCGATTTTCAGATCATTAGAGCTTTTAAAACATCAAAAGAGGTTCGCCGGAAAACCATACTTCGCCGGAATCTTTCAACTCGAGATACATCCTTGTTTCGCCGGAGAACCACACTCAGGGTGGTGGGTTATTTGTAAGGAAAAACAAAAATAATTACAAAATTAGATAAGAACTTGATTGGACAAAATTGCCCCTGACTCTAACTGAGTTTTTTAACGAAGTTAGCGGTCAGGTCCCATTTTCAGAGTAAAATCCAAAACCTCAGGTACCACTAATTGAGATATTGAAGTATAGGTCCTCCTTTCAAAGAAAATACGAAACCTTAAGGACCAACAGTGAAGTTTACTCTTAAACCCATTAAAAAACAAACGACACCTAAGTTTACTATGATTCATGTCTTATAGTCATATTTTACTGGGATTAGTAACATAGACCGAGATACCCTTCTCAAGAAAAAGATGGAAAAATAGGGAAACGGCCCTACACCTTTTAATCTCTGTAAATTCTTGGTCCTTCCCTCACAAATGACATCGTATATTCAATACAATTGAATAGCATATGTAGTCTTTACGTTTGTTGGTGCCACTAGTTGGCTTTTTATACAAAAATAGTAATTTTTTACACTAGTACGATGTTCAATATTTTCAATCAAAAGATTTCATGAATATGTATACTTGTTTTCATTGTATTTTTTCATAAAATAAACAAATATAATATATAAATATTTTTTTTAAAAGATGTTTGATTTATGATGTGTTTTTTATAAATAAATAACAACTTCTAAACAAATGGCCTTAGGGATGAGATCGGGACCGTACCGGTTGGTACCGAAAAAATTTGGGACTAAAAACCGGTACCAAATACCGAACCAATTAAAAAATGTCAAATATATATCAAAACCAATCGCAAACCAAAATATATTCATAGTGATTCAAATGTGTTTCAAAATCAATCCCGAATCCTGAATCCGTCGGTTTTTTTATGTGAATGTAGGGGCCGATTTTTTGACGGTGATAAATTTTTTTGGAGAAGAATACATACTTATAGAGAAAGGTTGGGTTGTTTAGAAGATGATTTAATTTGATTAGAAAAAGATAAGTTTTATAATATTAGGAAAATATATGTATAATCAAAAAACCTTAAATGACTCTAACCTTTATAATTCCCGGTTCGGTTTCAATATTTTCGGGAAATTCCCAGTACCGAATACCGAAATACCGAATTTTCATAATAGTTGGAACCGAATATATGGTACCGGTTCGGGAAAATGGTCCGGTTTGCTCATCCCTAAATGGCCTAAAGTCATCACATTTAAACCTTCATGGCCACAAGGGTTTTGACAATGAAAAATCCAAGTGGTTAGGATTAAGGATTTTACAATAAATACATGTAGAATGGGGGTTAAATACAAATACATAAATCTTTTCAAATTTAATTATTATTGATTGGAACCAACGAATTGCAAACACTAGTGGAGAGAAGGGAAGGAAAATTTATCCTGAATGATGTACTTGAATGACAAATTTGTTCATAAAGAATTGTTACAAGAACACTAATGAACACTCTTACTGAAATGAAGAACAAAGAAATTATTCAAGGAACACTCACAACTCACAAAATGCGACATACCAACTTCGACATGTGTCTTCTTCTAATTGCTTATTTGAGCACACTTGGTACTTTTATATTAGCTCACAACTTTGATGTACCAACTGTCTTTTTGTATAAGCAACAAGTTGTTACATAAGAGTCAACACCCTCACTTACCAGGAGTTACTATCTTCACTTACCGACTTACCGGGTATGATTCTCGATCCTAATAATGCCTTTTACTAGGTAAAATCATCAATTTTTGCCATGCTCATCCGTAATTTAAGGTAAATGATTCAGTAAAAGTTTACCTTGTTAATGGTTGGTAAACCATAAACCGACATTTTTATAAGACTTTGATGACCCATAACAAGATATGATAACACAAAGAAACTAAAATCACTCAATACGGAAATCATTTGACTAACTTTTATCATCTATATTTATCCCATCTATGTCGCTGACAATTCTTTTCTGCCCATCTCTCTTCTCCAAAATGAGAGAGTTGTAAGTTGTAACCAAGTATATAAACAGAATCACTCCACCATTCTTACTTGTTCTTCCTCCCAAAATCAAAACCCCCCCCCCCAAAAAAAAAAAAATCAATTACACAGCAAAGAAAGCAAGAAAATGGGAAGATCACCCTGCTGTGATAAGGTTGGATTGAAGAAAGGACCATGGACCCCTGAAGAAGATGAGAAGCTATTGGCTTACATTCAAGAATATGGTCATGGCAGCTGGAGAGCTTTGCCTTCAAAAGCTGGTATCATCAATCTCATATTCTTCTTTTTTTATGAATTAATTATGATTGTAACAGCAATTTGCAAGTTCCAAAGGGAAATGTGTTGTTGTTGATGAAATTTATGGGGAAAAAACACACACAGGGCTGCAAAGATGTGGAAAGAGTTGCAGATTAAGGTGGATAAACTATCTTAGACCTGATATCAAGAGAGGAAAGTTCAGTCTTCAAGAAGAACAAACCATAATTCAGCTTCATGCTCTCTTGGGTAACAGGTATTTTTATTTATTTACTTTTAATTCATAATTTCTGATTAATTTAAACCCACTTTTTAAACAAACAGATCTTTATTTCAAAATTCAAGTACATTGCGTTTTAATATACGTTCGTTATTATTGGGAAAGAATTCTTACAGTCTTTTTAAAGGTTTTCTTTACATTAAAGGTTTTTATAAACATGTATTTTATTTTTTTAATCATAAAACTTTGTGGTTCTTACAAAATGGCTTAAAGAAGCCAAATATTGGTACATTGATCGTGCAATTACGTTTCGATGATTCCTGGAGCTACAATTTGTTTGATTTAATTTGTTTTTTATATGTCATGTGTTTTAATTTATTATATCAGTTCGATGATTCTCTTGTTCGATGATTCTCTTGTTTTTAAGATGGTCCGCTATCGCCGCTCATTTACCAAAGAGAACCGATAATGAAATCAAGAACCACTGGAATACCCATCTCAAAAAACGGTTAATCAAAATGGGGATTGATCCAGTGAACCACAAGCCGAAAAACGATACCCTTTTGTCCAATGACGGCCAGACAAAAAGCCATGCTAATTTGAGCCACATGGCTCAATGGGAGAGTGCTCGGCTCGAAGCCGAAGCCAGATTGGCGAAGCAATCAAAGATCCGATCCATGACCCAACTCCCAAACAAAATTATGTTTTCACTAGCCTCTACATCTAAGCCACCTCCAAGATACCTTGATATACAAAAGGCATTGAATAGGATTTCGGATGGCGTTGGAGATTCAGAATCATCAACATCAACGCTTTCAACCGCCAGATTCAACAGCGGCACAAACGGATTCAACAATTCATTGGGGCCTTGCAATGAAGAACTTGTATGTGAAGGATGTGAAGAAGTTGGGGAGTATAAAGATTATGAGAATGGAATTGAGGGGTTTAATGAGATGAGCATAGATAACATGTGGACAACTGAACCATTAAACTCAAGCAACAACAGCAACCAAGATGTCAATTTCTTGGAGCATTTTACCGAACTTCTGTTATGCAACTCAAACTTTACCAAATTTGACCATTTGGATACTGTTTTTGGTTGCAGTGACAAATTCAGTGGACCTACTCAAAATAGCAACGACTGCTACGAAGATAAAAACAAGGATTATTGGGATAACATTCTTAATCTGGCAAATTCTTCATCATCTGACTCTCTTATAGATCTGTAAGATGTTTGAAAGCGTGTATTTAAATAAAAACACATAGATCTGTACGGATTGATCTAGAAGAAAATGCAGCTTCCTTTGCTTATCTTCGATTAGTTTTTATAATTGTACAATTGATATTTAAATTAATATGGTTCAGATGATGAATGTTCATCCAAGTATCAATTCACCTACATAAAAGGTCGATAATGATCTAAGTCAAACAAATGAAACGAAACGTAGAAACCGATTGCTCGAAAAACGAAAAGCTTAGATTTCAAATCAAAATTGTGAGGGCATTACAGGCAGCAATGAACAGTGTTTAATCAAGGCTGCAAAGCGGTTCCCATCGATTTCTATCGCACAATAAATTAAGAGGCTCTCGTAAACCTTATTTTTGTAATTACGAAGCCTTAGTACTTGTGCATTTCTTTTCGAAGTAGAAATCGGTTTCAAACGTTATCTTTTCGAAGTAGAATTCAGGGGAGCATGCCTAAAAACAAGGATTACATGTTAGAAATACACTCACCAACTGTTTCCATGGACGCCGGCGAGATCGGAGAGACGAAGGCCCGTTTAACGGAAGTTGCGGTCTGACTATTTGTAGAGGAACTTCACTTCAGAGTTCAGTTTCAGTACCGAAATTAGGGCACTTTTATTTGGGCTTGGACTGTAAACCGTCGTCGGCTTCTAATGATGGGCTGGGCTTGTTCTTTATTTGTTAAATGTAACAGTAACAGTAACAGTAACAGTAAGATACCGGCCCGGCCTGGGACCGATTTGGCCCGGCCCGGCCTGAGACCGATTTGACCCTGCCCGGACCGGCCCGGCCTGGGACCGGTTATTCAAGGCCCGATTTTTTCAAAAAAATAGCCGTTGGAAATGGTCATATGACCGTTTTTTTCGTTTTTTACCATTTTTTTGTCATTTTTATCCCACCTAAACTATATATAAGTCATATGGTGTATGGGGGAAGATACCAACTCACAAACGCAAAAAAACGTTCATATTTTTCTCTATAATTCGTGATTTCGGCTCGTATTCGGTTTTGGTTTTTTAACAACTCCTACTTGAGTTTTCTTTCTCTCGTTTTTGTGTTATTACTTACTTATATAATGGCCTCTCATGCTAAGGGCACCGTTGATGATTCATCCAACGATCTCATTGCCCAAGTTCTCGTCGAACATAGACAAAATTCCGAGATTTGGAATTCATACAACATGGTGGTTCTTGCGAGCGGGAAAAGAATGGCACAATGCAAAATGTGTCAAGTTCTCTTTACGACTGAAGGAAATTTAACCTTGAGACATCACATCGAAAAATCATGCCCTGGGTTGAATTTGACAGAAGGTGATTCGAGTCATTCGATATTTGATAGACAAGGTGAAATATGGTCGTTCGATGTGGATTTGAACCAAAAAATGACAACGCAATGTGTCATTCGAGGGGGGTTGTCGTTCGGACATTTTGACAACAATCATATTACGAACCTCATCAAACAAGTGCTACAACCACGCTACAATCCGGTAAGTCATCAAACTCTTAGACATGATGCAATAAAATTGTGGAAAACGTGTCAAAATGAAATGCGACAAATGTTTTCTCTTTTGCCTAATTGTGTTTCCTTAACTAGTGATGTATGGAATGCGCCACATGGTTTACCATATTCTTATATATGCATTACGGCACATTGGATTAAGTCGCATTCGTGGCAATTAGTAAAACGTGTTATCACGTTTGAACCGTTTGGTGCGCCATATTCGGGAAATCTTTTATTTGCAATTATTAAAAGAAATCTTAAATTTTATAATTTATATCAAAAAGTAATTAGTATTTCATTTGATAAATCTAGTAATAATGCCGCATGTGTGTCAAAATTATTGTTGGGTATCAAACCTATTTTAAACGGTCAGTTATTTCATACACGTTGTTGTGCACACATAATCAATTTAACTGTTCAAGATGGCTTAAAATTAGTTAAACCTGTACTAGATAAATTTAGGCTAATGTTACAGAGAATTTTTACAAAAGGTAAAAAAATGTGGGCTTCGTATAGGAAATATTGCCATCATGTAGGTTTTAAAGCTTTGGGACCGATATTTGATATTCCTGGTAGATGGAATTCAACTTATTTTATGATTGAAAATTTGATAAAACAAAGACAATATTTGCATGTATTTTATAGTAATTATTATCCTCGTAATACTATTGGTGTATTAGATTGGGGATTGCTTGAGGGGTTATATGATATTTTGGGCGATTTTAAAAATGCAACGACTCTTTTATCCGGTGTTTATTATCCAACAAGCCATTTACTTCTAAATCAAATATTTATTTTGGCAAGTAAGATGGCACAATACGAAGACAATAATGATTGGGGAGCGGTGGTTCATGTAATGAAGGAAAAAATGTTAAAATATTTTTTAGAGATCCCTTTTTCCTTTACATGTGCCGCGGCGTTAAACCCGTATTTAAATGTTATCGGAGTGGAAGTTTTAATTTCAAATATATGTTTGGCTTTTGGTTTAAGTAAAGAAAATGATGATTATGCAAAAGAAGAAATACGCAAGTTTAATCAAAATTTTAAAGATTTCTTTGATCATTATAAAAAAAAACTATGGCAGAAGAAATGAACAACAAAGTACTTCAAATCGGGGTAACTCGAGTGCTACTTCTGGCTATGAACGCCAAAATAGGAAGGACTTAATGACTAACTTATTTAATGAAGTTCAAAATCTCACGAGTACAAAATCTAGATTTGATACCGACTTAGATGAACTAGATATTTACATGCGTACTAATTTTATTTCTTTTTCGAATGTCGATGCTTTTGAAAATATTAATTTATTGGAATGGTGGAAACAAAAACAATCGCAATTTCCGGTTTTGGCCGCCATGGCCTGTGATATACTAACAATCCAAGCTAGTACCATAGCTTCGGAGTCTGCCTTTTCTCTTAGTGGCAGAATCATTTCGATGCGGAGGATAAATCTTAGTGCAGAGTCCGTGGAGTGTTGTGTAGGCTTGAAGGATTATTTGGATAGTAATGAAAGAACTCAACACACGACATCACTAGAGACGGAGATTGATGAAGTGGAAAAAAACCTGGAAGAAATCGAAGACGCCCAAAACCTAACAACACCGCTAACTACCGATACAGACGACACCTACTCAATTTTAGACGATGAAGATGAACTTGACCTTGATGACTTTGATGACCAAGAGGACCTTGATGGGACGCAAGTTTGAGGATTACATTGATGGAATATTTGAAGATTGAAGATCAATTTCTATTACTTACAAAGTTACGGGTTACAAATCACATATTATAGTTATTTAAAAATGTAAACCAATAAAACATTTTTTTAACTGTATTTGATTGACACAATTACATATTTTGAAATGTCTTTGAATAACATTTTTATATGCTAAAAAGATCTTAAAAATATATTTTTATATGTTAAAAATTGATTTAAAAAAAAAACTTGGGACCGATTTCGGTCCGGCTCGGGACTGGGACATGGGTTTTTGGTTAGGACCGGGACCGGTTACGAAAAGTAAATAAAGGACCGGGATCGATTTGGATCCGGTTCAAGACCGATTTTTAACATCTCTAAGTAACAACTTACTTTCAAATTTTTGTTATTACTAGTGTTGGGCCCGTGCATTGACGGGAGGATAAATTTTTTGTTAGAATATTGAACCGAGTTAAAATGAAACGTAATTTCTCTATTAACAGTTAATGAAATACAATGTGAAAAACGAATGTATTTTCATAAGTGGTTAACTTGCATAAATTCTTAATCGTTTGTGTAATAATATTGGTAATAGTTTTGTATTATATTATTTAAAACTCAAACGACACGTCTCACAACATATCACTATTATTGAAATAATTATAAATATGAACATACGTTTTTACAGATTTTGCAATTTTTTCTTAAACCTCATCGACATCGACAACACTTGACAATCACTTTGAACGTATAAATCTGTAGATTAATTAACAACATTCAACCCACATCAAATATGACAGAAAATAAATGATTTCTATCTTTTGTAACCGGCAACTCAACTGGTATAGTTCAAATTCACTCAGTACCACTTGAAAATTTATCTGACTATTGACTTCAAGACCTCATAGTATTAGTCGATAAAAATAAAGATATGTATATATAGCTTATTCCCCCACTTCGAAAAATATGATTGTGGGTTTTGAAAAATATAAACAAATCCTCAGTAAATAAAATAAAATATAAAAAAGTAGTTTTTCAAAGAAACAAAAATATGGTGAAATATCTTTTGTTCAGTTGCAGGTTCCGCCATTGACACCCGACCGTTCATCTTCTTCTTGTACTCGGATAATACATAGAGAAGCTATATGTATTTATAGTGAATGTAGAGAATATTTTAAAATCTTTTATTTTCATTTTCGGTTTTACATTTAAATGTAAATATATAAAAAATATGGAAAAATATTTTTATATCTACATTGTTTCTATTTTATTTTCTTTGCATTTGGTTAATTTGGAAAGTATTGCGGAATATTTTTATTTTAAAGAATACGACAATTTATTAGTGTATCTCGTTATTTTTTTATTTTTAATTCATATCAACCTTCTTTTAAAAAAATATGTGTAGATTTTATATTAGCAAAAAAAATGCGTGTAGATTTTATAAAATAAAATAGATTTTATATTAGTAAAAAAATACGGAAGAAAAAAGAGTTTATATTACATCTCATAATGATTTTTCCATATTTTATTTTATAAAATCTTTTTTCATATTTTATTTTATAAAATCTTTTTACATAATAAGATGTAATATAAACTCTTTTTTCTTCCGTATTTTTTTTGCTAATATAAATTTTATTTTATTTTATAAAATCTACACGTATTTTATATTAGCATAATATAAAATCTACACGTATTTTTTTTGCTAATATAAAATCTACACGTATTTTTTTTTCACGAGCATTAAAAGAAGAAAAAAGAAGGTTGATATGAATTAAAAATAAAAAATAACGAGATACACTAATAAATTATCGTATTCTTTAAAATAAAAATATTCCACAATACTTTCCAAATTAACCAAATGTAAAGAAAATAAAATAGAAACGATGTAGATATAAAAATATTCTTCCATATTTTTAATATATTTACATTGAAATGTAAAATCGAAAATGAAAATAAAAGATTTTAAAATATTCTCTACATTCACTGTAAATATATATAGCTTCTATCATCCGAGTACAAGAAGAAGACGAACGGTTGGGTGTCAATGACAGAACCTGCAACTGAACAAAAGATATTCCACTATATTTTTGTTTCTTTGAAAAACTATTTTTTTATATTTTATTTTATTTACTGATGATTTGTTTATATTTTTCAAAACTCACAATCATATTTTTCGAAGTAGGGGAATAAGATATATATACATATCTTTATTTTTATCGACTAATATTATGAGGTCTTGAAGTCAATAGTCAGATAAATTTTCAAGTGGTACTGAGTGAATTTGAATTATACCAGTTGAGTTGTCGGTTACAAAAGATAGAAATCATTTGATTTCTTTGTCATATTTGATGTGGGTTGAATGTTGTTAATTAATCTACAAATTTATACGTTCAAAGTGATTGTCAAGTGTTGTCGAGGAGGTTTCGGAAAAATTGCAAAATCTGTAAAAACGTATGTTCATATTTATAATTATTTCAATAATAGTGATATGTTGTGAGACATGTCGTTTGAGTTTTAAATAATATAATACAAAAATATTACCAATATTATTGCATAAACTCATAACAACAAACGATTAAGAATATATGCAAGTTAACCACTTATAAAAATATATTCGTTTTTCACATTGTATTTCATTAACTGTTAACAGAGAAATTACGTTTCATTTTAACTCAGTTCAATATTCCAACAAAAAAATTATCCTCCCGTGCAATGCACGGGCCCAACACTAGTAAGATGTAATATAAAAAAATACGGAAGAAAAAAGATTTTATATTACATCTCATTAATATAGATTTAAATATAAAATCTACATTTAAAATAGATTATGCTAATATAAAATCTATTTTATAAAATCCTCCACCAAAAAAACAAATATTTATATTAATAAATGAGTATTCATTCCACAAATAGATGATTATGTGAGATACTGTGCTTGAAAAGGTTGTAACAAAGCATTAAGAAATTGTAAATTAAGTAATTGGCTTTAATTAATTGTAATTTGTGCTTAAAATGTTGTAATTAAGAGTTTTTATGTCATTTTTATAATATAGTATAGATAACACTGTATTTTATTTTATTTATCCAACAAATACTACTTTTGAAACTTTTTTATCTATAGTACTGTAATAAAGTCTTTTTTTATTTATAAAAAACATCGGCATTGTCCATAACAAATAAGCCTTAATGAAACACAAGATTACAGTAGGATCTCAAGACTTGTGTCTTAGCATGATTTTTTATTGACGTGGATTGTCTCCTACCAATGGATAGTTAAAATCATTTTATAAATATGGATGTTCTATATCGATAAAATATTTATTTTGAAACCTTCTATATATTAACATAGTGGTATACGATGTAGCATAGAATTAAGGGAGAGATGGGCTTCATTAAAATAAAATAATTGGGAATTTTAGAATAAGTAAAAATACCATTTTTTTATGGGAAAAGTTCATAAAAACTCAACAAACTATTCCATTTTGAATGGTTAAGTCTTTGAACTAATTTTTGAATGAAAAAAACATTAAACTTTCTTATTTTGAATGATTAAGTCCCTGAACTATTTTTTTTGAATGAAAAAATCATTAAATTTTCTCATTTTGAATGAAAAAACCATTAAATTTTCCCATTTTATATGATTAAGACCCTGAACATTTTTTTTTCAATAGATTAAGGGGTTGTTTACTCGACGCTTACCCGGTAAGCGCTTATCAATATCATTTACCTTATTGATTGAGTATGAAAAGAACCGATAATCTTACATGGTAAGAAATAAGGCAAGGACCAAGAGTCTTACCCGGCAAGTGTGAGAAATGACTCTTACCCGGTAAGTGCTTACTAGGTTTAAAAATGCTTGCCAAAAATCTATTTTCATGGCCAAGAATGTTACATGAAAAGGTAAATGAAGGTGAATCTTTTGCCGGTAAACACTTACCGGGTAAGAATTTGGTAAACGGCCCCTAAATCATCGAACTTCTAGAAATTGGTTACTTACATCATTTTAACTAAAAAAACTACCTGTAACCTTTTGATTCTTCCTCGTTTGATAGATAAAAAATAGATCAAAAAGAGGAAGATTGATGATAGGGGCAACAACGTGTTAGGCGATACGGAGAACGGACAACATTAGGGCAACGGGGAGTGGCGAGGCAGAGCGATACGATTGTCTGTGAGGGGTTTTAATGACGTATAGTTTTGAGAACGGTAAAACTAATTTAGATTTGTTTTTTACTTTAAAAACTTAATAGTCAGATCCAGGTACCTTTAAAAAAAAGGTAACCAATTTTTAGAAGTTCGATGGTTTATTTATGCAATAAAAATGTTTAGGCACTTAATCATTCAAAATTAGAAAGTTTAATGGTTTTTTCATTCGATAAAATAATTGAGGGACTGAATCATTCAAAATGAGAAAGTTTAATGGTTTTTTCATTCAAAAAAATAGTTTAGGGACTTGATCATTCAAAATATGATAGTTTATTGGTTTTTTTGAACTTTTCTCTTCTTTTAATTTTCTACCTTAGTTTCCTGCAGTAATTTTTTGTCCGGGACCTCAACAACCAAAAATAAATTCATCGAAACCAACCAAAAAAACCAAAAACCACTCGAAATCAACTAAAAACTGGAAAAAAAATCATCGAAATCGACAAAAAAAACTTCAATTTTTTTTGCAATCAACCAAACAAAGCTTTAAAAATCCCTTGGAACGGTGGATTTAGGGGTTGTTTGTTTAACTCTTAATGGTTCCGTTAAGAGACAACATCTGAATCGCTAAGAGGTGAATCTTGTTTGGGAAAAAAAAAGGTTTGTCTCTTAATGGTTTCAAAACCCTCTAAATGATTTTGTATACTGACCATTCCTTAACCATTCAGAGCCCTAATTTCATTCTAAACAATTAAAAAACAATCTTATTTCATTTTGCACTATATCATAAGAGTCTCTTAATCACTCTGACCACTTATTCATTCTGCATCAAACCATTCAACAACTGTCAAACAACCCTTTAGGCTAAAAATACATCAGACAACTTTACGCACATTTAATCTACCTTGCCTCCACCAGGAAAAAATCCTGAATCCACCACTTGTGGTATACATAGTGTTACATTGCATTTGTATGGACTTGGAGAGAGAAGGCACTTTGAAGTTCTTTAAGGGGCCGTTTACCAAAATGCTTACCCGTTAAGCGTTTACCGATAAAACTCGACACACCAATTTACTTTACCGGGTCATATTGTAATCATCACGATGGTATCATACGCAACAATTTACCCGGTAAGCACTTACCCGGGTAAGACTTGTCACTCTCATTTACCGGGTAAGACTCTCCATCATTATCCTCACTCTTAAGCAGGTAAGATTTTATGCTTTTGTCATGTTCATCCACTAAGGTAAAATACCTTAGTAAACGCTTACCGGGTAAACGTTTTGTAAACGGCCCCTAAGTCTTTTGACTTAAAAGAGTTCTAAGTTTGTTGTTTAATGGATTTAATGGTACGAAAAATATATTAGTTCAGGCATATCAAAGTGTTTGTTTACAACTTAATGATTAAGCCATCAACAATTTCGCTTTATTTCAATCCCACCCTTTGGCTTTATAAATTAACGGGGCATAGAGAGCTTTATTTGCACGCATGAGAAAGAGAACTAGAGTAGAGATTTACCATCATGATTGAATTTCTTCTTTGAGAATGTTGACAGTTTAATATGGTTTAGGATTTTATACATTGATTTATCAACCGTAACACTACTTCCTGATTTTCAATCGTTGATTCAAATCCGAGTTTGAGGGTTTATACATGGGATCATTTATGAAATTTTTAAACATTCACCTAATATGCCTTTAAATTTAAAAAAAAATAACTTAATCCATACTAGACGTAAAAAAACAACCGAAAAACGTTAAACTTGTTAATTGTTAGTTATGCTTAGCTTAATTTGGTCAATGACGGTTTTCTTAACCATCAAAAATAGCTAGATAACTATACTTTTACTTTTCCCATGATAATTGTGTGTCATAATAGTTTCTCCATTGAGACACATGACATGATTTGTTAGTATTTCTCCACTATATGTTTTTCAATAATACATATAAAATACAACGAATGTAATAACTAAATACAATGATTAGTGAAATTCGAATATAAGAAAATCGACAAAATAAATGTAAACGATTTAAACCGTAGATAAAAAACAAACGATGTTGAGGCTCGTGTTCAACACGATTCCCTAAAACAGATTCGTCGTCTGTTCCCAGAGTACAACAGCGTAAGCAGAAGTACTGCCAAATATAACCACTAGCCTGAAAGGTTGTCAGAAATCTCTTTATGCAATATCAACTTCAGAGAATTTTATGTGTTTTGTATGTCGGTGTCTTGTGGAATGAAACTCTAGACTCCACTTATTAACCATATTAATTTTTCAAATCAATGAGAATCAACTGGAAGTTACAACAAAAAATACTCTATGCAAGCACAAGATTTCAGAGCAACATTCGTGTCCACAGGTCGCACCCACATATAAGTTCGCCGATTTTAGCCTACGTAAGTCTCAGTTGGCACCCCTCTTGCACGCAGGTAGGTGATGGAGTAAAATCAAACAAAGGACTTGTAAGTCCTTCCCACATTCATGGTTATAAACCACAAAATTTTTGTTCCTTCCTTCTATGTGGGACAAGTTTCCACACCCACTTGATTTTGTCAATTTCATCCCAAACACTCAACTTTGAGCATCGATATCTCATTCACACATATTCCGTTTTGGACACATAATATATCGTTTCGAAGCTCTCATATAAGAGAACATAAAACCACGAAGAGTTAGATATATTCAATACATATACATGTATTTAATTGTGTCCAAAGTTAGTAAAAACTCATATTTTTACTAAAATTTCCAACATGATTTACCTTTTTTCATGATAACTAGATAACCGATAAAGGCGCTTCAAAGAATAGATAGTTTCATAATGACAAATATTCAAATAAGTATTATGGGATTTTATTTTTCTATTAAATCAACAAAAGCGATCCAGAATAAAATGAATCAGAAACATTTGAAAAACAAAACTAGCAATCCATTACAAAGCGAATCATGAAGAACTTCTTCGAAAACATTTGTACCAAAAGTGAATCATAGTTCCTTGTCCCCATCTTCGTAGCTAAACGGCAGTGGCACCGATTTAAATGCTCGAAATTTCCCTACATTATTCAGGTGCTCATTTTCCAACCTGAAGAAGTTCCATATACCACGACGAATGATCTCCAAAGCCGCAAATATGAATATCACCATGCTTCGATGGAGAGCCGGAGCTTCGTGGAAATCTAACACCGTTTGCATCCAAGCAAGCCTCAATATCACATTCAGTACCTGCATCAAAATTCATGAAGAATTATGAATATTTGAATGGTCAAAATGACCAGAACGGTCTGGCCTAGTATAACTAGGTCAGACCAGACCCAAATTTAACAACAGGTTTGGGTCAAGGGCCCGAATTAAAGGACGGGTTTATGGTAATACTACCATTGCTATAAAGTAGACCGACTTATTTGGTAAAATAAGTCTGTCTCTTAACCAAGCGTTGTTGGAGTTCCTACAAAGAAGACCCCAATCCTTCACCATATCCCAGTAAGTGTTGAAAATTGTAGCGATAACCGAACTGGATGCAGCGACGATTCTTATAGTCAATCCCGGCCTCTGAACATAGATCGTTCTCGTGACTACAGCAACAATTGTCGACAAGTACTTGAGTCCATTCGCAGCTTGACCATACTCTTTCCGTTCCCACCATTGTCGTAAGCACTGACACACAATGCCACAATATTAGACCGTTTGAATCAAACCGAACAACTTGATGATGACCTATATACGATGTGAAGTTCAGTTACCTGTAGGAACCGAAACCAGTACGGGATAACCGCTATAAGTATATAAAAAGTCTTGTAGACATCACTTTGATCACATCTGTTTTCTCTCTTCTTGAAGTCTCCCCAACCATAGTAGCATAGATAGAATTCCATAGTCCTCAGTAACTGAACCTATTGTATGCAGTCTAGTCAGACCAATTATAATATTTATATACTGCAAATATTCACACAGACTGTAAAGTTTGACCAGTTTGAATCGTTGACCTCATGGGAGGCTAGGCTAGGCTGGGTTGTACCGGTAACCCAGGTACACCTTTTCAGACCATTTTCCAATGAAAGAAGTAAAATAAGACTTCAGACCTCTTAAAAAACAAACGGCGTCGAACTGAATTACCTGGCTAGTTAACTGATCAGCCAAGAAGAAATCAGGGAAGTTGACCTTGTGAAAAGGAGCACAAACACAGTGCCAAAGACACGCTATAAAAAAGAACCGGTTGGTACGATAGATGATGTTAAACGGGCAGAACGTTATGAGAAGTACAACCTGCAAAACGTAAGTTACAACTACTTAGCGTACTTTTCGGTTGTTAGAATTCACAAGAGGAGAAGCTAAGAATTTCTTACGATGACTAGACCTAGAGGGACGAGTTCGGTCAAAGGTTGGAAACTTCGAGTTCTTTCATCCATTTCCATTTCGAGATTTGAGAGTACAGCTGCAAGGGTGAGTACTGATAGAGCAGAGCTTAGAAGTAGGATTTCTTTGTAACCCAATTCCGTACTTGGCTTGAACCCGAAAATGAAGGCGTAATTGACACGATAACGCATCCAAAAATATATGTTTCCGGCGTGCATTAGCATATGTAATATAAGGTATGCGAACAAACTGTATAACGGAAATATGTTGGTCATGTATTGGTTACGACCTTCACTCTTGAGAAGGTCTCTAGCGTGTACCGTTAGGATGACTGCCACTATAAGTGCTATCGAACAGCCAAAGAAACAACCTACCAAAAAGCATCATATCAACTTATTGCAACACTTTTACAAAGCAGATTTAGACATATCTAACGTCTTATAAAGCCAATTTTGTTGCAGTGAACCGAAATTATACAAGGGGATTCCAAGATTTACATTTTCTTTGGTACCCATAACTTACCCACAAAAAATGTTACTCTATGGTTGTCTCTTTTAGCTCTTGGTCTTAGATCCCTCATTCCTTGACGGCGATTTGCATTGGCGAAGTGCTTAATAAATGAAGCTTCTACTCTCTCCATGAGCTTAACAACCTGAAAGAACCAGAAGAAAGACTTAATCTAAAGCACATCAATGGCTGATCTTAAAACATCATAGATGGTGGTTAGATACCTCATCAGATTGGCTCAAGTAAGAATTCTCAACCATCTCTAAATAAGCTTTCGATGCGTTTCTTGATGTGATCTACACCAACAAAAATGTCAGACTTCGCAAACAGATTATCATAAAATTTTAAGAATTCGATACCTTATCATACTTCTTCATGATCTTGGAGAAACCCAATTGATTCAAGAAACTGTCAAAGAAGAAAGAAAACATAACTTCAAACCATTTTTCACTTTGTTGCTAATCTTCTTTAATCAATGTTGATTCGCAATCAAACATAAGTGTTTACTTACGAGTAGCTTTTCAGAAGTCGAAGCTTTCTGTGGAACTCCACAAAAGCCTGCTTCAGTTTCTGTTGTACGTTTCTGAGTTCTCCTTTGCTGAATGATAAGTCGCTTTTTGTGCCATCAAAAATAGTTCTCAACGTAGATAGTGCTGATTCTGGAATGACATTGATCTTTACGTGATCTAGAATTTCTAAAGAAACCATCTTCTGTTGATCCCTTTTTGAACTTCCTTCAAGTTCTTCAATCTCCTCTAACGGTGATGAACCTTAAAACTTTCCAAAATTAGTAAGAATATCTAAACAACCCATGTTTTTTAACATGTTCTTGAGTGCAGGGGCAGATGTAGTGCAGAAATAAGGGGGGATATGCCCCATTAAACGAAGAAAAGAAAAAAAGAAATTTCGGAGGCAAAAACATATTTTTTTAACTTTCTACCTTAGTTTCTCCCAAAATTTCTCGTCAGCCCCCAGCCCCCCATCAACCAAAAAACGTGCATCAAAACCAACCAAAAACACTTTTGAAATCAACTAAAAATCCAAAAAAAATCCCTCGAAATCAATAAAAAGAAAAACTTAAAAATCCCTTGAAATCAACCAAAAAAAGCTTTAAAAATCCCTCGAAACGATGGATTTAGAGCATCTCCAACATCTTCTCTAAAATGGAGAAAGTAAGAGCATCTCCAACAGCTTCCCCAAAATTTCTCCAAAATAGAGAACTAAAAGTCAAAATCTCAAAAAAAAAAATTACAATCTCCAACAACTTCCCCATTTTAGAGATAAATCATTGATTATATTATTAAAATATTATATATATTTAATAAAATATTATTTCTCACACCTAAACAATTCATTTCAAAGTTTCTAATTGGTGGAATGTAAGAGCATCTCCAACAGCTTCTCCAAAATGGAGAAAATGAGGATTTTTGAGTTTTTTTTTTGCTCCAACAGATTCTCCAAATCTTTCTCCAAAATGGAGAAAGTATGAGAAAGAATGTAATTTTCTCCAAATTTGGAGAACTCTCCAAAAATGATTACCATGAGAGAGAAATGGTTTTTTATTATATTTCACCGATAAGAATTCTTGAAATGAAATGTATAGGTGAGAGAACCAATATTTTATTAGATATATATATTATTTTAATAATACTAGAAGTTTACTCGCGCAATGCAGCTAGATACATCACGATTTTAATGTTTCATTTTATTTTCTGTTTTTTGTCGATTTATGTTACAATTTTGGATGGTTGTGAGAGAGTGATAATGGTTTTTTTATATAAATTTGTTTAATGTAGACTTAATAATATAATGTTTTTTATAAAAAAAAATAAGTATTTTGTTAGAATTCAATGATTATGAGTTTGTTATTAATTCAAACATATTGTTGGGTCATCTGAAGATTTGAAGATGACCTCCTGATCTTCCATCTTGTAGCATCCTACTTAGAATATGTTTGAGGTTCTTTTAGCAGATTGGTTTCTATACAAATGTTCGGTGAAGTCGAAGATCAGCCGAAGAAGACAAAGAAGGAGTACATCTCTCAAAGCAGATTGAAGATAGTCTCCTCAGCCTAAAGCCAAGCATGCCCAAGTGATCAACACCATCGGCCAGGATGGTGTCAATCACATATCTATCAGGAGTATGAAGGTGTTCTTACATCTTCAGGAGCCGAAGATCTCTCAAGTCTTCGGCAGCCGATGATCTCATCTCTCCTTAGAGTATGAAGGTGTTCTCACATCTTCAGGAGCCGAAGATCTCTCAAGTCTTCGGCAACCGATGATCTCTCCTTAGAGTATGAAGGTGTTCTCACATCTTAAGGAGCCGAAGATCTTTCAAGTCTTCGGCAGTCTACGCTTGAGGAATTCTTTCAAACACATTGTACTTTTCTGACAAAGTATATTGTGATATCTTGCATTGACGTGGACCTCATCTGAAGATCAGATAAAGTAAGTTTTGTCTACTACAACATTTTAAGGAAATGTCTCTACCATCCTCTCTGCAGGTCAACACTTCAAGCCAAAACACCTCAAGACAAAAGGTATATCATGTACCTTGCTGAAGACCTGTGTCCATCCTTTGCTCAACAGGTGTCCCATGCATTTAATGCACGAGGCACTATATATATGGAGGATGCTTCAACATGCAAGACATCCAGCAGAACCAGCTCTACTACCTTCAAGTTCTCTAAGTGCCTGACAACTTTCTCTCTACGAAGATCTTATTGTTTTCTAAGTGTTTTACAATTGTTCTTCATTCTCTATGTGTAAGATTGTTTGAACAGGTCTCATCTGTTCTCTTCCGCAACAATCAAAAGTTTCTATGTGTAATTCTTGATTTCAAATCAATAAGAATTAAATTAAGTGAAAATCTGTGTGTATTGTATTCAACCCCCCCTTCTACAATACTTTTCTTATTTACTTACTGCTATTTGGGACCAACAAGTGGTATCAGAGCGGTTTAGTTTAACTCAATAAACTAGATCTGTGATGGCAGCCTCTTCTTCTTCTTCTTCTTCTTTGAAAAATGTTTCTTCTCAAAACACCACTGCTGTTTCATACGACAATGGCTCTATAGCCAAACCACCAAAGTTTAACCCCAATAACTTCTTCCTGTGGAAAAGTCGTATGATACTCTTCTTAGAAGGAGTTGACAGCAGATATCCTACTATCTTACATGAAGGTCCTTTTATTCCTAGAGTTTGGGACCGTTACAATGCAGACAAGGCAAAAGCTGATGAGGACTCTTCTGAGGAAGAAAGAACTCCAGCTACTGGGAGATACATTGTAAAGGACCCCAGTAAATACAATGATGAAGACAGACGTCTTATAGCTCTTGATACTAAATTCAGAGCCATCATTGCCCTCTCTCTTTCTGATGAGGTCTACCATTCTCTTGTTAACCTTTCTACTGCAAAAGAAATGTGGTCCACTCTGTGTGTTCTTTATGAAGGTACGTCTGAAGTGAAAAAGAGCAAAAAGATTGCTCTTGTAAGAAAGTATGAACTCTTCTCTCATGAAAAGGGTGAGTCTCTCTCAGACTACTATAATCGTTTTAACAGTCTTCTCAACGATCTTAAACTTGTGGGTCGCATCTATGATAATGAGGAAGTCTTGTGCAAGTTTATGGATTGTCTTCCTGAGTTTTGGGAAAATATCTGTACTTGTATCAGGTCTACCAAGGATCTTGATTCCATGCCTCTCACTGCCTTGTACGACACACTCTTCAACTATGAGCAGACTAAACTGCTTAGGAAGTCAATCACAAAAGACATCAAAGGCTCTTCTCTAGCTCTTGTCGGTGAATCTTCCAAAAGTACTGTGTGTGTCCCTAGGATCACCTATCCCTCAGATTCTGATAATAATAGTCAAGAGGATCCCAATGATCCTTCAAAAGCCTATCTTAGTGAGGCTGATGACGAAGGTGAGGAAATTTCCAGTAACTCTCGTTTCTCTTCTGGAAAATCTAAGTTCTCAAGAAAATCATCTTCAACTTTTTCTAAAACCACTCCCTCTGACAAATCAAATGAGGAATGTTACAGGTGTGGGAGGAAGGGACACTTTGCTTCTGAGTGCAGAAGCAGGTCTTCTGATAAATCCAGACTACCCTCCTCTAACCGTACCTCCTCTAGGTTTGTCAGAACCAAGTCTAATTTTAATCAACCTTCTTTCCAAAAGACAAATATGTTTGTCTTCTCAAAGTCTGACCGGGCTGAGAAATACAAGGCAAAATATAAGAGAGAGAAGAAGAGAAATGAAACCTTGCTCAAAAAGGGAAAAGGTCAAATGACTGAAACCCATGATTGGGCAGATGAACCCACATCTGAAAGTGACAAAGAAATGGTCAACCTCTGCTTCATGGCTAGAATAGATGATGTTGATAAACAGTGAAGCTCAATCCTTCTCTATGGCCCTTGTGTCTGCTGAGTGCTCTACCTCATCTACCCAGATCCAGTCCATCCTGACTATGTATACATGTTAGACAAAGCGTCTAAAGCAGGCTCCTCGTACCTGGTATGATACTCTTGCTGACTTTCTCCTAAAGAACAAGTATTCAAGAGGTAAAATTGACAACACTATGTTCATCAAGCAAACCTCAGGTAATCTCATTCTTGTTCAAATCTATGTGGATGACATCATCTTTGGTGTCATCGTTGAATCTCTTGGTCGGGAGTTTGCCTCTCTCATAAATTTGATATGACATGAGCATAATGGGAGAGCTTACATTTTTCTTGAGTGTATAAGTAAAACAAATTTATGAAGGAATCTTTAAAAATCAACTATTTTCTTGATCTCCTAATGAATATTTTTGAAAATTGCTCTCCTCTGAAAACTCAATGACATCCTCTTTCTTCTTAAAAAAAAAAGAATTTTCCCCAAACCTTTTCTCTTCACAACCCCTCTCTCTAACTTCCCTCCCCCTACCCCTTCCCATCCTTCCCATTCCTTACCCACCCCTCCCTCATTTTTTTAGCTCCTCTTCTCCCTTTTCCTTCGGTCGATCCCCACCCCAACCCTTTTTTTTTGCCTTGACCAAATTCCCCATCTCTCTCTCCTCTTTCTCTCCCTCTCTTTCGACTCTCTCTCTCCCCTTCAGCTATCTCTCTCCCTAGCCGAACCCTCCCCTCTCCCCTCCCTCCTCCCACCCTTGGCTACCGACCCCCTCACCACTCCCTCCTCCCACCCTCGGCTAACGACCCCCTCACCAGTCACCCCCTCCTTCTCCCTTCCTAGCCGAAGACCCCAAACACCCTTCCCTCCCTCTCTTCTCCTCCTTATTAACCATCCTCATTTTTTTTCCACTTCCAATCTCACAATGATTACCTACCTTTTTCTACCCCCCTTCTCTTTTTCTTTTATTTTAATTTCCTGTTAAAAAAAAAACCATAAAAGAGCCCCCACAAAAAAAAAATGGGCCATTGAATTTATGAGTTCTTCGTGTCTTGTGATTTTTCTGTGTGTCGGTATTTTTTTCTATGTGTTGGTGTCATCATCAAATAGGGGGAGAAATATTGTTGGCTCTCTGGTTGATTTGGTGATGACTCTCCAACCAACACTTAGAAACTCAAGAAGACCTCTCTCAACAAGGGCTCTCTATCCACCAATCAAGCTCTCAGCCCAGGTATATTTTCCTTCATAAACTCTCCCGATCTACAATGGGGTAATATTAAGGACACTCCGGTGTCCAAAGGTCCCTCAACTGTAGTGGACCCTTCTTCCCCCTCCTTAGTGACGCCGACTAGCAATAAATCCTCAACCGCTACCGGTACCGCCGCACTTGCCCAAATGGCCATACCACCGAAAGAACCTTCGGCGGTTACCCAGGTCACACCCCATACCTCAGCGGCGACACTCTACCTCTTCCCCTCCCTCTCCTCTCAAGAGGCTTAGGAAGGTTTCAAGGGCCAAGCCACAAACTCCACCCATCGATTCTCCACAATCGATAGGTGTTGAAATTTTCCCATCTGGACCCGGGGACTCTGCTAAACCACCCAAAGCCACCTCCTTTGTATCCTCACAAAAGGACACAATTGTAAAATTGGGGACCCCTATTATTCCCTCATCAACCTTTTCCTTGGTTGATAAGGATGACTTGGACTCCTTCCCTATCCAAGGTGCCTCTTCTCCACCTCACAGCCTATCACCCAGGATTCTCAGTCCTGATGCTTCTGCACGATCCAAGGATGAATCTACCCTTCCAGGAGCAGGTTCGGAGGATCCCGAAAATCTTCTGACTTCTTAGTTAAGAGGGAGTATGAGTTGAGGGGGAGCAACTTACCACTCAAGCTTAAACTCTGCTTTTGCAATGGACTATGTGATCAAATCCACCTGACATTAGTTGAGGGGGAGTATGAATTGAGGGGGAGCAACCAACCACTCAAGTTCAAACAATCCCGGCTACTGTCTTCTGTATCTTTGTATATATTTTTTCTTTCTCATTCTTTATTCATTGTATTCTTTTATTCGTATGTATAGTTATACTTTTTCATTCTCTTGTAAATGTCAGATATACCAAAAAAAAAAGAATGGTCTATGTGAAAAGAACCCAAAAAGAGTAAATATGGGTCAAAATGAATTTATTCAGTATACTCTTTGTTCTATTCTTTAGTATGGATGTCATCCTCAAATAGGAGGAGATTGTTGGGTCATCTGAAGATTTGAAGATGACCTCCTGATCTTCCATCTTGTAGCATCCTACTTAGAATATGTTTGAGGTTCTTTTAGCAGCTTGGTTTCTATACAAATGTTCTGTGAAGTCGAAGATCAGCCGAAGAAGACAAAGAAGGAGTACATTTCTCAAAGCGGATTGAAGATAGTCTCCTCAGCCTAAAGCCAAGCATGCCCAAGTGATCAACACCATCGTCCAGGATGGTGTCAATCACATATCTATCAGGAGTATGAAGGTGTTCTCACATCTTCAGGAGCCGAAGATCTCTCAAGTCTTCGGCAACCGATGATCTCATCTCTCCTTAGAGTATGAAGGTGTTCTCACATCTTCAGGAGCCGAAGATCTCTCAAGTCTTCGGCAGCCGATGATCTCTCCTTAGAGTATGAAGGTGTTCTCACATCTTAAGGAGCCGAAGATCTTTCAAGTCTTCGGCAGTCTACGCTTGAGGAATTCTTTCAAACACATTGTACTTTTCTGACAAAGTATATTGTGATATCTTGCATTGACGTGGACCTCATCTGAAGATCAGATAAAGTAAGTTTTGTCTACTACAACATTTTAAGGAAATGTCTCTACCATCCTCTCTGCAGGTCAACACTTCAAGCCAAAACACCTCAAGACAAAAGGTATATCATGTACCTTGCTGAAGACCTGTGTCCATCCTTTGCTCAACAGGTGTCCCATGCATTTAATGCATGAGGCACTATATATATGGAGGATGCTTCAACATGCAAGACATCCAGCAGAACCAGCTCTACTACCTACAAGTTCTCTAAGTGCCTGACAACTTTCTCTCTACGAAGATCTTATTGTTTTCTAAGTGTTTTACAATTGTTCTTCATTCTCTATGTGTAAGATTGTTTGAACAGGTCTCATCTGTTCTCTTCCGCAACAATCAAAAGTTTCTATGTGTAATTCTTGATTTCAAATCAATAAGAATTAAATTAAGTGAAAATCTGTGTGTATTGTATTCAACCCCCCCTTCTACAATACTTTTCTTATTTACTTACTGGTATTTGGGACCAACACATATAACTTTAAAATTTTGTACTAATGCATCATGACTTGTATTCTTGAATTTTAGGTAATGTGTATCAATAAACAGTACTCAATGCATAAAAGTACAAAAACGACGACCAAAAAATCAAATTGGTTCTAAAAATATAAAACCATAACTTGTTACAATAAATTATAAATTTAAAAGTACACCAATAATAATCGAATATAGATATATAATATAGTAAAACAGAATAATTGAATTCAATTACAAACTTAGCTACAAAATATAATGTAATTTATTTTGGTTTAATAATATAATTTTTTATAAAATACTCTGTTAGATTTTTTTAATTATATTTTTATTCTATATTTAATTATGTTGAAAGTGATTTTAGGGGATTTAAAGTGAGAAATGATTTTAGAGGAGTTAAAATGGTTAGAGATAATGATTGAAAGTTAATAAATATCATTAAATGTAGTACATACAACTTTAATGGTTGTTTTTTAAAAGATTTTAAGTAGTTAATATTAAATAGCGGTACATTAAGCTTTAAGACTTGTTTTTAAGAGTTTTTTATGTCTGCTTTATAATATAGTATAGATAAGTAATGATGTCATCACCAAAATGGAGAATCTGTTGGAGATTTTGGATTTTGGTTCTCCATTTTAGAGAAATTTTGGGGAAGCTGTTGAAAATGCTCTAATAAAAAATAATTTATTTCTCTTGTTAATCATTTTTTGGGATATATCCAAACTTGGAGAAAAATGTATTCTCTCTCCTACTTTCTCCATCTTAGAGAAAGTTTTGGGAAAGTTGTTAGAGCTTATTTTATACCCAAAATCTCCATTTTCTCCAAAATGGAGAAGCCGTTGGAGATGTTCTAAAAGATAGATGATGAAAATTTACAAATTTTGAGATATCTTCAAAAATGATAACTTATGAGAGAGAAATAGTTTTTTATTCTTTCTACCAATAAAATTGTTTTAAATTAAATGATTATGAAAGATAAATAATATTTTATGAGTTGTATTGAATACTTTAATAATAAAATTAATAATGTAATCTCCAAAATAGAGAATCTGTTGGAGATGAAGGTAATTTTTTTTGGAGATTTTAACTTTTTACTTCTCCATCTTGGAGAAGTTGTTAGAGATGCTCTTAGACTAAAAGTACATCGGACAACTTTACGGGAATTTGGAGCTGTTGGAGTTGTTTACCAAATGCTTACCCGGGTAAGTGCTTACCATATATTACCTTAACAGATGAATATGACAATGACAAATAATTTTACCCGGTAAAAGCGAAATAATGGTCGAGGGTCTTACCCGGTAGGTGAGGGCGATGACTCTTAACCGGTTAGCACTAACTGGG
Organism: Arctium minus; assembly: GCA_954870635.1. Lineage (NCBI taxonomy): Eukaryota > Viridiplantae > Streptophyta > Magnoliopsida > Asterales > Asteraceae > Arctium > Arctium minus. The sequence continues at coordinate 113,839,941 of OX941083.1, read as the reverse complement.
TAATTTTTTGTCTATGATACCGTTTTAATGGACTAAAATCTTACCCGATAAGATAAGCGATAACATTAAATTTAACCAGTAGGGGGGGGGTTTGGTTCAAAGAATGGAATTTGATGAAATTGGAATTCATCGAAAGAATTTGAATTTGATGTAACTGGAATGAAATTTGACCACACGTTTGGTTGGTAGGAATTCAATTCCTTCACTTAAGCCAAAGGATAATGAATTCCTTAAATTGTGGAATTCAATGGAACTGAAAGGATTCCATCGCTTTCATTCCGTGAACCAAACGTGGGTTTGGAATTTGGTCAATGGAATTGGTCCTTCAAATTCCTTCCAATTCCATGAACCAAACAACCCCTAAGAGGGCATTTGGTTCGCAGAATGGAATTTGATGGAATTGGAATCCATTGAAGGAATTTGACTTTGAAAGATTTGGAATGGAATTTGACCACGCGTGTGGTTGGTAGGAATTGGATGAAATTCAATTCTTTCACTTTAGCTAAGGAACGATGAATTCCTTGATTTGTGGAATTCAATGGAATTCAAAGGATTCCATTATGAACAATATGTGAACCGAACAAAGGAATTGAAATTTGGTCAAAGGAATTATAAGTGTTAACGGGTAAGTATTTGGATAAACGACCCCTTAATCTACGTTAAAGATGACTTATTAAAAAAAATCCTGGTTCCGTCACGATTACCTGAGTTTGATGATGTAGATGAACTTTGAAAATTGGGATCATTGATTTTAACTTGAAGAGCAATGAGAGCATCCATTTGTTTGTTCAAATCCTCCGCCTCCACCACCACCTCCTCCACCTTTCCTCTGTAGAAATTAACCACCTTGTTGAACTCATCATCAAGTTTTTTGAAGAACACAAGCTCATTCTCCGCTCCTTCCTCCGATGACCGGAGAAACAAAGTTTGGTAATTCTGCACCTCCGCCGGCAGTTCTTGTTGATGCATTTCGCTCACGAGAATCGCTTCGTCCTCATCGTCATTGTTGCTGTAATTACTGTGTCGATTTGTTAGTCCACTAAAAGCTCTGTAAAAAGAGGTTCTCTTCAACAGGTTTCGTCTTCGAGGTGTGGAAGGCGGTGGAGATGATTGCTTCTGCCGCCATCGCCGGAAAATCAAGACTTGTTTCAAGATTGCCTTGAGGTCATTGTAGTTGAGGTAAGCTCCCTCCCATTCGGGCACCATCTGTGAAGTAAATTCCTTCCCGAACTTCATTTGAATTATTGGAGTTTTTCCCAATTCGAATCACGATTGAGTTTTTTTTAAAAAGATGAAATCAGAAAGGGTCAGGGTGTCACGCCATTGATGTTTTATTGTTGACCGGTGAAGCTTCAAGGTTGGAAGACAGGGACAGACATGTCAATTTCGAAATTTAAGACAGACAGCTATAGCCACTCGATATCAAAATAAATGCAATCAATTTTTTCCTTCCTTTTGTAATAAATACATGAACATAAACAAATATATTTTGGGTCAAGACAAAGATAAATTATTGGTAAGTCGACAAGAGGGTGGGACGACAGTTATCTAAATACAAGTCTTGGATTTGATTGTAAGATCCGTTAGACTAAGTTGTAGAGTGAGCTAAAAAATGTTCTCTCGTGTTGGTGTCTTTGAGATGGTTCCTTATGAGACCGATTGGGGTTATCAGTTATCAACTTTTTACCCAAATATAAGCTAAATTCTTTTAAACTTGTCTAGAACTGATGCTACACCTTGGGTCCGTAGTTCCTTATTGTAAATGTTTCATTTAAATAGACAAAAACCACCTAATTAACTAACTTATTGAAATGTTATTCGAAATAGCGGTCACTAAAACGAGGTCTTCAAATTTAACCTCTATATTTGGAGCTCAAAAAAGTTGGTCTCTATAAACCAAGTATTAATATAATACAAAGTTTTTATAACTATATATATATATATTGATTAAAAGTTTAATAAAATAAGTAATATTTCATCTTAAGTTTATAATTTATTATTAGTAAAAAAATAGTAAAGATGTTTTTTAGTATTTTCTTTATTGTGTGGTTGAATTTAATTTTTTTTAGTGTTTTATTTTTACTAGTTGAGTTGAAGATGGCCTAAAGCTTCAAGAATTCCTTTTCTTTTGTAACTTTTTTCAATTATACTATTGATTAATATTATTGTTAGTAAAGATAAGTTATTAATTAATACTATTAACTAATTATAGTTATAAATTGTTCATTAATATTAACTATTTGGAGTTATTATTAATCGTATACTATTATTTTATTTTTATTTAATATATTTAATCCTTAGAAAAAATTTATAACATTTATAAAATTATTTTTTGTAATTATATTTCTTTTGTTTCATTAATAGGATTCGCTGACTAAATTTAAATAAATTGATTTCTTTAAAATGAGGAAGTTTTAGAATGAAGAATTTTAAAATGTTAGTCAAGAATTGTTTATTTTTTAAAATGAAGAATTTTAACTGTTGAAAGGTAGGAAATCATGAATTTTCTTTTAATTTAAAATCTAAATCGAAATCCACGTTGCTTTTATCCATAAGATTCTTTTAAAAAAATTGATTGTATAATAAATGACCTCCATTTATTTATATTGAAACTCAAGAAAGAGATATAAATCATGATGTGGATTCATGCAAATTGTAGGAGTACTTGATTTATAATTTCATAAGCCAATTTATTTTTTTAACGGTTTTATGATTTATAATTTTTTTTTATCTTTTTTAAAAATTAGTGTTTTAAATATAAACTTACCAATCTTTTAATAGTATATAACTTAATGGATGATTAAGAATACAATATAATAAAAATAAGAGTGAATTATGGATTTGGTCCCTATATTTTGATGTTTTTCTAGACTAAGATCTCTATGGTATATCTATTATGGTTTTGGTCACTATGGTATTCAAAAAAAATTTTGAACGACACATCACATTTATTACCAATAAAGATAACAACAGATACAAACCAAATACACCAACGATCCAAGCTAACAGAACCAAATAACGAAACCGAACAGTGGAGTAAACGAGCAAAACGCTACCAAATCGAAAACATGTAGGAGCGAAGGTCGAGACGCCGCTGTTTGCGAGAGACAAACAAAACAGCGGTTCGGCTGTTCAGCTCACGTTCCCGAGCTGTTGTCATTTTCGCGTTGTCGGGTCCACGAGCCACTCCTTCCAATCCCTCAAATGCTTGTTTGACCTCTTCGTGTACAATCGAAAATTCTTCGTTGATATTCAAAGAAGAGATCCGTAACCTTCCCCCTATCCGCTTTAAACACCATCTTGTTCCTTTGAGACCAAATGAAATACATTATCGCCCATTTTACCGCCATCCATACCGCACCTCCTTTTCCGTTGTCCTCGCTTGGATCATTCTCTTGTAGGACATCTTGAATTGTATCGACCCCCACTAGATTTTGCTTCCACCACCTTCCTGTAAGCCTCATATAAGCACTTAACCTCTGGGTTAAAGTCTGAATGATTAAGACTTATTTACAATATTTGGTTAAAATCTAACCTCCATAAGCACTTAACCTCATATACAATATTTTTCACCAAGTTGAATACCAAGATGATATTGTATATGAGTCTCCCTACAGTTAAAATCTGAATGATTAACACGATATTTGATTATTATTTTTTTTACGTTTTTAATATCTTATTTGCTAGTTTTTAATATATAACATAACTTAAATTGTTTATATTTATTGACTCGTTGGTGAACAATACAAAAAATATGTTTTAATATATAATTTTATATAAGATATAGAGATTTGACGCCATAAGTCACGTCTTGAAAAACATTGTGGCCTCGTTGTGGCTTATAAGGCTTGAGGTTTGGTCTCGCCATCACGTCACACATCACGCCATTTTGAACCTTGAAAATATTGTCTTACTTTTTAATAGGAAAAAGATAAATAAAATAGACAAAAAGACTAAAACGGCCCTTGTTTTTAACTGAATTAACAAATTTATTTTAAAGATATTAGTTAGAAAAATCTTGACTAAGACAAATTAAATACCACAAGACCAAAACCATAATAAACATACCTTATATGAACCCTAGTTACAAAAAAACATCAAAACATTGAAACCAAATCGAATATTGTTAGCATTAATTTTTTACTAAACACATAAAAAAAAGTATTTGTATTTGTTTTTGTTAAAAGATTTAACAAATAATAGATACATTTTAATTAGGGAAATTAATTAAAATGACCGTATTACAATATCGTATTACCAAAATGCCCTAAATCTCTATTGTTTTGCTGAAATACCCTTTTTGGCCGGGATGTAGGGCCGGGATGAGACCCATCCCGGGGTTGTTAAATTTTTTGAGAAATAGAGGGGTTACCCCGGGATTTAGAGAGATATCCCGGGGTTGGAATTGAAAATTTTAATTCAATATATATATATATATCCCGGCGTTAAAAAGGTTACATCCCGGGGGTGAATTTTTTGATTCGATTATATATTATTTTAATATATATATTTACATTTTATATCCCTATAATTATTTAGTTAGTTACTTTATACCTTTTACTTTTCTATTTTTCATTTTTATCATATTAACACATATAATCGTATATTAACTAAAATGCGTTTGAATTTTATTTTTATTATATATTATATCTGTTTTAGTTTTAATATCATTATTATTGTAAAATCTTTTAATAATTATCGATTATACAGATACGACAATTTCAATACATTTATTTTTAAAATGATATTATTTGTTAGTTTTACCTTATTTGTTAGTTTTACATGAATATCATTAAACCACTACCAGAAATCATGTAAAACTAACAAATAAGGTGGGACTCTCATTAAGCATATTAAGATGCTAACAAACATGTCTTAAATTTGGTCAATCATTTCATCTTATGTTTTTACCTGAATTTTTTTACCATTGACCCATTAAACATAAAAACAAAATTCAAATATCCTCATATTAAAAATAAATGAATTGAAATTGTCGTATCTGTATAATCGATAATTATTAAAAGATTTTACAATAATAATGATATTAAAACTAAAACAGATATAATATATAATAAAAATAAAATTCAAATATCCTCATTTTAAAAATAAATGTATTGAAATTGTCGTCTCTGTATAATCGATAATTCTTAAAAAAATTTACAATAATAATGATATTAAAACTAAACCAGATATAATATATAATAAATAATTAAATCCAAAAATATTCAGTATTGGGCTCATTTCGAAGGTATCGAAGAGACGGTTATAATGGTGTAACTTGTTAAAATTAAAACATATCTTTTTAACGCATTTTAGTTAATATACGATTATATGTGTTAATATGATAAAAATGTAAAATGAAAAATAGAAAAGTAAAAGGTATAAAGTAACTAACTAAATAATTATAGGAATATAAAATGTAAATATATATATTAAAATAATATATAACCGAATCAAAAAATTCACCCCGGGATTAACCTTTTTAACGCCGGGATATATATATATTGAATTAAAAATTTCAATTCCAACCCCGGGATATCTCTCTAAATCCCGGGGTAACCCCTCTATTTCTCAAAAAATTTAACAACCCCGGGATGGGTCTCATCCCGGCCTTACATCCCGGCCAAAAAGGGTATTTCAGCAAAAGAAAAGAGATTTAGGGCATTTTGATAATACGATATTAAAATACGGTCATTTTAATTAATTTCCCTTTTAATTATTAACAAATTTAAAAATATTGCTCCAATTTCATAGATAAACTTAATTTTAAAATAAAAAAGAAAAAGAAAAAAAATTGTCTATTTTGAAACCAAATCCATATGATATGACATGGACGGGTTGTTTCCAAAAAGAATAATCTTCCATGAGCTGGCATTTTTCTCGGCTGTGGAGTGGGACCCACTTAGATGAGTTGTCAGTTGTTGTTTATCATCACAAAACATTGAAGTGGTCCATGGACCTGGTCAGCCGATATTCAAAGTAGGACATTTGTGTGAGGTGCCATTTGCTTCGTTTTATGTTAAGACCTGTATGGATATAGTTGTCTGGATGTTAACAAATAAGTTGTTGTTCGGTTGTTTTACTGAATAAACAATCTAAATATCAGAAATGACCAATTTACCCATGAAGCTACATTAAATGGAATAATTGTTTGATAAATTATTGGTTCCTAAAACCACGCCCTAAAACCACTTCTTAAATGAAATAATTGTTAACCCAGAAGGAAGAAAACCCAAAACCAGAAAATCCAAAACCACAAGGATGGCGCTGGAAGAAGAAAGTAGGTGTTGGAATGTAAAGGAGTAGGCGCTGGAATCCAAACCCAAAAGGAAGAAAGTAGGTGTTGGAATGTAAAGGAGTAGGCACTGGAATCCAAACCCAAAAGGAAGAAAATCGAAACCTAGAAGGAAGAAAGTAGGTGCTGGAGAAATAAAAAACCTGTGATGGTATAGAAACAGTCTTGAAGAAGATGAGAACTTAAATGGTAGCTTGGAACTTGGAAGCCTTGGAGGCGTGAATATCAACTGGTTGAATATCTTTGAAATAGGGATTTTTTTTATTAAAGGGTAGTTGGGGAAATTAATGAGAAATTAGATGGCTGAATGTAAAGGAGCGGGAATTTCTAGCTGACCGATTAAGCCACCAGCTGAGCGAATAAGCTACAACCGAACAACTTTTTATGGCTGACCGAATAAGCCATATAGGCTATACAGCCCATTAAGCCACAACCGAACAGCCCCTGAGCAGTAAGCTACAAATTTAGCCCCTCAACTATATTTCAGTTGATAAACTCAATCCAAATGTTTTTAACCTATATTTATTCTTGAATTTTATTTTTTTCCAAATCAAAATTATAAAATTCAAAAATACATACATCAAATCAAACCATTATGGATGTTCAATTAGAAGTACTAATCAGTAACTTATAGGATTTAAAATATTAAAAAAAAAACTGTTTGATTTTAAATAATATAATAGACACAATCTCCTGTAAAACTAAAATTTCATTCGAGGTTAAACTTAGGAGGATGAAAATTGATTATCATTTACATTCTCTATCATTTTCATTTTTATTCAGTTGCTTGAACCAAACAACCCTTAATTTGAAGAACAAAATAGTTTGATTTTTTATTTCATGATAAAACAATTTGATTTTATCTTCTACAACTCTATAATTTTTGTATTTTCTTTCTCCATCTAAATTCATTTTCATCTTTGTAACACCCCGAAATTCTTGAGTAAATTTTGTAATCCTTTAGATAACCGCCATCAATTAATCTCGTAGAGTTCTGTCTTATAGGGATCGCCTCTTTGAAATCACAACTTCGTTTCGTTCCCATATTTGATTAAGACTTTCTACACCGCATGCGCTTACGTGCTTAAGTGAAATACTTTGTGTGTGTGTGATCATATCAATTGTAACGTGACCATATGTATATGTATATATATTCACATAAATTGGTGGTTTGAAAGTGAATGGACTTGGAGACCATACACACGTAAATCGTTTGTAATGGTGGGTCTATCGTATAGGAATCGTTGTGTGTTAAAAAGGAAAATTTTGTAGTATTGGGGAGCAACCGGAGACTATGTCCGACGACTGTGCCAAGGGCATAGTCGCATGGTCATTATCGCATCAAACCACGAGATCGGCTGAAACATTCCAGTGAGTGAGGGTTGTTGATCCAAACTCTCTCAGTGATTTGATAACGATCATCTTTTATACTTAGTGAAAATTACGTTATTATATGTATTAGTGTTTCATCATCAGCGATCAGACTGAGTCTGTTCAGTTATCGCTGATGACCTTTATGTAAACATTTAATATGTATGTGTTTCACTTTCAGCGATCAAACTGAGTCTGTTCAGTCATCGCTGATCGTTTCCCATGTAACACAGTTAACGTAATCCCTAAAGACAAGTCTCGCGTCAACATAGTTCATAGCTGAATCGAAGACGAAGCCACTGAACAATAGATAAGTCTACTAGTGACCTGATGCGGATATCAGCGAAGACCAGACGAATCTACTTATGCGAAGAAGCCTGAGGAAAAGCTTCAGCGATAGCTGAACTTCTTTATCTCTGGAAGAAGAGATACTCAGCGATCAACGATCACAAAGCTTATGCCTCAAGTTTTCTTTTGTCTTACCTTGCACAACCAGTACGATGTGTCAGAACGGACACGTCTCTGCCACAAATCGTACAACATCTCTGTCAACTACACTGTTCATAAAGCGGCCAAAAGCATGTCTCCAAAAGTAAGACTCCCAAAGCCAATCTATGAATGCCACGTGTAAAGTGCCCTGCCATGCATTTAATGCATAGGGTATAAATAGGAAGCTTACCCCTTCATCTGAAGGTGTGCTCAATCCTTGAACTCCATAATAGAAACCCTTGTTTTCTATCTCTCTAAAATCCCCCATTCTCTGAATTTCTTGTGCAACCATCTTAGTGTTTCTTAAGTTTGTTTAGATTGAGTCTGTCTTAATCTTATTCCGCAACAAACTTGTAAATTGTATTTTGATTTATCAATAAAAAATTTATTAAACTTTAATTTATGTGTTTGTATTCAACCCCCCCCCCCCCTTCTACAAACTTGTTAAGCACCTTCGGGACCAACAAGTGGTATCAGAGCGGTTTGTTTAATCTAATAAACAAGATCTTGCTGTATACTCTTCCTTGCTATTCTAAAATGGCACTAAACACAAACACAAACTACTATGATAATGGTTCACTTTCTAAACCTCCTCGATTTAGCAGAGATAACTTTTCTCTATGGAAAAATCGAATGATGCTATTTCTTGAAGGTGCGGATCCTACTATACCTGAATATATAGAAAACGGACCCTATGAACCTGTTAGAATTATAGCTGCGGTTCCCGCTACTGCCACCACTGAAGCTGTCCCTGAACGATATGTCGTTAAGAAAATAAGACAGTGGAGTGATGAAGATAAAAAGAAGGTAGGCATAGATGCAAGAGCAAAGACCATTATATCAATGGCTCTGCCTGATGAAGTTTTCCATTCCATCATGCATCCAAAAACTTCTAAAGAAATGTGGGAAACCATATGTGTTCAATATGAGGGCACCACTGAAATCCAAGAGACCCGAAAGATTAACTTGGTAAGACAGTATGAAAGTTTTATCGCGGGTAAGAATGAATCTCTTTCTGACATTCATCAGCGGTTTAACTGCCTGATCATTGACCTAAGAACTGTTGGAAGGACCTATTCTAATTCTGAGGTCCTAACAAAATTCTTGGAAAGTCTTCCTGAAAGCTGGGACAGTTATTCAATATGTCTTAAGCTGACAAAAGACTTACATACTCTCTCTCTAAGCACTCTGTATGGAATATTGCTCAACTATGAGCAATCTAATCTCCTGAAGAAGAATCTTGTAAAAGATTCTAAAGACTCCAAAAGCACTGCTGTTGCTTTAGTCTCGTCAGAGATAATTCCATCCCAGCGATCTACTCTCACCATCACTGAGTTAGATTCTGAATCTGAGGATTTATCAGACCCTGATCTTTCAGAGTTTAATGAGTCCTTAGCACTCTTGACAAACTCTTTTAAGAGATTTGCAAGAAAGAGTAACTTCCGAAGAAGTAAACCTCTCTCTCTTACTGAAAAGCCAAAATCAACTCCAGTTGATAAGGCTACAACCACTTGCTATAACTGCGAAAAAATTGGACATTTTGCTAGTGAGTGCAGGTCGAAAAAGGTCTTCAAACCTTCTACCTCAAGAAGATCCAGTGATGACAAATACCATAAGCTGAAGGACAAATACCATAAGCTGAAAAGCTATCAGCGAAAAGGTAAAGGTCTCATCGCTGAAGAACATGACTGGGCTGAATCAGAAGAATCATCTTCTGATGAAGAAGAAGTCGCTAATCTTTGCCTCATGGCTGAGATTAAAGAAGAAGTAGAAGAACCATCTGAACCTTCTATGAGCTACATATCATCTCAGGTATCTATCTCAACAAATCCCTCTCTGCCTGAAGCTGAGAGAAGTCGCGCTGTTGATGTGCTGACGATTGACCTTTATAATGCTCTAAACGACAAAACTCAAGCTGAAAATAAAAATGTTTATTTAACACAAGAGCTAGATAAATGTCATGAAAAGATCAGTGAACTAAATCTTTTAGAAGAAAAGCTGAAAGACCAAGTCATTATAAATGAAATCATCAGCATTGAACGCGAACAAGCAATCGCTGCTCTAAAAGCAGAAAAGGCTCATGTTGAAAAATGGTGCAAATCATCAACAAAGATCTCTGAGATAATAAATGCTCAAACTCCTGAAAGTGATAGAACTGGTCTTGGTTTTTGGACACCACAGGATGTTCCTAAAGAAGAAAGTTCCTCGCTTAAGTTTGGAACTTTTGTCACATCTTTCTTTGACACTTCTTATAATCAATTCTATCCCTGTTCTTCTTCAAATCCCATCCCTGAGGAGATATCTGCAAGATCTAAGTCTGCATATAAAGGAAAGTCTATTCTCCCTCCTCAGAAGGCTTCCAAGAAAACCAAACTGAAAGTTCCTTCCAAACCTTCAGTAGATAAACCTTCTAGCTCAGTGACAGAAATCTTTGATATATGTCCTCCAAAGCTGAAGGTTGATCTAAAGCCCGTGAGACCTGAAGAAATAAAAATTCCTCCCAGATCTCGTGCTAAAGGCATTCTTGGAGCTGGACCTGCTCATCTTAAGTTTTCAAAACCTTTTGGTTATAAAACCACCATCAGATATAGAAAATGTTATCACTGTGGAATTACTGACCATATTGCGAGCAAGTGTCCAAATACCACAGAAGCTGATAAAACAGCTGAAGTGAAGAAAAATGCCTCTAAGGCAAATAAAGTCACCAAAGTTGAAAAATCAACCAAAGTGAAAAATACCACTAAGGTTAAGAAATTAACCAAAGTGAAGATTACCACTGAAGCTGAATCTTCATCAGCCGTGAAGACTGTTGAATCTTCCTTATCCACTAACTCTGAAGGACCCATTGAAAAGTGGGTACCAAACAACGCTTAATCTTCCTTATGTATGCACGGATCAAAGGGCATCTGGTATCTCGATAGTGGATGTTCTCGTCATATGACTGGACAAAGAGACCTGCTCACTGAATACAAGGAAGAGAAAGGCCCCTCTGTTACCTTTGGTGGAAATGGAAAAGGATTTACCCGAGGGTATGGTGTCCTCAGCAATGGAACAACTACCTTTCGAAGAGTCGCTTATGTAGATGGACTGAAGCACAATCTTCTAAGCATCAGTCAGCTATGTGACAAAGACTACGAAGTTCGCTTTTCTAAGAAAGCATGTTCAGTGGTAGATGAAAAAGGAAAACTTGCTCTCAGTGGTTATAGAAGAGAAAATGTCTATGTAATAGATATGGACTCTACTATCACTGATAACTTATGTTTTCTCTCTAAGGCCTCTTCTGATGTCAACTGGCTATGGCATAAAAGGCTCTCTCATCTAAACTTCAAAACCCTGAATTCTCTCTTATCTAAGAAACTGGTTTCTGGTCTTCCTCAGCACTCATATGCTAAAGAATCTCTCTGCTCAACATGTGAAAAAGGAAAACAAACAAAAGCTAGTTTCAAGTCGAAACAAGTTTCCTCAGTGACAAGTCCTCTTCAGCTCCTGCATATGGATCTATTTGGCCCTGTCAACATCCAATCAATAGCTGGAAAGAAATATACGCTTGTCATTATAGATGAATATTCTCGCTACACCTGGGTTATTTTTCTTCGCTGTAAGAGTGATACTCCAGAAGAACTAATATCTTTTGTCAAAAAGATGGAAGTGCTGAATAATCTTACTGTTCGATCAATAAGAAGTGATCATGGAACTGAATTCAAAAATAGTTCCCTGGACAATTTCTTTGAGAACAAGGGAATCTCTCACAACTTCTCTTCAGTAAGAACACCTCAGCAAAATGGAGTCGCTGAAAGAAGAAACAGAACGATCATAGAAGCTGCTAGATCAATGCTCAGCGATTCTCACCTCCCTACTCAATTTTGGGCAGAAGCTGTAAACACTGCATGTTTTACTCAAAACAGATCGCTGATAATAAAGCGATTTGGGAAGACAGCTTATGAACTTTTTCTTAGAAGGAAGCCTTCTATCAGCTTTCTTCATATCTTTGGTTGTCAGTGCTTTATCTTAAACAACAAAGATCAACTTGGAAAGTTCGACCCAAAAGCTGATGATGGAATATTTTTAGGATATTCCTCCATCTCCAAAGCCTACAGAGTTTTCAACAAGAGGAGACAAACCATAGAAGAAACCATTCATGTCACGTTTGATGAAACGCGCTCAGCGAACTCTAAACCAATCGCTGACAATGAAGAACTGAATACTTGGATGCTCTCTCACTATAGAGAAACTGAACCTTTCTTCTCAAACCATCAGCACACTGAAACTCCAGCTGCTGATGAAGAACCAAGTATCATACCTCCCACCGCTGAATCCACCTCATGGGTTTCAGCTGAACCTCTAAACACATTACCTCCATCAAACCTGCCTTCGTCTGGAAACCTCTCTAGTGAATCTACTCAACAGTTAATTACTGATGAACCTCAAACGTCCTCATCAGTAAACATCCCAATTGTTGATCCAACCTCTGAGTTAAGCGATCATGCTCCTGCTCAGCGATGGACAAGAGATCACCCAATAGATCAAATTCTCGGTGATCCAGATGCCGGTATTCAGACACGACTAAGCTCAGGTAATATTTGTCTCTTTGTAAACTTTCTCTCCTTAATAGAACCAAAGAAGACTGATGATGCTCTCAGAGATCCAAACTGGTTCAACGCTATGCAAGAAGAGCTGACTGAATTTTCTCGAAACAAAGTTTGGAATCTCATTCCTAGACCATCTGATAAAACTGTAATAGGCACCAAATGGGTGTTTAGAAACAAGTTAGATGAACATGGAACTGTAACCCGCAACAAGGCTCGACTTGTTGCTCAGGGATACAGACAAGAGGAAGGCATAGACTATGATGAAACCTTTGCCCCTGTGGCCAGGCTCGAAGCAATTCGACTATTCTTAGCTTATGCAGTCTATAAAGACTTCATCGTTTATCAAATGGACGTAAAATCAGCTTTTCTGAATGGAAAGCTGAATGAAGAAGTTTATGTAGAACAACCACCAGGGTTCTATGACCCTAAGCATCCAAATTATGTCTATAAATTGGATAAGGCTCTCTATGGTCTAAAACAAGCCCCTCGTGCTTGGTATGACACTCTCTCATCTTTTCTTATCTCTGAAAATTTTGAACGTGGCAAGATTGATAATACGTTATTTTTCAGGAAGATAAAAGGTCATATAATTCTTGTACAAATATATGTCGATGACATAATATTTGGTTCTACTAACCCATCTCTATGTACTCGCTTCGCTGAAAGAATGAAGAAAGAATATAAAATGAGTATGATGGGTGAGCTGACATATTTTCTTGGTCTTCAGATTAAACAATCTGATAAAGGTACTTTTATCTGCCAAGGTAAGTATGTTAAAGATATGCTAAAGAAGTTTGATCTCACACAAACTTCAGCGATGAAAACTCCTATGGCACCACCACTGACACTTAACAAGGATCCATCTGGAAAACCTGTTAATGTCACTGCCTACAGAGGAATGATAGGCTCATTGCTGTATCTTACAGCGAGCCGACCTGACATCATGTACTCTACTTGTTTATGTGCACGCTATCAATCTGAACCCAAGGAATCCCATCTGATCGCTGTAAAGCGAATTTTCAGATATCTGAAAGGAACTCCTAACCTCGGTCTTTGGTATCCCAAAGACTCAGGGTTCGATCTAACTGGTTATTCTGATAGTGATTTTGCAGGCTGTAAACTCGACAGAAAGAGTACCACTGGTGGATGTCAACTCTTGGGAGGAAAGCTGGTAAGCTGGACAAGCAAGAAGCAAAATTCTGTGTCCACTTCCACAGCTGAAGCTGAATACGTTGCTGCTGGAAGCTGTTGTTCTCAAATCTTGTGGATGAGAAATCAACTATTAGATTATGACCTTCAGCTGTCAAAAATTCCTATCTATTGCGACAGCAGTAGTGCTATCGCTATAGCAATTAATCCAGTGCTACATTCAAAGACAAAACACATAGAGATCAGATATCACTTTATCAGAGATCATGTGATGAATGGTGATATTGAACTTCACTTTATCCCTACTGACTTTCAGCTTGCTGATATATTCACCAAACCTCTTGATGATACAAGGTTCAACTTTCTCATCAGTGAGTTTGGAATGCTGAACCTCGAAGAATAATTCTTCAGCGTTCATGTATTGTGTCAGTAATCAAAAGTTCCCCTCATCATTCTCTCTGATGAACATTCTGACTCTCAGGTATGTTTTTTCCTTTCCCTCAAAGATGTTTTTCTTCAAACTATAAACTTTAATCACTGAACTTTCTTCAAATGATTAAAAGCTTTTTGAAAAATACATTAATCACTGATATTTTGAAGGAAAATCAGTGATCCTTTAAAAGGAAAATCTATCCCTATCTTTGCAATCAGGGATACTTTTAAAAAGAAAAATCTATCGTTGACTTTTCTTCAGTGATCATTTCAAAACGGACAAATGTACAGTCTCTCTCTTCTATGACGTCATTTGAACCGACAATCCACGACATGCCTTTACTGACACGTTCGTCCGTTGCCCTTCTATCCAATCAACTTCGTGGAACGTGTCAATGTCATGATGATCCTTTCTTTTCCCGCTTCATTCTCTCTCTCCTCTCTCTTCGTATAAAAGGAATTCTTCTCTCCTTTATACGGTTTACGCTTTCAAACCTTTCAAAGCAAGAAACATTCTCTCCAGAACACTCAAGCAAGTAAACCCAGAATATTGAATCTGCAACTCTTTTTCTTCAAGATACACAGGTTTATTTCATGTTTATATGCTTTGTTCGTATGTTTTTTATTCTTTTTAAAATCCTGCTCGTTTTCTATGGATTTTATAAAACGTTTTTTAAAAAAAAACTAAAGATCATTCTTTCTGATTTTATGTTTTTCCATAAAAACCTTTTGGTTTTAAAGTGTTCTTCATTCTTTCTACCCAGAACACTATTTTTTTTACTCCTAAAAATAACTTGATAGTTTTCCAGTTTCCCTTCTTCTATGGAAACTGGTAATCATATTATTTTTAATCTAAATCATTTCTTCTATTATGCCTCTTTCCATAACAGAAATGACACAATCTTCAATCGTTGCTTCCAAGCATGTACGATTCGCTCTCACTAAAGTTGAGATTACTAAATGTAATCATTTGGCCAGACTCGACTTCAAAGCTGACAAATACCCACATCTGGTGGAAGCTGCTGAATTCCTCAAGCAGTCATGCATAGCTTACGCGATCACTGTGGATCCTAAGCCCTCCAAGACTCTACTCCAGCAGTTCTGGTTCACTGCTGATGCAACTGAACTCACCAACAAGAAAGGTGAACGAGTCCCTGCTATCTCCTTCAGCACGGAATTGGGGCCAGGGAGCATGACCGCTCTTAGCCTCAGGAAATCTTTAAGATTCCCTGACAAACCAAAGAGTGGGTTCGACGCACTCCCCACTGATGATGAGCTGATATCATTCCTGGACGCAATGGGCTATTGTTGGGAAAACAAACCGAGATCTTCTATTCCCAACAAGAAGCTCACCAAGATCCTCAAAGCTCAGATGCCATCACAACTGAACTTTATCTTCTCGCACATAATTCAGTGCATGAGTGGGAAGAGTGGTTCGCTGGATCAAGCCAGCAAAACACAACTGCAGATGGCCTACTCCGTTATCGCTGGTCAAAACTTTGACTACGCCACAACAATCTTTGAAGACCTGAGGTCGAGATTAGAGAAGCCTGAACGAGATCCCAAGATCTCGTACGTACGTTTCATATGTACGTACATCAAGTTCCTCTATCCAAACACCTTTCCCACCAAAGATGATGGCACCTTTGCCAGGGTAGGTCAACGATCACTGGAGGTCAAGCCACTCGCCGACGAGGTAAGTATCTCTCTCCTTCGCTCTCGTCTCTCTCTCCATTCTTCTTCATCTTCAGCGACAACGCAGACGGTTCCTTCGTCTGCTATCCCTGTCGCTACCACTACTTCTAAACGACCATCAGCTAGTCCGATTGGTCCTTCCAAAAAGGCCAAAAAGACTAAGGAAAGTACACCCTCTAGTACTATACCTGAGGGAGCTTCTCAACAAGCTACCTTAGATGCTTTTGTGGGTCTTTCCTCCACAACTTCAGCAGTCACTCATACTGCCGTGTCAGCGATCTCGCTCGCTGTCACATCATCAGTAACCCCACCTACTATCTCATTCACTGAGATTAACCCCATCCCTACTTCTATCCCCAAAACTCTTCCTTTTTCTCCTCACTTGGTCTCTGAACCCACTACCTCTTCTTTCCCTATAGGACCTGAGCATCAAACTTTTGAGGAATCTATGCAGTTCTACAAAATGTTTGATACATCAGGTACACCTATAATCCTAAACACTTCTCTCCCCCCCTCTCCAAATAAGCCCATATCTGAACTAACATTATTTTCAGGTCCTAGCTTGGCGTCTGTTGACACGCATGTCAACAGTCTGGGAGAAAAGGTGGACGCACTCACCAACACCATCAATGAAACCACCAGCGCCGTCAATCAGGCTGGTGAGGAGCTGAAGAAGTTGACCGCCACTTGCTCATCTAAAGCTGAGAACTCCCAACTTTCAGCTGTTGAAGAACAAGTCGTCCAACTCAGAGAGTCCTCTCGACTCTTTCAAGGGCGATTTGAGTCTCTTACCGCTGAAGTTCAGGGTCTCTCTTCAAAGGTTGACCTCTGCACGTCCCTTCTTCAGCAAATTCTACAGAAAGTGAATGCACCAGCTCCAGCGCTGCCTCCCTCCTTCACTGAAGATGATCGTACCAACCTCAACATCGCTGTGGAATTCATTCATGATACCACGTGCGACATCCCTGCGGTTGAAGACCGGATTAAGCGTCTGGAGGCTGACGTCCAAATGTTAAAAGCTTCAACAGCTACTCCGGCAACTGAACAATCCCCTACCACTGATAATGACAAAGTGGGGGAGAAAGCTGAAGAAACTTCTATTGCTGCTGCTGGGGAAGCTAAGACTCAAAAGGAACCTCCCTCTCAATCTGAGGGGGAGAAGGCAAAAGAATCCTCGTCAATTCACTCTATTCTCTTTGAAGAGGATGAGGAAGAAGACGATGAAGAGGAAGATGATCTAGATCTTGATGATCAAGAAAAGGATCAGCCCTCCGATGACGACGACGACGATGAAGACCAATCTATGTGGTTCTCTAAGCCGAACGTCGCATCAGGGACAACTTCGCAAGAGGTTGTCAAAACAGGGGTGAGAGGTGATACATCTTCAAGTGTTCCTTCGCAAAGCAAAGACAAGCAACCGATCGCTGAAGAATGCTTGAGGACTGGATCACAATCTGAGGGGGAGCATCCTTCTCAGGTATGTCTTTCAATTGTACCACTCTCCTACTCTTTCCAAACACCTATTTCCTTCTAGCCTTTATCTCTCTCGTTCTAAAAATACACTTATCCCTTCTTTCCTTCTTTTTCTATCCAGACAGTTCTCACCCCTGCTTAAGGGTTCTGAACTACAAATAATTCCAGCTACTATCGCTGAAGAAATAATCCCAATCTCTATCGCTGAGATTGATGAAGAAAAAGAAGATTCCCTGGTCCATCCAGGAAGGCCCTCTCGACCATCTCATTGGTCAGAGGAAGTGGTGAAGAAAAGAGTTGAAATGATCGCTCAACTAGAAAGTCAACGGCTGAAAATCCCTCTTCAAACATCCACAGAGCTCGACTTCCTCACTGAAGCCGAAAGAGAAGAATCTGCCAAAGCTGAGAAGCTGATCGCTGAATGCAAACGAGATGCCCAACTCGCTTTAAAGATTCAATCTTCTCAAGTCAAGGACAAAAAGCTGAAAAGCAAACCTGTGGAAGTTCAAGCTGCACTACTGAAAGAAATTGAAGAGGAACGCTCCAAAGAACAAGAGATCAACGATAAGTCTATCGAATGGTGCAAACAAAAGATGGATTATCGTTCTGATCTTCTTCCAATATCAGCCGTGACTATCTCTGGTCGCAAGAAGAAAGATCAACTCTCAGTGACCATGGAGATTACCAGAGAGGATGGAACCCAAAAAGCAATGTACGTATCAAAACTTGAGAGCTTCGGATTTACGGAATGGTTGGAGTTCTGGGATGAGCTGAAGAAATCCAAATCTACATACAGAGGCTGCGTTGAAGGACTTCTTGAAGCCCTCATAAATAGAGTCGTTTCTGTACTAAAGCTGCCATCTCCTCTTCCTCCCAAATCTTTGAAACTCAAGAGAAAAATTGGGTCCTCCTCCTCTGAAGATGTCGCCATCATCAGGAATGAAACTTCTATCAAATTTTCAAGAGATGCACTGATTGGTCCTCCTCCCGATCTTTCAGTTCTGGACTTATATCTGCCTCCTGGTGGTCCTTTCCAAGCTGGTCAAGTAATTGACAATCCTTATGGAATATTCTTCAGAGATGATGATGAGGAACTCAGATTTCAAAGAATTTCTGAAATTCCTATCTGTCCTCTGAATCATCTCAAGGATCTCTTATGCTTATGGTGTGACTTCTTCCCTGCTGCTGAAAAAATTAAAGAAATTATCAGTCAAGAATCTTTGGACCGAAGACAGAAAGGAGAAGAAATACCTGAGTATATGATCAATCCTTCTAAATCTTCTTATAGCTGATAGATTAGTTTCCTTCTCTGTAATCTGTTAGTTATACTTACAGTAGTTAGTTACTCACTGGTACTTATGTTTTTCATATCTTGTAATTCCATCCCTGAATTAAATGAAAATCGCAGTGATGTACTTAACCCTATCAGTACTGTAAAAGATCCCTCAAAATAGTAATTGGGACATGCATTCTATGAGTCCTTTTTATTCCTATATTTTGAATCATAAAGTAATTTTCTTTTGTTACTTTGTCATTATCAAATAGGGGGAGATTGTTGATCCAAACTCTCTCAGTGATTTGATAACGATCCTCTTTTATACTTAGTGAAAATTACGTTATTATATGTATTAGTGTTTCATCATCAACGATCAGACTGAGTCTGTTCAGTTATCACTGATGACCTTTATGTAAACATTTAATATGTATGTGTTTCACTTTCAGCGATCAAACTGAGTCTGTTCAGTCATCGCTGATCGTTTCCCATGTAACAAAGTTAACGTAATCCCTAAAGACAAGTATCGCGTCAACATAGTTCATAGCTGAATCGAAGACGAAGCCATTGAACAATAGATAAGTCTACTAGTGACCTGATGCGGATATCAGCGAAGACCAGACGAATCTACTTACGCGAAGAAGCCTGAGGAAAAGCTTCAGCGATAGCTGAACTTCTTTATCTCTGGAAGAAGAGATACTCAGCGATCAACGATCACAAAGCTTATGCCTCAAGTTTTCTTTTGTCTTACCTTGCACAACCAGTACGATGTGTCAGAACGGACACGTCTCTGCCACAAATCGTACAACATCTCTGTCAACTACACTGTTCATAAAGCGGCCAAAAGCATGTCTCCAAAAGTAAGACTCCCAAAGCCAATCTATGAATGCCACGTGTAAAGTGCCCTGCCATGCATTTAATGCATAGGGTATAAATAGGAAGCTTACCCCTTCATCTGAAGGTGTGCTCAATCCTTGAACTCCATAATAGAAACCCTTGTTTTCTATCTCTCTAAAATCCCCCATTCTCTGAATTTCTTGTGCAACCATCTTAGTGTTTCTTAAGTTTGTTTAGATTGAGTCTGTCTTAATCTTATTCCGCAACAAACTTGTAAATTGTATTTTGATTTATCAATAAACAATTTATTAAACTTTAATTTCTGTGTTTGTATTCACCCCCCCCCCCCCTTCTACAAACTTGTTAAGCACCTTCGGGACCAACAAGGGTCAAGGGGCAATTATGCCCGGCGACTATGTTGTGGCATAGTCGCAGATGGTAATGTCGCCATGTTTGTACCGAGACCGGGGTAGCACGGGCGACTATGCCTGACGACAATGTCGTGGCATAGTCGCAGGGGCACAGTCGCGCACGGGGACAAAGAGGCATCCATTTAATGTCGTTTTTAGGGCAAAATACTCTCATTTTTTATCACTCAAAACACAGATCGATTCTCTCTCACTCTCTCTCTATAGGCGATTTTCACTTCCATTCCCTCTTCTCCCTCTTCAATCAATGCTACCAACTTCAACCTAGCATTTTGTGATCTCAAGAAGGTGGTTGAGTTCTAGAGTGTGTCTTTGTGTTATAAAAACTTCAAGTCAACCAACTCCTACTCAAGTGCAACCATTCTAGGGTTTTCTCTTTACAAACCCTAATTGTGAGTTTTCACCTATAAACCGTAACTCTATCACTTTCATGTTTTAATATTACTTGTAGATCTCAACTATTAAATGTGTGCTTGATATGCATAAATACACATATATTTTCTTGTTATGGAGTGGACCCAACATATAGGGTTTCAAGGAAAATGGTGATAAGGGTATAGTAAATAATACCTCTTACAATTAATGAAGAAATGATGGAAGTGTAGTTAGAGAAGTATACATGGGTGAGTTATATGTATGAAATGAACTATTTTGAATTATGGAATTTCATATGATCGAATAATATGTTTAAGGTGAAAATGTGAAAATATGAAACATAACAATTTGTGCCTGTTTAACTTATACATGATTATATGTTAAGATTTATTGATTTCTACCTCCTTGTGCACGAGGAGGTAGTTGGCTTATTTGATGGGTTCTGCATTGATGTCCATTTTTGGCATTAACGAGTAGACAATAGAGGACGTAAGTCCTTGAGGTGTAACTCGTTTAGAGTGCATAAGCAATAATGTCCCGTAAGTCCTTGAGGTGTAACTCGACGGAGTAGGCAATAAAGACAATGTTATAGTTCGAGGTTGTGATGTCTTGATGGCATGAGAACTAGGACCGGGGCATGAGGTGTAATCCAATAACATCACGGGTGACTCCACTCTCGTGTATATGTCACCCTGATGGAAACGAGTCTCCCCCGTATTTCAAGAGTTATCTCTTATGTGTGTTTATGTTCAGGTTGGGAACATCTTGCAAGTGGGATTAATATGGTAACGCAAAGGGATTCGGTAACACAAGTTTTATATTATGATATTTCTTGTTTGTGAACTGTTCAACCTATGAGATCTCAATAGGCTTCGTCCTAACACTTGTTTGATTGTTGGATATCTCACAGGTCCCACTAGCGGTGGAATCTAGGAGGTTGGGTCCGACTACCGTGCATATAGGAGGCCTTGAAGTGCCGGTCCTTTGGGGATTTTTGTGAAGGAAGATTTTAGTGGAATAACAACACCCATTTTAATCTAGTTTGAATTAATTCTAGATTAAGTAGGTTGTTGTAATCTTTATGTCCCATTCTTTTGAAAACTTTATGGTGCAAATTAACCCAGTTTAATGTGGGTCTTTCGGTTGTCTCGAACTTGGGAATTATTCATATTTTGAGGTTTCTATTTACATGTTATATTGGACCTCCGTATTTTAGACGTTCTATTGCCAAAATTTTGAATTTTTAATTCGCCCAATTTTTAAGGTGTTACAATCTTTTTATCTTTCATCGCCACCATCATTGACGACAACCGATCGTCAATGTCACATCCACCTGCCATCTCCATCACCACCAAAGGTTTAGAAAGAAATTGAAAATCAAGAATGAAAACTATATGAAGTGAAATAAATCCAAAATCAAACCCTATGATATCAAATGAAAACTTGAGAGACCACTTATATCATAAATCTGCAATAAAATTCAATTATTAGGAAGAAAAAAAAAATAGGTTTCGTATTCTTCTTAAAATACTTCTTTTCAGTTTATTCTTAATCCTGTCCATCCCTCCCTCATTTTCTAAATAAATACCAATCTCCGAAATGTTGTCAAGATGTAATGCTTTCGTTTTGTAGTGTACATGGTGACACTTTACGGGACGGGATAGATGGCCACTGGGGTTGGTATTAAACCTAAGCAAAATTTATACAACAAGGTTTTTTTATGTAATAAACAAAATTAAGGTAGCGTTTGGTACGCAGACCGGATGGGACGGGACGGGACAAAAAAAATAGTCCCATCCAGTCTGCGTACCAAACGCATACTAACAAAATTTCCTCTTAAAAATAGTACCTATATTGTTATAAGAGTAAACTATAAACTTGGTCCCCATGCATGGTTTGTTGAAAATAACACTTTTTATCCCTGAAGTTTCAAATTACAAGATAGCCATTGTGATTTGCAAAACGTCTAGATTTGATCCCTACCTTTAACAGTTGCTAAAAAAATTCCGTTAAATGAGAAGCATTTTCGTCATTTTATTGATTTTTTTTCTTGTTTTTACCCAATCAAAAAACGATATTATGATTTTGGTCTATGTGGTTTTTTATTGGGTAAAAGACAAAAAAATTGAAAATGCTCTTCATTTAATAGAAAATTTTAACGGTCGTTAGAGGAATGAACCAAATCTGGACGTTTTTGTAAATCACGATAGCCATCTTGTAATTTCGAAACTGTAAGGACAAAAAGTATTACTTTTAACAAACCACAGGGACCAAACGAATTGTTGATTTTTTTTTTAATTTGTTTTTGAAATATTGTTGATTTATTCATAT
This sequence comes from Arctium minus, assembly GCA_954870635.1. NCBI lineage: Eukaryota > Viridiplantae > Streptophyta > Magnoliopsida > Asterales > Asteraceae > Arctium > Arctium minus. The sequence goes on along the minus strand of OX941083.1, from coordinate 113,817,204 downwards.
GAATTGTTGCCATTCAAAATTTATTTGGCTACCATTGTTTGAAATTTCAATGTTTTATGTTGCAATTTCGTTGTTGCTGACTTGCTACCACATTCCGCATAGTCCGAATGAATGAATATTGTCATTGTTGATTTGTTTGAATATCCATTGTCAATGTTATATACTGTCATTTGATAAATATGGAAAGATTTTTCAAACCAAAAGTATCTAGTGGAGAATTCTCAACTGGAACCGTGTCTACTAGAAATATTTTCACATCTCGAAAAATGTTTAATTATATGGCGTCACGCTTGAAATTTTATTTTCCTAAGTACGTCTCTAATCCACATATCTATAGAACATTAATTAAAAGAAAACTTTTGTTATTTGTTTATTGAACAACATTTATGTTCAAAACCGAACTATAGATCCTTGTGGTTCTCATAACTAAAAGGTAATGGTACAGACTTGAAGGCTCGATATTTTCCAACGTTGTTCAGATGCTCGTTTTCTAACCTGCATTTGTTCATACCATTTTTTCGCATCAACGATGAGTCTAGATCAAGAAAAGTTTAAATTTTGTGTTAAAAACACCCACCTGAAGAAGTTCCATATACCACGGCGAATGATCTCCAGACTCGCGACCATAGCGGTTAACGCCGTTCGATGAAGGAACGGCCCTTCATGAAAATCTAACACCGTTTGCATCCAAGCTAGTCGCAGTATCACGTTCACTACCTGCGAAATCCATCACAAAATAGACAAAAGGGTCACGTAAAAATATCAATGGGCGTCGCAAGAGATGAAATATGTCGCGAATGCTGAATACCATCGCTAAAAAGTAGATAGATCTGTGTGGTAAAACGAGTCTGTCTCTTAACCACGGGTTCTTGGAGTTTCTACGTATAAGACCCCAATCGCACACCAAGTCCCAGTAGGTGTTGAAAACTGTAGCGATGGTTGAAGTGGATGCTGCGACGATTTTCAATGTCAATCCTTTCTTTTGAGCGTAAAATGTTCTTGTGATAACAGAAGCAATTGTTGACAAGTACTTGAGCGCGTTCACGCCTTGACTTGAGTCTTCTCCTTCAAACAATCGTCGTAGGCACTGACAAATCATTACGTGTTAATGGGGTGTTGTAAAAATCACGTCATAAGCAATTTCGACGGATCAAAAACTGTCGGGATATGACCATCGGATACCTTGAAACTAATTATGATGAAAATGTTTTGTGGCTAATGGTAACAACAAAAATCTAAATAAGAAGTGTTTGCCAAATCATTAGCGACAAATCGCCCGTCGTCAATTGACATAATGACATGTGAATCTGAAACCATATTTATGTCGAATATACCATTTTTCTTGTAGATTATACCTGTGCGCATCGGATCCAATACGGGATAATAGCAATGACTAAATAAACATTGTTGTAAAGGGCTCCTCGACACCTAGTCGATTCTCTCTTCTTGTAGTCTCCCCAACCGTAGTAGCATATATAGAATTGCAAATTCCTAAATAACTGAACCTGAAACCATAAAAAGTTTCAAAATTTTATAACTTTTTGCGATGCTTAATATCCGTCGCCAATTTCATAACATCTTAAAACCTTACCTGACTAGTTAGCTGATCAGCCACGAAGAAATCAGGAAGAGTAACCTTGTAAAGAGGAGCACAAATACAATGCCATAAACACGTTATCAAGAAGAAACGATTTGTACGGTAGATGATGTTAAACGGACAGACCGCTATTAAAAGTACCACCTGCAAAACATAGGTTACAACTAATCAACGTAGTTTTTCGCTTGGAAGAAGTTACGAGAGAGGGCGAAAGAGTAATTTCTTACGATGACTAAGCCTAACGGGAGTAGTTCAGTTAGAGATCTGTAGCTTTTAATGCTTTCATCCATGTCCATTTCAAGATTTGAGAGTACGGCTGCGAGAGCGAGTACTGATAGAGCAGAACTGATGAGTAGAATTTCTCGAAAACCCAATTCAGTATTTGGTTTGAACCCGAAAATGAAGGAATAATTGATGCGAAAACGCTTCCAGTAGTAGACGTTTCCAGCATACATTAGCAAATGTAACACGAGGTATCCAAACACGCTGTACAACGGGAATACGTTAGTCATGTATTGATCGCGACCTTCACTCTTTAGAAGTTTTCTAGCGTGTATAATTAAGACGATCGCCACAACAAGTGCTAACGAGCATCCCACGAAGCAACCTGCGTATTCGTAAGTTGTATTTTACGAGTCAATAATATTTCACAAGAAAACCGAGTGCAATTAAACGAGCAATACAAAAGACGTTGAAAATGTAGGTATAGCGATGGATTCAGAAAGACTTGTAGCGTCACTATATATTTGCGATGAATACATTTTTAGTGACACTAGAATTAAGCATTAGAAACCATAGCAAATAAATTATTGGGTGATTGGTGCTTAATTTTCTTGACGGTTGGTAATAAAGCAAGTCGCAATTGCAATACATTAGCGATGGTTTTGCCATCGTAATACATGACGGTTTTTAAATACTTTTCCCCTTGCAAATTGCGTATCTTACCCATGAAGAATGTAATTCTATGTTTGTCTGTTTTAGCTTTTAGCCTTAACGTTTTCAATCCTTGACTGCGGTTTCCGTTGGAGAAATGTTCTATAAAAATAGCTTCAACGCTCTCTACAAGCTTAGCGACCTGCGAAAAAACCAACAACTTGTTTCATCTTTTGCTAATTTGAGAACGCGGCAAAATCTAAGCGTCGTATATACCTCATTAGATTGGGTCAAGAAGGATTTCTCAACCATCTCTAAATAAGCTTTTGATGCATTTCTAGACGTGATCTGTCGTACCAACAAAAGTGTCAGATTTTGTGGTATTCTAGATAGTCCGATAAAAAAAAGCTTTTGAAAGTCGATACCTTATCGTACTTCTTCATGATCTTGGAGAAAGCCAATCGATTCAAGAAGCTTCATGATCATTAAAGAGAGTCTTAGAAAAGAAATTTAAGAATGAAAGTCATCGCAAAATGCTAGAAAAAAGCAATTAACCAACAACATAAGCGACAAAAAGAAAGTGTCGTAAAATGGTGGTGATTACGAGTAGCTTTTCAAATAGCCAAGCTTTTGGTGGAACTCGATGAAAGCCTGCTTCAACTTTCGTTCGGCATCTCGGAGCTCCCTTTTGCTGAAGGAAAAGCGCGATTTTGAACCAGTGAAAGCATGTTTCAACGATGATATTGGGGATTCTGATGCAACGTTGATCTTTACGTGGTTTAGAACCCCTAAAGAAACCATCTCATGTTCCTTGTCGATTCCGTGATCACTTCCCATTCTCCGTTTGCTATGCGTCTTGGTTTCTTGAATCGCCTCTAAAGGAAACATAAGACATTTAAACACTAGAAAAAGGTACACTACAGAAAAATCGGCTTTATAGATTTTGAATACGTCTAGATGTCTTAATTAATAACCTCCTTTATGAGTTTAGTTTTATAAGAACAATTGTACGTCATATGTAAAGATACAATAAATTAATATAATGCTTTTGGACGTCCTAACATACCTGTGGTACCTTTTTGAAATAAGGCTTTTTGATTATTATTTGAAAACATGTCTTGTAAAAACAAGTGTACCGTAAAAAAAAATATGATTTAGACACTTGATCACTGTCTCATAAAAAACCTAGTATGACATTTTATTTCAAAAACGTCCTATCAACTTATTGTAAACCTTTATATAGCACACACAGTTGTTTAGTTTTATTATGACATTTAGACATATTTGACGTATTGTTGTGGTACTTTATAAACAACGGTCGCAAAAAATGTAATGTGACGCATCAAGTTGTCGTAAATAACCTGTGATTTGTTCTTCGTCGAAGAACCGAGAGGAAAACACCGGAGACGAACTGCAGAAACCCGGATCTTCGAGTTTCATTCGAAGCGCAATGAGAGCATTCATTTGTTTACTCAACTCCTCAGCTTCATTCACCATCTCCCCAACCTTTGCTTTATAGAAATTGATCACTTTGTTGAACTCATCATCAAGTCTCCTAAAGAAGTGCAACTCAGACTCCCCACCGTCCTCCGATGACCGGAGAAAAATAGTCTGGTAGTTCTCCTCCGACTGATGCATTGCGCTCACCAGAATCACTTCATCCTCTTTATCCTTGTTATCGGAATTACTGTTTGTTAGTCCACTGAAGGCTTTGTGAAGAGACACCTTTTTCTTCATTGAAGACCCTTTTAATGGTGGTGGGTTTGGTTGATCCGACGGTGGTGAACCATTGTGCTGCAGTCGCCGGAAAATAGAGATTTCTTTGATGAGAATCTTGAGGTGGTTGTAGTTCATGTATGCTGCTTGCCATTCCGGCACCATTTGTGAAGCGAATTCCTTTCCAAACTTCATCGTTGTGTGTGAATTCAGTGGTAATGATCCAGGAGGGATTATAAACATGATCCAATTGATGCTTTCTTGTGTTCTTTTTCAGAAAAGAAAAAAACAAATAGATTTAAATGAGGGTGAAAGAAGACAAAATATAAGATCTGACCTGGTAAACCGCCGTCCTTTGGCTGGCATGATCTTCGGAGTCATCGACATTCACCAGCGGTTCCGTCCGTCGTGTGGTTGTCAACCTCGGCGCCGCCTTTCAGTTCAGCCAACGGCGGCCATTGACTTCTTGTTTTCTCTCCGATGACTGTTTTCGTCAGAAACTTTTTCTTTTTTTGTCATGCCGTACAAAATTTTTTGTTTCTAATTAAGTGTCGCTTTCACGAAAGATTTTTGTTAATAATTATTTTGCTTTCAGATAGTGAGTTTGAATCCGACGAATGATCGAATAAACATGTATCCATTGTTTTCAAATATTATCCAATAAATTGTCATATTTGTTTTAGAAAACAATCAACAATTTTAACTTCCCAATCACTAGTTTTTGTTTAACAAACGTTTATGATATATCCAGTTGGATCCGTGAGATCGGCCTGTTTTCGTGAGACCCGTGAGACCATGATTTTATACTTGAAACTTCACAACAAAACACTGTGAAGTTAAACAAATCTGAAGTTCTAAATCTTCACAGTGTTTTGCTGTGAAGCTTTTGTTTTCACAGTGGTTTTGCTGTGAAGTTTCAAGTATAAAAATGTGGTTTGACGAGTTTCACAAAAACAGATTAGTCTCACGTGATCCCAAATCTCTCTCTCTCTATATATATATAAATATATAATATACAAGTTCATACAATAACGGTACCAAAATAAAAAAAAAATAAGAAAAGAGTCAAATCAAATATGGTTTTACACTAAAATCAAATGTAAAATCACATATGATTCATGTGATTTTGACCGCCACCTAGATCGCGGATCACATCGTCTTAGTTGACTGTTAATGTAAAATTACATATGATTTTAAACATGATTTTTTTTGTTTTTTTACTCTCTTATTTTGTTATTGTTCTCGTTTAAACTCATTTATCTCTCTATATGTTATATATATGCACCTAGATAATGTACGTTAATCGAAAGATAATACAATACGTTTTTTAACAATAATTTAATTAAGGCTATGTTTGGCAAAAGAAAAACTAGCTGATAAGCTAACTTTTTTTCCTGGTATATGTTTGGATGATCATAAGCTAGCTTATTGAAAATCTACTCATAGTAGTGTTTTGAAAAGTTAGCTTATAAGCTAGTTTGCCAAACAATGCCTAAATATGTATGATGTGTCCTCGAATGTTGGTAGTTTTTTGGATACGCCATTAATTATTATGATTTAAGCCATTCCGTTAATTACCTGATGATATGTGGGTTGGCTGTAGATTTACAAGATTTATACGAAATGTTTTCTGAATGGTTTAAAAAAATCATATATTTTCCACGGCCCTAAATCCTAATAAAAATATCCCGGCAGAGGATTCCGTATAAGATTCAGTTCGTTGATGGTCGTTAATTTTGGACAAGGAGAATAGGCGGAAATAAAAAACTGATCCGAGTTCTATGCTTTTCCCAAATCTAGGCTTCTTATTCAATTTTCCCCCCAAAATTCAACAATGTGGAGATCGATAGCAAAAATTGTGGTGATGATATTAGGGTTAGCTTCAACAACAGTGATCAAGGGGATGAGAATCGATATAAGATCAGGAGCCACCAAATGCATAACGGAGGACATCAAACTCAATGCCATGACCGTCGGCAAGTATAGCATCGTCAACCCTGTCCAAGGCTTTTCTTTGCCTGAAGAGGATCGCGTCACTGTTAGGGTTAGCCTCATTTCAACAACTTAATTTTCATTCATTTTGAAGCAGGGATTAATTCTTATTTTGCAATTGAGGTGTGTAGTTGCTCTATGTTTTTGTAGGGCAAATGCAAAAAACAACGTTACATGAGCAATTAAATTGCTAAGCGATATCATTCCTCTTGCAGTTATATTTTGCTAAAATTTGTGTAAAATCACTTGTTATCACAAACTACAACTTTTTTTTTTTTTGCTTTCTTCCTAGAATGAAGGTTTATTTGCCATGAAAAAACTAAGCAGAATGATACCAAGAGTTGATCCCTTGCCAATGAACTAGTTCTTCATTTCAAAATTTTCGTCAAAACTTTGTTTCTTAAAGCTTCAAAATTAATAAAAACTTATTTTGGTCAATGTAATGAAATCGATAATTATACTAATCAATGCGAACTATACTATGATATAATAAAATTTGGAGCTAGAGGACCATAAACATCGATATCGATTTTCTATTTTGAACGGGTGCTAGGTTTGATCTTCAGATTCAAAAGTGGACTCTAATTTAAGGAAGAATGGAATATAATTAGTCTAGTTTGGGATGTCTTTATTTCAAATAAAATGAATGATGTTTGTGAGGGAGTTGGATATTCTCTTTACAATTTGTACTTAAAGGGTCTGTTGAAGCATTTGTGAAATATGAAACAAATGTTCTCCACGGTTGTATTGGCGTAAATGGTTATTGGGTTTGACGGAGATTGATCTTATGTGATATTATCCAAACAGGTAACTTCGCCGCTTGGGAACAATTATCACTATGCAGATCGTAAAGCTTCTGGTAGTTTTGCATTCACTGCAGGTGAGGCTGGTGACTACATGGCCTGTTTCTGGGCGGCTAAGCAATCTCCGACCAAAATGCTGTCAATTGACTTCGAGTGGAAATCGGGCTTGGCTGCAAAAGATTGGTCTAAAGTGGCTAAAAAAGGACAAGTTGAAGTAAGTTTTTCTTTTATCATCTGGTAACTTGGGTTCCTTTTAGATTTTCATATTTTGGTTTAAAGTTTTCCTTAATGGTATTCAAGAGACTCCTAATATTTACATAGCTCACCAAAGCAAAGTTATGTAACTTTCACTTATGATAATATTTCTCCAACTAAAATTAAAATTTGAAACCAAAAATAAAACATCAAGTACATATGACATTCCATGACAAAATACATTCAAATTTATTAAGAATGTCATTAAGAAATTGTTGTTCTAGATGAAGAAATATGTTCAATTTCTAAAATATTGAAATTGTAATTAAAATACTTGGACGATCTACATTCAACTTTGTGACCATATACGTAAGTCCTAACACATAACTATTATATAACTGTTTTAGGTACCCTTGGGTACCCATCAATCGTGTTCATCTATGGCGGCTAACGTTTCCCGCTAGAAAGTTTCTTTCTTGAAACAGAAAACTTATTGACGCTGAAAATGACACGTATAGAGGGAGTTCAATTGGCGATTTCCGACAAGTCTTTCCTAATTTTTAGAGCATGCAAGCAACAGTATACACCAACCAATGAACTGAACAACAAAAATGACCCCTAGGAAACAACCAACAATTCGGAACTACAACTGAACCGTGATCAAGACCGACAAAAGATATACAATCCTAAAACAATAAAGCTAAACAGACCAAGGCAAACCAGATTGTCAATACAATAATTTCTAACAGAGGCAAAACTTCAAATAAATTCCCCAAAAATGTACTTTTTTATGTTTCTAATCCGTCAAAACCGAAACATTTACTCAAGTTTTCAATCTTTTTCCAATCGAAAGTTCACTTGTCGGATTTTGTCTGATAAACTTTTTAAACCTCATTTAGGTCAAAATTGATTTACCTTTTCCATTTTCTAAAATTTATTGCAATATTACCTTCCCTATTTTTCTAGACCTATTATCTAAAACTTCCAGAAAACATGCTGCAATATGTCATGCTCTTTAGCATTGTTCCACAAGTAAACTAATTTGCAAATCCTAAAACAAGGGGCATCTCTTCAGTTTTCTCATGCATGATGCATTTGGACTATTTCACTTTCCCAGAAGTTCATGATTATCCTGTTGAACCAAATCGTCGTTCAGGGTTACCTGTTCACCAGAATATCTTCTTTTGACTGTTTGACAACATATTTCTTGCCTGACATCTTTCAGCTCTTCCTCCATGGAGAAAAATGGCTCCATTGAATTTGGGTTTTTTTATCCTGTTCTCCAGTTTAATTGTGTGTACTCATTTACATGATGTGGGACTGTTCTGTTAGCATGCATTCGTTTCTGACAGATGATGGAACTTGAATTGAAGAAATTGCATGATACGGTCACCACCGTTCATGAAGAGATGTTCGATCTTCGTGAGAGGTAAGCATCAGAATTCATATCTTCACTGTAACATCTATGCTTGTTTTGCTTCTAGAAAACGTGCACATGCTTTTGCTACCAAAGGCGGTGTTAATTCTGTTTTAACTTGGTAGGGAGGAAGAGATGCAAGATCTAATAAGAGCAACTAGTTCGACGATGGCAACTTTCACCTTTTTCTCTCTTGTAATTTGCTTATCAGTGGCTGGTCTGCAGCTATGGCATTTGAAGTCATTTTTCCAGAGAAAGAAGCTGATTTAGTTTTTTTTTTCTTGAGCATTATTTTTAAACATATCATAGAAGATTCATTCTATTTTTCTTCTTTTATAATGTTTAATTTTCACACATCTTCATACTAATACAAGAGTATGAATGATATATTGTAAATTATGTATAACACTTCCTAGCAGCTTCACACAGTGAGAAACCTTTTGAGCTCTGCCTGTAGACTATTATTATAAGAAACTGAAATTAGCAAAGTATGTATTTTGGGCACCTTGCAGCACAAACTCTCCTTTCCCCCTTCTTCTTCTCAAAATGTTGTTGAGTGCAACTAGGCACACAAGTACAAAGCTCGCCTTGTCGTGTTGGGGCTCTCATCGACATCCCAGGTTTGATTTCACAGAAACCTTTAACCCCGTTATCACTTATAAAACTTGCCATTGTGTGCTTCCTTCTTTTTCTTTGCCTTATTATCACCTTACGACAACTTAATATTAACAATCCTTTTCTGCAGAGCAAGTCTACATGGCCCAACCTCTGGTTTTGTTGATCTTGAGAATCCCAACAATGTGTGCCGCCTCCACAAGGCTATTTATGATCTCAAGCTGGTATACTGTAACTGAACTCTACAAATATCTCTCAAGTATCGACCATTGCACGCTTGTTGGAAATGCGTTCACTGTCAACAACTTGTCCCAATTCATGCATCAACCTACAACCACCCATTGGCAAGCCTTGAAAATGGATTGGTCCCAATCCAATCTCGTGGAGCTCAAAGAAGCAAAACTATGTGTCTTGATGCAACTTCATCCTACCAAAGTTGAATACATGTCCATTGCACAAGCTATGGAAATGTTTTACTTAGTTTGGTAATCAATTTAAGCTATGGATCATCAATGAATACATTAAGTTTTGCACTGTATGATACATTAAGTTATCACAGTTTGAACCAAAAATAATCAATCCTCCATACAAGAAAATAGAAAAGCTTTAGATGCATTTCAAGATTATAGAATTCAAACATACTTGTGAAGAAAAGACGAGAACAAAGAGCCCAAAAGTTTGGGAATTTTATTACACAATTCAAACCAAACCAAGGTTTTCTTTTTATCACACAACAAACATACGTAAAAAAAGAAGACACAACACAAACCAGTTGGCTTTATTTATACCGGTAGTAGCTTCCACAAAGCAAGATCTTGATCTCAATCATCATAGTGCTTGCGGTGGTGGTGTCTATGCTTCTTCCTCTCATCATCCTCATCAGAATCATCATCTCCCTGCATATTATTATTTTCCTACCGTCAGCCTATAATAACATTAACAAATTCATATAATTCTTGTTGAAAAATGTCTCATTTTCAACTGCTTCACAATCACGGACGACTATGCTTCAATGCTCTGATGAGATGTTATTTCTAAGTGAAAATTCAACTTATATTCATTTATATAAGACCCTATAAAAAGTAATTCAAAATTGAAGTTCCCATCCAATCCTACAATGTTTCATCTCGTAACAACAATTCATTTCCAGAATTCCATTAAGATTCTAAACCATTTCAGATCAATAATTAAGTTATGGTCTTCTGAACTTAATTTCTAAATCAAACCACAGCAAAATATCAAGTATTCAGATATAAACACAAACGTATGGCGTAATTACAAAGTGCAAAGGGAATGATTGGGCTTACATATTTCTTACGCCCACCAGAACCTTCATCATCATCATCGCGCCTTCCGTAACTAGGTCTCTCCTCCCGACCGCCACCATACCCTTCTTCCCTCTGTCCATATCCGGATCCGTACTCGGAAACCGGCTCCTCCTGCCTACGCCCATATCCAGATCCGTATTCCGGAGTCGGCTCCTCCTGCCGACGCCCATATCCAGATCCGTACTCCGGAGTCGGCTCCTCCTGCCTACGCCCATATCCAGATCCGTATTCCGGAGTCGGCTCCTCCTGCCGACGGCCATATCCAGATCCGTACTCCGGAGTCGGCTCCTCCTGCCGACGGCCATATCCAGATCCGTATTCCGCAGTCGGCTCCTCATGCTTCCTGCCATATCCAGATCCGTATTCAGAAGTCGGCTCCTCATGCTTCCTGCCATATCCAGATCCGTATTCCGAAGCCGGCTCCTCATGCTGCCTGCCATATCCAGATCCGTATTCCGAAGTCGGCTCCTCATGCTGCCTGCCGTATCCAGATCCGTACTCGGAAGTCGGTTCCTCCGGCCTCCGACCATAACCAGATCCGTACTCCGAAGTCGGCTCCTCTGGACGCCGTCCATAACCAGATCCGTACTCAGAAGCCGGCTCCTCCGGCCTCCGCCCGTAACCAGATCCATACTCAGAAGTCGGCTCCTCCGGACGGCGGCCATATCCAGATTCATACTCAGAAGTCGGCTCCTCATTCCTGCCGTAACCAGATCCACCGCCGTAACCTTCACCGTGGTGATGGCTCACAGGAGCAGGGGGAGCGCCATACGCATGACCCGGACGGGGCTTGGGTCGAACATAGCTCTTGTATTCATCGTTAAGGGCTTCTTCGCCGTATGCACAGGGCTCGGCGTAGGAGGTATAGATCGAACTCTCATAGTCGAAGCCGCTGGAGGAAGTTGAGGTGGCAGCATAGCATGTTTCCTCCGATGGAGGGAGAGGGCGGCCATAGGTGAGGGCGATGTCGTAGCCTCCTCCGTAAGGGGTTGAATCGTAGTCGTCAAAGTCATCGATGTCATCGCCGGATTCGTAGTGGTGACCTTTCGGGTAGTACGACATGATTGATGGTATCTGGGGTTTCGATTTTTCAGGGCTCAGATCCAGATGATGACCAAAGGACAATCAACGTGGCTTTTGTACAAGCAGGATATGCTACGACGTCGTTTAGCCTTCTCGAATAAAAAATCTTGTTCGGGGCAACTTTTCTTTTATTTAATTTTGGTACCTAATGTTTATTTTCAATAAGTATGATCCCTAAGCTTTAAAAACTCAGATTTGATTCATCGTGTTTTCCAATTTCCATCAGTTTTGGTCCACATATCTAACTGCCATTAACCTTTTTTTTTCTTAAGTCCGGTTAAATAGGTGTATTTTAGTCATTTTCAGTGTTTTTTTAATTTTATAATAAAATTAAAGAATATGTTATAGTTATAATTTTTAAGTGTAAAACATAAAAATAAGCTTTTTTAAGATTAAAAATAAATTGTAAAACAAAAAAAAGTAGTGAAAATAATTAAAATACTCTCACTTAACTAAACTTAACGAAAAAGGTTAATGATCATTAAACAAAGGGACCAAAACTGTATAAAAATGACAAACATAAAAGACCAAATTTAAGTTTTCAAAATTTAAGGACAATATCCCTTAAATCTATAAACTTAAACTTAAACTTTACTCTTTCCTTTTTTTAAATAGTATATAAAAACATTTATTTAATGCGTCTTTATCTTATAGGAATTAATAAATACACATAATTACAGTATCTAAACTAGTTTGAGCATTGAAACTGGGTACCTGTTTTTGCAATTGAAACAACTTTGCAATTGTCGGTTTCAAAATCGGAACTGATGTAATTGATTTTGGTTCCGGTTCCTGGAATACGAAACCGATTAAGACTAGTTCCGGTTCTCATTTTTTGGAACCGTTACCTGTCGGGACATGTTCCAGAACCGGGTACCCGGTCCCGCTGGGTAACCACAATCGGAACCGGTGGGTATCCGCTATTTTTTAATAAAAATTATTTACATATATTTATTATATTTAGATATTTAATAAGACTAAAAGTGAATTCATAGATTTACCTTTTAGGTTAAATTGTTAAACATACATGACATCGACACCATTTATTGACGACTTCACCCTTTGTTGAATTTGTTGACGACTACACCATTTGTTGTATTTATTAATTTAAGTTGGTACTTTGTAATAGATTTAAAATTACATTTTTATTGTATGAAATGTTAAAATTCAAAATAAAAAAAATTTAACACCGGGTACTCGGAACCGGTTCCCAGCATTTCCGAAACTAGTTCCAAAATATAAAGAACCGATGTAAGTGGTTCCGGTTTCTTCATTCCATGAACCGCCGGTTCTAGTTCTGGACCGGTTCCATGAAATTTGGTCAAGTACCCACCTATGCTCATCCCTAATTTAACCCTATCCTTTAAAATTTCAAAAATATACAATTAAAAATCAAAATCTTTAAAAAAATATATATTTGGTTTCAATAATTTTTTTGATTATATAGATTACAATATTAATTATATTATTAAAATAATTAATAAACTTAATAAAACATTATTTATATCTTAAACAATTAATTTCAAAATTATTATAATGAGAATAATAAATAAATAAAATTCACACTTCTAATACAGATTCTTTGTTTGCTTGCTTGCTTATTCATCTCATACAGATTCTTTGTTTGTATTGTTGATGGATTTAGATTGTGATTGAAGAAGATGAAATTTGGGAACAGGTTTTATGTGAATTGATCATTGAAAAAATTGTTTATTTATTTTTAATAGTTCTTTGTTCAATCCTATAGCGTTTTCTTATAGCATTTGGATGCTTTAATTGTTTAGATTATTTTCTATCACACAAATCTATAACTCAAATCCATCAACAAAAAAGTATGGATGTTGAAAGTGTCTTTGACATATACAATGATGTTTTTGTTAATCCTTAGGCCATAAAGTGTAATTTTTGTGGAGAACTGGACGAATTATTCTTCATGGGGAGGCATTTTATCCACTTTTGATTGCACAATGATCTATCTCCACCCGAAAGAGGAACCTTAGAGCTCAATAATAGCATGTGTCTCCACGAAAGGGTTTCTCCATATGCGTCAGGGACTTAGTGTCGCATCACGGTCATCAGTCTTTGGTGATTGACTGACTGTTACCTGCTATAATCGAGAGAGTTGGAATCATACTGAAGAATCTCATGAATGCATCCCTGAATTTCTTTCCAATGGAAGAGGGTGTGCCTAGCATGATTGGTGTACTTGGAATTCCTATGAGGCATCTTTTTAATCAAGCTCAAGTAAACATCGATAGTATGGGATCTTCATCCACCATATCAGAATCATGGTCGTGGTTTGGAGGAGTATTGTTTGGTGGCGAAAGCCGCATAAGACACTACATTCAGAGCTTTTATGCTCCAAACCCACCTTCATTTGAATACAAATTAATGGCACAAAGAGGTTTCATGACGATATTCATAGTTGAATAGGAAGCCATTTTCAAGTTCCCATCATGTACTACTAGGTTTTCGTTCACGTATATTGAAGTGAGTCCTTCTAATTTCATTTAATCGGTTTTAAAAAACTTGAAGGAGTTATTCGTTTAGAAAAATGTTAAAGGATGTAATCGCTTAAAATATGAAAGCCCGTTTATTTCTTTTTTTCCAGGTTAACCAGTTTTATAGGTCAGAAGAATATACTTTACATGTTTTAGAATGTTCAGGGATTTATTTAAAAAATGTTTAAAATCTTAATCACTCAAAGTAGATAAGTCGCTAAAATTTTTCTAGATGACTAGTTGTCTACGTTTATTGATTTTGTTTGACTTGTAGATGTATAAAACTCAATCTATTATTTATGGATTTAAAAAAAATTACTAGTTTTTCACAAGACCCGGAAGAAATAATAAATTTAGATGAATCTTTAATGATGAAAAGACTCGTTGATTTTGTTTATCGAAAGGACAATTGCTGAAAAAACTAGTTTGGAGGAAATCATGCAAGATTTCGAAGCCACCAAAGATTGACGAGATCTACTTTAATGGCTTGTTTGAATTTTCATATTTAATGTCTTGTCTTAGAATTTTAAGATAAACATTATAACTTTGGACAATGTGCTTTTTTATGTTTTTGAAAATATATACGAGATTAGTTTCTGCCACCGTAGTTAGAAAGATTGTATTCCGCCAGTGATAAATCACCTGAAGATCAAAATAAAATCGATACATAATAGAACCGAAAAAATAACATTAAAGGTTTAGGTTATTGGCTCCATAATCGAGATGTAGTGTGGTGCTTTGCACAGATACACTTCTAAATAGATTAAAGCGTAAATTACGAATTTCGTCCCTGTGGTTTGGTGAAATTTTGGATTGGGTCCCTCAAATGAATAATTACAGAGATGGTCACTATGGTTTCGTTTTTTTTAGGGATCAGGTCCCTCATGTTAACAACCGTTTAAAATATCTGTTAACTTTGAGGTATTTTCATGTTTTTGCTACTTTATGAAAATTTTAATTGCTTTAAGGACCTATTTTGTCAAATTCTTAAACTCAAGAAACTTTATCTCTTTCCCTCCAACCTCTTCCCAGTTTACCGTGAACAAAATAAACCCAAAAACCATATAAAAAAAATTCATTTTCTAGGTTTGAATATTTGTTTTTGGGGTTCAAATTCATAGCAATATCTTATAAACATACGATCAGACAACCGAAAGATCATCCTGGAACGATACAAATCAATCGAAATCATCGATTTCGATTACCAGGTCGGCATGAATTGGTTGTGGAACAAAGACTGATGGCTATTGAAATGCTCCAGGGCGTACTAACACACAGGTTCAAACAATAAAAAGAAACAACACACACAACACAAAATTTGAAATCAAAACAAAGCAACATGCCTATGGAAAACAACCCCCACCACTTTCACACTCCACTCCATCATTAGTTCATTACTATCAAGAAAGATGGTTGGTTCCCACAAGAAATTTGCCCACAAACCTCTTTAATCAAAAATCTTCCGTGGGTTTTCTCTCTTGCCAATAAAAGATTCAATCTTTCAAAACTACCCCTAATCTATTTTTCTTTTAATGGGTTATTTTATTGTTTATGTCACTAGTAATCGTGTTCCTCGTGGTTGGGTAAAAGAGAGGAGCGAGGTTTTTCTTGCGGTATCTCTGTTTTTTGGTGTATGATGGGTAGCTGTTGGTGTAAGTGGAAACCCTCCATATACAGAGTCTCATCCAACACAAAATCAGGTGGGTTTTCTTGTAAACTTGTTAGTTTTGTTAGTTTTATTCTCCTTCTGTGGATAGGATTCATATTCTACAACTGGGTTTTCTGTATGATAACATACAGTTTGACGCAAAGCTCAGATAGGTTTCCTTTTCTTTATGAATTTGAACCCTAAAAACAAACATTCAAACCTAGAAAATGGATTTTTATATGGTTTTTGGGTTTATTTTGTTCATGGTAAACTGGGAAGAGCTTGGAGGGAAAGAGATGAAGTTTCTTGAGTTTAAGAATTTGACAAAATAGGTCCTTAAAGCAATTAAAATTTTCATAAAGTAGCAAAAACAGGAAAATACCTTAAAGTTAACAGATATTTTAAACGGCTGTTAACATGAGGGACCTGATCCATAACAAAAACGAAACCATAGTGACCATCTCTGTAATTATTTCATTTGAGGGACCCAATCCAAAATTTCACCAAACCACAGGGATGAAATTCGTAATTTACTCTAGATTAAAAGTTATTCGATAATCATACATGGTCCAAACTAGAAATTGGTAAACATTCGATCAACATAGCAAGTGTAGTGTAATCCGTGAAAGAGCGGAATACAAACTCAAAGTCTCCAAGCTATCTTGATCGGATCTCGACTAGATAAACAAGTCCAACAAGATTTTACATATATGATTTCAAATGGGATTGCCCAAACGTTCACAAAGACGGTGCAACCCTTTGGGATGGTGTATCCACCTATCGTGCAAATCTGACTTGGCGACCGAGGAGAGGGACTCACTCCAGGGTACAACCGCAATGTTTCCTTAGTCGTTAAATTATGAATATGAGATTCTTCAACAATGTTGTTTGGTCCTACAACTATTTCTTCTTGAACCCTTAATTTCATTATGTTACGATTTTGCATAATATTTGCCACTGTCCCTTGTATTAATGATGTCGTTACATCTGTTCCTGCAATCATAATGTCCTAAATACAACAAATTAAGTTTAAACATATTATCACTTTAGAGATCCAAATCAAATAAACATTAGATTTAATTATAGACAACATATGAAGAATGTAAAACGATTTGAAAGGATAAAACTTAGTTACCACAATAAGTGCTTTTATGTTGGTGATGTCAAGCGATGTTGTATGCTTTTGGTCCTTGGCTCTAATAAAGTTTGTAAAAAATATTTCTTTCCTTCATGCCTAATTGTAACAATTTGATTCGATCATCGATAATGCTTGTGAAAATTTGATCCAACTTCTCAAATTGCCTCTTGGTCTCCCGCTTGACACCTTGTAGATCAAACCGTGTCAGAAACGGGAAGAAATCCACCAGATTTGGTCGTCCCAACATCTTAACTATCTTCGAAACCACAATATGCAACTCAACTCCAAGATGGGCATCTTTTCCCCAAACCATACTCGTAAGAATGTTGGCAATCATCGAGAAAGAAATCTCATTTACGTCGATTCTGGTCCCAATTTTCCTATAAACATTTCTGATTGTTTTTATAACTTCATCCCTTTGGAAAGAACTACATGCTTCAAGATTCTTGTTACTTAGGACCTCGTGGACAAGTATCTTACGAAGGTTACGCCAGAATGAGTTGTTGTTGGACCATGCTATATCTTCGCCACCGTAAGTGATTACTGAGGCCGCGATGGTGAGGGTGCGGTTAGAAAAGGTCTCATCTTGGTCACGAACCACGACCTTTGCAAGTTTGAGAGTGTTTATCACAACGTAAAAACTTGCTTCCCAGCCAAATCTTGAAGATAGGACCGTAATTGCAAGCCATGTTTGTGAAGTGTGTGTGCAAATGACAGGGCAATGACCTCGAAAATGTCGATCGGTACCATAAAGTCGCCCCGATTAGTACCAAAACGGTGGCTAGTACCGGAGCAAGGTCGTTTATGCTGGCGTTCATCACTTGCCACCACCATGGGACATGTGACATTTTTTATAACGATCAATAGAATAAACGATTCATATGACGATTAAACTTTGAAATTACAAGTATGGATACGAAAACACTAATGGGGCATTTGGTTCACATAATGGAATTCGATGGAATTGGAATCCATCGAAGGAATTTGACTTTGAAGGAATTAGAATGGAATTTGACATCACGTTTGGTTGCTAGGAATTCAATTCTTTCACTTAAGCCAAGGAATGATGAATTCCTTAAGATGTGGAATTCAATGGAATTTGAAGTATTCCATCGCTTTCATTCCATGAACCAAACATGCGCTTGGAATTGTTGGAATATGCTCGTGTCATAATAGATAATTATATGGCTAGACACACGTGGGGCCTATAGGGTCACACACATATACACTGAGATACCATTTAATATAATGTAATTATTGTATTTACATTATATAGCCTAAGTAACGTGGAAAAATTAAAAGGGCATTAACATTAAGTTAGACTTATTGGGTTTGTATTAAATTTAAGTTAATAGCAAACCCATTAACTTAATTTAATACTGGGCCCATAAAAGATTTAGAAAAGAAAATTGTTAAAAGCCCAAGAAAGCTCTAGGGTTTATTTATATAAGGATATCAAATAAACCCATTAGGTTTAACCTAATCTCTCCTCCTCTCTCTCTCTCTCTAAAATCGGCGCCCCCCTCTTTGCTCTCTCCAAGATTTTCTCTTTTGATCTTCTACCTTGGTTCTTGGTTAATCGAGGTTCTAAGATCGTTGCTAAGGAGGACTAGCATCCAGTGGTGATCAAGGAAGTGTAGTGTGGACTACTTTAGAGGTATTCACCATTGAATACTTGGTCTCAAAGGAACACACAAGCGGATCCATTTTGTCTACAAATCACGCTACAAAGGTATACCGTTATTTGTATTTTTCGTTTAATCATATTGGCAATACGTTGATTCCTTTTGGTGATTTATTTCCACTGCGTGTATATATAAATGTTATATTTGTGTTTTTGCTTTAAATCACCAACAGTGGTATCAGAGCCATCGTATGTGCCATATGATTAGCGCGTATATGTAAAAGTGGCTAAAAACGTTTTCTTTTGTGGATCGATTTTTTTTGCCACAAATTGCATATACTAATCGTAGATTAATTATTGTAGTTTTTCTTTGATTAATTGGCTTGCTCTCTTTTGTCTTTTTGTAAGTGTTTTTAGATCCATGGTAAAAAAACATGCATTTTTTCTCATGGACCAAGCCAACACTTTTATGTTTGTGTTGATGTGCAAAACCGATGAAAACCGTGACCGTTTGTGTGTCTTGTTTCTTTGTTTATCGGGGTTTTGGATTGTAATAATTTAGATTATTATTTCATTTATTTTCACTTAGTTTAGTGTTAGAATAAATGTATTTAGTCAAAAAAATTGTAACCGTTGCTTGGAATGGAATGGCGACAAAGTTAAAGACGAAAAGGAAATTTCGTAGCTGTTAGACAGCTCACACGAAAAATGGATTTCCCGGAGTTTCACAACTCGGAATGTGCTGATTCTTGTTGTTGGAGTTGCGTATCTCATAGGAGAACAACTTTACAGAAGGATGTTTCGGTTGGGGAAGACTCCTTGCATGTCGTTTCGGGCCCCTAATCTGCTACGTTTTTCTAGACAGTTTTGGTGTTTGTTTTTTCATATGCGTTCTACTTGCTCTTGATGGTCTTGGAGCAAGTGGGAGCCCATTAAGGGTTTATGTTGGCCCATCCTTAGTTGCCCTCTTGGTCTTTTGTGATGGCTCACGAGATCAAACATAGGTTTTTTCATCGGTTGAGGTTTTGCGCATATTGGTTGTGTGTTTTTGTTTTATATTGTGTTGTTATGTATATCTCGGATGTTATAACTTGCAAATGGGTTTTTCAAACCTAAAATTAAACACATACCACTTTGAAACCAAATCGTTAGTTTTGGTTAATACATAAGTTTAAATTGGATTTGAAACTTAAAACTATTGTTTTATATAAATAACGTTTAAAAGGGTTTTATCGGTTATTTAATTTATGTAATGTCCAAGCTTATTAATGGACATCTCGACACACATAAAATAAAACAAAATAGACTCTAAGTTAAGAAATGTTTTTAACTTATGCTACAAATGAAGAATGCATGCTTCTTTCGTACATTTTTTTTAGCGTATCAAAATATCATACCCGTCACAAATTTAAGTCATGTCGTCCAATCGGATTGAAATCACTCGCCATTACCTTTTGGCTATGCGTGAGACCTAGGTTGAATTGTAATCCCGAGGTGATTATCATCTATTCGTGAGACCTAGATCTATTTTCACATGATTTCAAATTGGATGACTTAATCGAGTTAAGAAGGTGAGACCTTGACCCGAGGCAAAGATGGGACTAAACATGCCAACTTGACACTAGTTGCTCGGCCACTAGATGCCATGGGTCCCATAAGGATCTAAGAATTGCACTAGTAATGCAATTGGTGAACGTCACCTACCTATTGAATCTATCATTGCTAGCAGATCAACTGATGTAATGATAGAACCTCAATGAGGATCTTAGCCTTTTTCGTGAAAATTAAAATTATAATTGGGTAATTAATTTAAAGAAAAAGGATTAATTATTGAAAATACTAAATCTTGAACTTTGTATGTTTGTAGATAACAACAACCAACAACAATCAAACCCTAAGCAACTCAACAATCATGTTAGTTCTTGAAAAAGAGAAACTGACAGGTATCAACTTCATCGATTGGTATCGAAATCTGAGGATTGTCCTCAGGGCTGAAAATAAGTTGATGCATTTGGAAGAGGCCTTACCTGAGGCACCTCCTGCCACTACTTCTGCTGCAGTTCGTGCAGCCTACACCCGTAGGTTTAACGAGCAACAAGAAGTAGCTGCTCTTATGCTGGTGAGCATGACACCCGAGATCCAAAAGAACTTGGAGGAACTCACAACTTTTGAGATGCTACGAGCAGAACAGGAACTGTTTGAAACAGTCAAAGCATTCCACGCTTGTAAACAGGAGGATGGCCAGTCAGTTAGCGCTTACGTCTTGAAGATGAAAGGCTATCTTGACCAAATGGAGTGTCTTGGTTACCCCATGCTACAAGTTCTTGGAGTGAGCTTGATTCTTACCTCACTCTCCAAGGACTACAATCAGTTTGTTATGAACTATAACATGCATAGCATGGAGAAGACTATCTCTGAACTGCATGTTATGCTGAAACTTGCGGAGCAAGGGATGCCCAAGAAAGCTCCTGCTGTTCTAGCAATCAGGGCAGGTAAAATCCAGAAACCCAAACCGCAAGCACTGGGCAAGGATCGTGGCAAGGGTAAGCATGTTTACAAACCCAAACCTAAGATTCCCCCACCTGCTAAAAAGGAGCACCCTGCAAAGGACGCCATATGTCATCACTATGGAGTGATAGGCCACTGGAGGAGGAACTGTCCTGCCTACCTGGCAGAGTTGAAGAAGAACAAAGCTACCCCGGCTAGCACATCAGGTATCTTCACTATAAAACTTCATGCTTTTCCTAATAAATCCTGGGTTTATGACACCGATTGTGGAACTCACATTTGTAATAATGTGCAGGGACTAAGGAGAAGTAGAAAGGTAAACAAAGGAGCTTTGGACCTGTACGTAAGCAATTGAATGCGTGCAACTGTTGAAGCTATAGGGAGCTATGATCTTATCCTCCCTAATGGACTGATCATTGTTTTAGACAATTGTCATTATGCACCCACTATTACTAGGGGTATTGTTTCGCCTTTTCGTTTGAAGGATAACGGTTTTATTAATACCTTTACGGATTATGGTATTTCGGTTTCTAAAGATAATATATTTTATTTTAATGCTATTCCTCGTGATGGTATTTGTGAAATTGACATGCATGGTCTTGTTTCAAACGATAGTTCTATATATACATGTAGCACTAAAAAATCTAAACGTAATTTGGATTCAACTTACCTATGGCACTGCCGTCTTTGCCACATAAGCAAGAAGCGCATTATAAAGCTGCAACACGATGGACTTCTAAAGTCAACCGACGATGAGTCGTTTGAAAAATGCCTCTCTTGCATATCTGGGAAGATGACAAGAAAACCTTTCTCCCATATAGGTGAAAGAGCCAAAGATCTACTTGGACTCATACATACTGATATATGTGGCCCATTTAGAACTATGTCTAGGGAAGGTGCTAGCTACTTCATCACTTTCACTGATGATTTCAGTCGCTATGGTTATGTTTACTTGATTAAACATAAACATGAAGCCTTTGAAACATTCAAAGCATTTCAAAATGAAGTAGAAAATCAACTCGGTAAGACTATTAAGGCTCTCCGATCTGATCAAGGAGGAGAGTACATGAGTCAAGAGTTTTTAGATCATATGACTAAATGTGGGATTGTCTCATAATTCACTCCTCCATACACTCCACAACATAATGGTGTGTTTGAAAGGAGAAATCGAACTTTGCTAGACATGGTTCGATCCATGATGAGTCTAACTACTTTGCCACTATCCTTTTGGGGTTGTGCTCTAGAGTCTGCTGCTCGCATACTCAATATGGTTCCGACCAAGAAGGTTGATAAGACTCCATATGAAATATGGCACGGGAAAGTCCCTAATCTGTCTTACTTAAAGGTCTGGGGTTGTGAGGCTCTCGTGAAACGAGACACGCCGAACAAACTTGAGCCTAGATCTATTAAATGTATCTTCGTAGGGTACCCAAAGACAACAATGGGTTACTATTTCTACTACCCACCCGAAAACAAAATATTTGTTGCTCGGTATGCTGAGTTTCTTGAGAACAGTCTCATTTTACAAGAAGCAAGTGGGAGCACTGTAGACCTTGATGAGATTCAAAGCGAAGATGCACAACCTTCTGGTAACACTAGCGAACATCACGCTGAGGCTAAACATACAGATGATGAACCACATAATGATGTAATTCCCATTCGTAGATCTGCAAGGACACCTCGAGCACCTAAACGATATAGTTTTGTGTCGATTCTGAGGAGCAGAATTTGGGGGATCATGGTAAGCCCTCTAACTATCAAGCGACATTGTTGGATCCAGAATCTGATAAATGGCTTGAAGCTATGAATGCTGAAATGCAATCCATGAAAGATAATCAAGTATGGAACTTGGTTGATCTTCCTCAGAACAGCAAGACTGTCGGGAGCAAGTGGATCTTCAAGAAGAAGACCGACATGGATGGCAATGTACACACCTATAAAGCTCGTTTGGTAGCAAAAGGTTACACTCAAACCTACGAGGTTGACTATGAAGAAACCTTCTCGCCTGTTGCTGACGTTAAAGCTATTAGGATTCTTATAGCCATAGCAGCGTATTATGACTATGAGATTTGTCAAATGGATGTCAAAACCGCTTTCTTGAACGGTCACATTAATGAAGATGTCTATATGGTGCAACCTGAGGGTTTTGTGAGTCTGAAACATCCCAATAAAGTATGCAAGCTTCAAAGATCCATTTATGGACTGAAGCAAGCGTCCAGAAGCTGGAATAAAAGGTTTGATGAGGAAATCAAAACGTATGGTTTCACCCAAAACCTTGATAAGCCATGTGTATATATGAGAGATAGTGGGAGCATTGTCGTTTTTCTAATCTTATATGTTGATGACATATTACTCATGGGGAACAATATTCCAATGCTACAAGATGTAAAATCCTGGCTTGGAAAATGCTTTGCCATGAAAGATTTAGGTGAAACGGCGTACATCTTAGGAATCAAGATCTATAGGGATAGATCGAAGCGGTTAATTGGTTTAAGTCAAAGTGCATACATTGACAAAATTCTAAAACGGTTCAGAATGGATGCTTCCAAATGTGGAAAACTTCCAATGCAACACAATGTAAACTTGAGTAAGACTCAGGGACCCTCCACACCTTATGGGGTGAAGCGGATGAAGGGAATCCCCTATGCTTCGGTTGTGGGATCCATCATGTATGCAGTGAGGTGCACTAGACCTGATGTAGCGTTCTCTCAGAACCTTACGAGTAGATACCAACAAAATCCAGGAGAGAGTCACTGGACTGTTGTTAAGAACATATTGAAGTATCTTCGAAATACTAGAGATATGTTCCTTGTTTATGGTGGTGATACAGAAAGAGAGCTCAGTGTTACTTGCTACACTGATGCTGGTTTTGAAACAGATCGAGATGACACTCGATCTCAGACTGGATTCGTTTTCGTCATGAACGGAGGCGCTGTTGACTGGAAGAGTGCTAAGCAAAGCACTACTGCGATGTATTCTACAAAAGCTGAATACATAGTTGCTTCTGAAGCTGCAATGGAGGCTGTTTGGATACGAAAATTCATTTCTGGGCTTGGGGTTGTTTCCAGTAATGAAAGACCCATGGATATGTACTGCGATAATTCTGGTGCCATTATCATAGCCAACGAACCTGGAGTTCAAAAGGGCGCCAGACACTTTCGTAGGAAGACTCATTACATTCGAGAGGTTATCAAGATGGGTGAAATCCGTCTTCTCAAAGTTCACACATATGACAACTTATCTGATCCATTTACGAATCCAATGTCTTGTACCAAACATATCGAACATGCTAGGAACATTGGACTTCGACCAGCTAGTAGTCTCATGTAGATCTGTTTTAGTATTTAAATAATTGGAACATTGAACAGTTTTTATTACAATGAATTGATGTACTAGGTATGGTCGTTTTCATTTATATCAATTGTGTTCTATATTTGCATGTTTAACCCATGAATAAATTATTTGTTCTAAATTGTCTATTGTCAGTTGATGATACGGGAGTATCATCGAGTTAAGGCAAATGTGAGAGTATTGGTGATGATGCTACCAAACTCACATGTTGTTCATTTGTGATGAACATTGGACTGACCCAACCTACGAGAGTTCATTGCATGGATCGGTGTCACCAGTGAATCTCGCAGATGGTTATGTCACTCGTCCTTAGACTTGAGATGCAAGCAGGTTTTGTGTGGGTGGAATGTCAGTCTTTGAAATGGTTAAACACTGTCCTGAATAAGGCTGTTATAAAAATCATCTTCAGGACTGATATGAAGCACATGACAGACACGTGAAGTCAAAATGGGATTTGTTCCTCTATAGATAATAGAGTTAGATACTACTGGGCCCCTCGATGAATTGAATAGATGCTTGTACGGCCGTACCCAAATTTAATTAAGATGATGCTTGATTAATTTGGTAATCTAATTCAACAAACAGATCGAGAAACAGAATCGTTGAACAACTAGAATGACATATGATCCATGTCTAGTATTCAACAAGGTATCTGTAACAAAGGGATGACTGATTTAATAAACCATTTAAAATGAGACATTTAAGAAACTAACCTCATGTGTCTCTAGGGGTATTGGCGTGTTGCTAGACGCTAACCTTTGCCTGTATGATTACTTGTTATTATGATGTGTGCAAGTGGGAGCTGTTGGAATATGCTCATGTCATAATAGATAATTATATGGCTAGACACACGTGGGGCCTATAGGGTCACACACATATACACTGAGATACCATTTAATATAATGTAATTATTGTATTTACATTATATAGCCTAAGTAACGTGGGAAAATTAAAAGGGCATTAACATTAAATTAGACTTATTGGGCTTGTATTAAATTTAAGTTAATAGCAAGCCCATTAACTTAATTTAATATTGGGCCCATAAAAGATTTAGAAGAGAAGATTGTTAAAAGCCCAAGAGAGCTCTAGGGTTTATTTATATAAGGATATCAAATAAACCCATTAGGTTTAACCTAATCTCCCCTCCTCTCTCTCTCTCTAAAATCGGCGCCCCCCTCTTTGCTCTCTCCAAGATTTTCTCTTTTGATCTTCTACCTTGGTTCTTGGTTAATCGAGGTTCTAAGATCGTTGCTAAAGAGGACTAGCATCCGGTGGTGATCAAGGAAGTGTAGTGTGGACTACTTTAGAGGTATTCACCATTGAATACTTGGTCTCAAAGGAACACACAAGCGGATCCATTTCGTCTACACATCACGCTACAAAGGTATACCGTTATTTGTATTTTTCGTTTAATCATATTGACAATACGTTGATTCCTTTTGGTGATTTCTTTCCGCTGCGTGTATATATAAATGTTATATTTGTGTTTTTGCTTTAAATCACCAACAGGAATTTGGTCAATGGAATTAGTCATTCCAATTCTTCAAATTCCTTCCAATTTCATGAACCAAACAAGCCATAAGTTTTTTAAACATGTGTATTTCCGGTGCTTTTTACATTATTAGAGTCACAAATATGAATTATTGGTTTTTAAATTATTGCACCCACAAAAAGTCAAACATGCATTATTCGTCTTTAAATTATTTTAGCCACAAAAAATCGAATTATCACACCCACAATAAACAAAGAGTTATTACTTATTGTTTTTTATCGACAAAGTCGAAAATTAAATAAACGCTTTTAGTATTGAACAAAATTATATGGTTTTCATTAAATCAAGCTCCCAACACTAGTAAGGGGTTGCTTGGTTGTTTTTCCCTTAAACTTTGTATGAATTAAATTGTTTGTTAGAATTTGTCTATATAGATGAATAAATGGCCTAAATAATATAAATAACCATTTTACCCTTAGTGTTTGTCTTTTTTTTAATACCTTTATCATTAAACCCAAATATGACTTACATTTTTCTTTGTCGTTTCATTGAACACCTTGTCTGCATAACACAAATTACAAAAAGAAACAATTAGGGGGCGTTTCGTTCGCAGGATTCCGATGGAATCTGAAGTAATTGGAATGATCAATTCCATTGACCAAATTCCATTCAGACGTTTGGTTACCTATGGAATTGAATTAAATTCCACACATTTCACCATTCATGGATTTGGTCATTCCATCACAATTGAGAAGGGATTCAATTCCATTCCATCTCATTTTCTCAAAAAGACAAAAAAAACTACCATCATCTATTCATCTTCCCTACTTGATTTACCCAAACCTATATGAACCTATGTTGACTACCGTCGATCTGAACCACCACCGATCTGAACCACCACCGGTCTGAACGACCACCGACCACCGTTGACCACCACCGGTCTGAACCGCCATCGACCACCACCATTGTGAACCGCCGTTGGCCCTCACCGATCTGAATCGTCGCCGACCATCACCGTTCTAAACCGTCGCCGACCACCACCGATACGAACTGTCGTCGATAACCACCGTTCTGAACCGCCGCCGACCCTCACCAATCTGAACCGCCGCCGACCACCATTGTTCTGAACCGTCGCTACCACCACCACCGTTCTGAACCGCCGCCACCACCACCGTTCTGAACCGCTGTCGACCATCACCGTTCTGAACCGCCGCCTACCCTCACCGTTATGAACCGCCTAACTACCACCACCGATCTGAACCGTCGCCGACCACTACCGTTCTGAACGCCCACCGACCTGAACCGCCGACCACCACCGATCTGAACGGTCGTTTTGAACCACCGCCGACCACCACCGATCTGAACTGCCACCGACCACCACCGTTCTGAACCGCCGTCGACCACCACCGTTCTGAACCGCCGCTAACCCTCACCGATCTGAACCGCCCGACCACCACCGTTCTGAACCGCCGCAGACCACCACTAATCTGAACCGCCGCCGACCACCACCGATCTGAACCGCCACCGACCACCACCGTTCTGAACCGCCGTCGACCACCACCATTCTGAACCGCCGTCGACCACCACCGTTCTGAACCACCGCTAACCCTCACCGATCTGAACCGCCCGACCACCACCGTTCTGAACCGCCGCAGACCACCACTAATCTGAACCGCCGCCGACCACCACCGATCTGAACTGCCACCGACCACCACCGTTCTGAACCGCCGTCGACCACCACCGTTCTGAACCACCGCTAACCCTCACCGATCTGAACCGCCCGACCACCACCGTTCTGAACCGCCGCAGACCACCACTAATCTGAACCGCCGCCGACCACCACCGTTCTGAACCGCCGCAGACCACCACTAATCTGAACCGCCGCCGACCACCACCGATCTAAACCGTCACCAACCACCACCAATCTGAACCACCGCCAACCACCACCAATTTGAACCACAATAGTCGGATTTCAAGTTCAAAAGTTTCAAAAAGGGTATTTTGGTCATTTACTAATATTTCATTCCAATTCTAAAGCTACATTATGTGAACCAAACAGACAGATTCCAATTTCTTTAACAAGCTCCATTCCAATGTCTGTCAACCAAACAAGTAGTCAAACATGATAACATTCCATTCCAATTTCTTCAAAGTCAAATTCTTTGACATATTACATTCCATCCAAAAGTATTTTGCGAACCAAACGCCCCCTTATAGTCTAAGTGGAACCCAACTCTAAATTGGATTAAAAAATAGAAATAGGTTTAAGAAATAGATATTCATCATCCAATGTATTGCATCGTTGGGCAAATGAATATCAATCAGATACAAAGAATGAAACAACATTTTTTTCTAGCTTCTTCGTCTCTATTTCTTGCTCAACAGTTCCAACAACTATGATAAAATGGAAAAAATTAGGATTTTAACATTTTTGTTGCTCCAAAAGCTATGCTATCCTCTTTGCTAAAATATAGAAAACATGAGAGAGATTGTAAAAATATCTAAATTTTGAGAAATCTCTAAAAAGAAAGTTTCTCCCAAAACTAATTATTACCCCTAAAAAACAAACGTTTCCTCTCCCAACCTTCTATATATTGAATATTTTAATAATATAATTAAATAAATTTAATATTTTAATAAGACTAGTGTTGGGCCCGTGCATTGCACGGGAGGATAAATTTTTTGTTGGAATATTGAACCGAGTTATTTTTTATTTTTAATTCATATCAACCTTCTTTTTTCTTTTTTTAATACTCGTGAAAAAAAATATACGTGTAGATTTTATATTAGCTAAAAAAATACGTGTAGATTTTATATTATGCTAATATAAAATACGTGTAGATTTTATAAAATAAAATAGATTTTATATTAGCAAAAAAAAATACGGAAGAAAAAAAGAGTTTATATTACATCTCATTATGTAAAAAGATTTTATAAAATAAAATATGGAAAAAGATTTTATAAAATAAAATATGGAAAAATCATTATGAGATGTAATATAAAAAAATACGGAAGAAAAAATATTTTATATTACATCTCATTGATATAGATTTAAATGTAAAATCTACATTTAAAATAGATTATGCTAATATAAAATCTATTTTATAAAATCCTCCACCAAAAAACAAATATTTATATTAATAAATGAGTATCCATTCCACAAATAGATGATTATGTGAGATACTGTACTTGGAAAGATTGTACCAAAGCATTAAGAAATTGTAAATTAAGTAATTGGCTTTAATTAGTTGTACCTTGTACTTAAAATATTGTAATTAAAAGTTTTTTATGTCGTTTTTATAATATAGTATAGATAATTAATACTATAGTCGCTAAAATAGCATAGTTGTTAGAGCATCTCCAACAGCTTTGCTAAAATAGAAAAACTTGAGTTTTTGTTCTCTAAGAGCATCTCCAACAGCTAGGGGTGTACATAAAACTGTCAACCCGCGAAACCCGACCAACCCAACCCGCTCCCAACCCAATTAAACCCAACCCGCGAAACCGCAAAATCGTCAAACCGCCAAACCGCTAATTAGAAGGGTTGAAATTGGGTTAGGAAAACTCAACTCAACCCAACCCGCCAACCCGTCGCTATTTTTTTTATAAAATTATATATATATATATATATATGTTAGTACACAGATATGTATTTCAATAATACATATAAAATACAAATATCGTAATAACTGAATTTAATCAACAAATGATTAGAGAAAATTAAATATAGGGAATCGAATGAAAATTAAACCGAATAAACCGTAACGAGGCTGAGGCTCGTGTTGAACACGATTCCCTTAAACAGATTTTCCGTCTGTTCCCAGGGTACAACAGTGTAAGCAGTGTGTACTGTCGGATATTACACTTGCCTGAAAATGTCGCCGGAGAGAAACCGTATGCTTCAGATTTTGAGAGTATATGTATGACTAGAATTCGATGTGTCCAAGAATGTACCCAAACTCTCATATTTATACTCAATATTAGAAACCGACTGATTAATGTGAGATTTATATGACCATTAATCCTATTAATCATTTCTAATAATGAGTATCAAGGAGTTACAAAACGGATTTTGAACCAGTAAATATCGCGACTTACCACGCGGCACAACCCGCGTGGTGCACTGTTTCTCGTCCTAAGAACTTACTGTTTCATCGTTCACAAACCAAACATGGCGCGGGTAAACCCGCGACCTAACTCGCGAACTGCACTGGATCAAAACAAAATTTTCGCAAAAACCAAGCTGCGTAAGATTTCGGAGCGGCATTAGTGTCCGCAGATCGCGCCCATGCACAAGTTCGCCGAATTTAGCCTACGAAAGCCGCAATCGGCACCCCCCCTGCGCACGGGTAGGTGATGAAGTATAACCAAACAAAGAGCTTGTAAGCTCCTTCCACATCTAAGGTTATAAACCTCATAAAATTTGTTCCTCCTTCCTATGTGGGACAAGTTCCCACACCCACTTGG
The DNA here is from genome assembly GCA_954870635.1 of Arctium minus. Lineage (NCBI taxonomy): Eukaryota > Viridiplantae > Streptophyta > Magnoliopsida > Asterales > Asteraceae > Arctium > Arctium minus. The sequence continues at coordinate 113,786,856 of OX941083.1, read as the reverse complement.
TTTTGCCAATTTTCATCCCAAACACTCAACTTTGAGCATCGATATCTCATTCACACATATTCCGTTTTGGACACATAATATATCGTTTCGAAGCTCTCATATAGGAGAACACAAACCCACAAAGAGTTAGATATATACAATACATATACATGTATTTATTTGTGTCCAAAGTTAGTAAAAAATCACATTTACATTTTTACTAAAATTTTCCAACAATATATATGCAGTTTATTCACAACCCAAATTAACTTTAAGACTTATGTATTATAATTTATAATTGGATGGAGAAAAAATCAAAGTGCTTATAGCGGTGCCAAACCGGATATAAGCACTTTTTCATAAGTCATTTTGTTTTCACTTATCAACTTATTTGAAAAACGCTTATGGATTTTTTGGTTATTTTATATCTATAAATAATCCCAAACACCTTTAAATAACAACTTATTAGCTTATTACGTTTGGTACCACAATAACCTAATCCAAACATTTTTTTTAAAAACGCCGGTTTAGCACCACATAAGTTGATAAGCAAACCACTTGGGTTGTGGCGCACTAGTAAAACCTTTGGGGGATGTAGTGGAAAATCTCATTTACCTAGGGTTAAAATCCAGGTGCTGCCAAAACCCTTGTGGCCATGGAGGTTCACCTGCGATGACTCATGACTTCAGGCCATTCGTGGTCGCCCGGGGATTAGTCGGCGCGCGTAAGCTGACCCGGAAACCCACGGTTACAAAGAAAAGGTGAATTACATATTTGTCCCTGGGGTTTTGTGGTTTTAACAGTCTGGGTCCCTAAAATGAAATATCTATGGCTTGCATCCTCGTGGTTTACATTTTATAACGTGTTAGGTCCCTAAAAGTAACTCCATCCAAAATCGTTCCGTTAAAATACCCATGTGCACAACACATGATGGGTATTTTAGTCATTTCGTCTATTTAAAATCACAGGGACCAAAAATGTAATTTACGCTACTTTTTTTATTTAAACCACAGGGACCAACGAGTTCCCCTCCCACGTGAACCCCCCTTTCTCCGGCGTACCTCACCCCCTCCGGCGTACCTCTCCCCCCTCCAGCGATCCATCATCTCAACCTTCGAAACCCCTAAAACAAATCTCTCGATCGTCGTCTCTCTCATCAACACCGAATCTCCTCTTTGAGAATCGTGAAGCTCCTCTTCCTGTTTTACATCCAGAAGAAAGATCCAGATGGAATTGAGAATCGTTACTATGATCTATTGCTTGTTCGATCTGTATCTATATCGTTTCCACCATTCTCGAACTCAGATCCCCAAAATTAAACTATTCTCGATTAGGCCGTGGAGTTGGATTGGTTTTACAAGGGATGTGGTTCGTTCAGATGGGATTGTCCTTCTATTCAGATCTGATTTCCAATGGTGGTTTTATGCGTGAAAAGAATAGAGGAAATTTCACTATTAGATGTAAAGAGATGGAGATACGTAGGGACCCTCCGATGACTTGAAGCCCCAGATTTTTGTTAAAGAGATGGAGACACACATCTCCAAATTTAGGGTTGTTCTTTGTTTTTTTGATTGGAGATTTGTGGTTTTTACCTATTGCATTAGACATTTTAGTTTTTTTTGTACAAATTAGGATTTGTATTACACAAAATTGAATTACACAATTTTTTCTTAATCTGTTCTTCTCCTCAATCCTTTTGATTTAAACAAACTTCTTTTGTGTTAATGATGTTATTGATAAATGTGCACACAAATTTGGGTTTTTGATTGTTGTTTGGGGTGAAGAACGACGAGATTGAGGAAAATGGAAGTTGCAGATTGGAATTGTTGCCGGAAAATCATTTAATCAACATAAGGGAAATTCGGGGGGAGAGAGGAAAGAGAGATACGTGGTATCAACTTATTGGTTTTTATTTTTTTATTTTTATTTTTTGATATAAAATGAGGAAAATACATAAAATGACCAAACTGCCCATCATGTGCCTTGCACATGACCGCTTTAACGGAGGGATTTCAAACAAAGTTAGTTTTAGGGACCCAAGGCGTTATGAAATGTAAACCACGAGAATGCAAGCCATAGATATTTCATTTTAGGGATCCAGACTGTTAAAACCACCAAACCCCAAGGACCAAATATGTAATTCACTCAAAAAAAAGTTGATAAATACTTTTCAAAAGGGTGTTGTTTTATGCACCCTACATGGCTAGGGTGCAATTATGTTACAATTTTGATTGATTTCCTAACCCCTTCACCACAACCGTTCATTTTTATTTTGTTTAATTATAGTTACAATTTTGGTCTCTTAACTCTTTTTATTGATTTACTTTATACCTTTTGGTTTTATATTTTATATTTTACATTTTTATTATATTAACACATATAAACATATATTAACTAATATACGTTAAAAAGTAATTTTTAATTTTAACAAGTTACACCATTATAATCGTCTTGTCAATACCTTCGAAATGAGTTCAATATTGAATATTTTTTGATTTAATTGTTATAAGAAGAAAAATACATTTTACAAAGTCCAAAATTAATTTTTAAAAACTAATCCGCTATATTGACAAAAAAATTTTGAGTTGCTTATAGAATTCTAGACGTGACATATATATGTGTGTTTTTGATTTTATAAATTTATAAAATTTGTAATGTAACACCCCCGTCCCACGCAGCCTGAGACCGGAGGAGTACAATCCGGTAACCGGATCAAAACTATAAAACACCACAATTCAGAGTTGTACTAAGCTCCCCAAAATAACAATTAACTTATAAAGAAACTTAAACATAATTACAAACCCAAAATATTATCATCTGAACTAATCCCAAAAGATTATACAAACCCGATATACAAAAGTTGATCTTAAGTTTGTTTTACTCCCAGTTCTATCTCGATCATTCAACTCGTCCCTGCAGTGGAACCTAAACCTGCCGAGGAAACAGAAAACACCTCGGCTGAGCAAAATCGCTCAGTGGGCGGATAATGTGCATAATGGTATGAACATAATTAAGTTCAAATAAAAGTTAACATAAAACAAATGTTCTGTACATTAATAAAGAATATAGAAATCATTTACTTATTTATTTTAAAATCAACAAGTCATCCGTATTGCAATAATGCGTTGTCTAATCGGATGATCAGTCCAATCAGACTTGGAATGTCAATGTCGGGCACAACACCACCCATTCCCCGGTAACCAGTTCAATTCTGGTATTCGGCTCTATCCGGTAATCGGTTCTATCCGGTAACCAGACTTCTGGTGTTCGGCTCTTGGATGCATCCTACGTCCCCTATTTAGCTTGACCTTAGCCTTTACGAGAACGCCATGGTCATTAATAGCCACCACGGAAGACATCTCAACACCCGTGGCCCAAGTGTTGAGTCTAATTCAAATTCAAGAAAATTCGTGTTCTTAAAATCAATGTTTCAATCACCATAAAACCAAACTCTTTCATCAAAATGTTCGAATCATGAAACATATTCAAATGATTAGCATAAACTCAACTTTGAAAGAAAATAAATGTTTCCTAAACAAGTACTCGAAACCATAAGGTTCGGAGTCACATATAACAAGATGGATGGGATTTCCGGAATGTAACCGGTTACCCTCGATTCAAAGAAATAGGATATCCGTATCTTAGTTATCCCTTTCCTTACTTCCGATTACCTACAATCATTTAATAAAACACTCAACTAATGCTCAACATAATTATTAAGATCTTAGACAATATTTTCCAAAAATCTCAAATTTAACTTAAAAACAGTAATTGACAGCTTCTGTATGCCATAAGTTTCGATATATTTCTCCTATTTAGAAGCCAAAATGGACACTATCATCTAAATGAAAGTTGTACCTTGATATCTTAGGATTCTATAGCAACTGGATTTGTGCAACTTGGAGCTACGAGCAGGACAATACAGCCTTTACAAAAACAGTGCGCAGGTTTTTGTCACACTGTGAGCTGATTCATAAACTCAGTATTTTGACACATTTAGACTCAAAATTAGGACTTGCACTCTTCATAACAGTTGTTAAGGATATTCTAAGGTTTCCAACGGTATATCGTACACCTCATTTGGACTAACGGTTGATTTTATACGAATTTTCTAGTAACAGGACAGCAACTCTAAAATTTCAAAAGTCTCACAAACATTTTATCAAACATTTGATGTGCAACTTAACTTTGAAGCTCAATTTCGTTTTTAATGATCTCATTCCTTAATCCATGATCTTCTTAGAGTATTCTAACCACAAGTTAACAATACCAAATACATGCATCACCAATTATACATCTTATAAGTTAAAACTCATAATTTTCAACTTAATTGAACATCTTTTGAAGATTATTACCTCAAAATGATTTAGCTTTGATATCTTCAACTTTTCCTTGATTCTAATCAGCCCCTAAACACCAAATGCATACACTTTAACATATATTGAACCCACCAAAACAAACATTAAAGGGAAATAGAGAGTTACCTTGAATAATATAACCTTAATCTTCCAAAACCAAGCTTAACTTCTTCAATTTCTTCACCAATTTTGGTTTCTTACTCTAAGATCTCTCTCTTTCTCTATACGGTTCTAGATGAAGAACAAAATATGTGATTAATTTTAATTTAGGTCTAAATGTATATAAATATAAGATAACTACTACTTAGTCCTTCTAGTTTCAAATTCATTACATTTTAAACCTTATAATTATTTTCTTTAAAATTACCCCTACAATGCTAGATACAACTATCCAATTAAAGGTACAAGTCATAAAAGCTTTGGTTCTTAAAATTACGAATACTACTTCGAATAGAAACATATATCTGTATTAACTGAAAATAGGGTTATTATATTTCTTCCCCCCTAGAAAAAATTTCGTCCCTGAAATTAAGTCAAGACTAGAGGACTTACAAGATTTATAGAAGTCCGAGTATTCATTTCGGAACCGTTCCTCCGGCGCCCATGTCGCTTCTCTAGGTTCTTGATGTTTCCACAATACCTTGACATACGAAATAGAGCGCTTTCTTAATCATTTTTCGGTTCGATCAAGAATTGCTTCTGGCTCCTCTTTAAATGACAAATCTTTCTCTATTTGATGCAACGGGTAATCAATAACATGCAAAGGATGATAATTATACCCGCGGAGGAGAGATATATGGAAAACATCATGAATATGGGACATCTGTGGAGGTAAAGCCAATCTGTACGCAACTTTGCCTACACGTTCAAGTATTTCAAACGGTCCGATATAACGCGGGCTAAGTTTACCTTTGACTCCGAATCGTCGGTTGCCTCTTATAGGAGAGATCCTAAGGAAAATGTGATCTCCGACATTAAATTCAAGTGGTCGTCGGTGTTTATCGGCATAACTTTTCTGGCGAGATTGAGCCTCACGCATATTTCGTTTAGCCACTTCAATCTTTTTGTTAACAATCTGTACAAGTTCGGGCCCTTCGATACGTTTCTCGCCAACTTCATCCCAACAGATCGGGGTACGACAGCGATGACCATATAAAGCCTCGAACGGAGCCATTCTGATGGACGATTGCCAACTGTTATTATACGCAAACTCTACCAGATTGAGAAATTTGTCCCAATTGCCTGACCACTCCAAAACACAAACTCTTAACATATCTTCGAGCGTTTGAATGGTTCGTTCGGACTGGCCATCTGTCTACGGATGATATGCGGTACTCATACGTAATCGAGTACCCCAAGCATTTTGTAATCCAGTCCAAAATCGAGATGTAAATCGAGGATCTCGATCAGAAACTATCGAAACAGGAGTTCCAAGAAGTCGAACAATCACCTTTTGAAAGATTTCGACAAGCTTACTAACAGAGTACGTATCCTGTATGGGTAAGAAATGAGCCGATTTAGTTAACCGATTAACAACGACCCATATAACGTTGTGGCGTCGAAATGTTTTTGGGAGCCCGGTAACAAAATCCATAGTGATATGCTCCCATTTCCAGACCGGTATCTCCAAAGGTTGGAGTAAACCGCTGGGTCGTTGACGCTCTATTTTAATCTTTTGACATGTGAGGCACTTAGATACATATTCAGCAACATCCTTTTTCAAACCGTTCCACCAGAAATGTTGCTTAAGGTCCCTATACATCTTTGTAGATCCAGGATGAATGGAGAATGGAGAATTGTGTGCCTCACGGAGAACCGAATCTCGAAGTTCAGACACTTTGGGAACACATAACCGGTTTCGATACCAAATTACATCATGATTATCAATTTTGAATTCTGTTAATGACCCATCATCAACTTTCTGTCGGATCGCCCAAAGTTCCCCATCAGACTGTTGAGCTTCCTTAATCCTAGAGATAAGAGTTGACTCAATGGTGAGTGTAGCGAACCATCCGTCTCCACGACAAGGACAAAATTGAATTTCAAGTCGCTCCAAATCTTTTTCTATCTGAGGTGGAACGATTAAACATGAAAGTGCACCCACATGTTTTCGGCTTAAGGCATCAACTACGACATTCGCTTTACCGGGATGGTACTGAATACGAACATCGTAATCTTTAAGCAATTCAAGCCATCTCCTTTGCCGCATATTTAACTCTTTCTGAGTGAATATATACTTTAGACTTTTGTGATCCGTGAAGATGTCACATGTCTCACCATAAAGATAATGCCGCCAAATCTTTAAAGCATAAATAACTGCGGCAAGCTCAAGATCATGGGTCGGGTAATTCACCTCGTACGGTTTCAATTGACGCGAGGCATAAGCGATCACCTTTCCGTGTTGCATCAGAACGCAACCCAAACCATGCCGTGATGCGTCACTATACACTTGAAAACCGCCTGTACCAGATGGTAACGTTAAAATTAGTGCAGTTACAAGTCGACGTTTAAGTTCCTCAAAGCTGTGATTCTGAGCTTCACCCCAAACAAACTTTACGTCTTTACGTAATAGTTGTGTCAATGGCATCGCGATTTTTGAGAAACTTTTTACGAACCGTCTGTAATAACCTTCCAACCCAAGAAAACCACGTACTTCGGAAACGGTGGTCGGTTTAGGCCATTTAGTGATAGCCTCAACCTTGGCAGGGTCGACTTTCACCCCGTCGGCTGATATGATGTGACCCAGAAAGGCCACCTGTTCTAACCAGAACTCACACTTTGAGAATTTAGCATACAATTGCTTTGTCTGGAGAATTTCTAAAACTGTACGCAAATGACTTGTGTGTTCCTCTTTTGATTTAGAGTAAATCAGGATATCGTCGATAAATACAATCACAAAATCATCCAGATAATCCTTGAATACTCTATTCATGAGGTCCATAAAGACAGCTGGGGCATTCGTTAACCCGAACGACATAACAATGAATTCGTAATGGCCATACCGGGTACGAAATGCAGTCTTAGGTATATCTTGCTCCCGAATTCTGAGCTGATGATAACCAGACCTCAGATCAATTTTAGAGAAATATTTTGCCCCTTGAAGTTGATCGAACAGATCGTCGATACGAGGCAAAGGGTACTTGTTAAGCACCGTCACTTTATTTAGCTCGCGGTAGTCGATGCATAACCGCATTGAGACATCTTTCTTTTTCACAAAAAGTACGGGTGCTCCCCAAGGTGATACACTGGGACATATGTATCCCTTGTCTAACAAATCTTGTATTTGATCCTTTAGCTCCTTCATTTCAGATGGAGCCATTCGATACGGCTGTTTCGATATTGGAGCAGCTCCAGGAATCAAGTCAATAGTAAACTCAACTTCCCTAGTGGGAGGAAGTCCAGGAATTTCATCCGGAAATACGTCTATAAATTCGTTCACCATAGGAATAGATTTAAGTTCAGGAAGTACCTCACCGGGGTCCTGTAGTGCTGCAAGAAACCCTTCAGATCCTTGCCATGCAAAAGATTTAGCCGAAAAGGACGATACGACTTTAGTTCCCTCAAACCTGAAGATAGCAACTAATTTAAAATTTTATAAATACATCAATAAATGAATCGTCTACAACCACATATTTAAATTCAACCACAATACACAAATACCACCTTATATATACAGACTATAAAGGACGGGTGCTACTAATACCCATGCATAGTCACTATCTCCATAATGCAGAAAACTTCACCGAATTCTTACTTTCGGATCTAGCTAAGGCTTTACTCTTCATAGGATTGCTAGAAACAAACCCCAACCTTGAAACCTGATGCACATGCCGACAAATAAAAAGGTTAGGCTTAACGCCTAGTGAGCTCAAGAGTTTTCAACATGATTACAAAGACCATTAAATGGAAATAATGTAACTTAAATTAAGATCCTTTAAAAACGAACTTCTTTAAGCATGAGAACGGCATGTTTTCCAATATTAAGCGAAATATAAATGGACGCCTCGACGCCAAACATTAACTCATGAAATAATGCAACCCGACACTTACTCAAAACGTGAATAGTTGTAAATGCTCCCATGATGACTTTTGAATAAAACTTTATAACTCAAGCGACCAAAATAAGATTACCTTCAAGTTCCCAAAATTATATTTTAAGGAGAAAAACCCAATGTCTCAACTAGTCATAAATGGAAAGTGACTATTCCATAAAAACCGGCTCAGAAATTAACTCGTGGATGCAGGTCCGGGTCTTGGACTCCGCGAGCCCTCACCGTCTTATCCTCCAATTCCCCCGAGACTAATCCCGACACCAACATAAAACAGGCTCAGAGATTAACTCGTGGATGCAGGTCCGGGTCTTGGACTCCACGAGCCCTCACCGTCTTATCCTCGAAATCCCCCGAGACTAATCCCGACACCAACACAAAACAGGCTCATAGATTAACTCGTGGATGCAGGTCCGGGTCTTGGACTCCACGAGCCCTCACCGTCTTATCCTCGAAATCCCCCGAGACTCCACGAGCCCTCACAGTCTTATCCTCGAAATCCTCCGAGACTAATCCCGACACCAACACAAAACAGGCTCATAGATTAACTCGTGGATGCAGGTCCGGGTCTTGGACTCCACGAGCCCTCACCGTCTTATCCTCGAAATCCCCCGAGACTAATCCCGACACCAACACAAAACAGGCTCAGAGATTAACTCGTGGATGCAGGTCCGGGTCTTGGACTCTACGAGCCCTCACCGTCTTATCCTCGAAATCCCCCGAGACTAATCCTGACACCAACACAAAACAGGCTCAGAGATTAACTCATGGATGCAGGTTCGGGTCTTGGACTCCACGAGCCCTCACCGTCTTATCCTCCAAATCCCCCGAGACTAATCCCGACCAACATACAAATAATAGCCCATTTTCTTTTTAAATAACACGACCGACTCATATGCCTGTGGATCCACTACATTACAGTCTAAAACGCTACATGACTCCAACTGAATGACCAACGCACTCAAAACATGTAACTCTCAAATGACACGTAAAATAACGCCATCATACCAAAACTTCCATTTCGGGCTATTAAACCGGATAATTGTCCTCACGACTCATTTTAGTCAAAACCGAGCCAAAAGGCTCAACACTTTACTTAAATAACCAAAGAAAGCCAGTGTAAACTTTAAAACACGTTTGACGAGCGGATATGCAAACGCCATGACTAAAATGTGATTTACCCAAACCTTCTCGTTAGATGAAACCAAGCATTTTCCAAACTTAACTGCTGATAAGAATGAAAATCAAAAAATGAGACTATAAACATTCTTTCAAGTACTTCACATAAATGTGCAAGTGATACTTTATAAAACATTTCCTTTTATGAATGACGCATAAAACCCGAAAAACATTTAAAAGCGTATTTCTTTGACCAAAGATCTATTTATGCAGTAGGACATCAAAACACATTCATTTGTGACACATTTATCAAAATGTCCAAACCTCCCAATCGTGGGTGTTATACAAAGTTTGTAAAGTTAAATACTTTAATTAATCAAAGATTAGCAACTAACCCAACATTTGATAATTTCATGTAAAACACATAAACACTTTAAAATAGACATTTTGGCATGTACAACGTTTTCACAAATCAACTTGAACTCACCTTGCTAGATTTTAGGCTAAATCTAGATTTTATCCAACGAGCTCATTTGAAGACCACTTGAATCCTCAAGCCGAGAACTTCCAAAACCTAGATCCATACAATCCAAACCATTTAGAAACATTCCCCAAACATTATACACCGAAATCCCTAAACGAGATTAAAACCCTAATTTCTCCAAAACCATCAAATCCGAGATTTGAGATACCAAACACTAAGAAACCATCAATGGAGCATTTATAACATTATTTCAAGAAGGCTTACCACTAGAGATGACGAAACCTTCTGAGGACACCCAATCCAACTCTTCAACCCGAGGTTCCACACTTTGAACTTGATGGGGAAGATGAAGATGGAAGTTTTGTGGTTCAAGATTCCAACTAGTTAGATGGTAAAGGATCATGTGGTTCAAGGGGGAAAACCTTCAAAATACATAAGGGTTCGGTTTTGGGATTTGGGGGAGAAAAGGGGAGAGGATTTAGGGTTTGGGTTTTGAAAGAAATGAGGAAAATGGCTGAAAATCGGACTTTTAGCTCAACCAGGGCGTTTCACGAGTTATGCCGCGACCCTAAGTCGCGGCATAAGTCGCCCGTTTCTCACATCCGGTGAGTTACGCGACTTGTGTCGCGACCACAACTCGCGGCAGCCCAAAAAGCTCCGTTTCCTCGCGTATTCTCTTCTGGTTCGATCCTCGATGATTCCATAGCAAATCTCGATTGATTCCTCGGCACCTTTTCGTTCTACTAGCCCAACGACTCCCACATTATTACTTAGAGGTAAAATCCAATTTACGGGTGTTACAATCCTCCCAACCTTAAAAGAGATTTCGTCTTCGAAATCTGTCACCGCTAAACACCCAACCCTACCTTCAACAAATCGATTGATTCTCTACCCAACAGGAAGGCCTCCACCCTACCTTGCCTTATGCACGACCATATTACAACTCAATTTCAGAATCCAGTATTTCTTGTCGATGATGGGACGAACGTCGAGTCCTTAATGACTATTTTACCACCCCTAAGATCTCGGCTGTGTCCCAACCTTAAATGGCAATGACTATCTTCCGGGTAGTCGTGACCTCAACTTCTCGACAACCCATCACTTTGAAACTGCACGACTCTGAACCCAAGCCAAGAATCGTCCACGAACTCTTAAAATCCTAAATTTTCAACTGATCCATTCCTAATGTTTGATAGAGTTGACCTCCTAAGGCGCACCAATGCGTCCCTCAGGCAACTGGTTAACCCAGATTCGGTTAACACCCTACTCCGTTCCAACCTCAACCTCACAACAGTCCTCCAATACAATCTTTATCACCATAAAAAAGCTTATACACATCGGTACTTAATCATCAACATCTCACCTTCTATTAAATTCCATCACCGAAGGGTCAATAATTCCTAAGGGGTACGATTTTGAGTATCGTTTAAACGATATTACTAACCAGTTGGAAGAATTGTTTTTCATTCATCCAACATCATTAAAGATGTGGCAATCATTTCCACATGTGGTGTTGATGGATGCTACATATAAAACAAACAAGTATAATCTACCATTTTTGGAAATTGTTGGTGTCACGTCTACAAATAAGACGTTTTCTATAGCCTTCGCATTCATGCATAACGAAAAGACAAGCAACTATACGTGGGCGTTGACTTGTCTAAAATTGACTATTAATGGATCTTTTTGCCCTCGTGTTATCGTCACCGATAGAGATCTGGCGTTGATGAAAGCGTGCGAAGAAGTATTTACACAAAGTAATCATTTACTTTGTAGGTGGCATATATTCAATGATATAATGAGACATTGTCGGCCTTGTATCAGATCGCAGAAGACTTAGGGTTCTTTTCAAGCAAAATGGAAAATTTTAGTTGAATCTCCAACATACACTGCATACATGCAAAATTATGCAAACCTCCAGGCATTATTGTTCGAATGTCCAGGTATCATTCATATATATTTTGATTACCATTCATTCTATTACACTAATTTGATTTTCAGTTTTTTAAGAAAGTTGAGGGGGATAATGGATCCATAAAAAATCTTGATCGGTGAACCTTCGGTCAAGAAGAACACTCGTGGACGCCCAAAAGTGAAGCGTATTCATCATCAAACTCAAGTTCCTCACAGATACAGTTGTTCGGACTTGAATCAAGAACTTCCTAGACATAGTTCATTCTTCATGGACTTGAACGAGGAACCACCTAGGCATAGCTTATCCTTCATGGACTTGAACGAGGAACCACCTAGGCATAACTCATCCTTCATGGACTTGAACGAGGAACCAATAAGCCAATGTTCACACCAGATTGACTTAAATGAGATACTGCCGGAGGGACATAGTTTATTGTTGAAGCAAATTCCAGAAATCTTTCATACATACATCACGAATATACAAGATGTAAGGGGTGATGGGAATTGTGGTTTCCGATCGATAGCTGTTTGTCTCGGGTATGGCGAAGACCAATGACCCTATGTTCGTCATGAATTATTAGATGAGTTAACGAGTTCATATGCGGCATACTCTGGAGTTTTCTATGGAATCGATGAAATACTTACTTCATTGTCTTTTTAGGAATTGCCAGCACCAGAGCAACACTGGATGACTATGCCTGAGACAGGTATATTGATAACCAATAGGTTTGGTGTGATCTTTCACCTTTTAACCAATGGAGGTTGTATGACTTGTTTTTCTCTCTGGAAAGGTCCCGAAGAGTTTCAATACCATCGGGTCCTTACAATTTCACACGTAAACAACAATCATTACGTGATGGTCCAGTTAGAAGGAAAGTACCTCCCAATGCCTCCCATTTCAGCATTATGGACCCGGAACAAAATCCCGTCAGCAGCTGGATGGCAAACCATATATATGTCACGTCTAGAATTCTATAAGCAACTCAAACCAACTCAAAAAACTTTTGTAAATATAGCGGATTAGTTTTTAAAAATTAATTTTGGACTTTGTACAATTTGTATTTTTCTTCTTATAACAATTAAATCAAAAAATATTCAATATTGGACTCATTTCGAAGGTATTGACAAGACGATTATAATGGTGTAACTTGTTAAAACTAAAAATTACTTTTTTAAGGTATATTAGTTAATATACGCTTATATGTGTTAATATAATAAAAATGTAAAATGTAAAATATAAAATATAAAACCAAAAGGTATAAAGTAAATCAATAAAATGAGTTCATGGACCAAAATTGTAACTATCATTAAAAAAAATAAAAAAGCAACGTGTGAGGAGAAGGGTTCGGAAAACAATGGAGTCATTATTAGGTTTTATTAGACTATGGTGTAATTGGTAATTAGACTATGGCGCATTTAGTTTGACCCTTTTCAAAATAAGCATAATTTGTTTTAAATAAGCAACCATAAACACCCTCTTAATAGGGTAATAGGCACCCTTGCCTATATACCCTTTCTCTTGTTTCCCTCTATGACTAAATTTTTTCAACAAATTACTAAATAACATTCCGGGAGGGAATGTAAGAGATCTCCAATAACATTACTAAATTTTTTCTAAAATAGAGAATGGAAAGTCAAAATCTCTAAAAATATTTTCTTCTAACTCCAACAGCTTTTCTATTTCAGAGAATCAATCATTATTTATATTATTATAATATTCCATAATTTATCATCCCAATACACTTTTTAAAAAAAACTTAAAATAAAATGTTAAAAATTGAATCTTATTGGTTGAATTGAATAAAATAATAATTTTTCTCTCCAATTTAGAGATTATAGAGAATTCTCTATATTTAAAGATATTTTGATCTTTCTCTATTTTAGCAAACCATATAGCAAAACTGTTGGAAAGGAATAGCAAAGAAAAAGCCAATTTTTTTCTATTTTAGCAATGCTGTTGGAGATGCTCTAACAATCTATCTAAATTCTAAAATGATTCTCCATTTTGTTCGATTGTTACTAGGTTCAACACTCAGATTCTCGTCCGATCGTTCATTGAGATTGGACAATGAGTTTTGGTAGCATCACTCATCTAGTACAACTTATTTGTATAAATTGATTGAAACTAAGAGTTCTAATACAATCCATAAATTTAGTACAACTAATCACCATTTGTACGAACAACCTGCAATTTTAACATCGTTAGTTCATAAACCCTGACATAATAATGTATGTAGAATATCTCTCTCTATAATAAAATCCTCAAAATATTTAAATTAAATAATAAAATAATATCTCAATTTATTTAATTATTTAACTGTAAATAAATGGACTATTACCGGCGGCCTAGAGCCTCATTCATGACGCCTGGTATGCAGCAGCGGTGATTAGGCTCGTTTCTAGTTCTTTTCACCTGATTCTTTTTGGTAAACTCAAGCTACCAAAATACCAACTCGTAGAAACAAGAATCACTTGCAAGTTGCAACCATTAATATTTGAGTGAGAATTTTCACGTTTGAAGTTAATTTACACCGTTTGGTCAAATCAATAGCCTTATTATGGCCATCCATTCGACTCCAAAACAGACCTAGACATCGTAATTAGCTATTAATTTTAAGAACCAAAGAGAAACTCACCCATAATTAACAACAAACACCGAAACACGATAACTCGCTACGTATGCCGATTTCTCCTCATCTTTTCTTCGTAGTGACCTTCCAATCCTTTTGGAAGCTCTGTTGTATCTGAACCTTTTGATTACAATCCAAATTGAGATAACAAATATTCATATATACAAATTACCGAGGTGATGATGCGACTTATTATTTTTGTCTATTGATAGAAATTAGTGAGACACTAATGTAGTAAGGTAAACTATAGTTTTAATTAAAGACCCTAAACAACATAAAATTTGACCCAAAATTTTGGAGGTCTCGTTCAAAATCACACATTTAACATGCTATAAAACGATCATGTTCCTTCGTAATCCAAACATAAGATAACAAACATTTAGAAAGAAAGAAAAAAAAAATAGACCTAAAGTTAGTAATCATACACGATCCAAACCATAAATTGGTAATCATCATCCGTTCAACATAACAAGAATAGTGGAATCCATGAAAGAGTGGGATACAAACTCAAATTCTCCGCGTTATCTTGATAGGATCTTAATCGCACGAACAAGTCCAACAAGATTTTACATATAAAGGCTCACATCGGGCAACCGTTGAGATGGGATAGCGATGAGTGGTTTCGTTTTCTTCAGTGCAAGGGAAAACATATCGGAAAAATCATGCTCTTCGCCCTTAGGCAAACTCCAATCGAAGGAGTGCAAGAGTGAAGCCAAGATATATATTTGCATTTTTTCAACCAATGGAACACCCGGACATATCCTTCTACCCGATCCAAATGGGAAAAACTTTAAATTGTTTCCTTTGAAATCATATAATTTGTCCATCCCGTCACAAGTCAAAAACCTCTCGGGATTAAATTCCAAAGGATTGTCCCAATATCGAGGATCCCTATGGATTGCCCAAACGTTCACAAAGACAGTACAACCCTTTGGGATGGTGTATCCACCAACCGTGCAAGTCTGACTCGGCGACCGTGGGACGAGAAGAGGGACTATAGGGTGCAGCCGCAATGTTTCCTTAACAGTTGCATCCAAATACTTTAATTTCGAAATATGTGATTCTTCCACAATGTTGTTTGGTCCTACTATTTCTGCTAATTCTTCTTGAACCCTTTTCATTACGTTAGGATTTTGCATAATCTCTGTCATTGCCCACTCTATTACTGACGTCGTCGTTTCTGTTCCTGCAACCATAATGTCCTGAAACAACAAAGGTTAATATAATATGATATTGTCACTTTAGAGATCCAGATAAAATCAACACTAGATCTAATTATAAGCAAAATATTACGGTAAGAAGTGCTTTTATTTTGGTGATGTCAAGCGATGTTGCATCCTTTTGGTCCTTGAGCTCTAATAAAATTTGTAAAAGATCTTTCTTTCCTTCATGCCCAACTGCAACATCTAAACCTTCAGAGTTCGATTTGATTCGATCATCGATGATGCTTGTGAAAACTCGATCCAAGTTCTTAAAGTGCCTCTTGGTCTCCCGTTCGACACCTTGTAGATCGAACCATATCAGAAAAGGGAAGAAATCCGACAAATTTGGTTTTCCCAACATCTCAACTATCTTCAAAACCACCATCTGCAACTCGACTCCAAGATGGCTATTTTTTCCCCAAACCATGCGTGTTAGAACGTTGGTGATCATTGAGAAAGAAATCTCTTTGATGCAGATTTCGGTCCCCATTTTGCTATAAACATTCTTGATGGTTTTTCTAACTTCATCCCTTCGGAAAGAACTACATGCTTCACGATTCTTGTTACTTAGGACCTCATGGACTAATATCTTACGAAGATTACGCCACGATGAGTTGTTATTGGACCATGCTATATCTTGGCCACCGTAAGTGATTATTGAGGCCGCGATTGTGATGCTGCGGTTAGCGAAGGTCTCGTCTTGGTCACGAACCACCGTTCTTGCTAGTTCGGAGGTGTTTATCACGATGTGAAGCTTGCTTCCCAGCCAGATCTTGAAAATGGGTCCATAACTGTGAGCCATGTTGGTGAAGTGGGTGAGCAAGTTAGGGCCAAGAAATGGAAGGTAGCCTACGATTGGCAAGTGAACAGGCCCGGGTGGCAACGAGCTCGAAAGTTTCGACCAGTACCATAAAATCGCGGCTCCGATGAGTATGAAAATGGCGACTAGTACCGGAGTAAGGTCGTGTTTGGCGGCGTTCATCACTTGCCACCACCCATGAGACATGCTGTGACATAAATAGAGTGAATGATTCGTGTGACGAATAAACTTAAGAAGTATGGAAATTAAAATATCCAAAGTTTTATAAACAATTAAACATGGTGGAAGTTGAAAAAACATGATCCTTAATATCAATCACATACATGTCAATCCTATAATCGGTCCCATATAGAATTCATCCTTTAAAAACCACAGATGAGGAAGTATTTTCGAACCGACTTAATGATAGAGTTTAGCAAATGAGTTCAAGCCCATCCAGGGCCGGTCCTGAGGTTTCGGATGCCTATGACGGAAAGCCGAAAAAATGCCCCTAACATATAAAAATGTTGTTATCGTTTGGGTTATAAACAAATTTTTACTAAGAATTTTCAACCGGATTTTTAGAAACATTTGCTTGTTTAACAACAAATTTATTTTATGGACTCGGACAAGATATGACTAGTAGGAGAAAACTGAAGTTTTTTCGTTCCACCTATTTAAATAGTAGATTACTAAACTACCAATGTGATATGATCAATATTAATCATATGATGGAAACCAAAGCTATTTCCTCGTTTCAAAAGGTTTCTTTCTGGAAATGCTTTACTACAAGTCTACACTAAATGCTATGTGCTATATATGTGATAATAAAAGAACAAATGTACCACTAAATAGGGATACCAAAGCAAGGAAACCAGGACTTGTAGGAATTAATGTAATTTTTTTCATACTTTTGTGCAATGCTCTCTTCCATGTTTACAATATTATTCTACCGGAAATCAAAAGACTATTTAAATAAGAAGCATATAGACAAATGTAGAAATCACAATTCTCAACCATAAAATGAATTTATAGAAACATCTAATTTAATTTCTAAAATCCTACAAATATACCAAATTCAAGGATTAACTTCCATTAACACCATATTAATCAAAAATCCAAAAACCATTTCAATATGATGAACAAAATCAAAGTGATCAAACCAGAGAGTTCCAAACATAAAAATAACATCAAATTCAAACATAGAAAGATTCATTGTTATCAATTAACTTTGGAATTACCTCGTCTTCTCTGCCCAATAATCTAAAATAAACCCTAGACTTGGAAAAGTTTAGAGAAGAGTCCATATCTTTAATTTGAGACTTGTAGCCACGATTTCTTCAAGGAATTCTTCTTAAGTTTCCTTTTCCAACTGGTTCTTCTTCAAAGCCTTTTTACTCTAAACACACACATACACACACCATTCTGGAAAGAAAGGGAGAGATGACTCGTGAAATTGAATGATAAGAGGATGAACGATTGAGACGAGAGCAAAAAAATTGTGAATCCTGAGTGAGAGAGAGAGCGTATGATAGGAATGGCAACGGGGCCGGGGATTATGGTCCCCGTCCCCGAAAACCATAACATGCCCCGAAACCGCCCCGATCCCCGGGATCCCCATCGGTCCCCGTGGTTTCCCCGATCCCCATTGGGAACCCGTTAAGGCTAAAAAAATCACTGTTACCCGTTGGTAATGCCCGAAACCCGAACCCGAACTACTGATCTGTTTTTTTCCATTTAAATCTTCACTAGGGCCTAATGAATGATATGCAGTTACCTTTGTGTAGTGTTTGTACTGAACTACTGATCTTGTGTGCTATGGAGTTAAAGTTGCGAAATAGAATTATTGTTAGGACATAGCAAGTATGGATCTCTTATGTTTGGATCTGTATTGTGAGAGTAGCGACAGTAAAGATAACAGACAGTATTACATTAATCGAGTTCTAACCTGAGTGAAGATGGAGCGAGTAGCGACCGGAGAGGCGAGGCAGCACCGGCGACCACGCTTGGCTTCAACCACAACGACCGGCGAGTAACGACCGGCGACTAGGTTGACCACAAAGACCGGCGTCTCTCTGAGAACTGAGGTCTGAGTCTCTGTCTGACGACCGGCGTCCGACGACGAGGTCTGAGTCTCTGTCGAGATTCGAGAAGTGAGATTCTGAGAAGTGAGAAAGACTGAAAGAGACTGAGAACGAGAAGTGAGAAAGAGACTGAGAACGAGAAGTCGGCGGGCTGATTTGATTTTAAATTTTTTTTTTCTATTTGATTGGGTTTGGATAATTGGATTTGGGCTTTTGAATATTTGGTATCTAATTTACTTATTAGTTAATCATAAAGTCTAAAAGCCCAAAGTTTGAAATATATATATATATATATATATATATATTAGTTGTATATCCGCGCGATGTGGCACGGGTAAATCACAATTTTAAAACCAATAACTCAATCCTCAATCATGTTGTTTGTTTCGTTTTATTTTCCATCCATCTCGATTTTATTTCACGGATTTGTATGGCTTATTTGTTTTGTTTTATTCTACTAATTTGTGGATTGTTTAGTGTTTGTAAAACTGGTAGCAGCAGCAAGAAATAATTTTTTTGGAAACAAAGAAATTAAAAATTATGATTACCTCGGAAAGATTTTGGGCTTATCAACATAACGTGATTGATTTTGATGCTCTTGGTTAATATTGATTCACACCTAGGCTATGTTTGGCAAAAAAAAACTAGCTTATAAGCTAGCTTTTTTCCTGATACATGTTTGGATAACCATAAGCTAGCTTATTGAAAAGCTACTCATAGTAGCGTTTTGAAAAGCTAACTTAACAGCTACCAGCTAGCTTATAAGCTAGTTTGCCAAACAATGCCTTAGGATATGTTCGGCAAACTAACTTATAAGCTAGCTGGTAGCTGATAAGCTAGCTTTTTAAAACGCTACTTTGAGTAACTTTTCAATAAACTAACTTTTGGTCATCCAAACATGTACCAAAGAAAAAAGCTAGCTGATAAGCTAGTTTTTTTTGCCAAACAATGTCTTAGGCTATGTTTGGCAAAAAAAAAAAACTAGCTTATAAGCTAACTTTTTTTCCTGGTACATGTTTGGATGACCATAAGTTAGCTTATAGAAAAGCTACTTATAGTAGCGTTTTGAAAATGTAGCTTATCAGCTAGTTTGCCAAACAATGCCTTAAGGTGCGTTTGATACACGGATAGAACAGAAAAGAACAAAACATGGATCACTGTTCCACGTTTGACAAGACTTTTATGTGGAACAAACATAAACAAGATGGAACAAAGTAGGACAAGGTTGTTCCACCCTACCCTATGAAATAAGGTGGAACAGACTTATATTTTAACAATATAACCTCAAAATAAAGCTTAATTATATTCTAAAACATCAAATACGACTCCCTCTTTATATTGTATTCATTTTTTAAATTTTATAATTGCCATTTATGTTTGACAAAAGTTTTCTAATGATATATTTTATAACAAAAATATTTATTATAATTTAATAAATTACATAAATTAATCAAAAATATATAAACTATATAAACCATCCATTAGGGGTAAATTGGTCATTTTATTTGTTTTGTCCTATCCAATTATGTCCTACCAAATATTGAACAATTGTTTTGTCTCGATATTAAAGGCAACCTTAACATTATTCGAGAAAACACTATAACTCATGCATGATCTGCAACTTTATGTACATATAATGTACTTCTATCTTAGAGAAAATTATTAAAATAATCAGCCTCGTCAACCAAATTCACCTTTTAGCCATTTTTCAAAATCTCTTCTCGGAGTAACCAAAGTTTACGCAGAAGCTCTTTTTTTTGCATCAGGATTGCATTTGAGAAAAAAAATTAAGAAACAAACTTTAGGCAGTGAAACTTTCACATAAAATCTATTTTCAGCGTACTGGTTAAGGCCTTGGGGGACGTGGTGGAATATCTCATCTATCCAGGGTTCGAATCTAGGCGTACACAATAATTGTGGCCACTGAGGTTTAATCGGGGTTGATGTCTTACAGTCATAATTTGTCAGGGATTAGTCTAGGCATAGTCTAGGACACCCTTCCAAAAAAAATCTATTTTCAGCGTTTAGTTTAAGGAAAAAAAACTTACATTTTACGTTTTTATAATTAGTGTTTATGCCAAAAATCTCCCAAGGAAAATTTAAGGTAAACGTGAAGCTTAATCCAACCAAAGAAAGTAGCTTTAATAATCGTACGACAATAATAAAAATAAGAAAAATGAGACGAGAGAATTGGTGACGCGGAAAACCCCAAAATGGGTAAAAACCGCGGACGAGTGTGAGTCGTCGTGCACTATGGACGTCAATCAGGGACGTCTTCCTTTAGAAAAAGTGTCACAAATGAAATGTAATGTAAAATAGTACAATAAAATAAAGTCGGTCGTGCGTCGTGTGTAATTAGACTTCGGTCGTGCGTCGTGTGTAATTAGACTTCGGTCGTGCGTCGTGTGTAATTAGACTTCGGTCGTGCGTCGCGTGACAAACGACAGTATGCTTTATGAACTTTGAGAGAGACTGAGCGAGCTTGTAATTCGTGAGCTTCTAAGGTATGAGCATCAGATGTCCAAATGTGAAGTTCCAGCTTCATATTTATACTCCATCTTTTCGTTTTCCAAGTATTGAATACGTAAGACCGTTTCTGGTATTGATGACAGCGTCTGTTACGCTTGTTGTTATTAATGACGATTTTCGTTACATCTTTTGGCCATGAATGCCTTTGAATTCTGCATGTAAATATAATATAACGTATGTTGTGATCAAGAAACAAAAATTAAGTCATGCGACAGTATTTGCTGGACAGATATTTTAGTCGAGGTCACCCAAAGGAAGGGCGTCGGCTATCGCCAATCGTACGACTAGGGCCTGGTGGACTTTTTTACCCAAACAATTAGTTATTTAATTTACTTTATATCTCTTGCTTTTTATTTTACACATTTTATTAAATTAATTCATATGCTTGTATATTAAATAAAATATATCAAAAAATTATATTTATTTTTTTACAAATTACACCATTATAATCGTATTAATTCGTTCAAAATGAGCTAAATGTTGAGTATTTTTGAATTTAATCTTATATTATTAAATATCATAAATACGTATGAATCACATTATTTTACATTGTTGTTGTTATAGAATGGAGAGAGAACGTAGAGAGAGAGAGCGTAGAGAGAGAGGGGGGTGGGGGAAGGAGGGAGATACGAGTGATGTGGGTGTTCGGTATAGGATTAGATATAACGATGTGCATAGGAATAGATTCACCGATGTTAGGATTAATCCAAAGGAGACTTCATTCATGTTTTTTAGCTTTCCGACGAATTGGGAGGTCCGTGATCTTTAGAGAATGTTCAAGTTGTATGGTAAAATCGTGAACATTTATATGACAAAGAAAAAAATGAAGAATGGAGATAAGTTTGGCTTTGCTCGATTCAATCATGTTGTGAATGAAAAACTTTTCGAATCGAAACTAAACCAAATTTGGATTGGGACGTACCGGCTAAGAGTCTTCTTGGCTAGAAAGAAGGAGTCCGAGATGGCAAAAACACAGAACAACATACAGGTCGTAAGAAATTATGATACTAGAACACAGAAAAAAGTAGAAAGAGGAGTTGCAACTATGCAGAAGTGGTAGCTGGAATACAGGAAATGTCGGACACGGGGAAGACGGTCGATGCAAGACATCGTCCGGCGGTGGTGGGCACGTGGGTTGAGGAAAAAGGCAGGCTCGAGATGCTAGCTAAATGCGCGGTAGGAACGGTATCCTCGTTGGATAACTTGCAAACAATCCAATCATTATGTAAACCGGAGATTGGGGGAGGTGTCGGAGCGAGGTTAATCGGTGGAAGGAGTGTCCTCGTGGAATTTGAGTCGAAAAGTAGGTTGGATACTATAATAGACAATAAATCTCATGGGTTGCATTACTGGATAAAAGATTTACGGAGGTGGTCGACAGGATTCCGAGCCTCGGATAGAGTGGTATGGATCAGGATAGAGGGCGTCCCGTTGCATGTTTGGAGCGAATCGAAATTTCTCGACATTGCAAGAAAATAGGGCAATCCTCTAAAATCAAAAAACTGTGAATTGGAAGATAGCGGAAACCTCCTATGGGGAAAAGTGTTAATCAGTACGGGCGACGTTGAACGAATTAGTGCGTTAACGAGTATTAAAGTGGGGGATCTCCATTATGTAATTAAAATAGAGAAGGAAGATAATAGTCTCCTTGAGGTTCAATTAGAAAGAGAGGACATGTCTATTAAAGTAAACAGCAGTGAAGAAAGCGAAGGATCGACGGTACCGTCGGAATGGTCGGAGGGGGGAGAGGAGAGCAATGTCGAATGGGTGGTCGAAGAAAGCAAATTTGAGTTCGAGGATCAAAATATCGGAGTATTGGATCAAGAGGTCGTAAGGAAAAATTGCGTGAAGGAATCAATCGAGGTTATTCAAGAAGAGGAGGAAACAAAAAAATCACTGTTTGGGTAAAAATTCCAACAGTCTATCATCGTACGACCAGCAATAACTGACGCCCTTCCTTTAAGGCGACCTCGATTAAATGAACAAATATCCGTCCGACAAAGTTAGTCGTACGATATGATTTCAGTTACTAACCTGTGACATACGTTATGTCATGTTTAATGCAGGATTCAAGAGACATTCATGACCAAAGATTGTAACGGTTGCCATCATCAAAAAACAACGGACATAACGGACGTTATCATCAATATCAAACGGTTATTCTATTAAAAATACGCATTCAAGACTTGTCAACGGAAAATTAGAGTTTAAATACAAAGATGGAACCTCACATTCGGACAGCTGATTCTCAGACCTTACAAGCTCACAAATTACATTCTTAAGCTCACTTAGTTTCTCTCGAAGTTCATAAGATCCACTGCCGTTTATCGCGTGACGCACGACCGAAGTCTAATTACACACGACGCACAACCGACTTTACTTTATTGTATTGTTTTACATTGTATTACACTTGTAACATTTGTTGTCAAGGACGACGTCCTTGATTGACGTCCATAGTGCACGACGACTCATACTCGTCCGCGGTTTTTACCCATTTTTAGGGTTTTCCGTGTCACCAATTCTCTCGTCTCATTTACTTTATTTTTGTTATAGTCGTACGATTATTGTTGTTACTTTCTTTGGTTGGATCAAGCTCCACATTTACCTTAAATTTTCCTTGGGAGATTTTTGGCATAAACAGTTTGGCGCCCACCGTGGGGCCCATCCAAAGAAAATCTTCGATAATCCTACGACGTACTAACGTTTTCCTTCGAGTGTTTCTCTTTTTTATTCATTCAGGGCAATGTCATTCCAAGGAACTCAAGATCATATTGTGACCCAAATGAACATGGAGTTGAATGCTGCTCGTGCCCGTATTGACGCCCTAACAGCCCAGGCTCGACAGGCGGCTGAAACCATTGAGCATCTAAGAAACCAGAGTGGAAACAATATGATGGGGACTACAAATACTTATACCGGTGCTTGGAACGTACCCCCTCAATTACCTAATTATCCTCGTCCACCATTAGTTAATCCTGCGACCTTCATAATCCCAACCATGCCTATGACTTCTATGCCATTCAATGGATATGCCTTTGATTCTTCACAGACAACTAACTTTAACGGATCAGGTTATGTTCCACTGGGTGTCTCTGGGGTATCCCAATAGATCCCGTTGCACAACGATTGAAACTTCTGGAAGAACAGAATGAACGTGTCTTGTCAATGCTGACTAAATTGCCGGGGGCAATAGTTCCAGTTGATGTCGAGCCACGTACAGGATTTCAAGCGTCGCCGTTCGTTGATGAGATCGCGTTGGTGGACGTCCCAAAGAAGTATGGCATCCCGACCTTCACTCCAAAATATTCAGGTGTCACTGATCCTACAGAACATGTTGCCCAATACAAACAACTTATGTGGACTGTCTCGATACCGTATCAGTTTCAAGAAGTCTGTATGTGCAAGAGTTTTGGAGCGACCTTGACTGGAGCAGCGTTACAATGGTTGATCAATCTCAAACCCAAAACCATCGGGTCTTTTGCAAAATTGGTGAACCAATTTACTCAACAATTCGCCAGCAGCCGAAAAATGGAAAAACAGACGAGCGGCCTTTATTATGTCGTACAGAAAAACGGAGAGTCCATCCGGGATTATTTTAACCGTTTCAATGCAGAAATGATTAGTATCCGAAATTGCGACGTAAAAACAACAATTGAAGCTTACAAACGGGGTCTGGATGATAGTTCAGGGTTGTATCTTGACCTTACGAAATATCCTCCAGAAATCTTTGAAGACGTACGAGCAAGGACGCTCGCCCATATGAGGGTCGAGGATGACCTCGCTTTCAGAAATAAACATTCAAATGACAGGAAAGGTCAAGGTGTTAAAAAGCCAGACTTCAAACTGAAACCGACTGGTCGATCAGAGCCTGCCCGACAGATTTCAAATGTCAGATTCGAAAAGAAAGGGCCGACGACTTCTAAATTTGTCCAGTATCCTAAGGTGTCATCTTATGGTTTCCCTGGGTCAGCCAAAGACGTCGTCGCGTCCCTGAAACAGCTCCAGCAAAACATTCGATGGCCAAATAAAAACGATAAGGACAGTGATAAGAAAGACAAAACAAAATGGTGCGATTTCCATGATGACTTCGGTCATGTAACGGATGATTGCATCGCCCTGAAGAAAGAATTGTCCTGGCTTAACTCGAAAGGCTATTTGCAAGAATTGACAGAAAAGAGGGACGTGCGTCCCACATCCCCAGAGCATGCCAAGGTGATTAATTGTATCACCGGAGGTTCTGATGTCTGTGGGACCACATATTCAGCTGCTAAGAGACATGCTAGTCGCGGTCCCGACGACCGACCAATTCCAAAGGAGGCAAGACCTAAAGAAGACGCAGAATTAGAAGCTATGCCCTTGACGTTCGACCAATCAGATCTCGACGACGTACACCAAAAATATCATGACAGATTAATTATCCAATTGAGCATTGGAAATTGCCTGACAAAGAGGATACTCGTCGACGGAGGTAGTTCCACTAACATTATCTTTTTTGATGCAGTAAAAGCTATGGGGATCGACAAATCCGAGATTATTCGACGCTCGACTACACTCGTTGGATTTAACGGAGGAACGACAAATACCATGGGAGAAATCACACTACCAGTATATGCTAAAGGAATCAACAGGCAAACGAAATTCAACGTCGTCGACTGTTCATCAGCTTATAACGTTATCCTTGGGCGACCATGGATCCACGACATAAAAGTCGTACCCTCGACGTACCACCAAACTTTGAAATTCCCTACGCAATGGGGAGTACAGGAGATCAAAGGCGAAAGAAAAGTTGCTAGGGAATGTTACAAAGTCTCTTTGAAGCCCCCGAAGCAGACAGTATAACAATAACAGAACCAGGACATTCCTGGAACTGACGACGATTATCGCTTGGAAGTTGTCGTCCTAAACCAAGATAAGCCTGATCAGATGGTCTACATAGGTTCGACACTTGATCCATCCTTCAAAGATAGACTAATTTCTTTTTTGCAGGATCATTATGATTGCTTCGCATGGACGCACGAAGACATGGTGGGTATCGATCCGAGTATTATTTCTCATAAACTCAACGTTGATCCATCCTTCAAACCCGTTCAACAGAAAAGACGAAATTTTGCTCCTGAAAGAAATAAAGTTATCAACGATGAAGTTGATAATTTGCTTAAAACAGGAAAGATACGAGAAGTCAAATATCCAGATTGGCTCGCCAATGTTGTTGTTGTCCAAAAGAAGAATGGCAAATGGAGAGTATGTATTGATTTCACAGACCTTAACAAGGCCTGTCCAAAAGATCCATTTCCGTTACCACACATTGATTCTATGGTCGACGCTACAGCTGGACATGAATTGCTCACCTTCATGGATGCATATTCTGGATATAATCAGATATTGATGCATTCCAATGATCAGGAAAAAATGGCTTTCATGACAGATAAAGGTATTTATTGTTATAAAGTAATGCCTTTTGGTCTTAAGAATGCAGGTTCGACGTATCAACGGTTTGTGAATATGATGTTCAAAGAACATTTGGGCGACACTATGGAGGTATACATCGATGACATGTTCGTTAAATCAAAACATATGGACGATCATATAGGACATTTGAAGCAGTCGTTCGACATTTTACGTAAATACAAAATGAAGTTGAATCCGACAAAATGTTCTTTTGGAGTCCGAGCTGGCAAATTTCTCGGTTATATGGTCACACTACGAGGAATTGAAGCTAATCCAGATCAAATTAAAGCGATTATCGAGCTAAAATCTCCCAGAAATTTTAAAGAAGTCCAACGTCTAACAGGACGTATAGCAGCTTTAAACAGATTCATCTCTCGGTCGTCCGACAGATGTCACCTCTTCTACAATGTCCTGCGAAAAAACAAAGGATTCGATTGGACTGATAAGCACGAGGAGGTGCTGAAACAACTCAAGGAGTACATGACATAACCTCCCTTCCTTTCCAAACCTGAGAAAGGTGAAATCCTTCAACTTTATCTAGCCGTCAGTACTAATTCGGTGAGTGCAGTCCTTGTACGAGAAACCGACAGACGACAATTGTCAATCTACTATGTAAGTAAAACTCTATTAGACGCTGAAACCAGGTACTCGTCTATAGAAAAACTTTTGCTTTCGTTAGTTATGGCTGCTAAGAAGTTACGGCATTACTTTGAATTGCATCCTATAACTGTTGTAACTAACTTTCCATTAAAATCTGTGTTAAGAAAACCCGAATTAACAGGACGATTAGCTAAATGGAGCATTTACCTCAGTAATTACGATCTGGATTTTAAGCCTAAAACGACAATCAAATCACAAGTCTTGGCAGATTTTGTTACAGATTTCAGTCCAGAACTTGAAGAAGCGACGACATCCAATGAATTAATTATGGCGACTTTGCACGACACTTCTTGGACGCTCGATGTTGATGGTTCGTCGAACATACGAGGAACAGGCCTGGGTGTCGTCCTACAGTCCCCACAAGGGGGCAAGATAGTGTACTCCATACGGTGCGACTTCAAAGCAACAAATAATGAGGCAGAGTATGAAGCACTAATTGTGGGAATCAAAATTGCTCATGACTTGGGGGCAACACATCTGCATGTCCGAAGCGACTCGTCTTTAGTCGTTAACCAAATTAATGGAGAGTTCGCAGCAAAAGATTCAAGGATGATCGCCTATTATAAAATAGTAAAAGAAGAGGCAAAGAAGTTCAGTCGCTTCATAATCAAGCAGATACCAAGAGATCAGAACACTCAAGCTGACGCACTAGCCAATTTGGGGTCAGCTCTTAATCAAACGACGTTCGACAGTATCCCAATAGTCCATCTTGCAACACCATCTATCAAAAACGACGATAATACTTTGGTCGCGCCGATTGAAGAAGAAAATTCTTGGTCAGACGACATTAAAAATTATCTAGAGAACGATCAATTGCCTGATGACAGAATGGAAGCAAGAAAGGTCAGGTTTAAAGCATCAAGGTACGTCGTGATAAGAGGACAATTATATCGAAGATCTTCAACTGGTTTGAATCTACGATGTATTACCAACAAGACGCAAGTCCAGAAAATCTTACAAGACATGCACGACGGTGAATACGGAAATCACTCAGGAAGTCGCAGTCTAGCCAACAGGATATCACGACAAGGTTATTATTGGCCGACACTAAGGCAAGATGTAATCAGGTATGTACAGTCGTGCGACGCATGTCAACGACACGCAGGTATGTCCCATAAACCATCTGAACCCTTACACTCGACTTTAGTCCCATGGCCCTTTATGAAATGGGGAATGGATATCGTCGGAAAACTACCACCTGCCCCCGGGCAAAAGGTATTTCTTCTAGTTTTAACAGATTATTTCTCTAAATGGATAGAAGCAGCAGCTTTTTCCCAGGTTCGGGATAAAGAAGTTGTTTCTTTTATCCAAACTAACATCATTTGTAGGTTTGGAATTCCGTCCGAAATAACGTGCGACAATGGGTCACAATTCATCAGTGATCGGACGCGAAAATTCTGTGAAGAAAGGAACATTAAGTTGGTAACGTCGACACCTCGATACCCACAGTCGAATGGCCTTGCTGAGTCAAGTAATAAAACTATCATCAATTCGATTAAGAAAAGACTCAAAGTTGCCAAAGGAAAGTGGGTAGAATAATTACCCTCCATTTTATGGGCCAATCGTACGACACCACGTACATCCACAGGACAAACCCCCTTTTCATTAGTCTATGGATGTGAAGCCGTGTTACCTATTGAAGTACGACTACCGACTTCGAGACATACGTCCGTCGAGCATAACTTGGTCGACCTGAGCTATGACCTCGACGCTTTAGAGGAACTTAGAGAAACAACACACATCCGCATGGCATCACAGAAACAAGCGGTCGAGCGACATTTCAACAAAAATGTCCAAATCAAAGTTTTCCAAGAAGGCGACTATGTCTTACGTCGAGTGTTCCAAAACACTCAAGAACTCAACGCAGGTAAACTTTCCACTAAGTGGGAAGGCCCTTATCAAATCTCTGGCGTCGTGGGTAAAGGAGCTTATAAGATCCAAACCCTTGATGGTCGAGATATCCCACGAAGTTGGAATGCAGTTCATTTAAAGAGGTATTTCTTTTAAATTCTGAATTCGTTTCCTTGGATTATTTCTTAAAAAGATTACTAACTTAAGCATCGGAGGGTCGTTGGTCAAACCAACGACCACCACGCTAACGATGATCTTCACAGGGACGCACGACTTAACTAAGATTTTCATGTCAAGTAATACTCATACGATCGCATGTATATGGTTGGTCGCAATTGTTGTTAAAGGTTAATTTTTTACACTTGACTCCCAATATATATATGCGAAAACCATTATTACGATTGCACTTGTTCGATCGCAAAACTCAGTTGATTTCATTATAGCATGTTAATGAGTGATGGTTTGGTCGAATGTATAATATATAGTGGCTTTGTATCTTCTTAAACTTACTTGACGTACATTTGAAAAAACAAAGCAAGTGACAAGCATTGATAAACAAAAAGAAACTTTTTTCATTTCCAAAAGGAAAAATTACAAGTATAAGAGACGACCACAGACGGCCGACCCTTAATGGTAAAACTAAAGGAAAATAAGCTAAGAAGGAAGAACGTCAAGTTATTCCTGCACGACGTAGGTCTCTACTGTTGCCGCTTCTTTTCCGTCGTCGCTCCCCTCCAAGTCATCATCCTCATCGAGGTCCCTTTCGTGTCAAGATAAGTTTTGAGCTCTTCAGCGGCCGACGCCATAGGATTTTTCCCAGTCAAATGATGCCTCATCAAGGCAGTCCGAGCCGTGAAGGGAGAAAAGGCTTCGATTTGCCTATTCTCAGTCTACAGGTCCTTGACGTCGCCTTCCAACTCATCGACCCTCTTTTTGAGGGACGCGACTTCATCAGCAGAAGTAGCAGCAGCAGTGGTGGCTTTAATCTTCTCGACCTCCAATTTGGTCGACGACGCCTCAAGCTCAAGGATATGATCCCTAAGATTAACCTTCTCATGATCCGAAATCTCTAGTAGACTTCGGGTATCGAATAGCTCAGATTTAAGGCCCTCGACCTTTGCCTTCTCGGACTCGACCGCCTTCAGCTCAATCATCTCCCTTTCAAGAGCCTCGTTAGCCCTTTTCTTGACCTCAGGGAAGGACGTCCTGAGACCTTCCATCTGAGCGAAGAAGCTCAGACAGGCCTGAAAAGCCTGCACGACAGCAAAGAAAGGGTTAACAAAAAGAAATATAATGAAGGGAGTAAGGAATAAGTAAGACGTACCATGAAGGAAAGACCAGCAGCATGCGCCCCCGTGTCCTCGACTCGAGACTCCTTGTATCGGTTGTAGAAGGTCGGTAGAAGGAATTTTCCCAAGTGTGGAAAAATGACGTCCCTCTCGAGGACGTCATTTGCCATAAAGTCAGAAGGGAGAGTGACTTTAAAAGTCGTCTCTCCCACTTTTTCCTTGTTCTTCTCCTCGCCCTTGGAGGAGGAAGAAGGTGCAAGGAAAGGCTTATTAACGCCCGACACCCCTGACATTAAAGTGTCCTTCGTCACCTGAGTCGAGCCTCTAAGCTCGACCCCAGCAACGGTTCCTTCCACCGGTGTCGTCCCTGCAAAAGACGACAAATCACCCGTCTTCTTGGGTGAAGACCGAGGTTTGCCTCAGACACGTCTGAGGTCTACCCCCATAGAAGGAGCAGATCTCTTCCTGGACTTTTCCCGGTCTTGACGAGCAAGCTCCAGTTGCTCAGCTCGCTTAAGGGTAGATGACTTTACAGCTGCGTCCTCTGAATGAAAAGAGCAAGTTAAAAAAAAGAAGTGACATACGATATAAAGGTAAAAAGTACTGTCGAACGACTTACCGGTCATTTCTTCTTCCCTCTCTTCTTCCCTTTCTTCCTCTCTTCTTCCTGACGAGAACCCCCAACAGACGTCTCTTCAGCTACGAAAATGACCTCGTCCTCCTCGTCGTTCGACCGAACAGAAAACGAACGATCGACAATACTCCTCTCCAAGATCTTTTGAATCTTGTTTAGAGAATCTCTATTTGGCTTCACTTTAGTGAAGTCAATTGCTGCCAAAGAAAGAAAGACATCATTAGTATAATCGCACGACAAAAACGCATGACAAAGCAGTTATCCTACCCGATTCGTTCCGTCCGGACGACAACCATTGGCTGTCTTCATCGCTCACAGACGCCACTTGGAGGAAAACGTATTGACGTTTCCAATCACGATCATTCACCGCGGTATTATGCACCAATACGTTATCTCCCTTCGATCGAGGGAATAGGCTGTACGGGTGATAATTATCCGGTCGAACGCTATAAGCAGTCAGGAGGTCGTTCACATTGAACGGAACCTCCCAATCGGCCGTAAGACGTCCGATAACATGGACAATCTGCCAGAATTGAGGCATTAACTGTCCAGGCGTCAAGTCGAACACATCTAAAAACGCCCTGACCAAAAGGCTAAATGGCCAAGTAAAACCTATCTTGAAGGGATACTCATATAAAACACAGTACCCCTTCGGAACCTCATCCGGCCTTAAGTCTTCCGGAGTCATCAGATTGATTCCATCTGGAATCCTGGATAATTTTTGAAAATAATCTAGGTTTTCTTCTTCCCTATATATACTCACAGGCTCGCTCGACATCTGGAAATCAGGGATATTTAGAGTCGCACGCCAATAACTAAGAATATCCCAAGCTTTCCTAGGATTTCTAGCTATGGATTTCCTATGCATATAACCGACACAGAAGGAGAATAAGAAGTTGTACCTTAAATAGACTTCTAAACCTCGAAATTAGAATGGAGATGATTCTGATTGCTCGGAAAGTAAATCTCGCCGGAGGTATAAGGTATTAAAAAAGGTAAGCGTAAAGAAGGAAAGGATAGAAGACAATCCTTATTTATACTGGAAATTGGAAACTGAATCGCCAGGACATCAAATCGCCAATCGCCAATTGACGCGTGTCGTCCGTGTCAGGCGAACCACTTGAGTACATCCCTCGAATGTATGACACCTGTCCAATATTAGCTATCTAACCGTTTATTTTGCAGGAAATGACGTCATTGTCCAACTAGAAACAAACCAATTCGGTTCTATTCGAACTACCCGCGTTTCTTTTGTAATGTCCTGATTTTAAAAAATTTAAATTTCAAAAAGTTGCCGCTTGAATTTTAAATTTGGGGGCAAACTGTTTGGGTAAAAATTCCAACAGTCTATCGTCGTACGACCAGCGATAACTGACGCCCTTCCTTTAAGGCGACCTCGATTAAATGAACAAATATCCGTCCGACAAAGTTAGTCATACGACATGATTTCAGTTACTAACATGTGACATATGTTATGTCATGTTTAATGCAGGATTCAAGAGACATTCATGACCAAAGATTGTAACGGTTGCCATCATCAAAAAACAACGGACGTAACGGACGTTATCATCAATATCAAACGGTTATTCTATTAAAAATACGCATTCAAGACTTGTCAACGGAAAATTAGAGTTTAAATACGAAGATGGAACCTCACATTCGGACAGCTGATTCTCAGACCTTACAAGCTCACAAATTACATTCTTAAGCTCACTCAGTTTCTCTCGAAGTTCATAAGATCCACTGTCGTTTATCGCGTTACGCACGACCGAAGTCTAATTACACACGACGCACAACCGACTTTACTTTATTGTATTGTTTTACATTGTATTACACTTGTAACATTTGTTGTCAAGGACGACGTCCCTGATTGACGTCCATAGTGCACGACGACTCATACTCGTCCGCGGTTTTTACCCATTTTTAGGGTTTTCCGCGTCACCAATTCTCTCGTCTCATTTACTTTATTTTTGTTATAGTCGTACGATTATTGTTGTTACTTTATTTGGTTGGATCAAGCTCCACATTTACCTTAAATTTTCCTTGGGAGATTTTTGGCATAAACAATCACCGGAAAATATTGGTGAGGATGAGAGATTGGCCGGAGACATGCCGGAACAAATGCCGCCGGTAATGGAAGTCGAGCAACCACATTGTAATTATGGGGGAAACCAAGCTTTGAATATCCCAAAAGATGATGTTGGAAAGACAAATTCTCAGCCGAAAACTCAACCTCCTACATTAAATGCTCAAGGAAATATAAATGAGAAGGTAACGTTTGATAAGGAAAGGTCTACACAAGGGAAGGATTTTAAAATCTCCAATGGAGGAGAGGCCCAATCAAAACGTGGACCGAAGTTTAGTGGGGAAGTGGGCCACGAAAAAAATAAAAATGAGGTAGATGTCAGTGTGGGCCGAATTAATGGGAATAGCAAATGTAGACCTGAAAATGAAAATGAATTTGGGCTGAATCGTGTTAACGATAAAGAAAAAAGGAATGGTGGGCCTGCAAATCTAAACTCCACGTTATCAAGGTGCAGTAAAGGAAAAAGTAAAAATTCGGAAGAAACAGAAGAGGTTAGCAGGAATAAAGAGAAAATCGATCGAAGCAAAAGGTTGACGCTTGGCAATGGAGACTCGACTAAGGCAAAAAAAAAAGGATGGAATTCCATTTGGCAGAAACAGAATTGGGTTCCATAATTTTAAAAAACTTGCAAGGGAAAATTCAAAA
Source organism: Arctium minus (assembly GCA_954870635.1). Classification (NCBI taxonomy): domain Eukaryota; kingdom Viridiplantae; phylum Streptophyta; class Magnoliopsida; order Asterales; family Asteraceae; genus Arctium; species Arctium minus. The sequence goes on along the minus strand of OX941083.1, from coordinate 113,753,096 downwards.
CACAAATGCAAGACATATAAGGCGAAAGGGTCGGTGCGAAGTCAAGAAGGGGGTCGGTATCGAATGCTACAAAAGTCTCGATCGCCAATGAGCTGTGAAGCATTGATAGTCGAGAGAGCCTTGAGGAGTTCGGGAATTTAATTGGAGTTAGATGGAAGCAGAACGACAAGCAGCCGTCGTCTCAATCGGACAGGAATTGATCAATGTGAGGTATGTGTCGTGTGATTTTGATTACTATGAAAATTGTGTCGTTAAACATTAGGGGTATGGGATCGTTGAATAAGATGCATTGGATAAAAGAAATATGTCGAAAAGAAAACTTATGCATGCTAATGGTACAAGAAACAAAAAAGAAAAGTTTTGAAAAAAGGGAGATCGAAGGCATATGGGGTACAACCGATGTAGACTACATCCAGGAATCGTCAGTAGGCAACTCAGGGGGGCTTATTACTGTTTGGTGCAAGAGAAGTTTTCAATGTGAATTTGATATTCAAGAGGAGAATTTCGTTGCGGTCGTGGGAAGGTGGGCTAACATAGACGGGTTGGTGGGATGCGTGAATGTCTATGGACCAAGAGAGTTGAAACAACGATCCTTACATTGGAGTAAATTGGAAACTTTATATGATAAGGACGAGGTGAAATGGATCTTTGGGGGTGATTTCAATGAAGTTAGAAACGTCAATGAGAGGAAAAATTCGATAACAAATCGCAAAGGATCGGAGGAGTTCAACGCGTTCATCCAAAGAGCAAAATTAATTGATATTCCGTTGGGGGGAACAAATTTCACTCGTGTGAGCGATGACGGGCAAAAATGGAGTAAATTGGACCGGTTTCTTGTGACCCATGAATATGCGTCCTCTTGGAAGAACTTGGGAGCAAAAGCCCTTGAAAGAAAATGGTCGGACCACTTTCCGATCATGATTAGTGATGTGTGGGCTGATTTTGGCCCTAAACCGTTTAAATTCTTCGATGTGTGGCTAAAAGATAAGCGGATAGGTAACATCATAAAAGAGGCATGGGATAAAAATGTAAATTCGAACCGATCGGATTGCATCTTTCGTGATAAGTTGAAGAACGTTAAAGAAGTGTTGAAAGGTTGGAGTAGAGGCAAGTAGGGGAATCTACAAGAAGAAATAAAAGAAAAAAACTCGAAGTTAAAAAATGGGAAGAAAGGTGCAATAACGGGACCTTGGACGAAGCCGAGCGAGAAAGGGGGGTGGCTACTAGATCAAGGTGGATGGAAATGGAGGGGGAAAATTGGATATGTTGAAGCAAAAAGCTAAGGTTAGGTGGGCTAAAGACGGGGACGAAAACTCAAAGCTTTTCTATGCGGCCATCAAAAGTAGGGAGCGAAGGAATCATATTCGGGGTCTTAACATTGATTCTAATTGGACGTAAGACCCGACAAAAATCAAGGAGTATGTGTTTAAATTTTATAAAGAAAAATTATCCTACTCTTTGGGTGATAGGCCAACGTTGCAAATGGAGAAGGTAAAAAAATTGCGAGATGAGGAAGCGATGGATCTAGAGAGGAGAGTCACGGAGGAAGAAGTATGGAGTGCGATCATGGAGTGTGGAAGTAACAAAGCACCGGGTCCGGATGGTTTTACGATAGCCTTCATAAAGGCGTTTTGGGGAACGATAAAATCTGACATGATGGCGGCGGTCAATTGGGTTATGGAAAACGGAGATCTCAGCAAAGGATGTAATGCCTCATTCATCACGTTGATTCCAAAAGTAGAAAATCCAATTAGACTAAATGACTACCGCCCAATTATTCTCATTGGAATTTTGTACAAAATAGTGTCAAAAGTCTTAGCCGTAAGACTGAAAGTTGTGATGAAAAATCTCATTAGCAGTGAACAAAGCGCGTCCGTAAAAGGGAGGTACATTTTTTATGGCGTCTTAATTACAAACGAGACGGTTGCCTTCTTGAAGAAATTGAAAAAAGAGGATTAATTTTCAAGGTCGACTTCGAAAAAGCCTATGATTCCGTAGAATGGGGCTTTCTCATGGAGGTTATGGAAGCGATGGGATTCCGGGAAAAATGGAGAGGATGGATAAGGATGTGCCTATGTACATCTAACGTTTCCATCCTTGTCAATGAAGCACCGACTAGGGAGTTCACTATGGAAAGAGGCCTAAGACAAGGTGACCCCCTCGCGCCTTTTCTATTTCTCATGGTAGCCGAAAGCTTGCATTTGTTAATGATAAAGGCTGTGGAAAAAGGACTATTCAAAGGTATTTCGGTGGGTCGGGACGAAGTCCTTATATCCCATCTCCAATATGCTGATGATGCTATCTTTTTCGGTGAATGGAGTTTGGATAACGTCAAGAATCTATTGAAAATTCTTAAGTGTTTCCAACTTGTCTCGGGGCTGAAAATAAATATGAGGAAAAGCAAATTTTTTGGTGTGGGAGTATCGAAAACCGAAGTCCAATCTTGGGCTAGTTCATTAGGTTGTGGAAGTGCTTTACTACCGTTTGATTACCTCGGTATCCCGGTCGGGGCACCTATGTGGAAGCATGATTATTGGAAACCAGTAATTGAGAAGATGGGGAAAAAGCTTGCTTCGTGGAAATCAAAGACAATGTCGATTGGAGGAAGACTAACGTTGGTAAAATCTGTCCTAGGTAGCACATCGTTATATTATTTCTCCTTATTTCGAGCACCACTTGGAGTGCTAAATATACTTGAGCGTTTGAGAAAGAATTTCTTTTGGGGAGGGGGGCGGTGGTGAGGAAGCAACAAGAAAAAAGAAGTCAATTGTGTGGGTCAAGTGGGAGTCCGTGTTGGGGGTTTCAACAAAGGGGGTCTAAATGTAGGGGGGTTGAAGGAAATGAATTGGGCTCTTCTTTGTAAGTGGTGGTGGAGATTTTATACGGAAAAAGAGTCGTTGTGGGTAAGAGTAGTCAAAAGTCTATACGGGTGGGATGGGGGTCTTGGGGTGGAAAATCATAACGGTGACATTGGGAAGTGAGTTTGGAGAGACATGGTGAAGGTGGGAAGGGAGTTAGAAAGGGTTGGCCTAAATTTTGCGGGATCTTTAGTTAAGGAAATAGGGGATGGTGCGGACACAAAATTTTGGGGTGAGAAATGGGTGTCAGATAGATCCTTAAAAGAGAGGTATCCTAGACTTTACCAATTGGAAACTAGAAAAAATGTCTCGGTTAAGGGTAGAGGGGAGTGGGTAGAGGAAGATTGGAGATGGAATTGGGAATGGAGGATAGATCCGAGGGGGAGGGAAGTAGGCGAATTAGAATCGTTGGAGGGGGAGCTCCTTTCAAGTAATCCTAGAAGGGATATTAAGGATAGGATATCTTGGTCGTGGGATAGTCAAGAGGGCTATACGGTGAAGAAAATGAGGGAGATATTGGAGGATAATCGATTGGGTGGAGTAAATGTTGGGACGGAAACAAAGTGGGTAACAAGTATCCCTAAAAAGGTAAGTGTTTTCCTATAGTGAGTAAGGTTAGGAAGGATACCAACTAGGGAGTTATTGGATAAAATGGGAATAGAGTTGGATAATACCTTATGTCCAAGATGTGGAACAACAATAGAGATGATCGATCATGCTTTGATTAAGTGTGAAAAGGTATGGAATTTTTGGGCTCAAACGGGTCGGTTGTGGAATATAAGCCTCTCGTCGATTAACTCAGTCGCGGAAATGATGGAATTAGGTGATCATTTGAAGGCTTGACTTTGAAGCGATGGACAGCGGTCGTCGGGTGTTTCTTCTATTTCATATGGTCTCATCGAAATAAGGTGGTTTTCGAGAAGAAACACGGCCAAATCTCGGATCACTTTTTTATGGCTCAATTGCGGACATTCGAGTGGATCAAATGGCGGAATCAAGATCACATGAGTGATTTGGTTACCTGGCTCACGGACCCTCGGTTGTAGACGATGTTGTTTGCCTATCTGGAAACTGTGAGCGGTCAAATGAAGCTGTCAGACGGGTGGTGCTAGAGATCAAGGTTAGAAGTTGCGGTCCAGCGACTTATTAACTGCAGTGCAGTAGTGGTTCAGCGGCTGAATAATTGCAGCTGCACCTGCAGGTGTTCTTCGTGTGGTGCAGCGATCTTTTGGTGTTGGTTGCGGTGATTTCGATGGGTCCTCGGCTGATCTTTGGTTGTTGCGGTTGTTTGTTCCTCGCAAACTGCCTTGCCATTTCGTTGCAGTACTTGTAATTCTATTCGTATCGGCGTTTTTTGTTCGGCTCTGTGTAGTTGATCTGTTATGTCGTATCTTTTGTTGTAACTCTTGGTTGTTTTGTGGTTGAATATAGTTTTATTGCCGTTCAAAAAAAAATACGTACGAATTATTTTTAATAGTTACATTTCCTACCCTTATGATTATTTATTCAATAATTATACTTTATAATTATAAGGGCATCTTCAAACCAACCACTATAAAAACATCAAAAATTGTATGTCCCTTGAACACTAAAAAAATCCAACTCCAACGACACACTAAAAAACACTAAAACACTAAAAACACAAAAAATAGAGGTCGTGGAGGTAAATAAAGTAGACTTCTATATTTGAAAGACAATAAAGTAGAACACCAAAATGAAATATTACTTTTTTATTTAACTTTTTATAATTATATATACAGATTGATAGTTTAATATATTAAGTAATATTATTTTATTATTATTATAATATTAAATATGTTTTTAGTGTTGTTTTTTAGTGTGTAGTTGGAGTTATGTTTTTTTAGTGTTCAAGAGACCCACCATTTCTATTGTTGGTTTTTAATGGTTGAATTGGAGATGTCATAAGGGGTACAAAATGTAAGTACTAAAAATAATTGGTATATATTTTTGATATTTGATAATATAAGATTAAATTCAAAAATATTTAATAATGAACACATTTTTAAGGAATTAATAACATACTTATAATGGTGTAATTTGTAAAAATATATTTTTAATATAACTTGACTAATACATTATTGTATAAATTAATATTATAAAAGTGTAAATAAAAAATATAACATAAATTAAATAACAAATTATAAGAATGCAAAATATATATTTTTTTCCTAAAACTTTTCGGTGAAAATAGATTTATGCGAAAGTTTCAAATGCATAAAGTTTGCTTTCAATTTTTTTTTTAAATTTTAGCTATTTTGAAAAGATATTTGAAAATGTAACTAAAAAATAAACTTGATTAAGGGATTGGCTATATTGATAATTTCCCCACATCTTATTGGTCAAATCAGCTAGAGTTTTTTTTTTTTTGTCTTTAATAAAAATAATAAGAATCTATATTGCTATTCGTCTTTACATCTGACCAAAAACACTTTGGTTTTCATGTCTAGGGAACCTAAGGGGCTGTTCGGTAACGACTTATTGGGTTGTATAGCAGATATGACTTATTTGCTCAGCCATATCTAGCAGTTCGATACGAGCTTATTCGCTCAGCTAGAATAATCATCTTCTATGCACTCAGCCCTCATTTAACTTGTTTTTCCCCTTTTCCCCTTTCCCCTTTAATTCTCTCTTCCTCCCCCATACCATCCCCTTTTTCCAGACTTGCAGTTCTTCCCTCGACCCAAACAATAATGGTACTTCACAAAACTTTGTTTAATCCTCCCTCCATAGATATGCTCCTCTCGTTGTCTAATCATCACAAAAACGGTAGAATATTGACGACTGACACTGCTCCCTCTTTGATCTACTCCTCATCTTCGAAATGGGATTTTTCTTGTATGGCCATCGTTGTTTTTGGTTCTCGTTTTTTTGTTCTCTCCATCGCTGGGAACCTGCCTCGCCATCGTCGGAAACCTGCAACTGTGATTTGGTTCTTGTTTTTTTTTAGTTCTCGTTTTTTATAATTCTCGCCGGAAACCTGCAACTTTGATCTGGTTCTTTTGTTCAAAGTTGTTGCTTGATGATTTGTTATAAATATAAGTTATTTATTTAATATGTTAAATTGATATTTTTTTTGATAAATAGAAGTTATTTATTTAATATTTTTATCAAACAATTGTTTTATTAAGACAAAAATAAAGACCCGGGTAAAATGGTCATTTCTAACATTCAGACCGTTTTTTCAGTTCAATAACGAACAACAACTTATCTGTTAACATACAGACAGCTATATCCATTCAGGTCTTAACAGAAAACGAACCGAACAACACCTAAATTCACTTCTCTATTCACCAGACTTCAACCATTTTATTAACCATAATATATAAATTCTCACTTTAACAGTTAATAATTAAGCCAACAGTGAATAATTTAATTTATTTCCTCTTTTATTGTTTTAATTAATTATTCAAACAACCTTAGAGCAAAGAAATTCACATACTCTACCTCATTATTCCTCTAAATTTCAAACTTATTATTATTATTTTTTTGAAAGGCAACTTTTATTATAATCACAGGGCAAAACCCAACAATACAAACACAGTAGCCACGACAAAAAAAAAACTCCGGACCAAGAAACTAACCAAAGAAAGCGTTTTAAATAATAACGAAAACAGCGGTACACCAACTGAACGAGCTCACGGGATCCAGTTTGCGAGGATCAAACTAGTCCCACCTTTACGCCGTCAACCAACAGCCACATCCCGACCACCGTATTTTCCATCGCTGCAGCTTGGTGTTTAAGGGATTGACTCCGGACCCGAGAACCACCTTGCCCCTTCTATCATAGCATTCTTTTTTCGCCTTTTGACGCACTCCAATATGATCGTTTGAAATTCATAAAATTGATCCACGAGTTTCCTTTTATCTTCTCTAAAGACCACCCTATTTCTATGCTCCCAAATCAGATATAGGACAGCCCAAATCACTCCATTCCAAAGCGAGTCGGTAGAATTATTATTTGCCGAATTCGCTCCATTTTGGAGAATTTCACGAACCGAAGTTATTGTTTCCAAGTTTTTACTCCACCATCTTCCGATTAAGTTCCATAAGGGTTTTACCTCCGAACAAGTTACTAGTGCGTGATCAATCGATTCGACCGAGTCACCACATCTTGGACACAAGACCGAATGCATATCTATTCCTATTCGGTCCAAAACCGAACAACATGGTATTCGTTCTCTTGTAACTCTCCAAATGAAAACGCATACCTTTTTTGGGATGATTTTCATCCACTTCGTAGGTTCCGTCGTTGTGTTAGAAATTGATCTTCCTTCTTCCGTAAGCTCTCTTAACTTCTTGACGGTGAAGCCATCCATTTCGTCAAATGACCATACCGTTTTATCTTCTCGACCTCTTACAAGTTGAATTTCTTCTAACCTTCGGGTAAGAATTTCCAACTCTCCGATTTCCCTCCCCCTCGGTGGTCTTCTCCAATTCCATTCCCAATTCCACGACTCTTCCGACCACTTTCCTTTTTCCGCGATCTTCGCATCTTGATCCATCTCCAATCGATACAGTCTTGCGAATTCTTCTTGTAACGTCCTTGTGCCCATCCATCTTTCTTTACAAAAGAGTGTATCCATCCCGTCTCCAATATTCTTTCGGAATGATGTTGTGAACTCCACTCCGTTGTTATCTAGATCCACTCTGATCCGAGCTATTTTGCTCCATACCATACCTGCACCAACATCAAACATTTGATTACCAAACAACCCCCCTCCCAATAGATACTTTTAATTATTTTAATCCAAAACGCATTTTTTCGTTTCGAAAACGCCACCATCATTTCCCTAGAAGAGCCTAATTTGTCGATTTCATACTACCAATATTTAAACCCCCTTTAGTGAGACTCGCCAGCGATTTTTCCCACCTTACCCAAACCAACCCTTTCTTATCACTCTCTCCGACCCCACCCCCCAAAAGAATCTACACCTCAACCTTTCCAACTCTTTTAACACTCCACTCGGGGCTCGATACAACGAAAAGAAGTACAATGGAAGACTTCCCAATACCGACTTAACCAAAGTCAATTGACCTCCGTAGGATATCACCTTTGCTTTCCATGATGCTAGCCTTTTTTTTACTTTCTCAATTGCCTGTTCCCAATGATCCAACCGTCTCATTGAGGCACCTACCGGGAGTCCTAAATATGTGAGCGATATGGATCCCGTACCGCATCCTAGACTTCTTGCCCAACTTTGAACTTCTTCCTCTGACACCCCTAAACCATATATTTTACTTTTGTTAACATTGATTTTAATACCGACATCAAGTGAAAACATTTGAGAATTTTCAAAAGGTTTTTTAGATTGTTTAGACTCCACTAACCGAAAAAAATGGCATCGTCCGCGTATTGCAGGTGCGAGATTGGAATATTATTAATCCCCACTTTGATACTTTCGAATAAACCTTTTTTCTCCGCCTCTAGCAATATTAAGTGTAGGCTTTCTTCCACGATAGGGAATAGAAATGGCACCAGGGGATCGCCTTGTCTCAAACCTTTCCCCATATTGAATTCCTTTGTCGGGCTTCCGTTAACTAGAATGGACATCGATGTCGAATGAAGACTAGCCTTTATCCACTTGACCCATTTGACTCCAAAACCCATTTTCTGCAAGCTATCGAGCAAGAAGTCCCATTCCACACTATCATACGCTTTTTCGAAGTCCACCTTAAGAATCATCCCTTTTCTTTTTTTCTTCCGCATAAAATCGATCACCTCATTTGCAATGAGAATTCCATCAAGGATGGATCGGCCTTTCACAAACGCGCTTTGAGTATCGCTAATAATTTTTGACATCACCTTTTTTAATCTCTCCGCTAATACCTTTGAAATTATCTTGTAATAGATACCGATTAGGATAATTGGCCTAAATTCCCCTAAATTAGTCGGGTTTGCTACTTTGGGGATCAATGTAAGAAAGGAACTATTGCATCCCCGACTAATTTCCCCCTTTTCACCGAACCACCTTACCGCCATCATAAGATCATCTTTAATCGTTTCCCAGAACCTTTTAATAAACCCAATAGTAAAACCATTCGGTCCCGGTGCTTTATTAGCTCCACAAGATTGGATTGCTTTCAACACTTCTTCTTCCCCAAACGGACGCTCCAATTCGTCGGCTTCCTCTTTTGTCAACTTTTTAAATATGTCTTCATGGAGAAGTGGCCCCCTAGAATCTCTCGACTCGAATTTTTCTTTGAAAACCTCGAATGTGAATTTCATAATTGCACTTGGTTCATCCATCCACCCCGAGTTTGTATTCAATCCTCTAATTGAATTTTTTCTCTCTCTATACTTCATAGCCATATGAAATAATTTGGAATTTTCGTCTCCTTCCATAATCCATTTGATCTTTGCCTTTTGCCTTTCCATTCCCTTCTTTTTTTCTTCTAATTCTAGCCACTTTTTGCGAGCGAGACGCCAATTTTCTCTATTTCCTTCGACCCACCCACTTTTTTCCGCCTCTTCTTCCTTCTTTAGTGTCTCTTCTTTCCATTTCCCCAACTCTTTTCCTAGATTCCCGAACTTGTCTTTTGCCCACACTTTAACGGCTTCCTTCACTTTTTTTAACTTATCTCGAAAAACACAATCCGACCGGTTCGATTGGACACTTTTTCCCCAAGATGCTTTCACCAACTCCTCTAATCCTTCCTCTTTCATCCACGAATCGAAGAATTTAAACGGTTTCGGCCCAAAATCATTCCTATCTTCGATAAGCATGATAGGAGCATGATCCGACCACTTTCTCTCCAACACTTTTACCCCCAAATTACTTCTCGTAAACCCAAAATCACTTGAAATTAGGAAACGATCTACTTTGCTAAACTTCAACCCATCGTCACTAATTCTCGTATACTTTATACCCCACATCGGCACTTCAACCAACTGGTTTCTGATAATAAAGTCATTGAACTCTTTTACCCCCTAGGATTCGTGACTGAATTCAATCTCTCGTGATCTCCGCGTACTTCGTTAAAGTCCCCAAATAAGCACCATTTCACATCGTCTTTTTCTACAATTTTTTCTAGCCTTCCCCACAGTTCCATTCTACCTTTGAGATCATTTGGACCATACACATTTACTAACCCGATTTTACCTTCTATTCCAACCCAAGATCCGACCGTCGTTAAAAAAGTCGAGTCCTCAATAACATAATCGCAATCGAACACTTTTTTGTCCCATACCGTAACAATTCCTCCCGAGTTACCAATAGCATCGACCTTCGCGAAATCCACATCGTCGCCTCCCCAGACTGCTCTACACTGTACTATATCCCATTTATTTAACTTTGTTTCTTGAATTCCCAATATAGTGGGTTTTTTGGATCTGCAAATTTCTTTTACCCACTCCTTTTTTCCCATCGACCCTAACCCCCTCCATATTAACAGAAATTATATTCATAATGGAGTTTCAGGAATTCGACTCTTACCCGTGTTGCTATCATCCTCTGCCTTTGAGTTCTCTTTTCCTGTATTCGAACTTTGAGGTTTATCCCAAATCATACCAATCGCTTCCCCAAATTGTTCCACTCCTTTCGTTTCGTATTTGTTATTTAATTCGTTTGAAACTGATGTTTGAACATTCGCTGCAGCCGACTCTGAGCTTGTCTTCTTCTTCCCCGATTTCTCACCAATTCCCGTTTTCGATCCTTTTCTCAGTCCCAACTTTTTGTTATTCGATCTTGCCATTTGTTTGAGCATATGAAAGATCACTTTCCCCCGACCCGTAGCTATAGGCATCCACCTTTTTTACTCTCATTTTTTCTCCTATTTTCTTCTGCGGTAGCGGAACTTCTTCCAGATGCTCATCTGATCCGATTCTGTCCACCGTAGTCAACCTTTTCCTATCAGGAGAACTGTGTTGGATCTGCATTGGGCATCTCTCACCTTATCTAGGCCATCATTTTCCTGAGGAACCAATTTTGACTTTTTCAAATAGCCCAAATGTTGAGGCCCAACTCCTACTTCCCCACTTTTTGCCCCCATTGAATTTGCGGAGGGTCCACACGATCCTTCTCTATTTCTTAAGGAAACTTCATAATTATTATTTTTTCCTTTTAAATTTTCATTCTGTAGATTCAAGCCAACAACCTCCCCTACCTTATTGGGAGGCCCACCTTCATGATTATGCTTTGGAATTACCACCTCTCTTAACTCATGTGATTTTTCAACTTCTTCCTTCCTTCCTTCCACATCACCACCGACATCAGTTCTCCGGCCAAAGTCACTGGAATCCTTCCCCTTCTTGGAGTTGTTATTTTCAGATGTTTCACCCTATCCCGTATCTCCTAACCATGTCTCCTCCACCCCCCAATCCTCATCCGAGAAGCCACCATCTTCCGACCATTGTGACGGTATTGACGATCCACTTTCTTCCCAGCTGTTTCTTGATACCTCTTTGTCTTCCAAATCCCATTCCATAGTGTCGAGAAGACTTGTCTCTTCTTCCTCGATCTTAACCTGGTAGTAAAAATCCCCAACTTTTATTGCCTTTAGACCGTTAATCGTAGATAAGATATGGGTACTTATCATAACTTTGGCCCATGCTAAGTTATTATACTCTTCCAACTCGCATCCCATAGTTTTCAAGACGGTTCCTCATTTTCCGGCTATTGACGTAAATATTTCTTTTTTCCAACTGTGTAACGGGACTCCTATCATTTTGATCCAAACTAATCTTTCAGAATTTCGGTACCCAACTGACCACTTCTGGAGATCGTTTATCCAAAAGTGGATACCATGTTGTTTATTATTCAGGACTTTTTTTTAACTGATCCTCCCCAACGAACCTTAATAAAATATGTCTTCCACCCAAGTACTTTATTTCCTTCACTCCAATGGTATTCTCCTGCGAACACAAGTAACACAAGTATCTAATGGCTGTAGCATTATCAACAAATCTCATACTACTAACTAGACACAAACTTAGTGCTTCCATTGCTTTACCATCATTTGGCCATGAACCAATAACTTCATTGAAATTATCCATTGTCGGTGGGTCGATCTCCTCCTTTGGCGAATGTTTGATGCCTCTTTTGGGATCGTAATTATTCTTGAGCACTTCGGCGTATGATTTTCTACCCACATCGTCTATCTTTCCCTTGTGCGCAACAGTACTCCCACCTTCTTGGTTCCTCTCCTTTTTCCGAGTGTTTATCCCGTTAATAACCTTCTCCTCGATTTCCCCTCTATTAGCCACGAAAACCCGAAGCTTAAAAGAATCAATCCATATGTTGTTTAGTTTTTCTCCCAACGCCTGTACGTCTCCGATTTTTCTAAACCTCACGAACCCGAATCTTTTTCCATTCTTCAATCGTTTCCTTGCCAAGTAAACATCCGAAAAATCTCCATACCTCCTGAAAATTTTCCACAGCACCCACGTTTCCAACTTTTCCGGGAAATTAAAAAACAAGAACAATATCACCGTTGGAGGCCTGTTGAGCTTAGCCTCGCCGACATCAAGCTCTCCATTGTATCTGTTTTTCGTCGATCGATCCCTCACATCTCTCCACTCAACCCCTTCGCTCCCTACTCTCTTCCTCTCTCTACCCCTCTCTCTCTCATCTCATATCTCATCCTATATGCTAAAACAAACTTATTATTATTTTTGAAATAAAATACATTATCGATGATCTTCCTCATGCAAAGCACCACTTCATCTCCATGGTTTTCTGCAAATTTTCATAGATCTGTCTTTAGTGAAACAAGTTTCCCAAAATTTTGTTTGTTCCAAAATATTTTTAAATATCGAGTCTTTTCTGTTTAATAATTTCTGGTTTTTGGATTGTAAAATGTCATTTTAATTTTTTGGGGTTTTTTTCTCTTTAAAGATTATTAAAAAAATCAATGTGTTCTTGCTTATGATCGACTTCTCAACAAGAAAAAGAGGCAAAACCACGCCTTACTCTACCTGGACACTCCAACGACAAACAACCAAAGAGATGGAAGCTTTAGTTAACAAAAAATTGTCCTCGTCGATGATGGTGGTGGTGAGATGAAGAAAGAAAACTTTGTAAAGCATGGGAGTTGAAACAGAAAACCTTTGCAGGAAGAAAAAACTTGTCAAAAAAGTTCCTGCTTGGTGGTGGTGGTGAAATGAAGAAAGAAAACTATGTAAGGCATAGGAAACATGAACAAAAAAACGTCTGAAAAGTTGAAGAACTTGAACTTCTTCTGTAAGAACAAAAACCAAAGGTAAGTATGGATTTAGATTACAAAATCAAAATCTTACCTCAGTTGGGAGCTTGTTGTAGGAGCTTACAAAGTTTTGGAGAATGGAGAATACAAACCTCATGGTCAGATTTATACAAAGATGTTTTATGGGAGCCTGTTGATTTATCTGTCTTGGAGACATTTCATACATGAAATTGGGTAGAAAGAAAATCCTTAATCATAAAAGAACATCGAACCTTCTTGATTAGGTGTTGCAAGAAACCATGAAGATCATTGTAGATATATAATATATGGCGATTGGGTTATGGAGCCAACCAAGGTCAAAGATGAGTTTTACTCTCATTTTCAAGATCGGTTCAACACTTGTGAGGAGGGAATTCATTCAAATTTAGAGGTGGAGTTTCCGAACGTTTTGTCGTCGGATCAAGCTTCCTTTCTTGAGGAGCCTTTTACGCGGGATGAAATTAAAAAAGTAGTTTGGGACTGCGGAGCAGATAAATCCCCAGGACCAGATGGTTTTACCTTCCATCTTTTCAAGAAATTTTGGCATCTCATTGAAAATGACGTGGTGAAATTGGTGGAGGACTTCTTTATGTCCAGTCGATTCCCGAAAGGCTGTAACCCTTCTTTCATTGCTCTCATTTCGAAAGTTCTTGATCCTAAATTTGTTAAAGGCTATAGGCCGATTAGTCTTATAGGTTGCCAATATAAAATTATTGGTAAACTTCTTGCTAATCGGCTTAGTATGGTTATTGGGGATATCGTTAGTAGCGAGCAATATGCTTTCATAAAAGGGCGTCAGATTCTTGATGGTCCCTTAATTTTGAATGAAGCTATGGATTGGTATAAAAAAATCCGGTCTAAGCTTCTGATTCTTAAAGTTTATTTTGAGAAAGCGTACGATTGTTTAAGGTGGGATTACTTGGATTTAATTCTAGCGAAATTGGGATTTGGCATAGTTTGGCGCGGGTGGATTCGTGGATGCCTTGAGGATTCGATGGGGTCGGTACTAGTTAATGGCTCTCCGACTAAGGAATTTTGCATTGGTCGTGGATTAAGGCAAGGAGACCCTCTCTCCCCTTTCCTTTTCATCTTAGCCATGGAAGGTTTACATGTCATTATTCAAGATGCGGTTTCAAAAAATCTCTTCCTGGGTGCAGCTATTGGTAAAGATCGGTACCCTCTTTCCCACCTTTTCTACGCAGATGATGCAATTTTTCTGGGTGAATGGTCTTTAGCGAATGCTAGAAATATTATTCGTATTCTTAGATGTTTTTTCCTTATCTCGGGTCTCAAAATTAATCTTCATAAAAGCAAACTTTTTGGTGTGGGGATGGATTCGCAAGAAATCGAGTGTTTGGCCTCTTGTGTTGGGTGTGATGGATTGAAGCCTCCATTTTCGTATTTAGGCATACCTGTTGGGGGTAATATGTCCAAAAAGGAGGGTTGGAAGGTGGTGTTCGATAAATTTTTGGTCAAACTTTCCAATTGGAAAGTTAAAACCCTTTCGGCTGGTGGTCGGCTTACCCTTTTAAAGTCTGTTTTGGGGAGCCTTCCTACTTACTTCATGTCTATCTATAAAATCCCAAGGTTGGTTGAACAAGGCTTGGAATCTATCCGAAATAGATTCTTTATTGGTGCTGATGTGGAGGAAAAGAAAATGTCTTGGGTCAAGTGGAAAAAAGTTATGGCTAGTCTCAAATTCGGAGGACTTGGTATTGGTAGCATTATGGCGTTTAACCGTGCATTGCTTTTCAAGTGGATTTGGCGGTTTTGGTTAGAGGATGAGGCACTTTGGGTTAAAATTATTAAATCCATCTATGGCGAGAAGGGCCTAATTAGATCGAGTTTGCCTAGGCAAAATTCGAAATCAACATGGGTTTCAATTATAAAAACGATCAACGCACTAAAGGACAAAGGTATTGATCTTTTCTCTTTTTGTAAGAAAAAGGTGGGAGATGGTACTCTGACCGCATTTTGGGATGATATTTGGCTTGGGGATTCTCCTTTTAAAATTCAATTTCCTAGAGTTTACGCTTTAGATTTGAATAAATTGGCGAATGTCAAATCTCGTTTGGAGTTAGGGTGTTGGAATGTGTGTCTTCGAAGACCACCGAGAGGTGGGGTTGAGGCTGTCCAATTTAGTGAACTACAACAGATTTTGTCTACCTTTGTGCCCTCCTGTCAAAAGGATAGATGGGTGTGGCTGTTAGAAGGGTCGGGTGATTTTTCAGTGGCTTCAGCTAGACGTTTAATTGATTCTAGTCATTTGGAGGTAGATTCTCGTCCTACTAGATGGAATAGACTTGTTCCCATCAAAGTTAATGTGTTCGTGTGGTGGTTGCTTCTCAATCGGCTCCCTACTCGAATAAATTTGGATAAAAGAGGTATCGATGTTCATTCTCTTTTATGTCCTATTTGTGATATAGGAGTGGAGGATTGCAGTCATCTTTTCTTTTCATGTCCTGTCGCTAAAGACTTGTGGGTTCTCATTGGTCGTTGGTGGCGTATGGATATTCCGAATCTCCATTCTTATTCGGATTGGATCTCTTGGATTGACTCAATTCAGTTGAAGAGGGAGGCTTTTTTGTGTTTTGAGGTCGTTACGCTTACCAATTTATGGTCTATATGGGTGTTTCGGAATGTTGTTCTCTTTGGCAACCCGAAGCCAAGGAAGGCGTTGATTTTTTAGAACATAATAACCCGTGCTTACATTTGGGTAGCTCATAGAAGTAGCATTTTGTCTATTAATTGGGTTGGTTGGCTTACTAATCCTTCCTTTGTCATTACTCGTATGTAATTGTTTCTTTTTCTAGCTTCTTGCTAGTTTTATAAAATTCCGCCGTTAAAAAAAAGATATATACTATATGAAATTGGGAAGATAGAAAAGAGTGATCAAGAAAGACAACTCTTTGACCTTCCAAAGTTTGATGATACGAGTCTCAAATAAAGGAAGAAAGGAGATACTTTATAAACAAAGCTGAAAAAGGAAACACTACTTTATTTTTCAAAGAAAGAAACATTGGTGGCAAGTCTCTTTATTGGTGGAGACTGGTTTTAAAAAACTTGCATGAATGAGTTGTACCTACTACCTAATGCATATGATATTGTAATTCATAGTTTTTGAAACTTCATGCATAAAATGAAAGTACCTTGTCTTGTGCATTTTAACTTGTCTTTAAGAGTTTTAGGTTATATGCATTATAAGGTAGTAATAGATATATTATATACTATCGGGCCGGGCCGGGCCGATGAGCACCATCTCCATCCCTGTTAAAATCCTCGATAACATCCCCAATCCCCGCCCCGTCCCCGATAAGACGTCCCCAAACCTGACCCGAAATGTTCGATTTTCGATTTTCCCCGTCGGGTTCGGTTTTTTTTGCCATCCCTAGCGTATGAGAGCATACATTTGGGTTTAGGGCAGGCTAGAGAGAAGCGTATGATAAAACAACTTTTATTAAAGTCCAAACTTAAGCTATCTATAAAGCTATAAGCAGGAGATGGGCCTTTGCTGCCATCACAGCCATGGGCCAGGGTTGGTCCTGAGCCCATCTTTCGTATGATTCGAACTAAACCTTGTTGTGAATTTAATCAAATGCCCTCACTTTGTCCATTAAGTTATAGTATTTTATAGGTGGATATCATAATGATTTCCCCCCTATTATGATAGTTGAACGATCAGTTTTTAGTTATCATACTGATAATCTATACTATATTATAAAGTACGGATAAAAAACTCTTAAATACAAATTAATTTACAAGTATCAAAACACAAGATACATATTATTATTGCATGCTTCTAACACCCACCAATTTAGTATGTGCATTGTCTTCCTTTTATGCAGATATTTCCATATCACTATTAATTAATATATTATATTACTATAAATTTGTTTTAATTATATTATTAAATATGTAATTGGTTATTTTTTCTGTCATTAAAATATATAAGATAATCATAGAATTCTAACAAAATACTTTTTTTAATATAAAAAATATTATATTATTAAGTTTAAATTAAACAAATTTATAAAAAAAAACATTAGCACTTTCTCAAAACCATCCAAAATCGTACTGTAAATCGACAAAAAAACAAAAAATAAAATGAAACATTAAAATCGTAATATATCTCGCTGCATTGCGCGAATACGTTTCTAGTTTTGAATGGTATGCTAATTTTCATATATGTAATTATTAGCTTAATACAGAATGATAAAAAAGTTCACTTGCTAGTTAAGGATAAACATAGCTTTAAGTAACGATTAGAAATATTTAGTTAATAATTAAATATTTAAAATATGATTAAATGTTAGAATAACAATCTATTTTTATATAAAAAAATTTATAGTATTGTATTTTTATTTCTTCTTATTGAGTCATATATTTTTAAATTGTTTTTTATTAAGATATTGTAGTTTAAAAAAAAGTCTAAGAAAACCCAAAATTTTCCGGTTTTAAATGATTAAGTCCCATAATAATTTTTTTGAATGACAAAACTATTGAACCTTTTCATTTTGAAAATGATTAAATTCCTGAACTTTCTTTTTTGAATAAATAAAGCATTGAACCTTTTAAAAATTGATTACTTAGGGGTTGTTTGGCAGTTGCTGAATGGTTTGGTGCAGAATGATTAAGAGGCTCTTATGATATAGTGCAATATGAAATATGGTTGTTTGGTAATTGTTCAGAATGAAATCAGGGCGCTTAATGGTTAAGGGTGACCCAGGATACAAAATGATTCAGAGGGTTTTGGAACTATTAGGAGACAACCTTTTTTTCTGCCAAACAGATTTCACCTCTTAACGATTCAGAGGTTGTCTCTTAATGGAACCATTAAGAGGTAAACAAACAGCCCCTTACTGCCTTACATCCTTTTAACTTGAAAAAGCCATGTAAAACCCTTCGTCACCTCCTCATCATCCACTCTCTATCACCGTCCATCAAGGTTGTTGGCCCTATCATCGATCTCCCTCTTTTTTTTCCCGATTATCCATCTTTTTTATATGTCTATAAACACTCCATTAAATTGTTGTAAAAAAGGGGGGAATTGAAAGAATATATATATATATCAAAAAGAGGGAGATCAATAGCAGAAACCAACGGTGGCGAAAGACGGTATGGAGAATGGACAACGATGGGACGACAGAGAGTGGTGAGGAGCGATGCTATTGTGATATGGACCCAATCCCAAGCTCAGTCGATCACGACGATGACGAGCCCAGAACAAATATCCAGCCCATCGAGAAACGCACCTGACCCGCGAGAACTCGGGTCGTACTAGCCCGATTATTGGATTGATCGACCCGACCCATCATAATTGCACGTTGAACAAGTCTTCCCAATAAATTAATGCTTCCTTGTTTTTATGTTCATGTTGATGAACGTGGTTGCACCCACGATTTTAGTTTCAATAACTTGCATTTTCATTTCTATACATATTGTAGTATTTTCTTTAATGGAAAGGTACTAAGAAAATTGTCGCAGTTCTCTCTCTCGTCTAATATTTCTTGTGGAGACTTACCATCTCAAATCGGTATTCCATCATATATATTGTGTGCAACGGTTTGAATGGGGTAGGGTTTTGATATAGTAAAATTTATTTAAGTTTTTTTTTTAACTTTTAAACAGTCCTAGCCGTTTACAGATAGTTTTTCTGGGTTAAAAGAATATTAATAATCAATTTTTAAAAATTCTATGATTTCTTTATTAAAAAAAAAGTTCAGACTTGATCATTTAAAATAAAAAGTACTATTGTTTTTTCATTTTAAAAAATAGTTCAGATTTTTAATCATTCAAAATGATAAGGTTTGTTAGTTTTTTATTTTTCCCTTAAAAAAATACTCTATTATTTTTATAGTTGTTTTTTTTTAAAGAAAAATTTTATAATTGTTCTCAAATGCGAAATGGCGAGTTGACCCCCGTCGATGGGTTTTGTTCATAAGAAAAAGAAAACTGGAGATGCGGGGGATCGAACCCCGTGCCTCTCGCATGCAAAGCGAGCGCTCTACCATTTGAGCTACATCCCCGAAGTTGCATTTAAATCGAAACTGAAAATATTAATCTTATTCTCAACGCATTCCTTGAAGCTTGACCAGGTTTTCCATTAATGGAGTGTCACACTTTATCTAAAATGAATCTATATTTTCTTGTGGATTAAGTTCAACAGTCGAATTCTCATCCAATAAAAAGTTATCGATCAATGAAATTCGACAACGGGTTTTAGTGACTATCACTCATCTAATTTAACTTTTGTCTTTCAAGAAATGGTGAAATTCCTCCTGACCCAAACTCTTGCTTTTCCCCCTTACACCGAGTAAGTAACACGTCTTTTCAATATAAACATACTCAGGACTTGTTGACCTACAAGTATAAACTTTTTTTAGTAAACATTATCTTTTTAGTGAACATTCTTCGGCACAATGCCAACTATATCATCATATTACTTCTCTTCCTAAAACTCGTTTCTATTAAAGAGCATGCGACACATAAATTTTACGTGAGTAATTAGTAGAACTTATCTGTAACACCCTTAAATTTCATGCTTCCATTTGACCCCTTTTTGTGTGTGGAGTTATATAAAACTAATGGTCATTATGTTACTAAGCTTCCTGTTGCCTCCCAGATCACGTAACTTGCTGTTGGAAACGGGTGGCAAGGTTGCGGCGCACTGTTGGGTGCCTGTAAGCCCGTTGTTGACCAATTTTGACCTCATTTCTTTTCCATTTCTCCCATCTTTTCCTCCCCTTTCTCTCCCTACATTAAGGGGTTGTTTGTTTTTTTAAAAAAAACCCTCTTAATGGCTCTTAAGTCTGAATCATTCAGACCTTTTTATACACCACCTCTTATTAATCATAACAAAAATAAGATTTTAGACCTCTTAAAAAACAAACGACACCTAAATCTGGCTGGTGCATGGATCATTAAGAGCAGATTTTCAAGGATTTGGGAGCATTAAAGGGAAGGATTTCAAGTGAGAGCAAGTTTCAGGTCCACTTCTAAAGATCTAAGTAAGGGACGTTTGGTTCGCAGAATGGAATTTGATGGAAATGGAATCCATCAAAGAAATTTGACTTCAATTGAATTGGAATGGAATTGTTAAAGGAATTAGAATCTTTGGAATATCTAGTGGAATGGTGAAATCCTTAATCTAAGGAATTCAAAGGATTCCTACATTTTCATTATGTGAACCAATCATAGGATTTTGAATTTGTCAAAAGAATTATTCATTCCAATTATTTCCAATTCTATCAAAATCCATGAACCAAACACCCCTAAAATTCTTTGCATGGGTTTTCTAGGTTTTCTTTCTAAAACCTAACAAGTGAGTTATTTTTACATGTCAAATATTACCACTTTGAAAATTTACAAGCCTTATTCATGGATATTTCATCTCATGTAGATATTCACTCATGGCTTGTAATTTGACCTAGTTTATTATAACCTCAAACATCAAAAAACCCCAGTTGCCACAATAAAAACAAAATAATCCATCCATGTGGCAGCCTGAGAAGAGGCATATCACAATTATTTGAGAGAAAGAGGGAGATTGGTTTGGTAAATATCAAGAAGATGAAGTTAAAATCAGAAAAAAAAAATTATCAACTCAAGAGGTTGATGTTTTTGGCATCTCAAACCTTTCTTGTCTCTTCTATTGTTAAATCTATTGGCCCTTACCCTTACAACTGTTCATTGATCCTGAACCCATGTTATGTAATATTTTCTTTTTAATCTTTTAGTTAAAAAATCACATATAATCATCATTTTAAGACATCCCTTTTGTCGATTGTGGTAACTCAAACTGAAAACGTCCCTTTTTTTACGCTTTCGATGCTAAAATGGATTAATGAAATCACCATTAATATATATATATATAGGGAGGTTCGTTTAGGAACTCACGAACCACCCTTTTTGTGAGTATTCATGATGACTAACGTGATAATAACCACAAGAGAGTCTTGTGCCAACTAGTTTAACTAACTGTGGTGTAATTCTCATCAGATAGACTCCTGGCTCGCTAAGCCTACGTACTGCACACCTTATGGGACAAATATGTAAGAATACGTGGACGGAGTTTCGTAGAGTTGAATTATATATACTTGTTAAAAAGACGAGTACGTAACTCATCTTGTAAACTGCTCCAATTGTCTCTTTTGTGATGCAAGTTTCCTTAAATTGATTTGTGGGGTTACCATGTTAAGTACGCTAGATGACCTTTATATATGTATATATAAAAGCCAATTTTTGATTGAGGATTGTTTGTGTTGGCATGAATAAGATGCCATTTTTTATGGGGTGGGTGATGGTTTCAATGCTTCTCTTTGTCTGTGAGCTTATAATATTACTAGCTAGATCCCATAGTTAATTAAGTACAAGTAGGAGGTTTTGATATTTGAATATTTATTGGGTGGTTATGTTTTTTTTCGTTGTTTTTCTATTAAATTCTGTATGAATTAAGTTGTCGATTGACAACATGCTCTAATAATTCTCTTTTGCTGTGTGGGTTAATTAAGCTGCCTACTTTCAATTTTCAAAGTAAGAAAATAGATTATTAAATGAGAGCATGAAAGGGGAATTGAAGCTAGGTACCCATACACTCATTGGGCTAGGTCAAACTATATTTTTAGAACCAATATTATATAAAAACTGAATAGTTTACTCTCTCTGCCCCTATCAAAGATAACCCTCCAAATGGGTTCTATATAGAGGCCAAACACTGAAAATAAATAAATAAAATTGAAAATAACAAAGAGGTGTGTACAAGAGCAAGACCCTTTCAGCTGCTGTTCTCATTTTGACAAGATCTTCTTTCTATGCCTATATATATATAAATGCATCAGAACTTATAAGATGCATATATCACCAACTGATATATATATATATATATAGCAACCAGACCCAATCAAGAACCATTAGAAAGATAGAAAAATGGCTGGGAAGAGAAAACTGGCCAATGATCAAGACCGGATCATGAGCGAGCGGAACTCCGATCATCCTGAAGAGAACATGACTTGGGACGAGATGGTTAAGGAATCCGCAGCTGCTGCAGCACCAGGCGGACCACGACGAGCTCGGAAGCGGTTCGTAGGTGTTCGTCAGCGGCCGTCCGGCAGATGGGTTGCAGAAATCAAGGACACCATACAAAAGATTAGAGTATGGCTTGGCACCTTTGATACAGCTGAGGAAGCAGCTAGAGCATATGATGAAGCTGCTTGCTTGCTACGAGGAGCCAATACTCGCACCAACTTCTGGCCTTCTTCTCAATCGTCGTTAACCACACCCGCCCTTCCTTCAAAGATCACGAACCTCCTTCTTCATAGGCTCAAAACCAGAAACAATTCTTTAGCAGCAGCAGCTGCTGCTGCTGCTTCATCTCACTACACTCCTCAAGTAACCACAAATTC
The DNA here is from genome assembly GCA_954870635.1 of Arctium minus. Classification (NCBI taxonomy): domain Eukaryota; kingdom Viridiplantae; phylum Streptophyta; class Magnoliopsida; order Asterales; family Asteraceae; genus Arctium; species Arctium minus. The sequence continues at coordinate 113,730,637 of OX941083.1, read as the reverse complement.
TCATGATGACAATAAGCAGCAGGAGGAATTTAGAGATGAGATAGGTGAGTTCTCAGATACAATCTTTACTGATTTTCTCAATGACCCAGATGAATATATTCCCGAGAACTACGAGATTATGTTAACCCGTAGCGATGATAATTACGACAACCGGAATCTTGTATCATCTTTACCTGTTAAAGATGATTTTAGTCAGTTGATAGCACCTGATAACTTGGATAATCATATGGCGTCGCAATGTTCAAGTGTTGATACAAACAATGAAGGTGCAACAGAAGAAGAGGAATTCGAAGAAGAAGAAGAAGAAGAGAGTAGTGATATAGGAGTGATTGATTTCAGGTTCATTGATGAACTTGGATCATCTTGTAACTTTTCTCCATTTGAGATGGCTCAAGAAATAGCATCACATGAAATTCAGGACGAAGTTTATAACGGGGAAGGAGAAGAGCCATTAACGATAAGCGAAGCAATGAAGAGGATGAAATACGAGCGCAAGTACTCAGCTTCTCTCTATGCTTTCAATGGCATACCAGAATGCTTGAATCTGAAACTTGGGCTAGGAAGAGGAGGCATCAAGTCTAGAGAAAGGTCCAAAATGCAAAGGATCATTCTTCAAAAGGAATTGGACAAGAAAGCAGATGAAGAATCAAAGAAAGATGTGGAAGAAGAAACCACAAATCCTATTGATGGAGAATTATCATTGTGGAGCTCTCTTGATCTTCCAACCATCTGCTATGTTAATTAGCTAGTTTCAAGCTTTTACAGGGTTTTAGTTTCTTTCTAGTTTCAACCGTGTGTTATGTCCGAAGATGGCCATCAACTACTGTAATTTTTTTCAGTCTTCTAATGTATGTTCATCCAGTAGCGATCGCAGCTTCTAATTTTACCGGTGCAGTGATTTTTTATGTTGTCACTTACACAAGATTAGTTGATGTTGCTTCATTAACCTGAGTCATTGGATCCTATTTGCAATATGCCTTGGCCAAATTCTAGAAATACCATTGAATAATAGCAAGAATAGAGGAAGTAATGATTAGATTAAAACACCTGTGTGATCATAAGCTCTATACTAATCTGAGTTAGGGGTTATTTACCAAATTTTCCATTAAGTCCATAATGGATAAATGTGTTTGTCTAGATAAATTGATGTTGTTGTTTACTTTTTTATCTGAATTAACAGTCTGTATAACATAAATGACCAATTTACCCTTATACATAGATACATACCAAAATTGTTGAACATAGATATCAAATCTGTGAGAAATATATCTGTTGAATTATATCATATTGTTGAACATAGATATCAAATATGTTGAAATATATCAACTGTGAGAAATATATCAAATTTGTGAGAACAATATTTCAACAGGAAAGCAACAAAAACCAACAGGGAAGAAGCCATTTAATTGATGGTAATCTGGGAAGAAGTGGCAAAGAAACCAAATGTGAACAACGGAGACAAAGAAACCAGTTAATCGACAGTGAGAATCGATGGCATGAAGGGTGGTCGCCAGTGATGGAGTCCATGTATGTGGGAGGAAACTGGAAAGCAAAGATGATGGTCGATGGAGGTGATGTATGTGGGAAGGAAGCAATTAGAGCAGGGACGATGGACGCCTCGGTGGCCAGAGTTCGAGCAGATACGATGGAGCAACGGTGGCCGGAGTTCCAGCAGGGACGCCTCGGTGGCCGGAGTTAGAGCAGGGACGATGGACGCCATGGCGGCCGGAGTTCGAGCAGGGACGTCTCGGTGGCCGGAGTTCGAGCAGGGATGATGTAGTCGCCGGTGTAGAGGAGAGCTTATGGAGAGATAAGTCGCCGGTATAGAAGGAGGCTAGGGTTTTTAGATGAGATGGGCGAGTTATCAGGGATAAGAGGTTCTCGTTTTTTTGTTTTTAGGAAAAGGCATGTGAACAAATCTCTGGGTAAGGGGTGTAAAATGGTCAGCTTAATGGGGACAACAGCCTCTTCCAAGCTGAGCGAAAAAGCCAAGGGTTGTCCGATTAAGTCGTAAGTAAACACCCTATATTGGTTGTGCGAATAAGCCAAATAGACCAATAAGCCCAATTAAGCCACAAGTAAACAGCCCCTTAGCATCATTTTGGAGTTTGTCAACTTACCATCAAACTCGATCATGTGTTTTTCGAAACACTTGTTCAAAGCGAATCCATTGGTAGGTTACAAACTGCTCTTATTATGAATCAAAAACATAGAAGAAAACAATAATGAAGTTACCAAGTTAAAGCCCATACTCCACTCTTGATGAGTTGCAAAAAAGATCGGCTCACAAGATTCGCCTATAAATACGATATCTAGATTATAACATAGCACCCTAAATGAGACGCTTGGTATATACAGCCTAGCTTTTCTTCACATAGGTATTTCCTGGAGAAAGCCAGTCTTCATTTCAGGCTATGCTCATTCTAGTCTTCTAGAGGACGCGAAGCTGAGCAAGGAACGCAGCAGAAAGTTCCAGAAACAGAAACTGAGGTCCATATACCCTCTGTAGATCAAGCAGATACTTTTCCTCACGAGTTTTGTAAAGCTGAAAGAACGCACATTCTAACACCATCAGTAGCCTTCATGGCAAAACTAGATCTTGTATCAGAGAGAATATATAGCTCATGTTACCTGGACTTCAAACTTGACAACATTGGGGGATGGTGAGGCGGTGTCAGCGTCTACTATGGTTGATTCGTCTCCAAAGTAATGACTACTCTGCATGCCGTCGTTTACCATACCTTCGTGATGACCAGGACTCCATCTGCATTTCATGTTGTAGTGCCCTATCTTCTTCCAGCACACATTCAGTTCTTGCAGAGCTTTCAGAACTTCTGTCATTATCTCACGAGGATGGGCTCGAGACTGTTGAAATGGAACAGGAACACTATTAAGTAACGAACTATGGGCAAAGGAGTAGACGTCAAACCATGGTCTTATGAACCCTTAAAACCTTGTCATTAGAATTTAGAAAGAAAGTTATCCTTTTACTGTTACACGACACTCGGACGGTGTCTTATTGTGTACCCTAACCACACATGCATATTACAATAAAACAAGTATATTTCAATTAAAAAAATAAGAAAAAAGGGAAATATAACCTGAAGCCCAAGAGCCCATTTCCTCTCGACTTGGCTTCTCATATTTGTTCCTTGATAATCCATGTATCCGGCTGAGCGTGGTGCTAAAACTGAAGCAGCAGCAGCAGCAGCAGCCTCGTTTGAATTGATACGATTGTACCCCTCCTGCATGGACATGGTTGCATGGAAGGAACTTAGTAGAAGCACACAATTTGGAGAAATACTCTCATAGATGATTGTTTACCCAAGGATACTTCATCATTGGTTAAACCTCATGCAAGAGGTGCCAGATATTGATTACAACCAAAAGAAACAACTTCAAGAGACAATCTAACCACAGGTTTCTGGAATTCAGCTCCAAGATAACTGTTCGAGTTACGAAACCTATTGTCCAATAGCAAGTAATATGCGACAGTACCCTGGAGAATATGGAAAAAATTAGCAACATCATAACCTGAAATCCATAAAGTACATGAATTTTTTTAGGTAATTACCTCATTTTGCACTCGATTGCGGAGTGACTCAACAAGGCCATCCCTGTCAAACCCCATCTTAACCACCTCTGTAAGAATATCTTCATCGGTCTGCAGCAAAAAATACTCTAATTACCATGGGGAGAAGTGCACTGTTATGTATACAGATTGCGCATGGTGGAAAATAGTGGAGCATATGAATATAAGCATCAACATAGTTAAGCATGTGTACCAACTAGCATACATTTGGAGATTGTTATTAGTGCCAACATATTGTTGAATTGTGGTATATTCGGAATTATCATTGTGATTTTCATTGGCACTGTAGGGTATATTTCAGATATGTTATCACATTCCAATGAAGATCAAAAGAAAAGAAAGCAGAGCTAATCCTTCAACTCTATCTACCATATGCAAGTCCAAAATCATCCTCTTGATTGCTGTGGCATACCCTCTTGTCAAAGAACTTAATAATTCAATGTTCTAAATATTTGAAAGAAACATTGCATGACAGCAGATATCCATTAGAAAAGAAAGTTGATTTTATCTTACGGGTTCAGCCAAGTGGCCTTATGTCTGTATGAAGTGACCATCACTCCAAACAGAGTGAACCATCACCGTAAACACTGCAATGTGAATCAGGTTGAAAGAAGCCAGAGTATGTCCTACCTTTCTTGCTTGCTGCATAGAATCTGGTGGAGGGACAGCTAAGTAGCGTGGCAGATGAGCCTGGAACCAGGGGTGCATACGAATCTCAGGAATAGTCATACGCTTCATCGGGTCAACCACAAGCAACCTCGGGATCAGATCTCTAGCACCAGGTGATAAATGGCTGGGAAGGGTATATATTCCACCCTTAAGAACAAATCAACATGATTCAGGATAAAGCATTAGTCCATGATCTCTTTCTAATGGAAATGAATTTCATTGGAAAAGAGTACTACAAAATTTTATCAATTCCATACAATAAGAAGAACCTGTGGCATTGCTCAGTAATGGCCACCACACTTTTACTGCGCAAGGTAGGCAATTTTGATCCCAAAAGGGAAAAAACAATCTTAAGAGAGATTACCACTTTTAAGTATCAATTATTCAACGCCTAGTGTGTAATTGGAGTCTCAAGTCCAAAACCCCCACATAAACATAAACATCAAAGGATAAAGCTACAACAGGTTTGAGCTGATGGAACAGAAAAACATATTCTAATTAAGGTACTTCATCATTAAAAGGGCATACTTAAGAGCTATGCAAACAGCAATGTGATGTCTTCAAGTAGAACAAAAGAAAGACTACAAGGTTACATCTAGCAATTCTCCTTCATCAGAAAGTACATGACACGAGAAGATTAGCCAGGACTTGGGAACAACCTCGAGGATGGTTGCAAAGAAGACACATATAATTGATATTTGCATCTCAGATGAGTAGAGAAAAGGAAATGGGAAACCAGAATTTGAGCATAATATCATACTAAAAAAAGTAAAACAAAAGGTAGAGGTGCATGGATATTGCATCAATGTGAAAATAATTACAATCCAAATGATGACTGTAATAAAACAGTGAGCAATCAAGTAATGATGCTTCACAAGACCCATATATATGCACATCACTTGATATGCTGAAGACTTAGGGGTTGTTTGATTTTTTTATCAATTAAGTTCTCAATCTATTAAGTCGTTTTTAAGCATTAATCTGTCTAGATAAATTAAGATAAGTTGTTTGTTTTTTGTTCAGAATGAATAGTTTGAACAACAAAAATTACCATTTTAACCTTATGTCTATAGAAGTGTTGAATGAAAATAAACATTTTGATAAATATTTAAAATGACAAAAGTTTATAAGAATGTGAATTATTTAAAATAACATAAATAATATGAATTCAACGAGTTCATAACACAATCCTTAATAATTTAAAATACATTTAAAACAATAAAGTATTATTGTTTGATTACAGTTTTCTTAATTTATGCATGTTGGTAAACTATTTATTTTTTAATGAGTCGTGTGATTAAAATTTGTAGGACAAGGGTAATTTGGAAAAAAAAAAATAGATAGGATGGGCTAACTTAACATGTTAAGTCAATCTCTTAGTATTAAGTTAAAATCAAACACCTTAATATAACTTAACCAATTAAGCTAACCACTCATTAAGCTTATTAAGTTGAAAACAAACACTCCCTAAGCCACACATAGTAGTAGTGGTCCATGTCGCATGCTTAGTCAATATATCAAGCAAATAATATTTAAATGACATACCTTAATTTTTTTGAAAAGGTTAGGAATGTTTTCATCGTCGAAAGGAAGGGTGCCACAGAGAAGAGCATACAAGATAACGCCACAGCTCCATACATCTACCTCCGGTCCAGCATACAGCTTCCCAGATATTACCTATTTAAAAGGCATAATATAGACAAGAGAAACTCAGATGATTTTTGGTGCTGAAATTTCTCAGTTCGGAAACAAAACATTAGTATGATTTGTGTGAAACCATCATTGCCAATTATACCTCTGGGGCTGCATAGTTTGGACTCCCACAACTTGTCTTCAAAAAATGACCATCACGCATGATATTGCTCAAACCAAAATCTGCAATTTTGACGTTGCATTTGGCATCCAACAGCAGGTTCTCAGGTTTAAGATCTCTGTGTACCACCATATTGCGGTGGCAGTACTCCACGCCAGAAATTATCTGCTTCAAGACATTGGTGTGAGTCTATATTAAGTTATTAACCATTAAAAACATTGTTATCCACTTCTGATGTAATGAACACCAACAAATAACAATTGTAGTAATTGGGTAGACATTTTCACCTGCTGAAAAAAATTGCGAGCTTCATCCTCATGCAACCTACCCTTCTCCACAATGTAATCAAACAGCTCGCCGGACTTCACATACTCCATGACAACATAAATATCTGATGGTGTCTCTACGACCTCATAGAGGCGGATAATATGTGGATGCATAAACAATCTCAATATCTTAATCTCTCTTCTAACTGCAAAACCAAGGGGACCCATAATGTATCCATTAGTGGTAGATTGCATGACACCGATATATGCCTATGATTTTGCCAGTTGCTAATAAGAGATACTTATGACGTGTCAAATAATAGCAGATGATCAGCCTTCATAGACATATGTGACTTAAAAAATTAGCTTACACCAAAACGATGGTTGCCTTGCACTCAAAAGAAGTGAAATGCATATACATATAAATATGAAGATGACCCACTTGAAGTTGATTCAAAACTAATGATCTCTGAATTATTGAGCTATAGTACTCATCTAAAAACATATACAATAAATTGAACTGAACTTGAACACACACAAGTCCCAGATTCAGAGATGTAAAATCTGCACTTCGGGGATCCTCCTCAGAAGTCACCGGTTTGAGTCCTGCAAGACCACTGGGGATTTTCCTGCCTGTTCTCTACGTACAAGCTGGCCAGGACACCCACAGTTAACAAAAAAATATAATAAAATCTGCACTTTCCAAATTGCTTACTAGGCTACTTCAATTTCCATTACTACGGAAGCAAAACATAATAGTCGTTGAATTTGGTAACACCATGACTTAACAATTAGTATCCAAACACTTCATGCAGTTGAATAGGAAAATAAATATAAATCAGTTCAGAGTCTTGAAGCCAAAGCAAACCACTCACTATAGTAAAGTGATTCTAAGCCTACTATATATAAGACTCCTACACCTAGTAAAACTCTATCAATTACGATAAAAGAAACATCCCGATTGCATTTCAATGACTTTTTAACATGTTTCATAATATGTACAATAAATATGTTCATGGCAGTGAAACCCTACGGAGTACTTGTTTCTGAATTCAATTAGTCTAGCTTTGGTCTCAAATGGGATTGCAGAAAGCATATTTGTATCCTCCTTTTACTCGTTTCTTTGTATGAACCCAGATGCATGACATTAACATTAAGGCAACTTCGACCCGAAATATATGAAACTAATAACTACTTACGTAAAGTTTCAACAAAACCCTCTAATTGAGGTATTTTTGTATGAACCCAGATGCATGACAATGAAATTAATGCAACTTTGACTCGATAAATATGAAACTAATAACTACTTATATAAACTTTCAACAAACCCCTCTAATTGTGGTATTATTATAATTTACAATGTTCCTACCTTTTTCTTCCATCTCCATGTTTTTGATCTTGCGACGGTTGAGGATCTTTATAGCGACTTTGTGTCCTGTCAATGCATGCTCTGCAATTTTCACCTTACCAAATGAACCAATACCAAGTGTTTTCCCAAGCTTATAGTTTCGTAAGAACATTTCCACACTGCTCCCACCATGCCCTGATCCCTCCATATCTTATCCGAAAAGATGGTTGACTGAACAAAGCAAATAAATATTCAATCAATAAGAATATCGAAGACAAGATTTCATAAGCTAGTTCACTGGAATTAATTTATTTCTATCGTAGTGTCGTTCACGTGAAAGATATAAAGAATTCAAACCATAGTTCACTTCACATTTTAGCTTAAAAATAAGCTATAAAGTCAAGTCTACTTGACGGTTTCGAAAGGCATTTTTTAGCTTAAGAATTACACAACCACTAATCAATATTTCCTGTGAAACTCAGTAAGCCACTGACCTCGCACACTGAATACACAACCAAGTTAGTAATTCTAAGTCCAAGTAGACTTATCAAATAAAAGATCTAATATTACATAAAACACGGATGCATTCTCAAACTATCATATCCATCAACAAGGATACTATCTCAGTCATCGTGCATGGTATTATTTGGGTCTTTTTTGTATGAAATGAAATAATCATAAAATTGTTAAGATATGCAAAAACCCAAAGGGGAATATAAATATATGTTTGGTTAAAGCCACCTGAAACATGCACAATCAACAATTACTCAGCAAATAGAAACATTGTTGCATAAGCCAGAGTCAGGAACAGATTACTTAAAACTAGGATACATACATACATACATACATATAACACCTTATGACATGGAATCAATGCGATCGATGATATGATTTGAACTCAGGCTGCCTTTGGAGTAGGAAAAACAATGATCAATTGAAAAGTCAAACCATGACAAAAAAAAAATGGACCACAGTTTTCTGATCCCGTACCATGAAATTGCAACAATTGATTTTACAAGCATATAAATACAAGCGATTGACTATTTGTCCAATGCTCCATAGCATGGATAGTTTCAAGCCTGGCTTTTCATGAATATAAAATTCATATTTTAGGACATGGGATACAATGGTACCAAAGGTAACACAACAACTACTATAATATCTGTAACAATTTTCAGGATCAGGTATTCTTTGAAACCAGATTTATTTACTATATCTTCAAAATGAATTTCTTCCAAAATTTCTTGAAGAATCTCAAACGGCAAATACCCTAATACAAATGAAAAATAATGGAAAGGTATTTTACGTGAATTCTTGGTTTTCAGATTGAAGCAACTTTATAGACCAAAACCAATACCACAAATACTTCGACATGACACTGGGGGAAACCAGGTAACTTCGCCAAAACGGGGGAAATCAGTTAGTATGGAATATCCCAAGATGGAAACATTTGGTTTGAAGGTTAGCCGAAATATGGGACGTCACAATTATTATTAAATATTCCATCACGAGATGAAAATCTTTACATCAGTCATGAGAACGAAAAAAATGTTTGTGCTGCAAGTTGCATGTCATGTTGATAATAAACCATCCGAAACCTAGCAAGGCAACACATGAATATAAAATAGAAGTAGTCTAGTTATACGCCGAGTTCCGTTATAGGATTTGTGTGAGCTATAGTAGAGTTCCGTGATACGATGTATCTCGATTATACTTGAGGCAGCATTACTTACGCCGAGACAAGTACTCTTGTGTTGTTACCCCATTTTTAGAGGAGATCCAAAATCATTCCAAATAGAAACGTTCGGATTAGCAACAATTAGTAACCAAATGAGTACCTTATCAACATTAAACAACCAAGAATCAGAAATTAACTTGCCTAAAAGAAAGCAGCCTGTAAGATTGAACTAAAACGCAAGGTATTGATACCAGTATTCCACACCTGCCAATCGTAGTTGCTTAATAATTCACATTGACATTTGAGACTGGTTCTAATTGAATCGATTGATTATACGTACATGGTAATAAAACACCAAATTAGCAGATTGGGAGAATATAAATCCATCCAAACTATAAAAAAAACGGAATCTCACATACAACGCAATTGAATGAATTTATTCAAAAAGCAAGATTCTTCCGAGATTAGATGGAGTTCCTCGGAGCCATAAATGGAAACCCGACCCATTTTCCCAACCAAAAACCCATGATAACCACAGATCTGAATTTCAAAATTAAACAAAACCTTGGATACAATTGAAAATTATTATCTATATATTAATTGATGCAAACAGATTGAGAAAATTCATAGACTAACCGAGTAATGAAAAACACAGGAATTGGGTCAAATCATGTAAGGCTTCCGTCTCCCGATTAAGACTCCTGGTTGCGAAATTCTGGCGAAATCCCGAATGTAAAATCAATCTTAAACCGAATGTGCTTTTTTCAAGAAATCAACGTACATATACAACGGCATATATCTATATAAAATAATAGTATATATAATAATAAAGTGAACAAAAAAACAAAGGTAGAGGTCCTGTGTGACAAGGGTTTGAGGAGGGAGGGGTGGTGATGGAGAAGGGAAAGCTTTGTGAATGGCCACGCAACAAATCACAAAAGGGTTCACTTGTTCTTCTCTCTCCTACTTGAAAGCATACATACCTCACCATATCATATTTTGGGGGCTTGCCTTTTTCTATGCTACTTTCCCATCTATCATTTTTATTTTTTAATAATTGTATTTTATGAAGTCTATTTTTTTTGTAATCAAATATTGCTACAGGACAATCACTATAGAGAGAATAACAACAAGATAGATAGAAGAAGTCTGTAATTCTCATTAATCATAAGCTCTTTAAATAGGAATAAGTTTACAAAGAAAAGGAAACATTCATTATGGTAAATTCTAATACTAGGAAAATATTATATTAATCACTTCCTTTTGATGATGGCACATAATCCTACAACACTCCCCCTTGTGCCAAGTCAAAGAAGTGAAGGTGCACAATTGTTGTCTCGTTAAAACCTTACGCCAAAATAAAAACCCAGTGGGGAAAAAATAAAAGTCTGACGAAGGAAATAGTACAACGCAACAGTTTTTGCAATATATAGACTTTTCCTTCAATCTAGTTTTCTCTTAGATTCGTACATTAATTGAGAGAGTTAGGAAAATATGATGGTATATAAATAGTTGCCTCACTAAAACCTTACACCAAGAAACAAAACCCAATGGGAAAAATAAAACATTGGTTAAGGAAAGAGCACAACATACCAATATCACAAATATAGTAGAATCCCCCTTTTGTCTACTACTCCCCCTGATTCGTGCATTAATCCAGGGAGTTTGGAAAACATTTGCGTTTACTTTCTACATGTTTCCCAATATATAGATTTAGGTAATGATTTGGTCAAATATGTAATATTCTCCTGGCATATTACTTGATTCAATTGAATCTCGAGGAGAGTTTTCTTATTGTTGATTGTATAAGACTTAAGCATAATATGCTTTGTGTTATCACCCTTGATGTATCTTATGTTCATTTCTTCGATACATGATGCATTATTTTCATATATGCAAATAGGATACTGGTTGAGCCCAAAATTACTAATTCCTCTAATATATGTAATGATAGTACTTAATCATATACATTATTTCATGGAGAGTAATATTATTGGATTAGTTTAAGGAGGTAGTTGCAAAGGTTTGCTTAGCTTACTTCCAAGCAATCGGCATATTCCCAATGGTAATTCCTTATCCAATTTGAGAACAACCTTTGTATGGGTCAGAAAGATACCTAATATCAGCAAAGACATACCAAGAGGTTTTTTAGTGTTTTTCTATAAGAGTTAGTACTTTTGCTGCTTACATTATAAGTAGGTATTGAATTTTCATTATCAATCTCATTTTTATTTCTACAGGGAAAGTATAAACCCATGTCAATGGTTCTAAAAGATTTATTTGATATCATTCCAAATGATGTTGCGTTGGCGCTGAGCTAAATCTAGCTAACAAGTTCACTGAGAAATAGAATATACAGTCAAGTGTATTGTGCTAAGTATGATAATGCTTATATTGTACTTAGATAGGGAATTCCAGCTCCCAACATTTTTTCGTCACCATCCTTTAGACGAAATGGACAATTCCTTATATCCAACACTTTGACCAATCATGGGAGTGCTAACCGGATGCGCTTTGTCCATATTAAATTGTCTGATTATTTTATAGACATATGCGATCGGTGAATATTTCACAAACTCGGTGTCCTGACTCGAATAGCTAGACAAACCCAAGTTTTCCCAAGATTTTTATCTCAAATTTAGATTTCAAGTTGCTTGTGGTTTTTCTTATTTCATCAAGAGTGCCTATTATGTTCATAACATCGACATATAAAGCTACTTTGAAAGTCTTATAACTTGTTTTTCTACATAAATACGCAAGGGCACAATTCATAGTTCTTATATATCCTTTCCCAATCAAGTGTTCACTTAGGGGGTTATACCACATCCGCATAAATTGTTTTAATCTATAAAGTGAACGTTTCAATTTTTATTGCAAACGTACTTCGTGGTTTAGAGTTACTTGATTTTTGGTAATGTAACGTCATCAAACACTTTTATATCTCTGAATATAGATCCCCATAGAGATATGTATTAACCACATCCATGAGTTGCATTTCCAGTCCTTCGGAAACTACTAGGCTAATTAATTAGCATAACATTATAACGTCCATCACGGGAGAGTAAGTCTTCTCGTGGTCAATCCAGGGCGTTGTGAGAAACCTTGTGCCAAAGGAGAGTCTCATACATTATGACTTAATTATTCTCATTACGCTTTACGACAAAAGATTTATCTATGTCTTACAGGCTTTACACTTGGTGGGTTAGCACTACCAAACCAAATACCTGTTCATTTGTCAAATAATATGATTCTCCTGGATTGCTTATTTAGGCCAATTTGCTCTTTGTTGATATTTTTCAACTGAGCATGGTTCGATGTCAATGTGCTTTATCATCTCCTAAGCAACAATATATGTGAAATATATCATCAATGAGAATGTATGATCTGTCCATCGACTCATATGCACTCTCATAATTCATTTGAGATTTCTTTAATTTCTGGAATCAATATTAACTTTGGAGCGTCCTCCGGTAATGATTCATAGACATAGTTTAATCAGAGACAATCTCATGAGAGGTTTATGTATTCATGACAAATAGTTGTGCCTTGCTCTTCTCTTCCTTTAGATGAGTATCTATCGAACCAAGTAGCTTCCCCCATTTCCGTTTAGGAGCTACGACCTCAACCACACCTCCACCATGTGTGATTGCAACGTACTTTCCAGTGACGTTGTGCCCTTGTTTGGGGATTTTAACCTTGCGAGTATATTTGCAGCTCGTATATGTGATATTGTCACTTCTGGAATAACATTAAACGTATCAGGTATCGAGTCTGATTCGTTTGACTTCAACATTGCATTGTGAAGTTTTGGGGATCAAAATGAGACAAAGTAGGAATATTCAATGACACTTCCTGTCGTTCCCATGAAAAATCTTTTTTCCTATCTCCCCCTAACGACGGGAAAATTGTCTCATGAAAGTGACAACCCGAAAATCTAGCGGTAAAGAGATCACTAGTCAAATACTCTAATTAGCGGATAATTGTTAGGGATTCATATCCAACATATACCAAATCGTCTTTAAGGACCCATTTCGATGCGCTGTGGGGGCGCAATTGGCACATATAATCAAACATGCGTAAATGTAAAGTATCAGGCTTATATCCAGTTACCAACTGGTACGCATGAGGTTGGTTAGCTAGTAGTGGGTCTAAAAACGAAAAAAAACTGCATATAATAATTACATAACCCCATGTAGATGTGGGTAAATTGATGCGCATTACTAATACCCTAGATGTCATCATATTTTTTTGATAACAACTCCTATGAGACCATTTTATATATACACATGGGGTATAGGAAACTCTACATTGATCCTCATACATATGCAATTAACATCAAATCCTTATGATGTAAATTCTCCAACATTCAAAGTCACGTATGGCTAGTGCTAGGAGTGCAGTATTTCATGTGGACAATAATACGACATGCGTTCATCGTGTCGAAACCAGAACCATAAAGTACTTTAATGGCCCGCATTCTGGATGTTTATGTCCATAAATATCACCTTGTATTCGTTGTAACAATGGAATATTTTTGTATTATGTCCTTAGCTTTAGGATGATCTCATTCCTGTCTTGGCTAAGGATTAGGGTGTATACAAAAGTTTTAGGTATTTGAGAGGGCATGTTATGATGGCAATGTTGTTTCTTATGTTGTAGAAGTCAACAGTTGCAATTTGCCTCGTTTTGCCTATCACTCGAAAGATAATGTGTCTATGTGTATTTTGCAATACACGGATCACTATGTCATAACCATGGTGTCCCACATGGTCATGTCGAAACATATATGTGTCATTTTCCTAAAGTTCTTTATTGGTGACAAAAATGTTTCGATGACTCAATAATCTACTAGTTAGTTTGACACATAATCTCCATGATATATGTTTACTTTCAAATTCATTAGAACTTATGTATATATGCTCATTATAATTTCCATTTGATACGAATATCTTTACAAGGTTCCTATTGATCTTGTACTAACAAGAAAATGACAGTTCATCGTCTAAGTATTTCGGTTGAATGAATTATAAAATAAGTATTTATCTATCATTTTAGATTGTGTGGGGGTAAAAAAAATCAATTCTCCTCGATACATTCCTATACGGAACGGAGAATATTGAAATTTTTGCATTTGTTACGATGTATTTCTTTACATCTATAATGGTTACATATTCGATTACTTAGCAGAGAAATTAATTTTGATACTTAAAATTAATTTTCAAATAAACATATGCTTAATCAATATTAAATATTAAATTAATATGTTATAGTTCATTTTCAACTTGTTCCCAAATTAATATGTTATAGTTCATTTTCAACTTGTTCCCTTTTCGACAGGAACACTCTTTAGTGCATTTCTTATTTTAGTGTCCATTTTCACCTGGGGTGGTAGTTGTATCTATACTCTAGATGTTGAAAAATCATTCCCGACTCTTACCAAGACCCTGACCCCGTTCTAGGGTTTCATCTACATAGTGCATAAATGTCACATGTGTGAAATTGTTTTTAACTCTCTGTTCTTTGGAGTTGTTTCCATCTTTAATGCTTTCATTATTGATCTCGAGAATTTTCTTTATCTCGACATATATGGTGTTGTTATTCGAAAGAACCTTGTTATGTCTCTCAACCACTTGCAGTAGGTTGATGAGTTTGTCTAAAGGTTACTTTCCAACTTATATTAGTTCATTAATATTTTTGATATATGAAAGGTGAAAATAATGTTAAGAATCATGTCATCTTCTGTGAGTTCCTTGCCACAGAGATTGAGACGTGTTTTGGATATAACATTTCTTTGTTGAAATCAGTTACCTTTTTGTAATCGAGTAAGTGGGTTTCATTCCACTGTACGATTAGTTCGGGAAGTACATATTCATAAGTACTCCCTATTATCCCTTTTGGGGCATCCCCCATTTCTTTGGGGGGTTTCTAGTAAAGGTATTCCTATGAAACTTAGGATTTATATGTCGTCTCAAAACATGAGGGTATTTGCTTGTACCTTTTCAAGAGGTTGGTTTTAGAGTCAATTGGGGAGTTGATGGACTTTAGGTATTTTCTTGTACCTTTTCAAAAGGAGGTTTATATACTCATTTATGATACTCAGATTCTTTTTGAGTTTACGACGTTAATTTTGGGATGAGTTGTTCCAACCATTTACATATATAAATGATAATATATTATTTTCTTTTTTATAAGAAAATGGATTATGTATGAAATTTCATTATCATAATAATATTTGATTATTGTATGCTTACATTTTGTTGATAATACTTCATCAATATTTCAATTTGCAAAAATAAATCACTCAAACTATTGGATTTTCAGGTAGTAGGGGAATCACATTGATTTCTTAAGTCCCTACAAACCTTAGGGCTATTTACACCCATTTGATAAAATCCAATCGATATCTTACGATTTATTTGATTTTAAGATAACATTGTTAATTATAGAGCTTTGGCATGAGGCTAAAAAGAACATGCGTTTGACATATAAAGCCAACTTTATTGTTGTAATATATTAATGGTATTTTAAAAAGTTTTTTTTTAGGCCAAATAAGTATTTGTTTTGGTATAATACCAAATTCAAAATTTTGCTACCATAATGGTATGTAGAATACTTTTGGTCAGAAATAAAAATATGGGAGTGGAAGTGTAACGCCCAAATTTTAATTATATAATTGGAATTATAAGTAGGAACTTATAATTAATGTCTTTATTTGAATATGATATGTGGGAGAACAAATACATTTGAATAAAGTAAATTACGTCTAAAAATAAATCATGACAATAAACTTAAAATGAATAATTTAATACAAGTCTAAATAAATAAATAATATTTAGGAAAGGAAACCATAGGCAATAGAAATATTTTATATTTAACTACTAAATTTTAAAGATACGCATACCAAAAATAATAATAATCAACAAACATAAAAGAAATATCATAAATAAATGAATGGTATCGGGCTAATAAATGGAATTTATTTTGAACTAGAACGCAAGCACTAAATGATTATGTAGCCCATGGGCCTCCTCTTAGAGAAACATGATTATTATGTAACATCAAATTTCTGGTATCAGATCCCTGATCTGCACCGTCAACTAAAAATCAATTGGTTCATAAGGATGATTGTAGATATAGATTACTTGCTATTTAATTCTCTCTTTCTGAATTTTTGTCTATGAAAGCGATAAATTACAGTATGCTTCTAAACTTCCAGAGAAACCAAATTTAGGCTACGGCAGAGCCTAAGGCGGTGAAGGGATTACTAGAAAAACCTCATGTTGATGCTAGTTATCCAATAAAAAATTCTATAATGAAAGAATCATACCATGTGAGATTATTATAATGAAATAATCATTAAATCATAGACACACTACTACCACATGAGAGAATGGAACTACACAGCTAGTGAGGATAGAATCCGATATGAAACGTAATATGGTGATGTTCTAAAGCTAAAACATATAAAAGTTACCTCAAATATCGAAGTTTTTCTTGATTTCACGATCACTTCGTTCTAAGGAGCGTGCGTGCTGATAACGTGTTACAGGACAATCACTATAGAGAGAATAACAACAAGGTAGAGAGAAGAAGTCTGTAATTCTCATTAATCGTAAGCCCTTTAAATATGAATAAGTTTACAAAGAAAAGGAAACATTCATTATGGTAAATTCTAATACTAGGAAAATATTATATCAATCACTTCCTTTTGATGATGACACATAATCCTACAACAAATATCTTTTTATTTGTTAATAATTGCTATAGCAAACCATTTGACAAATACTCTTTAAAGAGTAAACTATAATTTTGGTCCATGTGGTTTACCGAAAAATATGAAAGTGGTCCCTGAAATTCAATAAGTGCAGATTTCATTCCTGAGGTTTCGATTTTGCTATGAAAGTAGTCCCTCGTGGCGTTAGCTCCGTTAAATCGTCCGTTAAGTTAGGGGTAATTTCGTCTTTTTACACATTTCTTTAATCTTTATCTTCAACCTCATGAACACCAAGAACGTGATGAATGTTCATCTTCTACCTCAAGAACACCAACAATTTAAAACTTAAATCAAACCCATATCTAAAAACCAAATCCTAAATCAAACCCAAAATTTAGAAACCTAAGTCACACCTACATTTAAAAATTAAAAACCTAAATTAAACTCATATTCAATACCCAAAATTAAACCCACTTAAAAAAGGAAAGAGAGAGAGAGATACAGATCTGAGAGAGAGAGATTATCTTTGGAAGAGTTATAAATCGATCACTGTGAGAGATAGATCTGAGATACAGATAGATCGAGATACAGAGATCGAGGGATCGAGATACAGAGAGAGAAGATAAGAGAGAGAATACGCAAACCACAAGCTCGCCGGAGAAGACGACTTCGCCAGATAGGGGTTTAACAATTTTCGTCCCTGTATCTCGATCTCTCTCTCTATCTATCTCGATCTCGATCTCAGGTCTATATCTCAAATCTCTCTCTCGATCTCGCTCATATCTGTATCTCTCTATCGATCTCTCTCGATCTCTCAGATCTGTATCTCTCTCTCCTCTCTCTCTCTCTCTCCTTTTTTTGTGGGTTTAATTTTGGGTATTGAATATAGGTTTAATTTTGATTTTTGATTTTTAAATGTAGGTGTGATTTATGTTTCTAAACTTTGGGTTTGATTTAAGATTTGGTTTTTAGACATGAGTTTGATTTAAATTTTTGGTTTTTGAGTTTGATTTGAGTTTTAAATTGTTGGTGTTCTTGAGGTAGAAGATGAACATTCATCATGTTCTTGGTGTTCATGAGGTTGAAGATGAAGATTCAAGAAGCGTGTAAAAAGACAAAATTACCCCTGACTTAACGGTCGATTTAACGGAGCTAACGCCACGAGGGACTACTTTCATAGCAAAATCGAAACCTCAGGGATGAAATCTACACTTATTGAAGTTCAAGGACCACTTTCATATTTTTCGGTAAACCGCAGGGACCAAAATTGTAGTTTACTCCTCTTTAAATTAGTTTATTAAAATATTAGATATTGTTTATTAATAAAAAAAATGTACAAGTTGATGACACTTGAGAATCTTTAATATTTGTTTGTACAAAGCAATACAACGGATTGATTTATGTGTAATGATGTTTTAAAGTATGTTGAAAATGTGTCTTAAGTTAATTAATAAAAAAAATTATAATTATTCATCATTCATATTTATAAATATTGGAATTCAATTCTATTTTAAATATTACAAACTAAACGCACCATAAATTCTAAATCCAAATCCTTTCACATATGACATAACTCAAATCCCTCAAAATCATTCCATTAAACCAAACACCCCTTAGGTCGCGTTTGGTTTGCAGGATTGGAATGGATTTGGATTTCAAATTCATTCCAATCCTGCGTTTGGTTTGCAGGAATGGATTTCGTTGACCGGATTTGAAATTCGTTGACCATTTAAAAATCCCTTACCTGATGGATTTTAAAATTCTTTGCAATGAGTCTGGATTTGAAATCCAAATCCTGATGGATTCTAAAGTCTGATGGATTTCAAATTCTTATCCAAACATATGAAGGGATTTCAAATCCCCCCAAACCCAAATCCAAATCCCTCCAAATCCAAATCCTTACTTGAAATCCAATCCATTCCAATCCATTCCCTCAAACCAAACACACCCTTAGTGTAATAAGACATAAAGGTTAAACAATACAAGTTTGTCTACTTGGTGTTTGACATGTTTAGGATTGAACATGACTGAGCTTGACATGGTGCCCCTAACTATTGTTTAATTATATTATATGGTGGTTAATGTGGAGGTGGAGTTGGTAATTTTGGCGAAGGGGAAGGTGGTTGATGATGCTAGTGGTGGTCGATAATGGTGGAGGTGATGGTTGTGGAGATAGAGGTGGTTGTGGCCACTAATGGTTGTGGGGTAACGATGGTGGTTTATGGTTGTTATGAGGTCGCGGAGATGGTAGATGGTGGTAGTGGCAGTAGTGATGGAGATGGAGGTGGTTGTTGTAGATGTGGTGGTTGTGGAGGAGGTAGTAGGCGGTGGTAGTGGTGACCAATGGTGTTTTTTTGGGAAGGGTGTCCTAGCCAATGCCTAGACTAACCCCTTGACAAATTTATGACCAATGGTGTTTGTCGATACATCCACACCGATCGCCTTCAACATCATGGAACACCAACGATACCACTACACGCTAGCGGTCGCACCACACCCCTCTGCGAAGATTCAACCACAGCCGCTAGCCACCCGAGACCTTTTTCCAAGGTATGATTCCCCCTCCTCTTCTCTCTTTCGTAAGCCCTCACCACCCCTTGGTTTTGCTCCCCTTCCACAACGACAAAACCCCAATCGAATTTTCCCTTTTCCCAACCTCCACCCTAACTCCACCACATCGACTATCCCAACCTCCACCGAGCCACCTACGGTTTTTGTCTTGAATCGATATGGACAACCAATCACACCCCAGACCACCTCCGCTTTTCACCCATACCAATCTCACCTTCAACAAACCACCACCACCACAACACCTGCGGTGACCTCTATGCCACCCCGACCCTAACACTAAACCTTACGACCCAAGCCCCATACCCGTGACAACCGTTGCTCCGGCCACCAAACAAACAGTCCCCGCTCGATCTAAACGTAGTTGTACCTCAGTCACATTAACGACCACCCCCCCAAAAAAGAGAAGGAACATGGGAGTCATCTTAGGTCACACCAGCAACTACCCCACTGCCGATACCACAACAAACACACCTAGACAAGCCGAGGCTGCACCCAATCGAACCGTCACGCAGATCGACAAGAAAGGAAAAGCTAAAGTCGGTATCCTCTTTCTTCCCACTGAACTACACTTGTCTTTATTTAGTTGCCCCGAGGCCGTGCGAAAATACCCATCATTTCGACGGAAGGTTTGCCAACCTCAAAAAGGGTTCCCTTCGGAAACTCTACAAGCGCACCCTCCATTTTCTGAGATGATCAATTCATTAGGGTGGAACCTGTTTTGCGCAACACCGGAACAGTACAATATCGATTGGGTAACGGACTTCTTCACGGAATTGTCCGTTACGAGAGGATTAAATGTAATGTTACGAGAGACCCCGGTGAGCTTTTCAGCCACTCGTATTAACGCCATTTTGGGTCTCTCTCCACCCTCACATTCAGAATTCCATCGTTTGTTGGATGAAGCTTCCGATGATGACTTAACCAATGTTTTGCACACGATTGCACACAGCTGGGCCAAATGGTCCTTCACGGGACGAACTCGTGTTCTAAAAGCTTCCTATTTAAAACCCGTTGCAAACGTGTGGTTTTATTTCATTCGACATAGCCTTCATCCATCCACGCATGATTCAAATCTTTGCATGGAACGGGTGTTTTTGTTATATTGTGTTTTGGTGGGTGCGCAGTTCGACGTTGGTCGCGTTATCTCTATGCTTATTCGTAGAGGTTGCGAACGCTCAAACGTGCGTTTAATATTCCCCTCGGTCATCCATTCATTGTTAAGCCAAGCGGGTGTGCCCACACTACCCACTGACATATTATCCTTGGAAAAAGTGGTTTTGGATAGCTCAAATGTAGCACGTCTACTGAGAAAAGGCAGCCATGCACATCATGAACCAAGCACAGACCGAATTGCTTCCTTGGAAGCAAACATCCGGTCCTTTGTGGGGGAGGTCAAAACAGTTTTAAAGAAACAACGGAGACTGATTTCCAAACAGGTTGCTGGAAGGGCAGTAGGCATTGATGAAAAGCTGGACATGCTCTTAAAAAGATCTGAAGGCAGTGAAAGAAGAGAGGAAGAAATCAAGGACAAACTGCTAAAACTTTTGACATTCGAAAAAGCGCAGGATGACATGCTGAGATCATGGTGGACGAGGCACCATCCGGAGTCGGCAGACTTATGGCCTCCTTTTCCTTTGGAGACACTTTGGAGATCGGCAGGATCGCCTCCTACTCATAATGAGTAGCACAAGTTTTATCACTCTCCCTTCACAGTTAGTTTTTTTTTTATGTCTAGAGTCTGGGATCGTTTCGTTTGAAAGGATATTTGATATTTTCTTTATACACAGTCATGCACACTCAAATCGTACCTTTCATGAAAATTGGTTCATTACGTTCCATGACGGCCTTAATCACTTGGGATAACTCGCATGATTTTTTTTTCCATCACTAAAAATAAGCTCATGATTCGTTTGTTCAAAGGATTTTTACGATACATGCAACATATACACTTGCACCACCTTTCCTCAAAATTCCTCAACAATCTCCATAATTGTTCTTCTCGTTCAATAGGGACATTGAACATCTTAATGTTTTGGGGAGGGGGTGATATGGTCATTCATCCGCAATTCAAAAGCAAACATATCACCCATTGTCCACGTATACACCAACCGCGATTCAAAAGCAAAGTGCACAAAAAATGGAAGCAAACGTCTAAAAATGAGCAAAGCTCTAAATATGTTTTCCGTTCACTTCCAAAAGTGTCAAAGACACAAAAAGAGGGTGTGTACGGATTTTCACTCAAAGAGTGACGGTAGAAAAATTGTGCCGAAAATAAGGAGAGGAGGTTGGAAAAAGGCTATGCATAAAAGAATTATCAAGTGTGGGCCATTTGCATATCGTTCATCTCTTTGTTGCATTATCAATCTAAGGACATCAATGAATTATGTGTTTTGCTTTTGGTTGATGGAATTTTTTTAAAATCATGTTGAGGGAAACCACGGTTAATTCCATTATTTTTTGCGTTTTGAACTGATTGAATGGAATACGCAATGGTATGTGTGATAGGTCGTGTGGAGGAAATAGCATCCCTTTTCTTTCAAATTGCTCAAAAATTTGATTTTCTTTAATAAAGTTGTTCGGGACGAACAACAGTTCAAGTTTGGGGTTGTGATATGGTAATTTTATTTACCCTATTTTTAACTCGTTTTTATAATTTTGAGCAAATTTTTATTTCCCCATTGAGTCCTTTTTGCGTTTTTAGTGCTTTTCGTCTAAAAATAAGTGTGTCGTTTTTAGGTGGTTAATTTTAGAAAAATTTCGACAAGATCTTATTTTTATTTTATGTTTTCATTCTAGGATCGATACGAAGGCGGTGAGAAGTCAACATATCGAGATGGCGCGAAACCGACACTATGACTTCTCCTTTTTGGGTCGTATTACAACACACATCGATGGACCAAATCTTTTCTTTTTGGACTGCATGTTGGGCCGAAAGTGTGGACTTTTTGGAAGATTTTTTTGGGCTCATTTTCCTACAAATCCCTTGGGCCCCCATTGTTGTAAACTTGGGCCCCAAGGGTGTTTTTGGCTATAAATAGCATGATTGTGTAAGGAAGAAAATCCATCCAATACTTGCTTCTTCCTTTGTTCTTTCCTCACGTATGCTCTCTTTTGGGATGAAAATGTGTTAGGTACATTGAACCTAGACATTTTTGTAGCTTCCTTTCATCATCTTTTGTATTAGAATTGAAAATTTGAGCCATTAGCGATTGGTTTAAGTGTTGGCTCATGATTCAATTCGGATCCTAATTATATACATATATGTCATTCTCCTTTTCAAGTTACGATATCTCGTGATCATTTTGTGTTAATTGCACGTATTCTCGTTACAATCCAAAAATCTCGTTGGATTGATGCAATTTGGTTTTTATTTTGGTCTCATTTCGGCTTTAGTTTTACAACATACCGGAAGTCCGGAAAATAATTTCGGATTCCCAACTTTTGTTGGTTCACGGTTTGTTGTAGCCTATTAAATCCGTTTTATGTTTCCAATTTTATAAAAATCAATTGTACGATTAGTTAGTTTTCCTTTACGTCATTACATCGTTAAAACACCATGAAACCTTCAAGTTCGAATCTCACATTTGAAACAAGATTTCCCGTCACCATTTCTGATTATGTCTTAATTTTATAATTCTCATTTTACGTTACTGTTGCTTATTTTAACGCACTTTAATTCTCGAAATTTAGTTTCCGCAATTTATTTTCTACACTTTCATTTCAGTCTAATACTTTATGTTAATTTAATTCTGCAATTTAATTCACGTCATTTATTTTCAGTCTTATATTTCAAGTGATGTTGTTTCGGGTACGTTCCTAGTAAACTCCTTGCCAGCTCGTGTTTTGTTTGATTCGGGTGCTACTTGTTCTTTTGTTTCGGAAGTTTTCTGTAAGCAATTTGTCACTCCTGTTAGTGTTCTTCCCGATGCAGTAGTAGTAGAGATAGCTAATGGGGATCAAGTGATCATTAGAGACCGTTTTTGCGATTGCACTCTAGAGATTGATGGGAATTCTTTCGGAGTAGATTTATTACCTATGGCTATACAAGGGTTTGATGTAGTCATAGGTATGGATTGGTTAGTGAGGCATAAGGCGGACATCTTTTGCTCCAAAAAGATGATCCAAGTGTCATTGCCGGAAAATGGTGTGACTACCATTTATGGAGAGAAAGGAAAGAGGAATAATCTCATTATTTCATCTCTTAAGGCTCGCAAGTTTCTAGCGAAGGGTTACCCTTCGTACTTGGCCTATGTGGTGGACGCGAATAAAGAGAAGAAGTCGGTAGAAGATGTAGAGGTGATACAAGAATTTTCGAACGTCTTTCCGGAAGACTTACCTGGGTTGCCGCCGGAACGACAAGTGGAGTTTTAAATCGACCTCACTCCGAGAGCGGCTCCGATAGCCCGTGCTCCATATCGTCTGGCACCGACGGAAATGAAAGAGATGATGACGCAACTTCAAGAGTTGTTGGAGAAGGGCTTCATCCGACCGAGTTCGTCACCATGGGGAGCACCGGTTTTGTTCGTGAAGAAGAAGGATGGATCCATGCGGATGTGTATCGACTACCGAGAGCTAAACAAAGTCACGATGAAGAATAAGTATCCTTTACCTCGCATCGATGATCTTTTTGATCAACTGCAAGGCGCGGGTGTTTCTCGAAGATTGATCTTCGGTCCGGGTACCATCAAGTGAGAGTGAAGAAAGAAGATATTTCGAAGACGGATTTCCGAACGAGATACGGTCATTATGAGTTTTTGGTGATGCCTTTTGGCTTAACCAACGCTCCGGACGTATTCATGGATTTGATGAACCGTGTGTGTCGCCCATTCTTAGATAAATCCGTGATTGTCTTCATCGACGATATTTTAATATATTCAAGGGATGAGTCCGAGCATGGGAAACACTTACGTGAAGTATTAGAAGTTCTTCGAAGAGAGAAATTGTTTGCGAAGTTCTCGAAGTGCGAATTCTGGCTCCAAGAGGTGCAATTCTTGGGGCATGTGGTATCAAAGGACGGAGTAAAGGTGGATCCGACAAAGATCGAGACAATGATGAGTTGGGAGCCTCCAACTAGTCCGACAGAGATCCGAAACTTCTTGGGTTTGGCAGGATACTACCGGCGTTTCATTCAAGATTTTTCCAAGATAGCTTCACCGCTCACTTCTCTTACAAGGAAGAACGTCAAGTTCCTTTGGACCGATGCACAAGAGCAAGCCTTTCAGACGCTCAAGAAGATGTTGTGTGAAGCTCCGATCTTGTCCTTACTCGAGGGATCGGAAGACTTTGTTGTGTTTAGTGACGCTTCCAAGATGGGTCTTGGGTGTGTCCTAATGCAAAGGGGAAAAGTAATAGCCTACGCGTCACGACAATTAAAGGATCATGAGAAGAATTATCCGACTCATGACTTGGAGTTAGCGGCGGTAGTTTTCGCTTTAAAGTTGTAGCGACACTACTTGTATGGGACGAAGTGTATCTTTTTCACGGATCACAAGAATCTCAAGTACATCTTCGATAAAAAAAAGAACTCAACATGCGGCAAAGGCGATGGCTCGAGCTTTTGAAGGATTACGACTGTGACTTACTTTATCATCCCGGTAAGGCCAATGTGGTGGCGGATGCATTGAGCCGAAGGAGTTATGATGGTGGTTTCAAAATGTCCCTTACAAGGATCGATGTGGTATCAAGTTTGTTGGAAAGCATCAAGTCGTGTCAGGTGGAAGCACTCAAGGAGGAGCATCTAAAGTCCGAGATCATGGTGAATCAAAACGGACTTTTGACGGAAGACGGTCGTGGACTCAAGCTCTTTCAAGGACGAATTTGGGTGCCGAAGTTGGGAGGAAATCGGGAATTACTTCTTGAAGAAGCGCATAAGTCAAAATATTCAATACATCCCAGTAGCACCAAGATGTTTAGAGACCTAAAGTTAAATTATTGGTGGCCGGTGATGAAGCTAGATGTGGCTAGCTATGTGGAGAAGTGTGTCACGTGCCTTCAAGTCAAGGCGAAACATCAAAAGTCGTATGGAAGTTTGCAACCGTTGTCCATTCCTGAGTGGAAGTGGGACAACATTACTATGGATATTGTAACTAAGCTACCGAAGACCTTGCGCGGTCACGATACCATTTGGGTGATCGTGGATCGTCTAACCAAGAGTGCGCATTTTCTTGCAATGCGGGAGACTTTACCAATGGAGAAGTTGGCCAAACTTTACATTGATGAAGTGGTGTCGAGACACGGAGTTCCGCAGTCTATCGTATCGGATCGGGATAGTCGCTTCACTTCGAACTTTTGGGATAGCTTGCAAAAGGAGTTGGGTACTAGACTGAATTTGAGCACGACATATCATCCTCAAACGGATGGCCAAATCGAGAGGACAATTCAGACACTAGAGGATATGTGGAGGTCGTGTGTAATAGACTTCGGGTGGAAAATGGGAATCGTTGTGTGGAAGAACCGGAGACGATTTTAGAATTGAAAGTAAAGAAGTTGAGGCATGAGGACGCTGTTATGGTTAAAGTCCAATGGAAGCACCAGATGGTGCTAATATTACGTGGGAAGCCGAAGATGATATGAAAAAGCGATACCCTCACTTGTTTATTTCGAAATGAGATTTCGGGGACGAAATCCCAATTAGGTGGGGAGGATTGTAACATCCGGAAATTCAGGTAAGTATAAGGTTTTGTTAATCTTGTGATTTTGTGTTTTAATGAAGTAGAAGTTATATGCTTAATTTCTAACTGGGTTATATGAGGTTATTTGGTTTGGAAGTTTAGAACCATCTTTGGAAACCAGTGGACCGCGCGACTTACGTTGCGGGTTAAAGTCGCGGTACAAGTCTCGTAGGCCACTGGGGTGTATATCTTTGAGGTATCACGCGACTTACGTCGCGGGTGGAAGTCGCGGCTAGCCGCGTAACCTACTTGAGAGTTTTCCTTGGAGCAAACGGGCGACTTATGTCGCGGGTGCTAGTCGCGGCACAAGTCGCGGGGCGGCCTGCAGTCCCCAAAACCCCCTTTTCTCCGATTTTTCTCTCTTAATTTCATAACTCTCTCTCTCTTGGCGATTTTTCTCTCAATAAATCATTCTTTCCCTCACCAAACCCTAACCTCATTAAATACAAACTCTTTTGGTGGTTGGATCTTTGGGTCTTGTATTTACTCTTCTCAAGGGAGCAATTATTAGGGTTCTACAAGTTCCATCTTCATCTTCAAGTCTCATCTTCACCTAGGGTTTCATCTTTTCTAGGTTTTGGTCAAAAACCTAGATAGTGAGTTTACTAAATCTTTGTCAAAACTAGATACACATCATATGCTTCTATTTATGGTTATTTATCTCTATATGTTCAAATACTTGGGGTTTTCTTATGAAGGAATGTTGGAAATATGGTTATATGTGAAATACCATGGTCTACTTTAAATGTGCAAGTATTAGGACTTTTTCTCTTGGATTCATAGTATGTACATGTTGATGTGATAAATGTATACATGTCTCGATATGACGATGGTTTCTGGTTGGAATATATTTTTTGGTAATATATAATATGCATGATGAACATGATTGTCATTTGGGTCTCATGACAGACTTATGTGATAGGATGGTAACATAGTACCCATGGTTGGTATTGAAATGTATTGGTTGAAATATACCTCAAGACCTCCTATATAATATGTTGGACGAACCAAGTCAGTAGACACTAGGAGGATGTAGTCTTGGGCGCCACCGTGATGGTATGTGCTTAGACCTCCGCCATTCGGGGTAATGCCATGGTTGTAGTCCTCGGATGTGCCGGGCCTTTCGGATGTCTCTTGTTAGAGGGCATCAAGGTATATCGACTCTTTGGGTGGAACTTGATTGGTGCTATAGGTCTCCCCTATTGACTCCACATTTGTTGAACCGTGGTTAACTGCTGATAAGAATTGTAACTGTTCATGCATGCTTATTATTGTTCAACTCACTAGGCTTTTTGGCCTAACACTTGTTTGGTGTCGATGTGTATCTCAGGTTCTAGCGACACCAGTTCTAAGTTGGCATAGTGCTTGGGTGAGAGCTTGGGGAATACTTGCGAAAGGACATTCATTTGTTAGAAGAACTTTGGAATTATAGATGACAACCCCTTTTGTAATCTCTTTTCTAGTTGTAGAAATTAGATTAGTTGGTTGTTAATTTATTATCCGTTAAATTACATTTGTGATTGAACAGGTTGTATATTTCCCCATTCTTGGGAGGCTCTTGCCTTAGGCAATCTTATATACCGCACGTATCCGTTTTTAGGATTTTTGTTATCTCTATTTTTAGGGTGTTACAAGTTGGTATCAGAGCTTTAGTTTAAGTGAACTAGGTATCGTTTTAGCATATCTAGACTTAAACTTTGGACTTCATAGTTTCACTGTCCACTTGGGGTAGGAATCCTAGGTAGGGAGAGCGTTAGGATTACGGAATTACTTTAATTGAAAGTTGTGATGATGGTGACAAGAATTATTGTGTATGGTTCATTCATAATTTCACCTAGCTACTGCTATTATGAATGCATTGTTACGTGAGCATACTTGGTTTACTGTTATTATGATAATTGATGAAGGTATTAGTACGTACAATGAGTTCAACTCGTTTAGTCTTTTCTCAATCTATTTCTCGTACATGTATGGCAGATCGAAATGGTAAACACTCGGAGTAGGTTACCGAGCTCGCCGGAGAGGCGCATGGAGATAGAATCTACTGCAGACCAACCTCGTGTGGTCGATACTTCTGTGATTCCTCCCATGCCCAATCTCTTGGGAGGAGGACTTGAACATATTCCGCGTCGGAACCTCAACGCGGATAATGCCATCATGGATGAAGTGACCATGGAGACCCGGATACGGGATAGAATGATGTTGGTCATGAACTCCGCCATGTCCCAACAACAAGAGTTCTTCATGAAACTCTTAGAAGATCGAGACGCCAGTAATCGACAACCGGAGGCAATAGCGGAAAACATTATTATGGGGTCAGGTGGACCGGTTGTGGTATCTGTGGAGGATCCCACGGATAATGGAAACAAATCGAAGGCTAAAGGGTGCACCTACAAGGCGTTTCTGGGGTGCCACCCTAAGGAGTTTGCGGGTTCCGATAACCCGGTGGCTTGCATGTACTGGCTCAAGGAGGTGGAGATGGCCTTTGAGTCCAGTGAGTGTGATCCCTCTCAACGGGTCAAGTTTGCTTCCCAACTACTTCGGGGAGAGGCTCTGATTTGGTGGAATCTCACTTGATCCACCCTCACTCCGGAAGTTCTGGCTAAGTTAACTTGGCCGGTGTTCAAAGAGAAGATCATGGATAAATATTGTAGTGAGCGTTCGTTGGACAAGCTGGAGCGGGAGTTCTGAAATCTGAAGAAAGGGACTCTGTCCATTGTCGAATACTCCAGACTATTCTTGGAGAAACTGAATTTGGTGGGACATCTGGTCCCCGATGAAAAGTCGAAAATCAAGGCCTATCAACAAGGTTTACCGGCCGAGATGCGAACGACGGTGAGAAATGCTAGGGGATTGACTTTGCAAGAAGTCATCGAAGAATCCTTGTTAATTGAGGATGACATCAATGCTGGGAAGGAAGAGAGAAGTCAGGCTGGTGAGAAACGAAGGTGGGAAGGGCCATCCAGGCCCGTTCGTCAATCAAGACCCTTTATTAGTGGGAGATCGGGTGATCATCGTCGTGAGGATCGGTGGTGCCACAAGTGCAAGTCAAAGCACTCGGGGCCATGTGCTCCAAGAACTTACTCGGGTCCTGTTGAGTGTGCCAAGTGTGGTAAGAAGGGCCATGCATTTCGGGATTGCCCCATTCGAGGGCCAGTTTGTTTTGAGTGTCGGGAACCGGGGAACATGAAGAAGGATTGCCCAAAGCTTGTGGGCGAAAACCGAGGGAATTCTTTTGGATCGGCGGCGCGAGTCGAGCAACCTTCGAGAGCACCCAGCCGAGCTTTTCGGATGACTACCGAGGAGGCAAAGGAGACCGCTGATGTTGTTTCGAGTACGTTACTAGTAAACTCCTTGCCAACTCGTGCTTTGTTTGATTTGGGTGCTACTTGTTCTTTTGTTTCGGAAGTTTTCTGTAAGCAATTTGTCACTCCTATTAGTGTTCTTCCCGATGCAGTAGTAGTAGAGATAGCTAATGGGGATCAAGTGATCATTAGAGATCGTTTTTGCGATTGCGCTCTAGAGATTGATGGGAATTCTTTCGGAGTAGATTTATTACCTATGGCTATAGGAGGGTTTGATGTAGTCATAGGTATGGATTGGTTAGTGAGGCATAAGGCGGACATCTTTTGCTCCAAAAAGATTATCCAAGTGTCATTGCCGGAAAATGGTGTGACTACCATTTATGGAGAGAAAGGAAAGAGGAATAATCCCATTATTTCATCTCTTAAGGATCGCAAGTTTCTAGCGAAGGGTTACCCTTCATACTTGGCCTATGTGGTGGACGCGAATAAAGAGAAGAAGTCGGTAGAAGATGTAGAGGTGGTACAAGATTTTTCGGACGTCTTTCCGGAAGACTTACCTAGGTTGCCGCCGGAACGACAAGTGGAGTTTCAAATCGACCTCACTCCGAGAGCGGCTCCGATAGCCCGTGCTCCATATCGTCTGGCACCGACGGAAATGAAAGAGATGATGACGCAACTTCAAGAGTTGTTGGAGAAGGGCTTCATCCGACCGAGTTCGTCACCATGGGGAGCACCGGTTTTGTTCGTGAAGAAGAAGGATGGATCCATGCGGATGTGTATCGACTACCGAGAGCTAAACAAAGTCACGGTGAAGAATAAGTATCCTTTACCTCGCATCGATGATCTTTTTGATCAACTGCAAGGCGCGGGGTGTTTCTCGAAGATTGATCTTCGGTCCGGGTACCATCAAGTGAGAGTGAAGAAAGAAGATATTCCGAAGACGGCTTTCTGAACGAGATACAGTCATTATGAGTTTTTGGTGATGCCTTTTGGCTTAACCAATGCTCCGGCCGTATTCATGGATTTGATGAACCGTGTGTGTCGCCCATTCTTAGATAAATCCGTGATCGTCTTCATCGACGATATTTTAATATATTCAAGGGATGAGTCCGAGCATGGGAAACACTTACGTGAAGTATTAGAAGTTATTCGAAGAGATAAATTGTTTGCGAAGTTCTCGAAGTGCGAATTCTGGCTCCAAGAGGTGCAATTATTGGGGCATGTGGTATCAAAGGACGGAGTAAAGGTGGATCCGACAAAGATCGAGACAATGATGAGTTGGGAGCCTCCAACTAGTCCGACAGAGATCCGAAGCTTCTTGGGTTTGGCAGGATACTACCGGCGTTTCATTCAAGATTTTCCCAAGATAGCTACACCGCTCACTTCTCTTACAAGGAAGAACGTCAAGTTCCTTTGGACCGATGCACAAGAGCAAGCCTTTCAAACGCTCAAGAAGATGTTGTGTGAAGCTCCGATCTTGTCCTTACTCGAGGGATCGGAAGACTTTGTTGTGTTTAGTGACGCTTCCAAGATGGGTCTTGGGTGTGTCCTAATGCAAAGGGGAAAAGTAATAGCCCATGCATCACGACAATTAAAGGATCATGAGAAGAATTATCCGACTCATGACTTGGAGTTGGCGGCGATAGTTTTCGCTTTAAAGTTGTGGCGACACTACTTGTATGGGACGAAGTGTATCCTTTTCACGGATCACAAGAATCTCAAGTACATCTTCGATCAAAAAGAACTCAACATGCGGCAAAAGCGATGGCTCGAGCTTTTGAAGGATTACGACTGTGACTTACTTTATCATCCCGGTAAGGCCAATGTGGTGGTGGATGCATTGAGCCGAAGGAGTTATGATGGTGGTGTCAAAATGTCCCTTACAAGGATCGATATGGTATCAAGTTTGTTGGAAAGCATCAAGTCGTGTCAAGTGGAAGCACTTAAGGAGGAGCATCTAAAGTCCGAGATCATGGTGAAGCAAAACGGACTTTTGACGGAAGACGGTCGTGGACTCAAGCTCTTTCAAGGACGGATTTGGGTGCCGAAGTTGGGAGGAAATCGGGAATTACTTCTTGAAGAAGCGCATAAATCAAACTATTCAATACATCCCGGTAGCACCAAGATGTTTAGAGACCTAAAGTTAAATTATTGGTGGTCGGTGATGAAGCTAGATGTGGCTAGCTATGTGGAGAAGTGTGTCACGTGCCTTCAAGTCAAGGCGGAACATCAAAAGTCGTATGGAAGTTTGCAACCGTTGTCCATTCCTGAGTGGAAGTGGGACAACATCACTATGGATTTTGTAACTAAGCTACCGAAGACCTTGCGCGGTCACGATACCATTTGGGTGATCGTGGATCGGCTAACCAAGAGTGCGCATTTTCTTGCAATGCGGGAGACTTTACCAATGGAGAAGTTGGCCAAACTTTACATTGATGAAGTGGTGTCGAGACACGGAGTTCCGCAGTCTATCGTAT
Source organism: Arctium minus (assembly GCA_954870635.1). Lineage (NCBI taxonomy): Eukaryota > Viridiplantae > Streptophyta > Magnoliopsida > Asterales > Asteraceae > Arctium > Arctium minus. The sequence goes on along the minus strand of OX941083.1, from coordinate 113,698,533 downwards.
CGGATCGGGATAGTCGCTTCACTTCGAACTTTTGGGCTAGCTTGCAAAAGGAGTTGGGTACTAGACTGAATTTGAGCACGACGTATCATCCTCAAACGGATGGCCAAAGCGAGAGGACAATTCAGACACTAGAGGATATGTTGAGGTCGTGTGTAATAGACTTCGGGTGGACAATGGGAATCGTTGTGTGGAAGAACCGGAGACGATTTTAGAATCGAAAGTAAAGAAGTTGAGGGAATCAAGGTATATCGACTCTTTGGGTGGAACTTGATTGGTGCTATAGGTCTCCCCTATTGACTCCACATTTGTTGAACTGTGGTTAACTGCTGATAAGTATTGTAATTGTTCATGCATGCTTATTATTGTTCAACTCACTAGGCTTTTTAGTCTAACACTTGTTTGGTGTCGATGTGTATCTCAGGTTCTAGCGGCGCCGATTCTAAGCTGGCATAGTGCTTGGGTGAGAGCTTGGGGAATACTTGCGAAAGGACATTCATTTGTTAGAATAACTTTGGAATTATAGATGACAACCCCTTTTGTAATCTCTTTTCTAGTTGTAGAAATTAGATTAGTTGGTTGTTAATTTATTATCCGTTAAATTACATTTGTGATTGAACAGGTTGTATATTTCTCCATTCTTGGGAGGCTCTTGCCTTGGGCAATCTTATATACCGCACGTATCCGTTTTTCGGATTTTTGTTATCCCTATTTTTAGGGTGTTACACTTGGCTACGTCGAGCTTCATTACCGGCCACCAATAATGAAGTTTCAAGTCCCTATACATCTTGGTACTACCGGAATGTATGGAGTACTTGGTCTTGTGAGCTTCCGCCAAAAGTAGCTCTCGATTCCCTCCAATTATCGGTACCCAAATCCTCCCTTTGAAAAGTTTAAGGCCGCGACTATCTTCCGTTAATGTTTCCCGTTGTTTCACCATGACTTCGTCTTTAAGGTTTTCCTCTCGGAGTGCCTCCACTTGACTCCTCTTGATATCCTCCACTAGACTCAACTTTATGTCAATTCTAGTAAGAGTTATTTTAGCTTCGCCCCCGTAACTCTTTCGGCTCAACACATCCACCACTACATTGGCCTTACCGGGATGGTACAACAACTCACAGTCATAATCATTCAAAAGCTCTAACCACCTTCGCTGCCGCATGTTGAGGTCCTTTTGGTCAAAGATGTACTTCAATCTTTTATGGTCGGTAAATAGGGTACACTTCGTCCCATAAAGGTAATGTCGCCAAAGCTTTAAGGCAAATACCACCGCCTCTAGTTCCAAATCGTGCGTAGGGTAATTCTTCTCATGATCCTTGAGTTGTCGTGAAGCGTACGCGTTCACTTTTCCCCTTTGCATCAATACACAACCAAGACCCAATTTAGAGGCGTCGCTATACACCACAAAGTCTTTGGAACCTTCGGGTAAGGATAGGATCGGTGCTTCGCATAATTTTCTTTGGAGGGTCCGGAATGCTTTCTCTTGAGTTTCGGTCCACAAGAACTTAACATTCTTTTTTGTCAGCGTCGTGAGCGGAGAGGCGATCTTCGAGAAGTCTTGAATAAATCGTCGGTAGTAGCCAACCAAACCCAAGAAACTCCTTATCTCTAATGGACTAGTCGGTGATTCCCAATTCATCATTGCCTCGATCTTTGTTGGATCCACCTTTACCCCATCCTTCGACACCATGTGGCCCAAGAACTGGACTTCTTGTAACAAAAATTCGCACTTCGAAAACTTTGCGAACAACTTTTCCTTTCGAAGGACTTCCAAAACCTCTCGCAAGTGTTGTCGGTGCTCCGCTTCGTCACGAGAGTAAATCAGAATATCGTCGATGAAGACTATGACAGATCTGTCCAATAAAGGTCAGCATACACGGTTGATCAAGTCCATGAAGACGACCGGTGCATTAGTCAACCCAAAAGGCATAACTAAGAATTCATAGTGGCCATATCTAGTTCGGAACGCCGTCTTTGGAATATCGCTCTCCTTCACCCTCACTTGATGGTAACCCGATCACAAGTCTATCTTAGAGAAGCATCCCGCTCCTTGGAGTTGATCGAAGAGGTCGTTGATCCGGGGAAGCGGATACTTATTCTTCACAGTGACCTTGTTGACTTCGCGGTAGTCGATGCACATCCGCATCGACCCGTCCTTCTTCTTCACAAATAGAACTGGAGCTCCCCACGGCGACGAGCTCGGTCGTATAAATCTCTTCTCGTGAAGTTCTTGAAGTTGCGTCATCATTTCTTGCATTTCTGTCGGGGCTAGACGGTAAGGAGCATGAGCTATCAGAGCTGCTCCCAGAGTGAGGTCGATGTGGAACTCTACTTGTTGCTCCGGTGGTAGTCCGGGTAGGTCTTCCGGAAAGACGTCTGGGTATTCTCGGCTTCTCGCACCACGTCCACATCTTCTACCTTCCTCTTTTCCAACTTTGCGTCGATTACGTAAGCCAAATACGATGCACATCCCTTGGCTAGTCTCTTTCGTGCCTTAAGGGACGAGATAATCATACTGGCTTTTCGGTTCTTCTCCCCGTAGATAATCACCTCACCACCAAACGGCAAGGGTACTCTAATAAGCTTTTTGGAACAGAAAATACCGACATCATTCTTGGATAACCAATCCATCCCGACGATTACATCAAACCCCCGATGTCCGCCGGTAACAAGTCTATTACAAAAGACTCACCATCTAAACTTAAGGTACACCCAAAGTAGCATTCCCGAGCTATCAACTGTTCCCCGTTGGCTACCTCTACTACTAACGCATCACACAATAAACTAGGAGGTGTAGTGAAATTCTTGCAGAAAGATGAAGATACAAATGATCGGTTCGCACCCGAATCAAATAAAACACGGGTAGGTAGAGAGTTTACTAAGAACGTACCCGACACTACATCCGCCGTCTCCCTCGCCTCATCGGCCGTCATTTGGAAGGCCCGACTTGGCGCCTTCGGTTGGGTTTCTTTCTTCGGTATTGATACACCTGGAGCTCCTTGACGACCCATTGCTAGCTTTGGGAAATTCCGCTTGAAGTGCCCCGATTCTTTACACTCATAACAGACTCCCGACCGGGAATAACAATCCTTACTCGAGTGGCCTGTCCGACCACAGTTGGAACATTCGATGGAGTTGGGCAAGGATCTCTGACTGCAGGGCCCGAAATGTTTACTCTTACACCTAGAGCACCACTGTGCCTCGCGTTTCGGCTCTACACTCCTTCCCTTGATGAAGGGTTTGGATGGTCGCACGGGCCCAATCGACCCTTCCCATTTCCTCTTCTCTCCTTGTTGTTTCCTTTCCTCCTTGTCTTCCATTACGTCATCATCTACCTGCTGGGATGCCTCGATCACATCTTGCAAGGTGGTTTTGTGGGCGTTTCTCACGTCCGTCTTCATATTCGCCGGTAACCCCCTCACAAACCACTTTATCTTCGCCTCTTCATCTCTTGCCACATGATCCACTAGGTTGAGCTTGTCCATAAATTGCTTCGCATAGTCGGCAACGGTCAGATTTCCCTTTTTTAGATTTTAGAACTCTTCTTCTATCTTATCGAGCGCTCTTGCATTGCAAACTTTCTCCATAAGCTTCTTCTTGAAGGTTGGCCAAGTGAGCTTGGCCAAAACCTCCGGCGTCAGCACCCTTCTAGTGACGTTCCACCAAGTCAGCGCGTCCCCTCGGAGTAGTTGGGACGCAAACTTGACCCGTTGAGTATCCGCGCACTCACTCGCCTCGAAAGCCATTTCTACTTCTTGAATCCATTTCATACACGCAAGCGGGTCGGTTGTCCCGGAAAATTCCGAAGCTCGACTACATAGGAATGACTTGAAGGAACAACCCCCTTCCTTCTTCTTCTCGACCCGGATAACATGTTCTTCCGTCCCAACTGCATTATCAGCTCCGCCCGATCCCATCACCGCATTGTCCCCCACCGTCTCATGTATCCGATTGTTTGCATCCCTGTCTTCCAAGACTTTCATCAATTTCTCGTCCCGTTTGTCCATCGCAGAATTCATCATCTGCATAATGCTTGCCAATAGAACTGACTGAGGGTCTGCTTCTTGGATGACCGGATCCTCAGTTTCCAAGTTTATTTGAGGAATTTCATCTACGATCCCCACCAGAATTATGGGAATCGGTGGAATAACTTGGTTTACTGTCGGGTTTGCTTGCCTCGTAGTTCCCGGGGCGGTCACACTTGCCTCATTCGCATCATCGACCGCTCCAACCCGACTCCTTGTGTTTACCATGGTGAACTGTCACACACAATAAGAGTCGTACCGGTTAATTCTTTAAAAGATAAACGATTCCATACGTACTACTACAAGGAATAATCATCATAACAACAATTTCAAGCATGCTCACGTAATCATAAATTCAGAACAACACTGGCCAAGTGAGATTGTGAACGTATTTTACATAAGAACTATCGTTGTCATTGTCATAAATTTCAATCAATGCAATTCCATAATCCTAATACTCTCCCCACCTATAGATGCCCTACCCATATGGACAGTGTTACTAAATGCTCAACCAGCTTAAGTCTAGGTATGCTACAGTCGACACCTAGTTCACTTAAACTAGAACTCTGATACCAACTTGTAATACCCCAAAAATTGGGATAAACAAAAATTTCCATAAAAGGGAAACATAAAAATCAAATATGCCATAGCATGAGCTCTTCCCAAAAAGGGAGACAATAACGCTTGTTAAAATTACAAGTTTGTAATGAATAACAATATAAGGGAACACAACCCTTTAATCTAAATCCTAACTAGGAACAAGATTAATACAAGTTGTGATCCAATCCAAAAATAAGCTTTCTAAGCAAAGCGTCCCAAAAATGTCCCCAAGCTCGCATCTAAGGCATCTATACCTTCTTGGCGGTCTCGCCGCTAAAACCTGAGATACATATCAAACCAAACAAGTGTTAGACCAAACAGGCCTAGTGAGTTGTACAAAAGCATGGCATGATGTTCGATAAACATGAAATAGCATAATTAACGACTCGGTCCACATGGTCATACTGGAATCAATGGGGGAGATTCATCACACCAATGAGTTTTACCTCAAGTAAATATACCTTGATGTTTAGTTCGTATGAAAAACATCCCAAAGGCCCGGCACACCATCCCGGTGGCGGGGGCATTAGGCGCATACCGTCCCGGTGGCACCTAAGGCTACATCCTCCTGGCACATACTCACGGTTCCTCCAACATATATATATATATATATATATATTTCCATACATGTAACACCCTGGATTTTCATTATACATATCGTTGTAATCTTGTGTTTAACCGTTGTCGTTAACACCGTTTGTAGTTTATCGTTCAAATGCGTGGTCTTCGGCGAGAAGGTGAACTTCCAGTGAGTTTCACGACTTGCTCGCGACTTGGAGTCGCGGCATAAGTCGCGATGTCCACTGTTGATTATGGGTTTACGAGCTTCGCGACTTGCATGAGAGGGATAGTCGCGATATTAGTCGCGAAAGCCCCTGTTGGTTTTAGGGTTTTATGGCACGGGCGAGTTATGCCGCGAGTTGAGGTCGCGGCATAACCCGCGAATCCCCCTGGACCGACTTAAGGGTTCAGTTTCCCAAAATATCTCATTGATCTCAATCTCTAAACTCTCTCTTCTCTCTCTAAATCGTTTCTATCCCTCTCTCTAGAGTTTGGTAGTTATAGTTGGTGTTCGATCCGAGGTTTCGGTGTTTTAAGTTTCACCTCTACGTCGTGATCGTTATCTGGTTTTCCGGGTTTTATCCTAAAACCTACTGGTGAGTTCCTACTACCATTTTACAAACTTTATACATGTCAAAACTCTTATTTGCGAAATCCGAAGTATTTCTACGGTATGATTTCATGCTCTATACATTTTGATATAAATGAAGTTTTTGGTGATTTTCGGGGTTCCCGATCAGTTTTGACTAAAATGACTAGTTCCGCCTTATTGAAGTAAAATGATGTTTTACTTGCACATTATGTGGATATGTGAAAAGATTGTTTAAGAACTCATTTTTAATGATTTTCATTCTTACCAGAAGTTGAACTGGAAATGACATTTTGTTTATAAAATGTGTTTATACCATATGTTTATTTATGGTTGGTCACATATGTTGTTGTGAGTACCATTACTAGCGGATCCCTAGGTTTTGAGTCGACTGAATTGTTGGGATGTCACATTCCCCAATTTGTAGCTATGGATGCATATGATCCTCGGGGGCAATTTGGTACGGTTATGTGAGGCCGGATACTAGCCATGGTTCATAGTGATCCTAGTGAAGGAGTATACATTGGTTTTGCTTAGGGCTAGATCTCACGTTATAGCACGAACTTATGAGTTCGTATCCTTGGATTCCAATTGTTTAGCTCATAACTCGGATTTTGGCCTACTTTGTGTTACGCCACTATCTTTGGTAAAATGTATTTATCGTTGGTCATTTGATGACATGTTTATAACGGAAAAGCCCGGTGTTGTGGCAAAGGTTTCAATTGTAAGATTTAACCTCCTTGGAAATATTATCTTATGATACAAATGTTTATATCTTTTGAGCTTATTAAACTGTATGTTCTCACCAGGCTTTAAGTCTGACACTTTTTCTCAAATGATATGTATAACAGGTTTCCCTTAGCGGTGGGATGCACAGGGTTTTGAGAAACGAGTTTGGTCTCGAGGCATTTTGAGATGACTAAAGTGTGTTGATAGTTGGGCATTGTTAAGTCCCATTCTTTTGATGAATTTTAGATTGTCAACTGATGTAATCTAGATAGTTATGTTTAGATTAGTCTGTTGATGAATTCTAGATCCGTACAGGTTTTTGTAAAGTCCAAAGGACTGGTACACTTTTGAGGAATTTATATCAATGCAGATGTCATGTTGCCTATTGTGAGAAGTTTAAATTTACTCTGAATCTTAGGATGTTACAATACATATCTCGCATCAACAAGATATATACACATATTAGCCATCCCTATACATATCCCGCATCAACAAGATACATATATAATGATTTGCATGACTTCAATCCCATGTTAGGCCCAAAACACCCAAGCATGTAGGTTTAACAATAATCTTCACATAATCCATGATATTAACCATCATAACCAATAGTAACCATGTTAACAACACAATGACTCCATATATAACTCAATAGTCAAACCCCCCAAATACTCATGAAAAATAACATTTAGGTCAAACTTATCAGGTGATCAAATTTGTGCATACATAACAAGTAGTACAAGTAAACACTTAAGATATGTATCCCATTTAAAGATTTTGGTAAAGAAAACTCACAATCTAGGTTTTATAGCAAAATCCTAGAAAACTTGGAAGAACCCTAGAAAACTTGGATGAAGAAGATGATCTTGAAGCTTGAAACCTTGGGTTAAAATCTTTGCTTGGAGGTTGCTTGATTCTTGCAATAAATGAGGAAGATTGGTGGTTGAAAGGGTTAGGGTTCGGTTTTGGGAAGGAGTAAATGAAGAGAGAGTTTGAGAGAAAAGAGATTGAGGAGTAAATGAGAAATGGGGTTGAAAACTTTATTAAATCCGTCAGACAAATCTCGCGGGTTGTGCCGCGGGTGTAACCCGCGTGGAAAGTCGCGATACTCACTGCCTTACCCGCGGACAGTGCATTTCGCGGTTTGTGCCGCGGGTGTAACTCGCGTGACAAGTCGGGAGAACCACTGTTTCTTGCCCCTTTTTCCTTGAACCAAAATTCAGAGTGTTACATCGATTGAGTCCATAAATCATATATGCAACAAATCATTGAGTCCAGAAATCGTATATGCAAGAAATCGATTGAGTCCATAAATCGTATATGCAAGAAATCGATTGATGTAAGAAATCGATGGAGTCCAGAAGAAATTGAAATCGAGAACCATGGGGATGAAGTCGTACAACATATTATAATGGAGAAGAAAGAGGGCTACTAGGGTTTAATTTGTTGTGAAAATATTTTTGTCATTTTCAAAATATTGGATAGAATGAAATTCAATTCCATCACTTTTGTGAAGGAATGACCAAATTCACATTTGAAGGAATTCATGGAATTCAATTCCATTTCATTGGTAACCAAACATCATGATGGAATTCGGTCAATGGAATTGACCATTCCAATTCCATCAGATTCCGACGGAATCCGGCGAACCAAACCCCCCCTAAGTGAGTTACACCCTTGGTTCCTCGAATTCAATTCATTTTTGAAATTTTAATTATAAATTAAGGAACCAAAAAAAAATCTCAAATGTCTTTAAATTAACTAAAAGTTATCAAAATAAAGTTACACTACATTATAAAATGCAGAGTAAACTACTATTTTCGTCCTTGTGGTTTGTTATTTATAACTATTTTCGGCCCTAATATTTAAAAACTGATTTTTTGGTCATTGTGATTTGCAACTTTTTTCGCTTTTAGTTCCTGAGAATATTAGTTTTAGGGACGAAAATGAAAAGGAATTGCAAACCACAATGACAAAAAAATAACTTTTAAAGTCATAAACGAAAATGGTTATAAACAACAAACCACAAGGACGAAAATCGTAGTTTACTCTAAAATGTAAAAGCATGTTCAATAGTTATGCTATTTTAAAAAAACAGAGATTTGTGAAAATTTTGCTTCGACAACTATGATATATTATTCTCTAGATTTGTGAAAAGTTTGCTTTTCAATATTATTCCCTCCCTTTCTTTTTCATCCATTTTTTTCTCCAGATTAGAGAACATAGCGTAAATTACATTTCTATAAAACTTTTTTCACATTTCATCATAGGGCATCTTCAATCCAACCACTATAAAAAAACACTAAAAACGGTGGACCTATTGAACACTAAAAAGAATCCAACTTCAACCACACACTAAAAAGAAAACACTAAAAACATCTTTAATATTATAATAATAATAAAATAATACTATATAATATATTAAACTATTAATCTATGTATAAAATGCATAAAAGTTGAATAAAATATCTTTATTTAGTTTTAGAAGTCTACTTTATTGGTCTTCAAATATAGATGTCACATTTATTAATCTTTAGGGGGCGTTTGGTTCGCTGGATTCCGCCGAAATCTGGTGGAATTGGAATGGTCAATTCCATTGACCGAATTCCGTCGTGCTGTTTGGTTGCCAAGAGAATGAAATTGAATTCCATGAAATCCTTAGATTAAGGAATTGGTCATTCCATTTGAAAATGGATGGAATTGAATTCCATTCCATCATGGTTTTTCAAAAAGACAAAAATACCCTCCAAACCTTTTCTAACAAGAATTCCATTCTCTCTCTCTCCTCTCCTCTCTCCTCTCTCTCTCTCCTCTCTCTCCTCTCTCTCTCTCCTCTCTCTCCTCTCTCCTCTCTCCTCTCCTCTCTCTCTCTCTCTCGACATTTAAAAAAATAAATAAATAAAAATAAAAGAAAGGGTATTTTTGTCATTTTTCAGAATTCCATTCCAATTTCTTTGTAAACCAAACAGACATATTCCAATTCATTTGACTGATTACATTCCATTCCTGCCAACCAAACAGTTGGTCAAACCTGAAAACATTCCATTCCAATTCCTTCCAAATTCCAATTCCAATTCCATTGACATATTCCATTCCATCAGAAATCATTCTGCGAACCAAACGCCCCCTTATTTTTTTAGGGGGTGTTTGGGATTGCTTATTTAAAACAACTTATGTTTATTTTGAAAAGGGCTTATCAATTTATACGGTGCCAAATCGGAGTTTTAAAAAAAATGTTTGGATTAACTTATTGTGGTACCAAAACGTAATAAACTAATAAGTTGTTATTTAAAGGTGTTTGAGATTGCTTATACATATAAAATAACCAAAAAAGTAATAAGCATTTTTCAAATAAGTTGATAAGTTAAAACCAAATAACTTATCAAAAACTCATTTTCAGCAGTTTGGCACTGCTATAAGCCCTTTCAATTTTTCTCCATTAAAACACTAAAAAATGTTTATTTCCGATACCACATCGCAATAAGCTAAAAAACACTTCAAATAAGCAATCCCAAAGTTCACTTCAAACAATTCAAATAAGCAATAAGCTAAAAAAACACATTCATTTTATGTTTTTAGTGTCGGGCTGAAAAAAATATAAATGATAACTTCCTTTTTATAAAAACACATAAAATAAGACAAATTAAAATTACGCGTGGATTAATCAGTAAAATGGCACCGTAGAAGGGAGTCTGATAGGTCTTTTTTGTTGGCGGAGACGGACGCCGGAGGCAATGCCATTTTGGATCAACTAAAAACCTCCATCTCTCTCTCAATTACTCCAAACAAGTCACTAAAACCTCAATCCTCGGGTAAGTTATCTCTTCATTACATGACCTAATTCTTGGTTGATTCATTGTTTTTACCCTTAAGTTTGATCAACAAAACCCTTAAGGTCGGCGATTCAGGTTTCCTAGTGGATTCATTCACCGGATCCTTCAATTCTCTTGGTGATATCAATCTGTTCTGTTTTTTGTGTTGTGACCAGATAGCGATTATCAAAATTCTAAATTAGACGAACTGATCTGTTGAACTTGTGATAGGTTTGTTAATGGTTGATACTGTATTGTATGCTTTTGTTTCTGCTGCTGCCTGTCTTTATATGGACCTTAATAGTACAATTGAGTTACCATACGAATTGCAGTAAGAAGTAGCTTTTTGATCATTATCAATCTCATTGTTATTGCTTTCATTTGAATGCATTCAAAACAAGGCAAGTAAACGTCTATTGAGAACAGATATATAAGAATAGAAGACCAATTTTTGTAGAAAGGGATGAAGTAGTTGCTGTATTTCATTGTTCTAATGAAAAATAAAAGAAAACAATTATTGAGAAGGTTATATAGACTTCTAAGAAAACAACCCGAGGATATTTTTTTCACCGAAGTTGATTAATGAAGAAAACTGGATTCTCTCCCATCTGAGCAAAACATGGAACATCAACATTGCAATAGGTGAAGGGAACAATAGACCAAATAGTAGCACCTAAAAGTAGAGTGGTTTAGACTTGACGGCATAAACTAATTCCAAAATGTTTCTATAGTTCAACACTCAGTTTCTGAGTTGATACCATGATTTTTATATTGTAATAGTTTGTGTACATCTGATAGGTGTTACCTGTGTTTTCTTTGTTTCTATCTCTTTATTTTCTAAATTTTGAAGTTATCCACAGGAACAATGCACAATTGATTTTTCTTTTTTTGTTATGATAAAATGTGATGCCTACAGATTCTTTTTTCTTGAAATTGTGTATATCAGTCTATGTATGGGTAGTAGGACACTAAAATGAGAATTTCAGTTGGAACTCAGCCTGCATTTAACCTAAAGTTTTGCAATGCCACATAGAAAGTACATGTAAATGTTTGATCTTTTATCTTTATATGAAGTTATGCAAGACAAGTTTTTGCGCTGTGGTGGAATACACATGCTTCCTTAAGTGATCTGCCAATTCACCGTCGTGTGTTATTGTGAACATTGCTTCACAACTAGGCAAAGACACATGAAGTGTGTCATGAAGCTAAAGCTGGTGTTCAAATTGAAGTCAATGTAACTAAGATATTTTTATTGCACCAACAATAATCATAAAAGAAAATTGCATCCAAAGTCATCAAGCCTTTAAAGTAGTGTATGATCTACCAGTTATTAGTGTTTTGATCATGCACCATGTACATCTCTGATCTCTCTATTTTGAAGGGTACATAGACCTATACCCTTTCAAATGTAAAAAAATTACAAGATATGCCATATTTCTTCCTTATTCCATTAATGTCCAAGTTATGTTGGAGCTTCATAGCAGCTTCATTAGACATTGACGTATCTGTTTTTCATTGCTATTTTTTAACACGTTATTTGGTAAAAAAGCACATTCGTTATACACACACATATGCACAATAAGAAAACTGATGACACTCATACATACTTTCTCTCTCTACGCACACACACATACATAAACCAAATAAACCCAGTTTATCCCACAGGAGTAGGGTTTGGAGGTTTGTACTCAAACCTTTCCTCTACCCTCAAGGAGTAGAGCGGTTGTTTCCGTGAAGACCCCTGACTTGCAAAGAAGTGTTTGCGAAAAGGTTTGGGGGAAGACATGAGTGCTTCAAAACAAATTTTGAAAAGAGGAACTAAGAATAGTAGTCGGTAAGAAAAAAGTTACGACAAGTAGGTATAATTAACATAGGAAAAAATGCACATGCACACACACACACACACACATACATGTTTAAACTTAAAAAATGATGAACAAGTTTTCTGCACTTAACACTTAAAAGTTCTTAGGAATCAAGAATACAGAGGTATGAGCCTATAGAACAGATCCTGTTCAAGTAAGGTTGTTACACTTAAAAGTAATAAACATCAAAAAGTGAGTTTTGCGTTCATGTAGTTCATCTTTTCTAGAGACAAAGATGAACTTTTTGTAGAACACTAATAAATAAGATCTGGGTTATTGCAAACAGGGAACAAACACATAAACGAAAAAAATAAAATAAAAGAAGGTTTGTATGTCTATATACAACTCTGGGACATGAAGTATATTTAAATACCAGTAAATGCTTGGAAATATACAAGAGGGTTCTATGAAACAGAAGAAAAAGATGGAGCACCTTGTAGCTACCCCTCCCTATATTAAAAGTTCAAAAATGGTACCTGATATGAGGCCCTCCCTCTTAAAGGTTTCTTGGTCCTCTGAAGCCATCTACCCCACGGGTTTTCTGCAATCTCATGGCCTCATTAAACTTACTTTTCGTTTAAAGTATACACTCTTCATATTAGTGAACACTGAACAGTAAAAAGCTTGATGTGTATGTGTTTTAAAACCCAATTAATGAAATCATATCACAGATAGCCAAGTTGGGTGGCTTATCCAATCTGCACTTATTGTCCATCAATGTTTTCTTCTCCTTTTGGTGTGTATATGTATTCTTTTTGTCATTAGTTGACTGATCTTCTTTGTATGGTCATGAAACTAGAGAAGGGAGAAGTTCAGTTGGTGAGTTTGATCGCACATAGTTTCAAGTCTTAGCAAATAAATTACTTAAAGTTACTAAAGATCTTCAGGTTAAATCTTTCATATAGAAGTCTAAGGTGTTGTTTGGTTCTGAAGTTTGAAAACGGAATTAAAAAGACCGTTTGTTTTTGTAAACTGATAAATGTCTAAATGTGTGCAATTGTCTATTTTACCCCTCAGAATATTATAATGTTGAATTTATATAATAAATTTTCATTTTCACTCATAAATATGTAAAATAAATATCAATAAAATTTTTGTAAGTATAACACTCTTTTTTAAACAATAAAAATTTTCGACATTACCTATCTATTTCAACAATCTTTTGAATTTATATAAAAAGAATTCCAGCTTTGTTTTAAAGTGGAATGATGTAGGAAAAGGGAAAAACCCTAGAAATTTGTGATCGTATAGGACACCCAGATACCAATCGTACAGAAAATGAAGGGGTTTGAGTGATGTTTCTTCCCAGTTTCAGCGGTGGTGGAGATGGCACCGGTAAAGCCAATGTGCGAGTGAAACGAGTTGAAAAGGAAGGAACGTTATGAGAGCTTGTAAAAAGACTAGTGTGGAAGCAATGAAATAAGAGGATGGTAAGAGGTTAATAAGATGTGGTTTAACCTCTTGCCCAGTAATAGGATGGTAAGAGGTCTTGAGCTCTTATCACAAAAGAAAAAGAGAAAAGAAAAAAAAAACGAATAGTCTTATAACTTGAACCTCTTATTCAGTAAGACATAAGAGGTGAATAAGAGGTATTTTCCGAAAAACAAACACCACCTATGGTTGAGTAAATTTGTCTGTCTGGAAATTTAAAGATACTGTTTGAGATTTTTTGATTTTTGAAATCTTAGATAGAGCGCCATAGGCTGCTCATTTCACTTTATCCACTAGTCCCATTTCTGCAACGAGTGGTGATATATTGACCTTATGACAGAGCTAGATATGGGAATTATACACCCCTGTGGTTTGCTAGCACCAAGGTTCAAGGCATGCTAGGCACAATCAAAATATCTGAACCTTTTGGATTTTAACCCATTTCTATTGAGTGCTTTTCCCACAACTCATATATGTTTTGCCATAAAATATATTTCATGCATGATGCTTCTGTTTGATTTCTGACTTTTGTTGATTGAACATTTGATAAATTATTTATTGGATTCAGCATGCTACTTGTTGAACTAATATATCTGTTTTTATAGCTTTGACTCCTTAGCGCTAATCAGTTAACCTAATTATCCTGTGATGTTTTTCCGAAGTGGCCTGGCTCAACTTTTGATTCGGGTGCTTCTAGTGCGTGTGGACGTCTTTTGCATACTTTGAAGTTGAAGTTATTGGGATGGCATCTAGGCGGAAAATTAATTACACTCGTCTTGCTGATGAAGACAACGACTATATAGGCAAAGAAGGATATGACCCTCGGTTTGACTACTCACCAGCAACCTTGGATGAAGTCCCATGGAAATCCATTGCCCTTGCACTTTTCCTGCTCTTCCTTGGATGTGGGCTTCTCCTTCTCTCATTCTTCATCTTCACAGGTCACATGGGTGGAGACAGATCCCAAGCATATGGCCTGTTAGGACTTGGGGCTCTCACCTTCCTCCCGGGTACGTTGATTAGATCCTTCATTCTATACATTGTGTATATTGGTTAATTTGGCTATAACGGATAGCCATGTCTATATCAGCCAAATACTACACCAGTCTTGCTTGTTAACTGCATTTTCAAGCAAATATGCACATTTGAAGTTGCTTATGTATAACATAATTTGCACACGAGTGTTAATTGAAGATTTTGATTCATTCCAATGGAATTTTGATAATTCTCGAGTTTATTAATGTGGGCATTGTGATTCATCTCAATTAACTAAACATCTAGCACGGCAGCACCTGAATTTTTTGAGATTTTTGGTGTTCTCTTTGTTCTTCACATAACCTATTTGATCAATTGAAAATATTACGAGAAGTTTGCATCATTTCAAGAGGCTGAAAACAGAATGGAAGACATAGATGAATTATTGATTATAGCCATTCAATTAAAAATAAGGCAATAAAGAAGAGTACATTATAAGTATGCCAAATGTATACACTGAGAAGCAAAATTGCACTAGATAAACCTCCCCCTGACTGGTAGTTATATGATGCAAACTAGGTAAATAAAGCCGAATGATTAACTGAAATCAAATGCTTACAATAGGAATTACCAGCTTTCGAGAGGCTGGAGGCTCTCCCAAGTCTTAAGTATTACAAAACTCATGCCCCTTACTCCGGCCCTGCTACTTTATTTATAATAAAAAGAAAACCAAAAATGGAAAATATTTTCCTATTCAATTGGGACAGCTACATTCCTTTATTACGTGATTAGATTAGCTAAAAATCTGCTGGATGATAGCTCAACCTTCCCTTATTGCAAGATTACCCTCAATCGATTAGTGGACTTGCCTTTTCTTGCATAGGTGAATCTAATGGGTGGCTTATCATTATCTGTTGGTTGTGTTCAATCCCTTCTATTTTAAGGTGCTAGTTTTCATAATCAAGAATAACTTTTATCAACATATAAGGAATTTATGGCCGCTTGTTCCTCAAATTTGTGAATCGGGAGCCACAGGCATGTAGGTATACTATTAGATTATCAGAATTGTTGCCTTAAATAAAGTAACACTTAAGTAAGGTAACCCTAGTTTCATTCAATTATTCAGACTTCTGTTACTTGCTGCTTTATATCCTATCATGGTGATCATCATGTGTCATTGCTAAAAGATGTCCGTTGTAATATGGCATCACCAGTGAAAAGAACAAGAACTGGTTTGGTCTTCATGGAAACAACCACTCTATTGTTTTAGGGTAGAGGTCAGGTCTGCATACATCTACCCTTCCCATACCCCACCTCCAGGTGGGATATACTGCGTTTTGTTAGTGTAAGAAACTGGTTTGGTGATTTTAAGTGTCAACCTTTGAACAATTTCTTACATTCTGATGATGATTAATCTCTTTTAGGCTTCTATGAGACTCGGATCGCTTATTATTCATGGAGGGGTGCACAAGGGTATCGGTATGCAGCCATCCCTGCTTATTAAGGATTATTATACCTCTTCCTGGTGTATGGTTGTATATTCAGAGTGTAACATACATACATCACCTTCCTGTTATGTAGATTGAGATTGTTTTCATTATATTTGTGTTTTGAAATTGAATATTTACCAATGTAGAGAAATATGATGCAAGTGTCTGATGTGGGTTTTCGGTTTTCTGTTTGTTGGTTGATCATCAACTTGCTTGGATTAGGGTTCTTTGAGAATTTTTATTTAGGTTAAATGCATATTGTTTGTTGGAAGGTTTTGGCAAACCTTCTGCTACATTTGTATTGAGAAGGCAATGTTTTCCACTTTTAGTATGAATTGGTGTGACATCAAAAGAACATGAAAATAGGAGCCAATACAGATGTTCATTTCCGAACTGGGCCTAAGGGATTGATTTTAACTGATTTAGGACCAGTTCAGTAGGGACCGGTTATGACTTGTGTAGGACCGGTAAGGCCCTACCCGGTTAAGATTATCGGATTCTGGAGCTTCTTCAAGAATATTTTGATATTAAATCTCCACATGGCAGCTCCTGATTGGCCAATGGACTTGCCCATTTAAGTGGTCTTTTTTTTTCAATTAACATTTGACCGTATTTTTTTCTTTTATTTACCCGTCATCTCAATAGTTACCAATATGTATTGTGTAAATAGTTTTGTGTGAAACTTTTTCATACCATTCTCTGTTTAAGTATTAAATCTCTCCATCTTACATCACAATTTGTGATTTTGATTTTGGTTTGAAATTATTTCGTTTCAACTTCCAATTTCCGATTGAAAAATTGTCTCACACAATACTTGGTCCCAAGTTGAGTCTTTGGTTCCCGAATATGTTATGGAAGTAATCATAGTCTATTAGCGAAATTATAATTTGATAATTTTGTCAAATAGAAAAAAGAAACGTGTGATGAAAAAAATGTGACGTACTTGCGGTGAGTATTGTGTAGCGTTTAAGAGCATGGATTCAACGTAAAACGCATATTGGTCCAACCAGATTGACTTGAAGTCAGTGAAATTGATGGTCCAATTGGAGTTGACCGTTTGATTACTTTGATAACCCAATAATTATGAAAAAAGATAGTTAAATGTATGATATGAATTACGATATTTTCATCTAGAAGTCGGTTAAGATCGAGGATTGGCATTTTTTAGTTACTACAGTCTATATGACCAGTTACATCACCAAGGGACTGGATTGATTAAAGGCCTGATCGATTTCGGTTTGTCCACATCCATATCATACATTTATAGGAGATTTATTGGATTGATTTGACTTAATTATCTTTTATCTGATTTATATTTTCAAAAAGTAAATAAAAAAATGAGGTTCACTGCCAAACAATTTATAATTCATTAATTATTGTAAGCTATTGCACGTTTTTGTAATTCATTTGTCCATAAAGAATCAATAGATACGTTTTTGAAAAGACATTTCAAGATTCTTTTATAGCTTTCAACTTTTTGTTCTCTATTGGTTGATTTGAAATAACTAGAAGGGGGTAAAAGGTAATAACATGGAAGATAAGGGGCTCTTTTTGTATTAAGAGGAAAATGACTGGGAACTGAAAATAGGCATAGAAATGGGGCGGGGACCTCAATCCCCATCCCCGTCCCCAATCCCTCATCTTCATCCCCGTCCCCATTCCCGTCCCCGTCGGGGAATATGATCACATCCCCATCCCCAACGGGGAACGGGGATCCCCAACGGGGAAACGGAAATTTTCTTTTTCCGTTTATGTAAGCTATTTAAATCAAATATATGAGAAATCGCACATGTTTAAATATCACATATTTCCAATAAACCTAAAATCGAAAGAAATTTAATTTAGTATAAAAATCACAACATCATATAATAATTAATAACTTAAAACCAAAAGAAATTCAACCGAATTCAAAAAAAAAACTTAACTTCAAACGTACCAAAAGATATCGAATAAGATTCAAAACCATATCGAGTAATTATATTTTGATTGACATCCAAAATACATACTAACATCCAAAAAATAACAATTTTATATTATAAACCTAGTTAGGAAATAGAAAAATTATGAATTACCGATTTAGTTTAAATAAATATATAGCAAATATTAATTAAAATATAAAACGGGGACGGGGCGGAGCGGGGAGTGCGATACCCGTCCCCGTCCCCATCCCCGGTTTGAGACAAACGGGGATCCCCGTCCCCATCCCCATCCCCGGTTTAGCGGGAAATCCTCATTTTCCATCGGGGCGGGTGGACCGGGTTCCCGACGGATTGGGGCCAATTTCCATGCCTAACTGAAAAGATTCGGTTGACAAAAAAGGCTTTTTATATGATGACGTGGCAATAGAAAGGCCAACGGACACTCCCCCTCTTTCTTCCATCTATATTATATATAAATTGATTTTCTTCAAACTACAAATTAAATCCTCACATTTGGGCTTCAAAAAGGAAAAATAAATAAATAAATTGGCTGTGGTAACTGAACCCACCTTCCACCTTCCCTCCGGTGGCCGGTGCGGTTCCTTCAATTCGTTGCAGAGGAGCTAATAATACGTATGTATGTATGTCTATATATATATATGTATGTATGTAGAGGAAGTTCTTTGTTTACGTTATTAGATGCATATTATCAAGTATCCATTTTGATCTGATTCATCTAGAACCCTAATTTTTTCTTGAAAGATCCAAATTAAATGAAGAAAAAAAATGCGAACTTGTTTATGTAAAGATATTGATGTGTTTCGTGGCCTTTTTCTTTTTTATGCATGCCCATATTCATGTCATTGGCCTCGATCTAATTTCAATGGTCACGTACATTTTCTTTGGCAAATTATCTAGTTAAAGTTACTTGTGTGGTCATAAATTAAATAGCAATTATTGATGTTAATTGCTTCTAGTGCACAAGATTCTCATATGGGTATTTAGAGAATTATTTGACGTAACCTCACAATTTTATTGCTAGGAGAATTTATTCATCACCTTTAGGTTAGAATCAGAAAATATCAACCGTTGCACTTGTCATCTTTTTCCTCTCTCAGATTCCATGATCGAATATTGTTTCTTTCTTGGTGACTCCAACAAGAATTAGGGATCTCGCATTGCGATCTTGTTATATCATATTTAGTATTTTGATCTCTATGAAAAGTAGTTCATTTTCTTGAGTTATATACTTGAAGTTACGATGGATGTTTCTAGTTTCGTTCATGTTCTGACTTGGGTTACTTTAAAGATTATTGGAAATTTCCTTGCAAGCTAATATCTTTTGTAATTACTTAAATGTACAATTTCTTTTTTGAATTTGATCCCTTGCTAAGATTCACCTGTTGGGTTGCTTTAAAGATTATTGGTTGTATCTTACAAGCTATTTTTTTGTAATTACTTAAATGTGCAATTTCCTTTTTGATCTTGATTCCTTGCTGTGTTAAAAGGTTCACCAGACGCCTCGATCAGTTTTTAACTTTATAACCTTGGTTATCACAGAATTCATGGATTAGCTATCCTGATATTATTGGCTTTATTGCAAAACCTTGATCCTTGCTAAGGTATGATCTCTTTATCATCCAATCCATTTCCCCGATTGTAGTATGTTTTAACCACCGATGTCCAAAAGGGTCTGTATTTGATTTATGAGTGTCAAATGTATTAACATCAAACTTACATGAATTGTTATAATCTTGAATTCTTGATGACTACAGTTAACCACATGCTAGCTCTAGCTTCATTTTCACAAATGATACTTCTTCCGTTCCACATATATTGTGATTGTTTCCATATTGCGATGTCCTATAAGAAATGAAACATTTTTAATTATAGAAATCTTTAAAAGTAAAAATTACCTCTCTGCGCGCCACTATCACTTTTGCAAGAAATGGAATTACAATGATTTGGGTCCATAAGATTTCACCTTTTGTCATTGTTAAATTAATAACCAAACAATTCTGTCAAATGTGTGCTACCTTTCATGAGGTGCAGCATATATTTGATTTATCAGGGACTTGCTTGTTACTATTTCAAGAAAGAGAGATTAATGGGTGGTTGTGTCTCATCCCATGCTAAAAAATCTAGGAAACCACGACATCGTCATATCAAAAAGATCCGTAAGCATGAGAAAGTGATGAAGAGAAACAGCAGTGCAGGAAGCGGCATTCTTCTTCGTACTACCACCAGTTGTAAAAATGGAACCTCCAATTCCACTTTTAATCTGACTCAGATGGAATGGCACCACAGTCAGTTTGATGCTAACGGTACTTTCTCATGTTCTATTTTTGTAATTTTCAACAGTAAAACTTCATTGATAAGAATGCTTTTTCACAACTTTAAAATGACACTTTGCCTTGCAGTGATTTGCCAAGAAGAACCATGGTTCGACACACACAGTAAAATTAATGAATCCGATTCAGATGATGATTTCGTTAGTGTTCATGAGGGTAATGAACATAAACATCCTTTCTGAATAATATGTCCCCTCGACGTGTGGCATATAGACATAGTTTTAGATAAGTATGTGATTATTTACAAAATGTCTTAAATGCCCAAATCAATAACATCAATTTCTGTAGTGATGACAAAGGCCAAATAGGTGATTCTAGTTGTCTAAGAAGGACATGTTGCAATTTCTATGGGACAGAGGGAGTATGCGCTAGGAACTCAAATACTTCAAAAGGAATTTATATTTATCTATTCTTTGTTTTGTTAAACTTAATATTCGCAGATGGTTTTCGTAATTCATCAAGTGGACAATTGCTTCAGTATGAGACATCATCATGCATTGCCGAAAACAAGTGTAAGTACCATGAATACAGTGAAAGCTACTGTAAAAAATAGCAAAAAAAATATTAACTTTATACTAGAGTTTTTTTTTTTTAATGATAAGATTAATGCCACATTTGAATTCAGGTCCACAAATTCAGATAAGGAAATCTGCAGTTATCAGGCTTTCGTTCAAGAGAACTTCACTTGATAGAGAAGAAACCGGTGAAATCTGTAAGTTTAATCTAATCATCATTTCTGTTTGTGAAAGAGTTAAAAAGTTTTAATATTTATGGTAGCATAACAGTAATTATTCAAAAAGTTGTATAAACTATGAAGCTACAATACAAATCAAACACCTTTTTTGTTTCTGCAGGTTCTGCAAGAAAATATTTATATCGTCCCCGACCAGGACTCTTGATTCCGTATTGTACAAATGAGAAGCCGCATCCCGGATGTTGGTCTGCTATTGACCCCTCGAGTTTCACGCTTCGAGATGAGAACTTTTTTAAGTATGCCGTCAACTTTGTGGACATTTAAAATATAAAAGTTATGCAGAAAAGTATCTAATCAAACTGAGAAATTAACTTGCAGAGATAAAACAAAATCCCCTGCTCCAAGTTATTGTCCTTACACTCCAATAGGAGTTGATCTCTTTACATGCCCAAGAAAAGTCAACCACATCGCCCAACATCTCGAGCTTCCTTCCATCAAAGGTGACGGAAACTTGCTGCCTATTCTCATCGTCAATATTCAGGTTCAAGATTTTCTTTTTCACACGGTTCTATTGTTCATTTTTCGGATGTCAAAGTGGTTCGATGAGACATTATATAATGTAAACATGTTTTCGTGGTTTGACAGTTGCCTACTTATCCTACTGCTATGTTCAATGGCGATAGCGATGGTGAAGGTTTGAGTCTCGTGCTATATTTCAAACTCTCTGAAACATACGATAAAGATGTATCCTCTCGGTTTCAAGAAAGCATCAAGGTAATTAAGATGTCAAATCTTTTTTTTAGAATTCGTTTTATGGGGACTCTAGAATTAATGCATGATTCTTTCTTGTTCTTTTAAAAGAGACTTTCAAGATTACATTTTTCAAGCTTCTATGCAGAGTTTGATCGAAGACGATATGGAAAAGGTGAAGGGATTTGCTAAAGAATCTGTTGTAGCTTTCAGAGAAAGGCTGAAGATCATGGTGGGTGTGTTGAACCCTGAAGAACTTGTTTCAAGTAACACTGAAAGGAAACTTTTGCGTGCTTACAATGAAAAACCCGTTCTTTCGCGACCTCAACACAACTTTTATCAGGTACCCACATCTTTCAAGCTCTCTTTTTTTTCTCCATTTGAAAATGGGACATAATCTTTAATCTTCAATTTTTTTTTTGTTGTTTTCAATCTGAGTGCAGGGATCAAATTACTTTGAAATTGATTTGGACATTCATCGGTTTAGTTACATAGCAAGGAAGGGATTAGAAGCATTTCGTGAACGCCTGAGAAATGGGATTCTGAATCTAGGCCTAACCATTCAGGTAATAATTGTGAATTTTTGATTTGAATGTTTAGAAACAGGTGGTAGGAAAAGGAAAGTAGTAATGAAGGATGAATGATGATGTTTGTGAAAACAGGCACAGAAGGCTGAAGAATTGCCTGAGAAAGTGCTTTGCTGTTTGAGATTGAACAAGATTGACTTTGTGAATCATGGACAAATACCCACCATTGTTGCCCATTCATGAAGATTCTTCATCTTATGCTCTTTGTTATTCAAACATAAATACAATCAAGAATCATGTTTCCCCTAATTCATGTACTGATGTGAATACAGAAGAGTAAATACAAAAAAGAGAACATTCACTTGTGCATGATCCGAGTTCAAGTTGTCTTTTACTTTCAAGTCTTTCTTGAGTAAAACCCTTAACATTGATTAAAAAAGAGAGCAAACCTAAGGAGTTTACTATCAATCCATTTTGATGGTTATGATCAGGGACGGATCCACTATGGTGGCTACGGTGGCACGTGCCACCGTATTATTTTGCCGACGAAGGGTAAAATTTTTAGGTTCGTATAAGGTGCAACCGTATCGTTTTGGAAGGTGCTACCGTATTATTTTGAAAACTTCAAGAAGGTGCAACCGTACCTTATAATCAACCAAAAACCAAAAGAAACTATCGAAATCAACCAAAAGAAACAATCGAAATCAACCAAAAAAACCAAAAAAATCTCTCGAAATCGATAAAATTAACTTAAAAATCTCTCGAAATCAAGCAAACAGCTTTAAAAATCGCTCGAAATTGTGGAATTAAGCTAAAAACACATCGGACAATATTAAACGTCGGTAAAAAGATGAAGATACGTCGATAAAAACCGTGCTTTTTGTAAAAAAAAATTGTCGGTATTATATGGTGCCACCGTATGAAAAAATTTCTGGATCCGTCCCTGGTTATGATGGGAGTATTATTCGATAAGGTAAGTAAGGGTGGTGACTCTTGCTGGTAAGCCCTTAAGCGTTTGGTAAACGACCGATATGTTAGAATTGGTAAAGTCAAATGAAATCAAATGGATCCTAACATGATTTACAATGTATCAGAGCTGAGTTCAGTACATGTTTTGGATTAGGTGTGGTTAGGTTAATCGGGTTACGATTGAATAACCAACCCAATGTTTGCGGTTTGAAAAATATCAACCCAAACCATACAGATTAATCGGGTTGATAATTTGGTACATCAAAATATGCTTCTAGCCTTGAATATATTGTTTTCTCAACTCAATTAATTTTTCTATCATCAATCATTTGGTCAAGCTTATTCTCCTTAAATCTTATGTATATCAAATGCAACTATTTTTCTCAATTTACATATATACGTTCACAGTTACTGAACATATATACGAAGAAGTTATATAGAGATGTGGAAGAGTTTGAAAATATGTGTATGTCAAGAGGGTGTGATGGTGTAATTGTCTAATATACATATTAATAGGAACTCAATTAACAATCATATTAAATTCAAGAAATAAAAGGATATCAGGTTCATTCGGTTGGGTTTTCAAGTTTCCAACCCGATACATACAGTTTGAAGATTTTATAACTTGATTAGATATCGGGTTGAATTATTTTGTGTTGAGGTTGGATTGGGTTGGTCGAAATGATTTTGTTTCCACTTTCCAATGGATACATACGTAGTGAGTTGACACGTTGGGTTGACTCATCAGCAGGTTAAGCCGTTAAGGTGAGATGGACCGGCCGAGTTCCGGGACAGGATTGGACCCGTGGTTGTCCTGCGTGTTTTGCAAGTTTCATGAAACTAACATTTAGCCCTTAAAGTTTTAGTATTCCAATATTTACCACAATTTTAAATATTTTAACAATTTGAAAATTATAAAAAGTCGTTAGACTTATAAAGTTACATTTTAGTCGCTAAATATTTTAAATTTACAGTTTTGGTCCATTGTTTTAGCATAATTACATTTTATGGGCTTAGGTTTTTGTTGTTTATTACATATGGATTCATCAATTGCTGAAAGTTTGTGACAATCACAGCTTGTTTGAGAAGGTTATTATTTTGCGGTCCAAATTAGTTTCAAGAAAAGTACAATTTATTCCATGGTTTAGAAATGTCGTTACATTTAGGTCCAAGGGACCTAACAATTTTTTGTAAATAACACAATAACCTTAGCAAAGTGATAATGATTATAAAGGACTCAAGAATTCAGACAAAACCAATCATGTTAGTTTAGAAATTGGCATGCATTTGTTTTAGATTGATATACAAGTTGTATATGAATTATTAACAGAAAAAAAGGGTAAAATGAATGGAACAAAAAGGTGAATAATTTACAAATAAATCAAAGAATAATTAGGGGTTGGGTGGATTTTTATGTTTGTTTTCATCAACCCTCTTAAATTACAAGCCTTTTACTTGTGCTTTCTATTCCACTTCCCATTTCTCCCATGCATGTTGCTTTTCAATTCCATTTCTCTCTTCTTCTTCTCCCTTCATTCTTCATAAAGAATCAATCATCAGGCTCTCTTTTACATCACAATTCTGCATCTATAAACACCCACACAATCACCATCACTATCAAAGTTTTTGGTTTTCATTTAAGCAGTAAACATACCCGCAAAAAGTGGAACTATTTACAGAACAGGATTGCTGCTAGTACCTCTTGAAAATCGTGATCGAGGAACACCATTTTGACCGTAACCTTCTTGCCTCACATTGGTTCTATGTGATTGAATTACCATATGTTCCGAGTATTCGACCCTTTCTTCTTCATGATGATCCTGCTACATTTCAGACATCATTCTTAAAAGGTCGAAAAGGGTTGCTTTTGATCTTTCATTTCAATCTAAGATGACTTACAGACGATAAATCTTGAGACTCGTATGTTTCAGATGAATCAAGAAGATCTTGTTGACTGTGTGTAGTAGCGTAACTTGCTGTTCTCAACCCACTTTGTGCCCTGCTACTGAATTTTTCATTTTCAGGCATTAGTGATGAATGTCTTGGCTCTATCGAGTGAACGTCTTGACTCGTTGGCGTCACAAAGCTGACATGTTTTCGCCTTTTCGTTGACCACCCACTTGATGTGGTAGTTTGTGCAGGCAACGTACAAACCGTGTCAGCTTGAGATGCTTCCGTGGTTTGGGAAACATCTGATACTGTGTCGTATGAAGCTTTTGTGTCAACTGATCCTCTAGCCCCATAAAAATAAGCACTTCGACGTGCCTGACTCTTCATACCAAAAACAAACTCATTTTAGATACTAAGGGGTTGTTTGTTTTTTAAAAAAAACCTCTTAATGACTCTTAAGTCTAAATCGTTCAGACCTTTTTACACACCACCTCTTATTAATCATAACTAAAATAAGACTTCAGACTTTAGACATCTTAAAAAACAAACGACACCTAACTGTCAACAACTCAAAGCAATGAACACAAGAACAAGAATGGTGAGAAAAAACCTCTGTTGAAACTTCATAGAAAGTAGTTTGTTCTTGCACAGTTTTTTGGCCTCTTCTCAGACTTCTTGATGCCCCAGATACCCTAACTCTTCCACCAGCCTTCTTCCTGAAATTTATCAGTTTTTTAAGCCATATTATATCTATATCAAAGATTCCAAGTGATCTTTAGTTCTTGATCCTTGGCTGTTTGGCAGTTGCTGATGATTAAGCGGTCAAAATGATTAAGGGGCCAGAATGAAATTAAGGCGCTGAATGGTTAAGGGTGGTCCAAGATACAAAATCATTCAGAGGGTTTTAGAACCATTAAGAGACAAACCTTTTTTTTCTGCCAAACAAGATTCACCTCTTAGCGATTCAAGAACCATTAAGAGCCAAACTTTTTTTTCTGCTAAAAGATTCACCTCTTAGCGATTCAGAGATTGCATCTTGTTTACCTCTTAATGGGTCCATTAAGAGGCAACCTCTGAATCGCTAAGAGGTAAATCTTGTTTGGCAAAAAAAAGTGTTGCCTCTTAATGGTTCCAAAATCCTCTTAATGATTTTGTATCCTGACCCTCCCTTAACCATTAAGAGCTCCGATTTCATTATGAACAATTTAGCAAACAACCATATTTCATTTTACACTATATCATAAAAACCTCTTAATCATTCAGACCACTTAATCATCCAACACTAAACCATTCAGCAACTGCCAAACAACCCCTTAATAGAACTATTAAGAGGTAAACAAACAGTCATTTTCAGTAGACAACAAACAAAGCTTCCATGTTTTTGGTCACGATATGGATAAAGATTCACCTGGCTGTATGCAAAGAAAAACGAAACTCACCTTTGTGCTTCCTCTCGAAACTTTGCATCCATCTCTTTGCTGGGTGGATACTTTGGCAAGCTTGCAGGATCACAAGCATAAGGTTTTGTCTTGAAATACTAAAGATCAAGAAAACATCGACACACCCCGTTAGAAAAATCTAAATCTGTCTTGATCCGTGAGATGACAAGTCTAGAAACGATTGATTCACGAGATTCTAATATCGAGAATGCAGGGTTTGCAAGTGTTACCTCGGATTCAAGAGCAGACGTAGCAGTCCCGCGTTTGTCAGGTTCGACAGAAAGGAGATTCTGGATTAAACTCACAGCACTTTTCGGGAGTTCTTCAAATCTTTCGCTAAGAGTGCTCTCGTAAGCATGACGGGGTTTAAACATCGTAGCAAGAGGAAGTGCTGAGTTCGTCCAGTATTCATCCGCAGGAGTGCCACAAAGCATGAAGATTTTATGCAATTGTTCAACCTGCAAAATATGGTTCCACTAAGAACTAAACAAGAACCAAACCAGCTTCTAAATCTAAGTATAAAGTAAAGATTTTGTAACGTTCTTTACCTCCGTTTTCCCTTTGAGGATCGGCCTACCCGTAAAAAGTTCAGCAAAAACACAGCCCACGCTCCACATATCTACATATGTCCCATAATCCGTCGACCCTAAGAGAAGCTCAGGAGGACGATACCACATTGTCACTACACGATTAGTCAACGGTTGCCTGCTCTTTGACGCAAGAAAATTAGCAAGACCAAAATCTGCTATCTTCACTTGTCCTTCATTATTCACCAAAATGTTTGATGTTTTGATGTCTCGATGAATAACTCCTCGCGAGTGGCAGTGCGCGATTCCCTTGAGCAACTGCCGCATGTAGCATTTGATCTGCACTCAACAAAATCTTTCTAATAATTTTCTGTGTAGAAAGAAAGAAAGTTACACGAGGAGCATGATGCAGACCTGTGAGTCGCTGAACCTGATGTTGGGAGACGATAGAAGTCCCGCGAGATCATGTTCCATATACTCGAAAACAAGGTAAATGCTATTCGACAAACGGGACGTAATTATCCCCTCTAGTTTCATGATGTTTGGATGATCAAGCTTTCGAAGAATCGTGATTTCTCGAGCCATAAATCTCACGCTTTCAGGATTTGAATTATCGAACCGCACTTTCTTCAGTGCCATCATTCGACCCGTTCTGAGATCGCGAGCACGGTACACACTGCTGTATGTTCCTCGTCCAATCTACAATGAAATAATCGATGTCCATTGTAAGAGAGGCGAAGTGGATCTAGAAACTAACCCTTGTAAAAAATATTAATATGTGATTTGGAAAGAAGTGGATGGTTTTACCTTTTCGAACCTCTCGTAGTTTTCCCATTTTTGTGGGGTCCAACCATCAATGGCTTCACCGGCGACGGCAATAAGCCAGGCTGGCCAACCGGCGGCAACATGTTCAGCTACCGTCGATCTTCCAAACCTTACGCTAAACGTAAATGCAGGCTTTTTAGGGTTCTTATTATTGGAATCATAAGCCAAAGATTCGAGACCTCTATTGTCTACGACAATGTTACTCCTTTTGCTTTTTTCGTTAATGATCTTATCATCATCGTCTTCTTTTTCGTCTTTAATCTTCGTGAATAATACATAATTATGATCGTGATTGTAATTAGGGTTAAGATTGGTGTTACGATTACGCAATGTGGAGGAACTGAAAGAACGTGTGGAGGCGTTGCCATGATCGGTAAAGGTTCGGGAAGAAGAATCATGAATCGGGGAAATAGAAGATTTAACAACATGTTTAGAGCTGATGCAACCCATTTAGATTGACCCCCCAAAACCCATCAAACGAATCGACAGATTTTGGGGAGACCCGGATAGACCCAGAAAGGGGGAATCGGGTCTGAACCCTTTGTGGTGAAATGGGAGGAAATTTGGTGTATGAATAAGGAGGGTAAGAGATGAAGAGATATTTGGAATAGAGAGAGAGAGAGAGAGAAACCCCAAACAAAGAAACCCTAATTTCGGGGGAAAAGGAAAGGTGGTTTTAATTCTGCTTCGTCCAATTGGAATAATAGTAATTTCGTGGTTTTGCCATGTGGGAATGGCGAGATGATCGGAGAAGATGGAATGTAGCATCATTCGCCAAGCAACTCTCTTGATCACTCCTTTTCTCTGCGTTCGATATTATCCGCCATTATCATCGTCGTCTTCCTCTCTTCATCTCACCTTTTCTAGTATTTATAAGAGAATATATAACAATCATCCTCTTTTTCAAGTTATGTATATTTTGTTTTTCTGATAACGGCATCTATGCAATTTTTCTATTTTAAATTGAAAATTTAATAAAAAATTCTTTATCAAAAAATTAAAATCCATATATTTAGCCTTTTTTATTACTAGACAAATGATGGTGTGAAAATAGGAGTTAAGCTGATAAATGTAAGAAAGAATTTGGACATTTGATTATTTTTAATTAGTGTTGATTTAATAGTTCAAATTAATTCCAAAAATAATCTATGAATTAGATTAGTGGAGAATTTTCAATTGATCTTCAATTAGGATTGATCCAAGGGTAGAGATCATTTCTCATCATAACTACTATTTTTACCGGAAATCAACTTTTTATTTCTAACACTACCTTTATAGAAGAAACGAGCGAAACTCATTTTTGTCTTCTCTTTTGTTTGCCTCTAACATGTCCACTGTTAGCCTCTATCTCTCGACCTCGTCGATGTTTGCTCTCTTTCTTGACCTTGAAGAACCATGAAGAACAAACCTAGATTTGGATTATGTATCGTATTTGTATGTAACACCCGTGATTTGGATTATTATCTTGGTCAAATGTGTTTATCTTTACGACTTAAAACTTCCAACTCGATTTGAAATTTTATCGACATTCGCATCGTTTTACCCAGCTCTGGGGAAATGAACTGATGCATACGTAGTTATTGAAAATCTTATGCCGCAACGTCTTTTGGTTAAAAAGTCAGAAATTTTAAAGTTAAAATTTTGAGTCCTCTTTTGAATTGTACAAACCTTTATTTGCACGTGTTGTGGTGCAGGAGCCTATTTTTACATTTATGATATAAACCGTAGCGCATGTTTTATTATTGTCTTTATTAACGTAGTGTATTTTTACCGCACGTCTAATCGCTTAACCGTTTATGTATTTGAAAGTTTTATAACTTCGAGTTGGCGTATTAGTTGAAAACCTTGAACTCATTAGGCCTATAGATTTAAACCCTATTGTAAAAGGAGTTGTAATTAGGGACTGAGGGCGTCCCTGGGATTTGAAGCGCCGGATGATCTGACTTGGGGTCAGTTTTGGATTTTGGGTTTTAGTTTGGAATATGTGCGCGTTTGTCTTAATGGTGGCAGTAGATTTAAGTCTTCCGAGATGATTAAGGGGTGATTTTTTTTATGCTTCGGTAATCATGCGAGGTAAAGTTTTAGGTAATTATTGGCGATTAGATTGGGTTTCGTTTTGGTGATTTTGCTCGTCGGTGTGACACCATGGCTTATGCGGTTGGTGTACCGTCTTAGCGGGTCTGCGATCAAAGGAAATTTTGGTGATTTGTCTGCTAGAGATGTAAGATTTGAAAATTTTAGCCCTCTATTAGGTATCAACCTTAGTGCAACAATCCGTCTGGAATGGAACTTTGGGCGAGATGTCCACGTTTTCGAGGTCACCGTTTAGTCCTAGGCGTCGACTGTTTTTCTTGAGGTCAATGGATCTTGGAATGCCTGGAAGTGTCCCGGCTGGATTATGGAAAATACTGACCTTTCGATGATGGATTTTGAAAGGAGTTTGGGTATTGGGGATTGAGTATCAATGTGCCCCAAGCACTCCTGAGGTGATAAGGAGGTTACTTTAGGAATGTGGAGAGATTGGTGTTGGATCGGAGTTGAGTGACAGCCGAATCTGTGTTAACCGGTTACATGAAGGATGTATTGGTGCGCCTTGGAAGAATGTCTCTATAGATATTAGGAATGGATCGGTAAGAATCTGAGGATTCATGGGGGTTGGTTGCTATCTTTGACGTTGGGTTCGGATCCGTGTAGGTTCAATGAGTTGCATGACCGTGGTTAAAAATGTTTTATTGTTTACACCGACATTTATGGTACGATAAAGCAATTTGTGTTGAGCTCTGGCTCGGCTTAACTAAAATGAGTCTTGGGGGCATTTGCCCCGTTTTATGGGCCCAAAGAGGAGTTTTGGCTTTATGGTGCATTTAATTGCGTCTTGATGGGGATTACATGTTTTGAGTGTGTCGTCTTTCTTTTGAGTCATGGAATGTTTAGACTGTAATGCATTGGATCCATAGGCATATGAGTCAGTTTGTGAGGGATAAGCATCCATGTTTGACACGTGGAGTAAGCATGGGTCTGAATGGGTAATAGTTGTGGACATTAAAGTCGGGCAACGGCCAATGACCAATAATTGTAATTTCCAAAATGTACCAAGAAATAGGCATGGGGTCAAAATGGGTAATAGTTGTGGACTTCAAAGTCGGGCAACAGCCAACGACCATTAATTGTAATTTCTTGTGAATGAGTGAAATCTAGAGTTAATAGAATGACCATTGATTCGTAGTGGGGCTCTTGAACATGTATATGTGACCTACTTTCGTGTTCCGTCCCATTCAATGGAATCGGGTCTCCCCCGTCACCGAAAGGTGTCATTTAGGTATTGTATTTCAGTATCCATGTTTTCGGTGACGTTTTAAATATATGAGTTTTATCCATGATTTTATGGGTTGAGTTTTATGTTCCACCGGTGTTTCGGGAAATAAAGGTTTGTCCGCATTTTATTTAATTCGGAGTTCTAATTCTATTCCCGTTTCGTGTGAGTTTTGGGTCTAATGTCCGTGTTCACGACAACATTCATTTATATAGGTTTTTCATCTATGGTTTAAGAGTTGTGTATTATGTTCCACCCGTGTTGGGTATTTCGAAGTATAACATTGTCACCAGCGTTTTATAAAAAAAAATTGGGAGTCCTCTCTCTAGCTTCCTTTTTAGCAAGTTGTGGGTTGAACTTAAATTTACGAAATAACGTTTTATATTGGGATCTCCGCTTCTAAAGACACTTTGGTTTGGTTAACGATTTAACTCGGTGTCTCTTTCGTCAAAATGCATGATTATTGTTAAACGAGTCATTTACATAAGTGAAACATATCATTTTGAAAGATTATGATTTAATTGCATTCTTCCTTTGCAAACGATTAATTTATATATGTTGAAAACTCTTGAGCTCACTAGGCGTCAAGCCTAACCTTTTTATTTTGTCGGCATGTGCATCAGGTTCCAGTTGGGGGTTTGTTTCTAGCAGTACCGAAGAGATGTGCTTTAGTTTCACAAGGGTAAGTAGTTGGTGAAGCCTTCCGCAGTTGGAGGTAGCGACTGTTATGGGGTTTTAGTAGCACCCGCCCTTATTATAGACTGTATGTATAGAATGAAACGTGTCTATTGAGGCAAATTAATAAATTATGATTGGAGATGTATCATTTATCGATGTATTTAGAAAAATTTAAATTAGTTGCTATTTCCAGATTTGAGGGTGTTACATTGTATACTCAATGAGGTCAATTCTTTAACACATGAACAAACAACAATTATTTTAGTTCAAACAAACATCTTAAATCACACCATTCTTAGGTGTCGTTTGTTTTTTAAGAGGTCTAAAGTCTGAAGTCTTATTTTAGTTAAGATTAATAAGAGGTGGTGTGTAAAAAGGTCTGAACGATTCAGACTCAAGAGCTATTAAGAGTTTTTTTTTTTAAAGAACAAACAACCCCTTAGTGATTTATAAGTTTGATCATAAGTTGATTTTTCAATGACAATGATATAGTTATATATTGCATATAAATTAGGAAAATCATAAGACTAGATCCGAGTGCATTATGTGTGTTTGAGAAGGAGGAAGAGCATGCATGTTCCTTCGGTTTTGGGTCGGGTCTAAATTGATCCCGGTCTAAGATTGTTCTTTTGTTAACCGGTCTCATTGTAACCGGTCCTGGTCCCAACCAAAAACACCTGGCCTATTATCCATGTACAAATTCCGGTCCCTAGAACTGGTCCATTCCTGGGCCGGGCCTAAATCGGTCCCTATTTTCTTTTTCAAAATCAATTTTGAACAATATAAAAAATCTTGTTGAAGATTTTCTCTCTCTCTCTCTCTCTTGACAATATCTTATTGCATAACACTTTAAAATCTCTAATAAGAACATTCAAATACATTTTAATATTTTGTACACAAAAATATTATACATGTTTTTATAATTACGATTTTTGAATTTTAGTATTGGAACACTTAAAAAAACTTCAAAAAAACTTGAAAATTTTAATAAAGAAACTCGAAATTTTTGGTAAAAAGAACTTGAAATTCTTGTAGAAATCTTGAAAAACTTGATATATAATTTATACAAACTTAAATTTTTAAAAAAAATCACGCTTATGTATAACCAGTCCCGAGCCGGGATGAGCCTTGAATTTTCATAAAAAAACATAACCAGTCCCGGACCGTCGGGCCATAATCGGGGTCCCATTTGGTCCATATCCTAACCGGTCCCGGACCGAGGCTAAGAGCATTTCCAACAGCATTGCTAAAACAGAAAAAATTGGGTTTTTGTTTTCTATTCTTATCCAACAGCATTGCTATCTTGTTTGCTATAATAGAAAATCTTGAAAAAATCTCTGAACTCTCTATAATTCTCTAAATAGAAGAGAGAAATATTATTTTATTTCATCCCACTAATGAAATTCAATTTTTATCATTTTATATTAAGTTTTTTTAAAGTGTATTGGGATGATAAATTATAGAATATTATAATAATATAAGTTGTTTTAAAATTTATAAAATAGCAAATCTGTTGGAGTTGAATGTAATACTTTTTAAAGATTTTTACTTTCGATTCTCTATTTTAGAGAAATTATAGGAAAGCGGTTTTCAGCCCAAAGAGTATAGTTGACGTTGGAAGTCCAGACCCACCGATCGTTTTCGTGCGAAAGTACCGAGACCCACAAAATTTCGAGGTTATTCTTGGTACTTTCGAAAGTACGAGAAAGTACCGAGACCCACAAAATTTCGAAAGTACTGAGACCCATTTTCATATAAAAGAATTCTACTTGCAATGCAAACAAAAGTCGAGCCATTTATAACAAGAAAAAATTAAACAAAATTGTAAACCATAAAAACAATCATTCTTTAACTATAACCAATTTACAAAGATTGGCCTCCTAATCCAACATCAACAAATACAAACTTCCGTTTATTTCAAAACCAACAAATCTTAAACATCTACATGATACCGAAGAAACAACAAAAATACGAAAATTTATATGTAGAAGCTTTATCCCTACACGTAACATACAATAATCCGATCGTTCGACGATTATATCAAGTCTACCACGAAACATTATTCATCGTCATATAATATTCAATCAAGTCTTCTTAACAAATACTCGACTTGAACTTCCTTAGTCAAGGGCATGATCCAAATCCCATAAAGATCAGCAACTAAACTTGGTTTTATTCTGTAGACCGTGACCGGTTCGACTTCCGTGGAGCCAACATCGACCACTTGCCCGTAAGTCTTTGTTTTCGTTTCCACTCTTTTCTTGATCGCTTCCTCCACAGCCGAATACGTCAACAAATCCATTAGTTTTCCCCTATCCTGCACCGTTATAAAACCGAACATTATACAAATTCAAAAGCAAAAAGCGATTAAACGAAAATAAAATTGTTCACAGATGAGAGAATCATTACTTGTGCTCTAATAGCAGCTTCATAATCATCTGGTGAAGCTCGAAACTTCGCTTCTGCTACAAATTTACCGTAGTGGATCCGTTTAGAGAGGGCCTACGGGTATACAGTTTCAAGAAATTAAAGATTGCATTTTTATCGTCATTTTGTATGCAAAGATTTGGAGTTTTGAGTTCATCCACACAGGGTAAAGATGTAAATTTGCGTCGGTTAAGTTGTGTTACCTGCAAACAGATGGAGTCACAGGTTGCTGCTGATCCACAATTACCATCATTTCCCTTCTTTACCAATCTAGGGAGAAGATTCTTGAAATACATGTCCCATATTTTGCTGTTGATATTGATTAAATCTGCACTAGGATGCAACACCTATATGGCATATCAAATTCATTGTATTTTAAGCGATTTTAAAGACGTATTTAAGAAGGGTAACACGTTCTAACATCATCGCACGATGATGAGAACCACTAAAGCATTCCCATTTCTCCCAATTTTGATCGATAGACAACATATATCAGATTTAGATACGAATAAAGCTATCATCTTACTTGTGGGTAATGCAAAGGAGGCAACATAGGTTCGGGTAAGTTGGTTGGGAAAAAAGGATTTTCATCAGGGTTCTTGTATCTTCCAACCTGTTTCAAGAACAAATCACCAAAAGTTTATGAAACCATTGTCTTGATTTCCATATTAACAGCTTTGATTGGTTTGAATTTGATTTACCTTGGCATGAATCTTTTCGGTTTCTTGGACCATAAACTCGACCAACGAACCTTGGAAGCCGTCCATGAAGAAAGCTTTGGGGTCATAAGTGTCTTCATTGTAACAATATTGTGCTCTTTCCACAAGGCTAAATATGATGCTATCCTCTTGTCGAATTAAAGAACTTCGTATACCGTCAAGAGTATACATCTCACTCTCGTCTATTCTGGTCGAACTCTTCAATCTACACGAAAACGTTTTAAGGGGAGATTCATAACATAACCCATGATTTAGGTTTATTATATATATCACCAACAAATCCAACATATTGAGCAGATTGATGTTAATCATACTAACAAAGTTCATACATAAGCATCAAGAATGATCTACAATCAGGCACCAGAAGCACAAACAACATGAATTTGTTTATCTCTTAATAGTTCTATTAAGATCGCTAGGAGGTGAATCTTGTTTGGCAAAAAAAAAAAAAATTTCTAAAATGATTTTGTATCCATTAACCATTCGGCCCAAATTTCATTATGAACAATTATCAAACAACAATCAAGGATGTCGTAACACAATTGGGGCAATCAAAGATATTCAGATGATAAATAATTTCAAGAAAATAAGAAATTTGGGTGATGGAAATTGAAAGGTACCCGAGGGAGGCAGTGACCTGAATAGATTGGTTGCTATTCTTGGAAACCCCTGAAATGGGTGCCTGAAAGTTCCAATTTTTCCACGTTTGCGGGGCCACTGAGACAGCAAACCTGCAAGATTTAGAAAAAGAATTGGGGGAGATTGCAGGGAACAATTGGTTTCCACATAGCTTGGCCTCCATTTGACTTGGAAACGAGAATAATGGGTGAGTTGGTTTAAAGTGGCAATGATGGAGAAGATGTAAAAATGAAGGGAAAAAAAAAACAAATGGAAAGAGATATTAAAAGCAAAAATAAACAGAAATCTGAATTGAAAAACATCCAATGAAGAAAAAGATGCCAAGATGGTCACAGGTTGGTGAGGGGTTAGGTAAAGACTAAAGAAAAGAGTAGGTGAAGATGTCCATAGCCAATAGCTGAGTTTTGTTTATTTCTTCTATTTTTTAAATTTTAATATGGTACCAATAAAATCTACAAACGCTGTTAAGAAGTAGTCCATAAATTAGTCATAGTCAAACTAGTTGGTAGTTGATGAGCTACCTGATGAATAAGTCATGTTTAACAAAAACTAGTTGATGAACATGTAAAATGAATAAAAATAACATCTTAAAAAAATAATCAATAACAATATTTTATAATATAATAAAAACAAATTTATAGTAATATAATATGTTAATTAAAACAAACAAGATAGTAAATAAAAATTAAATAATATAATATGTTAATTAAAATAATTTTTAATTTATTATTATATATATATTTATAAATTTTGAATTTGTTAAAACAAATATTGGAAAAATCTATATTAACTTGTGATTTTAAATAACCATTACATATAATATGAACAGAAATAAATAATTGAAAAATATAATAGAAATTGATAACTAAAATATATTAATTAATATTAAAAAATAATTGATATGATTAATAATAATTCTAAAGAATTAAAAATTAACATCAATATATAATTAATAATTTTCAATTAATATTAGTAATAATTAATTTTTAATAATTAAAATTTATTTATAATTAATAGTTAATAAATAATAAGTAATATTAACAATGGTATAATTGAAAAAATTCACAAAAAAATCATCATAAGTTACTCCAAATAATTTATCAATAAGCTAACTTGTGTACATACAAACATGTACTCGAAAAATAAATTAGCTTATAAGTTAACTTATTTTTACCAAACGATGCCTTAATATAAACTAATTTATAAGATAATTGATCAATATAAAATCAAAAATTATTTAATTATAACATTATCTATACTATATTATAAAGCACGAATAAAATACCCTTAAATACAAATTATTAGGCACAAGGTACCATCATTTTATGCAAGATTTTAAAAATCTCTTAATTTACAAGTATCAAAGCACAAGATACATATTACTATCAATTTGGTATGTACAAAATTTTTCTTTTATGCAGACATT
The DNA here is from genome assembly GCA_954870635.1 of Arctium minus. Lineage (NCBI taxonomy): Eukaryota > Viridiplantae > Streptophyta > Magnoliopsida > Asterales > Asteraceae > Arctium > Arctium minus. The sequence goes on along the minus strand of OX941083.1, from coordinate 113,661,366 downwards.
TTCATGTATCACTATTAATTAATATATTATATTACTATAAAATTTTTAATTATATTATTAAATATGTAAGTGGTTATTTTTCGGTTATTTTTTCTAGATGTCATTAAAATATATAAAATAATTATTAAGCCTAAATTAAACAAATTTATAAGAAAAAACATTATCATTTTCTCAAAACCATTCAAAATCGTACTGTAAATCGACAAAAAAATAAAATGAAATATTAAAATCGTGATGTATCTCGTTGCATTGTACGAGTACGCTTCTAGTATAATATAATTAAAACAAATCATTAATATAGTTTATCACATTAAAATAAATATTAATAAAATATAAATTCTAGAGTGAATTGTGGATTTGGTCCTTGTGGTTTAGTGATTTCTTTGACCATGGTCTTCATTCTATATTTATTGTGGATTTGGTCCTTGTGGTATTCAATTTATTTTGGTCATGGTCCTTCTGACTAACACTTCCATTAACTTTGTTAAATCAAGGATCATTTTAGCCATTTTACCTATTTTTTGTCCTTTTTTGATAAGAAAAATATAAACAATATTTTTATACACACATGCACACACACATGTATATATATATATATATATATATATATATAACGATATTAAAATAAATAAAATAAGACATTATTGTATGATTTAATTGTTTAATTTTTTTTAAATTAATTATATTAAATACGATTTAATTTTATTATTTTATTGTAATTGTGGAAAAATATATATAGTTTTATTGTTTTAATGTAATTAAAATTTCAATTTAAACAAATCAGATCATAAAACTATATCTTATTTTATTTAGAGCGAATAAAATAAAATATGGTTCTATGATTTGATTTATTGAATTAAAATTTTAATTAAGTTAAAGACGATTTAATTATATTGTTCTTTTATAATCATTGCAACAAACAAGCTTATTGTTGATATTTTAACACAAAAAAATCATTAAAACCCGTTGAGAAATGAACTTTAATTTTATCATACTAAAAACAATATGAAAATTGATTTTGAGTTTTGACTGAAAAACAATATGAAAATTGGAGCTTCTAATTTTAAGATGATAAAATTATAGTTCATTTCTCAACGGTTTTCAATGATTTTTGGTGTTAAAATATAAACAATAAGTTTGTTTGTTGCAATGATAGTAAAAGAACAATATAATTAAATCGTCTATAACTTAATTAAAATTTTAATTCAATAAATCAAATCATAAAACCATATTTTATTTTATTCGATCTAAATAAATAAGATATAGTTTTATGATCTGATTTGTTTAAATTGAAATTTTAATTACATTAAAGCAATAAAACTATATCTTTTTTCACAATTACAATAAAATAATAAATTAAATCGTATTTAATATAATTAATTTTAAAAAAATTAAACAATTAAATCATACAATAATGTCTTATTTTATTTATTTTAATATCGTTATATATATACATATATATATATATACATGTGTGTATACATGTGTGTTTGTGTGTATAAAAATATTGTTTATATTTTTCTTATAAAAAAAGGACAAAAAATAGGCAAAATGACTAAAATGGTCCTTGATTTAACAAAGTTAATGGAAGTGTTAGTCAGAAGAACCATGACCAAAATAAATTGAATACCACAAGGACCAAATTCACAATAAACATAGAATGAGGACCATGGTCAAAGAAATCACTAAACCACATGGACAAAATCCACAATTCACTCTAAATTCTAATCATACCTCTTTTTATAAAAGATGCATTTTTCTCATATATTTTCTACACTAGAATACAAAAAACAAAAAAAAAACAATAAATTTTTGTTTTTATTTCTTTCATAATTTTCATTTTAACCCATATACTTTTTGATTTATAATTTCTAATCCCTTTAATATTTTTGTATTCTTCCTTTAATTTTTTTATTTTCTATTTTATATCTTAATCATATTAATTAATAGTGTTATAAACTCAAATATGTACATTTTTGTACTATAAGTTTAGTTTTTTTAAAGCAACAACAAGAATTTATTAAACCACCAAAACAAACACAAGAGTTCAAACACGGAAAACACCAACCAAAGTAACACCAAACACAACGACAACCAACACCAAGAAAACAAAACCAACAAGATAGGTTTGCGAGAAGCAAACGGGCCCCCAACAAAAACGAGACCAAAGCAAAACAGTGTTATTAACTCAAATATGTACATTTTTGTACTATAAGTTTAGTTATATTTTTAAGGTTAAAATATATTAAAAGTAACATTTATTATACAATGTAATTTTTTTTGAACGACAAGTTAACACACACACACACACGTTCCTGGGGTATCCGGACTTCCACTTAAGGGTGCCACCCGACTAATACCCGTTGATCACGGCCCGGTCCAATTAAGGAAACACGAGGTCCATGATCTGGAATATCTCCACATGCTCTCCACAGGATTCGAACCCGGGTAATCAGGGATACCATCCACTGACCCCCCCCCCCCTGGGATATATAATATGATTAAATCCAAAATATTTAATATTGAACTCATTTTGAAGATATTAACGAAACAATTGTAATAATGTATTTTTTTTAAACAAACATATTTGTGCCGCTATAGTCTCATGAACCACCGCCTGATGATGTGAATACTAAGGACACGTTTGGTTTGCCATAATGAATTGGAATTGGAGGGATTTGGAATTCAAATCAATTTCAATCCCGTGTTTGGTTTACATAATTGTCCGGATTTGAAATCCTATGATTTATTTGAATCCCTCCAACATAAGATTTTAAAATGATAATTTTTATAAATTTGTTTTTTTTCTATAAAAGTAAAGATTTTATCTACCGTCAAAATAAAAGGCATTGATTTTGTTATATTTATATTTTTAGAAAAATAAAATATTTGTGCAATTAGAAAACCTAAAAAATAGGCAATTAAAAACATGTGTATAATGAGTATAATATAAAATAGTTTATGAGATAATTTAAATTAAAAGATAGTGTAAAGATAGTGTCAATAACACAACATCCTATAAAATAATCTTTTAAATATCCTCTAAACTATTTTAAACTTTAATTCTCCAAACTTTTGGAGAATCTCTTGAAAATGCTCCAACCTAGCAAATCATAAGATGTCCTAACTTTCATATTTATTTCAAATCAAACCAAAACCTTAAATTTTAATTAATTACCTTTCATTTTCAGTAATTTTCCATGTAATCGGGATAAAATTATTTAAAAAAAAAAACTCACCAATTAAGTTAAAGGGTATTTTAATCTTTTTACATTTTGTATATTTTATCTTTTCTTGTTTTATTAAATTTTTTCTCCAGTTCTTTGTTTTTTAAATAAATTTCAATCATACACTACCACCACTACATCCACCACCACCAAACTTAAACCAAGAACATCAACATACAACCCAAATCAAATCAAAACCAAGACTTAGATACAGAACAAATCAAATCTAATTTAATGATTGATTGAAAACCAAGTCTCAAATTTCAATCTCAAACAAACAAAAGCTATATTTAAATCTAAAAACTTAAATCTAATTTAATGAGCACAAAGATGATATGGTGATCTGAAAACAAGCCAAAACTCGAATCCAATTAATGTCCAAATCTTGTTCAAGGAGAGAACTAAGGGGTGTTTGGTTCATTGATTTTGAAAAAAATTGGAATGAATAATTTATTTGACGAGATTTCAAATCCAATGTCTGGTTCACATAATGAAAATGTTGGAACCTTTGAATTTCATTGAATTCCGCAATTTAAGAAATTCATCATTCATTGGCTTAAGTGAAATAATTAAATTCCTACCAACCAAAAGCGTGGTCAAATTCCATCAAATTATATTCCAATTCATTCAAAGTCAGATTCTTTCGATAAATTCCAATTACATCATGCGAACCAAACGCCCCCTAAATGTCCTGACACACAATTTGAAGCCTCATCTGAGTTTGAATTGAAATCAACAAGCAAATCGAATAAACCCATATTCTAAATCAAATGAAACTAAGTATCAATCAAACTAAAAACCCTAAATCGAAAAAGCAAAAGAAAGCCAAACCAGAGGAACCCAATTCAAAAAAGCAAAATAAAGCCAAATAAGAGGAATCGTTGGCCCTCAGCAACAGTCACTGATCAACCGGGGAAAAAAACTAAGGGGCTGTTTACTAGCCGCTGACCGGACTGACTCGGTCAGCGGTCAGTGTGTTTACCAAATGTTGGATCGGACTGAAATCTGACCGAAGTGCTGACCGAAAACTTACCCGACCAGCATCAAATTTATGCTTACCCCGGTCAGATTTGTTATTTCCATGGAGGCCCTTTCAACGATTAGGTTTCAAACACGCTTATTTCAATCGCCCTCATCCCTCCTCCCTCATCATTTCTCCTCCGGTCACCGGTCCGCTCTCCTCCGGCCACCGGTTCGCTCTCCTCCAGCCACCGATCGGTCTCTCTGCTCCCTCCTCCCTTCTCCACAACTCCGATCTTCTCTGCGTAGTTCTCCTCCCTCCTCTAAAGTTCCGATCTGCAGATGTGGAATCGATCGAAAACTGTGAAATCGATCCACATTTCTCCTCCCTCCTCTCTACTCGGTAAGATTTCGAAACCCTTTTGGATTTTGTCACAAATAAACCTATCCACAGTTCCCCTCTTTGAGGTTGTACTTTGCTCGTCGATTTTGATTTTGTTATTGTTTTTTATTTTGTTAACTGTTGTGATTTCTTCTCCATGTAGTTTGTTAAGAAAGAAAACCAACAAAGGGTCACCGTTTTTTCTCAGCAAAACCAACAAGGGTCACCGTTTTCTTCTCGATTTTGTCACACAACAGCAAGTAGTACATCCCCTTTCTCTGTTTTTCTTTTCGATTTTATTTAAACTGGTCATAGATTTTCTGTTTTGATTTAGGTCATGGATTCTGCTATTTCTTTTGTGTTTGTGTGTTTGTTTATATGCTTTTGTTTGTGTTTTTTAAAACCCATTTTCAATCAACTATTTGTTGGCTAGAATTCAATCAACTGGCAATTTTGGGCATTGGGTGCTATCATATAGCTTTGTATCGGCTAAGTTCACGTTATTTCATTAGACCGACGACCTTAGTTAATCCTATAACTTCCATCGAAGAGAAGCAAATTCGGGCAATTAGCAATAATTTTTCTGTGGACTTCCGGAAATCTTAATTACCTTCTGGGGAGGTCCGTTTGATATCCAAAAACTGCTCAGCAATAGTCGGACAAGTGGGGAATGTTGGAAAGCAAGTTGGAAAGCAAGAAAAGGATGATGAATAGACAGAGGGGTCAAAATGGTCATTTTTTTGTCGGTAAGCACTTACCCGGAAAGAGTTGGTAAACACTCCTACCCGGACAGCTCTTACTCTGGACAGTTCTTACTCGGGACAGTACCCTTACCCGAGCAGCACTTACCCGAAAAGAGTTAGTAAACAACCCCTAAATTGAAAAAAATAACCAACCAATGAACAAGATCTGCAAGAGTCGTGTATATCTTCAAGTTTATTATTGTTTTTTTCCTAAAAGTTTCCTTTGGTTTATTTCATTAGTTTATTATTGTTTTTTTGTTTTATTTATCTCTTCCTCTTCCTAATAAAATTAGGATTAGTCCTATTTTTCCATCATTATCTTTTCTAGTTTAGGATTAGATTTGAATTTAAACTTTCTATAGTTATTTTTAGTTTTAGATTATAAATAGGACTATTAGGTTTAATTGTTTTTCAAGTTATCAATTAATAAAAGTTTTCGTTTTTTAGGGTTTTCTCTTAGTTTCGAGTTTACGTTCGTTATTCTCGGATTTGTTTAAAGGATTCAGACATTTGTCGATCCTTCTGCACACCTACGCTGCGTTAGTTGGTATCAGAGTAGGATTCACCTGTCTTTTCACTAACATAGCAGATCAACAACTCGCTACCAAAGCAAATTTTAGTCGAGTTGAACGTGACCTTTACCACGACACTCCTTGATCTGACGGCGACTGTTAACATGCTTCAACCCAACATCGTCAACGACAACCGTCGGAGAAGAGACATGTTTGAAGGACCGGTTATGGCGCCATGCAATGTCAACCGTAACCGGGTCGATCTCTCGAGTTCCGAATCCGAAGAGGAGGAGGAAGAAGACCGCCAAGAAAAGATCAATATCGTACTCCAACGAATACACCTCTCGTCAAAGGAAGAAAGCCAACACGAAAATCTTTTCCGATGACATTGTTCGGTGCACAAAAAGGTATGTAACTTAGTTATCAATAGCAGAAGTTGTGAGAACCTTGTGTTTCGGAAATTGGTCGATTACTTTAATCTACCCACTCAACCCCGTGAAGTTCCTTATTCTCTTGGGTGGGTCAAGAACGGTTTTCAAGTTATAGTCACACAAACTTGTCGGGTACCTATTACAATTGGCAAACAATATCGAGAAGAGGTACTATGTGATGTCCTTAATATAGATGCTTGCCACATTCTATTGGGTCGACCGTGGCAATTCGATAATAATGCCACTTACAAGAGCCGAGACAATATCGTACTATTCTGTTGGGGCGACCGAAAGATCGTCATGACTCCGGTTAACAGCTTCGAGGAAAGCACCGATAGGAAAATGTGACACTCCAAAATTGGGTAAAATAAATAAATAAGAAAAGGAAAGGAAAAAGGGAAATGAGAAATAAAATAAAACGAGTTTTTATTTTATTGGACCAATAATGAGAAGAAAATAATTGAAAAGGAGCTCAACTATGTCATTTAATGAAAATGGGATGTGAATAAAGGAGATTATATTTACTTTGATAAAAAAAATGTAAGGTTTTATCTCAGCAGGGGGTAAAATGTAATTTCTAGAAAGTTAAGAAATCAAAGTAGCAAATTGACCAAAGTAAAAGGACCTGTTTTCAATAAAAACAACACGAACCTAACTTTGGTGATTTGCTTGTGTACGATGAGATATGGATTGATTTCCATTGTCTTTATTCAAGATTTTTTTTATATACAACCTCATAAAAGTTACCTGGGGTTTCAAGAAAGAAAAATTGAGAGTTTTAGAGGAAAAACTATGGAGGAAAGGATTTGAGTTTGGTTGTGGTTTCTTCAAACCATGGTAAAGAAACTCAACTAACTTTTGTGTTTCTTTTCAATAGTTTTGTTTTAAGTTCTCCATTAAACGCCAATAATCTCTTGTTTAGTATTTATGTTTTCATAGTGAAAATCATTTCTGAAACTCGTTTTTTTTTGTTTTAAAACCGGAGTTTCAAATGAGGAAATGAGTCTCCTTACTTAACGAAAGATGGTGTTCTTTATGTCGGAATGTTTGTAAAAATGTTACCAAGAGTCTTATAAAAAGAGAATGAAAGAAAACGATGAAAAAACGGTGTTAATAGGATCTGCAAATGGCTGCCGGAAAATGGTGGAGAAACCGGGGTAAGAGCCGACGTTGGACCAACCAACTTCTTGGTTTTTTTTAATAAAAATAAATGGGAGCTGATGTCATTGTTTAGATTTTGGGGCTAAAATTAAACTATACCATTTAATTGTTTTTAGACCCATATTATTAGTGGTATTTATTTAAATTAAGTGTGATTATTTAATTTAAATTTCTAAATCAGTTAATACATTAGTTTAAATTTTATTTAAATTAATATGTTAATTTATTGTAGAATATTAATATCAACTATTTATTTATTAAGGAGATGGTCAAGAAATTTTTAGTAAAATTTAAATGACGTTTTGAGATGTCGTATTTGGTTAAAGACGCTTGCGGAGCAAATGATTTTTTAGTTATTAAAAGGATAAATCGACGTTAAAAGTCGCTATCAAACATAGCATTAGAGGTTTATTAAATTATTTTTATGATTTATTAATGGTATTAAAGCGTCGTAATTCGAGTTAAGTCTTAATTTGGAGATATGAATTTATAAGATTATAAAATGATTACTTTGACGTTTTAGAATGTCATCGAGTTTTAGACTTTGGGTTTGACTAAAGTTAGTCGAGACTGACCACGTTGACCAATGGTTGACTTTTACCTCGTTTGACCCACAAGTATTTTGACGATTATATCAAATGGATATATTTGAGTTATTAAGAGACTTGATTTTGGAGTTTGACTTTAGCTCGAGTCGGGGTGACCATAGTTGACTTTTGTTAACTTTTGGAGAAGATAAGCCATTAATTGAATATGGTGGTATGAAATGTGTAGGTTTTCAGTCAAGAGCTATAAGTAGCCGATCTACACGCAATCAGGTGAGTCTTCATGAGACTTACACTGGGATGCATACTTACGTACAAATTTATTTTCAGCATTATATGATTTATATGGTGATGTTTACGTATGCATGATGTTTCGGTTTTCATACATGATACATTATATTTCCCATGTATGTTATTTATGATCAGTTGCATGCTATGTGTTTATTTTGTTTTCAAATAACTCTAGCATGCTATTTCTTATGAAAGTTTTATGACTGGTTTTAGTGGGTGGACATTTGACCAGTAAGTCACGTACAAGTGGCACGACCCAGTCAAGTGGGTGATCGAATAGAACAGAAAGTTAAACCGAGAGCATGTCAGTGACAAGTGACATGACCCAGTTAAGTGGGTGATCGAACAGAACAGAAAGTTCAACCTAGGGCGTGTCAGTGACAAGTGGCATGACCCAGTCAAGTGGGTGATCGAATAGAACAGAAAGTTCAACCCAGGGCGTGTTAGTGATAAAATGATCCTTACCTGACGAGACAGTTTATGATATCTCTTTTCTTTCAGCGCTGCATGTTTTCAGAAAATGCATATTATTTGATACAATGTTTTACAAGTTGATATGTATTATGTGAAATGATTTTATTCACGCAAACCATGAATTCACTGAGGTTTATAAGCTGACTATAGTATGCATCTCAGGGACAGAAGGTTTCAGGTTGGACAAAGGAAAATGGTAAACTTAGAGACTTGCCTAATCTATCTAAGTTCAATATTTATGTTCAGGCATCTATGGCAGATAAGTATTGTAACGCAACTCGGTATGGGATGAGTTGACATTTAAGTTACATATTTATTATTTTCAAGTCTTCCGCTGTAAAACGATTTTAATTTAGCCGTTATTTTGGAGTATTTTAGAGAATTGTTTTAGATTACGTAATAATTCCCAAGGCGAAATTATGTGTAACACCCCCTTCCCGAGATGGAAAAGAAGGTTACGTCTGAACCTAACACAAATGGATAACAAAAGCATACAGAGCATTATTAAACCTTGATTAAAATAAGCACCATCAAAAATAATAATTGTCTCGAACGATACACTTTCTTTCTTCCAATGCTTACCTTAAAACATTAATAAAACCTAAAACTTCTTACCAACAAACCTCTTATATAGGATGAAGCTTTGAATCCCTTAAACTCTTTAGATTCCCTTCGAATACTTGCCGCGAACAAAGAAATGCGGCTGAGCCAAACGCTCAGTGCACAGATACAATAGATAACTGTAACACCCTGGATTTTCATTATATATTATTGTTGTATTCTTGCGTATACCTTTTGTCGTAAACGCTGAGTTTTGAATCAAGAGTTAGTGATTGGGTTTTGGTTGAAATTGTGGGAAACAGAGAGTTACGCGGGCTATGTCGCGGCTTGTAGGCCGCGAGGTAAGTCGCGTAACCCTCTGGAGGATTTCCAGATTGTTGACACACGCGGGCTATGCCGCGGCTAGTAAGCCGCGAGCTAAGCCGCGTGCCCACTGAAGTATTCCAGTTTTGTGGCACGCGCGACTTTTCCCGCGGCTTGAAGGCCGCGGTGTAAGCCGCGCAACCCTCTGGCCGACTTAAGGTTTGTCAGCCACAAATATCTCATTGACTGATTTTTCTCTCTCTCTCTCTTCAAATCTCTCTCTCTAAGTTTCTCTTTGGTTTCTTCGATCTTTGAAGCTCCATTGATTGCTAGTATTAAGTGCATTGCTCGGGGTTTCGGTGTAGAAAGCTTCACCTATTCGTCGTGGTCGATATCTGTTTTTTTTTGGGTTTTCGTATAAACCTGTTTGGTGAGTTCCTACTATCATTTTAAAAACTTTATACATATCAAAAGCTACCTTTTGGAACTCCTATATATCTCCATGGTTTCAGATCTAAGTTTTCTGCATATTTGATATAACTTGAGTTTTGGGAGATTATAGGGTTCCCAATCATTTTTGACTAAAATGATGGATTCTATCTTGATTGAAGTAAAATGATGTTTTACTTGTTGATTATGTAGCTTATGCAAAGGAGTGCTTATGAACTCATTTTTATGATTTTCATACTTACCAGAAGTTGAAATTGAAAAGGCATTTTGTTTATAAAATGTTTTGTATACCATATGGTTATATATATGGTTAGTCACGAATGATGTTGTGACAAGTCTAGACTATTACTAGTGGATCCCTAGGTTTTGAGTCGACTGATATTATTTGGAGGTTACCAAGTAAAGTAAATATAGAACTACATGTGCATTAAATTGTGAGGTTCTGGCCATTTACAAATATAAAACTACATGTGCATTAAATTGTGAGGTTTTGGCCATTTACAAATATAGAACTACATGTGCATTAGATTGTGAGGTTCTGGCCATTTATAAATATAGAACTACATGTACATTAAATTGTGAGGTTCTGTAAGGTAATCAAAGCGAAGAACTACATGTGCATTAAATTGTGAGGTTTTGGAAAGAAGGTTTTTGACCTTATTTTAATGGAATTTATTCTTATCAACGGTTAACTTGGAAATGCTTGTTTGAAAGATTTCCGTTTGGATGCAAACGTTTATATCTATGTTTATGTATAAACTGTATGTTCTCACTAGGCTTTATAAGCCTAACACTTTTTCTCAAATGATATGTATTCAGGTTCTCGTTAGCGGCAGGTGGCTAAGGGTTTGAGTGTCGGGACTGATCCCGAGGGTTTTTGAGATGTTTAGTATTGGATTGTTGGGCATTGTTAAGTCCCACATTTTTGGATGATTCTGGATCAACAACTTATGTAATCTAGGTAGTATATGTTTAGATTGGTTTGTTGTTGGGATCCTTATCTGTATTCAGATTTTTTGTAAAGGTTAAGTACAGTTCCCCTTTTTGGGAGGTTTATACCTTTGGATGATGCTTAATTGTACAGTTTCCGCAGTTTTAAATTTACCCTGGTTTTTAGGGCGTTACAAGTTGGTATCAGAGCTCTAGTTTAAGTGATCTAGGCATGAATGTAAGATGTCTAAACTTAGACTGAGTATCTTAGGCATTGATTCGTGAGTATTTGGTAGAACTACTAAGATGGGTTGGTCTTAGAGTTGACGGAAATTGTAGTTATCAAACGTTGTGGTAATGGTATCCAGAACCGTTATGTATTGTATGTTCATAATCTCACTTAGCTAATGTTATTATGAGAATATTTATACGTGATTGTGCCTGAATTACTGTTGCTATGACATTTGGTACTGTAATAGTACGTTCTGTCGTGTTTATTCTCTCGACCTGTCTCTGACTCTTCTCGTGATTGTGTGGCAACCATTTTTAGGATGGTAAATACGCGCAGTCGACCGTTAGTCGATGGAGATTTGCGTGACGATAGTTCGCCCGAGCGAGATCCCGTGGTTAGGGCGGCGACCGTCATTCCTTCGGGCATGCCACCGTTACTTACTGGGGAAGTGGAGCTAGGACCAAGAGTGGTTATGACGTCCACTAGTCCCGTTGTTCAGTTAGCTATCCCTCAAGCTGATATGATGGCCAACGTCATGCAAATGGTGACGACGGCCATGGAGAAACAGCAAGAGGTTTTTCTGAAAATGTTGGAAGACCGGGACGCGATCCTCAGAAGGCATGGGGCAGTGGAAGAGACTGTGCTGACTGGCTCTGGGGGCTCTGGGAGCGGAGTCAGAACTGAAGAGAACAGGGTTATTGGTGCTCCGAAAGGTGGGAAGAGCTGTTCCTACAAATCTTTTCTGGGTTGCGGACCACCAGAGTTCTCTGGTTTCGAAGACCCAGTTGCATGTGTTAAATGGATCCGAGCGGTCGAGCAGGCTTTTGGCGCTTCCGAATGTGGGGATGATCATAGGGTGCGGTTTGGTACCCAATTGCTTAGGGATACGACCCTCACTTGGTGGAATATCGTTCAATCCACCCTGTCTCCTGCTGTGTTGGCTCAATTGTCTTGGGTCGAGTTTAAAAAGAAATTGTTGGAAGAGTTCTGCAGTGAAAGGACTATGGACCGAATCGAGAAAGAGTTTCGGTCTCTTGTAAAAGGAAACCTGACGGTGAGGGAGTACACCTTTCAGTTCATGGAAAAACTGGATTTGGTTGGGCACGTGGCCCCAACGGAAAAAGATAAGATGAAGGCCTATCTTAATGGCCTACCAGCGGACCTGTTATCTTTGGTCCACAATTCTAAAGCTTCCAATATCCGAGAGATGGTTGAAGAAGCTCAGTTTATGGAGGAGTTTTTCTTGAGAATCAAAGCTGAGAAAGCGGTAGTAGTGTCTGACAAGAGAAAGTGGGAGAATAGTTCTGTACCTCCCAGAAGATCCCGACCTTTTTCCGGGAACGAAGCTTCAGCAACCAGCAGGAAGCTAGGTGGTGTCACAAGTGTCGAACCAAACACCACGGTAGCTGTAATGTCGCTCCTCAACCTTGTTACAAGTGTGGTAAGTCTGACCACATCTCCCATGACTGTCCGATCAGAGGACTTGTATGTTATGAGTGCAAGACACCGGGCACGTAAAGAGATATTGCCCGAAGCTTGCATCGAGCAACGCGCCAGCAAAGAAAGAGAACCTGAAGAATCCTTATGCTCAAGATTCATTGTGTAAAGATATTTGCTAATAATATATGATCCTAAAGGGTCACACCAATAACAATTGATATAAATAGATTATTTATAAGAATTTGATTCTTGATAAATATTCATAACTCTTATAATTAAATTGGAAATTATTTGTTTTATGAAAATGACAATTTTCAAAGTCAAGTATCAAATATATCATAAGGTATGATTTATTAAGTCATGAACATTTTTTTTATTGAACTAGAAAGACTTTTGTCTTTTAACTAAATAAATGAGGCTTTCTATAGGGATGGAGAAATGAGTATTTAAATGGGAAATACATGCTTTAGAAGCATGCCTAGACACTATGATTAAGCATGAGTATTAGAAGTATGGAGGTCTTAAAGTGTTAAGACCACATGGGTAAGAAAAAAGAGTTTAAAAAGGCTTGTATTTGGCTATCCTTAAAAACTAACGAAAAACACATACTTCAAGTATTCTCTCATTATTCTCACTAGTTAAGTCTTGAAATAATTGATACTTGCATACTCTCTTTAAGTCAAAACTTGGTTTTGTCTTAAAACTTAAGAGTTTAGGACTAGCATCCATTCAAGTTGGTAATTGTTGGTGAACATCTTTGGAGGAGTTCTACTCTTGCACTCTTGTCATCTTCTTCAACGATCTAGCCTCCCAAGAGGATTCAAAAGCTACAAAGGTTGTTATTTCTTTTTCCCTCTATGGTTGTGTTTTAATCTTTCCAATGTATTGCAAGATGATCCTTGGTGGGAAATAAAATGGTTTATTGTTATACATTTATAAAATGCTTCCGTTGTCTATTTTAAGTTTTTGGAAACTTATATTGTATAAATCCCAACAATTGGTATCAGAGCCATCTTTGCAAACTTGGTTAGATTTTAAGGTTATTTGGATAATCTTTGTTTTTGGAAAACATGGACGATTTTCTTTTATAAGAAAATATCATACATAGTTTCTTTGACAACTTTATTATGTTTATAATTGTTATTTTATGTGACAAAAGTTTACATGCATTTTTTTGTCACAAAAGTTGTCTTAGAAAAACAAGGTGTTGTTTTATATGTATATATGTATTTTAGTGCATAAACTAGCCATGGACCATTTGTGATGTTGTTGTGTTGATTTATTTAAAATGGTTGTAATATTTATTTATTCATATGGTATGTAATAATTAAATAGATAGTTTTTCATCTTGTTTATTTTGTAAGTAATAGATTAGTTTATTTTTATAAAAATTGTAACAAGATTAAAGATGGTGGACATTTTGAAGATCAACATTCATGTACATGATTTTGGAAAAATCAAACTTGTTACAAGGTGTTGGAGGAAGTGGGAGCATGAAGAACAACATGAAGATTTATTGGTCAACCTTGTCCCTTAGGAATGGACTTGACATTTTTGTGATGGCTCACAAAATGTCACTAGATTATGGTTGGTTTATGCACACATATTTTATGCATGTGATGGTTGTTTTATGTTTATATTATGCTTGTATGTTGAATAGGATTTTATATACTAGATAATGTTTCAAACGTAAAATGATCACATGAAGTTTGGTTTTATAAAATTTGTCTTTTAACATAAGATGTATGTAAAACAGTTTTACTATAAAATGAGTTTTTTCGTATAAAACTTTATTACGACAAATTTTGACAACTAAAATTTATAAGTTTAAAATTGGGATTTTAGAAACTTATCCAAACTTCAAACCTTATATTATAAAAGAGAGTTTTATTAAAAGGTTTACTAAATGGTTCTTTAGCGCTCAAACGACAAATTTTAATATAAGATACTAATTTGAACGCAAGATATAAAATAGGATTTTATATAAGAATCTTACCATAAAATGAGATTTTAAAAGGGTACCATGGTTTATTGGATGCATGCAATAACCATGATATCATATGTTTTAAAACTAGATTTATAAAACATTTATAAATCCCTTTCAATCGCAAGTCTATGCCATCCAAATTTTGAAACATTCGCATCACCATTTGTTAGATGCTTGTGGGATAAAGTGAGTCACCTAACCACTTGTGTTATCTTTTGGTGGCCGAAGTGCATTCGCGATTTCTATAACAGTTATAGGCCGATTATACAAGTTTCTCTAATTGGATGACTTGATCAGAATTCTTTTGTGATAAAGTGAGTCACCTAAACAAAAGAGATCTGAGGCATAGATGGGATCAAACATGTCATGTTAACAAAATGTTGTTAAGGATCCCATGCAACTAGAAATTACATTTGGATGTAATTAGTAAATCGTTACTTACCTTGTTAAATTAAATGAATGGGATAAAGTGAGTCACCTAACCATTTAATTGTTTTGCAACTTGGATTCTAGCCTTTAAAAATTAATGTTTTAGAAACAAAAGGGTATTAATTTTAAAAAACTAAATACTAAATAAAAACTTTGTAAATATTTTGTAGATGGCTCCACCTATTACTGTTGTTCAACATCACTCTCACCCAATGTCAATCTGATCACTCCTTGAGAAGGAAAAACTTAACCACTCAAATTTTTTAGACTGGTACCGCAACCTAAGAATTGTACTAAAACAAGAGAAAAAGGACTATGTTCTTGAGAAACCCGTTCCCGAAGAACCCCAAACTACTCCAAAGGCTGCCCATGACATTTGGATCAAGCATTCTCATGACTCGATCGATGTCGCATGCCTAATGCTTGCTACAATGATTCCAGACCTTCAGAAGGATCTGGAACATCGTGAAGCTTATGATATGATCGCACATCTTAAACAGATGTTTGAAAATCAAGCAAGAACCGAGCGATTCGAAACTGTTTGAGTGCTCCATGATTTTAAAATTGAGGAGGGTGGAAATGTAAGCACTCATGTTCTTATGATGAAGAGTCAATTGGATCATTTGGAGAGACTAGGATCTCCTTACCCACTTGATCTGGCAACGGATTTGATCCTTAACTCTTTGCCAAAGTCGTATGACACTTTTATCTTGAATTACAACATGAATGGTTGGGATAAAACCATCTCGGAGTTGCATTCGATGCTAAAAACTGCCGAGAAAAACATCCTAAAGAAACCATCCCAAGTGCTCATGATCCGGGAAGGACAAATCAAGAAAACCAAAGGCAAGAACTTCAAAGCTAAACCACAAGGTGGCAAAGGAAAAAGGAAAAATGTTTCCAAACCCCAACAGCCGAAGAAGAAGGAAAAAGTGGCCAAAGAAAACGCATGTTTTGAATGTGGCGTCGTCGGTCACTGGAAGCGGAATTGTCCCACTTACCTTGCTGGGTTGAAAACCAAGAAGGCCGGGGAGGGCACTTCATGTATATCTATTTTCATGATTGAAATGGGAATATTTACTTTTTCTTCTACCACTTGGGTATTTGATACCGGGTATGGAACTCATATTTGTAATTCGTTACAGGGGTTCATAAGGAGTAAGAAACTGAAGGCAGGCGATATGGTACTACACATGGGCAATGGAGCAAAAGTTGCAGTCCAAGAAATAAGAACTTTTGAAATGTGTTTACCAAATGGCTTGTACTTATTGTTAGACAATGTTTGTTATATTCCAAGTTTAACTCGCAATATAATTTCAGTTTCGCGTTTAAAACAATCTGGTTTTAGTTATCAATTTGTTGATGATAATATTCACTCTTTTTTGAAAGGAATATTCTATTTTGAGGCAAGGCCCATTAATGGAATATATGAATTAAACCTTGATTGTTCTTCAAGCAATAATTCCATTTATCATGTAAACACCAAAAGGGTCAAACATGATTTGAACCAAACCTATCTATGGCATTGTCGTCTTGGCCATATAAACAAGAAGCGCATATCCCAACTCCAAAAGAGTGGACTTTTGGAGGCAAATGATAATGAATTATTTGATATATGTTAATCTTGCTCATGTGGAAAGATGACAAAATCCCCTTTCTCTGGTTCAAGTGAAAGGGCAAGTGATTTGTTAGGAATCATACATACTGATGTATGCGGTCCTTTCAAAGTCATGACTAGATATGGTGAAAGATATTACATCACTTTCACTGATGACTTTAGTCGTTATGGTTATGTGTTCTTAATGAAACATAAACATGAAGCATTTGAAAAGTTCAAATTGTTTCAAAGTGAAGTTGAAAATCAACTCAACAAAACCATTAAGGTCCTTCGTTCAGATAGAGGAGGTGAATACCTCAGTGAAGAGTTCCAAGATCATCTTAGAAGTTGTGAAATTGTCTCACAACTCACTCCACCCAGAACACCGTAGCACAATGGTGTGTCTGAGAGGAGGAACCGAGCCTTACTTGATATGGTTCGTTCTATGATGAGTCGAAGCACTCTTCCACTATAATTTTGGAGTTATGCCCTACTCACTGCCGTCCGTATTGTGAATATGGTACCAACTAAAAAGGTAGATAAAACTCCGTATGAGATCTGGCATGGAAAAGTTCCATCCCTATTATACATGAGGGTTTGGGGTTGCGAAGCTTATGTGAAACAAGAAGCTTCTAGCAAACTCGATCCAAGATCTACAAAATGCATATTTGTAGAATACCCTAAAGATTGTTTAGGTTATTACTTCTACATCCCCAGTGAGAATAAGATTGTTATTGCACGAAGAGCTGAATTTTTAGAAAGCAAGTTTCTAAATGATGAAGCAAGTGGGAGGCAAGTGGATCTTGAAGAAGATCAAGAACCACAACCAAATGCAACTCAAGTTGGCACTAGTACTCAACAAGAAGTTGTTGAAGATGAATAAGTGGTTGTTCATGAACCCATTGAAACACAAGGCGTTCGAAGAACTGATAGAGTTCGTCAATAACCTATGGATTTCTCATTGACGAATGTTTCTTGATGAGTTCCGAAGAACCCATCAACTATCGGGCAGCTGTGTCAAATTATGAATCTGACAAACGGCTTGAAGCCATGAACGCTGAGATGCAATCCATGTATGAGAACCAAGTATGAGACTTGGCTAATCTTCCTCCCCATTGTAAGACTGTAGGGAGTAAGTGGATCTTCAAGTTGAAGACTGACATGGATGGTAATATACACACTTATAAAGAAAGACTTGTTGCAAAAGGTTTCACTCAAATTCATGGTATTGACTATGACGAGACTTTTTCTCCAGTTGCTATGATTAAATCAATTAGGATAATGTTTGCCATAGCCGCATATTATGATTATGAGATATGGCAAATGGATGTTAAAACCGCTTTTCTTAATGGACTCTTGGAAGAAGATGTCTATATGGATCAGCCCGAAGGTTTTGTCGACCAAAAGAATCCTAATAAAGTGTGTAAGCTTAAGAGATCCATTTATGGATTGAAGCAAGCATCTCGAACGTGGAATATTCGTTTTGATGAGAAAATCACAAAGTATGGTTTTATCAAAAACGAAGATGACACTTGTGTTTACAAGAAAACTAGTGGGAGCACAGTGACATTCCTAGTTTTGTATGTAGATGACATACTAATCATGGGAAATGATATTCCGACCTTGCATGGTGTTAAGTCTTGGCTCGGAAAATGCTTCTCAATGAAAGACTTGGGAGAGGCAGCATACATTCTTGGTATAAAGATCTATAGAGATAGACCAAAGCGGTTAATAGGTTTAAGTCAAAGTACATACATTGACAAAGTCTTGAAGCGGTTCAAGATGGAAGACTCTAAGAGAGGATTCGTACCAATGCAACCAGGCATTATTTTGAGTACATCTCAAAGTCCTAGCACAAAGGTTGAGCTAGAAAAGATGAATGACATCCCATATGCTTCAGCCATTGGATCCATCATGTATGCCATGATATGTACTAGACCTGATGTATCGTGTGCTTTGAGCATGACGAGCATATATCAGCAAAATCCAGGAGACAGTCATTGGCTAGCTGTGAAGAACATTCTAAAGTACTTGAGAAGAACTAAAGAAATGTTCCTCGTCTATGGAGGTTTGGAAGAAGAGCTCAATGTAAAGTGCTACACTGATGCTTCTTTCTAAACTGATCGGGATGATTGTAAGTCCCAATCAGGATATGTCTTCATTATGAATGGAGGTGCAGTTTCATGGAAAAGTTCCAAACAGAGTGTTGTGGCATAGTCCACTACAGAATCAGAATACGTTGCTGCTTCGGAAGCTGCAGAGGAAGCTGCTTGAATGAAGAAGTTCATTGATGAACTAGGGGTTGTTCCTTCCATTTAGGATCCCCTAGAGATCTTTTGTGACAATGAGGGTGCTATTGCTTTAGCCAAAGAACCCAGGCACATCAAAGAACCAGGCACATTCACCAAAGGTTCAACTACATTCGTGATGAAGTTGGAAATGGTGATATTTATATTCGCAAAGTACACACAGATCATAACTTGGCGGACCCATTCACGAAGCCCCTATCGCAAGCCAAACATGAAGGTCATGCTAGAGGAATAGGACTTCGTTATTCTAGTGAATGGATTTGATCTTGGTTTAGTATTGAACATTGAACTTATAATCAATGACTATTGTAATGATTATGATGTATATGGAATATGATCTTTTCATTAAATACTTATTGAGTTCTAGATTAACATGTTTAATCCTTGAATAATTTAATTATTCTAAATGTCCATAGTCGATCATTATTGTGGGAACAAAATGAAGTAAGACTAATATGAATTGGATTGGTTGATTTTCATAGAGAAAAAAATAGCAAAAGTTTGCAACCAAGATTCATAGGTACTTGCTAGGGAATAAGTATTGGACATGACCCGATTCAAGATCATTGCATGGATCGCTATCATGAATGATACTTGATAAAAGGTACTATCTTTGTATCCTTAGACTTTAGATACATATTTGGGACTCGAGGGTAAGGAATGCTATACTTTGATATGGTCTAACGCTATTCTTTGACCAGACAGTTATAAGGGACATCATTTGGTGTAGTGTGAACTATCCAAGAGGCGTATGTAGTCTGAAGGAATTTGTTCCTCTTATTCGTTGAGAGTTAGACATTTAAGGCCTGATCAAAAGTTGAACACTGAATGAGATTGATTGCGATCCGTATCTCATGTTCAACATGATGTCTGAGACAAAGGGATAACTGATAACTTACCTTATACATCAATTGTAGCTTTGAACTAAAGGGAATTGGATGTTGTTGAATGGCACCTCGTTGTGTGTTATTAGGGGCAGTAATGCGTTGCTAGACGTTGACCACTGTCTATATCAATACATAATGAGCCTTGTGCAAGTGGGATATTGAAGGATCCTTATACTCAAGATTCATTGTGTAAAGATATTTGCTAATAATATATGATCCTAAAGGGTCACACCAATAACAACTTGATATAAATAGATTATTTATAAGAATTTGATTCTTGATAAATATTCATAACTCTTATAATTAAATTGGAAATTATTTGTTTTATGAAAATGACAATTTTCAAAGTCAAGTATCAAATATATCATAAGGTATGATTTATTAAGTCATGAACATTTTTTTATTGAACTAGAAAGACTTTTGTCTTTTAACTAAATAAATGAGGCTTTCTATAGAGATGGAGAAGTGAGTATTTAAATGGGAAAGACATGCTTTAGAAGCATGCCTAGACACTATGATTAAGCATGAGTATTAGAAGTATGGAGGTCTTAAAGTGTTAAGACCACATGGGTAAGAAAAAAGAGTTTAAAAAGGCTTGCATTTGGCTATCCTTAAAAACTAACGAAAAACACATATTTCAAGTATTCTCTCATTATTCTCACTAGTTAAGTCTTGAAATAATTGATACTTGCATACTCTCTTTAAGTCAAAACTTGGTTTTGTCTTAAAACTTAAGAATTTAGGACTAGCATCCATTCAAGTTGGTAATTGTTGGTGAACATCTTTGGAGGAGTTCTACTCTTGCACTCTTGTCATCTTCTTTAACGATCTAGCCTCCCAAGAGGATTCAAAAGCTACAAAGGTTGTTATTTCTTTTTCCCTCTATGGTTGTGTTTTACTCTTTCCAATGTATTGCAAGATGATCCTTGGTGGGAAATAAAATGGTTTATTGTTATACATTTATAAAATGCTTCCGTTGTCTATTTTAAGTTTTTGGAAACTTATATTGTATAAATCCCAACATAACCCACCTAGGGTTTCGGGTCGAGCGTTCCAGATGACGACTTGTTAGAGCATAGATTTATTGGATTCAAGATCATAAAGGTTGAAGACAAAAGTTCAAGAAGTCAAAGCTGGAAAAGTTAACTCTCATTAAAAGTTAAAGTCTTTGTAATAAAATGTCAAAGTCAAAGTCAATGTCTTTGTATTTTGTTTTTCCTTTGTAATTGGTAGAGGGTAGAAATACCTTGTGTTCTTGTTTTTGTAATCAGATGTACACGAATCAGAGAAGAGGAGATTAGAATATCATTCTAGAGAGAGAGAGAGAGAGAATGTAGTGAGAGAAAGTGAGAAAGTTTGTAATTTGAATTTCATCAATGACATGTGATTTAGATTCTCATCTTGATTGTTTGTAGCAATTAGAACTTGATTCTAGGACTATCAATTGGTATCAGAGCAGATCCAAATCGAAATCAAATCAAGAAAATGTTCGACACTGTGTTCTTGAGCCGAAGAATCATATTCTGAGTTTTTGTGCGAATTAGGTGTTAAAATTGATCAGGTTATGATTGTTGAGTGAATTAGATTGAGTTTGTATGGTTTAATTTCAGATTTGCATTGTAATTGTTTGATATTTTTGGATTTTGTTGTATTTTTGTTCACGAGTTTGTTTGAGCACTGTTACATAGATCAATCTTGTATTTTTGTTGTTTTGGTTTGTAATCTCTGCATTGTAATTGGTTCGAAACATGATTTAGAAGAAATCTGCAAAGTTTCAGATCATTTGGTGGAGATTTGTATCGAATTTGAAGTGAAAATCAAGTTTTTGTTCGAAAAACTTCAAGAACGCGCAAGATCTTCAAAACGCGCAAGTTCATCGGACAAACACGCAAGTTCTTCGTTAGAACGCGCAAGCTGAAGAATCTCAGTTTTGGTCAAAACGCGCAAGGCATTGTTAGCGAGTTCTAGAAACTTGCTGATCGAAGTCTGCGAGTTTTGAAAGTTGGGATTTTTTTCTAAGGACCAGAACACGCACATAGTGATTAGCGAGTTCTACAAACGCGCTAATCGAAGGGTGCGAGTTTGAGCAGGAACAGTGATCTGCGAGTTCTTTCATCGTGCGAGTTTGGAATTTCAAGAAAAGTTTCTAATTGTTGGAACGCGCAAGCTTGGTTAGCGAGTTTGTTCAAACGCGCAAGTTTTGACTAGCGAGTTTTGGAAACGCGCACGTCTCTTTTAGCGCGTTTCATCGTGAATAGTGGTCTGCGTGTTTAGACGTTAGCGAGTTCAAAAGGAATAGTCACTTGCGAGTTTCAGCGTCAAGCGAGTTTTAGCTATCTGCGAGTTTATCAGAACACACAAACTTTAGCGTGCGAGTTTCACAAACGCGCAAGCTTAAGCCTGCGAGTTTCACTTTGAATAGTGGTTTGCGAGTTTCAGTGCCTGCGAGTTTTAAGCTTTAATAGTGACTTGCGAGTTTTGTCACTTAGTCAATTTTTTCTAAATTTCTGAATTTTTATTTCAAGTTTTTTCTGTATTCTTGAGATTTCATTTGGATTAACGATCAAGTTCAAGTTTTTTTTTGTAACAGATATTCAAGATGGGATATTTTTCTGATGATGATGAAAAGAAGATTGCCAAGCTCAAATTAGAGAATACAAATCTTGCTTCCTCAGTTGATTACTACACCAAGAGGTCAAAGAAATATTCTGATGAAAGAAAGCTACTGAGAGAAGAAGTCAGTTTGTTAAAGAAAATAAATGAAGATCTTCTGAAACAGACTTCTGGGCTTAATGAAGAAAAGGTCTTGTTTTTGGAAGCTGAAAACATTGAGTTAAAGAACAAGATTTCTGAATTAGAAGATCACATTGTCAAGTTTCAGCAAACAGGGTGTGCTAATGAAAAGAAGATCTTTGAATTAGAACTGCAAATTGTTGAAGAAAGATCAGTTTTTAAGAAAGAAAAGAAAGAGTTTGCTAAGAAATTCTCCGAGTTTTCCAGAAAATGTGCTGACGAAAAGAAGACAGTTGAGCTGAAATGTTTAAAGCTTTCTCAACAGATTTCTGAGTTTGAGAAAATAATTATTCTGGAAAGAGAAAAGTTTGCAAAGGAAAGAAAGACCATATAACAGAAGAATGTTGGATTCTTTAAAGAGATATCTGATGGACAAAAGAATGCTGAAAAAGACTTTAAAGAATTATATTTGAGAAAGAGATAAAGAAGCTGACTGCAAAGCTATCTGAGCTATCTGAAAGTGCATTGAAAGATCAGAAAGCGAAGTCTGAGTTTAAGAGAGATATTGACCTACTTGTCAAAGAAAGAGACAGTTATTCGTCAAAGGTTAAAGAGCTTAAAAAGATTGTTTCCAAGGTGGTGGTGACTGAGCAAACGACTCTAGAGTCAAAAATCCACACAGCTAGAAATAGTTCAGTTGGTTCTAACAAGCCATCCTCAAGCTCACATTTGAAAATTGTTTCTTCAAGAAGGTCAGTTAATTCATTTGATCAGATTCGTACTACTAACATTTTCTATGATCAAAATGTAGATGGTTTAAATACACAAAGAAGAAGGAGAGGAAGAAGATATGAAGAAGAAAAGCTGGTATGGAGAGTAAAACCAGTTGAAGATAAGAAGAATGATGAGAAGAAGAAAGAAAAGAAAGGAAAGAAGATATGTGTACATGAGACTAAAGTCAAGAAGAACATTGTGCGAAAAGGTAAACCTGATCATGTCTACTCGAGAGATTATTTAATCAGGTTGTCAAGTAAGAAATATTATTGTTCTTATTGTCGTACACATGATCATGTTCACAAAACAAGTGATCATTTCTGGTATGGTTCTTATTCAGTTACTCCCATAAGAGCTGCAACTAACACACATGGACCCAAATACCAGTGGGTACCAAAACCAAAGAATGATTTTGTGTTGCAGGCATCTACTGTCAAGGGGGAGTAAGAGAACCAAGGCTTCTGAACAAATCAGTTCAGGACCCGTACTTCAACGAAGTTTGACTTCTAAACACAACAGTTTAGGACTCGTACTTAAAAGTTGAAAAAAAAAGAAATGGTACTCCCGGGCTGAGAAGAGATTATACTCTGATACTCGAATGAAGAAATCAACCATCAAGGGGGAGTACATTATTTTTCTGAACATTATGCATTAGAAAGATATGATGAACTTCATTCTAGAAGGAGTTGTAGATCTCTATCATGTGCTTTTCACTGATAAATTTCTAGATGCATAATTTCAGGGGGAGTAAAATGATTATGATTTCTGATTATTTCAGATCAGAACTCGTACTTTAATAGTTTTACTGCTTTATGTCATTTACATTTGAATAACTTTTGTGAATAAATTGGTTTTGACTAGACTTTAAGACTGTTGCAGAATGAGAGAAGCTGACACGATCATATCTTATTGACTATAGCTGACTTCATGAGAATTAAGATTAAGCGAAAAGGTATATTTCTTATCTTAATCTCATATGTATCTGAAAGAAGGACAACTTTCAGATATATAAAACATGTTCTTAAATGTTCAAACCACTTCCCGATTCTTACACAGTTTTCATGAATTGGAAGTGTGATTTTTAAATGTTTTCAATTTACTTGTACTTACATGATTACAAACCGTGTGTTTCCAAAGATAAATACTTGTGTATTGTCTTTTCTATATACTTTCAAGTATTCATACACACCGGTTTAATTTTTGTTCAAATTGTTCTTACCATATCTCAAATTGAAACTATTTTTTCGATGGTAAGACACACCGCTTGTACTTTAAAGAATTTTGAGCGATATTTCATTTCGAAACGTCATTTCAAGAATGTCTATATTTTTGTTTCGTATAGACAATATCCGTTATTTTTGACCATAAGCCTTAATTGCTATATCATTTCATTTCTGATCATTTTCATACAATGTCAGATTTTTGAACAAGTCTTTTGCATTCATGTTCATTCATTCAATATACTTGTTTGAAAATACTTCAACGTTTTCAAATGCTCAAATCTTCATGATTATATTTTATGAGCATACATTCGTCTGACATTTGTATATGAGCTTTAACTGATAAATTTAAATCATTATGAGCAACACGTTCTTTTAGGATCATACATGGGTTCTTTGTGCTAGGAATTAACTGAACTTCTATGGAATCACGTTAACCAGTGATTTCTACCCAAGAAGTTAATCCATAGAGATTGAGTGTGAGGAGTCTAAAAGAAATGAGTGTGGGTTGTGTGTTGAGGTAAAATGAAAAAGAGAGTTTGGTTAGATGTGAGCTTAATGATTAAAAAGAAAGAGGGTGAGAGAACAGAGTAAAAGAATATCAAACTCTGCACCAACTACTTTCTGAGCCGGGCAGCCACATTACTAATGTTTCACAATTCTTGGTGAACATTATTGAAACAGGCAACTAACCCATGCCAACTCTTGTTAAAAACCCAACCAGCCACTCATTTTCTTCTCAAAAAGAAAATGTTTCACATTTTCAAGGGGACGCAGTACATAATCTATCTGATTTTCATTTGGAAAATCTGGATATTGAAAAAGAAGGAAGTCTGCCCCACCTTCGCACTTCAGTCATGCACATTGAGTCTGTGTTTATCTACTGTTGTCTCAGTGGTTTACACAATTTTTGAGCCTTAAAGCAATCATCATATGCTTAATTCTTTCTACACGTACACGAACACACAAAGAATTTGTTTCTTTGTCACAACATTCATAGAAATTTCCTTTGTGGTGTTTTGATGATTGGATGGAAGCCCTGGGGGAGTGATCATCAAAAAGCTCCTTTATATTGTGTATTCGTTACACATAGTGACTTCGTGTTACTGACAGGCATTCTAACTGATTCATTTATTGATTCAGGAGTTACATGTTCTTATTTTCTCTGGATTTGCAAAGATCTAGATGAATAGTTGGTTATGGATCATTGAATCAGAGGCTCAGTTTGAAAGATCAGTGGTCAGAACAGAATTTCAATGACATTTCTTGGTGAAAAGTTTTGATGATATCGATGCTCAAATCATCAAAAAGGGGGAGAAGAATACAAGAAATGTTTGAGTCAGATATGTTAAAGTTGAGAGAAAATGTTCAAGAATTGATTGTTAAAGGAAGATTGTTGTTCAAAGACGAATAGTGTTCAAAGATTTCAGTTTGCTGAAGCAATCAGATTGGTGTCTGAAAGAGGTTTGGTTACAACCTTTGGGAGAGAATGCTACTCTGTTTAAAGATCAGACGTTTAGAAGATTGATGAATGTTTTTGAAGACAAAATTTATCAATGAAGAATTTCATCGTGTTAAGGGGGAGTTTGTATATCATGTTTGTATCAAAGGGGAGATTACAAGAGAAGATAAAGATTGTTTAAAGGGGGAGCTTAATCAAATTGAGCTTAAAGAGAGAAGATCGCATTGCTAAATCTTTTAGTAATGATCTTGATCCAAAGGGGGAGATTGTTAGAGCACATATTTATTGGATTCAAGATCATAAAGGTTGAAGACCAAAGTTCAAGAAGTCAAAGCTGGAAAAGTCAACTCTCATTAAAAGTCAAAGTCTTTGTAATAAAATGTCAAAGTCATTGTCTTTGTATTTTGTTTTTCCTTTGTAATTGGTAGATGGTATAAATACCTTGTGTTCTTGTTTTTGTAATCAGATGTACACGAATCAGAGAAGAGGAGATTAGAATATCATTCTAGAGAGAGAGAGTGAATGTAGTGAGAGAAAGTGAGAAAGTTTGTAATTTGAATTTCATCAATGACATGTATTTAGATTCTCATCTTGATTATTTGTAGCAATTAGAACTTGATTATAGGACTATCACGACTGATGAAGCCAAGGCATCCGCTGATGTGGTATCGGGTACTTTTCTTATAAACTCTGTACCTGCTCGTGTTTTATTCGATACAAGTGCCAGTTTCTCTTTCGTATCTGAGTTTTTTCGTTAAAAGATTGCTATGTCCACTACTAGTCTTGAGGATGCGTTTGTAGTAGAGATAGTTGATGGTAGTAAGGTTCTAATCCATGATGTTCTGAAAAAGTGTACTCTCGGCATCGAGGGAAGAGAATTCTCGGTCGATTTACTGCCGATGATAATCGAAGGTTTTGACGTTGTGGTCGGCATGGATTGGTTGTCAAACAATCATGCCGAGATCGTGTGTTCTAAGAAGTTGATCCGACTTCCTAATCTCTGTGGTGAAGCCGTTGTGATATATGGTGAGAAAAGAAAAGGTGAAGTGGCAGTAATCACAATGGTGAAGGCACGCAAGTGCTTGTTGAAAGGATGTTCATCTTTCCTAACCTACGTGATCGACGCCAAGTTAGAGAAGTTAAAGCTGGTCGATGTAAAGATTGTGCGCGAGTTTCCAGACGTTTTTCCTGACGATTTGCCTAGGTTACCGCCTAATCGTCAAGTAGAGTTTCGGATTGATCTTGTGTCAGGAGCAGCTCCTATTGCTAGAGCTCCTTACCGTTTAGCGTTTTCGGTCCACAATACTTATCAAGTTCTTATCAAAACAACACTTAAACGATTGCCAACCTGTATTGATTAATAACAATGGTTACAAGGTTTGATCTTTGAAGCTCTAGATGTGTTCTCTGTTTTACACCTTTTGTGTGTGTTTTTGTGTGTGTCGATTATATTATTGATCTGATATAGTTGTTGAGATCTGATATGTTGGGTCTGAAATATGCCAAGGATGGTTACTACTTCTAGTTCAAAACAGTTAATACTTCTAGTTGTTAATACTTCTAGTTAGTACTTCTGATATTAATGCTTCTAGTTAATGCTGCTAGAAGAAAACAGTTAATACTTCTAGTTGTTAATACTTCTAGTTAGTACTTCTGTTATTAATGCTGCTAGTTGATGGTTAATGTTGCTCAACAAGATTAGTACTGCTAGTTCAAAGTTAGTACTGCTTGAAGAGATTAATGCTGCTGAGCATGGTTAGTACTGCTAGTAGTTAGTACTGCTTGCAGTTAATGCTGCTAATTGAAGTTAATGCTGCTGAGCATTATTAGTGCTGCTAAAGAGATACGGATGGAAAGTACTACAGCTGGATATACTGAAGATATACTTAGAAGATATACATGGAAGATATACTGAAGATTTGTTTATTCTTTGTAATTATCTTTTTATCAGTATATGTATAGAATGTGTAGAATAGATAGAAAGAACTTTTCATAATTGTTTTTCAAGAGAAAAATCGACCTCAAGGCATAGATCCTAATTCTAGAGAAGTAGAATTCGTATTGGTGAGCTTGTTCATCAATATTGAGGTTGAGAGTGTAATCTTGTAACTTTAAGCATTCAATACAAGTTTACTGTTTGATCATTATATACTGTGTTTGATTACTGTTTTATTAAATATCAAAGTGTTTTTCCGCAACTTCTTTGATATTAGTTTCTGAGTATTAATTCTTGTTAAGAATTCGATCCTGACAAGTGGTATCAGAGCAAGTATTCTCAGAAATCTACACTCAAAATCACATCATCATGGCTAAAGGTTCAGAGTCTTCAAGCTCAGAAATTCCTACAGAGGTAACATCTAATCTTTGTTCTAAATCCTGTATTGAAACTGTTACAAGGTACAGGAATCACAACCAGACAATGAGTGATGACCTTAAAAGATTAGAGAGAGATATAAAAGACTATGTAAGAATTGTTGAGAGGTTTGAGGAACAGATTAAGAGTTTCCAAGCCAATGAGCTTCAACACTCTTATGACACAAACTACTGGAAGTGGGAGAAAGATCAGTATGAATTTAAGCTGAAAAAGTCTAAAGAGGAGAATGAGAAGATAAAGAGTGAGTTTGAGAAAGCCAAGCTGGATATTGAGAAATTTTCCAATGCTTCTAAAGCAATGGACTCTTTGCTCCAAACTCAAATCCATGACAAACTTAGAAGAGGAATAGGCTATAACACCACACCACCACCATACAACAACAATTACATTCCTCCTATATCAAACTTACTAGAGACCAAGGATAGGAAGGAATTGCCTGTTGGAGCCACTAAGGTAGATCCTTTAGACCAAGTGGTGGTTGAAACAGACTCTGAAGTAGAGAACTCTAGTGAAAAGAGTAATGAGAACACTGTGAGTGGTGAGATTCCTCTAGAAAATAACATTATCACCAATGAGGGATGTGGAAAGGCTTGGATCAAGTCTAAGGACATAGAAAAGACTGAGGGAAAGTCTGAGAGGGTCCATTGTAAGCAAACCACAGTTGTGAATCCTGTCCCTTGTAAACAGTGTTCTTGCAATAAATCTGAGCCCCAAAAACATGATAAACCAAGGGGAAATCAGAGAAACTGGAATAATCAGTGGGCACAAAAACAAGGAGTTGATTTGAGTAAAATCAATAGACCAAAACCTTGTTTTATCTGTGGCAAATTGAATCATCTTGCCAAACACTGTTATTTCAACCCTATCAACCAAAGAGTCACTTTTCAAAGAAAACCACAAAACTCTTTTGGTTATAGGAATCAGAGAAGGAATCATATGGCTGAGAACAGAGCACCTATAAGATCACATGCTCAGAACAAGTTTGCTAAACCAAAGAAAAATACTCCAAATAAGCCAAGGAGTAATTTAAAGACAAAGAAAGCAAACAACTTTGTTCAAGTTTGGGTTCCAATTGTAAAGAAACCTGTTAGTACTGCTATCCCAGATAGTACTGCTAACAGAAATAGTGTTGCTGCAACCAATACTAGTGCTAACAAGGATAGTGCTTCTACTAGTATTAATGTTGCAAAGCCTATAATCTTAACAAAGTATTCCAGCCATGAGATTCCTAAACAACTCATTCAGACCAAACTGACAGATTATATAAATGAGAAAGGACAACCCAAGACCACTTTGGCTTGGGTTCCCTCAAAGACTAACTGATTTATCAAGTGTGCAGGGCAATCAAAAGCTCAAGAGGAAGAGCATTTTGGAATGAAGATAATGATTGCTCTTGGCACATAACAAGGAACATGGATTGCCTTCAAATTCTTTAAAAGATTTGATGGAGGACATGTTACTTTTGATCCAGCAGAAGGTAAGAAAAGTGAAAAAGGTATAGTTTCAAAAGATAAAGTAACTTTTGAAAATTTTATGGTATATGGTACTACTAACCTTGTGCCTGTAAGTGTTTCAGGTTGCTAATACTGAAAGGTAGTTAGTACTTCTAGTTCAGTGAATAATGTCAGACTGTGTTAATGTTGCTGGTATGGGTTACTACTGCCAGTTTGTGTTAATGCTGCTGATAAGTGTTACTACTGCTAATGTAAGTTTTCTATACCTAAAAATGATCTTCAATGATTTAATGTCAAACCTGGATATCAATCAAAAATCTTTTATCTGTATCCAAGGTTTGTACAAGAAGTACTTAATAAGGAATTGACGGATTAACCTCATTTTAATGAGATATATGTACCTAAACCCCCTAAAGGCAAGGTTTTATCAAACATGAGAAGATCTGCTAGGGACTCGGAAGGAGTTGATATACCATTGTTCTCTACAATGATGGTGATGTCCCACAATCAAGAAGGTAAGGCATCAGGGTCAAAGCCCTCATTAGACCAACCCACTGATGACCTATCCACACCTTCCACTACCAAGCATAAATCTTCAGATTCCTTTTTGTCAAACCAACATTCCCCATTACTATATTATATAAGAAAAGATACTGAAGGTTCCTTCCCTTCTTGTATCCTCAACCTCAAAACCTACAAGCCCTCTGATGGAGCATTTTTCATCAGAGAATATCCAAAGGGAAACCATAGAGGTGTCTCCCAACCTCAAGAAGGTGCTCAATAAGGAGATGCAAGAGCATATGGGTTGTAAGGCTCACACTACTGACTTTGCACAAAGTGCATGACAGGACAGTGTGAACATATCTAAGACCTTCCCCATGGCAACTTTAGATGAGTAATTATCTAAAGGTCCCAGGTGCCAAGAAACCAAGGGAGTAGAAGGTGCTTCTGCTAGGCAGAAGATCTCTACTAAAAGATCCAAGGATCCTTCAAAGGTGGTAAACACACCTAAAGGAGGTGAGGACAGATTTAACTACAAAGAATTGATGGATACACTTGGTACAATTAGTCTGAAAGTTCACAATCAAATTATGGAGATAAAAGAGATGAAAAGGAGCACATATCATGATTATTTCAAAAAGGGGGAGACTTAAACACTGAACTTGAGAAGACATGAGAAGGAGAATCAAGTTGATATGAAATCTTATTTTGAGGGGGAGATAAGTGAAGAAGATGAAACAAAGCAGTAACTACAACAGAAACAGAAAAGAAGATAACAGCAGAAACTGAATCAAGAAGAACTAGTAATTGCAGAAAGTTTTGAAATTATCATAAAGACCCTATGTTGAAGAACTTAACTTCTCAGTTTTGAAAAGTTAAGTTAGGGGGAGATTGTTGGGTCTGAAATATGCCAAGGATGGTTACTACTTCTAGTTCAAAACAGTTAATACTTCTAGTTGTTAATACTTCTAGTTAGTACTTCTGATATTAATGCTTCTAGTTAATGCTGCTAGAAGAAAACAGTTAATACTTCTAGTTGTTAATACTTCTAGTTAGTACTTCTGTTATTAATGCTGCTAGTTGATGGTTAATGTTGCTCAACAAGATTAGTACTGCTAGTTCAAAGTTAGTACTGCTTGAAGAGATTAATGCTGCTGAGCATGGTTAGTACTGCTAGTAGTTAGTACTGCTTGCAGTTAATGCTGCTAATTGAAGTTAATGCTGCTGAGCATTATTAGTGCTGCTAAAGAGATACGGATGGAAAGTACTACAGCTGGATATACTGAAGATATACTTAGAAGATATACATGGAAGATATACTGAAGATTTGTTTATTCTTTGTAATTATCTTTTTATCAGTATATGTATAGAATGTGTAGAATAGATAGAAAGAACTTTTCATAATTGTTTTTCAAGAGAAAAATCGACCTCAAGGCATAGATCCTAATTCTAGAGAAGTAGAATTCGTATTGGTGAGCTTGTTCATCAATATTGAGGTTGAGAGTGTAATCTTGTAACTTTAAGCATTCAATACAAGTTTACTGTTTGATCATTATATACTGTGTTTGATTACTGTTTTATTAAATATCAAAGTGTTTTTCCGCAACTTCTTTGATATTAGTTTCTGAGTATTAATTCTTGTTAAGAATTCGATCCTGACAAGTGATCCTGACATGATATGATCTCAAGCTTCTTAGACACACTAACCTTACAACCACTTGCAATAAACTATAATAAAACTAACAATAATATCTAATATTTAGATATTAGCAATCTAACTAATAACTAATAAAACATTAGATATTTAGTTATGCTAAATATCTAATTACATTAAATACAAATAAACAATAAACATTAATTACTTTGACATTTTATTACAAACGACATTAGACTTTATATCGAGAGTCGACTTTTCGGCATTAGCTTCAGATTGGATCTTCAGATTGGATGATCTTGAATCCAATGAGACTGTGCTCTAACAATCTCCCTCTTTGGATTAAGATCATTACTAAAAAGATTTTAGCAATTCAGTCTTCTTTTTTAGCTCAGAAGATGCAATCTCTTTCTTTAGCTCAGAATGCTTTAGCAAAGTATCTTCAAAGAAAATTTATCTGAAATCAGCATGTCTTCAGAATACTTTGATCTCACATTTCTTTGTTAGCTTTTCTCTTCTCTAATGTCTTGTAATGTAATGGACATTTTTTCAAGATTTAGATTCTCCCCCTTTTTGATGAAAAGTGCAACGACTTCATCAAAAATTTGAGTAAGAAATGTAAATCATTTGGAGCCTCTGATCCGTCAATTCAAAAGATATTCATCCAGATCTTTTCAAATCCAGACAAAATAGTCGTGTAACACCTGAATCAACTAATGAATCAGTTAACATGCCTGTCAATAACACTAAGTCACTGTGTGTAACGAATACACTTCGGAAAGGAGTTGTTTGATGTTGACTCCTCCAGGGCTTCATTTAATCATCGAAACACCACAAAGGTAATTTCTATAAACGTTATGACAAAGAAACAAATTCCTTGTGTGTTCATGCTTGTGATAGAAAGAATTAAGCATTTGATGATTGCTTATAAGGCTCAATATTGTGTAAACCACTGAGACAACAGTAAGTTAACCACAGACTCAATGTGCATGAGTGAAGTGCGAAGGTGGGGCAGACTTCCTTCTTTTCAATATCCAGATTTTCCAAATGAAAATCAGATAGCAAATGTGTTGCTTCCCCTTAGAAAATGTGAAACACTTTCTATTTGAGTAGAAAAATGAGTAGATGGTGAGGTTTGATCAAGAGTTGGCATGGGCTAGTTGCCTGTTTCAATAATGTTCACCAAAGAGTTGTGAAACACTAGTAATGTGGTTGCCCGACTCAGAAAAAGTTGGTGCAGAGTTGTGATATTCTTTTAACTCTGTTCTCACACGCTCTTTCTTTTAAACATTTTGCTCACTCTAACCAAATTTTCTTTCTTTGTTTGACACACTCATTTCTTTTGACTTCTCACACTCAATCACTATGGATTAACTTCTTGGGTAGAAATCACTGGTTAAGGTGATTCCATGGAAGTTGTGTTAATTCCTAGCACAATGAAATCTTGTTTTCCTATGATGCATATGATGCTCATAATGATTTAACTATTTCAGTTAAAGCACAATGTTGATCTTGAAAACATTTAAAGTCACACTTCCAATTCATGAATTTGGTTTAAGAATCGGGAAGTGGTTTGAACATTTAAGAACGTTTTCAAATGATTGAAAGTTGTTCACTTATCAACCATATATGAGATGAAGATGAAGAATTATACCTTAACGTGTGATATTATATCTCATGAAGCTAAGCTTAAAGTCATAAACATATGAACTTGTAAGCATCTCTCAAAAATTCTGCAAAAGTCTTATGTCAAGTCAAAGCAAATTTATTCACTTAAATTGAAAAGACAAAAAGCAGTAAAACTCTGAAAGTAAGAGTTCTGATCTGAAATAATCAGAAGTCATCACCTTCTTTACTCCCCCTGAAATTATGCATCTAAAATATGTCAGTGAAAAAGTACATGATAGAGATCTACAACTTACTTTTTGAAGTGCAATTCATCATGTCTATCCAATGCATAAATTTCAGAAAAGTATGTACTCCCCCTTGAAGGTTGATATCCTCTTTTGAGTATCTGAGTACAATTTCTCATATCAGCACAGAAGTAAGGTCTTTTAATCATTGAAGTGTGAGTCCTAAACTGTTGTGTTTAGAAGTCAAACTTCGTTGAAGTACGGGTTCTAAGTTGATGTTCTTAGAATCCAGTGTTCTCCTACTCCCCCTTAACAGTAGGTGCCTGCAACACAGGTTTAGTTTTCTTTGGTACCCACTGGTATTTGGGTCCATATGTGTTAGTTGCAGTTCGTATGGGGGTGACAGAGTAAGAACCATACCAGTAATGGTCACTCGTCTTGTGAACAGGATCATGTGTACGACAATAAGAACAATAGAATTTCTTACCTGACAACCTGATTAATTGATCTCTCGTGTAGACGAAATCAGGTTTACCTTTACGCGCAATGTTCTTCTTGGCATTATGCGTAAGTATACATGAGTTTTTACATTTTAGCTCTTCTTTAACTGGTTTCCTGTTCCAGACCAGTTCAGCTTCTTTGAAGTTGTTTCTCCTTCTATGTGTACCTGAACAATCTATATTTCTGTCATAGAAAAGATTAGTAGAATGAATCCGATTAGAAGATTTAACTGACCTTCTGAAAAGAGCAGATTTCTGATGTGAGCTTGCGGCTGGTTTGTTAGAACCAACTGAATTATTTCTAGGTGAGTGGATTTTTGACTCTAGAGTCGTTCGCTCAGTCACCACCACCATTGAAATAGTCTTTTCAAACTCGTTGACCTTTGAAGAATAACTGTTTCTTTCTTTGACGAGAAGGTCAATCTTCGTCTCAAGCTCACACTTCTTCTTCTTCTCTTTCTGTGCATTTTTAGAAAGTTCAGATATCTTTGCATTAAGCTTCCTAATTGCAGCTTCAAAGGTGCTTCTTTCATCTTCAAATTCCTTCTTAACACCTTTTCTTGCATCTGATATTTCTTTTAAGTATCCTACATTCTTCTGTTCAGTTGCCTTCTTCACTTTGGCAAACTGATCTCTTTCCAAAATTAGTACTTTCTCAAAGTTACTTACTTGTTGAGAAAGCGTTATACTTTTAAGCTCTATCACCTTCTTCTCTTCAACACTCTTCTTGGAATGATCTGAGAACTTCTTTTCACACTCATATATTTTCTCTTGAAGCTCAGTGTTTGTACTCTCCAAGTCCTTTGATTTCTTCTCATTGCTCTCAACATACTCTTGCTTCTGTATTTGAGCATCAAGACCATAAATCTTTCTTTTAGCTCTGAGTTCTCATCTACCAAATCTTTTGCTTTTAAGAAAACCTTTCGGTCAGAGACAATACATTCAGAGTTTAATTCAAGATAGTCCCATATCTCTTTCCCTGAAGCTTCGGGAATATCCATTAAATCAAATATTTCTTTAGAAATACTCTTTTTCAGATAAACTCTAGCTCTATTATCATCTCTCTCTTTGCACCTGTGCTCCCTCAGACAATGATAATCTCATGTTTTGACCCAGATCATCATTATCTATGAAGCTGAAAAAATTCCTTTTCCACTTTTCGTATTCTCCTTTATTCAACATTGGAAAATAGGAAGACATTCTGTTAAGATTATAAAAACTTGAATACGATCGTTAGTCCAGATAAAATCACACAAGAAATTTTGTCCCCCTATGCAGACTTAGCACGGGGGTATGGGGGCAGCGCCCCTAGGCTAATTTTTTTTTGACAATTAAAGGCCATATTACAGCTTTGAAAAATTCTCAGAAAAAATATTCTAAGTATGGAACAGTGGTTGGCACAAAATGGAGGTTTGCGTGAAAGGTTGCTGACGCGAAGTAAGATTTGCGCGAGAAATGGTTGGCGCTAGACGAGGTTTGCTTGAGCAGTGGGTGGCGCAAACTGGGGTTTGCGTTTCACTTGAGTGGCGAAAATGAGGTTTGCGTGAAGAGTTGATCGCGCGAACTGAGGTTTGTGCGAGTCGTTGGAAGCGCAAAGTAAGGTTTGCGCAAGACGTTGGTAGCGCAAATTGAGGTTTGCACGACGAGCTTGAAGCGCAAAGTATGGTTCTCGCGATAAGTAGCTGGCGCAAATTGTGGTTTGCGCGAGTTCGTCCCTGTGTTTGAGCGAGTTCGTCCCTGTTCTCGAAAAAACGATCTGTTTTCTCAAAATTTACCTGTTTGATCACGATTAGCAGTCCCAAATTGCAATAAAATGACCACTAACCTATCTAGAACAGATTGTAACTCTTTGATCTCGAAAACAAATACGTTTTGAAAATCCAATCGATGGAACAATACAGTTTATAAAACGTGAACTCAAACACAATTTTTCACAAATTAGACCCGATTGAAGCGTAATAATGAAATTAAAGTATACTCAATCTATCTATAACACCTATCGATCACAACCTGATCGATTTCCACACCTAAAACACACTAAATTTCGAAAATGATTTTGCAATGAAGAACACATAGTCGTTTTTCTTTAAAACTTGATTTTGAATCACTTATCAGGCTCTGATACCAATTTTCGGTCCACAATACTTATCAAGTTCTTATCAAAACAACACTTAAACGATTACCAACCTGTATTGATTAATAACAATGGTTACAAGGTTTGATTTTTGAAGCTCTAGATGTGTTCTCTGTTTTACACCTTTTGTGTGTGTTTTTGTGTGTGTCGATTATATTATTGATCTGATAGAGTTGTTGAGATCTGATATGATCTCAAGCTTCTTAGACACACTAACCTTACAACCACTTGCAATAAACTATAATAAAACTAACAATAATATCTAATATTTAGATATTATCAATCTAACTAATAACTAATAAAACATTAGATATTTAGTTATGCTAAATATCTAATTACATTAAATACAAATAAACAATAAACATTAATTACTTTGACATTTTATTACAAACGACATTAGAATTTATATCGAGAGTCGACTTTCCGACATTAGCTTTAGATTGGATCTTCAGATTGGATGATCTTGAATCCAATGAGACTGTGCTCTAACAAGCGCCATCAGAGATGCAAGAGATGATGTCACAACTCCAAGAGCTTTTGGAGAAGGGTTTCGTAAGACCGAGCTCGTCACCGTGGGGAGCTCTGGTCCTGTTTGTCAAAAAGAAGGATGACACAATGAGAATGTGCATTGATTATCGGGAGTTGAACAAGGCAACTGTGAAGAACAAATATCCGCTTCCGAGAATCGATGACTTGTTTGATCAACTGCAAGGAGCGGGTTGTTTTTCCAAGATTGACATACGTTCGGGTTATCATCAAGTGAAGGTAAGAGAAGAAGACATTCCGAAAACAGCCTTTAGAACGCGTTACGGCCATTACGAGTTTCTCGTGATGCCTTTTGGCATAACGAACGCACCAGCGGTATTTATGGATTTGATGAATAGGGTGTGCCGACCATTCCTCAACAAGTCGGTCATCGTATTCATTGATGACATACTCGTGTACTTTAAGAGCGAGTTGGAGCACGAGCAGCACCTTCGCGAAGTTCTTGATGTGCTGAGAAAAGAAAGATTGTATGCCAAATTTTCCAAGTGTGACTTTTGGCTTAAAGAGGTACAGTTTTTGGGGCATGTTGTCACTCGAGACGGAGTGAAAGTAGATCCCTCCAAAATTGAAGCTATGATGAATTGGGAGCCTCCCAAGAATCTGTCCGAGATCCGAAGTTTCTTGGGTCTGGCGGGATATTACCGGAGATTTATTCAGGATTTTTTGAAGATCGCTTCTTCCTTGACAGTTCTAACTCGGAAGAATGCGAAGTTTGATTGGATCGAAACGCAAGAGAAGGCGTTCCAGATTCTTCAAAAGAAATTATGTGAAGCTCCAATCTTATCGTTACCTGAAGGGTCAGAAGACTTCGTGGTCTATAGCGATGCTTCGAAGATGGGTTTAGGTTGTGTGTTGATGCAGCGGGGCAAGGTAATCGCTTATGCCTCGAGACAACTTAAGATACACGAGAAGAACTATCCTACCCACGATTTGGAGTTAGCAGCAGTAGTGTTCGCCTTGAAGCTTTGGCGACATTATCTTTATGGCACGAAGTGTACACTCTACACAGATCATAAGAGCGTGAAGTATGTCTTTGATCAGAAAGAGTTGAATATGAGACAACGGCGGTGGCTCGAATTGCTTAAAGATTACGACTGTGAGTTACTTTACCATCCCAGGAAGGCAAACGTGGTAGCCGATGAGTTAAGTCGGAAAGACTATAGCGGAAGTATTCGGGCTACCTGTTCGAGAATCGAGTTAGTATCCACCCTTGTTGAAAAGATCAAGGCATCGCAGATTGAAGCCTTGTTAGAAGAGAATCTCAAAGAGGAAGTCATGACGAAGCAACGTTTACTCTTAACGGAAGATAGCCGTGGGGTAAAACTGCTCAGCGGTCGTGTGTGGGTACCCAAGATTGTGGGTAACCGTGATCTACTGCTTGAAGATGCTCACAAGTCCAAGTATTCCATTCATCCGGGAAGTACGAAGATGTACAGGGACTTGAAGCTACCCTATTGGTGGCCGGTAATGAAACTTGATGTGGCGCGGTATGTGGAGCATTGTGTTACGTGCTCGCAAGTTAAGGCCGAACATCAACGACCATATGGGAGTCTTCAGTCTTTAGAGATTCCCGAGTGGAAGTGGGAGCATATCACCATGGATTTCGTGACTAAGTTGCCTAAAACTCTTCGAGGTCACGATACCATTTGGGTGGTAGTTGATAGATTGACAAAGAGCGCTCACTTCTTGGCTATGCGCGAGACTTTACCGATGGATAAGTTAGCAAAACTGTATATCGATGAGGTGGTCTCGAGGCATGGAATACCTTTGTCGATCGTGTCAGATCGCGACAGTCGGTTCACTTCGAACTTTTGGGATGGGTTCCAGAAAGAGTTGGGTACACGAGTTAAGTTGGGTACGGCTTACCATCCACAGACTGACGGGCAAAGCGAGAGAACGATCCAGACGTTAGAAGATATGTTGAGGTCTTGTGTCATCGATTTCGGGGGTAGTTGGGACTCGCACCTGCCTTTGGTGAAGTTTGCTTACAATAATAGCTACCACTCGAGTATTGGAATGGCACCTTTTGAGGCGTTGTACGGGCAAAAGTGCCGAACTCCCGTGTGTTGGATTGAAGCGGGAGAAAAACAGTTCGCCAGACCTGAAATCGTGCAAGAGACGGCCGATAAGGTCAAGAGCATTCGTGAAAGATTGAAAGCGGCTCAGGATCGGCAGAAGAGTTATGCCGATAAAAAGAGACGACCGATGGAATTCCAAGTGGGCGACCGTGTGTTGCTGAAGGTATCGTCGTGGAAGGGCATTATACGGTTCGGAAAGCATGGGAAGCTGAGTCCCCGTTTCCTTGGACCTTTCAAAGTGCGCAAGCGGGTGGGTTTGTAAGCCTACCAATTGGAACTGCTGCCAGAGTTGAGCAGGATACACAACACGTTTCATATTTGTTATCTTCGGAAGTGTTTGGCGGAAGAGGAAAGCGTCATCCCTCTCTCCGAGCTAACAGTAGACGAGGGTAACCGTTGTGTAGAAGAGTCTGACGCTATCTTAGAGAGAAAGTCTAAGAAGTTGTGTCGCAAATAAGTCACTATGGTCAAGGTGCAGTGGAAGCATCATAGGGGAGCCAACGTGACGTGGGAAGCTGAGGAGGATATGAAGCGAAGATATCCTCATCTCTTTATATAGTTGGGATTTCGGGGACGAAATCATTCCCAAGTTGGGGAGGATTGTAACACCCTGGATTTTCATTATATATTATTGTTGTATTCTTGCGTTTACCTTTTGTCGTAAACGCCGAGTTTTGAATCGAGAGTTAGTAATTGGGTTTTGGTTGAAATTGTGGGAAACAGAGAGTTACGCGGGCTATGCCGCGGCTTGTAGGCCGCGAGGTAAGTCGCGTAACCCTCTGGAGGATTTCCAGATTGTTGACACGCGCGGGCTATGCCGCGGCTAGTAAGCCGCGAGCTAAGCCGCGTGACCCACTGGAGTATTCCAGTTTTGTGGCACGCGCGACTTTTCCCATGGCTTGAAGGCCGCGGTGTAAGCCGCGCAACCCTCTGGCCGACTTAAGGGTTGTTAGCCACAAATATCTCGTTGACTGATTTTTCTCTCTCTCTCTCTTCAAATCTCTCTCTCTAAGTTTCTCTTTGGTTTCTTCGATCTTTGAAGCTCCGTTGATTGCTAGTATTAAGTGCATTGCTCGGGGTTTCGGTGTATAAAGCTTCACCTATTCGTCGTGGTCGATATCTGGTTTTTTCGGGTTTTCGTATAAACCTGTTTGGTGAGTTCCTACTATCATTTTAAAAACTGTATACATATCAAAAGCTACCTTTTGGAACTCCTATATATCTCCATGGTTTCAGATCTAAGTTTTCTGCATATTTGATATAACTTGAGTTTTGGGAGATTTTAGGGTTCCCGATCATTTTTGACTAAAATGATGGATTCTATCTTGATTGAAGTAAAAGGATGTTTTACTTGCTGATTATGTAGCTTATGCAAAAGAATGCTTATGAACTCATTTTTATGATTTTCATACTTACCAGAAGTTGAACTTGAAAAGGCATTTTGTTTATAAAATGTTTGTATACCATATGGTTATATATATGGTTAGTCACGAATGATGTTGTGACAAGTCTAGACTATTACTAGTGGATCCCTAGGTTTTGAGTCGACTGATATTATTTGGAGGTTACCAAGTAAAGTAAATATATAACTACATGTGCATTAAATTGTTAGGTTCTGGTCATTTACAAATATAGAACTACATGTGCATTAAATTGTGAGGTTCTGGCCATTTACAAATATAGAACTACATGTGCATTAGATTGTGAGGTTTTGGCCATTTACAAATATAGAACTACATGTGCATTAGATTGTGAGGTTCTAGCCATTTACAAATATAGAACTACATGTACATTAAATTGTGAGGTTCTGTAAGGTAATCAAAGCGAAGAACTACATGTGCATTAAATTGTGAGGTTCTGGAAAGAAGGTTTATGACCTTATTTTAATGGAATTTATTCTTATCAACGGTTAACTTGGAAATGCTTGTTTGAAAGATTTCCGTTTGGATGCAAATGTTTATATCTCTGTTTATGTATAAACTGTATGTTCTCACTAGGCTTTATAAGCCTAACACTTTTTCTCAAATGATATGTATTCAGGTTCTCATTAGCGGCAGGTGGCCAAGGGTTTGAGTGTCGGGACTGATCCCGAGGGTTTTTGAGATGTTTAGTGTTGGATTGTTGGGCATTGTTAAGTCCCACATTTTTGGATGATTCTGGATCAACAACTTATGTAATCTAGGTAGTATATGTTTAGATTGGTTTGTTGTTGGGATCCTTATCCGTATTCAGATTTTTTGTAAAGGTTAAGTACAGTTCCCCTTTTTGGGAGGTTTATACCTTTGGATGATGCTTAATTGTACAGTTTCCGCAGTTTTAAATTTACCCTGGTTTTTAGGGCGTTTCAATAACAAACGAATAATCGAACCCAATACCGAATATAATAAAAATCTGAGTTTTGGACAAGAGCCTTGAATTTTTGAGTGTTTACGAAAGCTAAATTGAGTATAATATTGAGTATAATCATTCCACATCTAACTTCAGCTACAGACTTTAATACCCCAAACAAAGAAAACAAGACCAAAAGAAATTAGACCAAAAGACTCAAATTTAATTGCTTAATCAAAAGTTATAACAAAATGAATAAATCCAAATTCATATATCGAGACAATAATTTTGTCAAAGTTCAAGACTGTCAAATCAAAACAAATATTGTCAACTAAATACCAAACTAATCTGAGAAGCTTAAATCAAAATCATATCATGAGATTGCATAACGAGCTCAAACAAATAAACGCATACACTTGAGTTTCATGTCACACATAAACAAATACAACAAGTGTCAGACATAAGCCACATAGACACGTACGTTGGACATTTTCATCCAACTGTACTAAATAATGTGAGATGCGGTGTTGGGCACTACACCGTCATCCACCCTACAAACTAGGGTCGACCCATACGCCTCCCATCACACCACACCAGCTCTCATCAGAGCACACAAAATCAAAAAGAGACGCCGTGGACTGATCACACCGCCACGGGTGGTGTCACGCCATCGGTGCCACAATGACGTGCCTATGGTACCCCCATAGGTGGTTAGTAGCTCGGTACACCTTAACGTATAAACTTCAAAAGTATGTCACAACACACGTGATCATACTAAATGAATATCAAATCATACGAATTACAAAACGAATAAAAAGGATATTTAAATGTATAAAAATATTGACCGCTCCACTTAAAAGCTTTATTTTTCGAACACTTTAAAACTAAAAGACTTACAAATAGAAACGGAATTTAAAAGGAACGAGTTTAGTAAACCAAGACGTAACTTCATTACGAACCTTTACAAAAGAGTTGAAACCAAAAACGTATGGAGAATCAAATCCAAACATAGACTAGGAATTTCACACCCACAACTTTTCGAAATCATGTCGTACTATTTTCATAACTTTACACGTTTATAACTCTAATATTTTCTCATACTTCAAGAAAGTTTTAGAAAACTATATCTAAATAAAAGTTTTAAATAAATGTCTTAGGATTCTAACGGATCACGAATGGACCGAATTGGATTTAAAATAGGTTTTATACGAATTTTCGAAAAACATTGCGCTGCTCTCGTCTAAAACTAGAGCAGTTTCGAAAAATCCAGATTTTGAACACCTTAGCTTAAAATTCACAGTTTGCACGTGTGATGATGAATTGTAAAAGACCTCACCCAAAATAGACACGATCAACTAATCGAATGAGAACAAATCAATTTGATGGAAGAAGGAACACATTGTACACTAAATCGAACGAAAAACAATCGATACAAAAGCAAGGAACCCATGTACATATGTAATAAATAAAATAAACACAAACGGAATTAGAAATCTTCCACATATACCACGGATGAGTAACACAACGGAAGGAAAATAAAGAATTTGTACACATATACAAACGGACAAAAAAAAATTCAAATGAAGGAACATAACGAATCCATACACATATGCAACAACTCAAATACGCGGATTAATGAGGGGAAGAATAAGGAATCCGTACCTTAGTTAACATCTAAAAATCGCCAATAAACCCCATCAGATTTCTTCAACGAATCTCTAATCACGATCAAAACTTTTAGCACGAATCCAACTTAAAACCTAAAAATTGCTACTTGAAACTTCAAATAAATCAACTCAACTTTCGATTTTTTTTTATAAACCTGCATCGGCAAATATCAATATCCAAATCATATTTTAATTTATTTGGTGGAATCCTAATTAAACTCTCCACCACCGCCGTCAAACCTAATGAGATATACATATATACATCCAAATCCCCCCCCCCCTTTTTTCTTTAAACTTTGGCCCATTACATATCTAGACCCTCTAGTTTCTTAAGACTTCCAAACTTAACCAATATATATCCTTATTAATTACGAGATATTACATTATGGGTGTTACAAAAAGCAACAATTATAACCGTATTATACAATCGGTTTCTTCCCTAGTCAAACAACCACCTATTCCGGAAAAATCCATATGAAAAAGATGAAGTCTTGCCGGACAAATTCGAAGAGAAAGTCATCCCCATCGTGACCGAGCCACAACAAGAAATCTTGACCGAGACCAAAGTGTCCGAACCAGATCTCGAACCAGCCACCGAAGAAATCGTAAGTTAACCGGTTAAGAACATTCCCGAGCCAACGAAATATTTGTTGCGAGAAGTCAAGAAGATTAATCCCGAAGATTTTGTTTCCGTTGTTCCCGCACCCAAGGCTCCTGTTCAAAACGAAACAATTCCCGGTAAAGTTACTTTAATCTCTTACCATTTTCGAGTTTGATGAAATATCGCTCGTATGGAGACGATCACGACAACCTCCGTTAGGATTTGAAGATTGGTCAAAATTTTTGAATTTTGGAGGCCAAGTTGTGATTCCAAACATTTTTAAGAAACAAACGTTCTACGGGTCGGATGAAGATGTTTTTCAAGTGAACTCGAGAACGAGTTCTTTTCAAGTGAGGGTGACTAATACAAGGAGAATTCGAGAGTTAATAAGAATTTTCGAAAATAATTGGAAAAGAGGAAAACGAAATCGAAGAGGAAAACGAGCTCGACAGAGGCTCAGAATTTGGTATTGAAAAAGTAACAAATTGAGAATCGTAAACAGCGGCCAAAGCGAGTTTGGTGCTAATTGCATATGGCCAAACCCACATGAAACTCATCACAGAAACC
Source organism: Arctium minus (assembly GCA_954870635.1). NCBI lineage: Eukaryota > Viridiplantae > Streptophyta > Magnoliopsida > Asterales > Asteraceae > Arctium > Arctium minus. The sequence continues at coordinate 113,617,069 of OX941083.1, read as the reverse complement.
GAAGAAACTTGCAAATGAGTTGCATGTGGTACCCACATGAAACTCACGTCGGACACTATTTAGCGTCCAAACATCCATGATATTTGGCCACCCTTTTCAATTTATTTCCTTTGGTTTATCCGATTAGTTTATTATTATTTTTGTTTTATATCTTTTCCTTTTCCTAATAAATTTAGGATTAGTCATATTTTCCATCCTTATCTTTTCTAGTTTAGGATTAGGTTTGAATTTAAACTTTCTATAGTTATCTTTAGTTTTAGATTATAAATAGGACTATTATGTTTAATTGTTTTTCAAGTTATCAATTACTAAAAGGTTTCGTTTTTAGGGTTTTCTCTTAGTTTCGAGTTTACGTTCGTTATTCTCGGATTCGTTTAAAGGATTCAGACGTTTGTCGATCATTCTGCACACCTACGATGCGTTAATATACCTAAAGCATGTGTACAACAAATTGATGCATCCCACCCTTCCCTTAACGTCTCACAGTCTGTTGAATCCCTACCCCCTTCGGTCATCTTCTCCGACAACCCCCACCCCTCCGACCATCTTCTCCGAACCCCCCACTGCCATAAAGAACCCAAATCTTCTCATACCATGAATAACCCAAATCTGAACAAAACCCATAGATTAAACCCATTATTTAAACTTCAAACCCATAAATTAAACCCACTATTCAAACTTCAAACCATGAGTAGCAACCACATAAATTAAACCCATATTCAAACCCATAATTAGTTTAAAAGAGGGACTAGAGTTAATAGTGAATGACAACTACAAGAACAAAAAATGTAATTTACTCTAGATCAAATATATAATTTACTCTATAAATTAATTATTTGAGGGTGTTGCTATCCTTACCTCCTCATCACTCACATACCTCCCCCCATACCCCTATCTCACTCACATACCCTATAATTCACCTTATGTAATCAATATTTATAATCATGTGAGAAAGTTTGAATGTTTGATTTACTATATACTAGAAACGTACTCGCGCAATGCAGCGAGATAGATCACGATTTTAATGTTTCATTTTATTTTTTTGTCGATTTACAGTACGATTTTGGATGATTTTGAGAAAATGATAATGTTTTTTTATAAATTTGTTTAATTTAGGCTTAATAATATAATGTTTTTTATATAAAAAAATTAAGTATTTTATTAGAATTCAATGATTATTTTATATATTTTAATGACATCTAGAAAAAATAACCAATTACATATTTAATAATATAATTAAAACAAAATTATAGTATTTTATATAAAAAAATAAGTATTTAGTTAGAATTCAATGATTATCTTATATATTTTAATGACATCTAGAAAAAATAACTAATTACATATTTAATAATATAATTAAAACAAAATTATAGTAATATAATATATTAATTAATAGTGATACATGGAAATGTTTGTATAAAAGGAATACACTGCACATACCAAATTGGTGGGTGTTAGAAGTCTGCAGTAATAATATGTATCTTGTGTTTTGATATTTGTAAATTAAGAAGATTTTTAAAATCTTGCATAAAATGATGACACCTTATGCCTAATAATTTGTATTTAAGAGTTTTTTATCCGTGCTTTATGATTTACTATATATATATTATATTTATAAGTAAACAGAAAAAATATTAAATTAATATTTAAAATACACTTTTTCAAGAAAAATATGATATTTGTGGAGTTGTGTAGCTTGTGCAATTAAATTTCTATTTATTTCTCCAATTATTTGGATAATGTCATCGTTATTGTTTACATGGACCAGATCTCCGCCCTCTGCTTTTCTACCGTCGACTCCATAATCGCACACAATGCAAGTGTCGGCCCCAATTCGAGCACCGGCGTGGGTGTCCACGCGCCGCCTCTTCGAACAGAAACTATCGGACCTTCATAAATGCAACAACCTAAGCCAATTGAAGCAACTTTATGCACTCATATACAAATCCAATCTTCATCAGGACCCCTTCGTCATCCCCAAACTCGTCACCGCCTTCTCTCTCTGCCGCCAAATGACCTGCGCAGTCAAAGCCTTTAACCAAGTCCACGAACCCAACGTCCATTTGTACAATACTATGATCAGAGCTCACGTTCACAATTCTCAGCCTGCCCAAGCTTTTGCAATTTTTTTCTTGATGCAGAGTTCCGGTGTTTTTCCTGATAATTTTACTTATCCTTTTCTTTTGAAGGCGTGTAGCGGTCAGAATGATTTTCCTTTGGTTAAGATGATTCACACTCATATCCAAAAATACGGGTTTTGTTCGGATATTTACGTGCCCAATGCGTTGATTGATTCTTATTCGAGGTGTGGCTTGGTGGGTGTTGGTGCAGCTAAGAAGGTGTTCAGTGTGATGGAGGACAAAGATGTTGTTTCTTGGAACACGATGATTGGTGGGTTGGTGAAAGCTAATCGATTAAGCGAAGCACGCCAGCTGTTTGATGAAATGCCTGAGCGAGATATGGTGAGTTGGAACACAATTTTGGATGGGTATGCTAAGGCGGGACAATTGAATGATGCATTTGAGTTGTTTGAGAAAATGCCTGAGAGAAATGTTGTTTCTTGGTCTACTATGCTTACGGGTTATAGCAGAGCTGGGGATATGGAGATGACAAAAATGTTGTTTGATAAAATGCCTGTGAAGAATATGGTGTCTTGGACCATAATAATAGCAGGTTACGCAGAAAAGGGGCTTGCGAAAGAGGCAACCGATTTATATGAGCAAATGGAGGAGGCTGGATATCGGCCTGATGATGGGGCTATCATTAGCATTTTAGCTGCATGTGCTGAGTCTGGTTTGCTTTGGTTGGGTAAACGTGTTCATCAATCGATTAAAAAGAACAGGCATCAATGTAGTATCCTTATCGAAAATGCTTTAATTGATATGTATTCTAAGTGTGGCAGTTTAAGCAAGGCATTAAGCATCTTTAATGGGATGGCTAAGAGAGATTTAGTTTCTTGGAATGCTATGATTCATGGATTAGCAATGCATGGGCATGGAAGCAAAGCACTTCAACTTTTCTCCAAAATGAAACAAGAAGGATTTGCCCCTGATAAAGTTACCTTTGTCGGGGTTCTATGTGCTTGTACTCACGGAGGTTTTGTTGACGAGGGGATTCAATATTTCTACACCATGGAAAGAGATTACAGGGTTCCTCCAGAAATAGAACATTATGGCTGCATAATCGATCTTTTAGGCCGTGGAGGGCGTCTTCAAGAAGCATTTAGGCTAGTGCGCACCATGCCAGTTGAACCAAATGTCATCATATGGGGTGCCCTTCTTGGGGCCTGCCGACTTTATAATGCAGTGGAACTTGCTCAAGAGGTGTTGGAACACTTGGTTAAATTAGAACCTGAAAATGCAGGAAATTATTCGATGTTGTCTAACATATATGCTGCAACTGGGAAATGGGACAGTGTTGCAGATATGAGGTTGAGGATGAAGAATACTGGCAATGAAAAGCCATCAGGGGCTAGTTTGATTGAATTAGAAGATGGGGTTCATGAATTTACTGTAAAAAATACTTTGCATCCTGCATCCGGTAAGATATATGAGATGGTTGACGGATTGAGTCACCATATTAAGAAAGTTGGTTATTTCCCTGATGCATTCTACTAATATATGCCGGTAAAAGGCTTCATGGGACACTGTTATGGTGCTTGAACATGGAAATGCCTCAGGTAAAGTGGCAAATGAAGTGCTGCAAAATTCTTTACTTGGCCCTTCTGGGAAATGACTCGATTCGTGTTCTCGAGCCATAATCATATACCTCTCAATATACAGTGATTCATCTTGTAATTACACTTGTCTTAATTTTTTTTTTTTTTTGTAACTGTGGGTCTTCGGGCCAACTTGCACGCACCTGACTAATGCCATGGGGTCCTGAAGATAAGATCCAAGAAAATCTTGAGTGACTGGAACTAGCGACCTATGGAAGGAGCCTCAAGGCTTGGTGTTTATCTTTTGCAAGTGCTTTGTTAATGATATACATGAAATGTTTAATCATGTGTCCTGTTCTTTATATTTTTTGATCTTCTTTCATCATTGGAGTAATTTGAATGACCTTCTCCATGAAATCAACCCTTTTATCCTGGTTCATGTCAAGTTGCTTGTGATTTTTTTTTTGATGATTTCTTGTGGTCAAATGAATTATCCATTTCAATTCCTCCTAATTCTTTCAAAATCCATGAACCAAACACCCTTAAATGTATTTCTAAAGGATTATTGAAAAAAATTCCAATGCTTGATGTATTTATAGAGAACAAAAGTCCGGGCACAAAAGTTTCAAATGAAAAATTTAAGGACAGGTTATCTCATAAGTCATAACATTTTGTATAAGATAGATAGATTCATTTTTTGTTGTATTTTTAAGTACTATAATGTTTGAAGGCCAGTTATGGTTGTATGTAGGGGCGGCCTTGGCCTTGGGGGTGTGCCGGTGGTGCTGCCACAGGGGGTCTCCAATCGTTGAGGGCCTCCGAAATTTTTAATATTATACTATATATAATTAGTATATATTGTAACAAAAATATGAAATAATATAAGAATTATTCCACACTAGTTGGTAAGCACCTCTAATTTTACCTATTGATTATTTTTTCAATTGAAATGGCATTATAGTCTTCTTCTATTGCGTTTTTTTAATTGATTTTACATATAATAGGATGCATCCAAATTTCCAACTAGAAACTTGAATTGGGTTATTCTAAACTTCAAAAAAAAAAAAGATAAATTATTTGTTCAAAGTCAAAGAGGAGTATTGATCGATTTATTCATATCAACAAATTAATCATTGGAGATTTCCGAGCATTGATTTAACGATCTAAATGTCAGTTTTATTTTTATTTGAATCTTGTTTATAAACATTTTATGTTTCCAAACTTAAAAGGGTTTATTTTTTGAATTTAGTAATAAAAGGTTTATTAAACAATATAACTAAAGAAATTATTGGGCCATATTTATTGTTTTGCATAGGGCTTTAAATTGTCAAGGCCAGCCCTAGTTGTATATGTCAAATTTGGTGACACGTCACTGTTAAGTGGGTTTAAAAAATTATAATTCAATTTAATAAGTCCAACTTAAATGTTATATTTTATACGAAAATGTTAGGATTAGTTTAATAACAAGGGTTGTAATGCAAAAAGGACGATGAAAAACAACTGAAAACAAGTTAATTTGGTCAATTGAATGTAGGAATTCAAGAAAGGGGTTCTGCCGGGGCAATGTTTTAAAAACCGGGACCCGGGGAAGATGGCGGGTCAATTGCGACCGAGTTTATGACAATTTATGACCCGAATTGAACCGACCGGTTTTATAAAAAAACTGGTTGAACCGGTCGTAACGAACCGGTAAAAACCCGGTAAAAAAAAGTAATACGTATAAAGAGTACGAACCGGCTTCTCAAACGCAATGTGACATTTTTTTATTTCTATATATATATATATATTAATTCGGTGTTGTAATTTTAGTTTATTATTAACTTTTTATCAAACTCCAATACAGGCCCGATCCTAACAAATTTTGGGCCCTGGACGAGATGTAAAACAGGGCCCTCGATAAGTACAAAAAAAATTATTTAATATATCGCTTTGTATCATAAGAAATAACATTGAGTTCAAGAAATACGAATAATTTATATAAACCATTTTTCCGAGAATTCCTAGACACAAAATCAATCAATAATTATTTATAAATTAATATGATCTACCATATCATTTTTCCATAGCATCATTAATTTGTTCTAACGTCAAAAACATCCTTATGATATATATTTAATATATAGATTAACATTATTTGCGGTGTGACTATTCAGAGTACAACTCTATGTAAATCAATATAAATCATTTGTGTTCTCATCTCACCTCATCCTAATGTTTTTCTATCACCATTTTAAACTTTTAGGGTTAAAACAATCCTTTTTTGAATCATCAATCTTAGAATCAAAATCACATGTTGGTTATAGACTTAGGGCGCGTTTGGTTTGCGGGATTGGAATGGATTTGGAGGGATTTGGATTTCAAATCCATTCCAATCCTGCGTTTGGTTTGCAGGAAAAGATTTCGTTGACCGGATTTCAAATCCGTTGACCATTTTAAAATATCTCATATGATGGATTTGGAAATCCTTGGCATTAGACCTGGATTTGAAATCCAAATCCGATGGATTATAAAGCGTGATCCATAATTCAAATTGTATCGATCCAAATTCGACGTTTACCAATAAAAATAAATCATTTATAAAACAAACAAATAATAAATAAAATAAATAAAAAACTCAATCCAAATCTAAATCCTACAAACCAAGCAAGACTTATTCCAAATCCTACAAACCAAACACATGAAGGGATTTCAAATCCCCCCAAATCCAAATCCATATCCCTTCTCCATTCCATTCCAATCCCGCAAACCAAACGCGCCCTTATAATGAGATATTATTATTGTTTTTGAGATATGAGATGTAACACCCCGAAATTTCGTTGGTTAAATTGGATATTTGATTTTGGACTTGAATCCTTGATTTTATAGTCTTGATAGATGAAGGATTCAATTACGAGTCCAACGGTTCTTTCCGGAGCGAAAAAGGAACTATAACGAAGAAGTTATGACCGAAACGGGATTTGACCAAATAAGAAGAAAAATCAATGGCTGACGTACCTTGTTACGTGGGTTGCTGAAGCTGAACCCACAGAGCAACCCACGAGAATGGTGGCCAAAATCAGTGGTTGACGTACCTTGTTACGTGGGTTGCTGAAGCTGAACTCACGGATCAACCCACGTGAAGGGCTGGACGTTTTTTATGCATTATTTTCCCCAAATATTTCTCATTTCTCATCTTCTTCATTTCAAGAATTCTCTCCCAAACCCTTCCTCTTCACCTACCTCTTCTAAGCCTCTTCAACCATCAAATCATCACCATTTATTACTAGAGTGAAGATCATCATCCAATGTTTCGGGTTGGAAGCTTCACCTCCATCTCCATCTTCATCTTCTTCATCACCTTCTCACCATTGTTGACCATATTTTGGGGTTTTCCAAGAAACCTACTTGTAAGTCATTCTAACCATTTCTAAACCATGAAATAAGTTATAAATGTTCCATTGATGGTTTCCTAGTGTTTGATTTCTCTAATTTTCGGTTTGGATAATTTTGGGAGTTTTTGGTCAAAATTAGGGTTTTGCCTAAAATAGAGATTTTGATGATTAAGTGTTTGGGGATCAATTATTTATGATGGAAAATGTATATTCATGGTTGGAACCTTGTAAATCTAGGTTTTGGAAAATTTGGTTTGAAGAACCAAGTTTCTTCAAGGGAAGCTCTAAGTGGGTAAATACTAGATTTAGCTTAAATCTAGCAAGGTGAGTTTACTAAACCTTTGTTAAAACTAGATACACATCATAATCTTCTATTTGTTATTTCATTCTTTATGTGTTCAAGTATTTGGGATTTCTTGATAAAAATGGTTGGAAATATGGATGTTGGTGATATGCTATGTTTTAGGTTATGTGTACCATTATTTGGGGCTTTTCCCATGGATATATATGATGGGTACCTTGATATGTTAAATGTATGCATATATGTGTGTTGTGATGGTTTTAGTTGGAATATCACTTTGGTGACATATTTATATGCATGATGAATATAATTGTCATTTGGGACTTTTGTTGGACTTCATGAGGATAGGATGGTAATATTATACCCATAGGTGGTATGGAAATATGTTGGGGTTGAAATACACCTAAAGGACCTCCTATATGCATTATGTTGGACGAACCAAGTCAGTTCACAAGAAGGATGTAGTCTTGGGCGCCACTGTGATGGTATGTGCCTAGACCTCCGCCATTCGGGGAATTTTCCTTTGGAGTAGTCTCCGGGTGTGCCGGGCCTTGGGATGTTCCTTGTTAAGGGCATCAAGGTATATCGACTCTTGGGGTGGGCTCGATTGGTGCTTTGGGTCTCCCCTAATGACTCCACATATATTGAACACTGGTTAACTGCTGATAATAATTGCAACTGTTCATGCATGCTTATTATTGTTCGACTCACTAGGCTTTTTGGCCTAACACTTGTTTGGTGTCGATGTGTATCTCAGGTGTTAGCGACGCGACTCCTAGGCAAGTTTAGATGCTTTGGGCAAGAGCTTGGGGATTTTGGCACTTGAACTATTTTTGGAAGATTTGGGTCTATAGATGACACCCCTTTTTGTAATCTCTTTTCTAGATGTAGAAATTAGATTAGTTGGTTGTTGTTTATTTATCCGTTAAATTACAAATTTGTGATTAAACAAGTTATTTGTATATTTCCCCTTTTTGGGAGGCTCTTGCTATGGCAATTTTAGTATATCTCATGTCCGTTTTTCGGATTTTTGTTATCCCTATTTTTAGGGTGTTACAAGTTGGTATCAGAGCTTTAGTTTAAGTGAACTAGGTATGGTTTAGCGTATCTAGACTTAAGCTTTAGACTTTATGACTTCACTGTCCACTTCGGGTAGAAATCCTAGGTGGGGAGAGCGTTAGGATTACGGAATTACTGTAATTGAAAGTTGTAATGATGGTGACAAGAATTCTTGTGTATGGTTCGTTCATAATTTCACTTAGCTACTGCTATTATGAATGCATTGTTACGTAGGCATACTTGGTCTACTATTATTATAATAATTGATGAAGGTATTAGTACGTATAATGAGTTAAACTCGCTTAGTCTTTTCTCAATCTCCTTCTCGTGCTTGTGTGGCAGTGATCAATGGTAAACACTCGAAATAGATTACCGGATATGCCAGAGGGGCAACCAGAAGTGGAATCTGCAGCAGTACGACCCCCGGTGGGGGCAACCTCCGATGACATTCCTATACCCAGAATCTTGGGAGGAGGGCCTGAGCATATTCCACGCCGGAACCTCAACACAGGTACCGCCATCCTGGAGGAAGTTACCATGGAGACCCGGCTTCGGGATAGCATGATGTTGGCTATGAATGCGGCCCTGGCTCAACAACAGTTGGCCATGACTTCGGCCATGACCCAACAGCAATTGTTTTTCATGAAATTCCTAGAGGATCGAGACGCTAGCCATCGACAACCTGAGACGATGGCTGAAAACATTATTGTGGGGTCGGGTGGACCAAATGTGGTAACGGTTGAGGAACCATCCGCTGAAGGGATTCGGACGAAGACTAAGGGGTGCACTTACAAGACGTTTCTGGGGTGCCACCCTAAGGAGTTTTCGGGTTCAGATAACCCGGTTGCTTGTATGTATTGGCTCAAGGAAGTAGAGATGGCCTTTGAGTCAAGTGAGTGTGATCCCTCTCAACGGGTCAAGTTTGCTTCTCAACTACTTCGGGGAGAGGCTTTGATTTGGTGGAACCTTACTCGATCAGTCCTCACTCCTGAAGTTCTGGCTAAGTTAACTTGGCCAGTATTCAAAGAGAAGATTATGGACAAGTATTGTAGCGAGCGTTCGATGGACAAGTTAGAGCGGGAGTTCCGAGATCTGAAGAAAGGAAACCTGTCTGTGGTTGGCTACTCCAAACTCTTTTTGGAGAAACTAAACTTGGTGGGACATCTAGTCCCCGATGAAAGGTTGAAGATGAAAGCATATCAGCAAGGGTTACCGGCCGGTATGCGAACGGACGTAAGAAATGCTAAGTGTTCGACTTTGCAAGAAGTTATCGAGGAGTCTTTGCTCGTTGAAGATGACATCAACGCTGAAAAGGAAGAGAAGAGGCATGTTGGTGAGAAGCGGAAGTGGGAAGGGCCATCTGGGCCCGTGCGTCAATCAAGGCCTTTTGCTAATGGAAGAGGGAGTGATCAACGCTGTGAGGATCGGTGGTGCCACAAGTGCGGGTCAAAATACTCGGGACCATGCACTACCAGAACTCACTCTGGGCCAGTCGGGTGTAACAAGTGTGGTAAGAAGAACCACACGACTCGAGAGTGTTCCCTTCGTGGGCCGGTATGTTATGAGTGCGGTGAATCGGGGCATATGAAGAGGAGTTGCCCAAAGTTAGTGGGAAGAATCGGTGGAAATTATGTAGGGTCGATGGCTAGAGTCGAGAAACCATCATGGGCACCGAGTCGAGCTTCCCGAATGACTACCGAGGAAGCCAAGGAGATCGTCGATGTCGTTTCGGGTACGTTCTTAGTAAACTCCTTGCCAGCTCGTGTTTTGTTTGATTCGGGTGCTACATGCTCTTTTATGTCGGAAATCTTCTGTAAGCAATTCACTACTCCTATTAGTGTCCTTCCCGATGCGTTAGTAGTAGAAATAGTGAATGGAGATCAAGTAATCATCCGAGACTGTTTTTGTAATTTCACTATAGAAATCGATGGGAATCCTTTTGGGGTAGATTTGCTACCTATGGCCGTAGGGGGTTTTGACGTGGTCATAGGCATGGACTGGTTAGTGAGGCACAAGGCCGACATCTTTTGCTCTAAGAGGATGATTCAAGTGCCTTTGGAGGGAAGCAATGTGGTCATCATCTATGGAGACAAGGGAAAAGGTTGCAACCCTATAATCTCCTCTCTCAAGGCTCGGAAGTTCTTAGCGAAGGGTTACCCTTCGTATCTAGCATTCATAGTGGACGCGAAGAAGGAAAAGAAGACGATGGAAAACGTGAAGGTCGTGCAGGATTTTCCGGATGTCTTTCCGGAAGACTTACCCGGATTACCACCGGAGCGTCAAGTGGAATTTCAGATCGATCTCTCTCTGGGAGCGGCTCCGATAGCTCGAGCCCCATATCGTTTGGCACCGACATAAATGAAAGAGATGATGACTCAACTTCAAGAGTTGTTGGAGAAGGGCTTCATTCGACCAAGCTCGTCACCTTGGGGAGCACCGGTTTTGTTCGTGAAGAAGAAGGATGGATCCATGCGGATATGCATAGATTATCGGGAGTTAAACAAAGTCACGGTGAAGAACAAGTATCCTCTACCTCGCATCGACGACCTTTTTGATTAACTTCAAGGCGCGGGATGTTTCTCGAAGATTGACCTTCGGTCCGGATATCATCAAGTGAGAGTGAAGAAAGAGGACATTCCGAAGACGGCTTTCCGGACGCGATACGGCCATTACGAGTTTTTGGTGATGCCTTTCGGTCTAACCAACGCTCCGGCCGTATTCATGGATCTGATGAACCGTGTGTGTCACCCATTCTTGGATAAATCCGTGATCATCTTCATCGACGATATTTTAATATATTCAAAGGATGAGTCCGAGCATGGAAAACACTTACGGGAGGTATTAGAAGTTCTAAGGAGAGAGAAACACTTATGGAAAACACTTATGGAAAACAACTGTTCATGCATGCTTATTATTGTTCGACTCACTAGGCTTTTTGGCCTAACACTTGTTTGGTGTCGATGTGTATCTCAGGTGTTAGCGGCGCGACTCCTAGGCAAGTTTAGATGCTTTGGGCAAGAGCTTGGGGATTTTGGCACTTGAACTATTTTTGGAAGATTTGGGTCTATAGATGACACCCCTTTTTGTAATCTATTTTCTAGATGTAGAAATTAGATTAGTTGGTTGTTGTTTATTTATCCGTTAAATTACAAATTTGTGATTAAACAGGTTATTTGTATATTTCCCCTTTTTGGGAGACTCTTGCTATGGCAATTTTAGTATACCTCATGTCCGTTTTTCGGATTTTTGTTATCCCTATTTTTAGGGTGTTACATGAGAGTACTTAAGATTCATCCACTCAATATTAGATTATTAGGTAATAAATAGTCAATAATGTTTGAAAAAACAATGTATAGATATAAGTTGGATCATCTAATATAATTGGTAATTTTTTACACAGGGTAGGAGTTCTCCAGATTAATATCAAGAAATTTACCATATTCTTAAGGAAATATAGAATTCATATGAATTGTATAATCAAAATAGTCAGTGGGAGATGAATGATGGATAATATATCAAAGTTTTCTAGGTAAGTAATTTTAGACTTTGGTACTAGATATTAAAAAAAACACCCTTAAAGAAACTATAATCAATACTGTAAAATGAACAACCAATTAACTTTTCACATATTTTTTTCATTTCGAGTGTAATTATTTAATACATGTTTGGACCCTTATATAATACAAAATTCTTTGACTCCTATTAGATACTAAAAAAATTGTCTCTTTTGTTAACTAATTCTTTTACTACTATTATATAGTTAAAAAAAAATTGGGCCCCTATTTCTCGTTGGGCCCTGGGCGTACGCTCGGCCCACCCTCCTCCAGGGACGACCCTGCTCCAATGTCTCAAGATCCATGATTTGGTTTGATCGTTATGCTTCGTTTTGATGTATTTGGATTGATGAAAAACTTATGCTTATGTGTGTGTTTTTAATTGTATTTGGTTGACCCGATGATTGACCCGGTTGAACCGTGACCCGATAACCACACTGGGTCATCCAAAAAAAGGGGATTTCAAACATTGTTGTCGGGCACTGAGTGGTTGCGAGTTGCAACTGCGAGTGAATGGGCCACCTAAATGGCTGGCTCAATGCCCAAAGGGCAAGTAGTGGCCTTGGGGATCCGACTTCGCTATTTCTATTAGTTATCTACTTATCTAAATTGATGATTAATAATAGATTGATTAAGGGGTCGTTTGGCTGGTTTTTTATTAAGTTTTATATGATTGTATGGATAAAGTTGTCTGTGTTGATTAATCTATCTATATAGATTTGGAAGGTTTTGTTTGAAATGTTTTTTTCATAGATGGAAAAAGCGTGTTTTTAATTGGTAGAGACAAATTTGGAAATAAATTGGCTTTCTGCATAAAGCTTCCCCTACAATTTTACTGAATAAGTCATTATTAAACAGTCATATACAACTGACCGAATAAACTATGAGTATCATTAAGCTTATTATGCTACTAACAGACAATCTATAAGTTCTTATCTAATTACTATTTTTTTAACACCCTAAAAAAATTGGGCTAATTTAAAACATAAATTTTTCGCAACATGACGTTTATAATTCAAAGGAGTTTAACCTGGAACGCTTAACGTAAAATAACATTCATATAAAGACACCACCCAAAAAGGGGAAAGTATAAGCGTTTACATTTTAGAAATTTAACGGAGACAATGACCGACAACCTACTAATCTATACCATACTAGCTTAGATTACAAACGGGTGCCGTCATCGTTTCCCAAAAGTATTGTCATGTGTCATGTACGCTCTACGCCTCAACAGTTGCTATATCTCCCAAAAGATTGTCCCCAACGGAACTCAACTCCCACTCAAGGCTTCGCCACCCCACCGCTATTGGAACCTGATATACACCAATGCAAACAAGTGTTAGGCTTGGAGCCTACTGAGAACATCCAAAATATATGTGTAAGGAAAAGCGATGCATGAATGTTGCTTTGAATAATTAACTCAATTAAAGATACACAATAGTCATCCAACATTTGAACTTCTCATGCAAGACGGGGGAGACCCGTACTACCATAGGTTGTGACGGAACACAAAAGTAGGCCACAACCCATACGACATACATAACAAGAATGGTTATTTACCGGCGTCAACTCTATCCAAGTCTTTAGTCGTTAGAACATCAACTCTATCCAAGTCTTTAGTTCAATGTAAACATGAGTTCAACTCTATCCAAGCCTTTACCCCAAAGGGATCCAAGTTCAACCATATCCAGGTCTTTACCTTGAAACCTCATCATTCTTAACAACTTCATAATTCATCATTATCAAAGTTGGTGCTTAGCAATAAACTCAAGTATGCAAGTCATATACATTATAACACCACTTCAAGGTATTTCCAACCATAATGAGATCCATCTTATTCCACATTTTCCCATATAACATGATACTCTTTCACATACATGAAATGCCATTAATAACAAAAGTCAATAGATACTCACTTATATAGTCATTCATAAACCCTCTTTTATCACCACATTTGTTTGAGTCCAAAACTTCATATAACTTGAGGAAAACTCATCGTTTGCAAACATCCAACCGTTTTATGTCTTCCCATATCAAAATATCTCAAATGTGTCAAAACCCTAATTTTGACCAAAGGCAAAATGTTCATAAACAAGTGAAATGAAGTAAATGTTTCAAGTAGTTGAAAATATAGGTTTTCATGGTAGTGTATAAAATTAAATAAAAAGGATGACTCACAATGTGGGTTTTGGTGAGAACCCAAAACCCTAACTTTCTTCTTGGAGAAGATGACAATGAAGATGGAGTATAAGAGTTCCTAGCTTGATGTAACACCCGTAAATTTTGGTAAGTGATCGTCAACCGGACGCTACTGTGACATGTAAACAGTGGGGTTTTGTTGGGAAATTTATTGTTTAAAATCCCTTGGAGTATCAGGAGTATTGGCAGTGAAAAAGTCGGGTTTCAGGGCTACGGGAAGGTCCCGCGACAATGCCCGACGACTATGATAGTGTCATAGTCGCACTGTCACAGTCGCAGGGGATGTACCGTGACCTGGGGACACCTGGCGACATTGACAGGAGACATTGCTCTGGGCAATGTCGCTGGTCAATGTCGCACCAGAGGCCCAGGTGCTAATAAGTTCGGGATTTTCAGCCTTTTTCTTATTTCCTCTCAACCAAACTTCTCCTATTCTCTCCCAAATCGTTTTCTTTCTTTCCCCTTCAAACCCTAACCTACCTTTGGCTCAAATACTTGCATTTTGTGGAGAGGAAACACCATCAAGTGGTAAAATGGAAAGCTATGATCAAGGATTCACCATCTCCATCTTCATCTTCAACCTCTAGCTCATTTTTGGGTTTTCTAGGTTTTCATCAAAACCTATGTGGTAAGTTTGCCTTATCCATTTCTAAACCACATTCAGTGATGTAAATGATTCATTGATGATTTCCTAGTGTTTTATTACTCCAATTTCGATTTGTAAGATTTTGGAAGTTTTAGGTCAAAATTAGGGTTTGGATCAAAATGGGGATTTTGGTGTAATATGTTTGGGGAATGTTTCTATATGGTTGGAATGGTTATTTACGGTTGAAAATGTGTGGATCAAGGTTTTGGAAGCTTGAGTTGAAGAGTTGGAATGGATGTCTTCGGAAAGCTTTGGGTGGGGTCTATGCTTTTGGAGGCCAATGGTTGGGGATTGAAACCTAGGTTTAACTTAACCTAGCAAGGTGAGTTCAAGTTGATTTGTGAAAACGGTGTACATGCCAAAATGGTTATTTTAAAGTGTTTTGTATCTTACATGAAATTGTTAACTGCTGATCAGTTTGGTTATTTTGAAAGTGTTTAACTTTATAAACTTATATAGCACACATTCTTATGATTTTTGGGCATTTTGATAAATGAGTCATAAATGGATGTGTTTGGTAACTTATTGCATAAATAAGATTATTTGGTTAAAAGGCATTTTTAGTGTTGTTTGGGTAAAAGGTTTAATTTTGTGTCATGGGACGGTTTGAAAGGATAAAGAGCATAAGTCCATTTGGAAAACCTTTTTGTCTCGACTTAAACTGCGTTGGAGACCATTCAGATATTTTGGAGTGTGTGATTTCATGGTATGTGTCGAGTACGTTTATTATTTGAAAAGCGTTAATCATTGGTCAAAAAGAGGTTTTGAGTATTTTGGCTCGATGTCGTTTTAAAGGAGTCTTGAGGACACTTGTCGATTTTATATGGTTCAATGTAGAGTCCAGTTATGACGTACGTACTAATGCGCTGTGTTGCGTATTGAGGTTGGTTACAGACTCGAATGCTTTGGTCATTCATGTTTAGTCCGGTAAGGTTAGACTGTGTTGCCTTGGATCCATAGGCACGTAAGTCAGTCGGTTTTGGATAGTCAATTGGGTATTGCGGGGTTGAACTCCGGTACCCGTGTTTTATGACCGGACACTTTACAAGTGATCGCTAGGAGGGTTAAGTCTGTAGTGCTATCGGGGAGTGAGCGCTAGGACCTCCGCCGCTTGAAGTAATGCATGGGAGGTAGTCTTTAAGTGTGTCGGGCCTTCGCGATGGAGTTCTTCGGAATGATCCATCAAGGTCAACTGACTTGGGGTGACGCTTGGTAAAGAAGTCGTAGGGACACTTAGGTTGCGATGTCGCGAGGTGTCATGTGATTAACGTTGAATGGGTGGTATACTTTGGTGTTTCCTCCACTCTCAACGGATACGGGTCTCCCCCGTTGTCGGCTATCTGTATTTTAAATATAAGGATGTCTTATTTTATTGTCCTTGGTTCTTTATGGTCGACAGTGAATGAGGACCTTAATATTGGACCATCCTCCTCGTATATTAAGGTTTGAATAAATATTGTCAACCCCGTGTTTTGGTAATTAAAGTCTGTTCATTTTCGGTCGCGTGAGTATTGGACCTAGTGTCCATGTTTTCGGACGTATGGTATACATGGTTTGATGTTGATTCATGATCCGAGTTAATTTGAGTTGCATCAATTTATAAAGCATATTTGAAATGAGGTGTCCATCTTTAAAAGTGCATAATATTGGAAAGAGTCGTTTCCACGTTTTAAAGGACCTCATTTGAAAGGTCATGATTTTAAGTGAAATTCATCATTTTAAATGCAATTACTTATGTAAAACTCTTGGACTCACTAGTCGTTAAGCATAACCTTTTTATTTGTCGGCATGTGCATCAGGTTCCAGATGGAGGTTTGGTTCTAGAAGTGCGATGAAGAGATGTGCTTAGTTTCTCACGATGTAAGTATTTGGTGAAGTCTTCCGCAGTTTGGAGATAGTGGCTTCTATTGGGTTTTAGTAGCTCCCGTCCTTATTATAGACTGTATATATAGAATGAATGTGTGTATTGAGGTTAAATCTTAGATTGTAATTGTAAATGAATCATTTATTGGTGTATTTAGAAAATTTTAAATTAGTTGCTATTTCCAGATTTGAGAGTGTTACACTTGATTCCTTGATTAGCAAACCTTCATCTTTGCAATAAATGGTGGAAAAGCGCCTTGGAGAAACCCTAATTTCGGAGTAAATGAAGAGGGAGGTTGAGAGAGTATTTAGGTAGGAGGTAGATGAGAGTAATCAATGAAATGAGGGAAGAAAGACATTTAAAATCGTCCAACATCGCGTTGGCGATAGTGCCCTCACGACTATGCCCTTGGCATAATCGTCGGGCATAGTCGCCCGTTACACGACCCCCGCGGTACAAGTCCCACGATATTGACCCCGCAATAGTGACCTGGGCATAATCGCCGGGCACTGTCACCCCATGTGTACTGAGACCAGGGTTAGGGTGTCGATTGTGACATCGCGACTATGCCCTTGGCATAGTCGTCAGGTACTCTCGCCCAAGGGGTACCGAAGGCTGCAGTTTGGGTTTTTAACGCTTGATTCGATTGTGGTCTAACACGAAAGGTGATAAGCCATCTCTAACCCAAAATAAAAGGATTACAAGGGTAATGACATCATCAAAGCTTACCGAATTTTCCGGATGTTACAATTTTTATTCACTTAATTTATTTAAATGATTTTAATATTATAATATAAACCCATCAGATTTTATGGTATACATTTTGGCAATGAAAAAGTACGTGAAAAAATTATGTTATGATACTTGATCATGTGAGTTCGCTGATCAAGAAAATATCATAAAACAACGTGAATAGTTAGAGAAAAAATATTATGGCTTGTATATGTAGAATTACGAACATATTCAAGAGAGCCTATGGGGGTGAGTTTCGTATGATTTTCTACGTTGTAACACATGCATATGTACTTGCTTATAATATTTTGAAATGACATATATGCATGCTAACTATGTATGGTTTACGTACTTTAAAGTTTATATGCATTTTATGTGTTGTGTGCATAATATTAATTGAACAAATGTTATGCAAGAATAAAAATGTTTTTACTATTTTTGTGAGGTCATGTATTGGGATACGGTGATAATGAGCGTGACACACTGTACATGCAAGAATCAACACATGTTTCAAGTACCTTTGTGCTAGATATCGAATAGATGAATATTGATACATGTTTAAAGTACCTTTGTACAATGATGTATAACTTATGGGATAATACATGTTTCAAGTATTGAGATCTTATGCTCATGTCCATGTTCATGTTTATATTACAATTGTACGAGTTTAAATACACGATATGCATATTCATGAAGAATACGTTTGAGATTATATGTACAATTTTCTATCATATTTTATGCTTACGATCAGATTCTGTAATACAAAAGTATGTTAGTATATTGGTTTTCCAAATGTTTTACAAAACATCTTATTATTTGTCTATCACGAAACCATGAACACATTTAGAATAATTTGCATGTTTTCTTTTTAAAACCCATGAATAGTAAATTAATTTCTTTTTATGTTGATCTACGTATAAACATAAAGTACAAACAATATGAATAATTCATAATATACATTTGTTTTTTGAAGGATAAAGTGGACACACTGTCAGTCAAACAATAAACACGTAGTTTAATCAAATATTTCAATTTTCCATTTATATTAAAACATCGTAAAATCATAAAACTTATAAGTATCAAGTATGACAACATGTAATTCAAGAATAAAATCTAATTATCCAATGAGATAGAATTCTTTCACAAAATGTATCATGACTTATTTGATCAATACACCCAATAACCATTCAAATTTGGAAATGAGTTCAAGGAGTTGTAGTGCCCACAAACACCTATTATATAAATGTGGTAATTTTTATCATGAGGTATATTAATGAGATTAAAAATCAAGGGGGCCTTGGCCCCCATATCCCTCAAAGCCTTCTGCCACTGTATGTAGTACAAAACTTTGTTAGTATATTGGTTTGCTAAATGTTTTATAAAATGTCTTTTATTTGTCTATCAGGAAACTATGAACAACTTATGCATAACATTGACTATTAACATTTATCTAATGGCCAGTTAAAGTGGTGCTCAAAAGGGAAAGAGAACTAGAGAAGGTCTAGCGAAGTACTATAGACTATTTTATGCCATTGCATGTTTTCTTTTTAAGTTATGTGTTATGTTAAGATGAGTTACAACACTATTAACCTATCTGAGGTTCAACCATGTATTTAAGTTGTATAAGTCACAATATGTCATCACTAAAGAAAAGTAGGGCGTGACATATAATCTATATTTTGGTTAGTTCTAAGGACTTTGATATAAATATTTAGACAACAAATAAATCGGTTCCGAATTTTTCTCTCACCCTTATCTGCAACTGATTTGATAACCGTCTAAAAAATTTGAAATACACAAAATCAAGGGTTGAGATTGATTTGTATGGTGTGTAACATTTACATGGTTTATATTTGATTTGTCCCCCCCTCTCTCTCTCTCTACACACACACACACACACACATATATATATATATATATATATAGTTATAGTTATCAACCGTTGAAAAATGGTTATCAACCGTTGGTTATCAACCGTTGGATGAGAAATGGATGGACATTAGGATGAGATGCACCGCGATGCACCAGATCAATTTCCTTCTAAGCCGTAATTCATGGAAAGACATTTGATTAAAAGTGATAAACGGTTCAGATTCACTTCTCACGTTTCTCACCTTAACCTTAACATTTCACTTGATCCTTCATATATATATATATATATATATATATATATATATATATATATATATAGTGTTTGGTTCATTTGAGAAATGGTAAATATATGAGAAATAGAGAAGTAATCCTAGCCATTCATATGGTCAAGATCGGATTTGACTAGTCAAATATTGCGACTTTGACCGGTCAAAAGTTGCGGCTATCCCAAAAATAAAAAGACAATTTCGTAAATTTTACAAAACACACGGACTGTGTTCATATATGAACATGTATAATTCACATATGAACTATATGTTCATATATGAACCAGTGTAATTCACAACTGAACTCTTTTAACTGATTCATATATGAATCAGTTGAACTAACTAACAGATTCATATATGAACCTTTGTGATTCATATATGAATCTGTATGAATCACAAAGATTCATATATGAATCAGTTGAACTAATTAACAGATTCATATATGAATCTTTGTGATTCATACAGATTCATATATGAACTCATCCCGTGTATTTTACGAAATTACCCCTGTACCTTCTATAGACCACACAAGGAATTATCCGGTGCTTTGCGGTCAAAGCCGCAAATGTTGACTAGATGATTGGCTAAGATTACTTATCTATTTCTCATATATTTACCATTTCTCAAATGAACCTCTCCCTATATATATATATATATATATATATATATATATATATATATATATATATATAGTGGTTATATTCGTGGTCGCCCGGGGATTAGTCGGTGCACATAAGCTGACTCGAAAACCAACGGTTACCAAAAAAAAAAAGTCGTATTAATGTATAACGTGCATATGTTTTCCAAAACTACAAGAAGAATTGAAGTAGCATTTTTGTTTCTTCTTTTGGTCAACTTGCATTTTGGATTATTTTGTATGTCCATATTTAAAGTATATATCTTGAAACAATATTTAAATAAGCCATGATTAGTACAACAAATCAACTGTTAAAATTGTATTTAACAATGATTTAAATAATATTTCATAACATGTATTTAAATAAGGGTGTTGCTTTGTGCACCTTAGTCTACAAGACTAGGGTGCAATCATGTTACAATTTAGCATTGATTTCTTAACTCTTTCATCAAACCATTAATTTTTAATTTTTTTAATAATAGTTACAATTTTGATCCCTAAATTCATTTTATTGATTTACTTTATACCTTTTAGTTTTATATTTTACATTTTATATTTTTATTATATTAACACATATAAGCGTATATTAACTAATATACGTTAAAAAAATAATTTTTAATTTTAACAAGTTACACCATTATAATCGTCTTCTCAATACCTTCGAAATGAGTTCAATATTGAATATTTTTTGATTTAATTGTTATAAAAAGAAAAATACAAATTGTACAAAGTCCAAAATTATTTTTTAAAAACTAATCCGCTATATTGACAAAAAAAATTTGAGTTGGTTTGAGTTGCTTATAGAATTCTAGACGTGACATATATATGTGTGTGTTTTGATTTTATAAATTTATAAAACTTGTAACTTTTGATTTTATTTTATTTTATAAATTTGTAACTTTTGATTTCTTATAACTTTGTAAAATGTATTTTCCTTTTTGTAACAATTACATTTTATTATAACTTTGTAAAATGTATTTTTCTTTTAGGGACCAATTATGTAACAAACTCCAAACGTTAGGGACCAAATCTGTAATTTACTCTCCAAACCATTCACAACCGTTCATTTTTATTTATTTTTAATTATAGTTACAATTTTGGTCCTGAACTCTTTTTATTGATTTACTTTATACCTTTTGGTTTTATATTTTACATTTTACATTTTTATTATATTAGCACATATAAGCATATATTAACTAATATACGTTAAAAAAGTAATTTTTTTATTTTAACAAGTTACACCATTATAATCGTCTTCTCAATACCTTCGAAATGAGTCCAATGTTGAATATTTTTTTATTTAATTTTAACAAGTTACACCATTATATATGTGTGTGTTTTGATTTTATAAATTTATAAAATTTGTAACTTTTGATTTTATTTTATTTTATAAATTTGTAACTTATGGTTTTCTTATAACTTTGTAAAATGTCCCTCTTTTGAACATCAGAAATCTCATTTTCTTTTATTTTAGTTCATAATCTTTCATACCCACTAATTCTAGTTTTTTTTTCTATTTTCTGCATTTTAAGTTATCTTTCATGCCCAAATATTCTATACTATTTGCTCAATCTTGATTGAATTGATTGTGTCAGCTTAATTTTTCTCTTTTTTTCTGCATTATACATATTCTTAAGGTGGTATACCCATTTGAATATTTTGTTATTTTGTTATGGGACTCATTTGATCATATACCCATTTGAATATTTTGTTATGGTGGACCATCAAATGATCAAAATTGATTCTTCATTGTTCACATCACTATTCACATCACTGTTCATGTCACTATGCAGGCTGTGATTTTTTCAATTTTTCGGTTTAAATCTGCAGGAAAAAAGATGAAAGATACTTCAAAATTTTCCACCGAACAAGTATAATATCTAATTTTATTATTATTTTCATGTGTGTAATTAGTTGGTGTGTCTAGTAACTTTTTAACATAGATTTTTTTTCTCTCAATTTTTAGGTGTTTGGATCTCGTGAATAATTAATGACTTGGGTGCAAAATGTGGCACGCTCTAAAGGTTTCGTAATCGTCACCAAACGATCTAGGCCAAGTCTTCTTGGATACATCTCTAAAATCGTACTTGGTTGTGATCGTGGTGGTGTATCTAGAAGTAAAGATGCTGAAACCAAAAAAATAATTGTCCATTCGAATTAGTGGGAAAGTATTTGAAGGCGCATGTTGTATGGACGTTGCGGGTTGTATGTGATTATCACAATCATAAACCGATAATGTATATGGAGGGTCATTCTTATGCAATGCGATTGTCTGATGATGAGTCTCATTTGGTGCAACAGTTGACAAGGCTGAATGTGAAACCACGAGATATTTTGTCAACGCTAAAAGAACGAAACGAAGATAACGTGTCTTCTCTAAAAACTATATATAATGTTCCTCACAAGTTTCGCATGAGTGAACAAGAAGATAAAACCCCCATGCAGAATGTTATGCACATTTTGCAAACTAAGGGGTACGATTTTGAGTATCGTTTAAACGATATTACTAACCAGTTGGAAGAATTGTTTTTCATTCATCCAACATCATTAAAGATGTGGCAATCATTTCCACATGTGGTGTTGATGGATACTACATATAAAACAAACAAGTATAATCTACCATTTTTGGAAATTGTTGGTGTCACGTCTACAAATAAGACCTTTTCTATAGCCTTCGCATTCATGCATAACGAAAAGACAAACAACTATACGTGGGCGTTGACTTGTCTGAAATTGACTATTAATGGATCTTTCTACCCTCGTGTTATCGTCACCGATAGAGATCTGGCGTTGATGAAAGCGTGCGAAGAAGTATTTCAACAAAGTAATCATTTACTTTGTAGGTGGCATATATTCAATGATATAATGAAACATTGTCGGCCTCGTATCAGATCACAGAAGACTTAGGATTCTTTTCAAGCAAAATGGAAAATTTTAGTTGAATCTCCAACATACACTTCATACATGCAAAATTATGCAAACCTCCAGGCATTATTGTTCGAATGTCCAGGTATCATTCATATATATTTTGAAGTCATGATTTGTTTAGCAAAAACCATTGGAGGTTGTATGACTTGTTTTCCTCTCTGGAAAGATCCCGAAGAGTTTCAATACCATCGGGTCTTTACAATTTCACACGTAAACAACAATCATTACGTGGTGGTCCAGTTAGAAGGAGAGTACCCAATGCCTCCCATTTCAGCATTATGGACCCGGAACAAAATCTCGTCAGCAGCTGGATGGCAAACCATATATATGTCACGTCTAGAATTCTATAAGCAACTCAAACCAACTCAACAAACTTTTGTCAATATAGAGGATTAGTTTTTAAAAATTAATTTTGGACTTTGTACAATTTGTATTTTTCTTCTTATAACAATTAAATAAAAAAATATTCAATATTGGACTCATTTCGAAGGTATTGAGAAGACGATTATAATGGTGTAACTTGTTAAAATTAAAAATTATTTTTTTAACGTATATTAGTTAATATACGCTTATATGTGTTAATATAATAAAAATGTAAAATGTAAAAAATAAAACCGAAAGATATAAAGTAAATAAATAAAATGAGTTCAGGGACCAAAATTGTAACTATCATTTAAAAAATAAAAAAATCTATGTTTGGTTCGGAAAACAATGGAATAATTAGGAAAACAATAGAATATTTAATGGGTTTTCCTAGACTAGGGTGTGATTGGAAAACTAGACTAGGGTGTATTTAGTCTAACCCTTTAAATAATTAATATAAATATTAATAAGATACTACTATTTATATATTTAATTATTTTGTTTCTATGGTGATAAAAATAACAATATTAAATAGTAATACTGAAGCCAAAAAGGACGGAAGGTGGAAAGAATCTAGAAATATGAATTGATGTGTGATATACATATAGATGTCTCTCTCTCTATATATATCTATATATCTGTATCGAAAAACTTTTGCTAAAAACCCTGAAACACATTTATAAATTCTTTATACAGATTTGCTGGCCAAATGGGCAAACGAAATTAATGATGGAATCAAAGCAATATGTAGGTGTAAGCCAAGAAGACCACAAGTTGACAAATCTGTGAGTTCATTCTTCATTTCTAGAGAGAGAAAGTGAAGGAGGGATCTATCTTATCTCAAAATCACTCTCTTTCTCGTATCTGTTGATCAGAAAAAAAAGTGGCCCAGCGGATCGTAGATTTTCCTTTTCCTTTTCTTTTTTTTCTATTTTTATAGTCATGATCGTTTCCATGGTTGCTTAAATTAAATCCAACTCACCACACACCTCAATTCTCCCCTTTCTTTAATCGCCTCCTCCATTTTTATAAACAGATTGTGTGTTCGGTGGAGTGTAATTTGAAGAGGATTCCTGCGTTTTAGTTGAGAATCAAGGGCATGAGGTAGATTATTCTCTAATTGTTTTTTCAACTTAGCTTAATTCCTTTCCAATTTAATGTATTTTTATGTAATTAGTTCAATTTTGGTTATTAATTTGATTTAGGTTATTCGTTGCAGAGTTAATCTCGATTAATTCAATGCTTGTTCTTAGAATTCTACTGTGCATCTTTAGAGTTCCTACTTTCACGCGTCTCCTTTTTACTCCGATAGTCTTCATGGTGGATTTTCATCAGTTTGTAGCTGTTATAACTTAAATTAAATTGGATCAGTTTAGATCGATGATCGAATTTAGGTCATTAATTAAATATTATTGTTTCGAATTGCTTCTTTTAATAAGAAAATGTTTGGTGAGTGAAACCTCAAAGCCACTTTACTATCATCTATAATTGCAAAAATTATATCCTCGTATGATTGTTTGGTGAGATATTCTTGTGCCATGTTTTGCTTTCACCCTTTTTGTTGGACTGCGGTTGATATTTTGTATGACTTTCCAGACAAGAATCGATTAAATCTTGTTTTATTTTTCGTTAAAATTACTCCAAGTGATTTGTGTTTGATTGCATGCCCTTTGATTCAAGTATGGAATTTGTAACTACTTGCAGAATTGGAAACAATAAGGTTCATCAAATTTATGAGACCATTATAGTTTACTTATTTTGAATATCAATCTTTCTGTTGCTTGAATTTTTGCTGCAGGAATGGCAACCAAAGTACAATCTAAGACATATTTTCCAGGTTCCATGATGGATCTAAACAACGGTTTTCCCAGCGGTATGTGGGATTTATATCATGACGACAGAACCTCTGGCTCGGAAAAGAGCCAGTGTTATGACTCCTTTTTAATGAGGCAAACCATGGACGGATACCCAGGATATGCAAAAGAACAAATGAGGCAAACTATTTTGAAGCAAGAGTCGATCTTTAGGCATCAGGTCTATTTTAGTTTGCGTGTTGTGTGTTTTCTTTTAGAATATTGTCTCCAAAATCCAGTTTCATGTGCATTCTTTGCTATCTAACCTGTCGAAGAACACATGAAAATTGAGATTTTTCTTGAAAATTCCTTTGTTAAACGTTCAAGTTAATGGTGTTTTTTTAATGTTCCAGCTTGAAGAACTTCATCGTGTTTACAAAAGACAGAGAGACTTGATGAACGAACTCACAATGAAAGAGAACTACAATTTTTCACTGCCAGCAGAAGCACAAAAATCAAGTCATTTTCTAAGTCAAGTTTCTTCACGAATAACCAAAGAGGTGCATAGTCCTATCTCTAATTTTCGCCAGGTGGATTCAACCTTTGGCCGAGTATCTATATCAGAGAGTAATAGTATATTTTCTCCTCACAATCCTCTGAAGGGGAAATGTACATTGACGGAAAATGTTCACAATTTGAGCACACAGAGAGGCTATAATTTGGCTGATCTTAACGAACCAATCCCGGCGGAGGAAACGTCTTTTGCAGCATCCCTTAGTAACAAAAACAGTGTTACAGAGAAACTATCAAAGCAAGATTCATCTGCAAATTCAAATTCGGGGTTTTGGTATTCATCAAAGATTTCTCAACAAAACCTCAAAGAAAGGGATGGGCAAATTGCCGGTGGCAGCCATATGGTGGGGGAGAAGCGCAAAAAGGAGCAGCTAAGTTACAGCTTTGTAGATGGTATGGACTTTAATAATCTTTTTCATAATTCCATCTAAGTTTTTGTGTGTTATTTGTTTGGTTTATATCATGGTTGGTTTCTGCCTTTTCAGACTACAGGTGTTTCTTGCTATCTTTGTCTTGTATCCTTAGAAAATATGTGCACCACTTCCTATTGAAGTTTGAAGCCATTTTCACCATTGTAGCCACAAAGAAGAAGAGCAATAGAAAACCAAAACCTTCAAGTTGATCCTGTAAATGGCAAACGGAATAGAAAGCTCTAGTTTAAATTGGGCGGGACATTTGTTATCTTCTTTCTTAGGAAGGGCAGTTTAAACGTCGTTATGAATACGATGAGCATGAAAATAGCAACCTTTTTTTTGGAAACTCTTCATTTCTGCGTTGTGGTTTGTTGCAACTGTGGTTGACATTTTCTTGTTTGTTTTTCATTTTTCAGGGAAAACTAAATGCTACGACAATGGCTGCAGTAATGGTATTTTTTCACAACAGAATAATTTGTTGCAAGCTGAGCCAAAGAAATCCCGTGAA
The DNA here is from genome assembly GCA_954870635.1 of Arctium minus. Classification (NCBI taxonomy): domain Eukaryota; kingdom Viridiplantae; phylum Streptophyta; class Magnoliopsida; order Asterales; family Asteraceae; genus Arctium; species Arctium minus. The sequence goes on along the minus strand of OX941083.1, from coordinate 113,590,332 downwards.
CATTTCTTGTTACCCGTATCTGATCAAAATAAGGTGGAGTCTAGGAGAAAAAACACCATCTTTGGTGTTGAGCTCTGCGAAAGAAGCCACACACCGTCTTTTGATTCTTCACAATCTTCTTCATTTGATCAGAACACTTCAACACTTCACCTTAACCATTGGCTTGGCTCCTCTGATGCATCAAGGCAAATTCCAGAGAACTTTGCAGGCAATAAACGAGTTAATAATAGCAGTTCAAGATTTATGACAAATTCAAGAGCTGGAGTTCCTTATCAAAATGGTATAAACTCCAAGGTTTCAGTGTCTGATGTTCTTGAAAAACCTGGCGAAAAAATTAACATTACGGATGGGCAGAAGAACCATGAAAACCTTGAAAAAGGGCTGCCTTCTTGGCTTATGTCAAAGTCAAGTTTGGGCAGCGAATGGACCAAAGGGAAAGAACCAACAATTTATCAGATGAACTTGGATTCTTTGCAGCATCATTCCCAGCAGTTTTTTAAGAAAGCCGAGATGACAAAGGGTGCTCATGATCCCAAGGTTCAAACCGATAATTCCCAGGGCATCACGAAAATTCTTGGGGTCCCAATTATTGACGTGCCTGACAACTCCAAGGATTTAGTCAACCATGGTCATGATCTGAATGCTGAAACAAAGGATTTTGTCAAAGAGAATGGTAAAAATAACTCCATATCGGAGTTAAGGCATCAGATTGATTTGAATTTGTCGTTTGAGGAAGAAGAGACTCCTTCATCAACATCATATGTACCAGACGCAATTGTCAAAATTGCTAGAATGGAGATCGACTTGGAGGCTCCTGTAGTCCTTGAATCCGAAACAGACCCTCAAGAGATTAGCGTTGACACATCTAAATTGCCTTCGGATGAAATTTTCATGGATGCCCATGAGGATCTTGTTAAAGTTGCAGCCGAGGCTATTATGTCCATTTCATCATCCGAGCTTCTTACAGTCCATCAGAAAGCACCTGAACCAGCTGACACTTTGCTCCGGTGGTTTGCAGAGGTGATTGCATCTGGTGACGATAAAGATTCAAGAAATGTGAAGGATGATGGAGAGTCTATTCCCAAAGATATGGATTATTTCGAGTACATGACGTTAAAGCTGCAAGAAAGCAAGGAAGAGTATTACTGGCATAACGAGCCAATGATTTTGGAAGAGAAAGAAGAAGTGCGAAAACGGACGACCAAAGGGAAGCGGGGTAGGCAGAGGAAAGACTTTCAGAGGGATGTATTGCCAAGTATTGTTTCTTTATCGAGGCGCGAAGTGAGTGAAGATCTTCAGACATTTGAAGAGGCGTTTTCTGGTATTGGTGTTTCATGGCAGTCTAGCTTATCAAAGCGGAAAGGTGCTGGTGGTAAGAATGGCAGAGGGAGGCGGCGATTGGTGGTTCCCAGCAGCTCATCCTCTCATACACCATCACCACCACCACCGCCACCACCACCACATCAGATTGTTTGTAGGGAGGTGGCATTGGAGGAGAAAAGTCTTAGCGGGTGGGGAAAACGGACTCGGCGACTGCCTCGGCAGAGACCATGTCAAAATGGTGGTGGTGGTGGTAATCATCAGTCTCTTGCTTTGAAGTGTTGATTGGAGATGATTGTTGTACATAATTGATGATTTAATTATACAGCAGACTTCTTCTTAAATCATGTGATGATGAAACAAAGTTATAGTAGTTTTATGAGCGAGTCTGATATAAAGGGTAAGGGAAGGACAGTCTTGGTTTCTCACCATGATAAAAAGACAACGTTATATAGTATTCGTTAAGACATTTCCAACCGAACAATATAACATAATTTGTTTTGTGTGTTTTGCCTTCGGTTGAACGGTATAACAAAAAAAATGCTGTTTTGATGACTAGTGAATCACCAAATGTCGTGGCAAACTATTCACCAAAGAATATATTTTTGTGTTAAAGTATTTATTTTTTAACTATGGGTGTCTTGAGTCCGTTAATAAGGCATTGTGGATGACAAGTAGGAAAATTTATAGTGATATTCGAAATAGTGACCTATAGATTATGTTCGGTATCCAGGTAGGACATAACAGTTGTTTAGCATTTGGTAAGATAAAACTGGTCAGAGAGGTGTAAAATGATCAATATGTAGACCTCTAATGAGTTGTTTATATCTTTTATATACTTTTATTAATTTATTAAGTTATAATAAAATAAATATTTTTACTAATAAAATATGTAGTTTTCGTTAAGACGATTAAAATGACACCAAAATAAAAGTTTTATGTAGTTTCTAATTTTTAGTTTCAACCATTTCTAGATTATTTTTTATTATCAATATTTAATAAATTACATAAATTAACCAAAATATAGAAACCATATAAAAATAATTTTGAGTATAGTGAAATGAAAGTTTAAAGAACATAAAATAAATAAATATAATTTAAAAATGAACAAGATGTAAAGAGGGAGACATATGTGATATTTTAAAAAACAATTAGGTTTTATTTTAAGAGTATATTGATAAAATATATGTCTGTTCTACCTTGTTCTTTTCTACTTTATTTTCTATCTGTTCCACATAAAAATTAATAATTACATCCTATCTGTGTCAAATGGACCGAGGAGTTAGAGACACATGTCTGACCTTAGTTTTAATTTTTTTTTTCTAAAATAAAACAATATTATTTTAAAATAGACGGTTGCGAATTTTACAGGGCAAACTGGGATAATTTGCCCCCAGCAACTGCAAGTCTGTTTATTTGGGAGACGAGTAAAACCTCTTGTGGGGACTGCTGCTCGATAGCAGAAAATGCATGATTTCACTTTTAGAGCATCTATAACACCATTGCTAAAATAGAAAATTTTGGTTTTTTCTTTGTTATTCTTCTCCAACAGCTTTGCTATATGGTTTGCTAAAATAGAGAAATATCAAAAAATTTCTAAATATAGAGAATTCTCTATAATCTCTAAATTGGAGAGAGAAATTATTATTTTATTCAATCCAACCAATAAGATTCAATTTTTAATATTTTATTTTAAGATTTAAAAAAAATGTATTGGGATGATAAATTATGAAATATTATAATAATATAAATAATGATTGATTCTCTAAAATAGAAAAACGGTTGGAGTTAGAAGAAAAAGGTTTTAGAAATTTTGACTTTTCATTCTCTATTTTAGAAAAAATTTAGCAATGGTGTTGGAATTTAGCAATTTAGGGCGTGTTATAAATTTAAGCTTTTAGCTTCAAAAAATTCTTGTAATTATGTATCACTTCTCAATCGGAATCATATTTTTCAAGAAAATCGCCGCTTTACTCCCAATCAAATCTTATTCTCGGAGTTTCTCCAACTTAACTGCAAAAAGAATACCTTTAGATTCATCAATTTTTGCAGAAAAGTTGGCTTCTTCATTGGAGAGGTGTTACGATGTTCGTTCTTTGAAAAAGCTTCATGCTTTCATGTATATTCAAGGTCTTGAAACCCACACCTTTTTGGGTTCTAAGCTTCTAAATACCTATGCTTTTTTTGGTTTATTGAATGAATCGAGATGTATTTTTAGTAGAATCGTTAACAACAATCTTTCCCTTTGGAATTCGATTTTTGATGGGTATTTTAAAGCCGGTCAATTTGATGAAGTTCTTAGGGTTTATTTAGATTTAAGGCAAAGAAAAATTGGTATGCATGGTTCAGCATTTACATTTAGTCTGAAGAGTTGCATTCAGTTGTGTAGCCAGGAATTTGGAAAAGCAATTCATGCTGATATTTTGAAGTTTGGTTTGAATACAAATCGGTTTGTGGGTTCCTCTTTGATTGGGTTTTATTCAATGTATAGAGATATGGTAGATGCATGCAAGGTGTTTGATGAAATAACTGAGAAAGATCTTGTTACCTATACATCTATGATAACCGGATATACACAAACCAACGATCATCAAGCTTATAAGGCATTTGATATCGTTCGAAATATGCAAACCGATAACCTGGAACCGAACCGTGTGACTTTAGTGAGTTTGCTACAGGCAGCAGCTCAGTTACGGTTGCTGGATCATGGAAAATTGATCCATGCCTTTGCAATTAGAAGAGGAATAGGTTGTTTTGATGAAGTATTCGAAACAAGTCTTATGGACATGTATATCAAGTGCAGTGCACCAAATAAGGCAACCATGGTTTTTGGTAACATGAGCACAAAGACAACTGTTTGTTGGAATGTATTGATTGATGGTCATCTTAAATCGTGGCAACCCTCCGAAGCCTTGAATCTTTTCTCTCTCATGGTGCAAGAAGATCACATACTTGATTTGGTTGCTTTAGCAAATGGGATTTTAAGTTGTGCTAATTTGGGCTTATTACGAGTTGGTAAGAGTATCCATGGTTATATGTTGAGAAACAGAATTCTGCTTGATGTTGTTGTCAAGACAGCTCTGATTGATATGTACTCAAAATGTAACAATTGTGGCAACGCTAGGGAAATTTTTGATACATTGAAGGACAAAGATGTCATTTCCTTTAACGTGATGATGGCAGGTTATCTCCACAACGGGCATAATCGTGAAGTCATTGAAGCATTCCATAACATGAGAAGGTTGGGTTTGACCGAAAATGAAGGTACCATTTTGACCGTCATTTCTGCATTTTCTGATCTGAAAGATATAAGACAAGGTACAAGCATCCATGGATTTGTGATTACACATGGGTTCGAGTCAAAAACTGATATTGCTAACCAGATCATGTATTTGTATGTAAAATGCGGTTATATAGACTGTGCTAGGCAAGTTTTTGATCTAATAAAACACAAAGACTTGGTTTCTTGGACATCAATGATGATGGGTTATGAGAATCTTGGCCATGCTGATGAAGTGATCGCGTTGTTTCAAGAAATGATGCAGTTGGAAAAACAACTGAACCCTGATTCAGTCACTTTAACTTGTTTGCTTCAAGCCTTTTCGCAGCTTGGGTGTCTAAGCCAAGTGAAGGAGATTCACTGTCGTGTGATTCGAGTATCAATGGAGAACGAGATCACCGTCATGAACTCTCTGCTAACTACTTATAGCAAGTGTGGAATGTACAAAACTGCAAGAGATATGTTTCATCAAATGGGTAAAAAGTGTTTAGCCTCTTGGAACACAATGATAGCTGCATCAGGGATGCATGGTGATTGTTTAGGATCATTAGAATTGATGGACCAAATGAAGAAAGAAAGGACCTTTCCTGATGAGGTTACCTTCATGTCAGCGCTATCTTCGTGCAGCCATGCTGGTTTGGTAGAAGAAGGTCTGAATCTTTTCAGGAGCATGAAAGAGGAATACGGGCTTGTTCCAGGAGAAGAGCATTACGGTTGTATGGTTGACTTGCTGGGACGAGCAGGTCAACTTGACGAAGCGTTTGAGTTCTTGAAATGCCTTCCACCAACACAGAGTGGTTCTGCAGTTGGTGCACTGGTTGCTGCTTGTAGAGTTCATGGAAACAGTGAAATAGGAGAGGGTTTAGGAAGGTGGCTCTTGGATTTGGACCCCGAGAATTCAAGTTCGTATGGCTTGGTTTCGAACCTGTATGCAGAAGGCGAAAAATGGAATGAGGCTGCATGTATAAGAGCGAGTGCAAAGCAGAAATGCTTGAAGATGACTACTGGTTGTAGTTTGATTGAAATAGACAGGTGATATGAAGGCCAGTTTTTCGATTTCTTGTACTCCCATGTATCTATGAAACAGTTATCTTCTTTTATACACAGTTGATTTTATTTTAGACCCAATCCGATTTAGGGTTCCTGTAAAATTTTGATCTTTAGTGGAATATGATTTCATTTTTCTCATTGAATTACACGTTTTTGATTTACTGTTGTTTGGAGTTGAAAAGTTTGAGAAAGATTTGAGGTTTTGGTGCTATAAAATCCTTACAGTTTCCCTTGAACCTGACCCTATATATATATATATATATATATCAAATGTTATGTAAACATATAGGCGAAAGGATCGTGTGAGAAGTTGAGGTTAACATGAGAAACATGAGAAGTGGATTTGAACTATTAATTACTTTTAATCAAATGTCTCCCATGAATTGGGGAAATCACAACACAAAGGGTTGTGGCATAGTGGTTGAGGCCCTCAGGGTGTAGTGGAATATCCTATCCGTCCAAGGTTCAATTCCATTCGTACACAACAGTTGTGGCCACTGAGTTTACCAGGACTGTCACAATTTACCGGGATTAGTCTAGACATAGCCTGGGACACCCTTCCAAAAAATAATAATTTACGGCTTAGAAGGGAATTGATCTGGTGCATTCTAATGTGCATCCATTTCTCATCCAACGGATGATAACCGCTTCCACGTTTATCACGTTAAACACAACTTCTCATTGTAAACCAACCCTATAAGTGTAAATATGTTGAAACAATGTGGACAGAAGTTTCCGCAACTAGTATAGGCTCAAGAAAATGTAGTGAGAATCTCTCTCTCCTGAGTTCGAATCTAGGCGCTGCCAAAACCCGTGACCATGGATGTTCATCTATGTTAACTCCAACTCCATTCACTTAAGAATTAGTCGGTGCACGTAAAATGACCCATATGCCCACGATTAAAAAAATATGTTTTTTTTGGGTCTAATTCTTTTTTTCTTCATTTCCATCCTCATAATGGTTTCATGATGATTATATGTAGCCATCTAAGTTTGAAATCAAGATGCCAAAAAGTCTAGTCTTAATTCTCTTTATGCTTTTCATAGCACAACATGTAGCGTTTCGTTTGTGACCGTCTAAACCAAGTATACGTGCTAAAACCGAGACAAATTAGATAGGATGCAAATCCATAAAACGTCCGTATGATTTGATGAAAATGTTTTTGAGGAATTTGGATTTCGTAAAAAATTTGGAAATTAGAAGATTTGAAATCTTTAGTTTGTTTAGTTTATAAAATTAGGATGAATTGAATTCCATTATTTATAAATAATTTATAAAAACAAATTATAAAAAAATATAAAAATAATTAAATTATGCTTTTAACATATTTTAAAACATTATTATAAACAAACTCTAATGAAATCATGTGAAATACAACTATCTCATAAGATTTCTAAATTCCACCTTTGTACGATTTTAAATCCAAGCATTCATTCAAACAAAAGATAGGATTGGAATGAACTTCAATTCCAAGTCCTATCAAATTCCGGAAATCACATGGTTTGGTTTGTCGGAATGTATTGGAATTAGAAAATTTTGGATTTCAAATCCATTCCAAACGCATGTTTGGTTTGCAAGATTGTCCGGATTTGAAATCTTAGGACGCGTTTGGTTTGCAGGATTGGAATGAAATGGATTGGATTTCAAGCAAGAATCTGGATTTGGATTTGGAGGGATTTGGATTTGGAAGGATTTGAAATCCCAGCCTATTGCAAAAGAATTCCAAATCCACCATTTAAAGGTTTTTAAAAGGGTCAAAGGATTTCAAATCCGGTCAACAAAATCCATTCCTGCAAACCAAACATAGGATTGGAATGGATTTGAAATCCAAATCCTTCCAAATCCATTCCAATCCCGCAAACCAAACACACCCTTAGAATTTATTTGAAATCCTTTCAACATAAGATTTTGAAATCCTAATGGATGGCTAGGATTTCAAGGGATTTCGTAGGATTTTATATAATAATGCTTAAAAATATGTTAAAAACATTTATTTTCTAATAATCAGTTAAATAAAAAGTAATTTATTTTATTTTATATTTCTTTATATTTTTTTTATAAATCATGGAATTCAAATTCATTCCAACCCTACAAACCAAACACACAAAAGGATTTCAAATCCTCTCAAATCTAAATCACTCCAAATCCAAATCCCTATATGAAATCCAATTCATTCCTACAAACCAAACGAACTCTAAGGGGGCGTTTGGTTCGCAGATTCTGATGGAATCTGAAGGAATTGGAATGTCCAATTCCTTTGACCAAATTCAATTCCCTTGTTTGGTTCATTCTTTTCTATGGAAGGAATGTGTGAATTCCACCAAATTCCACAAATGAAGGATTTGAACATTCCAACCTAAAACCCAAGGATTTCAATGTAATGGAATCTTATATTTTGATAATTCCAAATTTACCCTTTACTCCAAACTAAACCCTACTAATATTGATTATCAACAAACACCAACTATCTCTCTCATCTCTATCTCCCTCTCTCTCCTCTCTCTGCTCTCGCTATCTCTCTCTCCTCTCTTTATCTCTCACTCCCTCTCTCCTCTCCTCTCTCTCTCCCTCTCTCTCCTCTCTCTCTCCTCCACTCTATCCTCTCTCTCCTCCACTCTCTCTCTTCCCTCTCTCTCCTCCTCTCTCTCCCTCTATCATCTATCTCTCCTCCACTCTCTCTCCTCTCTTTATCTCTCATCTCTCTCTCCTCTCTCTCACCTCCACTAACTCCTCTCTCTCTTCCCTCTCTCTTTATCTCTCTTCTCTCTCTCTTTATCTCTCCTCTTTCTCTCTCCTCTCTCTCTCCTCTCTCTTTCTCTTCCCTCTCTCTTTATCTCTCCTCTCTCTTTCTCTTCCCTCTCCTCTCTCTCCTCCACTCTCTCCTCCACTCTCTCCTCTCTATCCTCTATCTCTCCTCTCTCTCCTCTCTCTCCCTCTCTCCTCTATCTCTCCCCTCTCTCTCCTCTCTCTCCTCTCCTTTCTCTCTCTCCCTCTCTCTCCTCACTCTCTCGGCATCATTCATGTGCTAAAATAATAAAAACAATTTTTGTTAAAAATTAAACTATTTAATGACTATTTTATTAAAGTAATTTTTGTTTAAAAAATTAAAATAATCGAAAAGGGTATTTTGGTCATTTACCAAAATTCCATTCCAATTCCGAAGCTACAATCTGTGAACCAAACAGAAAAATTCCAATTCATTTAACAGATTCCATTCCAATTCTGTCAACCAAACAGGTGGTCAAACCTGACAACATTCCATTCCAATTCCATCAAAGTCAAATTCTTTTGACAGATTCTATTCCATCCAAAAACATTCTGCGAACCAAACGCCCCTAAAGGTCCGTTTGGTTTGCGGAATTGGAATGTATTTGGAGGGATTTAGATTTCAAGTCCATTCCAATCCTATGTTTGGTTTGCAGGAATGGAATTTGTTGACCGCTTTTGAAATCCTTTGACCTCTTTAAAATCCTTAACATGATGGATCATGGATTTGATAAGCCTTTGCAATGGGTCGGGATTTCAAATTCCCCCAAATCCAAATCCCTCCAAATCCAAGTCCTTACTTAAAATCCAGTCCATTCAAATTCATTCCCGCAAACCAAACATGCCCTCAGAGAATAAAGGGCGTGTTTGGTTTGCGGGAATGGATTGGAATGAATTGGATTTCAAATAAGGATTTAGTTTTGGAGGGATTTGGATTTGGGGGGATTTGAAATCCCGGACTATTGCAAAGAAATTCTAAATCCATCAAGTTAAGAATTTTAAGAAGGTCAAAGGATTTCAAATCCGATCAACAAATTCAATTCCTGCAAACAAAACACAGGATTGGAATGGATTTGAAATCCAAATCCCTCCAAATTCATTCCAATACCGCAAACCAAACGCGCCCTAAAATATTTGGCTAGTAACTCATTGATATGCGTTCATTTTATTACTTAAATGCTCTATTTTTAAACGCATATCTCAACTTTTTGCAAGCGAATATTTAATTAATCAAGACCCTTTGAGCAAAACTCATATATTTATTACTTGTGCATTGAATCATTGTTTTTATGTTGTTTTTGTGGTTTGCAGATTGGCTTCTAGGCGTTTTTGTTGGGAGATTTCGTGTGCCGAAAAACAGAGGGATAGCAGTTTGCTGCAGCTTGATGTTGTCTCAAGATTTATGGAATATTCCTAGAATATTCCTCCAAACTTGCATTAGCCGGTGGAAATCTTGGAAAATATTTGTCATGTGATCTATTTCTTTTATCCTTTGGACAATAGTTTTATCCTCCCTTTTGTTGGCTATAAAAACCTTGCTCATTTGTTGTAAATCACACAATTCTCTCTCATCACTTCTAAAAATCCTCTCTAAGTACTTTTATTCTCCAATCATTGGGAGAAAATTTGGAAGACTAGTTTAGTATTAATTAAAGCATTTAACTTTCATTATTTTTTATCTGCTTTATTACGTCTCTTTTAATTATTGCACTTTATTTATTACATCTCTTTTAATTATTGCATTTTAATTTTACGTCTTTATTTTATCGCATTTTAATTATTCGCCTTATTACGTCATCGTTATTTATAATTTTTGTAACCTTTAATCTACCATCGTTCTATTCATTTAATCGTCGTAATCTACAGTAGTTTTTATTTTTTTAGTCATATTCTCTTCTTTTTAAAAATGCAAGGAACCCAAGCGATGATAGACTAACAACCTTAGCTTGGGTGTCGGGTGAAGTTAAGATTAAAACCAATTTTTGATGGTGGAAATTATTAGTTAATAATTATTTTCAATCATTCATTCAAGGTTATTTTTATAAAATTCATTTCCTAACAAATTGATCGTTGTTGAAAATGATTAAAGTGTGATGGACTTAGAGATAAGCCGTCGTGACATATCAACTTGAATGATATGGAGATATACTCGAGAGAGTTATTTAGATACGAGGAAACTCGTTGTCATTCCATATAGCTTATACAAGGAATAGATCGTGTCATTGCCTAGACTTTTTCTATTTTGGAAACATTAGAATCAAGTCTATGGATGCGAGCCTTTCTCAATCTCGAAATAGTGCCTTAGAAAAGCTAATGGTTGGATATATTAATTATGATGTTTCACTTGATTTAATTGTCAAAAATCTTAACGGATCCCTACACCCTTGCTCCTTTTTAAAGTAATTAATTTCTGTCAAGTTAGTTGTTAAAAATCACCTAACAATATTTCTTCAAATTCGTCATCTGAAATCATTTCTTTTATTAGACTTTTATTAAACTTTTACACCTTTCCCTGTGGATCGATACTCGGTATTTTACCGTTTTATTACTTGTAAAAGACGACAATGAATTGATAAGTGTATACTTGCACTATTCACCATTAGATAACAGTTCAAGAGATTAAGTTTATATAAATCTCGTAACACTCATTTTGGCTTATGGTTTGTAATGACCAACTAGCAATTCAGTCGAACATAACTATATGCTAACGAAAATTTAAATTACTTATAAATATTAGTAATTAGTATTTGGTGTAATTAGGCAAGCCTAGTTTTAAGTTTTATGAGGACAAACTTTTTCTTTTGTTCAAACATGAATAACTAGATTCACTTTTTAATACCAACAATAAAAAGTAAAAAAAAATCAAAATCTGGCTCAAACTGGTTTAGGTTGGTTTGACTTGTTTGACATGTTTGATTTATAAAAGAGAGAATTACAGTTTTGGTCCTTAAGGTTTTTATGTAGTGTATGTTCATAATTTCAATTAGCTACTGTTGTTATGAATATATGATTACGTGAACGTACTTGAATTACTATGATTATGATGATCGATGGACCGTACGAGTATGTTTCTTGTGTATTTTAGTGTTGCTTATTTCCAATTTCCTTACTTCTTGTGTGGCAGATCCGAAATGGTAAATACTCGGAGTCGCCCACTGAACGAGGGAGAGATGCCTGAGGACATTTCATCTAACCCGAACCCCATGATTCGAGTGGCAAATGTGGTTCCTCCCGGCATGCCGCCGATATTTACCGAACCAGAGGAGATCATACCTAGAGTGGAACTAGCATCCACAAGTCCGGTCCTTCAGGATGCAAACCCGCCAGCTGACATGGTGGCCAGTGTTATGCAAATGGTAACATCGACCATGGAAAAACAACAAGAAGCATTCCTGAAAATGTTAGAAGACAGAGATGCCAGTCTTCGAAGGCCAGAGGTGGTGGCAGAGAACGCGGTAGCTGGCTCGGGTGGTACCGGGGGCGAGAACCGTACTGAGGGAGTGGTGGTCTTAGCGACAGGGCATACAGGAAAGGGTTGTTCGTATAAGTCCTTCATGGGGTGTAAACCGCCAGAGTTCGTCGGGGCCGACGATCCCGTAGCTTGCATGAAATGGTTGAGGGAGACGGAGCAGGCCTTCCGGGCTTGCGGATGTGATGAGAATTAGAAGGTGAATTTTGGTTCCCAAATGCTTCGGGGTGCGGCTTTAATTTGGTGGGACGTCCACACCGCAACCGTAGGGGAAGTCGTGTTGGCAAAGATGTCGTGGGCCACCTTCAAGAAGAAGGTTATGGAAGAATACTGTAATGAAAACGAGATGGATCTGATCGAGGAAGAGTTCCGAGCGCTAAAGAAAGGGGATCTGACGGTGCGGGAGTATACCCGTCTTTTCATGGAGAAGCTGAATCTTGTGGGGCATGTGGCCCCGACCGAGAAGGAGCAGATAAAGGCCTATCTGAAGGGCCTACCCGCGGACATGGGAAACCGAGTCCAAAACTCAAAAGCTACAAATCTACGAGAGATCATCGAGGAAGCCAAAGTAATGGAAAGAGTCTACGCTAGAGACAAGGAAGAGAAGTCGAAGGCCGCAGAAAAGAGGAAGAGCGAAGTGCCGCCGAGTTCATTCAAGCGACCAAAGTTTCAACCGAACGTTAGAAACATTGATGATCGCCGAGAGGAGAATTTGTGTCCCAAGTGCAAAAGCAAGCATTTTGGTCCTTGCAACTCCAACCCCCGGCAAGTCGTGTGCTTCAAGTGTAATAAGTCGGGTCACACAAGTCAGCGATGTCCCATGCCGGGGACACTCTGTTTCGAATGCCATGAGCCAGGGCACAAGAGAAGGGATTGCCCCAAGTTAAGGGGAGGAGTTAGAGGAGGAAATCCACCGGTTCAACCAAAGAGGGAAGTCGTCCCTAAAGCTCAAGGGAGAGCCTTCCAAATGACCAGAGAGGAAGCGAAGGAAACCACCGACGTGGTGTCGGGTACGTTTTTACTCAACTCACTTGCTGCTAAGGTGCTATTTGATTCTGGTGCGAATTTCTCTTTCGTGTCTCTTGATTTTTGCAAAGAATTGAACGTGCTCTCTATTACTCTTAGCAATGCCTTAGTAGTAGAGATAGCAAATGGGGAACAAGTGTCATTGCGGGAAATGTTGGAAAACTGTCAGCTAGATTTTGGTGGGGAGTTGTTCGTTGTGGACCTACTCCCTATGGCAATCGGGAGTTTCGATGTGGTGATCGGAATGGACTGGTTGTCTCATCACAAGGCGGAGATCTTTTGTTCAAAGAAATTGATCAGATTACCGACTTCAAGCGGAAGGTTTGTCTATGTCTACGGGGAGAAGCGTAAGGGGGAAGTGGCTCTTATTTCTTCCATCAAGGCAAGTAAGTGTCTTGCGAAGAATTACCCTTCATTCCTTGCCTTCGTGTTGGATGCCAAAGCAGAGAAGAAAAAGATTGAAGATGTTCGAGTCGTTAGTGAGTACCCAGACGTATTTCCTGACGATCTTCCGGGTTTGCCACCCGACCGCCAGGTGGAGTTTCGAATCGATTTAATCCCGGGGGCAGCACCGATTGCCCGTGCACCGTACCGTCTTGCTCCGACCGAAATGCAAGAAATGATGTCACAACTTCAAGAATTGTTGGAGAAGGGATTCGTGAGGCCGAGTTCCTCGCCTTGGGGAGCTCCGGTACTCTTCGTCAAGAAGAAGGATGGATCGATGTGGATGTGCATCGACTATCGGGAGTTGAACAAGGTAACAGTAAAGAACAAGTATTCATTACCCCGAATCGACGATCTCTTCGATCAACTGCAAGGAGTCGGATGTTTCTCAAAGATCGACCTTCGATCGGGTTATCATCAAGTTAGAGTTCGAGGAGAAGACATTTCCAAGACCGCCTTTAGAACCCGTTATGGTCACTACGAGTTCTTGGTTATGCCCTTCGGGCTAACCAACGCGCCAGCGGTATTCATGGATTTGATGAACCATGTTTGCCGGCCTTTCCTAGACAAGTCGGTCATAGTGTTCATCGATGATATCTTGGTGTACTCGAAGAATGATGAAGAGCATGAGCGACATCTCCGAGAAGTGTTGAGGGACGAGAAACTCTATGCCAAATTCTCCAAGTGTGAATTTTGGCTAAGAGAGGTCCAGTTTTTGGGTCATGTGGTGTCAAGTGAGGGAGTAAAGGTGAACCCATCAAAAATTGAGGCTATGATGAATTGGGAACCGCCAAAAAGTCCCACGGAAATCCAGAGTTTCTTGGGTCTAGCCGGTTACTATAGAAGATTTATCCAAGACTTTTCCAAGATCGCCTCACCGTTGACATCTCTGACAAGGAAGAACGTGAAGTTCCTTTGGACCGAGAAGCAAGAGGAAGCCTTTCGGGCCCTCCAAAGGAAATTGTGTGAAGCGCCAATATTATCTCTACCCGCGGGGACAGAAGACTTTGTAGTCTACAGCGATGCGTCTAAGATGGGTTTGGGATGTGTCTTGATGCAAAGGGGTAAGGTAATAGCTTATGCATCTAGACAATTGAAGGAGCATGAAAAGAACTACCCAACTCACGATCTCGAGCTAACGGCAGTGGTGTTCGCCTTGAAGTTATGGCGACACTACCTTTACGGGAAGAGGTGTACCCTTTTTACCGACCACAAAAGCCTAAAGTACGTCTTCGATCAGAAAGAGTTGAATATGCGACAAAGGAGATGGCTCTAACTACTCAAGGATTATGACTGTGAACTTCAATACCATCCCGGAAAAGCAAATGTGGTCGCGGATGCCTTGAGCCGGAAGGAGTACAGTCGTGGAGTTCAAGCCACCTTTGCAAGGGTAGAGGTAGTCTCAAGCCTAATCGATAAAATCAAAGCATCACAGTCGGAAGCTCTTCTTGAAGTCAACCTCAAAAGTGAAATTATGGTGAAGAAACATCTCCAATTGACCGAGGATGGAAGAGGTTTGAAGTTATATCAAGGTCGAATTTGGGTGCCAAATATTGGAGGATGTCGGGAGCTACTATTGGAGGACGCGCACAAGTCCAAGTACTCGATACATCCGGGAAGCACTAAGATGTATCGTGACTTAAAGCTCAATTATTGGTGGCCAGTGATGAAACTAGACGTGGCTAGTTATGTGGAGCAATGCATAACTTGCCTGCAAGTGAAGGCGAAGCACCAACGACCATACGGTAGTCTCCAATCCTTGGAAATACCGGAGTGGAAATGGGAGCACATCACCATGGACTTTGTAACCAAGCAACCGAGGACTTTAAAGAACCACGATACCATTTGGGTAATAGTGGATCGTTTGACCAAGAGCGTGCATTTCTTGTCCATGCGAGAGACCCTACCGATGGACAAGTTGACCAAACTGTACATTGATGAAGTAGTCTCGAGGCATGGAGTGCCACTTTCTATTGTGTCCGACCGCGATAGCCGCTTTACATCACACTTTTGGGATAGTTTACAGAAGGAGTTGGGCACAAGAGTTAAGTTGAGTACCGCCTAACACCCGCAGACAGACGGACAGAGCGAGAGGACCATCCAAACCCTCGAAGACATGTTGAGGTCGTGTGTTATCGATTTCGGGGGAAATTGGGATGCACACCTTCCACTAGTGGAATTCGCCTACAACAACAGTTACCACTCAAGTATTGGTATGGCGCCATTCGAGGCATTGTATGGAAGGAAGTGTAGGACACCCGTGTGTTGGTTGGAAGCGGGTGAGAAACAGTTTGCCGGACCGGAGATCATTCAAGAGACGACCGACAAAGTTAAGGCCATCAGGGAGCGTTTGAAAGCGGCGTAAGATAGGCAGAAGAGCTACGCGGACAAGAAGAGAAGACCGGTCGAATTCCAAGTGGGGGAACGTGTGATGCTGAAGGTGTCACCATGGAAAGGATTGATAAGGTTCGGAAAGCGGGGGAAGCTCAGTCCCCGTTTCCTTGGGCCTTTCACTATCCTTGAACGTATTGGTCTACAAGCTTACAAATTGGATCTTCCGCCGGAGATGGACGGAATCCACCCCACCTTTCATGTGTGCTACTTGCGGAAATGCCTAGCCAAGGAAGAGAGTGTCATTCCACTATCGGAAATCAGAGTGGACAACAACTGTTGCATAGAGGAGCCCGAATCTATCCTGGAAAGGAAGACGAAAAAACTACGGCACAAAGAGGTGGTTATGGTGAAGGTTCAATGGAAGCATCATCGCGGGACCAACGTGACTTGGGAAGCGGAAGAAGACATGAGGAGGCGGTATCCTCATTTGTTTGGTTAGCTTGGAATTTCGAGGATGAAATCCGTTCTAAGGGGTGGAGGATTGTAACACCCCGAATTTTGGGACTATGATTTAATTTGTAATCATAATTTCTTTTGGTTCGTTTTTTTTTATAAAATTTAGCCTTAGAATCAGTCGAGTGATCGGGATCGAAAGAACCAATTTATTTTCCGAAGTTTGAGCACTTGGCGAGAGTGACTGACGAGAGTGACATGGTCACACTCGCGGTGGCATTATCGCCGAGGCCCAAAAGGGAACTCTCGGTACATTTCTAGCGAGAGTGACTGGCGAGAGTGCCAGTGTCACTCTCGCGGAGTCACAATCGCAGAGGTCCAATTGTGGTCATGGGGCCGAAGTTTCGGTACACTTTCGGCGAGAGTGACCGGCGATAGTGCCCTGTCTCTCGCGATGTCACAATCGCCGACGGGCTAAAAGGCATTAAATGCCTGATTTTCTCTAGAGACTTCATTTATTTCACTTTGGGGTTTTCTTGGCAGCCGTTTTGCTCTCATCTAGGTAAGATTTCTTCATCCCAATCTTCATCTCTTCCACATTTACTCCTCTCTAAGATCTTGGTTACGTATATTTAATGCTAACTAGGGTTCCTCTCGTTTGGTAATCTAGCTCCATTTCCTTGAAGGTCAAAGTTCTAGTCACCTACTTCTCAACTCAAACCTTCTAGGGTTTGTTCATGGAATCTCTAAGTAAGTTTTCTTAACTTATGTACATGCATACTCGCACTATTACTTGTTGATATGAAATACATGGAATGCATGATGTTGACCTAAAAAACTAGGGTTTTGCTTATCTTCAATAAATAAGATTTTGGGGTTGGTGGAAGTGTTTAAACATGTGGAGGAGTGCTATTTACAAGTATTATAGAAAAGGGACAAATCATGGTGTAGGTCTTCATCTCTACATAATGAAATGTCAAATACCTAAATTCTTATCAGCAGTTGGGGTCACTATACTAGTTGGGGATTTGTATGTGGTTAAATGAGTTGTAGTTTCTTATGGTAAATATGTATCAAGCATGATCACACTATTTGGGCCAATATATGTTTGCATGAAGATTGTCATCCATAATTGTTCATAACTCTTGTTGGGAGTCTTAAATCTATTTCCTTGTGCACGAGGATTTAGTTGGTATGCATGATTATTGCATGATCATTGTCGTTGGGCATTTTGAGTGGACAATAGGGGGCGCAAGTCCCTTAGTTGTACACTCGGCTAGATTGGATAGGCACCCTTGCCTGTAAGACCTTGAGGTGTAACCCGACGGAGTAAGCACTAGAGGCAGAGAGGGTTTGAGGATTGTGATGTCCGGCGTGGCATGGGAACTAGAACCGGGCTGGACGGTGAAATCCAATCTAGATCGCGGGTTACCTGCTTTATATGGAAGATATTTGTGTATTATTTGTACAGGATTTTACAATGTCCCTATTGGGAGGTTTGGCTTCGACCTCCATGCATTGGGAGACGGTAACATTTAATTATTGTACTGGTTTGCATTATAATTGGTATCGGTATAACAACCAATAGACTTCGTTCTAACACTTGTGTTCATGTTTAAATGGTTCACAGGTTTCGTTAGTGGTGCGAGTAGGATGTCTTGATCAGTCGGGATCGCGCCTAGGATTCCTCCTTGGACCGAGCATTTTTGGGATTTGAGAAAGAGCGCTTTTGAAGTCATAGTGACACCCATTTTAATCTAGTTGTTAATTGTTCTAGATTGAATAGGTTGTCATGTAAATGTCTTATTTATTCCGCTACTTCATTATAGAACTACCCCGTCTCTTTTGGGTTTTAGTCGACACGTTTACAAGTTTTGGATTCGCCTTATTTTTTAGGCAGAAATTTTAAGTTTTATTTTACTCTGAATTTTTAGGGTGTTACAATACAGGGTTGAGAGATTTGGGGAGTGACCTGGATATTTCAAACCTGTTAAATTATGTACCTTCCAACAAGTTAATAGATGTTTTCATAGAACATGGGAAAACAAATAATGCTGAAAACTTAGACTTGAATCAAAGTTTTGATCATTTTCACTTTAGCTTTGATCCTTTCATATGGTTGGATTCTGGTTTACCAGAAGTGGGACAAGGGGTTGATTTGAACCAGAGAGTTGATTCCAACAATGTGTTAGACTTGAACCATTGATTAGGAGTGAACAATGTAGTTGATGTGAACCAAGGATTAGGAGTGAACAATGTAAATGATGTGAACAAGGGAGTTGATATGAATAAGGGAGATGGCAACCATGGGCAGTACATGTGTGATGAAGATCCATTGAACCAAGGAAGTGGCAACCATGGGGAACTTGAGAGTCATGATAGCAATTACCATGATTCATTTGATGGATTTGATGCAGATATGGAAGATTATGTAGATACATATGGAGAGTGGTTAGGTGTTAACTATGGAGAAGATAGTGATACACTGAATGTGCAAGGTGACATTGACCCTTTTAAGGTAGACAATTTTTGATTATGTAGATGAGGATGAAGAGGGTAGTTATTGCAAAAGAGGTAGACATAGAGCAACTAATGGACATAGGGTTGACTTTTACTTAGGCCAGTCATTTGGGAACAAAGATACAATAAGGAACTTAATCAAGCAACATTCAATTGAGACTAGGAGGGACATAGTTGTGGTGCAGAATGACAGTTCAAGGATAAGGGCTGTTTGTAGGGGGACATTGCCTCATTTAAAGGATGAGGGTGAGTCTAATGGGTCTGGGAAAGGGAGAAAGAGTAAATGGAGAAAGTCCAATGGGCCCACTTGTCCATGGGCTTTGTATCTATCAACATGTAAAAGGTAAGAAACTTGGAAAGTGAAAACCTACTTCTCCACTCACAAGTGTTTCCAAACAAGGGATGTTGGTATGGCTACTGCAACTTTTCTCTCCAAGCATATCATAGAACAGCTGAAGGTAGATCCAAATATGCCATTGAAGGCAATTCAAGGCCACTTGTCTGAGAAGTTTGAGATTCTTGTATCACCTTCCAAAGCCACGAGGGCAAAACAGATAGCCACCAAGAAGATCTGGGGAGACTATGAATTGCAGTACGATCAACTTAGGGATTACCTTGGAGAGGTGCAGAGGTGCAATCCAGATACCATTATCAAATTGGAAGTTGAGACAGAGCCTAATCCCGAGAGTGGTACAAGGCAATTCAAAAGGGTATACATTTGTTTGGGTTCTTTGAAAAGGGGATTCAAGGCTGGAAAAAGAGATTTGTTGGGTTTAGATGGGACATTTGTGAAGGGTCCTTTTCCAGGACAAGTTCTAACAGCAGTAGGTATTTACCCAAATCATGGTATCTATCCAGTTGCTTATGCAGTGATAGAGTTTGAGTCAACAGTATCATGGAGTTGGTTCTTAGAGTGCCTTGGAGATGATCTTGATCTTCAATCCAATTCCAACCTCACTTTTATCAGTGATAGGCAAAAGGTAGGGGTGTACGCGGGTTGGGTTGGGCGGTTTGGGACATTTTTACAACCCAACCCAATCATGGCGGTTTGGAAAAACTCAACCCAACCCAACCCATTCAAAAGTATAACCCAACCCAACCCTTGCGGGTTATGGCGGGTTTGGCGGTTTAGTAGTTTACATAAAATTGTAGAATAAAATACGATAAATACTAATAAGAATATACAAACGTTTAGCGAACCGTTCGGGAAAATTTTCGTTTATATTCGTTTATTTAAGAATTGATCGAACATGAATACATTTTTGTGTTCGTTTAGTTAAAAGAACATTAACAATGAGCTCGTTTGTTCATTTACGTTCGTTAATGTATGTTTATTTATGTTTGTTTATATATATATATTATGATATTAATATGTAAAATCATTAATTATATTAATGATTTTAGAATTCCTTTTTTATCATTCCTAAATTTACCCGGTTTTTCATTTTGTTATGTTATTTCGGAACGAAATGATGATTAATGATGTTGTTTTTGTTCTTTGTGTTCGTTTATTTATATTTGTCTGTTTACGTTTATTTAGCATCTTAACGAACAAACGTAAATGAACACGAACAGACACATATTTTCTTAACGAACGAACATGGACACAAAAATTCCGTTCTTTTACCGTTCGTGTTCATTCATTTGTTTGGTTAAGTATAATGAACGAACACGAACAAGCCTCATTAGTTTGTTTGGTTAAGCAAAATGTATCTGTACTATATTATAAAACACGGATAAAAAACTCTCAAATACAAATTATTAGACACAAGGTACCATCATTTTATGCAAGATTTTAAAAATCTCTTAATTTACAAGTATCAAAACACAAGATACATATTACTACTGCAGACTTCTAACACTCACCAATTTAGTATGTGCATGACCTTCCTTTTATGCAAATCTTTCAATGTATCACTATTAATTAATATATTATATTACTATAATTTTGTTTTAATTATATTATTAGACATGTAATTGTTTATTTTTTTATATGTCATTAAAATATATATGATAATCATTGAATTAGAACAAATACTTAATTTTTTTATTTAAAAAACATTATATTATTAAGCCTAAATTAAACAAATTTATAAAAAAAACATTATCACTTTCTCAAAACCATCCAAAATCATACTGTAAATCGACAAAAAAATAAAATGAAACATTAAAATCGTGATGTATCTCGCTGCATTGCGCGAGTACGCTTCTAGTTATATATATATATATATATATATATATATATATATATATATATATATATATATATATATATAATATAATATAGTTTGAGCTATAAATTTTTCTAAATAGAATAATTGTTTTTTATTCTTGTATTATATATATATATATATAATTTTATAAAAATTATATATTAGCGGCGGGTTGGCGGGTTGGGCGGGTTGAACAAAACGTAACCCAATTTCAACTCTCTTAATTTGCGGTTTGGCGGTTTGGCGGGTGGGCGGTTGGACGGGTTGGGTTTAATTGGGTTGTTAGCGATTTGGGTTGGGCGGGTTTCGCGGGTTGACGGTTTTTTGTATACCCCTAGCAAAAGGTATGATTCCAGCTTCATTTTTATCATTTATCTGTTAATACCAACTCCATGTTAATTTGCATCACTTTTGATTTGCATATAGGGTATCATTCCAGCCATTCAGAGGTTGTTTCCCTCAGCTGAACATAGATATTGCCTTAGGCACATTCATGAGAATATGAAACTTCAATGGAGAGGTAAAGCATTCAAAGGTTTGTTGTGGCAGTGTGCAACAGCTCCCACTGTCCCCCAGTTTAGAACAACAATGGATCACTTGAAAAGATTCAATTTGAGTTGTTATTAATGGTTGAACAAGATCCCCCCTCAACATTGGACCAGGTCACACTTTACAGGTTACTTGTTTTCATCCCACTTCCATGTTTATTGTTTTGAACTTGTTTGAGATTCTTACACTTAATATGTCTTATGTTTGTTAATGAATATAGGTAGATGTCACTCTGATGTCCTCCTAAATAACATGTGTGAGGTGTTCAATAGGCAAATCATTGATGCTAGGGATAAACCAATTCATTCTTGCTTGGAGTTCATAAGAGTGTATCTTATGAAGAGGATTGTGAATGTGTTAAAGGTAATTGATGTTTGTGATGGACCACTGACCCCAACTGCAAACAAAATCATGGACAGTGTCAAGAAAGAGGCAGTCAAATACCATGTGGTATATAATGGTGGAGATAGATACCAGGTATATTGCATTTTCATTCTTCAATCCATGTGGTATACTTGTGCATAAGCTAATAGATGTTTGTTTTCATAGGTGTCTGGACCTTGGAATGACCAGCGCATAGTTGATGTTAGAGCAAAGACATGCTCTTGTAGGAGGTGGGAATTAACAGGAATTCCTTGCAAGCATGTTATGGCTACCAACTGGAATATGGCAGTTAATGGCCATGATGCATTACCTGAAGATTGGGTGAATCCTTCATACAGGCTTAACACATGGAAGGAGATGTATAGCTTCAAGGTTGAGCCAATAAATGGAAGTATGTTGTGGGATACATCTAATTGTCCAACCACTTTGGTTCCACCAAAGCATCATAAACAAATTGGCAGACCAAGGAAGAAGAGAAAGAAGACAGTTGAGGAGATGCCTCATAAATCTGGGAGCAATGGAAACTATCCAGGAAGGAGACTACTGTGACTTGTGATAGGTGTAAGAATCAGGGACATAATTCAAGAACATGTAAGGACCAAGCAGGACCTTCACAGGGTAGGGCATGATATGGTTGATGTGGTTGTTAGGTTGTTATTTGTTTAGGTGATATGGTTGATGTTTGTTTGGACAAGTAACTTATGTAACAAGTTGTTGTTTGGGTTGGTAGTACTTTGTTTTGGCAATGTTTTGTTATGGACAAAGTACTATTTTGTTGGTAATGTTATTGTAATAACCGGGTAAAAATTTTAATATCGAAAAGTTGAAGGTTTATTTGGTTAATATTCAAGGATGAAAGGGTAAGGGAGTAACATTGAATAAAAAGGGTGTTAACCCTAAAACCTCTCATTTTAGACTTTGGGCGGCTGAGAAAAGGTTTAGAGAGGGAGGCGATTGTGGGCGATCAAGTTGGGAAGAGAGCATCGATCGAGATATCAAGTTCTTGGTGATTTCTTAAGGTAATTGTTTATGCCAAAAATATCCCAAGGAAAATTTAAGGTAAATGTGGAGCTTGATCCAACCAAAGAAAGTAGCTTTAATAATCGTACGACAATAATAAAAATGAAATAAACGAGACAAGGGAATTGGTGACGCGGAAAACCCCTAAAATGGGTAAAAACCGCGGACGAGTATGAGTCATCGTGCACTATGGACGTCAATCAGGGACGTCGTCCTTGATAACAAATGTTACAAGTGAAATATAATGTAAAACAATATGATAAAGTAAAGTCGATCGTGCGTCGTATGTAATTATACTTCGGTCGTGCGTCGTGCGACAAACAGCAGTAGGCTTTATGAACTTCGAGAGAGAATGAGTGAGCTTGTAAGGTCTCCAAATCAGATGTCCGAATGTGAAGTTCAATCTTCATATTTATACTCCAATTATCCGTTAGCAAGTCTTGAATGCATATCTTTAATAAGGTAATCGTTCGATATTGATGATAGCATCTGTTATATCCGTTGTTATTGGTAACGTCTTCCGTTATGATTCTCTCATCATAAACGTCCTTGAAATCCTGCATTAAATGTAATATAAAGTATGTTGTAAATTAGTAACTGAAATCATGTCGTACGACAGCCATCATGGACGGGTTTTGATAGTCTGGTCAAAGTCGCTCAAAGGAAGGACGTCAGTTATTTCTCTGGTCGTGCGACTATGGGCTAATGGTCTATTTGGAATCTAAAGACGTACGACAAAGGACCTTGGTTGTTTTTTTACCCAAACAGTTTGCCCCCAAATTTAAAATTCAAGCGACAACTTTTTGAAATTTAAATTTAAGACTAAGACACGTGTTTATAAAAGAAAAAAGCGGGTAATTTGCATAGAACCGAATCGGTTCGTTTTCAACTGAATGATGACGTCATGTTAATGATAATAAACAATTTTGATAGCTAATGAAGGACAGGTGGCATACTCTTATTGAGTTTACTCGAGTGGCTACCTGACATGAACGACACGTGTCAATCTCATTGACCATCGATTTTCTGGCGATTCAATTTTCTGACGATTTGGTTTCCGATTTTCAGTATAAATAAGGATTACCCTCAATCCTTATCTTTTTTACGCTTACCCTTCTAAAACAATATATCTCCGGCGAGATTCACTTTCCGATCGACTAGAATCCTTTCCATTCTAAATTCGAGGTTTAAAACACTATTTAAGGTACGATTCTCCTGTTCTTCCCTCTGTGTCAATTTATGCATAAGAAGTCCATAGCCAAGAAGCCTAGGAAAGCTTGGGATATTCTTAGTTATTGGTGTGCGACTCTTAACATCCCTGATTTCCAGATGTCGAGTGAACCTGTGAGCATGTTTAGGGAGGAAGAACATTTAGATTACTTTCAGAGTTTGGCTAAGCTTCCAGATGAAATAAATCTGGTGTCGCCTGAAGATTTAAGGTCGGATGAAGTTCCGAAGGGATATTGTGTTATGTATGAATATCCCTTTAAGATAGGTTTTTCTTGGCCTTTTAGCCCTTTGGTCAGGCCATTTTTAGATGCATTTGACCTGACGCCTGGATAGTTAATGCCTCAATTCTGACGGATTGTCCAGGTGATCGATCGTCTTACGGCCGATTGGGAGGTACCATTCAATGTGAACGACCTCTTGACTGCCTATAGTATTCGACCGGATAATTATCACTGGTATAGTCTGTTTCCTCGTTCGAAGGGAGACAATGTACTGATACATAACACCGCGGTGAATGATCGTGGTTGGAAACGTCAGTACGTTTTCCTCCAAGTGGCGTCTGTACATGACGAAGACAGCCAATGGTTGTCGTCCGGCTGGAACGAATCGGGTAGGTTTAATGTTTTTGTCGTGCGTTTTTTTTATGTATATTTTGATGTGTTTCTTTGTTTGACAGTGATCGACTTCACTAAAGTGAATCCAAGGAGAGATTTTCTCGACAAGATTCAGAGGATCTTGGGGAGAAGTATTACTGATCGTTCATTTTCCCCTCGGTCGAACGACAAGGAAGACGAGGCTGTTTTTGTAGCTGAGGTGACGCCTGTCGAGGGCTCTCACAGATAAGGAGAGAGGAAAGAAGAAGAAGAAAGAGAAGAAGAAATGACCGGTAAGTCGTTCGACAATACCTTTAACTTGTATATCGTACGTCATTTCATTTTTTAACTTATTTTCTTTTTTCAGAGGACGCAGCTGTAAAATCGGCTGCCGCTAAGCGAGCCGAGCAACTGGAGCTCGCTCTTCAAGGGAGGGAGAAAGCGAGGAAAAGATCTGCCCCTCCCATGGGGGTAGATCCAAGACGTGTCCGAGGCAAGCCTCGGTCTTCGCCCAAGAAGACGGGCGATGCCACTCTGTCGTCCCTTTCAGGGGCGACACCAGCGAAGGAAACCGTTGTTGGGGTCGAGCTTGGAGGCTCGACCAAGGCGACGAAGGATGCCCCAACAATGGGGGTTCGGGCGTTGACAAGCCCTTTGCCGCACCTTCTTATTCCTCTAGGAGTGAGGAGAAGAATAAAGAAAAAGTGGGAGAGATGACATTCAAAGCCACTCTCCCGGCTGACTTTATGGCTAATGACGTTCTCGAAAGAGACGTCATTTTTCCACACTTGGCAAAATTTCTCCTCCCGACTTTCTACGATCGGTACAAAGAATCTCGGGTTGAGGACACGGGGGCACATGCTGCTGGCCTCTCTTTCATGGTAAGTTTTTTCTTTTGAATCTTTTTCATTGCTCGTGTTTTTACTACTAATTCTTTTCCTTTTGTCGTGCAGGCTTTCCAAGCTTGTCTAAGCTTCTATGCTCAGACAGAAGGTCTCAGGTCGTCCTTTCCTGACGTCAAAAAAAAGGGCTGACGAGGCTCTTGAAAGAGAGAAGGTCGCCTTGGAGTCGGTCGAGGCTGAAAAGACGAAGGTCGAGGGCCTTAAGACTGATCTCACCGATGCTCGAAGTCTATTAGAGATTTCGAATCGTGAGAAGGTCAAGTTCAGGGACCGACTTCTTGAGCTGGAGGCGTTGTCGACTAAGTTGGAGGTTGAAAAGATTAAGGCTACTACCACTGTTGCTGCTTCTGCTGACGAGATCGCGACTCTGAAGAAGAGGGTCGAAGATCTGGAGAACGACGTCAAGGACTTGGAAATGGAGAATAAGCAAATTGAGGCTTTCTCCCGCTTCACGGTCCGAGCTGCTTTAATGAGGCGTCACCTGAAGGGGAAGGATCCTATGGCGTCGACCTCCGAAGAACTCCAAACTTATCTCGACACTATCGAGACGGAGAGGGACCTGGACGAGGACGACGAATTGGAGGAGAGTGATGTCGTAGAAGAAGTGGTAGTAGAGGAGACCGTTGTCGTCCAGGGACAACCTGACGTTCCTCCTACTTGAATTCCTTTTGAACCTACTACCTAGAGGTCGGCCGTCTGTGGTCGTCTCTTATACTTGTATTTTTTCCTTTTGGAAATGAAAAAAGTTTCTTTTGCTTATCGACGCTTATTTATAATTAATCGTATGTCGAGTAGATGGACAATTACATTATATCAGACATTCAACCACATCATCAAAATCAACTGAAACTTTCGATCGACCTTGGGTAATTTATAACAATGGTTCTTGATTCTAAGTATTGAACATCAAGTACAGAATTTAACCTCTGTCATCCATTAAAATCGAACATATACGTGTGATCACATGAGTTTTACTCGACACAAAAAATTTTAAATAAGTTGTGCGTCCCTGCGAAAAACAACATTAGTGGGGTGGTCGTTGGTTTGACCAACGACCCTCCGATGCTTAAGTCAGTAATCTTTCTTAAGAAATAATCGAAGAAAATAAATATGAAATTTAAAAGAAATACCTCTTTAAATGAACTGCATTCCAGCTTCGTGGGATATCTCGACCGTCGAGGGTTTGGATTTTATAAGCTCCCTTACCCACGATGCTAGAGATTTGATAAGGATCTTCCCACTTAATGGAAAATTTACCTGCATTGACCTCTTGAGTATTTTGAAATACTCGACGTAGAACATAATCACCTTCTTGAAAAATTTTGGTCTGGATATTTTTGTTGAAATGTCGCTCGACCACTTGTTTCTGTGCCGCCATGCGAATGTGCACAGATTCTCTAAGCTCTTCTAAAGCGTCGAGGTCATAACTTAGATCGACCAAGTTATGCTCAACGGACGTATGTCTTGAAGTCGGTAGTCGTACCTCAATAGGTAACACAGCTTCACATCCATAGACTAAGGGAACAGGAGTCTGTCCTGTGGACGTACGAGGTGTCGTACGATTAGCCCATAGAACGGAAGGCAAATCTTCCACCCACTTCCCCTTGGCAGCTTTGAGTCTTTTCTTGATTGAATTGATGATAGCTTTATTACTCGACTCGGCTAGACCATTCGACTGTGGATATCAAGGCGTCGATGTTACCAACTTGATGTTCCTTTCTTCACAAAATCTTCGTGTTCGATCACTGATGAATTGTGTCCCGTTGTCGCACGTTATTTCAGATGGAATTCCAAACCTACAAATGATGTTAGTTTGGAAAAAAAACGACTTCTTTGTCCCGAACCTGGGAGAAAGCCGCTGCTTCGACCCACTTAGAGAAATAATCTTTTAAAACTAAAAGAAATACTTTTTGCCCAGGGGCAGGTGGTAGTTTTCCAACAATGTCCATTCGCCATTTCATAAAGGGCCATGGGATCAAAGTCGAGTGTAAGGGTTCAGAGGGTTTACGAGACATACTTGCGTGTTTTTACATGCGTCGCACGACTGTACATACCTGATCGCATCTTACCTTAATGTCGGCCAATAGTAACCTTGTCGTGATATCCGGTTGGCTAGACTGCGACTTCCTAAGTGATTTCCACATTCACCGTCGTGCATATCTTGTAGGATTTTCTGGACTTGCGTCTTGTTGGTGATACATCGCAAATTCAGACCAGTCGATGATCTTCGATATAATTGTCCTCTGATCATAACATACCTTGATGCTTTAAATCTAACCTTTCTGGCTTCCATTTTGTCATCAGGCAGTTGATCGTTTTCCAAATAATTTTTAATATCATTCGACTAGGAGCTTTCTTCCTCAATTGGTGCGACCATAGTATTACCGCCGTCTTTGATTGTTGGTGTTGCAAGATGGACTATTGGGATATTGTCGAATGTCGTTCGACTAAGTGCTGATCCCAAGTTGGCTAATGCGTCAGCTTGAGTGTTTTGATATCTTGGTACCTGTTCGACTATGAAGCGACTGAACTTCTTTGCTTCTTCCTTTACTATTTTATAATAAGCAATCATCCTTGAATCTTTTGCTGCAAATTCTCCATTAACTTGGTTAACAACTAGAGACGAGTCGCTCCGGACATGTAGACATGTTGCCCCCAAATCATGAGCAATTTTCATTCCTGCAATCAGTGCTTCATATTCTGCCTCATTATTTGTTGCCTTGAAGTCGCACCGTATGGAGTACACTATTTTGCCCCCTTGTGGAGACTGTAGGACGACACCCAGGCCTGTTCCTTGTATGTTCGACGAACCATCGACATCGAGCGTCCAAATAGTGTCGTGCAAAGTCGCCACAATTAACTCGTTGGACATCGTCGCTTCTTCTAGCTCCGGACTGAAATTTGTAACAAAATCTGCCAAGACCTGTGATTTGATCGTCGTCTTAGGTTTGAAATCCATATCATAATTGCTGAGGTAGATGCTCCATTTAGCTAGTCGTCCTGTTAGTTCAGGTTTTCTTAACACAGACTTTAATGGAAAGTTAGTTACCACAGTTATAGGATGCGATTCAAAATAATGTCGTAGTTTCTTAGCGGCCATGACTAATGAAAGCAAAAGTTTTTCTATAGATGAGTACCTGGTTTCAGCGTCTAGTAGAGTTTTACTTACATAGTAAATTGGTAATTGTCGTCCGTCGGTTGCTTGTATAAGGACTGCACTTACCGAATTAATGTTGACGGCCAGGTAGAGTTGAAGAGTTTCACCTTTCTCAGGTTTAGAGAGGAAGGGAGGTGATGTCATGTATTTCTTGAGTTGTTGCAATGCCTCCTCATGCTTATCAGTCCACTTGAATCCTTTATTTTTTTGCAGGACGTTGTAGAATAGGTGACATCTGTCGGACGACCGAGAGATGAACCTGTTCAACGCTGCTACACGTCCTGTTAGACGTTGGACTTCTTTAAAATTTCTGGGTGATTTGAGCTCGATAATTGCTTTAATTTGGTCTGGGTTAGCTTCGATTCCTCGTCGTGTGACCATATAACCGAGAAATTTTCCAGCTCGAACTCCAAAAGAACATTTTGTTGGATTCAACTTCATTTTGTATTCACACAAAATGTCGAACGATTGCTTCAAATTTCCTATATGATCGTTCGTATGCTTTGATTTGACGAGCATGTCGTCGATGTATAACTCCATAGTGTCGCCCAAATGTTCTTTGAACATCATATTCACCTATCGTTGATACGTCGAACCTGCATTCTTAAGACCAAAAGGTATTACTTTATAACAATAAATACCTTTATCTGTCATGAAGGCTGTTTTTTCCTAGTCGTCAGAATGCATCAATATCTGGTTATATCTGGAATATGCGTCCATGAAAGTGAGTAATTCATGTCCAGCTGTAGCGTCGACCATAGAATCGATGTGTGGCAATGGAAATGGATCTTTTGGACAAGCCTTGTTAAGGTCTGTGAAATCAATGCAGACTCTCCATTTGCCATTTTTCTTTTGGACGACAACCACGTTGGCGAGCCAGTCTGGATACTTGACTTCTCATATTTTTCCTGTTTTGAGTAAGTTACCAATTTCGTCGTTGATAACTTTATTTCTTTCAGGAGCGAATTTTCGTCTTTTCTGATGAACAGGCTTGAACGAGGGATCAACGTTGAGTTTATGAGAAATAATACTTGGATCGATGCCCACCATGTCTTCGTGCGTCCATGCGAAACAATCATTGTGATCCTGCAAAAAAGATATTAGTTTCTTTTTAAAAGAAGGGTCGAGCGTCGAACCTATGTAAACCATCTGACCAGGCTTATCCTGGTTTAGGACAACAGCTTCCAAGCGATAGTCGTCGTCAGTCCCAGGAACGTCCTGGTTCTGTAATTGCTATACTGTCTGCTTCGGGGGCTTCAAAGAGACTTTGTAACATTCCCTAGCAACTTTTCTTTCGCCTTTGATCTCATGTACCCCCCATTGCGTGGGGAATTTCAAGATTTGATGGTACGTCGAAGGTACATCTTTCATATTGTGGATCCATGGTCGCCCAAGGATGACGTTATAAGCTGATGAACAGTCGACGACGTTGAACTTCGTCTGTCTGTTGATTGCTTTAGCATATACTGGTAGTGTGATTTCCCCCATGGTGCTTGTCGTTCCTCCGTTAAATCCAACGAGTGTAGTCGAACGTCGTGTAATCTCGGATTTGTCGATTCCCATTGCTTTCACTGCATCAAAAAAGATAATGTTATCTGAACTACCTCCGTCGACGAGTATCCTCTTTGTCAAACAATTTCCAATGCTCAATTGGATAATTAGTCCGTCATGATGTTTCTGATGTAAGTCGTCGAGGTCTGCTTGATCGAACGTCAAGGGCATAGCATCTAATTCTGCGTCCTCCTTGGGTCTTGCCTTACGGTGGGCGCCAAACTGTTTATGCCAAAAATCTCCCAAGGAAAATTTAAGGTAAATGTGGAGCTTGATCCAACCAAAGAAAGTAGCTTTAATAATCGTACGACAATAATAAAAATGAAATAAACGAGACAAGGGAATTGGTCGGTCATCGGGACCGCGACTAGCATGTCTCTTGGCAGCTGAATATGTGGTCCCACAGACATCAGAGCCTCCGGTGATACAATTAATCACCTTGGCATGCTCTGGAGATGTGGGACGCACGTCCTTCTTTTCCGTCAATTCTTGTAAATAACCTTTCGAATTAAGCCAGGACAGTTCTTTCTTCAGGGCGATGCAATCATCCGTTAGATGATCGAAGTCATTATGGAAATCGCACCATTTTGTTTTGTCTTTCTTATCACTATCCTTATCGCTTTTCTTTGGCCATCGAACGTTTTGTTGGAGCTGTTTCAGGGACGCGACGACGTCTTTGGCTGACCCAGGGAAACCATAAGATGACACCTTAGGATAGTGGACTAATTTAGAAGTCGTCAGCCTTTTCTTTTCGAATCTGACGTTTGAAATCTGTCGGGCAGGCTCTGATCGAACGATTGGTTTCGGTTTGAAGTCTGGTTTTTTAACACCTAGACCTTTCCTGTCGTTTGAATGTTTATTTCTGAAAACGAGGTCATCCTCGACCCTCATATGAGCAAGCGTCCTTGCTCGTACGTCTTCAAAGGTTTCCGGAGGATACTTCGTAAGGTCGAGATACAACCCTGAACTATCATCCAGACCCTGTTTGTACGCTTCAATTGCTGTTTTCACGTTGCAATTTCGGATACTAATCATTTCTGCGTTGAACCGGTTAAAATAGTCCCGGATGGACTCTCCATTCTTCTGTACGACATAGTAAAGGTCGCTCGTTTGTTTTTCCATTTTTCGACTACTAGCGAATTGTTGAGAAAATTGATTCACTAATTCTGCAAAAGACCCGGTAGTTTTAGGTTTGAGATTGATCAACCATTGTAACGCTGCTCCAGTCAAAGTTGCTCCAAAACTCTTGCACATGCAGACTTCTTGGAATTGATGCGGTATTGAAATAGTCCACATGAGTTGTTTGTATTGGGCGACGTGTTCTGTCGGATCAGTGACACCTGAATATTTTAAGGAGAAGGTCGGGATGCTATATTTCTTTGGGATGTCTACCAAAGCAATTTCATCGACGAACGGCGACGCTTGAAATCCTGTTCGTGGTTCAACATCAACTGGACTGCTGCCCCCGGCAATTTGGCCAGCATAGACAAGACACGCTCATTCTGCTCCTCTAGAAACTTCAATCGTTGTGTAACAGGATCCATTGGTACACCCCCGGGAACACCCAATGGAACATAACCTGATCCGTTGAAGTTAGTCTGCTGCAAGGAATCAGAGGCATATCCATTGAACGACATAGAAGGCATAGGCATGGTTGGGATTACGAAGGTCGCAGGATTAACTGGTGGTGGACGAGGATAATTAAGCAATGGAGGAGGTACGTTCCAAGCACCAGTATAAGCATTCGTAGTCCCAGTCACATTGTTTCCACTTTGACTTCTGAGATGCTCAATGGTTTCTGCCACCTGACGAGCCTGAGCTGTTAGGGCGTCAATACGGGCACGAGCAGCAGTCAACTCCATGTTCATTTGAGCCACAACATGATCTTAGTTCCTTGGAATGACATTATCCTGAATAACTGAAAAAAGAGAATACTCGAAGGAAAACATTAGTACGTCGTAAGATTATCAAAGATTTTCTTTGGATGGGGCCCCACGGTGGGCGCCAAACTGTTTATGCCAAAAATCTCCCAAGGAAAATTTAAGGTAAATGTGGAGCTTGATCCAACCAAAGAAAGTAGCTTTAATAATCGTACGACAATAATAAAAATGAAATAAACGAGACAAGGGAATTGGTGACGCGGAAAACCCCTAAAATGAGTAAAAACCGCGGACGAGTATGAGTCGTCGTGCACTATGGACGTCAATCAGGGACGTCGTCCTTGATAACAAATGTTACAAGTAAAATATAATGTAAAACAATATGATAAAGTAAAGTCGATCGTACGTCGTATGTAATTATACTTCGGTCGTGCGTCGTGCGACAAACAACAGTAGGCTTTATGAACTTCGAGAGAGAATGAGTGAGCTTGTAAGGTCTCCAAATCAGATGTCCGAATGTGAAGTTCAATCTTCATATTTATTCTCCAATTATCCGTTAGCAAGTCTTGAATGCATAGCTTTAATAAGTTAACCGTTCGATATTGATGATAGCATATGTTATATCCGTTGTTATTGGTAACGTCTTCCGTTATGATTCTCTCATCATAAACGTCCTTGAAATCCTGCATTAAATGTAATATAAAGTATGTTGTAAATTAGTAACTGAAATCATGTCGTACGACAGCCATCATGGACGGATTTTGATAGTTTGGTCAAATTCGCTCAAAGGAAAGACGTCGGTTATTTCTCTGGTCGTGCGACTATGGGCTAATGGTCTATTTGGAATATAAAGACGTACGACAAAGGACCTTGGTTGTTTTTTTACCCAAACAGTAATATTTCTAATAATCTTTATTTTCTCATCAAGGGCTTGTTGTAATAGTTTTAATCCATGGGTTTGGGTTAGTTAAAGTAATCTGTTAATTTTTCGGATGTTGGGGTTAAATGGCTTAATCTGTTATAGACTCTTGGTTTTAGTAGTTGAGGTTATCTTTGTTAGTGGTTTAATCGATTGCTAAAAAAGGGATTTGGTGTTGTTGGATTGAGCCCCGGCCTCTGTGGTTTGGGAAGCCGAAAACCCATCGTTTTAACCTGCAGAAATCGACCAGTGTATGGAGTGGGGGACCGGGGGACCCCGGTCGATGGGCAAACCCAGAGTCGAGACCCCGGTCGGGGAAGGAGAGTCCGGTCGAGAGTAGGAAGACTGAGTCCGGTCGAGAGTAAGAGACCTCGATCGATGTAAGACCTCGGTCGAATGCAGACCCCGGTCACTTCAGACCCCGGTCGGGGGGGGGGGGGGTCGGTCGACCTCTTCAGACCAGTCCGGTCACCGGGTGTGGAGACCCCGGTCGAACCTTTGGACCCGGTCGAGTTCATATTTGGGTCGTAGCCCATTAAGAAGGGATTTCAAATTAATTTTAGTTGGGTTTCACCGGTTTAATCTGGCTCATTAGCATTTATATGTTGGGCTTATTTTCTTTTAATCATTTTGGGTTATGGTTCGTATAGCGAGTCAGGATTTATAAAAGTTTCGGCCTTTGGAGCAAGTTCAGTAAGTAGGATTAAATCGCTTAGGTTTTGTGATGGGTTAAGGGTCGGTTGTCGTCGCGTTGTAGAAGGTATTGAAAGTTTACCGGTCAATGGTTTCTTTATAGGTTTTATTTCCAAGTAGGCGCAAAGACTTAATCAACGGGCTTCAGGTGAGTGTTCTGAACTAAAACCTTTTACAGCAAAGAGTTTATGCTTATATTTTATGAACTATTATGCAAGTCTTGAAATATGATTATGTTGTTATTCAATTGTGAGAATTCTTTATAAATGCTAAAGCTTGATTACTATTTTTGGTTAAAGTGGAAAATGAATGCATGCATGATTGAAAAGTGATAAGCTCAAAGTCGGGGGGTGTGTTCCGCCTGTGCTCATACCGGGGGGTGTGTTCCGTATATGCCGTTGGGGGGTGTCCCAGCAAGGCAGTGTGAGTCATAGACACTCTGTTACCTTAGGGTGGCAGTAGTGTGAGCTGAAGAGTTTACTGAAAGTTTAATTATTCAACTGTATTTGAATATGTATTGCTTTGTTATTAAATCTTTAATTGATCTTGTGAATAGCAATTGATTTTAGAGGGAACTCACTAGACCGTTGGTCTAACCCTCGCTCTTTCAAAACTTGAAAACCTTTTCAGGTAGGCGTGAGGCTGGTGGATCGGGGAAAGGGAAGGAGAAGGTTTAAGCAACGTCCATTATTAGAAGACTCCTTATTAGTATATGAAATTTTATTAATATCTTAGTTGTGTAATAGGTTGCCTATTCGCAAACCTTCAGACTATATTGTTGATTTGGGCCATTTTTTGCATGATTTATTTTATGACAATTATGTTTTTATGCTAGAATGGTTTGGTTGTTATAGTTATGGACAAGTAACTTATGTTAATGGCAGTTAATGGTATGACAATGTTTTGGTTTCTATGTCATGTGGTTTGTATATGTTCATCTATACAATTTGGAATTCTACAAAGTATAGTATGGATTTTTTGTGGTTTGTATGTACCCATATTTCAACACATTACATTAAAACAGAGAATGTGTCAAAAAGGAAATTGCAATTGATTGATAAACTAACAAAAGCAAATACATAGTATGTGTCAAAAAGAAAATTGTTTTGATTGATAAACTAACAAAACCAAGTACAGAGTATGTGTCAAAAAGGAAATTGTATTGATTGATAAACTAACAAAACCAAATACATGAGTTCATCACTAATACATCCATTACATCACAAACTAACAAAACCAAATACATTATTTCATCACTAACACATCCATTCTACATTGTGATTAACTAAAAATCCCAATTAGTTCAAAGAAATATACAAGAAAAGCCCAAAATATAGCCAACTAAGAACCAACAGCAACTGCAAATTCCAAAATTTTCTTTCTCTAGCTTTGATACATTCTTCAAGTCTGTTCTTTGACCTCAGCAACCCAGGGATAACATCTACAGCCCGAGAACAAATTGGTGGATCAAACCACCCAAAAAAGGAACATTGGTCACTCTGTTAAAAGAAAAAAAAGGGAGAAACCATTTTTCACTCTGTTAATATCAGAACATTCTTAGAGAAAGAAATGTAAGAAATTGAGAAAGGAAAAAAAGTTGACCAATCTTGAACATGTGTAGAACCTACGGTCAGGGTTTGCATTTGTCCATGATGTTCTTAAAGTTGCTTGAACACCACAGTGACAAATCACCATTATCGAATAAGCAGATCAAAAAATCGAGTTTTGTTAGTGATGAACCAGGGAAGAAGAAGAAAGAAGAAGAAAAGAAAGAAGGAAGTCGTTTATGTGATTTAAGAGAAAAAAGTGAACTGCCGAAAATACCCCTGACTTTAACCAAGTTTTTAACGGGGTTAGTGAGGAGGTCCTCCTTTCAGAGCAAAAATCAAACCTCAGGGACCACTATTTGAGATATTGAAGTATAGGTCCTCCTTTCAAAGAAAATACGAAACCTTAAGGACCAAAACTGTAATCTCTCTTTATAAAATTATAGAACCTAGCTTATTGGTTTGATTGATATTTTACGTACTAAACTGGTCGAGCAAACCATGCACATCCATGATCTTAACTCAATTAGGATGATGTCAAAGGCCATTGTCCTAAAATGTTATCAACATACTTCAGTCGTTCAGAGAGCTTGTCGGACGCTTTCGGAGTGGACAGATGCACGCAAGTACAATCAAGGAGTTCAGATCCCCTCTGCTCAACCGGGACCCACCTCTTGGGCGGCTCCGAGGCTTGGTTTCTTCAAATGTAACACTAACGCTGCCACGTTTGACCTCTCTAATTTTGCGGGATTTGGGGCTGTTATTCGAGACAGTAGGGGGTTGTTTATTGATGCTAGTGCTACGCCCTTCAATTCCCTCCCTCCGGTCAGAGAATGCGAAGCTCGTGCTCTCAGGAACGCCATGCAGTGGATTATCTCTCGGGGTCTTACCCACGTCGTTTTCGAAATTGATGCCAAGGCGGTCGCGGACGCTATTTACGACACTAATCGGGACTACTCCGAGTTCGAGGACATTATTGACGATATCAGAAGCATTCTCCTTACGCACGACAACTTTTCGGTGCATGCCATTGGAAGACAAGCCAACGAGGCGGCCCACGTTTTAGCGCGTCACTCTTGTTCTCTTTCGTGTCCTATCATTTACCATGTTATTCCTAATTTTCTAGCTACTTGTATTACCAACAATTGTGTTAATCTTATTTCTAATGATACGAATGTGACTCAACCGGTGATGGCCTTGCCGAAGCTCGTTAGAGTCTCATTCTTTGTTTTTCAAAAAAAAAAAATTTAAATATATATATATATATAATAAATTGTCGAGTTAAATCTATATTTGGACCATGTAGTTTATATAAACTAACGAGTAAGATCCTTGAAAAGAATTTTTAATAAAGGACGTATCTATATTTTCATTTTTATAATGTATATGGCCCCTCCTAATAACGTTGTTAAATAAAATATCGTTAGTGAGAAGTAATTCGGTCCATTAGCCTTTCCCTTTCTCTACTTTCAATTTTATAACGGATATGGTCCTCCCTCTACTTATATTTTTATAACCGATTTGATCCATACGTTTACTTTCATTTTTATAACACATTTGATCTCTCTTTAATCAATAAAAAACACCAATGAGACAAAAATATATCCTCCGAATATAATGCAAAAAATAGCTAAACAAACTTATATCAATTGGCTATTCATTCCAACTATAAAACTAGTATGTGACACCGTGCGTTGCACGGTGTCGAAATTTATTTTGTTAGGAAATATGTAATTAAATTAAGATGAAACGTAATTTCATAATATATTGTAAAATAAAAAACGATGATTGTATTGTGTGTTTTTATGCAAATTATTTTCATTGATATTTTTCATGTAACTAAAGAATTTCATGCATTTTTATATTTTTTGATGCATGTATAATTATTCAATATTAAGTTCAATTTGTATAAACATTGTTAGCCGCAGACGTAAATATTAAGCATTATGGTGGTGTATGTATGCAAAATAAATATTTTCAATTTAAAATTATGGTAGGTTTATGCAAAACATATAGTCATCCAAATAATCATATGTGCAACCACTATAAAAGAAGTGATATAATTAAGTTTATAATACAATTAAACAGTGCAAAATAAAATAAGGGTATTTTATTAATTGTTGAAATAAAATGTAATATCCTTTAATCTTAAGGAATTGTACAATGAAGAAATAAAGAATATCATAAGTAAAATAGAAGAAAAACCAAAGAGAAATAAATAAATTGAGATGTAGAAATTTAGAGATGTATAGGATAAAGATATAATTTGAGAGGGTGTGAAAGATGAAGATGAATAGGTTAGAGAGTTACATGATGTTAGAAAAATTACAAAAAAAAATCCCTTCACATAATATAACATAAAATTTTCATATAGGGACCCAAAAGTCTTTAACAACATAATCATTTTTTTAAATAATTTTTTTTTAATTTTTTAAAAGCAATCATGCACTCTCAATTTGTCACGTCATTACATGTGGTTCTTCCTTTTATATATATAAATAAAAATGATTAAGATAAATATAAAGATAAATTTGGATATATAGATTAAGATTATAAAGAAAAAAAAACATAAGTATGATAGAAAATTTCTCATTGAACCAAATATTGGTTCTTACTTTAATATATTTCAATATTTATATTGATATATTGATTGAGAAATTTTGATATATATTGATTGATTTTGATGATTTATTTTTTCAATTGTCATGTAATTAAAATTTTACATGTATTGATATAAATAAACATATATGTAGTTTTATATATTTGTAGCTTTAAATTTTATTTATAAAAAAATGAAAAATGAAGTTAAAAAAGTAGGAAAATGAAAGAGTTATAAATTAATGTGTTGATTCAATTTTAAAAATAAATCAAAATAAAGAGAAAAAAGATAAATAGGGTGAAAAGCTTCTCCTTGAACCAACTATTGGTTGTTACTTTAATATATATTAAGATTAAGATAAAATTAAGATTAAGATAAGCAATCCATAAAATAAAAGAGATAATAAATAAAAGTAAGTTATTCATTGCAATCAATGCAAACACATTTAAAAGTTGGATCAAATTATTTGTTAAGTGTTCTTTAATTAAAATGTTTAAATGAAAAAGTAAAAAAAAAATTGAAAAAATTTGAACAGTTATTAACTATTAAGTATTGGATAGATTTGTTCTAGAAAATATCAACTTAATTTATTTTGTTTTAAATAATACTAGAAGCGTACTCGTGCAATGCAGCGAGATACATTACGATTTTAATGTTTCATTTTATTTTTTGTCGATTTACAGTACGATTTTGGATGGTTTTAAGAAAAGTGATAATGTTTTTTTTTTATAAATGTGTTTAATTTAGGCTTAATAATATAATGTTTTTTATATAAAAAAATTAAGTATTTTGTTAGAATTCAATGATTATCTTATATATTTTAATGACATCTAGAAAAAAATAACCAATTACATATTTAATAATATAATTAAAACAAAATTATAGTAATATAATATATTAATTAATAGTGATACATTGAAAGATCTGCATAAAAGGAAGACCCTGCACATACCAAATTGGTGGGTGTTAGAAGTCTGCAGTAGTAATATGTATTTTGTGCTTTGATACTTGTAAATTAAGAGATTTTTAAAATCTTACATAAAATGATGGTACCTTGTGCCTAATAATTTGTATTTAAGAGTTTTTTATCCGTGATTTATAATATAGTATAGATAGTGGTAAATTAAAATTTTATAATTTAATTAAAAAAATTTAAAGCTGAAATATATTAGACCATCGCCAACCGAAAGTGTTAAAGATAATACTAGTGTTAAATTTTAGCATTCAAATTTTCACTATTCACTTTAATAACATTAATAATCTTTAACTGATTAGTGCTACATTAAAACACTTTTATATATTTGACATATATTCATTAATTTATCATTTAAGAATAACCATTTTTAGTGTATACTAGTGTTGGGCCCGTGCATTGCACGGGAGGATAAATTTTTTGTTGGAATATTGAACCGAGTTAAAATGAAACGTAATTTCTCTGTTAAAAGTTAATGAAATACAATGTCAAAAACGAATGTATTTTTATAAGTGGTTTACTTGCATATATTCTTAATCGTTTGTTGTTACGAGTTTGTGCAATAATATTGGTAATAGTTTTGTATTATATTATTTAAAACTCAAACGACATGTCTCACAACATATCATTATTATTGAAATAATTATAAATATGAACATACATTTTTACAAATTTTGCAATTTTTCTGAAACCTCCTCGACAACACTTGACAATAACTTTGAACGTATAAATCTGTAGATTAATTAACAACATTCAACCTACATCAAATATGACAAAGAAAATAAATGATTTCTATCTTTTGTAACCGACAACTCAACTGGTATAGTTCAAATTCACTCAGTACCACTTGAAAACTTATCTGACTATTGACTTCAAAACCTCATAGTATTAGTCGATAAAAATAAAGATATGTATATGTATCTTATTCCCCTACTTCGAAAAATATGATTGTGGATTTTGAAAAATATAAACAAATCCTCAGTAAATGAAATAAAATATAAAAAAGTAGTTTTTCAAATAAACAAAAATATAGTGGAATACCTTTTGTTCAATTGCAGGTTCCGCCATTGACACTCGATCGTTCGTCTTCTTCTTGTACTCGGATGATACATAGAGAAGTTATATATATTTATAGTGAATGTAGAAAATATTTTAAAATCTTTTATTTTCATTTTCGATTTTACATTTAAATGTAAATATATTAAAAATATGGAAGAATATTTTTATATCTACATCGTTTCTATTTTATTTTCTTTACACTTGGTTAATTTGGAAAGTATTGCGGAATATTTTTATTTTAAAGAATACGATAATTTATTAGTGTATCTCGTTATTTTTTATTTTTAATTCATATCAATCTTCTTTTTTCTTCTTTTAATGCTCGTGAAAAAAAATACGTGTAGATTTTATATTATGCTAATATAAAATATGTGTAGATTTTATATTATGCTAATATAAAATATGTGTAGATTTTATAAAATAAAATAGATTTTATATTAGAAAAAAAAATACGGAAGAAAAAAGAGTTTATATTACATCTCATTATGTAAAAAGATTTTATAAAATAAAATATGGAAAAAGATTTTATAAAATAAAATATGGAAAAATCATTATGAGATATTGAGATGTAATATAAAAAAATAGGGAAGAAAAAAGATTTTATATTACATCTTATTAATATAGATTTAAATATAAAATCTACATTTAAAATAGATTATGCTAATATAAAATATATTTTATAAAATCCTCCACCAAAAAAGACAAATATTTATATTAATAAATGAGTATTCATTTCACAAATAGATGATTATGTGAGATATTGTGCTTGAAAAGGTTGTACCAAAGCATTAAGAAATTGTAAATTAAGTAATTGGGTTTAATTAGTTGTATTTTATGCTTAAAATGTTGTAATTAAGAGTTTTTTATGTCGTTTTTATAATATAGTACAGATTAATTAGTTTAAGTGAAATAGTTAAATTTATATATTTAAATCTTGTTTAACTATATTTTTTGTATATTAATTAATTTCTTAGTAAATTACATAAAATCACATTTTTATATCTTATTATCTAATATATTGTCGGATATTTAGTTCTATTTTTTTTTAATTTTCAACTAATTAAAACAAAACCTTTATTAAAATTATTATTTTATTTGGGCTAAACAATTTCATGAAAGTAAGTTTTTAAAAAGATAAAATATTTAATGACAAAATATAAGTTTTAAATTTTATTTAATTATTTTACTCATTATATTTAGAATATATGTTTATGATTAAAAAGATTGAACAAATCCTAAAAATGAAAGTTGAAGAAGAAACTGAATTTGTTATAAAAAACAAAAAATAGTTGAAGGAAGAAAATCTATTATAAAAATGAAGTTGCAGGAGAGGAGGATTAATAAACAAAATTACTCCTCATTAACAATAATTTAATTGACATTATTATGATAGACCACATTTATTATAAAAATGAAATTATATAGATGTTCATTATTAAAAATTATTTTAAAAGACTTCAGTCATTAATTTATGAAAAAATTTCAAAAAAACTGAATAAACTATCTTATTTTGAATAATTAAATTATTGAACTATTTTTTTTGAATGAAAAACCATTAAACTTTTTCATTTTGAATGATTAAGTCCCTCAACTATTTTTTCAAATGAAAATATCATTAACTTTTTTAATTTTGAATGATTAATTCCCTAAACATTTTTTTTCAATAAATAAACCATCAAATTTCTATAAATTTATTACCTTTTTTTTAAAGATACCTGAAACTGATTATGATAGTTTTAAAGTATAAAAAAAATCTAAAGCAGTTTTACCGTTCTCAAATGCTACGCCATTAAAACCCCTTACAAACAATCATATCGCTTCGCCTCGCCACTCTCCGTTGCCCGAACGTTGTCCGTTCTCCATATTGCTTAACATGTTGTTGGCCCCTGCCATCGATCTAGCTCTTTTTAATCTATTTTTTATCTATCAAAAGAGGAAGAATCAAAAGATAACCGGTTACAGATAGTTTTTTGGGTTAAAATGATGTAAGTAACCAATTTTTTGGTTCGATGATTTAATTTATTGAAAAAAGGATGTTCAGATACTTAGTCATTCAAAATGAGAAATTTTAATGGTTTTTCATTCAAAATTAGAAAGCTTAATGAGCTTTTCATTCAAAAAAATAGTTAGTTTGTTAGGTTTTTATAAACTTTTTCCTTAATTTATATAAAACATATGGAACAAATGAAATGGATTAAAAGAAGGGTAAATGACTGAAATAACAAATTTCCCCAACAAAGTTGACAAAATAACACGTTTTCAAAAAAATTGCCCAAATAGCACCCTATTACGCCGACCCATTACTCCTCCATCCGGCGTAAATTGTGTGTGGGCCCCACACACTGACAAAGCAACAATTAAATGACATGTGTCATTCTTGTCCCCCACTTTTCAGACAACCCTTTATAGTGAGCCCGACGTAGAACCACCCCCACCCACGTGGGCCCGACGTTGAGTTGACATAGTATTTCCAATCATTTTTTATAATTATTATTGCTTTGACATCATATTTTAGGGTTGACATCAGCCCTAAAGTGTTTTTTTTATGTTTTATAAATTTTTTGGGAAGGTAGGAAGATTTTTTGGTCAAAATTTATCTGATATTTATTTTCAGTGTTTGAAAATTAAGAA
This sequence comes from Arctium minus, assembly GCA_954870635.1. Lineage (NCBI taxonomy): Eukaryota > Viridiplantae > Streptophyta > Magnoliopsida > Asterales > Asteraceae > Arctium > Arctium minus. Next base: position 113,547,769 of record OX941083.1, on the reverse strand, counting down.
GATTTTTTGGAAGAAATTGGTATCTATGTCACAATGAAGGTAAAATAACAAAAACCGGGTATTGAGTAAAAAAATTGAGTCTAAAGTTGGTCAAAATATATCTAATTATTGTCATTATATTGTCAAATCAATATATATCTTGGGAATGTAATTTTTTTTTGGGAAGGTAGGAATATTTTTTGGTTAAAATTTATCTAATATTTATTTTCAGTGTTTGAAAATTAGGAAGATTTTTTGGAAGAAATTAGATCTATGTCACAATGAAGGTAAAATAACAAAAATCGGGTATTGAGTAAAAAAAATCAGGTCTAAAGTTGGTCAAAATATATCTGATTATTGTCATTGTGTTGTCAAATCGATATATATCTTGGGAAGGTAATTTTTTTGGGAAGGTAGAAGGATTTTTTGGTCAAAATTTATCTGACATTTATTTTCAGTGTTTGAAAATTAGGAAGATTTTTTGGAAGAAATTAGATATAAAAATAACAAAAACCGGGTATTGAGTAAAAAAAATTGAATCTAAAGTTGGTCAAAATATATCTGATTGTTGTCATTGTGTCGTCAAATCGATATATATCTTGGGAAGGTAATTTTTTTTTGGGAAGGTAGGAAGATTTTTTGGTCAAAATTTATCTGATATTTATTTTTAGTGTTTGAAAATTAGGAAGATTTTTTTGGAATAAATTGGTATCTATGTCACCATGAAGGTAAAATAATAAAAACGGGTATTGAGTAAAAAAATCGGGACTAAAATAAAAAAAAATTGGGTAAAAAAAATAAATCTTTTATTGAGTTGTTTTATAAAATGTTTTATTAAAAAATGTGAGAATTTTTTGGGAAAAGAGGAATAATATGTCAACTCAAGAGGGAGGGGGGTTTTACGTTGGGTAGGGGTGTTTAGAAATTCAACCGATCCAATTGGAACCGACCGACCATAATTGGATATCCAATTGTAATTGGATCGGATCGGATTGAAAATCTCAACATCCAATTTGGATCGGTCGGTTCTTGGATGGCAGTCCAGAACCAACCAAAACTGAACGAACCGAACCGACCAACATCCAATTACCCATCCGATTACCATCCAATTATCATTCAATTATTTTTTTGCAATTTTCTTAAATCTAAATTTGTTTTTGTGTTGGTTTTTGAATTCTTAGTCTCACTTGTGTTGGTTTTAACACAAATTAAAAGTGATTAATCAATTTGTTTCATTGTTAGAAAATTGCATTAAATTAACACACTGGATGGATTCGATCCGATCTAATCATCCATTGGATGTCGGATGGATCCAATCCGATCCAATGGATATCCGATAAGAATATCCAATGGATATCCAATCTGATCCAATGGATATCCAGTAAGAACATCCAATGGATGGAACCGAACCGATCCAATCATCCATTGGATTGGAAAAATCCAACATCCAATGGATGATTGGATCGGTTCGGTTCCCCTCACATCCATTGGATGTCAACCGATGAACACCCCTAACGCTGGGTCCACGTGGGGGGGGGGGGGGGGAGGGTTACGCCGGGCTAGGGTGGGGGTGGTTTTACGTCAGGCCCACTATAAAGGGTTGTCTGAAAAGTGGGGGACAAGAATGACAAGTGTCATTTAGTTGTTGCTTTGCTAGTGTGTGGGCCCCACACACAATTTACGCCGGATGGAGGAGTAATGTGTCAGCGTAATAGGGTGTTATTTGGGCAATTTTTTTGAAAATGTGTTATTTTGTCAACTTTGTTGAAAAAATATGCTATTTGAGTCATTCCCCCTTAAAAGAAGTCAAGAAAAGTGGAAAGGTTTAAATAAGTAGTTAAATAATAGAATGGAAAGTAAACAAATAGGTTCCAACTTCCAACCCTAAGCTAATATAATCTAGGGACTATTAAAAGCAAAAGGAAAAATTGCATCAAAATGGAACAAACTTTGACATGATTTCTATTTTGGGGAACCAATTTTCAAAACCTCTATTTTAGGGTCTGGACCAAACTTTTAATATATTTAAGGGTCTAGTATACTTGATCACCTGATAATAATGACGTGTTTTAGGTAAATGCCAACTAAGATGCCACGTCATATTTGAAATATAAAACACAATATACAGTTATCTATATACAGGTTGTTAAAAGCAATTTGCAGGTCACCACCTTCTCCGCTCCAGCTACTCATCCCAGATAGTCACGTTCTCCGGCAAACAGTTCCATTATCCTTTTTCACCTTTTCCGACAATGACGTTCAAACAAAACCCACTCCCTTGTTCATCTAAATCGTCAAACACAAAGAAAGAGGGCTTAAGCCCTAATAAAAACAATCAGATGCAACGTATGAAGAAACAAATAACTACCGGATCTAATACATGATTTTAAAGCATTTCATAAACCCAAGAACTAAAGTTGTAATTCCGGGATGAAATACTTAATTCCCGTCATGGCACCACCGCCCCCCATTTCGTAAACCAACGTGCAGAGATAGATGGTATGAATTTGAGATCGATAAACGTGGGTCAATCGCCAGAGAATAAGAAATCGTCGGATATGGAGATCCACTTGGTTGGGGTGGCAGAGAAGAACTTGTCGGAGATGGAGACCCACGTGGTTGGAAGGCGTCCGAGGAGAAGAACTCGCCATAGTAAACAGTAGGAATGTGTCAATTGGGTAAAATAAACGGATTAATGAAACTGAGGATTTGTAAGATAGAATCAAAGGATTGAATAGGTGAAGGAAATAGAAGGATTGCAGGTTCTGATGAGGCGGCGGCAAGGAGAAAGAAAAGAACCCTATTTGGTTTTGATTTTAACATGATGAACTAATTTATATTTACTTTTTTATTTTTATTTTGTTAATGATGAGGTGGCTATTTCTAATATTCAAGTAACCTTTTTTTAATTAGTGGTTTTGCCACATCACATGGGATGACCGGTTACCTACTAAACTGGTAAATCAGACCCTTAAATATATGAAAAGTTTGGTACAAACCCTAAAATGAAGATTTTAAAAGTTGGTTCCCCAAAACAGGAATCATATCAAAGTTTGTTTCATTTTGATACAATTTTCCCAAAGCAAAAATGTCCATGAGCAAAAAGGTCCTACCGGGAGTCGAACCCAGGTCGCTGGATTCAAAGTCCAGAGTGCTAACCACTACACCATAGAACCTTATTTATACCTCTTGCATCCTTTCAAATATTTAACTCTTACAAGTATGGCAACAGTTCAACCACCACCTCCTTATGACATCGTCATCTTCGGAGCATCTGGTTTCACTGGCAAGTACGTAGTCAAAGAAGCTCTCAAGTTTCTCGATTCACCCAATTCCCCTCTCAAAACCCTCGCTCTAGCCGGCCGTAACTCTTCTAAACTCTCCGAAACCCTAAAATGGGCATCCACATCTCACCCCGCCGTCCCCCTCCTCATCGCCGATACATCTGACCCACCCTCTCTCCGCCGCATGGCTTCCCAAGCTAAGCTCGTTCTCAACTGTGTTGGCCCGTTTCGACATTACGGTGAACCCGTGGTCGCTGCCTGTGTTGAAGCCGGATGCGATTACTTGGATATATGTGGTGAGCCGGAGTTTATGGAGAGAATGGAAGCGTTTTACCATGAGAAGGCGGTGGAGAAGGGTAGTTTGGTCATTTCGGCTTGTGGGTTTGATTCAGTTCCGGCTGAATTAGGGTTGATGTTCAATTCCAGGCAGTGGGTTTCGCCGGCGGTGCCGAATTGGGTTGAGGCCTACGTGAGTCTTGAGTCGGATAAAAGGATCGTGGGCAATTTTGCGACGTATGAATCGGCGGTTTTGGGTGTGGCTAACGCTGATAAGCTGGCGGATTTGCGACGGTCCAGACCCAAAAGAGCTCGACCTCCGGTAACGCACAATTTTCGGCTTGTTTCAATTCCTTAAACAATCCTGGATTAAGAGGGTGTTTGGCATTTATTAACTTATTTCGGTATGATACCAGTAATAAGCAGTTGTTAATTTCTTATACGGGTTTGGGACCGATGATAAAAGGAGTTTTTGATAAGACATTTTAACCTATTAATTTATCTATAACAAATTATCAGCTTTTGGTCATTTGACATTTATAAGCATTCTCACACCCCCTAAAAATCAACTTGTTAGCTTATTACGTTTTAGAAACATTTTTTACAAAACTCCGGTTTAACACCACGTAAGTTAATAAGCATTTTTAAGTAAGCAATCCCAAACACTCCCTAAATTGTTTCCAAAAAACAAAATGACAAAACTAAAATTGAACTTTTCTAGTCGACCTCGACCTGCATTCACTCACTCGTACACAGGTTCAATGATCTGAACTTAATTCGATTCACTTATAAAAATACATGGGTTTCACATTTCCACCCATACGAGACAAACCCACTTCCGTTTCTCACATTCCAACATTCAATCAATTTCTCATTTATATCAACTCTTTTTTACTCCGAATTGAAGCTTTTCACTAAGGACTACATAAACCCATAAATATCTATCTATCCCACTCTTGGGCTTATAGTATATATTTTTGGGTCTAAATCCGGTATAAATCCCAATATTTTCGAACAGATTCAACAGTTAACAGTTTCATATTTGTTTTCTTTTTTCTCCCTAAAACAGATTCCTGGTCCTGCTCCACCAAAAGGATCAACCATAGAACACCAGAAAAGGATCGGACTTTGGGCCGTGAAAATACCCACAGCCGACGCCACTGTTGTCCGGAGAACACAATCCCTCCTTGCAGACAACCCCAGTGGTCTTCAAGGTGTCAATGAGGATCCTAAACAAGCAGAAAAACGAGCCGCGTTTTGGTCGACGATAAAACCCACTCGTTTAGGAGTAAAGATTACCGCCAAGAATCTTCCAGGTATCTGCAGACTCATCGCAGTCGGGTTATCAATCGGGCTGCTGAGCAGCTATCCAATCGGGAGGTGGCTTCTGTTGAAATTCCCCTCGGTTTTCAGTCTTGGTTTCTTTAGGAAGAAGGGTCCAACCGAGGATGAAGTGGCCAGTTCCAGTTTTAAGATGTGGTTTGTTGGTCATGGCTTTAGTGATTCCAATCTTGTTTACAAAGGAAGTGGAAAGCCTGATACAGAAATCATTACCAGAATAAAGGGGCCTGATGTTGGGTATTTGACCACTCCCATTATTCTGGTTCAGTGTGCTCTCATACTTTTGCAGCAGCAAGGAGATCTTCCGAAAGGCGGTGTTTTTCCGCCGGGGATCGTTTTTGGGCCAACCGATCTTCAAGATCGATTGCAGGAGAATGGAATTTCGTTTGATTTGATTGCGAAGAGCGATATTTCTTCTACATAAATGGTGTGCTCACTCGCTTTTCGTATCGTATCGATCAGTTTCCAATATTGCAGCAATAAAATTACTGAGGTAGCAAGGGCTGTTTGATGGAAACAGTTGAATAGAAAATCTAAATAATATAAAAATGTGGCTAATAAGAGAAGAGCAGAAAAAGAGTACCTACTGGCTCTTGATTCAATCGATAACATCAATATACGTCATTATTTTTTTATTTATTTACTTCAATCTTTTTGTTCTCTCTTCGCTAAAATGATGATATGGCTTTACACGATTGGTGGACAAGAAGGAGACATAAAACTTGGGGATTTTTTTTTATTCCCATATTGGTGGAACATGGACAAGAAATTGAGTTTATATATGTATCGGTGTCAGATTCAGGGGAAAACCTCAAAAAAATGGAAAACTGAGGAACACCATAGTAGTCTTTAATCTGGACGGTATGTACTTGTGCATACAAGTAATTAATTTACTGTTCAGATTAAAGGCTACCAGAGTGTTCCTCAGTTTTCTCTTTTTTTAAGGTTTTCCCTTGAACCTCCCTCTATGGATCGTTAAAGAAAACATTAATTTGCTAAAGTTGGACCAAAATTAGTTTCGGACAACTAAACTTATGTGCTAGCGTGCTCTCCAAGTATGAATGTTGCACAAGGTCAACCGGACCAAATAGGGGTAAAAGGCAACCTTCTTTTATGTTAATCGGTTAGTGGTTACAGACGAGATCCATTTTATAGATGTTACTTTTTTTTGTTTTTTCTATTTTAAGTCTGCAGGTCACAATCGAAATTGGTTTTTAAGGATCCTATGATTACACAATTGTTATAGAATTTCCCAACATATTCATAACGTAACGTCACAATGGTGGCCCACCACCCACCCCCAATTTGATGAATCAATAATAAACACAATAGGTGTGGACCTCGAAAAAGGAACTTTGTTCTCAAATAAACTCTCACATTCTTTAGACATGATCTTTTCTCTAATAAAATTGAAAATTGTTACGGGTTATATCAGATAAAATACTATTTGAATAAAGACTTGTTATAATAATTGATTGAATAAATTTTCACTTACCCGTTCTTTTAATCATACTTTTATTTAAAATATTTATTATATTAAGAGTAAAAGACAATATAATATAAGTTGTTTAGTTACCCAAAAAAAATAAAAAGTGATAAAATTGGTTGTATGTGAGCCTTGAGTGTTACCTTTGAGTTGTTGATTATACTCAAAACAAGCTTTATAGAGCGAAAGAAGTTCAAAGATTGTATGGTGAGTAATATTAGAAAGAGTAAATTATGATTTGGTCCTTGTGTAGGTGAAATATTATAGATTTGGTTATTTATTTTCATTTATTACATAATGAGCTTTCATCTATGTAATTTGTGTTCCACAAGCCTCTGTTAGCTTAGGGGCAACATGTTACGTGCTAGTGATAACTTACAAACATAGGAAGAATAAGAGGTTATTATGTCAGCTTGTTGCATTAGGCTATGAGACGTTACACTACATGATCTTTTTGCCATTTTCTTTCAACCTTTTCTTTTCATTTGACAAAAAAAAAAACAATGTGGCATATTAAAAAAAACACCTCCTCCTATGCTATCCCTTATATCTCTTCCTATAAACCAACATGAAACCGAAAACCCCTTTTCCTTTACAGATCCACAATTGCATCCATGGAGGTAGGGTGGTGGGTGAAAGAGGATTGTCATTGCCATTAGAAGGTAGTTTGTAAGGAAAAATGTGGTGAAAAGCCTAAGATTGCCATTGGCAACAAAGTTCGTTGGAATTTCTTGTACACCTTTTTGTGAACCCAACACCTAAGATCTCCTACATCACAACCACTGGTGAACCCCATTAACTTATAAGCCACTGCTAATCCAACAAAGCTGATTTCATCTTCTACATATCGTGATCTTTCAAATCCCTGCTCTAAACTAATTTCATCCCCTCTCTTTGTTTCCTATTGTCTCCCCCCCCCACATTTTTTTTAACACAAACTAAGTTTGATTTGTGGTTTCGAATATGTGAAGGAAGGTTGTAGGTTTCATGTGTATGATTTGTGTTTTCGTCACCATGTTTTGTTTAAGACAAACCATCGTCAATATGTTTTTGACATTTTGTTCTGGATGATCAAGGTTGGAGTGGGTTACAAGCATGGCCGCATGGGCAATGGGAGAAAATGGTAACTGGTGGTGGAAGATATACGAGAATATGATGACCAGTGATGCACTCACCAATGATGTCTATTGGGAAAAAAAGGTCGGTAGAATGAGGCACGAGTGCTCAAATTTTCAACCAACCCAATCAACCTAACCCGAAAAGGTGGAAAAAGTTCAAATCAAGATAACCCGATGCATAATCGATACAAATTTTATCCAAACCGCATCATTGGGTTGGAAACGGGTTAGGCCCAAAGTAACCCGACTAACCCGAACAAAACTTGTACGTTTTTTTTTATATTATTATTATGGTTTTAGACTCTTAGCAACTCTTCTTTCTCTCAATTCTCAAGTCTTACCATCTTATACCTAGTTTAGATCTGTCCACGAGATCATACCGATTGAAATCGCACGAATCTAACTTCCAAATCTTAAAAATTTTCAACATCCATCGAATCAAGACTCTTCTTCTACTATTCTTTTATCTTGTTAGCATTATTTTTATATTTCTATTTTGATTTTAGTTTTTTAGATGGGATGTATTAAAGTTTTAACTCGACCAACCCGTACAGTTTGGGTTGAGTTGTTCAAGTACCTTCAACGCGGCCAACCCAACCCATGAACACCCTAGAAGGAGGGAAGTATTTAGGAGAAAATGATCTTCATTTAGGACACACGACATTCAAATTATTACAAAAAGAAAAACTTAATAAAAAAAATTGTAAAATACAAACAAAGGATGTAATGACTATTTTGTCTTCATAGTTAATAGAGAAGGACCAAATACAGAACAATGAAAAGATAAGAGATCAAATCTGTAATATTCATATACCACAGGGACCAAACGAACTGCCATAAATAACGCTCAAAATTCGGCACACATTTCCAACACCAACAAACTCCCCCCTTGATCTTGTACCGGGAGGAAACCCTATAACCTTTCATGTCGAATTTCATCTTCAGAATCAGAAGAACCAACCATTTTTGTTTCGCTTAATTGATCTTACAAAACCCAGTAAGAAGAAGCAATTAAACATGGCACAAGGTCAACTACCCACTTACGACATCGTCATCTTCGGAGCATCTGGTTTCACAGGCAAGTACGTAGTCAGGGAAGCTCTCAAGTTTCTCGATTCACCCAATTCCCCTCTCAAAACCCTCGCTCTAGCCGGTCGTAACTCTTCTAAACTCTCAGAAACCCTAAAATGGGCATCCACATCTCACCCCGCCGTCCCTTTCCTAATCGCCGATACATCCGACCCACTCTCTCTCCGCCGCATGGCTTCCCAAACGAGACTCGTCCTTAACTGCGTTGGCCCGTTTCGTCTTTACGGCAATCCCGTCGTTTCCGCCTGTGTTGACGCCGGATGCGATTACTTGGATATTTGTGGCGAGCCGGAGTTTATGGAGAGAATGGAAGCGTTTTACCATGAGAAGGCGGTGGAGAAGGGTAGTTTGGTCATTTCGGCTTGTGGGTTTGATTCAATTCCGGCTGAATTAGGGTTGATGTTCAATTCCAGGAATTGGGTTTCGCCGGCGGTTCCGAATCGGGTTGAGGCTTACTTGAGTCTTGAATCGGATAAAAGGATAGTGGGAAACTTTGGGACGTTTGAATCGGCGGTTTTGGGTGTGGCTAATGCTGATAAGCTGGCGGAGTTGCGGTTGTCCAGACCCAAAAGATCTCGACCTCCGGTAATACACAATTTTTACTTGTTTCATATGATTCGTTTATCATGTTGTGTAATCTTTGATATCAAGTTGGATCGGATTGATATGCAATTGAATTTAACTGTTTCATTGATTCATATGATCATATATGCCCTCTTTTCATATTAGATTCCTGGTCCTGCTCCTCAAAGAGGATCAACCATAGAACACCAGAAAAAAATCGGACTTTGGGCGGTGAAACTCCCATCGGCGGATGCCATTGTTGTCAGGAGAACTCTTTCGATCCTTACAGACAACCCGAGTGGTCTCGAAGGTGTGTTTGAGGATCCTAAACAGGCAGAGAAGCGGGCTGCGTTTTGGTCGACTATAAAGCCTGCACATTTCGGAGTAAAGATTGCCACCAAGAATCTTTTGGGTCTTCTCGGATTCTTTCCAGTTGGGTTATCGATTGGGCTGCTGGGAATGTTTTCTTTCGGAAGGTGGCTTCTGTTGAAATTCCCCTCGTTTTTCACTCTTGGAGGGTTCAGGAAGAGCGGTCCAACTGAGGAGGAAGTGGCGAGTGCTAGTTTTAAGATGTGGTTTGTTGGCCATGGTTTTAGTGATTCCAATCTTGTTTCGGAGGGAAGTGCGAAGCCTGATACGGAAATCATTACCAGAATCATGGGGCCTGAGATTGGGTATTTAACTACTCCAATCATTCTGGTTCAGTGTGCTCTCATCATTTTGAAGCAGCGTGGAGATCTTCCGAAAGGTGGGGTTTTCCCTCCTGGGATCGTTTTTGGCCCGACTGATCTTCAAGATCGACTGCAGGAGAATGGGATTTCGTTTGATTTGATTTCAAAGAGTGATATTTCTACTTAAATGGTATGTTCTTCAGTCAATAAAAGTAGTAGTAATGTGAACATATGATTATGGATTGTTTCGGTTATGAGTTATGATAGTAGATCGAAAAATCTTGTGATATTTTGGTTGAAGGGATCCATCTACATTTCATATATTTGTTTGGGAAATGAGAATGAAGACGTACTAACTATTGGGTCTAAGGGGCCGTTTACTAAATGTTTAATGCTTCTTACCGGGTAATATAATATATGCATACCTGGTTAGATTCGTACCTTTTACCCGATAAGTGAGAATATAGTTCTTACCCGGTCAGTGTTTGATGTTTTCCACCTCTGCCCTTGTTTCTTTAGACCTACACTTTTCAGAAGCTATTTCCCTCTCCATCATTCATCTGCTCAACGACGCTTATCTCCTCAACGATACCCGCCAACGTCACTCAGCAGGTACGCTCTCGATCCCCTTTGTCTGCTTGTAGGTTGTGTGATTTGCTTGCTTTGCTTTTGGATTCTTTTCCTTCCAAGATTTGTTTGTTTTTCATTGAACAGTATGTTAGCTGTAATAAATAGTATTGGTTCAAATGTATATTAGTATTGTTTGAGTATAATTAGTATTTTAGTTATGGGTTCAATGTATCCAAGGTGTCCGTCTCATACCGGGCAACAGAGATGTTATAAACTAACAGTCCCCAAATAGCGTAAATGCTCAAAATTAGGTCAAACTAATTAATCAATGAACAAAGTTCTATATTGAGATTCTAATTGGAATCAGATTGTAACATGCAAGAAAATCAATTACTAATCAATAATCTATCCAGATCTTGAAAGTAAATCAAATGAGAGAGTGACTCCGGAGATTTTTATGTGGAAAACCCTGAAAGGGAAAATCCATGGTCAAAGGACGCTGAGAACTGATTTAATATCGATGATGGTGTTACAGTTGGGAGAATACAGCAAAAAAATGGAGAAACCACAGCGTTGGTGCATAAGTTTGTGTCGGAGAAGCTACAAGACAATTTATGAGGATGATTAGTGAAAAGACCTAAAAACAGGGTTAAAAATCCGTTCAGTGCCTGAATGCAACCCCAAGGTCGCTTAGCCAGCCTCGCCTGCGTCACAAACCCTGAATCAAGGGCGCATAACATGTACGAAGGTTCAACCTGTTTCTGCTATCTCAGCTTATGCGATGGAGGCAATACATAGACCAATTTGTTACTTGTTAGGGTCGCTTTGCTTGGTTTTAAGGTACCAAACTCACAAGAGGCGTCACCTCATTGATCATCTCATATTCGATAGCTTTATTCAAATGGCAATAACTTATCAACTGTATAATAATAGAAGAAAAGTGAGATACTAGATGATGCCGAGATTTACAGGAAAAAAACCCGACCGACCAACCCAACCTGAAGCCATCAAATGCCTAATCAAGTTGTAAATTTTTTAAACTTTAGGTATTGAGTTGCAATTGGGTTAGTCCCATATAACCCATTTGAACCCGACCCAGCCCAATGAGCTGATACCCCCCTTATATGTTATATGCATATGCTATGTTGTCGGTGCATCTGCATGGTTGTGACAGACAACTGGTTAGCTCTTTTTCACACAATTTCATTCTTTTACTTCCTATTTGCATAAATCTTCAATTTTTTCTTTGTTGGTACGACTTTTTCTTTGTTCAGGTAGTATAAAAGGTTAAGTAACTAGTAATAGTGACTAATTGTTGTTTTAAGTATGCTGCTTCAGTGCTGCTATTATGTCACAAATCAACCAACCAAACCCCACAGGTTGGATTGGATTATGCTTTAATTCTTTTAACAGATTTAGGTTTGGATAATTGGATTAGGTTGTTCAAACGCTTTCACACCGGCCAACCTAACTAACCCATGTGTAGCCCTACTGCCCACCCTCTACCTTGAATGGAGTATTGGGAGAGAAAATGCTTGTGGGAAATGATACAACAAACATTTAGAACTAATTATGTATCTAAAGAAAGATTATTTTGGAGATGAAAAATATTTATGACAACAATTGTATCAAAATCAGTGGAGATGAATATACAAAAGAGCAATTCGTTCGATGATTGCTTACCGCATCATTGTGTACAACTGTTAGTAGTTTCTTTCTATTCAAGGTGGTCGTGCGGCCTAAACGACATAAACATCGCAGCATAATGTCGAAGCCGATCATTGTTCCCGACCCTGTAAATTGCCGCATCCCTCCCCATCCTCGAAACATAGCGCCGCCAAGCAAGTTGTATGTTAATGGCAGCCCATGTTCTCCAATTTGAAGAATAGTACCTTGCGGTTCGCTTCGTTTTTTCATTTACAAACGTGTAGCGAAAATGATTGGTAATGTACCTCAGATGCTTTGCGTCTAGCGCAAACGCTTCTGTTGCTTTGACACAGGTGAATGTTGCAGTTGCAGCAGGATAACGGTCAATAAATGGAATACGAAGGCACCACGAGAGGAGCTCGTCTCCGAAGAAACTTCCGGACTCCAATATGCTCGTTGCAACCATCCCTCGACTTAGCCACTGGCTTCTCTTCACTCGTCCATGAACTACGAACACCATTCTTTGGACAGGATCTCCTTCTCTGATAATCTGTGATGCATTAAAGTACAATTGTTTTGTTAGCTTTTTCGAACAACATGCATTTGCACTGTTTTTTTGTTAGTTTGTTTGTGTGACGAGACCTTCTCACCCTTCGAGTAGACCAAAAATGTGACACGGTCACAAATGTTGTCGAGAATAACATCATCCATGGACTCGAACAGCGGTGCCTGAAACTTTCCAAATTAGCTAGTTTGACATTAAAAGTTGTTACTTGATTTTCTACTGAAGTTTACCAACTTCCGTCATTAATGGCTGCTCTGTTTGCAGCAATAATAGCGTTGCTGATCGACACAATTGCATTGCTATCGATGGCATCTAGAATACCTTTTTTATCATGTCCAAACAAAGATAACGCTTGATATCACGTCGTAGTCCCTCAGGCAAATCTTTAACCATGTCGATATCGTCTTCACCTCGCATAACGGACCACCTTTGATTCTCGAAATGGCGAACCCTTTTTCTCAAATCAGAAGGCAATTGTCGTCGCTTCATCCAACATTCTATGTCCCTTAACCTTACCTGCATTTTCGTAGCCCTTCCCGCTAGTGCATACAGGAAAACCTATTCAACCATCGTTAGCTTGCTTATAAATTACCAACAAACATTTTTCAAATTCACATGCAGGAAAGAGACCTGAATGTTCCCAATTAACGTGGTGAAGAGCAATAGTCCAACGAGAACCATATAACTGGCCAAAATCACCTCCAAGATTTGGCTGGTGGGCTCAAGAATGTTGCCCATAGTGCTGCAAGTAAGCAGATCAAGATCGAGAATGTTTACCATTCTTTTATGTGTTATAGGGCAGATTCAAACGCGAAGCTAAATATTTTATGAGAATGTGAGAAGTGTGATATCATATATGATATACAAGCATAATCATATATGATTAAAGGACGTGTATATGATATTGAGACTTCTCGCATTCTCGTAAAATGTTTGCATGATGCTTTCTCTATATATAAATGTGTAGTGGTAATTTTAAGAAGAATTTAATGAAGTTTAGTTGCCTGAAAGCCATGAGACCCCAAAGATTGCTGTACAAGACCTTGGTGGCGACAGAATCAATTGAAATAATGGGGATAGCAAACTCATAGATTCCATAAGGAAATGATCCATCTTCATCCAGGCACATGGAGTTTGATCTGGAGTTGAAGTTATTTTGGCATGATAGAATGAGGCGGTTACATTTCTTGGTTGCATCGCATTGTTTGACTAAGCATGAAACAACTCGTTGTATGGCTAATGCGTACCAATATCCTCCTGATGCCTGCACACACCAATATCAAATTTCGATTATTCCAAATCTGTATGCATGGTTAATTAATTAATTTGGGGGGGTTATATTATTGATCCCAGGAGGACAAGTTGATACCAAAAACAGATGAAATTTGATGATTTGCAAAATAAGAAACAAATGTCCATAAAGAAATAAGGAATTTGTGGTACGTTGCATAATGTGAAATGTGGTGTTTTGCGGTTTAATTTCAATGATTATAATTTCTAAATAAATTTAGAAATGACATGTCATACAGGCAATTAATGGACAAGAGGAAGAAAAATGAGATTCAAGGTGGTCGGACTTTTACATATTACATATTGGTCCTTTTTTTCTGTTAAAAAATACAAAACAGAATATTATGTATATAATAAACAAAAATACAATAATGGAAACTATAAGTATTGTAAAAAGCTAAAATTACCTTCCAATAACTAGTTTATAAGAGCTAAAGTTTCAAATAACATTTGTAATAAGTTAAAATAATAAGAGTAAATTACATTCCTGGTCCATGTGGTTTCTTGGTTGTCATTATTAGTAGGGGTGTACAAAAAATTCTCAACCCGCCCAACCCAACCCAATTAAACCCAAACCAAACTGCCAACCCGCAGCTATTTTTTTTTATAAAATTATATATATATATATATAATATACAATTTATTCACAACCCACATTTAAAATTCATAACCAAGTCTGAATTTTAAGGCTTTAGTCATCTAATTCTAAGCCCATATTATACTATCTAATTCACTCATATTAGTCTAACTGAAAGGCTCATAACTTATAATGGATTAATGGCCCAAAGTATTTGAAAGACTTGCACGTAACTTCCAAAAATTTCTTTCATGAGCTTTGTGAGATTGATTCTCAATTGAGTTACTTGGCTCGTAACAATGGTTCATTGTTATACAAAATGGCTACCAAGATGAAGAGTAAATATGACAAATATTGGGGTGATCCGGATCACATCAATCCCATGTTGTTTTTGGCGGTTGTGCTTGATCCGAGGTATAAGTTGAAGTATCTGAAGTTTTGCTTTGAGTCCTTATATGATACTCAAACTGTTGCTAAGCTTTTTGTCAAGGTGGAACAAATCCTTCATCGAATGTATAATCATTATTCAAAAGGTGGTAAAGATGGTGATGAAGTTAGTTACTTAGTTTTATGCATGATTGTTTTTTAGAATTTTATTATGCTTGTTAATATATAATCGTGTATTTAGTTTATGTTTGTATTTCTTTTTTGCTATGTGTATAGGTCACCAAAGAAGATTCACCACCAAGGAATGATTCTAAAGAATCTTATCGGAGAAAATTATTGGAATCATTTTTGCACCAACAACAAATGGATGTGCCGGAGAACATGAACGACGTTGAAAGGGAATAATGAAGGCATTCAAATAAGTGAATATTTTGATGAAATTGGATCTTATGACTTTCTTGAAGATGGTAACTTTAATAATGTTTCTTTTTTTTCATGCTTATATTGGGGTACTTTATAAATTGTTTATAAATTGTTTAATTTTTTGACTCGTTTATAAATTGTTTAATTTTTGTTTTCGAATTGTAGACAAACACAAAGAGAATGCAACATTGGGGTCGAAGAGGTCCAAGACGGTCGTGCTTGATTGAGGATTTGAATCGTTTTCTATCATTTAGACTTTTGAAGTTTAACTTTAAGACTTGTGGATTTTAATATATATTTGAATGATTGTAATAACTAATAACTTTGTTGAGAATACTTTTAGAATTATTTATCGTATTTCAATCGACAAATTTGTGTATTTTACCAACCCGCCATAACCCGCAAGGGTTGGGTTGGGCTATACTTTTCAATGGGTTGGGTTGGGTTGAGATTTTCCAATCCGCCATAATTGGGTTGGGTTGTAAAAATGTCCCAACCTGCCCAACCCAACCCGCGTACACCCCTAATTATTAGGGCTTCTCAAACGCATATATTACACTTCCGACACCTATGGTATGCTCTCAAACACATGTATTACACTTCTGATACGATCTATGGGCTATGGTATGCTCTCAAATGCATATATTAGAGCATCTCCAACAGCTATGGTATAATTTTTCTAAAATAGAGTTTGAAAAGTTAAAATCTCTAAAAAAATTACATCCAACTCCAACAGCTACTCTATTTTATCAATTCTATCATCAATTATATTATTAAAATATTCAATACATTTAATATAATATTATTTCCCTCTCCTAAACACACAACTTCAATTTCTCCTATTGGTAGAAAGAATTAAATATTATTTCTCTCTCTTAGAAATAGAGTTTTAGAGATTTCTCCAAATTTGGAGATTTTTATCTTCTCTCTCTTCTTTTTTCTATTTTAGCATATGGTTTAGCATAGCTATTGGAGCAACAAAATTGCTAAAATCTTACTTTTTTCTATTTTAGCATAGCTGTTGGAGATGCTCTTACACTTCCGATACCTATGATATGCAAAAAAGCACGTTTGTCTTTTTTCTTAATAAAATTTAAGAATATATATACAATTATGATTTATATAATGTGTGTATATATATATATATATACTATACACAAAGGCGAATGATCGTGTGAGAAGTTGAGTTAACGTGAGAAGCATGAGAAGTTGATATGAACCTTTGATCACTTATAATCTCAAACCCACCCATGAATCACGATTCATAAGGTAATTGATCTGGTGCATTTTATCTCGGTGAATTTCATTCTAATGTGCATCCAACGGTTGATAACCACTTCTTACGTTTATTACGTTAACTTAACTTCTCAACAGAACCCAACCCTATACACAAAACACGTATTCACAAAGACTTTGTCTCAATCGTCGCTCGTCGGAGACATCCCAAACCCGCCACCTCCTCCACCGTCCTACTTCTCCGGTGAACCACCTCCCTTTCCTCCTTCCATGACCATCAACTTCTCTCTCTCCTTTCCATACACACACACACACACACATGAACCCATCCTCGGCCGGAGTTGACCTGCAACTTCCCTCTCTCTCACTCCCCTTTCTACAACCCATATATACACACACTCATACCCCCTAATTTAATAGGTTTAACGAAATTGTTTTTATTTTGGTGGTGCTAGCAACGGGTTAAGGTCAATCTTCCCGCGGGCGAGATTTCATGGGAACCTAGATTTCGAGGACGAAATCATTCTAAGGTTGGGATGATTGTAACACCCGTAATTTTCGATAAGTAAATGTCACCGGGACAATTCTGTGACTTATAACCAGTGGGGTTTTGTCGGGAATTGCATTGTTTAAAGTCCCTCGGAGTATCGGGAGTTTTGGCGTTGAAAAGTCGGAAGTTTGATGCTCGGTACGTCCTGGGCGATTGTACCTGCGACTGTGACATGGTGTCACTATCGCGGGGCACTGTTGCGAGGAACGTACCGCGGGCACCCCCCTTCGGGCGACTATGCCCGACGACTATGCCAAGGGCATAGTCGCGTGGCACTATCGCCGGCGGGTGCAGACCTGCTTAAAATCGCGAACTTCAGCCCTCTTTCATTCCAACCTTCCCCCATTTCACCCTCTTCTCTCTAGAAACCGAACCCAAACCCTAAAATCGGTTTCTATGTATCCATGGCACCAAACCTATCATGTTCCAAGTGTTCTCCCCCACCCAACAAAGATTAGAAGCTCCACCTTCATCTTACTCATCAAGTTCAACGGTTGGGAGCTCGGGTTGAAGAGTTGGATTGGGTGTTCTCGGAAGTCTCATCGTCTTCAAGGGTAAGTTTTCTTGTATTAAGGTTATAAATGCTCCCTTGATGGTTTCTTAGTGTTTGGTTTCTCAAATCTCGGATTTGGTAGTTTTGGAGAAACTAGGGTTTTGTTATTATTTGGGGTTTCTTGGTATATTGTTAGGGGAATGTTTCTACATGGTCGGATATGGTTATTTATGGTTTGGATTGTATGGATCTAGGTTTTGGAAGTTTCCGGCTTGAAGATTCGAGCGGCCTTCAAAAGAGCTCGTTGGGTGAAACCTAGATTTAGCCTAAATCTAGCAAGGTGAGTTCAAGTTGATTTGTGAAAACGGTGTACATGCCAAAATGGTTATTTTAAAGTGTTTTACTTGAAATGGTTAACTGCTGATAAGTTTGGAGTATTTTGAAGTAAAATATGTTTTACTTGGTTATTTGTCAAAGTGTGAGTATTTCGATAAGTTTTCAGATTTGGTAAATTTGGGGTTGTGTTAATCTCTTAAAATGTTTATATTGGGTTTTGAACATTTCAACAACTAAATAGTATGATTTACGTATTCTTGGTGATTTTGTACAAGCAAGATCTATTTTATGATTTATGCATCTTTGATGATTTTGTACAAATGAAGTCATGTTGGGTATTTGCATTCATAAAATCTTTGGAAAACCTTTGGTCCCATTATGTGTTGAGTTTTGGGTTGATCTCGTCTTTGAAGTATGTGTCTTCGTAAACGTCGTTTAAAGACATTGCATTATTTGGGAAGCCGTTATTTGTTGATCAAATGGGTTTTGGGCTTTTTAGCTCGGTGGGGGCATGAAAGAGTACTAAGGACATTTGTCCGGTTTTAATGGCTCGGTTTAGAGTCCAAATTCTGATGTACGTCTTAATGCATTTTATTGCATATTATTGGTAATTACAGGCTCGAGTGCTTTAGTCATTCATGAGTAGTCGTGTAATCTTAGACTGTGTTGCATTGGATCCATAGGCACATAAGTCAGTCTTATCTGATGGTCATTTGGGTGGTACGGGGTTGGACTCCGGGACTCATGGGATATGACCTTGTCTTTACGAGTAGGCACTAAGAGTGGTTGAGTTCCGGTTGAGCTATTATGACTAGGGGGTAGTCCTCTGATGGGCGTTAGGACCTTCGCCATGTGGGGCAATGCCTTCGTTGTATCCCCCGTGGGCCGAGCCTTTGGCGGTAATTCCGGTGTTGTTCGCTAAGGTCAACTATCTCTTTGGGTGAAACTCGTCAAGAGGTCGTAGGGGCACTTGGGCTTGCGTGTCGTGAAGTGTCATACGATCAACGTTGTTGAGTGGCATACTTTTGTGTTCCTCCGCTCTCAACGGATACGGGTATCCCCCGTTGTCGACCGCGGTATTTTGGATATTTAATTGTCCATGTTTTAATATTGGGATTTCATTCTACTTTATGGTCGCGTGAGTATTAAATTGGGTTACATGTTTTCAATGACGTACTATATTATTTAAGAATCGTTTTCCTTTATTTATGGGTCGAGTCTTATGTCCCGCCCGTGTTTTGGGTGTTTTGGGATATGAGGTTTTATTTACAATTTCATAATTGGAATATCGAACTATGACCCCATTTTGGGTGAGTTCCGGATTGCATCATTTTACATGAAGTGTGTGTTTGGGAGCATTGTCTTTAAAAGTGCACATTGTGGGAAAACGTGTCGTTTTTATTTTAAAGAATATTATTTCGAAGGATCTCGCTTTAAACTGGTTTCCTTGCTTTTAAAGATTTATTCATTTATGTTAAAACTCTTTAGCTCACTAGGCGTTAAGTCTAACCTTTTTATTTGTCGGCATGTGCATCAGGTTCCAGTTGGGGGTTCGGTTCTAGCAAGTGCTATGAGGATTGAGCCTTAGCTTTATACAAGGGTAAGTAGCTGGTGAAGTCTTCCGCAAATTGGAGATAGTGATTGTTATTGGGTTTAGTAACACCCGTCCCTTTTACTAGAACATATGTATAGGATGAATGTGAGCTTTGGGGTTAATTCTCAATTTATGTTTGTGGTTTGAAGTATTTTTTGATGTATTTAGAAATTTTTTAATAAGTTGTTATATTCAGACTTGAGGGTGTTACACAAACAACACCTATGAGTATGCGTTTTTGCATGTCCATAAGCACCTAAAGTGTAATAAACATATTTGAGAGATCTTAGTCAAACAAACAACAAAGCACAAGGACTAGAAGTGTAATTTATTCAAACAATAATAACATTAGCAGGGCCCACATGAGGTATGGAGTCTCCATCATGGGGTGGATCACGTGCATGATGACAAAATGAGGTCTTGGTTCATGATATATGCTAAACAGGCAGAGAAAGAAGCGCAGCCTGCCTGATGATGATACAAAATCAGTAATCACATGTCGTCTATTTATATTTCATTTCATCTTCTTTTCTCAATTAAATCATTTTCAGACATATTACGACTTTTCCATATAGCACCTGAACCAAAGAGAAGGTAAATCTTGTCGCTATTACTATAGTTTTTTTAAATTTTGGTGTTACTACTATATGCATCTATTTCAATGTTAAAATTAAGTCAAGTTATGTATTAAAATTTGAATCTTGATATAGATATAAATGAAAATAAAAAGTAATAGATAAAAATACATTTAGGGCATCCACAGCACAAGGTCCTTGCAATCTATGGACCGCTTCTTTTCTTTTGGTACTCATTGGGTAGAACCGGTTTATGTCATGTGGCATGCAGAGGAACCGGTTTATCTTTTTTTTTTTTTTTAATTTTAAATCTAAAACTATATTTGATCCTTTATAATAATGTAACTTTAATTATTACAACTATTATTATTATAATAATCTTTAATTATAATAAATAATTTTTTGTTATAACTTTAATTATTGTATTTTAATTATAATAAATAATTTTTAATTATTATAATTATTATTATTATTTTTTAGTATATAAACTATGAACCGGTCCATGATTGTGGACAATTATTTTTGGACGGAGGGAGTAATTATTGTCTTTTAATTATAATAAGTAATTTTTAAATGTTATAAAAATAATATTGTAGTTTGTTTATCATATAAATCATGAACCAGTCCATGATTGAGAGTGAAAGATTTATAAGATGAGTATGAAAGAGAAAATTGATGTGACAGAGAGAGAAACAAAATCATAAACCTCTAAGAGCATCCACAATGTGCTTTTTCAAAGCTTTTTGGGAGGTTTTTCAAAAAACAAAAACCTCCTTTTGAGGTTTTTCACATAGTGGAGACGTTTTTCGCTTGACGTTTTTCGTCATAGCTCGTAACTGCACGACCTGCTTTTTCATAGCTTTTTCGTATTTAATCAGTTTTAACTTTATAGAATTTTATAAAAGTTTCGTATATAATCAATTTTATTTATTAACCAGTTTTATTTATTAATATATTTAAAGTAATCCTATTTAAATATAATTATTAAATAAATAATATAAATAAATACATAATGAAAGTAATTATATTTTATATTTTTAAAATAATATCTCAAATTTGACTTATTTATACAATTTTAACAGATTTCTTAATGACTCATTTTTTATTTTCGGTTATACATACTTTTAAATTTAACATTTTTTAATTTTTATTTTAAAAACTCTTTATACAACTTTTATATATTTCTTAATAACCTAATTTTTATTAATTTGTATGAATTTTAATGTATTTATTTTTATAAATAAGAATAAAAATGATATAAAGTTAAAAGAGTGGGACCCTGAATAGTTTAAAAAAATAATGAAAAAGGTTGGGTGAGGTTTTTCACATAATGGAGGTATATAAAGGTTTTTAAGTTATTGATGTGACAATAATATGTAAGAAAAAAGTTATGAAAAAACTCGATTAAAAACTCGGATGCTCTAAATAGGTCCATGCCTACCGATGCTCTTAGGAATATATCTATCGTACCCGAGATAGGTCCACTACCCTAGATTATAGTATAACAATTTACTTTTATGGTACTTTCATGTATAGATCCTGGGCAGGTATTTATGTATTAGACACGTGGATTCATATTCTTGCAACACAATTAGGAGGTAACTTCACCCAATATTTCAAACCTCTTCCAAATTATCATATCTCATTCGTGTCCATTAATCACATGAATACACGTCATCGGAGAGAGAATATAAACTTGAATTAAATAAAATAAAAAATATATAAAATCTGATGTGTCTTAATTTCATTGGTGGGACAAGAATAAGACATGAGATTTTGGGTTAGAGTGAATTGTGAATTTGGTCCATGTGGTTTTGTGATTTCTTTGACCATGATCCTCATTTTATATTTATTGTGGATTTGGTCCTTGTGGTATTCAATTTGTCTTGGTCATGGTTCTTCTGACTAACATCTCCGTTAACTTCGTTAAATCAAGAACCATTTTCGCCATTTGCCATTTTTTTGTCCTTTTACGATAAGAAAAATACAATACTTTTATACACACACATATAACGATATCAAAATAAATAAAATAGAATATTATTGTATGATTTGATT
The DNA here is from genome assembly GCA_954870635.1 of Arctium minus. Classification (NCBI taxonomy): domain Eukaryota; kingdom Viridiplantae; phylum Streptophyta; class Magnoliopsida; order Asterales; family Asteraceae; genus Arctium; species Arctium minus. The sequence goes on along the minus strand of OX941083.1, from coordinate 113,525,660 downwards.
GTTTAACTTTCTTAAAAGATTAATTATATTAATATAATTTAATTTTATTAATACGATTTAATAGCATAAATAATGGAAATCGATAACAAAAACTTAAAAATACCTCGAAATCAAGCAAAAAATTTTAAAATTTTCTCAAAATCATGGAATTAGGTTAAAAACACATCAGTCAATCTCGAAAAACGCATATAATGGAATTTAAATTTCTTGCATTGTAGTAAGGAACTTCAATTCTTTTTCATGCCTTCTTTTGAGAAATACTATTCTTAGAAATTTAGTTCGGAATTCTAAGTTCAAAGTTAGTTTATTTTTAATTCAATTTTCCTATTTGACAAGGACAAAAGCTACTGGTGATATTTTCTTTTTCTTTATTAGACTGAATTTTATTTTTTAAAATGTAAAATTAAATCAAATGATATATTCATCATTGAACATTTTTTGTAAATATAAAATAAACTATAGTTGTCACAAATGCTAGAAATTATATTCATTCAATCGATCGATTGAATGTTTATAATTATTGAACCGATAACGACAACTTACACATTTTCTCACCGCCATACATGCTATAGTCCTTTCTCTTCAATCTTTTTTATAAGGGTAATGCTATCACAAATGTTATATGCACCTTCTTTCTCCTTTTTTTTAAATGTTTGAATCAAATCAAATTATATTGAAAATGTAAAAAATAAAATTTGATGTAAATATATAAGAAGAGAAAAATAATAGGTAGGTGTGTAATTGGTCTCACCCACTCCTTTTTTTTAAATATAATCTTTGACAAATTTTATATTAGCCTAATATATAAAAGTCAACAAATATCCAGTAATTTTATAAATTAAAGTATTTCCATTATTTATGCTATAATTTAATAATAAAATTAAATCGTATTAATATAGTTAATCTTTAAAAAAAAAGTTAAACAATCAAACCATACAATAATATTCTATTTTATTTATTTTGATATCGTTATATGTGTATATAAAAGTATTGTTTTTTTCTTATTGTAAAAGGACAAAAAAATGGCAAATGACGAAAATGATCCTTGATTTAACGAAGTTAACAGAGAGATGTTAGTCAGAAGGACCATGATCAAGATAAATTGAATACCACAAGAACCAAATCCACAATAAATATAGAATGAGGATCATAGTCAAAGAAATCATAAAACCACGTTGACCAAATCCACAATTCACTCTTTTCTTTATTTTTGCAAACGGAACATTCCATTTCTATTCCCTTTTATTTAATTATTGCATGTTTTTGTTAGTAACATTAAATTATTAATTAATATTATATGCATTTTAATTAATTTCCAATTAAAAACAGAAAAGAAAAGAAAAGAAAAGACATACGTGAGAAGCGAGGAAGTAAGCTGTGAAACCGAGCCCGAAACGCCACCAGATTGACCCAAATATGTAACCGGTGACCTGCCGTGAACGTTGCATTAAACAATAACAGTGATACACTTTTGGGATGAACTGTACCATGAACACCACCTGCACTACCACCATCACCATCGATATCTTTTCTTCAATCACTAACCTTGGTGCCACCCACAAATACACCACCTGCCAATAAAACAATATATAATATGTATTATATATATATATATATATCACGTATGTATATGTATATTGATGTCAATGATTGATGAGTGGGAATGGAATGGAATGGAATTCACCTGGGGGATTGGTAATATAACGAATGCATCTAACCAAAATCCCTTTAGGGAACGAAGGTAATGAAAGGCGATATCACGTGCATCCCACACGAGTCTCCCACATCCAACCACCAAAGATTCCTTAGGCACGTAAGCTAAACGGAATTGAAGCAAGATGTGGCACAGGAGCATGGCGTCGACGCAAGTGCGTACAAAGCTCACCCACCTGGCTACCCTGCCGTCTACATATAAACATGGCCCACCACCACCACCACCACCATTATCCGTACCATCATTCATTGCCACTGCAAAGAAGAAAAACGGATCCACCGCCAATGCAGCGTAGCGTGCCAGAAGAACCACCCGACTCCATTGCAACACGCTTTCGCTACGCGGATCCAAAACGCGAACCGATGATGATGATGACCACCTGCGGTTTTGATCTATGACCTGTCGGGACTTGAACGGGGTTAGAGATGAACCGGCGAGGGCCTCCCATGCAGGTTGATGGGTCGGGTCGCAGCTTGTGGAGTGGAAATGAGGAACTCCGAATTGACTACAAATGTAACATTGTTGCACCTCGTCGTTGTCGGAATTACTATTCTGTCGCCGGAATCCGGCATTGATCCATCTAAGTAGTTAACAATTAATAAAATCAAACACAACGCAAACAAGAGTGTATGATATATATATACACAAATTTATTGTTTTAATTAATCCACATGCTGGCTTAATTAATTGAATCAAGTAATCGGTTGAAAATTAGTAACCTGGAGATCATGGCGGAGACGGTGATGCTTATGGGATTTTGTTACAGGTGGCGAGCTGAGGAGGTTGTTGTGAGGTGAGAGTATGGGGTTAAGTTATATATATATATATATATATATATATATATATATATATATATATATATATAGATGGATTCATACAAGATCAATATCTATTTAAGAAAATATGAGAATGGTCGAGCACATACAAAGTCGTATATAATTCACACAACTTTTCCGCGACTTAAGTGGCAGGCAAAGTCGCTCGTGTCCATTTTTCTGGCCATGCCAAATCATATATGATTTTGCACAAAATTTGATTTTTCTTGTTTTCTTAAATAGTTAGCGTTTGAACATCCTCTCTCTCTTTATATATATATATATATATATAATATACCAAACATCATAAGAAGAGATTTAGACCTTTGATTACTTTTAATTTCAAACACACCGTATGAATCATCAATCATGCACGCTTGATACAAGAATTAATCCAATGCATTTCGATACATCTCATCCTAACTTTTATTCTTACCGCAACTCAACTCCCTCACTCTGTATATATGGTTTCGTGGAGTCAAATGGGCAGTATCTTCCACGTTTAATCTGCACCAAAATGAAGCAGAAATGGACCCCTACCCCTACCAATTACTACTATTTATTTCTCTTCTTCCAACGTAGTAAATAAAATTACTACACTTAATTGTATCTACCGGTTTGCGTACATATTGACGTAACGTTAGATTTTTATTATTAATATGTTAGATAGTTGTATTTACATGTAATTCTCGCCCTAAATAAGTTTTTTAACTTTTCAAGTTAACTAAAAGAAAATATTTCCTTATCTATACTATATTATAAAAACGACATAAAAAACTCTTAATTACAACATTTTAAGCACAAGGTACAACTAATTAAAGCCAATTACTTAATTTACAAATTCTTAATGTTTTGGTACAATCTTTCCAAGCACAGTATCTCACATAATCATCTATTTGTGGAATGGATACTCATTTATTAATATAAATATTTGTTTTTTTGGTGGAGAATTTTATAAAATAAATTTTATATTAGCATAATCTATTTTAAATGTAGATTTTACATTTAAATCTATACTATATTATAAAAACGACATAAAAAACTCTTAATTATAATATTTTAAGCACAAGTTACAAGTAATTAAAGTCAATTACTTAATTTACAATTTCTTAATGCTTTGGTACAACCTTTTCAAGCACAGTATCTCACATAATCATCTATTTGTGGAATGAATACTCATTTATTAATATAAATATTTGTTTTTTTGGTGGAGAATTTTATAAAATAGATTTTTTTATTAGCATAATCTATTTTAAATGTAGATTTTACATTTAAATCTATATTAATGAGATGTAATATAAAATCTTTTTTCTTCCATGTTTTTTTATAGAGAAAATTTCAAAAAAACCCAACGGACTTTACTGTTTGGAATGATTAAGTCCCTGGACAAATTTTTGGAACAAATAAATCACTTCACTTTTTAAAACCTATTAAATAAATCCTTAGACTTTTTAAACTTGTCAAATAAATCCTTATTAATCTAATATTGTAACCTGTAACCTGTATTGTATAGCAGGTAAATGTATAAATTTAATAAAAAAAAACCTAAAACCATCGACGCTTCATTCTTCTCTCTAAACCATTGGCCCATCCTCAATCACGCCATAGTAGAACCCTTCCCGTCGTTGCCGTAGACCATTGTTCCCGTCGCCGCCACACACCACTAGCTCGTCGCCTCCGCCGCCGCACACCACTAGACCCGTCGCCGCCGACGCCGTCCACCACCAGCCCCGTCGCCGCCGACGCCGTCCACCACCAGCCCCGTCGCCCACCATCTTCATCTTGCAGGTTCTGCTTGAAGCAAATCTGTTTTGATTTATCTATTAAAATTTCCCGTAAAAGATTCAAAAGTAATGGTGTTTTGATGGTTTGTATATCATTTAATAAATGTTGTAAAGGAAAGAGGGCTACAAATTATTTATTAGTTCTTCAAAATACTAATTGAAAACGATGAAAAAATGTTGTTTCAATGGAGATAATAGAAAACCACATCAAACCAAACCCTAGACACTATCCAAAACCTCTAAGTCCTGTGCCTTAAAACTAATAAAGAAGAGTATTTGTTTTGAGTCATCTATTGTCTTAATTTTCTTAATGTAAAGCAACTGGTGCAAAGCATAAAAGAGGAATCAGTTTGCATACAAATTTTCTAAATCAGTAAAATTTTCATAATCAATTTTCTTAATTTTTAGAGAGATTTTATGCTTAATTTTTAGAGAAATTTTACATATTTTGAGAAGAAAGTCCTCACAATTTGAAGCTTAATGGTATGAATTTTCTGTGCATAGTAGATGATGTCCTATGGGGTTATGGTTTTACATTTTTACTCATCTCTATAATGGTCTATGGGTTTAAGGTTTAAACTTAAACAGTGTCTACGCATATAATTGTATGGCTTTACACATTAGTCTTTTTATAACTTTTTTAAGTTTTTGAAACTTTTTTACACAATGTCTATGTATATAATTTTATATTTTTGCATAAAATGGTGACGTTTTCTAATTGTATATGTGAATCGTGATGAGGTCATGTTATTCTTATTTATAGGATGACATCGGATTATAGTGATGATGCAAGTGATGATCCTAACTATGATATAAGTGATTGTTCAAGTGAATGTATGTCAGATTCCTTATCCTTGGACCTTGAAGATGAAGATGATATAACCAAGGTGTGCCACAACCAGCATGGCCCGAAGGTGTCCTACCGTATTTAATTTCAAATGAGGCTGTTGTAAACAATGAAGACCACGATGAAGTTGAGACTGTTGTTGTTGGACATCAAGAAGGGTTACAAGAAAGTCAAACGGTTGTATCTCCACCAGAAATGAATGATGCGATTTAATCATGCCACGACCTTAACATAATTTTTTTGGCGTTACTTTGGTATATTTTAGCGCAACTTTGGTATATTTAGGCGCAACTTTTGGTATATTTGGCGCAATTGTTGGTATTTTTTGGCTCACTTTTTGATATATTTTGATTCAACTTTTGGTAACTTATGCTCAACTTTTGTATACATCTATATATGCTTTTGTTACAACTTTTGTATGTTTTGGGAAAAGTAGCGAAAGTGGTATATTCGTTTCATTTTATAAATGCAAGTTTTTTTTTGTTCAAAAAATGTCTAGGGAGTTGATTGTTCAAAATATGAAAGTCTGTTAGGTTTTTTCGGACTTTTTCCATTATTTTACCACATTAACCGGTTTTAGCGATCATAAGGATGTATCTAACAGGTTTTAGAAAGTCTAAGGATTTTATTTAATAGGTTTTAGAAAGTGCAGTGACTTATTTGTTCCAAAAATTTGTCTAGGGACTTAATCATTCCAAACAGTAAAGTCCGTTGGGTTTTTTTGGACTTTTCCCTTTTTTATATTACATCTCATAATGATTTTTCCATATTTTATTTTATAAAATCTTTTTACATAATGAGATGTAATATAAACTCTTTTTTCTTCCGTATTTTTTTTGCTAATATAAAATCTATTTTATTTTATAAAATCTACACGTATTTTATATTAGCATAATATAAAATCTACATGTATTTTTTTTGTTAATATAAAATCTACACGTATTTTTTTTCACGAGCATTAAAAGAAGAAAAAAGAAGGTTGATATGAATTAAAAATAAAAAATAACGAGATACACTAATAAATTATCGTATTCTTTAAAATAAAAATATTCCGCAATACTTTCCAAATTAACCAAGTGTAAATAAACTAAAATAGAAACGATGTAGATATAAAAATATTCTTCCATATTTTTAATATATTTACATTTAAATGTAAAATCGAAAATAAAAATAAAAGATTTTAAAATATTCTCTACATTCACTATAAATATATATAACTTATCTATGTATCATTCGAGTACAAGAAGAAGACGAACGGTCGGGTGTCAATGGCGGAACCTGCAACTGAACAAAAAGTATTCCATTATATTTTTGTTTCTTTGAAAAACTACTTTTTTATATTTTATTTTATTTACTGAGGATTTGTTTATATTTTTCAAAACCCACAATCATATTTTTTAATATTATTGCACAAACTCATAACAACAAACGATTAAGAATATATGCAAGTTAACCACTTATGAAAATACATTCGTTTTTCACATTGTATTTCATTAACTGTTAACAGAGAAATTACATTTCATTTCAACTCGGTTCAATATTCCAACAAAAAATTTATCCTCTCGTGCAATGCACGGGCCCAACACTATATTTTCTTTAATAATTAAAGATTTTATATTAACGATTGTGATTCTTACCAAAAAAAAAAACATTTATGTATTCTAAAGGGAAAAAGTAATAATAAACATAATTAACCCGCTAATCTTAGCCGCTAAGTTAATTTTAAAATATCTCCTCACATATGATTATTAGTGAGGGGTTATGTGTAAGACCAATCAGGATTGTTGATAATTAACATTTTTACTCAAAATAATAAACACAATTAATAGCTGTTGTTTTCATCTATAAAGACCATTTAACAACCAGCTACTAATGTAAGCTACCAAATGGAAAGGTACTTACCACACGTATTAATATTATAGCTAAGTTACTCCAAATAAAACAATCATATGTTTATATATATGGCAAACGAGAAGTTGGTGTTAACGTGGAAAACGTAAGAAGTGGATCTAAACCGTTGATCACTTTTAATCAAATGCTCCCATGAATTGCAATTTAGCTATAAGAGAATTGATTCAGTGCATCTCATACTAATGTCCATTCATTTCTCATCCAACGGTTGATAATCACTTCTCACTTTAAAATTCTAAAATTTTCCTATGGATTTCCTACGGAGTGTATTACATGATTTTAAAAAACAATTTTAATTAATTTTAAAAATCCGTATGAAACGTGCAAAAAATTGATTCATGTTCATTTGTTAAACAAAAAACTTGCAAAAGACTAGACTAGGAGGATCGGGAACGACCGTCATTTGATATGCATATAAGATCCATTAATTCGAGGTATCTCATGATCTGAGTTTATGTTCGCATCATGATCTCCATTCTTATGTCTTCTTTAGCTTGATTAATTAGCAACTCTTGTTAGTTATCAGGATTACAGGTCAGATAAGAAGGGACAATGACTAGTTAACCAGAGAATGAGGAACTATAGAAGTCATTCAGAATGTCGGGGGAATACAAATAGGCTAAATCCTCCTTTTATGGCAATTTACGAATCTTTGATACCGGCAAAAGAAGAGAAGGAGAAGCAGAAGTAACTTATGGCATTATCGGACATTACGTTAAGAAAGAATACCTGAATCTCAGTTATTTCTTTATGTATCATGTGCTAACTCATTTGGGTTTCGTAAAAGCGACATTGATGTTTGGCTTGCAATGGGGTTTAGACATCAACAAATCAGAAATCTTGTTGAAGCTAGTTGACATATTGAAATCATATTACCTTGAAAAGTTTCAGGTGTATTATCTATCATGTTTAATTATTGTAAATGGGTAGATTGGTATTTTTAGAGTTTGTCTTGTTTTATTTGCAAAGCAGAAAATAGATGGGTGTGCCATGTGAAATATTATACCAAGTTTTGATGCTTCAACCTGATAGATCAATTTTTGGGCCTATTGTTTATTTTTAGTAATGTATATTCTTTTGATAATTTAGATTGTTATCTATATAGCTTTTCTTAGGAGATTATTTTAAAAGAATGGTTCTTTAGTTATAATTTTGATATATAAACATTTAATTTTGTCATTTCTAATTTTATTTGTTGTTTTCAAAAATTTATATATTTTTTAGAAATAACAAGATTTTCGACATGATATATAATAAGGGTTAAAAATAAAAACTTTAGAAATAATAAAGATAAATAAAAAGAAAAGATGTAAGTAAGAGGGTTAAATCTGTAAATTTATAGAGTTTAAAATGAAAATACGTAAAATCAGATTATAAAAATAGTGTCCCCTTAAAACACACTTATTTCTACAAATGCTTTTAAAACACCCCTATTTCTACCGAACTTTTTCTAAACTACCCTATTTTTACAAAAAAAAAAAAAAAACTCACCGCTTCACACGTATAATTTCATTTAAAAGATTTGAATCAAAATAATTAAATATAAATCATAATATTAAAAGGTTTTAAGTAATTTAGTGTAAAATAAACATTATACCATTCAATAAGTATTGTGAGTTAAGTGCTCGAATAATTTTAAAAAAATATTTAACCCCTACAGTTTCTTAATTTTAAATATTAAAATGTTGATTATATTATTATGTTTGGTCATCAATAATTTAAAGATTACCTCTCGATCTCTCTTATAAATCTTTGAAATACAGATCATACTTAGTAAAATTCAGTTCTTTGTAATAGCTTAGTCATAATCAACATGTTCAGCAAAATCGAAGACTAACCGAAATCAGTAAAAAGTGAATCTTCATACGGATCAAAAGATGAACTTCTAATCTTTAACTAAGCTACATCTGCCGATTTTGAGAAGCAAAACGGGGATCCTCAAAATCGGAGGATTTCCCCTTGCTTGATGTTGAGGCCGATTTTGAAGTAAAAATCCGTGGATCCTCTAAATAAGAGGATATCCCTTATTTTATCCTTTGCCAAGGAAATCTTCGACAACAGTACATCCATTTTGTACCTGATAGAAACATTCCCTAATGAACTTGAAGAAAAAATCCTTATTTTTTCTACCTTTTTCAGGGGTTGTCTATAACAAGGTCTAGAGGTCAACTTTGTCCCATGATAAGACAAAAAAAACACTTTATCTTTTTGATGGGCATTCCTGATATTCAATTCTAAAGTGACAAGTGTCTCAAGCATTTAATGCATATGGTAGTATTTAAAGCTGAAAACCCCTTACATGCAAGGTTATACTTTTTGAAGAGATCTCAGTGTGCTTAAGCAAAATCAACAGAAATTTTCTCTCCTCAAGAACTTGTTTTTAGTGTTTTCCAAGTTGTGTTTAGTTTTATGTTTTCTAAGTGAAAGATTGTTAGGATATATTTATCTGTTATTTTTCGTAACAATCTTAAAATGTTTATGTGTGTAATTCTTGATTTTATTATCAATAAATAATTAAATTAAGTAAAAAATTTGAGTATTTTATTCAACCATTTCTACAATACTTGTTTACTTTTGTTATTTCCTTTATTGGAACTAACATATTAAAATATTTTATACATTTGATAAAATGATAGGGACGTTCGATTTGATGAAATGATTTGGAGGGATTTGAATTTCGTGGAAGGATTTGGAATTGAAGAAATTTAAATTTGGAATGTTTGGTTTTTTAGTATTTGAAATGAATTGAATTCCATTCATTATAAAAAAATTACAAATAACTATAAAAATAATTAAATTACCTTATTATTAATTGCCAATTGGAAAACAAATATTTTTAACATATTTTAACATATTATTATATATAAATCTTTCGAAATCTCTTGAAATCCCAACCACCCCATGAGATTTCAAAATCCTGTATTTGAGAGATTTCAAAGAAATTATAGGTTTTCAAATCCGAGCAATCTTGCAAACTAAACACGGGATTTGAGTGAATATGAATTTCAAATCTTCCCAAATTCATTCCATTTATGTAAACCAAACTGACCCTTAATTCTTTTTCATAAACATTTAGGTGCCGTTTATTTCTTAAGAGGTCTAAAGTCTGAAGTGTTATTTTAGTTATGGTGTGTAAAAAGGTCTGAACGAATCAGACTTAAGAGTCATTAAGAGGTTTTTTTTTAAAACAAACAACCCCTTAGTTTTAAGATTTCTTATTGGTATGAATATAATAAAAAATATTTTTCTCCAATGACAATCATTTTTAGCAAGTTTTTCAAATTTGAAGAATTTCTTACACTCTCATGTTTTACCCATTTTGATTTGTAAACTCTTTTGAAATATTGAAAAAACTTCAAAATCTTTATTTCTCTATTTAAATGATATGTTAAAGACTCATTAAACATAACCATATTTATTTTTAATTATACAAAATTATAAATTGATATTAAAATTTTCCCTTTTTCAATAAACTTGAAATTACATGGTTCTTTCAACATTTACAATCGCTATCATCATCATCATCAAGATCACGATTTCTTTCTCCAAGAAACTGGTTTCATTCCCGTCTTCTTCCTTTTGGTTTCTTTCCCTTTTTTTTTCTTCCTCTCATATAATTAAAATCCACTCTTGCAAGAAGAGAAGGAAACATGCCGATTAAGTTGAAATAGCAGATACAATGAAAGATAATTCTTTAAAAAATCACCATTTGAATTTTATGGTAAAGATGTAGAAGGTAAGAAATGAGGATCACGTCATCGGTTGATGAAGGATTGTGTGAGAATATGAGTTAAGGTAAGGAGCGTAAGTAGGAATCTTGACTTTTGATCACTTTTAATTTTAATCCACCCTGTTAATTGGGCTTATCATGGGGATTGATCCGATACATCTTAGTGCACCACATTAATGTTGATCTTCAATTAGGGTTGATCTAATGGTGGAGATCCTTTATTACCCTTTTCATCATAACTTCCATTCTCACCGAAACCCAAACCCATGTCGGTTTGCTTATGCATATTCAAATAAATTTTTTTAATGATTCACATATATATCTTTCTTAATTTTTCATTCTTACAATTGCATGATATTTAGTCTCTTATATGAATTGACCACTTAATTTGTAGACGAAAGATTGTGTGAGAATAAGAGTTAAGATAATAATTGTAATAAAGGATTTGGACCCTTGATTACTTTTAATCTCAAAACAACCCATGAATTGGGCTTTAAAAGGGAATTGATCAAGTGCATCTCATTAGTTTTTGATCTTCAATTAGGGTTGATCCAAGGGTGGATATATTTTCTTACCCTTTGTTAATGCCAAAAATCACCCTTCAAAATGACTTAAGATCGGTGTGGAACTTTAACAACTAAAGAAAAGAATATCGAACAAATCGTACGACGAGTAAAGAAAAACAAATGAGACACAAAAATTTGGTGACGCGAAAAACTTTGTCGATGGTAAAAACCGCGGACAACATATTAGGTCGTCAGTGCACTATGGACGTTAAATAGGGACGTAGTCCTTTAGAAACAGTGATCGAGAGTATAAATGATTACAATAAGATTAAAAAAAAGTAAACTAATCGTGAGATTGCTTCGTGCGTCGTAAGTTGAATTGAAGTGTCGTGAATTTCTTTGAGAGAGAATAACGTTGCTTGCTATGATTATGGTTCAGGGATGTGGTATTAGCTTGATATGTTCAAACGAGTTCTAGATCCTTGTTTATATAGCCTTCATCACCATAAATCAGCCTTAATGGGAATAACGGTCCATGTATTTAATGATTTTGATGATTGTCTCCAGTTATAGCCGTTGGACCATAAATGGCTTAAGACCTGTTTTTAATAGACAAAGAGAAACGTTCGTTGTACATTAATAAGATGGTGTAGTGAGGAAACTTACGTCGATTAATAGTTATTACTGGAGGAAGGTCTTAAGTTTAACTGGTTGCTAGTTATGGACCGAGGGCAATCATGCGACCTTCGTTAGAAGTGACAATCGTAAGTCTTATAGTCTTTGGTCATTAAGATCTAATTTAGAGATATGTCTGGTCGTATGAATCTTACGTTGGTCGAGACTTTTGGAATTTTTACCCAAACACCCTTTTCACCATAACTTTCATTCTCACCGGAACTCAACCTTACTTTGTATTCCCTCATATATGTAGTTACATGTAATTATAGGAATATGATCTTTCAATTTTCACGACACGTTACAACAATATATACAGGAAAGAAATTTGGCCTATCTCAAGAAACTAGCTATGATTAAGGGATTATAGCATAGGTATTTGCTATGCGATGCGGTTTAAACCCAAAATTGCAAATCAAAACGCATATACGGTTTGAGCATTTTTTCAAACTGTGGATGTGTAACACCCTAAAAATAGGGATAACAAAAACTTTCCAAAAGAGGAGAAGTGGTATATAGATTGCCATAGCAAGAGCCTCCCAAAAAGGGGAATAATACAAATAAACCTGTTTAATCACAATTGTAATTTAACGGATAAATAAACAACAACAAACTAATCTAATTTCTACATCTAGAAAAGAGATTACAAAAAGGGGTGTCATCTATAAACCCAAGACTTCTCAAAATAATCCAAGTGTCGTATCCCCAAGCTCTCGCCCAAAGCATCTATACTTGCCTAGGAGCAGCACCGCTAACACCTGAGATACACATCGACACCAAACAAGTGTTATGCCAAAAATCCTAGTGAGTTGAACAAGTAAAAACATGCCAGATAACATTTACAGTTCTTATCAGCAGTTAAACAATTAATCACGTAGATGTGGAGTCAACGGGAGCGACCCATATCTCCAATCCGGTTCACCCAAAGAGGCAATGCACCTTGAAGCCACTTTCTCTGGCAACCCAAAGGCCCGACACGCACCGGGGACTACCGCTTAGGAAATTCCTCGACGGCGGAGGTCTAGGTACATAGGAGACTACCGCCTTAGGAAATTCTCCAAATGTCACCCACCTACATTCCTATAGTGAATCGCAGACTTGGTTCGTCCACATAATGCTTTTAGGAGGTCTCAAGATGTGTTTCAATCCGTCAACATTTCGGATATCCACCAAGAACACACTACAACCATCCTAATCATGTAAATCCAACATATGACATAATATCCATCCAAATACTTCGTGAGGATGTAAGGTCGCCAAAAGGCATTCCAAGAAGGAACATCAACATACCAAGATATACACATATAACACATGGTAACTTACATATACATAAATCCATGGGTAAAAACCCCAAAATACTTGAAACATTAAATATGAACATTTGAGATATGCATTGACATCAACAAGTAGAAGATAATGATGTGTATCTAGTTTTAACAAAAGATTGGTAAACTCACAATCTAGGTTTTGTACCAAAACCTAGAAAAGATGAAAACCCTAGATTTGAGAAGGTGAGACTTGAAGATGAGGAGATGTACTTTGAGAAACCCTAGAATCTTTCTTGAGGTGAGTTTAATGCTTGAATCCAAAACCCAACCACCAAAAGGTAGTATTAATGAGAGCTAGGGTTTGGAAAGTGGAGGATGGAGGCTGAAATGGAAGCTCCAAAATCGCAACCAAAAGATAGTGTTTGAGAGAAATGAGGTTGAAATTTGATAAGGGTTCATTTAAGACATTGCCCCCGACGGAGATAGTGCCATTGGCACTATCACGAGTCACAATCGCGAGCACCATACCACCCGCGGTACTTTAATTATAAGGTAAGTATTTGTTCCCTAATACTTTAATTGTGTTTATCTAAAAATATGAGTTTTTCATATTTGCATGTGATATTTATTTATGGGACTAAGATGCTATCTGATCATATTATAATTGCATGTGTTTATACCTCGTGTTCATTTTCGAAATTTGCTAAGTTTTTGGGCTGGGATGAGCTTGGCGCGATAGTGTCATCGCGATAGTGACATTGTCACTATCGCCGGGCACAATCGCCAGGATTGTACCGAGAGGGGGGGTGTCTCGCGATAGTGACAATTGTCACTATCGCCGGGAATACTCGCGGAAGATGTACCGTGAGTGTGTGTGTGTGTGTTCGCGATTGTGACTCGCGATAGTGCCCTTGGCACTATCGCCGGGCACTATCGCCCGCGTGGTCTGGTTGTTTTAAAAACACCTTAGCAGCCTCATTTCTCACATGAACACTTTGGAAAAACGGGAGAACTCTTTTTGGAGGCGATTTTTAGGGTTTCATCACCTACCACATTCATTTCTAGGGTTTTGGGTTGTTGGGAGCATTAAGTGGTCATCAAGCTTCATCCAAGTGTTCCCATTGAAGTGTTCTTCAAGATTCTCATTTCTCACCTTCAAGTCTCATCTTCTCCAACTTCTAGGGTTTCCATATTTTCTAGGTTTTGGGTTCAAAACCTAGATTGTGAGTTTACTAAACCTTTATAAAACTAGATACACATCATAATCTCCTACTTGTTACTTATCTCTATATGTTCTAATGTTTGGGGATTTCTTCATGAAAATAGCTGGAAGATGTATACATATGGATGATTTGCCATGATTATTGTTATATGTATCATGATTGGGATTTGCCTCATAGCTACATAATGTGGGTACCTTGATATGTTAAATGTATGCATAATTGGGTATTATGATGATTCTAGTTGGAGCACCATTTTGGTGATATGTTTATATGCATGATGAGCATGATTTACATTGGGTCTTTTGTTGGACATCATGAGGATAAGGTGGTAATATTATACCCGTAGTTGGTATTGAATTTTGTGGATTGAAATATATCTAAAGGACCCCTTATAAATGTTATGTGGACGAACCAAGTCAGTACACTAGGAGGATGTAGTCTTGGGCGCCACTGTGATGGTATGTGCCTAGACCTCCGCCACTCGGGGAATTTTCTTAGCGATAGTCTTCGGGTGGGTCGGGCCTTTGGGGTGTTCCTTGTTAAGGGCATCAAGGTATATCGACTCTTGGGTGGGACTTGATTGGTGCTTTGGGTCTCCCCTAATGACTCCACATATATTGAACACTGGTTAACTGCTGATAAGAATTGTATCTGCTCATGCATGCTTATTATTGTTCAACTCACTAGGCTTTTTGGCCTAACACTTGTTTGGTGTCGATGTGTATCTCAGGTTCTAGCGGCGGCGGTCCTATGCCGGTTTAGTTTATTTGTGGTGAGAGCTTGGGGAATTGCACATGGACGCGTTATACTTTTGGATATAGACTGTTTGGGTCTATAGATGACAACCCTTTTTGTAATCTCTTTTCTAGATGTAGAAATTAGATTAGTTGGTTGTTGTTTATTGTCCGTTAAATTACAATTGTGATTAAACAGGTTATTTATTTATATATTCCCCATTTTTGGGAGGCTCTTGCTATGGCAATTTTAGCATACCTCATGTCCGTTTTTCGGATTTTTGTTATCCCTATTTTTAGGGTGTTACATGGTGACACTTTCAACATGACACGATCGCCCACTTGAAACTCGACCGGTCTCCTTTTCTTGTCCGCATAACTTTTCTGACGGTCTTGTGCCGCCTTTAGCCTTTCTCGGATCTCTTTCACCTTGTCCGCCGTCTCTTGCACTATTTCCGTCCCGGCGAATTGCTTTTCGCCCACTTCTAACCAACAAACTGGAGTTCGGCCCTTTCGCCCGTACAACGCCTCGAATGGTGCCATGTGATAGTGCGTGGAATACACCTATAGACGTGTGCTAATTAAACCTCAAAGCAAGTATACAATGAGATCTAATATCGTCTTTCAAGTAATAAAATGGTAAAGTACCGGATATCGTCCCACAGAGATTGTCGTAAAAGTATAATAAAAGTGTAAGAAAAGAGATGATTTCAGATGGCGAATTTGAAGACTTTGATTTGGTTTGGTTGGTTAACAGTCGATAACAATACAGAATAATAAAGGTAGCAAGGGTGTAAGACTTTTAGGTGAGACTCAAACACAAATTCCAGCAGACTATGCTGCAGATATGCTGCAGCATGAGTTCAGCATAAACAAATCCACCATCTATTTTGAGGGTATTCCTTTCGGACTTCAATACTCCCGCTACTGTTTAGATCCAACTGAACATATCTCTATGCAATTTTAACTCTTGATAGCAAGGGGTAGAGTCCTCAAAATATACGGATTCACAAATCTCTTTGTATAAAACTACTCTCTCGAGTTAATTCCCATATCATTCACGTTGGAGTGTTCGAAGGGGTTCATCTCTGAATCCTCTACACTTTAACACTTTTAACAAGCGACCAACCCGTCAATAATAAATCAAGATGAAAAATAGAGGCGATAAATCTCTTTATCAGTCACTCTCTCAAGTCGGCTTCTCATATCATTCAAGTTGACGTGCATATTATGGCTTATCTCTATGCCATAGCACTTTCACACTTTCAAAGTGATCAACTCGTCAAGAAGTGTCATTGGCTTTATAAAACTTGAATGAAATGATGGAACATTATTATTGCGAAACAATGTCCACCTTCTTTTGGTTTGAAATCTCACCCTTTTATCTTACACCCAAGCTAATGGATTTAGCTACTCATACTAAAATGTAAATACATAAAGCAATAAATTACATAAATTAAAGACATGAATGTAAATGACAGAAATATAAATTACAATAAATATAAATGACTTGAATATAACTTGCAAGGAAAATAAAGAACTAAATTAAGAACACTAGAAGTAATAAAGCACAAGTAAAAAGACAATGGATGGTAACTTCAAAGGTTCACTTGGAATTCAAAAGTACATTAAAATCAAAGGTTATTGGTGCCAACCTTTGATTTTTCACTTAGATGAGATGTACTTAGGTATGAACTAGATATTAAACTAAACCCCAACCTCCCTTTATATACAAAAAGGGAGTGGCAAAAGAGTAATAAACCCTACACAAAGTACTTAAGGTACAATTAGTACAAAAAAAGGGTCCAATGCCCAATGTTTAATTAACAAGGGTTACAAGCTATCAAAAAGATGATGTTCACTCTTCAAGTACTATAGTGGATGCTTCTAAAGTCGTCAAAAGTCCAGTCAAAAGTCATCAATCATCCAGCTTCCCAATCGTCCTTCCACAAAAATTGTTAACAGCTGCAGGTGCTTCAGAAATGCTGCAGCATTGTATCTGTTATACTCAAAAATGCCAAAACACATAAAATTCGCCATTCGAAGAAATAAAACAGACTATCCACTAGCTCTAGCTCCAAGAAACAGATAAATGATAAAAACAAGTAATAAAAAGACTCAATTGTAGGGATATGGAAGAAAAAGGACTAAAAAAAACTATTAAAAAGGCCTTAATGGCACTACTAATGAGTGCACATCACCATGCCAATGCTAGAGTGGTAGCTATTATTATATGCGAACTCCACTAACGGCAGGTGTGAGTCCCAACTACCTCCAAAGTCGATAACACATGACCTTAACATGTCTTCGAGTGTTTGAATCGTCCTTTCACTTTGACCATCCGTTTGAGGATGATACGCCGTGCTCAAATTCAATCGGGCACCCAACTCCTTTTGCAAGCTTGCCTAAAAGTTCGACCTGAAACGGCTATTTCGATCCGACACGATAGATTGTGGAACCCCATGCCTGGACACAACCTCATCGATGTAAAGCTTGGCCAATTTCTCCATTGGCAAAGTCTCCCTCATTGCAAGGAAATGCGCGCTCTTAGTTAGCCGATCAACGACTACCCAAATTGTATCATGGCCTCGCAAGGTCTTCGGTAGCTTAGTCACGAAATCCATGGTAATGTTGTCCCACTTCCACTCGGGAATGGACAACGGTTGTAAACTTCCATACGGTCTTTGATGTTCCGCCTTGACTTGAAGGCACGTGACACACTTCTCCACGTAGTTAGCCACATCCAACTTCATCACCGGCCACCAATAATTTAATTTTAAGTCTCTATACATCTTGGTACTACCGGGATGTATAGAATACTTCGACTTGTGCGCGTCTTCTAGAAGTAACTCTCGATTTCCACCCAACTTCGGCACCCAAATACGACCTTGAAATAGTTTAAGCCCGCGGCTATCTTCCGTCAAAAGTTCCCTTTGCTTCACCATGACCTCAGACTTAAGGTTTTGTTCTTTGAGCGCTTCCACCTGCCACGTCTTGATGCTTTCCACCAAACTTGATACCACGTCGATTCTTGTAAGGGACAATTTAACGCCACCATCATGACTCCTCCGGCTCAAAGCATCCGCCACCACATTGGCCTTACCGGGATGGTAGAGTAGATCACAATCATAATCTTTTAGAAGTTCAAGCCATCTTCTTTGCCGCATGTTGAGTTCTTTTTGATCGAAGATGTACTTGAGGCTCTTGTGATCCGTGAAGAGAGTACACTTGGTCCCGTACAAGTAATGCCGCCACAACTTCAAAGCAAAAACTACTGCCGCCAACTCTAAGTCATGCGTCGGGTAATTCTTCTCATGGTCTTTTAATTGCCTTGACGCGTAGGCAATGACTTTCCCTCGTTGCATAAGTACACATCCAAGCCCCATCTTAGAAGCGTCACTATACACTACAAAGTCTTCCGATCCTTCAGGCAAGGATAAGATCGGAGCTTCGCACAATTTTCTCTTAAGCGTTTGAAAGGCTTGGTCTTGAACATCGGTCCAAAGAAACTTGACGTTTTTTTTATGAGGGATGTGAGAGGTGTAGCTACCTTGGAAAAGTCTTGGATGAAGCGTCTATAGTATCCCGCTAAGCCCAAGAAACTCCGTATCTCCGACGGATTCATCGGCGGCTCCCAACTCAACATCGCTTCAATCTTCGCCGGGTCCACCTGAACAACGTCCTTTGACACCACGTGCCCCAAGAATTGCACTTCTCGAAGCCAAAACTCGCACTTAGAGAACTTTGCGAACAACTTCTCTCTTCTTAGGACTTCCAAGACTTCCCGCAAGTGTTTCCCATGTTCGGATTCGTCCTTAGAATAAATTAGAATATCGTCGATAAAGACGATCACAGATTTATCCAAGAATGGGCGACACACATGGTTCATCAAGTCCATAAACACGGCCGACGCATTGGTCAAACCAAAAGGCATCACCAAGAACTCATAGTGACCGTAACGCGTTCGGAAGACCGTCTTCGGAATATCATCATTCTTCACTCTCACTTGATGATAACCGGACCGGAGGTCAATATTCGAGAAACATCCCGTACCTTGAAGTTGATCGAAGAGATCATCGATGCGAGGTAGAGGATACTTGTTCTTTACCGTGACTTTATTCAACTCACGGTAGTCAATACATATCCTCATCAATCCGTCCTTCTTCTTCACGAACAACACCGATGCTCCCCAAGGTGAAGAACTCGGTTGGATAAAACTCTTCTCTAACAACTCTTGAAGTTGCATCATCATCTCCTTCATCTCCGTCGGGGCCAAACGATAGGGAGCTCGGGCTATCGGAGCCGCTCCCGGAGTGAGGTCAATTTGAAACTCCACTTGACGTTCCGGTGGTAATCCGGGAAGGTCTTCCGGAAAGACATACGGATAATCCCGCACGATCTTCACGTCTTCCGGAAAGACATACGCTATATATGAAGGGTAACCCTTCGCTAGAAACTTCCGCACTTTGATAGAGGAAATAATGGGGTTGCGCCCCTTTCCTTTCTCCCCATAGATGACGACCATGCCGCCTTCCGTCAAAGGCACTTGGATCATCTTCTTAGAACAAAAGATGTCAGCCTTGTGCCTTGACAACCAATCCATTCCTATGACCACCTCGAACCCTCCGATGGCCATAGGTAGCAAATCTACCCCAAAAGGACTCTCATTTATCTCTATGGTGCAATCACAATAACGGTCTCGGATAATTACTTTATCACCGTTGGCTATCTCTACTACTAGTGCATCGGAAAGGACACTAATAGGAGTGACAAATTGCTTACAGAAAACATCCGATACAAAAGAACACGTAGCACCCGAATCAAACAATACACGAGCAGGCAAGGAGTTTACTAGGAACGTACCCGAAACAACATCAGCGGTCTCCTTCGCCTCCTCGGTAGTCATCCGAAAAGCTCGACTCGGCACCCTCGGAGATTGGTCGACTCTAGTCGTCGACCCAACAGACCTGTTTTGATTAAACCCCGCCAACTTTGGACAATTTCTCCTCACGTGCCCCGACTCTTGGCACTCAAAACATATCGTCAGATGAGTAGCGCAATCCCGAGCCACATGGCCCTTCCTACCATACTTGGTACAACCTACCGGACCTGCGTAGGTTTTAGGAGCACACGCGCCCGAGTGTTTGGTCCTACACTTTTGGCACCATTGATCGCTTTTACGAGAGTCGCCAGCTCTCCCGCTAACAAAAGGCTTCGACTGACGAACGGGCCCAGATGGCCCTTCCCACTTTCTCTTCTCACCCGCAACACTTCTTTCTTCCTTCTCAGCCACCCTATCATCTTCCACAAGCAAGGCCTCTTCAATGACTTCTTGAAGAGTCGACCCTCCGGCATTGCGCACGTCCGTCCGCATATCGACCGGTAGGACAAGATGAAAGGCCTTAATCTTTGATCTCTCGTCTGGGACCAGATATCCCACCAAATTCAACTTCTCCAAAAACAGCTTGGAGTAGCCGGTTACAGACAAATTCCCTTTCTTCAGATTCCGGAACTCGGCTTCCAGTTTGTCCAACGAACGCTCGCTGCAATACTTGTCTATTATCTTTTTCTTGAAGACTGCCCAGGTCAGCTTTGCTAGAACCTCGGGGGTGAGGGCGGACCGGGTGAGATTCCACCAGATCAATGCCTCTCCCCGGAGTAATTGAGAAGCAAACTTTACCCGTTGCGAGACGTCGCACTCGCTAGACTCAAAGGCCATTTCCACTTCCTTGAGCCAGTACATACACGCAACCGGGTTGTCGGAACCCGCAAACTCTTTAGGGTTGCACCCCAGAAAAGCCTTGTAGGAGCATCCCTTAGCCCTCTCTCGATTCACGTTGCTCGGTTGCTCTTCGGTCACCACCAATTCAGGTCCACCACCCGACCCAACTATGATATTCTCCGCCATAGTCTCGGGTTGGCGGTGACTAGCATCTCGATCTTCTAGGAGCTTCATGAAAAACTCTTGTTGTTGGATTTGTTGTTGGGCCATGGCAGAATTCATAGCCAACATCATGCTATCCCGAATCCTGGTCTCCATGGTCACCTCTTCTAAGATAGCATTATTCGTGTTGAGGTTCCGACGAGGAATATGCTCGGGCCCTCCTCCCAATATTCTAGGTATAGGAATGTCATCGGAGTTTGCCCCCACCGGGGGTCGTACTTCTGCAGATTCCACTTCTGGTTGCCCCTCTGGCGTGCCCGGTAATCTACTTCGAGTGTTTACCATTAAATCTGTCATGCGCGAACGAGAAATAGATTGAGAAAAGACTAAGCGAGTTGAACTCATTGTACGTACTACTACCTTCATCAATTATCATAATAATAGTAAACCAAGCATGCTCACGTAACAATGCATTCATAATAGCAGTAGCTAAGTGAAATTATGAACGAACCATACACAAGAATTCTTGTCACCACCATCACAACTTTCAATTAAAGTAATTCCGTAATCCTAATGCTCTCCCCACCTAGGATTTCTACCCCATAACTGGACAATGAAGTCATAACGTCTAAAGCTTAAGTCTAGATATGTTAAACAATACCTAGTTCACTTAAACTAAAGCTCTGATATCAACTTGTAACACCCTAAAAATAGGGATAACAAAAACTTTCCAAAAGAGGAGAAGTGGTATATAGATTGCCATAGCAAGAGTCTCCCAAAAAGGGGAATAATACAAATAAACCTGTTTAATCACAATTGTAATTTAACGGATTAATAAACAACAACCAACTAATCTAATTTCTACATCTAGAAAAGAGATTACAAAAAGGGGTGTCATCTATAAACCCAAGGCTTCTCAAAATAATCCAAGTGTCGTATCCCCAAGCTCTCGCCCAAAGCATCTATACTTGCCTAGGAGCAGCACCGCTAACACCTGAGATACACATCGACACCAAACAAGTGTTAGGCCAAAAAGCCTAGTGAGTTGAAAAAGTAAAAACATGCCAGATAACATTTACAGTTCTTATCAGCAGTTAAACAATTAATCACGTAGATGTGGAGTCAACGGGAGCGACCCATATCTCCAATTCGGTTCACCCAAAGAGGCAATGCACCTTGAAGCCACTTTCTCTGGCAACCCAAAGGCCCGACACGCACCGGGGACTACCGCTTAAGAAATTCCCCGACGGCGGAGGTCTAGGTACATAGGAGACTACCGCCTTAGGAAATTCTCCAAATGTCACCCACCTACATTCCTATAGTGAATCGCAGACTTGGTTCGTCCACATAATGCTTTTAGGAGGTCTCAAGATGTGTTTCAATCCGTCAACATTTCGGATATCCACCAAGAACACACTACAACCATCCTAATCATGTAAATCCAACATATGACATAATATCCATCCAAATACTTCGTGAGGATGTAAGGTCGCCAAAAGGCATTCCAAGAAGGAATCATCAACATACCAAGATATACACATATAACACATGGTAACTTCCATATACATAAATCCATGGGTAAAAACCCCAAAATACTTGAAACATTAAATATGAACATTTGAGATATGCATTGACATCAACAAGTAGAAGATAATGATGTGTATCTAGTTTTAACAAAATATTAGTAAACTCACAATCTAGGTTTTGTACCAAAACCTAGAAAAGATGAAAACCCTAGATTTGAGAAGGTGAGACTTGAAGATGAGGATATGTACTTTGAGAAACCCTAGAATCTTTCTTGAGGTGAGTTTAATGCTTGAATCCAAAACCCAACCACCAAAAGGTAGTATTAATGAGAGCTAGGGTTTGGAAAGTGGAGGATGGAGGCTGGAATGGAAGCTCCAAAATCGCAACCAAAAGATAGTGTTTGAGAGAAATGAGGTTGAAATCTGATAAGGGTTCATTTAAGACATTGCCCCGACGGCGATAGTGCCCGGCGATAGTGCCATTGGCACTATCGCGAGTCACAATCGCGAGCACCATACCACCCGCGGTACAAACCGCGCGACAGTGCCCTCTGCGATAGTGCCATGGCACAATCGCGGGGCACAATCGCAACCCACCCCGAACTCTCGGTACAACTTCGGCGATAGTGCCCTCCGCGATAGTGCCAAGGGCACAATCGCGAGGCACCCAAAAATAGCCCAAAACTCAACCGAAAACTATAACGATCACAAGGTTTGAACAATTAACGAAGGTAATTTAATTATATGACATTTAGACATAATAATAATGATCATGAAATGTACACCAAGACACATATTCTCACATAAGCGAAATAAATACATTTAAGAAGACAAAGTACTTACCTTGCGAATTTCCGGGTGTTACAGGATGCCTCAAACCCCAAAATATAGTACGGTCTATGCGGTTTGTACTATATAACTAATTGGCTAATTTAAGAATATGAAACCCCTAATTTGGGCTAGTATTTATTAGCAATTTATGCGATATGTATGTACATAACTTCGTAACTCAAAAAGAGAAAATGCTAATTGATAAAACATTTATTTATTAATCTAAATAATTAACGGAGTTATAAGTTATAACATACAAGATTAAAAAAAAAAACCCTAATGAACCACTACTTACAAAAGTTTGTAGATTTTGGTCAATATTTACTAGTTACAATCTTACTGGATTATTAGTTGTTTAACTATTCTTAACAAATAATTTTTAATTAATAAAAAAGTAACATACGTTTATATATAAAAGTTAATTTAATAGAAAAAATTGTCGTGTGGCAGTTTGAATTATGGTTCGAGTAATTCAAAATCACAACCAAACCGCATAGTGCGGTATAAAAATATACAAACCGCAAACTATACCGTGAAAGTTTTAAACCGCTCGCTTTGGTGTTATGCGTATAGTTAGTGTGGGTTGTGCATTATTTTGAACACCCCTAGATTCTAGTATATATATTCTATTTACAACAAATATCTCATATATTTACAATATTGCTCTCATACCACACAATCGAAATAAGAGATTTTGTACATTGAGATTGGTTTTGAAATCATCAAACAGTACACGTGTTAGTCCTTTAGTGAAGATGTCGAAAATTTGATAGCGGGAGGAGACGTTTAAGACACACACTTCACCTTGAGAGACCTTCTCACATATGAAATGAATGTCGTTCTCAATGTGTTTGGTCCGTTGATGTTGTACTTGGATTTCCAGATAAATATATGACACTTATACTCTCACAATATACTAGAGTAGCTTTTCGAATAGGACAACTAAGTTCCGAAAAAAGATTACGAGTCCAATGCATGTTACTCTCTCCGTCCCAAAATAAATGTCCACTATGAAAAAGACACACAGTTTTAGGAGTGTGTAATTATTACACTTTTTAATTAACCAAAGTACAATTTTACCCTTAAGGGAAAATTGCACCAAAATGGAACCAAGTTTGGGCTTATTCCTATTTTAAGGAATAAACTTTAAAAATTATCACTTGAGGGTCTGAAACAAACTTTACATTTATTTAAGGGTCCCCATTACTTAATTACCTGCTAGTGATGACATGGCTGAAACAAATACCAATTAAGTTCCAAGTCATATTTGTAATTTATAAAGAAAGAGCTCAGGGGCCAAAATGTAAGAACTAAAACTTGAAGGGTTAAACACAAATATTATTCATCTTCTTCTACCTTCATTGTTCCCTACTTCGAGGACTTTACATCACCAGCTTCTCCAACCATCTTCTTCTTCAATCTCCATCCCCACATCAACCCTCCACCCACAATCCACTACCGACATCTACCCACCACACATCTCTCTTATCCTTTCCTAATCTGTTATGTAGGCTAGTTTCATCTCAATCCAACCAAAACCGTCAATCGACCCTCTCTCTCTCTCTCTCTCTCGCTCTCTCTCTCTGACCATAGTTTCGTAAATGACAGATCCGTCATGGTGGATTTTGTGTGTCGTGTGTATGAGTATGTGTGTGTGTTCGAGGGGGGTTTAATGACGAAAGTGGGTTTTCTTGAAGGAGGTTGCAGGTTAATGGAGGAAGTGGGTTTTTTTGAAGAAAGTTGCAGGTTAATGGAGGATGTGGGTTTTATTGAAGAAAGTTGCAGGTTAATGGAGGATATGGGTTTTTTTTAAAGAAAGTTGCAGGTTAATGGAGAATGTGGGTTTTATTGAAGAAAGTTGTAGGTTAATGGAGGATTTGGGTTTTATTGAAGAGAGTTGCATATGAAGTGGCTTGAGGGAGAGGTAGTTCTAGACAAGACAAGTAACCAAATATATAAGGGAATTTTGTAATAAACTCCAAATCACAGGACCAGATCTATAATATTTTCTTTAAAAAGAATCAAGTGACGTACAAATGGCATTTGTTTTTTATTTTATTTTATGCCACATCATATAGAGGTAACCGGTTACCTGTTAAACAGGTAATCGAGACCCTTAAATAAATGTAAAGTTTGTTTCAGACCCTCAAGTGATAATTTTAAAAATTTATTCCCTAAAATAGGAATAAGCCCAAACTTGGTTCCATTTTGGTGCAATTTTCCCTACCCTTAATTATATAGAGAGAAATTTTCTCCATCACATAATTAAGGGTAGAATTATCCTTCATGTTGTAGCCCAGTGGTTTGGTAACATCCTGGGGGGGTCAGTGGATGGTATATTTGACTACCCGGGTTCGAACCCCATGGTAAGCATGTTGTGATATCCAGATCATGGGTCTGCCACTTAGTGGTACCCTTAATTGGGCTGGGTCGTGGTCGACGGGGATTAGTCGGGTGACACCCTTAAGTGGGAGCCCGGATACCTCGGGAACGTGTGCCTGTGTTAACTTGTCGTTCAAAATAATAATAATAATTAATGGTAGAATTGGAAAGTGGACATTTACTTTTTGAAAGTGTACACTTATTTTGGGACAAACTAAAGTCTAAAATAGTAATGTAGACACTTAATTTAGGACTAAAATAGTAATGTAGACACTTAATTTGGGACGGAGAGAGTATTTAAGAGAGACGAAAACTAAAACAAAATAGAAACCATAAAAAAAGATTTTTACAAATAAAGTCCCAAAACAAGAATTTCAACCATGGACGAAATTTATTTTTAGCTCGTAAAAAATATCTAAAATAAATTGTAAATATCACGACCAGAAGTATGATATTTTCAGGCAAGATTACTCAGTTTCCTGATACTTGGCCGACGTCGCAACGGCTAGAGAAAGAGCAGAGAAGGCAGATCACTGTCCTCCTATCTTTCTGTATACAATTCGTAAGCCTTAATTATGGTTACATCAAGTTTTAGGTCTAATACAATTGATTTGTACTATTTTTTTGTTGTTGCATAGGGATAGGGTTTATGTTCGTAGGTAATGATTGTTTTGCAATTTATGCTTTTTTGTTGATTCATCTTAAGTGTATTTGTTTGTTGATATGAGTTGTTATTGATGGTTGTGATTAGTTTGTTGATTGGTTATTTTATGTGAAGATTGTGATCTTGTGAGTAATTTATGTTAACAGATTAGAAGTCAGTGAAACGCTCTCAACGTTTGAAAAGAAGAGATAGCTTTTGATTTTGTTTTGCGTGTGGTTCGGACAAAGGACTAATGGCTAATTATATTTTATTGGAGCAATGAAAATCAAGTTCTTTCTGGGAACCTAGTTATGTTGTTTATTCGGGATATGGTTCCAACTAGAGGAGAGGGCTGAAAGGTAACTGATGTGTTGCCTGTTTATATTGAAAATCTATACTTTGTCTAAAAGTACATGATAGTTTACAGTCGATAAAGGGGTTGTAACAATTTGTCTCCATGTTACTTTCCCATTGAAATATGTTTTTGCCAGTAGAATGTCTATATACTTTCTTATGATGCGCATACAAGCTAATGGAATTTCAAAATGAGTTGCCTGAGGATTCTGTTTCCTGGTATCTGTAGTTGGAAAGGGAAATTGACATCTCTGCAATTGGTTTCTTTATACTATTTTTTAGGTTTATGCCATTATTTAAGTGGCAACTTAGTACATGCAGCAATTCTTAACCCTAGTTTGATTATGTCGATTTATACATGGGATGGATTATGTAAACTAAGTTGACGTTTGATCAAGCTTGTATATACATGTAAAATTTATAATTCTTGTATGATACATTTGTTCCTAGAAGAGGACATGTAAATAAAAAGTATACTATTGCATTGAAGTATCTAGATAATGAAGGATTGTATGCTAACAAATACATAAAATTAAGTATGGATTTCTTTGTAAGAAGCAACACATAAATTACTTGTACTCTATTTTACTTCCAATTTTCTGTACATATTTGTGCTTAACCTTAAATTTGATATCCTTTTTTCAGGGTGTAGTTTGTTTTATTTTGTGCTTCATTCGGTTCATGTTTAGAGATTATAATTGTTTCCTCTGATTTAAAAAAATCCAAAATGGAATGAACCTTGTGTTTTCCGAGGCTATACCCATTATTGATGTTGTTTTGATGTGACTATGGATTTATATTTATGTGTGAAACTGTGATAGCTTAATTTATTTAGTCAAGGGAAGCTATCTTATGCAAATGGGTCAAGAGAGCTAGACCGCACTCCTGTACAAAGCCACACCTGCTTCTTCCTAATCTCCCAATAAACCAACCCTGCATTCACCATAGGCTAAGTAGACCCATATGCTGCTCTTTCGAAAATGAATTTCTAGAGCCTTGTCAAGGTTGGGCTTCAACCTGCCGGTGGCCATGCTTGAACCGCTTCCCCCAACACAGAAACAACAATGCCTCCTATAATGGTTGGCGCTTGTCTCTCCATGATTTGCAAACCAACTTTGTTTGTATTCGGGAGGCTGAAATAAGCCACAATTTAGTAAACACGTCATTAGGTAGCATTGTGAAGGCATGGCAATGAACAATTGTTGTGACAATGATGATGAACGAAATCGTCGGATTCGAATTGAAGTAAAATTTCATGTTTCCTGGTTGGATTTTTATAATGGGAAACAGGAGGGTTGAGAAAAATGACACTTCTAACACCAATTTCAGCATAATGAGTTTTACTCCTCCCCCCCACCCCAAAAAAAAAAAAAAAGTTTAAATACATGGGTTTCAACATGGGTTGTAGCCTGTAGGGTATTTCTTCTTATGGTACTTGATTCGAAAAGGTAGTCAACTTCTAACAATGTTTAAGCTAGTATACAGTTTTGGCATATACATCCATGGTAGCAATTCTTGGCGTTTGTATGCAACTGAGCTTCCATTTTGTGGAGCTTTACATCACAGAATTTTCAAATAACCTGTTCTGTAGCTCAAGCTTTGTTTTTATCTCAACAAATATAGTATCAGTGACACTTTTTGTCTGCTGCATTAATCCTTTCCTCTTTATCATTGAAATGCAAGAAATGTTCATTTTGCTTTTGTTATATTTCTTGGTTTTGAATTTGTATGAAACTAACTATAATTTTGCTTTTTGTCTTCACATAGGATAATTCCTTTTTGGCCATTGGAGGAGATATTTGGATGTATGCACAGAACTAACAAGCCGAAAATCAGAGTATAGTGCTCCGCTGTAGATAGCAATCGGATTTCTGTTTGGAGTAAGTTTGGCATCTATCTAAATGTGGAACCTTGCATCCAAATGTCTAGTTGGCACTGGTGGCCTAAGATTTTGGAATGGCTTCAGAAAACTAACACAAGGCGTTCGACAATTGCCAGACGATGAAGCTTCTTCCACCTTTAGTAAAGAGGATGCCTTAGAGTGTCCAATATGCTATGAATCCTTTAACATTTTCGAAAATGTACCTTATGTTTTATGGTGCGGCCATTCACTCTGTGGAAACTGCGTCTTAGGTCTTCACTGGGCCATTGTAAAGATCCCTCCTTTACCCATCCAGCTACCCCTTCTAATAGCTTGCCCCTGGTGCAACCTTTTATCTCCCCGTCTCGTATTAAAAGGAAACTTGAGATTTCCTCGCAAGAACTACTTCCTTCTCTGGATGGTTGAAAGACTGAATAATGATAAGGTGAAGACGTCTCAGAATGGTCCTTGTAGTGATTGTCGGCCTTCTAAGTTGACTCCAACAAGTCAAATAAGCTATTCTAATGTCCAAAGACCTCAATCCTTAGGGTCCACCACCAGTCGCAATCGTGTTGTTCGGATATGTTGTTATGTTCGGAAGGGCCTGCTTTTGTTTGTCGAATTAACAGCCAAGTTCCCGTTGGTCCTAATCTCTCTCCTGATTGTGTTATATGCAATTCCGGCCAGTGCTGCAATATTGGCCTTGTACATCCTGCTCACTATTCTATTCGCATTCCCTTCATTTCTCATTCTGTATTTTGCTTATCCTAGTTTGGATTGGCTCGTGAAGGAGATCATGGCTTAGGGCTCGATTAACATCATTCCTTATGAATCGTGAGATGATGGCTGCGGTTTCCGTTAGCATCTTCCTATGTGAATCAAGTAGTCGTAAATCCTAGTCTGATGAACTTCACAGAATTCATCCAGCGGCTGGTTTTGGTTGGAAGTTTGTTGATTAAAGTTGACACGAATAGCTCCATGGATTTGGGGTACTTTGTGTATATGTACTGCTTTGCCAATTAAGTAGTTTTGGGTGGTTATGGATATTGATATATTGTAGTTAAATCAATATTATAGAGTTATTGTAATGTATTCATTTGAAGTAGTCACGTGAAGGATCTTTATGTGAGCCTGTAGACACGTACAGTCCATTTTAAGCATTATTATTTTCGAACTATTTTAATAATAAATCACATTTTACAAATTTTAGTTTTAATTGCACAATATTGTTTGCATTTGAAGCTTGAAATGTTATTTTGTGGAAAACCAGATTTGCTTCACTTCTTTCGTGGGAAAAGAAGATGATTCTGATTGTTCGAGTTCCCGATATGCCACAAGGAAAAAAAACGTCGTTTATAGGTCACAAGACGAGTTGATTCGAGCCTAGTCGAGCCATTCGAGTTTAGCCAAGATATTTGAGCATACACATTTTTGAGTCAGACATATTTATATGTTAATTAATCATACAATCAAAATATTAATATTACTCAACCCGAGAAAATAAAGGAATTAATTGATATCAAGTTGGATCCTATAAACAAGCTTATGAAGTTTGAATTCTAGGTATAATGTATAATTTGTTAATTGAGTATTAAGCTTAAGCATGGTATTATTTTTTATTTAACCAAACTCAAACAACTTGTAACTCAGCTCGTTAACACCCTGCTTCCTAATCTGAGGTGCTAGAACAAAAGTAATAGAAAATCTTCAAGCTTTCTATTGCTTATCTTACTTTGTAATCCTATGCAAAGCCCCATCTTATTTTATGCTACTTGGATCTACTGTGAGATCTAACAACGAAAATGGCTTCCGAGTGCCAATAATTTGTGGAAAAAAAAACCTACAGTCCATGACTTCCCAAATCATAAGACAAAAACAAGTTTGAAGTAAATTTTATGGGTTAACTCAACTAGCAATAATGTCTGGGCATTTAGAGATTTTTCTAGGTCATCGGTTCGAGTCTTACAAGACTACTGGAGATTTTACTGACTGTTCTAAAAGCTGGCATGGACACCCATGGTTAACAAATTTTTTTTTGAAGTATATTGACATAAACCACAATCATCAATTTAAACTAAAACCATCGCATTCCCGAGCATGAAGCACCATCAAACACCGCAACTTTACTCCGACAATGAATTCCACACCCCAAGGACCCCCCTTGGAACACCATCGATATAACTATATTGTTTAAAAAGAAAACAAATTATAAGTCATAAATTTGAATCTTATCGATGGATAGATAGAAAAACAAATAGATAATTAACAAACAAAAATTGTATATATTTTTTATTTAAAAAAAATACTTTGATTTGAAAGTCTTGCGAAACAATTAGGGCTGTAAACGAACCGAACGAACACGAACGGAGGCTTGTTCGTGTTCGTTCGTTTAACTTAACCGAACAAACGAACAAACACGAACGGTAAACGAACGAAATTTTTTGCGTTCGTGTTCGTTTGTTAAGAAAATATGTTTGTTCGTGTTCGTTTATGTTCGTTCATTAAGAGTTAAACGAACGAACATAAATGAACGTAAACGAACGGACACAAATGAACAAAAAACAACCACTGTTACTCATCATTTCGTTCGTAAATAACATAACAAAATAAAACCGGATAAACTTATAAGGTATAAAAAAAGAATTCTAAAATATTAACTTAATTAATGTTTTTACATACACGAATGTTATAATATATAAATATATTTATATATAAAAACAAACATAAATGAACGAACGAGACTGTTGTTCATGTTCGTTCATTTAACTAAACGGACAAAAAAATGTGTTCATGTCCGTTCATTTATTAAATAAACAAACATAAACGAACGGTTCGTCGAACGTTCGGTTCGTTTACAGTTGTAATTAAACAATTATAACGTTTTTTAAAATAAAAATTTAATTGGGATGGGACTGAAATTAAATTATTGTGGCAGGAAGGAACAAGTCGACAAGTCTCGTAGTCTCTTGAACCATCTTCATCTCCTTTCTTATAGCAACTGTTTGTTTCTTTCTTCTCCACTCGAACTTACCAGAACCAGAACAGAACCCTATCTTTCCCGTATTCTCACGCATACTTTTCCCTTCTTTACTCTTCTTCCCAATAAAACTTGATTTGTAGGTCACACGATTCACACTCCTTTCCGCTACTCATGGCGAATACGCCCTCCTTCTCCGGCGTCCTCATCAACGTTCCGTCCTCCACCTGCAACGATAGAACCGCATTGTTTGTTCAACCATCTCTCTCCTTCAATTCCTTTTCTAAACCTAGAAGAACCACCTTACGCTCGTTGAAATTGAAGAGCAAGAAGAATGATGTTTTATTGCTCACACGGACGGGTGATAGGTTTGGTGGCAAGTCTTCTCGATCTTTTGTTGTTCGTTGTGATGCTTCGTCAAGTGGAAGGGTAGAAATTTGCTAAACCACTCTTGATTTGTTTATTGCTACTGTCTTATTTACTTGCGAATTGTTTCCCTAGTTTTGTGCCTTGATCATTTGGCCGTGAAATTACAGTCATAATTCTTTTTTTTTTGTGATTCTGTTGAGGGTAATTTGGATTGCTTATACTTGATTGGATACAACATAATTAGGGTTGTGAATTGGGGAATTCATTCTTAAATTGTGAGATTCAAATCGGATGAAAAACTAATTGATTTTATTACGTACATCGATATCTGTTGTTAACCATCTCGGAAATAGTTGTTAGAACAAGTTACCAGGACTCCTTCAACCTCCAACTAATCGCAGCAGCTAACTCTCCAAAAATTCAGGAATTCCTCATCCTCACATCATGTATAAGTAGATGTAGTGCTGCTTGTATCAATCAATTATTGAGAAATACAAAAGACTATTTTTTAGCTATAGTACCCATTACCAAATTGAGTTTTATTTTTTTTCAAACTTTGACTAAATTCACAGCAACTCATGACTTCCTAAAATGTGAAATCTATTTGTAGCGGTAGATGCTGAATATTTACGCTGTGTTCTCGAAACTCATTTAACGAAGGAAAGGAAAGGGAGGGAAAGGAGAGAAAAGTGAAAAAAACTCGTGTTCTTGAAACTTTTTTAGGAGAGAAAGGGAAGGAAACGGAAGGAAAGAATTGATAACTTTCCTCCCAAATGTGGGAGGAAAGGGAAGGAAAGGAAAGGAAAAAAATTAAAACTATTTAAAAAAAATTACTGAAATTATTAAAATTACAAAACTACCCAATCTTTCATCATAAGAATATATTTTTACAAGGGTATATTTGTAAAATTGACATATTTCCTTTCCTTTCTCTCCTGTTCAAGAACATGAAAAATTATTTTCTTTCCTTTCCTTTCTTTTCCTTCCATTTCGAGAACACAAATGAAAAAATTATTTTCCTTTCCTTTCTCTTCTTTCCCTTTCTTTTCCATCCATTTCTTTTCTTTTCTTTTCTCTCCAGGTTAGAGAACACAACGTTAAGGTTGTGAGGATGGTTACAATGGGTCACAACTCATATCTTTGCGAGACGTGTAATTTGTTATCTACACGTCCTAATGTTACAGAGAAATATGATATCGTTGTGAACCTACAAACACATATCTTTGCCAATGGGGCTAATATTGAGTTTCTTGTTCATAAACTTGCAGTGTTTTTTTAAATCAGTAACTTATTTCCGTGGTATACTTATGTCTGGACAATGCATTGTCAGATTACTCAACAAGAATTCACAGAGATGGCGTGGCAAGCAATAGTGTCTTCACCTGAAGTGGCTAAAGACAATAAGCATCAGATTGTGGAGACTGAGCATCTGATGAAAGCCCTGCTAGAACAAAAAAATGGGCTAGCGCGGAGAATATTCTCCAAGGCTGGTGTGGATAATACCCGCCTTCTTGAAGCCACTGATAAGTACATTCAGCGCCAACCAAAGGTGATATATTGTTTTGAGTACGATGGATAAATGCTTCTCTGTTAATTCTTTTTCCTGATACTTGTTGATTGTGTGAACTTATGGTAAGAACCTTTCCTTTAAAAGACAATCTTTGGAGCCATTGATCAGACAGACTATTAGGGTTGAAAGAAAGAAGTACCAGTTTCTTCATGCCTTTCAACTGATTTCTTATTTGTTGAAATTGACTCTGAGTTTGCTAGCTCTGTCTATTTTATGTCTCACAAATGGGTTCGCACTTTGCATGACAATTATGCAAACTGTTTCTATTTTTCAGTTTTTCCCTAATTGCAAATGTGGTCTTGGCATTTTTTTTTCCAGTCAATGTAAAACCTCATTTTCTTATTTACTCTGTACTTCTGAAATTACCTTTGGTCACCTTGGACCTTCTTCTGATTACACTATATTGTATTCATCGTATTATGGCAGGTTATTGGTGAGTCAGCTGGCTCCATGTTAGGGCGGGATTTGGAAGCCCTGATGCAGAGAGCTAGGGATTACAAGAAGGAGTATGGTGACTCGTTTGTCTCTGTCGAGCATTTGGTGCTTGGTTATGTGCAAGATAACCGATTTGGGAAACAATTGTTTAAGGAGTTCCAAATTTCGTTGAAAACCTTAAAGAATGCAATAGAATCCATCAGAGGGCGGCAAACAGTAATAGACCAAGGTAAATATGTATACGATATATTCATGTTTATGATGATTGACAAAGATCCTGAAAACCCTCACTCTGTCCCATCCTACAAATACCTGGTAGATCACGTGTTTTTCTTGGTAGGAATGTTCTAGCACTGCCTCTAACTAGATATGTTTTCCTTGTTCTTGTTTTTGTACTATAATATTCTTTTTCATTGGCTTCTTCCAAGTCTATGATTATACGTGTTCGCTGTTACATCTCTTGTGGAACTTCCTCCTGTATATCTTGTGATGATCTGTAGTAGATTATAAACTGAGTGGTGAACTTTTTTTAGAATGTGTTGTTTCTTTGTTGATTTTTGCTTGGAGACATGTTCACTTGGGAAGGCTTTTTGTAAGCTACCTAGAATACAACCTAAGTGATCCTAACATGCTTCTCGTCTTATTTTAAATTCAGATCCTGAGGGGAAGTATGAATCATTAGAGAAGTATGGTAAAGATTTGACTGCTATGGCAAGGGAAGGGAAGCTTGATCCTGTCATAGGAAGAGATGATGAAATACGAAGATGCATCCAGATCCTCTCCCGGAGAACTAAGAACAACCCTGTGCTCATTGGTGAACCAGGGGTTGGAAAGACGGCAATTTCTGAAGGGTAAGCTACACAAGTAACGAATTTTGTATCCAGCTTATACATGTAATCTGTAATTGGCTTGTATTGTTTATAGTCTTAAAAAAACTTCTAAAACGAAGTGATTTGAAGCCTTCATAACCTAAAATTTTATCAATTGTAAATTTCCACTCCTTCCTGCTTGATTCGGATATCGTTTTTTGCATGAGAGGGAGGTTGTCATCAACGTTGACGCTATATATGTATATATAATTCACTCTACTGCTAATTATCTAGCCACAATTTCCCTATTTGTCAGGCTTGCTCAGAGAATAGTGCAAGGTGATGTGCCTCAAGCTCTAATGAACCGAAAGGTGTGTAGTACTGTACTGTGGACTTCCCATCAGTCATCTTTTTCCCTTTGTATGTGCAACCATTACCTTTGTTGCCA